>CM065053.1:55172600-56616350 GCA_032883995.1 Coronaproctus castanopsis
CTAAAATTAATTCCGAGAAACAAGAAATCGATAAAATACAACGCTTATTCGATTTGCATCCGATCGATTACGCTCCTCTGTTAGAATGCGACGCGAACCTTCGCGATTTACGGAAACTATTTGTAAGTTTTCTTATTGCGATTAATTTATTTACGTTTCTTCGAAATTTAAAAAATCTAATTGAAAATTGCGAACGTGAAAATAAACGCGTTTCCTAATAAACCGTTACGGTATTTAAAAATACTTTTTAATCGGTCTCCATTTTTGTGTACACGAAATTTCAATGCTAACGAAATGTACCTAGAAATTATCCCGCAATAAACACGTAGGTAAAGTTCGGAATAAAAATCGCGCATATTAAATTATTTCGTTATTCACGGAACCGTTGCACGACGTTACCTGTTGATGATGCGCTTTTTCGAAAATAAGAGTAAACGAAATTAGAAATATTACACTTACTGTCGCGTTAAATAAAGTCGAACGATTAACACCGATTAGTGTTTATTGAAAAATTTTCGTGTTAATCTCGTATCGTAAATAATCGTTAATTTTTTTTTTTTTTTGTATACGTTCGTTACTTAGAAACAATACTAAGTTCCGGAAATATTAACGGGTACGGATTGGTATCCGCGGTGGTGTCGCTAGAATGAATCGGTGTCGATGACCTGGCGTCGTATTCGGTACAACCTATCAGCCAATACGTAACTAAACAGCCTTTACCTTTTAATTCTACTTCGCCGCGTAACTCAAGCTGAAACGAACCGAACGTATCTAAAATACTCTTCGTAGCGCTGGTAATGTGTATTCGTAAAGCTGAAATCGGATTTACGATAATATTTAAATAATTGAAGATGAAATCGTTAAATTTTTAAAAGCTTCTCGAGTCGAGTATTATTAATCAATCGATCGATCAATATATTTATTTTAATACAAAATTCTATAAATCATGAAGAATTTAAATGTATTAAGAAAATATATGAAAATATGTACAATTTCTAAAAAAAAAGATTAAAAGAAATACTTAATTCGGAATTGTTTACACAACTCGGCAATGTAAAATTTATAGGTAATAAATAGTCGGAAAAATGAAAACTTTCCGTTTAAAAATAAAAATTGATTAAATTTATAACAGCATCGGTCCTTAATTCGTTCGGTGTTCAGTGGTAAAAATCGGTTATAACACGATATACTGAGACATTCTCAATTTTGTCCGCTTAAGGCAATGTACTTCTATATTACAGATCAGAAGAATATCGACCAAACACTGATTTGTTCATTTCCGACGGCCGTAATGAGAAGCAACACCCTATTGCTAAGGAAATAGTTACGCTTCGGAAATATCGCCAAATAACGTCCCTCTCTATTACCGGTCACTCGGGAATTCCTGGAAATAAACTGGCCGACAGGGCGGCTAAAGAAGACGCTATGATACGTCTTGTTCCTGACATTCCGACACCTACTATACATTTCACCCGCTACTTGAAGAAAGATCAACGGTGCTTTTCAAACCATAAATAAACTCCGTCGAATTAAATGTAATGTTCGAGCTTGGAATTCGGTCGAGGTTGAGATAAAATAGTCATCAGCGGGCTCTCCGACTTACTCAATTAACGAATGGTTACATTTTTCAGAAGAAACCGGCTCCATTATGATGTAAAATTAATATATATTTTTTTAAATTTTTATAAACACCACTCCAGTCAGTAAGAACCGGACCACTATTGGTGAAGATAATAACTTAGTAAACTAAATTCCTAAGATATGACATAAAATACCAATCACTCTAGAATGAGAGCAGGACAGAAAAACATGCACGATTCACAGAGATAGAAAAATAATGAAAAAGGAAAATATATGCAATGGTTATAAGCGAAGAACTGATTAAGAATCACTGGAACTGCAGTTATAGCGCGTAAGGTTATCCAATTCTAAGAAAGTCTCTGGTACAAATTAAGCCTTCTTATCGGATAACCGGGCAACGAAATTCATATTTCCGTTAATCATACCCTTACGCAGAATATCCTCAATTTAATTCTATTAAATCCGCACTGAACTTTCCATCCTCTTTAATTGAAATATTTACTGATGATCCTCCTTATCTAATTACATTTCTTCATCATTTCAATTTATAGAATTTAACATAAAAAACGTGGTACCCTAATTTGTATCGTGCCTCTAGCTGTTCATGGAATGTAAATTTAAGAAGGAAACAAATATCTCTTAAATTTAACTCTTCGTAGAAATTTATCGTCGAGTTTAATAAATTATTCAGTATTTTTTTTTTTTTTTTTAAATATTCTTCTGTATGTAAAAATGTTTATAATTTCGGTTAATATTATCGATTTCGTGTTCACTCTTTGAGCCGTAAACCACATTTTGAACACAAACACATGTCAGTCAATTTTGACTGAATGCATGTGATAAAAGATTCAATATCTGACTGACACTTTTAACTTTGTAACTATTTTGATTAAAAGTGAAGTTTTTGTTTTGAAACTAATATAACAAGGATGTTTTGTTAGTGTCGCGAAAAAAGTGTTAGTCGTTTAGTTATATATGACTGACACTTTTACATCAGATTTTTTGGTTTCTAATTAATGTAAAATAATTTTGAGTGTATCGAATAGTTAATATAATGGTGCTGAATAATGAAAGTTCCAGATTGAAACTTTATACTTTCAATTTTTAAAAATGTGCGATAATAATGTGTCAGTCATAAATGACTGACGCTTTTTTTTTAGGTTTTATTTCGTTTCTAAAAGAAACCACAGTGATTACGATATTTATAAATACGAAGTAAACATTAAAAATTAGCTTGTTATCACATTTATAGGGAAAAAAACACAGGCTGACGATACATGAGTCACACATGGCTGACACGGTGCTCAAAGTGTTAATTCTTTACATTTTTTTCCGAAATAATGATTTATTTGTTCATATATGAATTTAAACGTTCTGCCATTTTACACTTTTTCATGTTTGTTTAAAATCTATGTATCATTGATTTTTTTTTTTTTAGTATATTTCAATTTTCTATTTCGGTGTTACTGATTGATTTGGATAGTGCGTTATTATATCCTATTGTTAAGTATATATGTTAAATATTTTTATTATTTTATATGTACGACACTTTATACGTAATTTATTCGAGACTAAATAATTATTTTTATCTTTTTCTGTACTTTTACTGTAAGATTTTTTTTTTTACACATTTCATCGACAGTAGCTTTATAAATTATTACTTATTGCTATTCGTTAGCGTTTTTTGTTTTAAATATTGTTTTTGTTTTGATTTTTTAAACTGACTAATTTACGAATTTTTTTTTAGGGTTTTTCGGTAGTAACGTGTCTGTTTGTGTAGGTTTTCTCTACATATGTATATCAATTTTTAATAATTTTGAATTTTAAATGTAGAAAAATGATCGTTTCTCCTATTTCTAATATAAAAATTATGATAATATAATTATTAGATTATAAATAATATTTCGATTATTTTAAATCGTATTAATTACACGCAGAGAACGATGTAATCGAACGCGGAATAATGATTTTATATATCTAAAAATTCGAACGATTAATCTAATATTAAATTTAATATTAAAAAATGTCGAAATATATTACGTTGACCGCTGGATTCCATTCTGGACGCAGTATTTACAGTGTCGCCGAATAAACAATAATGCGGCATTTTCTGTCCTACAACTCCCGCGCAAACCGGGCCTAAATAATAACGATTATCATCGTTATTATCCTGTATCGATTATTAAATACGACGTAATATTAAAGAGACGAGAGGGAAGCATTTTTATATCAACCATCCGGTAATCCCATTTTTTTTTTTTAAATAACCGACTAAAATTAAAAAAAACAAAAAGGGTTTATTAATTTCAGCAATTGCTTAAATCTTGTTGTTTTCTTATATAGGACGTTTACTTATAAATCCTGTGAAGATGTTATTTCGTCCATATAAGTAAATTTAATGTTTTATTTAATTTGTAAATGGGGCGATGCGTTTAGAATACAAAATCACTACTTTTAAATCGGATGAAGCGTTTCCTGTGAGAAGTTTTTTACAATTTAGTTAACATTAATTTGATATTAAATTTCGATTAATCTAACACCATTCCTATTTTGTGTTCATTTATGCGCCGGATAATACCCAACTATTTTCCCATATTTTTTCTCTTTGCCAATCTATCTGTTAAAGTCGCCTATCAATATTTTTTACGTTCTCATCTGGGATTTTTATCATTCCATTTCCCAAGTCTTCCCAAAATTTTTCTACTTTCTCTGGATGTTATTTTCATTTATCGGCGCGTGACGATCAATCAAATTTTATTATGCGCTACAACATCGTATATTTAATAACTACTTATTCAGGGAGTAAAATTTTGCGACTGCGCTTGATATACTTTTATTCGCAATAAATTCCACGGTGCGCGGAATTCCCTTTCCTAACCTTTCTTCCTTTCAAAAATTCTATATTCTCCCGAATTCATTACATCTTCATCAGTAAGAACATCTTTCGACACGACCGTATCTCAAAAGTTTCGCAAACATTAATATTACTCGAAACTTATTAATAATATAATATAATAGAATGTATTCGTACAAATTGAATATATCATCGCGTAGAGGTTTAGTAAAACTACAAATGACGTTAATTTCAACGGAAAATATGCACGTTTGTGATAATAAACGATTTTCATCTTACCCGAATGTATACCAATTCGAACTTTAAGCTGCGCCTCAGGACGATGTTGAATGGTAAACGATTGTAACGCGTCCAATATAGCGAGAGCCATTAAACAAATTTCCCTGGCGTGATTATCGCCGTTTCTTTTGGGTAAACCTGACACCACCATATAAGCGTCGCCTATCGTTTCTACCTGCGTGTGCAACAATAATCCGACCAATAATTATTCGGGCAAATTTGAAATTGTCCCGTAATCTATTTGGTAATTCGCGTTACATCGGCCGATATTTTTCAGATTATAAATAAAAAGTAAAAAATTTATTAAAACGGATATATTAAATATTACTTGATGCGATACAATTATAGATAGATAAATATACACGAATGCGTTTAATCGTAAGTAAGACATATTTATTGGCAATGGTACTTTGAGAGATATAGTTTTTGATCATATAATAAAGATTGTTGCGTAGTAATTCCAAAAGAACACGATCTGCATCTGCAATTTTGTTGCCATCGGAAGGATGAGGGCAAAAAGGAGAGTTTATAAGATTATATCGTTATAGCGGGCGATGAAGATGATTTTTTCCAAATCGTAATCTACCTGAAGTAGTAATGAAACATCTAAGTATGTTGGTATTTTAAACGGCGTTTTTATGGATATTGAATCGATCTGTAATATGGAGCTAGATAAGGATTAGACCAAATATTATTCCAATATTCTTTACGAGCAAATTTAAAAAGATCTATTAAAGGTATATACGGACACGCCGCTATTCGAAGCATGGCTTCTTCATTAGCAACAGTATTATATACCAAAATGTCCAGGAATCCAGAAGAACCTAACGTAAATACCAGATTCTAACAGCGAGGAAACCAAAATGCGGATTTTATATAAATAAGGCGATGCGCGGAGATTAAAAGAGATTTTAGAGCGTTTAAACAGCTTGTCGAGTCGGTAAGATGATGAAGCTGGACGATGTTGATGAACGTATTTCGACGCTTCGTACATTGCCATCAGCTGTAGAAATCGTAGAAGAACGTAATAGAAGGAATTTCTTAATAATGTTTAAAGAATGAACTACGATAGCAGCGCTAACTTTATTATTAGACTCGGAATATCGATAATTGTTTCACGTCCGTTATACGTAATTTTTAATTTTAATTCTAATATTTTACGTTCTATAAATTAAACATATATTAATATATTTATTTATTTATTATTTAATTAATCCCGATAGGAACGTCTAATAATTATCTTAAATTGAAATATATATTAAAATTTACTTATCTCGCATAAGCGTCATTTCGTTCACATTTATACCTATTAAACTATTTCACATTTTTGTTTTATATACAATCCTATGTAATAAGCCGGGCATACAGACGAGCGAAAAATAACCTCGAATGAAATTCACCTCCCACTGGAGAGGAATTAGAAGATTGTAAATTCTTATCCTGCTTGTGATATAAGTATATTTTCTTCTTTCTAGACGTCAAATTTCTTTCATAAACCCGGGTGGGGGGTATACTTTATTTTGAACGCTTTGGATTACGACTATGTTGCGCTTTTTAGCATAACCACAAAGTGGGGCTCAACAAGACCAAATTAGTGTCGTCATCGTCTGATATAGAACATGTTTGTTATTAATTGACGAGTTTCTACTTAGCAACCAATATATATATATCGAGAAATTTCATACCTAAGCTGCTTTTGTTTCATCTCAGTGTGGTTAGTTCTGCTTTTCATATGTTAAAATGTGCTACAGAAATATCCTTATCATTTCAGACTCTAAAAGTTGCCTTACAGCTCTGAAGTTCTCATCGTTTAATCTTCGTTACCCTCTAATTATATTTCTTCAGTTCGATTACATAATGTCGGTACAGCAGTTAAGTTTCCATGGATTCCTGGCCAGTAACTCCTTTGTCGATTCGACTGTTGGCCTTGCCCTTACTACCCAACGTGATACTGTACTTACTAATACGTATTTATATAAATTCAGACAGCTTCTCTAGAAATATCGCTATGTTCGGAAATAGATGTAAATTCTCAAGATGAAGAAGGAACAATACAACGGAGGACCGTTACGAGACGCGCGCAGTAGTTTAAACAGTTCAGAACGTAATGTTATTAAAGAAGGGCATTCGAAGAACACGTGATCAGGATTTTGCACGTCCAGCATGTGGAGCGCAGTAAGGAGTTTCTCTAAACTGTATATAAGGAATAGGCGGTCCGGCAAACCGTAACCTGCTGATAAGTACAATTCCTCTCCGTTTATTTTTAAAAAGTTAAACCATGGAAATCTAGGAACAGACGGTTGTAATTGATATAGTACCTAGTATCAGGCTTGTCTCCACATATGTCTGTTACCAGAGTTTCTTATGTTCCGACTGTATAAAATGTATGATATTAAGCGTAAAAACTAAAGAGAATACCACACCCTTAGAAGACCCACCTTTAGCTAATGAATCTACAATTTCATTACCGTGAATTCCTCGATATCCAAAAGAAAGGCACAAATCTACTCAAGTTTTCTAGATGATTAACTATCAACATTATGAATGAAATCAATGAATCTCACGCATTTCCTTTGTTTTCAATATGCCCTCCGTGTATCGATCTACTTGCTATTATCAAAACTCCTCATAAAGAATATTGAAAAAAAAAGAAACATTGTGCTCATTATGTAAAAGTTTAAATCTATCTAGCCCGATATAGCCTCTATATTTTAGTTTTATAAACGCAAGACTCCATTTGCAGACTACGTCATGATAGTATTCGGCTTTCACATTCATTATTTAAAATGCATATTCTCCTTCTCCATTTTTAGCCTCATCCATCGGATGTCGACATTGTATCCGATGCCGATCATCATGTCTCCTTTGAATATCCATACTACACCATCCTAAACATGTTAGGTTTTACAACCAGTTGATTTCCTTATATATTTCTCTTCCTACTTACTTTATCTTTACTACAATTACTCTTCGGTTTTATTAATTTAATGTTGACAGCAATATAGCTATTATATATATACACACCTGATATATTTTCTTCCACTTTTACCAATATTACTTTTTACTTATATTTCAAAATATTCACATATAATTCCTTTATAGAGTAAATTGCACGTGTTAGCGTATTCAATAGATATATGTTGGATGGTTGAATCATCGTGGAATAAAAGTTATAATAAAAACAACATTCTTAACACCTGTAAAAGGTAGAAAATATGCTTATGTAAATGATTTCACTCGTACGTAAACGTTCGTGTTAATCTTGTAGGTTTTTATAATTATTAAGGATTCCTAAATAAAATAGAGTTGGCTTATTTTTGGTAGGCAGGTACTTCTGTCCTCGAGATACTGTATGTTTCCACATATATACAGTACAGAATGACTCAATTACATAAATGTATAAATTAATCTTTCGCGTATAATACTTCGATTCTGTCGTAAAAATGTTTTTAGAAATACGCTATTTCAACCACCATCATTATCATCATCGTCGTACTGTTTGTTGCTGAACGTCGTGACTAGCCGTTGTACATTTATTTCAGCATTTCACACTATATGCAATGCAGATGAGCGCCATATAATTGGGGGTGCCCCACTGCTTTCGTCATGATGTTTAACACTTACGTAAGTAAACTTTTTATGTTGCTAGTTAATTTCGAAGCCTCGACCTTCGAGTTGACAGCACGTTAGCAAATATGCCAGCGACTATTTCAACCTAAGTACTCTATTATAAAAGCGGAGAGTTTTTTTTTTTTTGGCTTTTAAAGTTCATGTAATATTGCGACTGAAATCGTTAAACGTTTAAGCGCGTACGGATTTATTTAAAATTATTTGCATATACCTTATATACATCGTAGAAACCGATAATTCTGTCAAATGTACTGTACAGATCGTTTAACAAATTGACTACCTGTAACACGTTATGCGATACAATTTAACAGGATAATAACTTATATGAAGAAAATAATAATCTCGATTTATATCTTCAATAATACCCGACATCTAACGGACTTATCGCCTATTGATGAAAGTTATTTTAAATTCAAGTTTACAATTACCTGTCTGATATTAGGAATTACATTTATGTTATTTATCTTTTTTTGCAAACATTGTTAAATCGGTTGTTTCATTTTTTTTTTAAATTATTTCGTTTCCAAACATACCGTTTACCTCAAGGAAGAAAAGTGTTATCCTTATTAGACTTCGGTTATCCTACACAAATCTCATTATCTTCTTAAGGCACGAATCCTCTGCTTTCTGTCCCTTTTGCCAAATGACATAACTGCTAAATTGTTAAATCGGCTGTTTCATTTTTTAAATTACTTTGTTTCCAAACACACTGTTTTCGTTAAGGAAGAAAAGTGCTATCCTTACCAGACTTCGGATATCCTACTCAAATCTTATCCATTCCTACCTTCTTCAATACACGAATCCTCTGCTTTCTGCCCCTTTTGCCAAATGACATAACTGCTAACATCTTGTCATGCGCTCATAACACTTAGAATCTTCCTTACCTCAATCCTTATCTGAATCTCTCGGCCATATCCACAATGTTTTACGTTTGCTTCATTCATTAAACCTCTTAAATCGGATGTAGAATCACAGTAAGTTCCTGGGTGCATATAACTTGTCTCAGTGTAGCTTGCTTATTTCATTTTTATAAGTCCGATAACGAATTTAAAATTTCATCTACTCATTATTTAGAAAAAATCAAAAATTAAATGAAATTTATTTTAATAGAATTATTCTTGCGCTTTTACTAGTTATTCTTGAATTAAATGTGTTAATTTAATTTTTACAATATAAATAGCAGTCTATAAAAATTCTTTCGTTGGCGCGGATGAATTCGGTATTAATTATATAAAACTCCGGTTAAACGAATCTGATTATGAAGCTTTACTAGATTCACTTTATAATAAAATTCAATACTTCACCGGGAATGAAATAATGAAATACAAGAATTTTTGATAAATATTGAGACTCATTCCAGTATTTTATTATGAATAATAGAAAAATAAATCAAAATGTTAGGAATACATATGATACGGAATCAGATGTTGACAGAATTTATTTATCGAGTGGTATTTAAATTTTTTAATAATTAATCTGATTGAAATTATTTAAATCAAGGAATAATAATAAAATATAATATATATATATATATCCTAAAGGAAATTAAAAAATTATAATTTTTCAAATTATTTTATTAAAATCCTCTAGTATCTGTTCATCGGGTTCTTCTTGTTAAATTATCAGAACCGCAATTATATACATTTCTATTAAAATAATTTTCCGTATCTGAATCATACTGTTAATAATCAGGGTTTGAAAGATTCATAAACTCTTCATAATCAAAATTAGGAGGATTTCTCAACAATGAGAAAAATGGATTTTCCGATGTTTCTAAAGGTTCTTATGGATTCATTATATTTCACACCGATAGTATAATTTTACATTTTGTATTTATATTTTTTTTAAATTTAATATTTAAAAAATTAATATGGTTCGGTTCATCTCTAAATTTAAAAATTTCTTATTAATTCTTCTTCAATATAAATAAAATTAAAAAAATATTTACGAAAAATAGTTACACAATTACTGTACAATATCAGGATGTTCAAAGGTTAAAGAAAAAATGGCTTATCAAAGTAGTACTTTATTAAAAGAATGAAAAAAAGGGGCAAATTCAAAAATTTAATCAACCGTTCGATTTTGATGATAGTATAATAATTACTTTCAAAGTACGATTTGAAGATAAGAAATGACACTACAGCAGTTTCAAAATACCATTCACGACTGTAAAATATACTGTGATTCTTCAAATTACGATTTAATAAAATTTAAAGTTACTGAAAATATGAAATTGCTAAAATTATTGAAACGTAAGAAAATTCATAGATTATCATTCACCGAGATGTTGTACGTCTAAGGTTAGCTAAATACGTGAATGCAAATTTCATAACTATGTTATCCTAATTCTGCTCGAATGTGTTCCCATATACCCACAAAGCTGTACATTGACACGCGTTGAGGACGTGTTTCTGATCTTTTAGTTAACAGTCACAAAATCAATCATTAAACTCCACTTTGCGAGCATATTATGTTCATGACCAGTTCAAGCATAGTTCAGACGCACTGAGCTTTTTCACTCCGGGCCAAGCTTAATGACCTGCAATCTGCATCGTTTCATTTCGATCCGGGTTCTTTCCGCAGCTGTAATTCTTCGATAATTTTTGCAGCTAATCTGCGGGCTGACTTTACTTTATCTGGTCCTTCCAATTCATGCCGTATCGATAAATTTACATCATTTACATGATTCATTTTTAAACAGTCGTCATTTTTCTTCGAATGCCAGCTGGCATAATGTATTCCACCGGGGTTGTTGATTTAGTTTGCACCAGAAGTTATACGTAAAGCTGCGTTTAGTTGTATATCAATATTTCTTGAATTTTATTCAGCTTTATAAAACTGCTGCGTAAACTAACGCGAGGATTGATGCCCATAGTGTTGGTGTTGAAACTTCCCGCGTTGTTTTTGCTGGTTTTTTATATTATATTTGCCCGTGTTCCGAGTTTAGCACTTTATTCTCAAAATGTTCTTGATAGCTAATTATTGAGACAGAAGAATGACATAATTGTCTTGTCACTGTTTAATGTTAATGATTATTCTTAAAAATAGTCTGTTAATTATATCCTTGTGTAATCTGTTGTTTAAGATTCGCCTCATACTTTGTTTTCTATTTATATTTCACGATTACTGATCACGTTATTTAGTAAGTAGTGTATTTTTAAAAGAAACCGCTTTTAGCGAGTAAGCCAGTTCGCCATATATTATCGAGTATTATTATTTGGAATGTATTTCGGATGCGAATCTACAAAACTCTATACCACGGAACCACGTCAAAGCTGAGTCGTCGTGTATATCTTGAAATGTCCCGTCAAAAGCTATGCTCGAAAAGTTGTGAATGATATGCTCTATAGATTATTGCGCGTTACCACAGTCACATGGTCATTCTTAAATTTTCACCGCACCAGCAGTTAATTACATCGTCTATTTTCTGCGCGTATATGGTTTCATTGTATCGAATCCTCGCGAAGGAAGTCGAAAACTTTTATTGATAAGTGACCATCTTCCGATTCATTATTTTCGGCATTACCTTCGGTTATTAAGTTATTTGCTGTAATGAATGTTGGTTTTCTTGACTTCGATCGTTTTGTTATGAACACGTAATCGTTTGTGTGGCGACTCCGGGTTATTTTTATACTTTAACCATTCTTTCGTATTTTTTTTTTTATATCGCAATATTTGATATTAATACAGACAATAGCGTTACATCACCGTTCTAGTATTTAGTCTCGTTGTCCTATTTAATTGTGGGTTTTTTTCTAACAGTTGTTTAGCCCAACAACGGGTGCTGTATATTCCGCTACAGAGTAAACCAACGTTACTATTCCAAGTACAGCTGCCTAAGCAGCACGATGTGAGTTTTTGTATGATGTTGTTTTTCACCTTGGCAGTTTAATTTTCTAAGTGTTTGCCGCATATTAGCTGCCCGACTAAAGTTACACCAAAGTATTTTTGGGTTGCGGTTCATACTGCAGAGCATTCACGTATGTATACACCGAAAAGAACGCTATAACGTTAATATAATTCGACGCACGTACTTGCATAGGTGAACTTTGCGCGCAAAGAGCTGTAAATCCCACAATATCGCTGAAGTACACCGTGACGCATTCGAATTGTTCCGGCTGAACCATTTCACCAGCCATCAATTGTTGGGCGACCGGTCTAATAGAAAATAGAAAAAACACGAACGAGTAAATATCTAAATTAATTAACATATTTTTCAAGATTTTTAAAATAAAATAAAAACACAATTAATCACTATAAAATAATCGATAAATTTACGGCAAATATAAAATTAATCATAACATAATTTTATGTTTAAAACGCTACACTACGGACGAAAATGTTTATTTCGGCGTGAATCGAATATCGGACAAAACTCGTTCGAAATTAATTTCTCCATCTCTACAATCTGATATTCTCTTCATTGATGTGGTATATAACGTAATCACGGTGCGGTTCGTGAAAATTTCTAACCTAACCTTACCGTTTTGAAAATCGCTCCTCTCAGGACTTTCGCAGTATATAATTCGAATACGTTCAATAAATTTTTATTCTGTTCTCAACAACTATACGGTCGAGCCGGGGAAAAAAAATATGACCATTTTATATAAACCATTAATCTGGGAAACATGTATAGAATAATTAACTGACAGGATGACTATTAACGCGAGTTTACGATTATTTCGAAAGTCCGTTATGCGTGCGATAATTAAGTGAGAAAATTTCTAAATAGATTACCCCACCATCAAGATCGAGCATATACAACAATCGCAACATTTTCAAGTTATCAATAAATTAATTAAACAACGACGAACAGTAATAATAATAAACAATGTCGAACAATATATAATTAATATACTTCTTTCTTCAATATAAAAATAAGCAATTTATCTGCGACGCATCCAGTGTTCTTTTTTTGTTTGTTTTTTGTTTGTTTTTTGTTTGTTTTTTGTTTGTTTTTTGTTTGTTTTTTGTTTGTTTTTTGTTTGTTTTTTGTGGTTTACCAATTGACATTGAGATTGTCAACAGATCGTCCATACAAGATGTTCATAGTATTCGCGATGTTTTCACGTTATCAAATATTAATCGAACGAAAATCGCAATAATAACATAACATATCGTACAAATGTAATTAATATACTTTTTCTCTTTTTTTTTATATAATATGAAAATAAGCAACTTATCCGTAACACGTTTAGTTTTACATTGAGATTATTTTCAACAGATCATTGATACAAGATGGCCAATGTAGTAAGCAACATATTTCGTAATCATCCAATTTAATCATAATCATCTACATTTTTACTTACTCGTTAACGTGTTACCAAAAACTTTCATAGTACGCATCACGATAAACCTGTAAATTACGCCAATCTCTTCTAAAATAGATGCACTGAATCCTTTTCCCATCCACTAAAAACTCGGACAAGTAGACTATAATAGCACCACATTTTTAAACTATCCACTCTACTTTGTCCGGAATTTCTAATCGTCAACATGTCTGTACCATACAGAAATACTGAAAAAACTGAATTAAGCACGAGCTGGACCCTTACAATTTTCAAGGAATCTTTTAATAGTCGAACGCACTTTGTACCAACTAAACTCGTCTCTCTCATTTACTTTTCACCGAAGATCTCAAGTTAGCGAAACATTCCACCGATTTATTAATAATCAGGAATGATTTTATTTCTTCCTTCTTTACATTATTTCGGTCTGTCATCATTACCTTAGTTTTCTGCACACATACAGATAAAAACATATATATATATATATACATATATATATATAAAGTTAATTAAATTAACGATGTACGTTAACAATAGTCAGTCATCATTACGTTTGTTTGCCGCACAATTACATATAAGTACAGGTCGTGATAAAAATTTCGACCAAATTTTATATGATAATATTAAATACTTAAGTTTCCTTATAGATAATACTTCAAAGTGCAACAAACACACACATAGAATACATAAATAATAAGGTTGATAATTATTATTATATCTTTAAGTCTCATGGTGGTAAACTGTGGGGATTAAACTATAAGTCCAAGGTAATATTCTACAAAGATTTAGTGCAATCGTTATATTCTACATAAGTGCAGTAGGTATGATCACCTGCGACAGTTGTATATGATTGACTGTGCGCTTGAATTAAATAAAATTATATGATTACAGCATCCTGATTTTCTTTCTGAATTATTCAAATTAAACATGTATATACAAAATCGCTACTAGTAGCCCTAAGCGAATTTCGCAGGCTACTCTACTTTATTATATTCTGATATTAGTGTAACTGATTCCTGTATTACTTCATGATATAATTTATATATATATATATATATATATATATATGGACTACATTTTGATTTTTTAAAATATATTTTCATGAATTAAAGTATATTAAATTGTATGCTTAAATATATATATATATATATATATATATATATATATATATATATATATATATATACACAAGAAGTTAATTGAATTGAGACGTAGTATACCTCGGTAGAACTTGAAACAATAATTCTTCGGATCGTCTTTTTTCTTGGCTAAGTTGCTCCGTCTTTTCTTCGACTAACGCTTCCAGATTATTTGCATATTGTTCCATACGTTTCAACAAATCGTCCATTAAATTTTCGCAATAACCTCTGTGAAGAAAAATATCTTTATTATCATTCGTAACTCAAATGACATACCCGCTTGGATTCGACCTGCCGAGAAATATCTGGACAAAATTGAATCGCTTCCGAACAGAATATGGAAGGTGTGGGAAAAAAATGAAGACATATGGATTCAGGAACGAAGCAGCCTGTGGCTGCGGGGAACCAGAGCAAACAATGGAGCACATCCTGATGGGATACCAGAAGCGAGCTCTGAAAGACGGTTGGGAAAAAATGAGCAAGCTGACTGACCGAGCAGTGGATTGGCTGCAAAAGCTTGATGTTATAATATAAATATAATTAAGTATAGGTAAGTTAAAAATTTAAAATATAGATACCCTAGATATACGATTAAATAAATTATATGTAGCAATAATTTCATATATAGCTAATGGACTCCTGTATTTATCGTTATATATATATATATATATATATATATATATATGTCATCTGCAAAACGTTAATTGGTGCTAATGCTTCGCAAATTACATACACGTAACTATCAATATCGGCATACATTTGATATGTATTTAATTTTTGTTTGCAATATCGAACACTTTCAATAAAATGAGTAATAATCGCAGATGTACCGCACGATAGCATTCTTACAGCCGTTATTGTACACTATTTTCACGAGAAATATACGACAGACCGGTAGTGTTAACGTAGCCACATTGACAGATGACACGTTGCTTTATTTTGCTCCTCTAATAATCTACAAGAATGATGCACGAGCGTGCAGCATACAGCTGTAGAAGTGAAATCACAGTTCGATAGTGGGGTGTCTCGAAAGAAATACGTTTATATGAACGCGTATAACTTTCGCGGCAAAAAAAATTATATCGATAATACAGAAATATTGCAAAACAAATATGCTATCCCGTTGTACAAAGATCAATAAAATTCACTTGGAAGCGTAGTATAATGACGAAGCGTGATATAATTTGAATGTACAGGGTAATAGAAATGGCAATCGGGTTTGAGAACGATCTATAAGACGCTGTTATTAAAACCAATTTAGCGGTATGGAGTACCGTTATGGCGGAAAGTTCAAAAGATATTTTAATCATAGAATGTTTTCAAAACAAATTCGTACCGATCTCAGCGTAAGGTATGTTTCAGCGGGTGAGGCGAATAAATTACTTAATCGATTGGAGAATCGACCTACGATGGATAACTGTGGAGAAGTCAGGTGGTTACGGAGGATAAGTTATTTAATTTCATAAGCAGCAAAAAAATTGACTACCAATAGACGGTTCCTACGACGATTACCTTTAAAAACTGACAAATTTTCGAAAGATTTATTTTTTTACCATATTTTTAAAAAATTAAAAATTTTTCATATATTCACTCCACTTATTACGTTTAAACAAACAGTTTTGACCCCCTCTTTTTTTGCTATTACATTTCTTGCAGTTTGTCGTACTCCAGATATTTCAATTGTTATTCTGTTCATTGGAGAACTGTATATTATTTCAATAAATAGTTATCTCGTTCTTCGTTCTATTAATCTGTCTTTTACTTCATATGTTTCGCTAACTACAAAGTGCTCTTCCATCGCCGACGTTTCTACTTTAATGGAGGTTTTATAAATTCGTTGTAGTACTTGAATTTTCTTTCGTTACAGTCGCCTCTCGTTTTACCGTCGGAGAGGATACCGTCGAGCTGGTATAATTTTACCAAGATCGTTGAGTTGCAAATCTACGAACTTACATTAAAGCTAAATCTACAGATCTGTACGAGGCATATAGTGCTAATGAGGGACACGTGAGCTGAATGTTTATATTTTATTCCGGTTCGCTTTCATACAGCACTAGTTGCTATTTCATGTTTGCGTTTCAGATGAATTAAGTTTCAAATAAAAGACTGTCGTATGATTCCGATTTCAGTAACTTCGGAAATTTTATCTATTGCGAATGGAAAGTCATCCCCTACGTAAAACTTGGTGTATACTTCCTATTAGCTGGTATACATATCCACCAACCTAACGTTAGTAGTTCATCGAGCACTGTACATTGAACTCTAGCATTCAGTAATATCGGTATTGTCTTTACGAACCTATTTTCTTAACTCGTAAAATTTTTTACGCGGTTTTACGTTGAGCCGCTAAATTAACAAATGTTGCTCTCCAGTTATATTTCCTTTTCAAATCCATCTTTCATATTGGGTTACTTACAAAATTTGGCAAATGCAAGACTTTCTCCAGGTCTAGCATCCGGTTATTGTATCAATATTTTCAAACACACGATTCGGGACTATGCTTCTAGAAATTTTATATCAGTGACGGGGTAGGAACGCCAAACACTATACGTCTTTCGATTATGTCTCTGACATGTTAGTATTTTTAGTATGTATATAATGAGGGATGTCGTCGTTGTTTTTATTTATCGTATTAATCGCTAGAGGTTCTATCAACCTAGCAATTAATACGGTAAAATAAAACCAATCATAATATTCCGTTATCTTAAACTTAACGTAATTATATAAATAATATGATAAAAATTTTCGCGTCTTTAGAGCTTCTGCAAACATAAAATTAATCTACATTACTATTATTATTTCTCTTTTATTATTATTATTATTAATAATTTCATCGTTTGTATTTATCATTGTACAAACCAGTATTAACGTATTCCATATAATTCACTGGGGTGGAGCAGCCGACTCACATATAGCTCCATTACAAGCGTTACAAAATTCACTCCTCAAGCATATACTTCCAAATAGCTACACCAATACCAAAAGTCGAGCAACTTTATGTAGTATAGTTACTAATTTTTGTTTTTAAAAATAAATCAAAATTTTTAGTTGGTTATCACGATGGTATAACTAGATCTGCATCCGTCGAGTCTTCAAAAGTACCAAAATATGATAAATACCATGCTCGTATATGCATACAAGGGAGCAGCATTATTTAATTATTTTCCTCCCCTTATAAAGATTGATCTAAAGAACTATAAACGTCGTCATAAGCGGTTGACCCTACTTATTACGAATGGATACTTAAAACTATAATAAATTAACGGTCTGGATATTGGTAAATCATTAATAATTCACGATAATATATTTACCTTTTTTTGAGGGTTCACTGCATAAAAGACGTATATAGTCATAGATATAGTCTTAATTTCGGATATTCTACTATATATTAAGTGACATTTTTATACAGTTGCAATAAGTTTGTACTGGGTTTTTATTTTTATTTCTATTTCATTTTTACCTTTTTATATATGTTACTGTGTGTGTGTGTGTAAGTGTGACGTAATTATAAATGTCTATATAAGTGTTCTTATTAGTTCTATGTGTATGTGTACGTGTACATGGTATATATACATATGTACATATATGTGGATATATATGGTATATTAATATGTGTGTATGTACACGTTTGTCTGAAAATTTTATATGTATTACTTTAAGCCTGATTAATATTTTTATAAAATCTTAATGTATCTGCCATTCACGCATTTTTTGCGCATCGGCGGCTCGGGTTTAAATTTACTTTATTTGTATATTTGTTACAGAAATAAAATTTGATTTGATTTGATTTGATTTGATTTGATTATTATTATTATTTCTATCACAAGTTAAGAATACGTAAATACACAATTTACTCTTCAAAAAAAAAATATATTAATAATAATAGTAATAGTAATAATAATAATAATAATATTTTTTTATTTTGTAGTTCACAGCTCGCATATATAAAAAGAAATTAACGATTTTAATGTATTTTGTTTTTTGTTTCTTTTGTGTGTGAAATAGGCAAGTGCATACCACCGTGCATATGCGTGCACGCCTAAATGTTCGTAAACCTGTATGAGAATGTATATGTCAGTTTAACTGTGAATTATTATTAAGTATTTGCTTGTGTAGATGTGTACATGCGGACGTGAATATCTTTGTATACTTATATATTTATTTGTCGTACATTATCGCGCCTGAATGGGTGTTCGTCTTGTGTATACACGGTTTTATATAGTTCAAATTTTCACCCATGTGTGTAAATGTTTACAGTAAATAATTTTTAATATTACAAGAAATTTATAATATTGTACGTTATATTAAAATAAATTTGATTTGATTAATTTAAATATTTTCCCAGCGATTATTTATCCTTTTTTTTTATTTTAATTTTTTTATTTTTTTATTTTCGAATACCTACTTCATCGTTCGTCTGATGGTATCTTTTATCGCTTCGAAAGACGGCCTTTCGTCTGGATTATCCAACCAACATTTCTGAATTAAATCTTTTAAATCTGCCGGACAATCCTGATTACTCACGTCCGGCCTGAAACTCGGAGTTTCTCTTTTTTCGACCCGTTTTAAAATATCTGCGTATGAAATATAATAATTTAATTCCAAAATTGGTAAATTATATTTTTCGATAATTTCTGACATGGACAATTTAAATTTTAGTAGTTTAGTAGACGCAAGTAATAAAGAAACTCTTTATTACTGGAGTTCTAAGTCGCGTAGTCGTATATATTAGATGAATGTTTGTCTTGAACACGGTAAGGTATTCCTTTTTTAATTATTTATAATACTGCGAGCTGTCCACCAAGGATATGTCACCGGTGGTATCAAGCAATCCTCTAGCAAAAGTATTCGGGTGGCTATCAAGTCTTCTTGCGTGTCTTTTAGCGTGAACTTTTACGACCTCGACCACATAATCTATACATAAATCTCGATACAACCTTAGATTTGTTACATACCAGGGTGCCTTGGTTATCATCCGAAGAATTTTATTTTGTGACGTTTGTATAATTTTCAGGTTTGATGGTGTAGCACAATCCCAAAGTTGCACCCATAGGTCCACACAAGCCTTAGAACCACTGTATATATTAAACGTTTATTATCTGTCGTTAGTACACTGTTTCTCCCTATCAGTCAGTACATTTTTTTAACTCGAATATCTAATTCTTTTTTCTTCATATGTGTATGTGATGTTTCCATGTTAACCCCCTATCCAGGTGTAATCCTAAGTACTTGACCGTTGATCGCACTGACAGATCGGTGCTATTAATCCCGACGGGCGGGGGTGTAACTTTTCTGTTGGTAAAATGGATTTTGACAGATTTGTTTTCATTAATTCCAATTTTCCATTTTTTAAACCAAATCTCCTCCTTAGTAAGAGCTTTCTGTAGGTTACTGCGAGCTATCTTTAGATCCGTGTGTGTTGAGAGCAGTGCAGTGTCATCCGCAAATGTAGCCACCTGTACGTTTTCCATTGTAAGGAAATCAGCCGTGTATAACAAGTACAGCGTGGGGCCCAGCACAGAACTTTGGGGAACTATAGCACTTAGTTGAAGTAAAATTGAAGTATAATCCGAAAATAGATGTATCGACGATGTTATCAGTCATAATATATTGAGTGCAGAGATCGTTAATAATAAAGAAATCCAAAATGGAAAGTTTCTTCCGACAATGACTGGACCAATATATTGGTTTCGTTTGTTTTTTGCTCCTAATCAGTGTAGGACTAGAATTCTACCAATTAACCAGTGGGACTTCCATTAGCATTTCTGAAGAAACGTTTCAGAAATTCCGTTGGCGTTTCAGGTTATGTTCTAGTAGAAAGTATGTGATACAACGAGTACGTATTATTATTATTATTTTTTTTATTACCCTAATAGAAGTTGTCATATTCCTCGTGGTACTCAGTCTGTAAATGATATCAAAAATGGGGGATTTAATATACGATTTAAAATAAGCAGTAACGTAGTAAATTATGAGATATATATATAATAACCCGAAGCGAAATGAGCCGTTTGAATAGAATCCTGTACCGACTTCGCAGTTAGTAAAGCTGTTAAAATACGAACAGTGAACTTCCTTGTTTATTCGGTGTTCCTATATGGCTCGGAGACCTGGTCAGTAAGCAGTTAGCAGTGCCGACAGAAAACATTAGACGCATTAGAAATGTGGCGTTGGAGACGAATTGGGCAGCTAGGAGAACCAATGCTTTCATTTTGGACGACATTGGGAATCCGAAAGAGGTTAAAATCGATCGTTCTCAGCAGAATGCTACGATTTTTTGGTCACGTAGTTAGAGCCGAAAATATGGAGGCGCTGTTCGTTCAAGATGTAGTGGCCAGTCGTGTACCTCTTCGGTGGTCAGACGCGATTTGCAGGACAATTGACCGTACTTTCCACGATGACCGTATTTGTTGGCGGAGCCTCGTGAGCCATGTGACAGATCATGGTCACGATACCCCTGCATGGGGTGACACGACTCACTGATGATAATGATGATGATACATATGGTAGTATAAATATGTGCTGATAAAACTCGAACGCTTTAGTAGCGAAAATCATACGTCCAGTGGTAATGAAAGTACGAAAAACTTTATAAATAAACTGTAAGGAGCATGTTCGGATTAATTCGGATGACTATCTCCAATTATCCGAGTTAATAACGGCTACATGATTACAAACTAGCATTCAGTTCGAGTAATTTTTAATTTTTTTTTTTAGTTAACTTCGACAATTGGATGAATAAGTGAAGTGGATGTAATTCTAAATGAAATAATCGTCATTAACATTTCAAACAATGTAATCATATTACGTTAATTATTACTATTATTATTTATTCGTGGGTCGACGGTGAATGTGCGACTTAGTTGACAGTCACGATCCTAGTAAATAGTTTGGGGGAACTAATTGTTTATGGGTACCTTCATATTTCTCGTTATCTTATATATTTAGATAAATGTTATTAGTAAATTGCAAAAAATTACAGGAATAAATGTTTTAATGTTTGAAAGTAAATAGCTCACATTACATATGTGTACAAGTTTTTGAACCGACCTGGGAGAATATTTTATATTCTAATATACATTCTGAATTAATTAACCTCCATCTTAGGCTTACATTTTACAGCCCTACGCACAGTTGAATTACTCTTACTATACGATACACATTTATGGTGCAAATTTGTGTTATCATGACACGTTTCTAACTGTAACGAAGTTATTAACAAGTCTGGTCAAGATTCTATCGGGTGTTATTTACATAAATAAAATATTAACGACGATAACATACGTTTTAACTGCGAAAATAACGAAACAGAAAAAGTTTTAGAATTTTTTTAAAAATAACATAATTACAACTGGCCATGTTATGAAATGCGAAGTATTAGTGCTCCCCAAAGAATAACAGTGATGCGACAACATCTCAGTCAGGTTTCGATTTTTATTAATGACAGCTGCACAGTTTCGTGGACTAGGTTTTGCTCTTTGGCTACAGCTAAAATGGTTGTATCTTTCGCAAACGTGGCAGTTATAAACATCGTCATTAACTGGAAAATCAGCAGTGAACAACATATAAAGCACCGGACCCAAGACACTCCCTTGAGGCATGCCAGCGAAAACATTACAGATAGTGAAGTATTCGTTTTCGAATTTTACTTGGCACCTCATGGTACGATTTAAAGAGAAGGAAGTACGGATGAAGAATAATTTCTTCAAGTTTATATAATAGCTCATGATGCCATACCTTATCAAAGACTTAGCTGACATCTAGACATATTTGCTTGGCATCAAAGCCATACAATTCGTTGCACCTGTTCGATTACGGAATCCAAACTGATGATCGGGAATAATATTCTCCGATTCTAGGATAGAATTTAACCGCTTTAATATGATTTTTTCAAGCACTTTTAACAAGATAGATAATAAGGAAATAGGTCTATACGATGTGACCAAGTCCGGTGCTTTATCCGATTTAGGTATTACAACAATTTGCGCCAATTGCCGTGACAGAGAAAAATATTGCAGGCGAAACTTTGCGTTAAAAATATTATATTAATAAATAGTATCGCTTTGTCCGGCAAAAAAATATTGCAGGCGAAACATTGCGTTAAAAATATTGTATTCATAAATAGTATCGCTTTGTCCGGCAATTGTGATAATAACTTTCCAATGATTAAATCGAAGCCCGGGCTTTTTTTTATTTAATTTTTTTAATATACATTTTATTCAAAGGCAAGAGTTCTTTCGTGATTTTGTGTCTAATGTTTAATACGAACAATGAAACATTTTTTATTATATCCTGCGAGAAAGAATGGTGTAGAAGTCTTATAACAATTTTATATACCCTTTCTTGTTTAAGTTGGTACGTGTGAAAATTTACGTCCTCACTTTCTGTTAAATATACATTATACAAACGTAGCGAGTATAAACGTCTGCGAATTGTATACAATAAACTGTACATTCGGACTTAATGAAATTAAAATAAACAACAAAAAACAAGTTAAAATCACTAAAAAAATGTTTCTTTATGAAATCATTTTATGTTAATTATCTTTTTAAACATTCATCCGATAATGGCCTAACAGCTGAAAAAAGTTTTGTAATTTTTATAAAGAAATTTTTTTTAATGATTTTAACTTCTTTGTTATCGTTTATTTTGATAAAAAAAATCATATGTTTCAGATTAGTGAAATTATTCTGTTAGATCCATTTTCGCTTTCTATTCGTGAATTATTTAAAATTAAGTAAATTAATATAAATATGCTACAAAATATTTAGGTATATATGATTTAATTTGCTATAGCATATTTAAAATATACATATACGTTGTATATATATATATATATATATATATATATATATATATATATATATATATATATATATACAGTGAACTCCCAATTATCCGGGTTAATCACCGGGATGGGTCGCACGGACAATAGAAAAACACGGATATTCCGAAAATTTAGTTTTTATTACAAAAATATAAAAATGACTTACATTTTGACCTCTATGAACTTGACTAGCTATCCTGACCTAGCTGCTAATCATTTACAACACTGTCAGCTAAACCGGGCAAAATTATATAACGGTGAACATGTTTGTCTATAATTTTTTTTTACGATTATGGAGTGAGAACGGATAATCCGCACACGGATAACCGGGAGTTCACTATGCATATCTATCTATATATATATATATATATTATGTGTGTGGAGGAAGCTAACGAGACCCAAGTCTCGCAGTGTACTGACTAAATTGTAACTATAAATATAGTGTACATAAATATAAATTTTAATAAATAGCAAAATAACCTGGCGTCGTCATGCTTGAATTAACGGTGGAAAATGGTCCGTCTCTGACAACAATTTCCGTTAATATAATAGCGAAACTGTACACGTCTCCTTTCTGAGTAGCTGGGTGACCCGGAGTTATCGTTTCCGGGAGTAATTCTGGAGCTACCCATAATAATTCTGATAATAACAGAAAAATCTTATTTTAAATATACACCCACCGAAATATAATCATACTTATACACACGTACATATATCTATATTAATATATATCGTCAATATTATTTTGCATTTCGGGTAAAATTTGGCCATCGAATCTTTCAGCTGTCCTTATTGATGTTTCTATCGTACTGAAAATAGTTCTATAAACGAGTTAGCACTTTTTTTAGGTGCTTTACAAAACAGTAATTCATTTTCTCGATATTTTCTTCCGTACTTCATACTATAAGTCGAAGAATTAAAAAGATAATGAATTTCGTCTTTTGTGTAAGTTACGTAATTCTTCCGATTCGACTGTTTCATTCCGGGTATTCGTTCTTCTTTCAGTTCACGCCACACCAAGTATATGTCGATATAATTTCAAGTGCGTCAATCTGTTTTTCTTGGGCCACCACATGGCCGTATATCCGACAATTAGGAAAATCGAAGTTTTTATTCGATACTTAACGACCATTTTTTTTCTGTTACAAATAATATTACTTCATCGTCGGGATCATGCCTGCAGAAATTCGTCTTTTTATTACATTTCAACAGCTCCGTCGGTAGTGACTCTAAACAAATAAAATACTATATAATATACCATTTCAAATTCAAATTATATATTTACTTAAGGACCCTCCACTTCTACGCGTCTACGATACAGTACAATTTAGACAATTATAGATAATATTATAGTTCTACCAATATATATATATACATATATATGTCAAGAATACTTATAGATAACTTGACAGAAATTAAACGGAAAATGATGTCTTGTATAAGTTCATATACTTCGGTAATTCACAAAACAGAAATAAAAATAATTTTAACATATGTAGATTAAAAATTACATCTTCTGCTATAGTGTCATAGTTTTCAAAAAAAAAAAAAAAAAATCAGAAAGTACACTGCAACCTGGTCGTTAGCAAGTACGCCTTCTATAGAAATTCTTCTTATTTGTTCGTACGAAAAGGCACCCTCACGTTCATTGTTCAGTTTTGGATCCACGGAGATGACGACACCTTCAATGGATTAATTTTAATCGCCGCAGAACATACACGGTGATGGAGGTTGCCTTTGCAATAAGGTGTCCGTCGGTTAATTTAGTGTGGCCGATGCGGATTCTGCTTCGTACAATCTCATGTCGCCTGTTTACGCGATGTGAAGTTTCCCAATGTTCTAGTGCGACTTTAATTTGTCGTAACTTGTTCAATTTCTTCCCCCCCCCATATGTTTTGAACGGTGTCCTTGATTGCTGATATTAATTGCTTTTTTACGTTTAATAAGCCTTTAGAACGTGTTGATACAGGCTGCATGTGGCGGATTTGTAGATTCGAATGGAGTGACGGTAATTTTAATTTAAATGTGGGTACAGTACACATGACTCCAAATGGTTTAATTCTATCGCGATAGATCTTATGTAGATTAAAGTTAAAATGTTTTATAGTAATTAATATGACGTATGTTGCCGTTGAGCTTCATATAATACTTCAGTGTTAATAATATTATAATATTCGTCGCTGTTTTAGTGATATCATGTTTGTTTTCACTTGCAAGCTGATAACTGGACTTGTACAGAAGGCCCCGTTGCTTATTCTGAGTACATTATTATTTTGGCTATACTACTTCGAAAACTACCAATAGATTTATATATATATATATATATATATATATATATATATGTATATATACATATATATATGTATATATATGTATATATATGTATATATATGTGTATATATAGAGAGAGAGAAAATGAATTTATTCGTAATTTCTCAAAATTATATTTAAGAAAGAACGTTTTATTTTTCATGTACAATTAATAAAATCAATTTGGACGAATGAAAATAGATGCCAACCTTGTCTCATAAATTTTAAAAAAGCTTGAAAGTGTAAGACACATTGGGTTAAAGAACATGTAATTAAAAATTAAATTTACAATATACTTTCTAGAACTATTTTTTCATCAAAATTTATCGTCGAATTTTGTAAATTATTTTCATATCTTTCTTTTATTATTTCCATGTTTTTTGGTAATTTTTTTAAAATGGTGTATCTAAAAAATTGCTACATTTTATATTTTTATAAATTGTGTATATTTATATATATATATATATATTTAAAGTGACTTTTATTTATTCGCTTATTCACATACAAATTAACCATTGCTTGATTTCGAATATTTTGTTCTGATTAATGATTTTATTTTTTTTATTTATAGGAATCCTCTAGAGTACAGAATGTAATTCGTCGGACATCCAGTCAGCTGTAATAGAGGACTGAAAAGAAGAAAATGGAGTCGTGATGCTCTTCCGATCAACTGCGCAGTCATCAGATGATTGACCGTAATGTAGCACAGTATACGCTGGAAGAAGAACCCTTATTCGAAATCTGTTACTCGTACAAGGACGGAAATCATTGGGGCAACATGACCTATTTAGCCGCATTGTGAGCTAAATTTTTCTAAGCGATATTTGAACGACTTGGAATCCATTAGAAAGTTACGCTCAACTTGAATCTGTGGACGCTAACAAGAATTACTTAATTTACAGGATGATCTTTCCTTTAGCTGCTACATAATATTTCACAGTGTTCTCGGTAAAGTCCGCGCTACCGAACACTTTTTTTTCCTTTTTAAATTGAATAGTGTGAAAATTTATATTTATTTAGAAGTTTGCGAGTTATATACGCGATTAGACTCGGCTGTGTAAGAAACCGTTAATAAGGGCTTTATTAATTAACTAGAAGGAACGGTCTTCGATGAAACACGAATTAGCATTTTACGTGAACAGATTCTAATACAACGGGTAGATATATGGCTTTGAAGGGTCCGAAATATTTCGATAGTTGCGAGAACGGTTGACTGTTCGGTCAAGGGTTAGGTCCCAACTCGCAAAGGGGTAATAAATTTATAAATCTTTTCATCGCGAAGTAACTGTTATTCGTCATCGAAAAAGCAGTGGTACCTCGACTCCCTTGTATAATATCGTATACGGTCGCGTCTTGAACGCTAGCCAATTTTGTTTGTAAAAATAATGTATGATGGGCTAGTCGTGATGTTCGGTAAGGAACAATACAACGATAATGATGATGACTACATTTATAAAGAACAAAATATAAAGAAATATTTAATCAGAAAATACATATATATGTACATAATACTTAAATTTAGTATATAATACACAAATATGGTATATTCACAGGAATTTTTTTTTAATATAATCCTCATCGTAGAAAGGCAGTTACACTATTAAAATCTTAACTCGTAGGTTAAATAATCAGTAATTATGATGAGATTTTACGCGTTGCGTACGCTAATCCATTTATCAGTTTTCACTAATATTGACTAAATATTAATTATGGATATTAGATTCGTAAAAACAATTAATTAACCATTAGTGTTTAACGATTAATTAACTACGAATTAAATCCAATAGATGTGTACGTGTCTCGCATCATTTTTAGTGTCCACTAACAGCGTAATTTCCTTACTAGTGTTGCCATGCAGTCTGTGCGTTTGTTAGCGCACGAAGACTTTTGTTCTGCGAACGCTAAATGATGGTTACTGTTTGAAGCAGAAGTGCACCTCTACATTTGAATTCCATATGTCCAGATGGGACGTAGTAACCTATTGTTGTATAGACTAAGAGGCAACTTTCGGCAAATTAACCAATATATATTTGATACATCTTACGTTGTAACTGATGTTTCTCTTGCCTCATATGTGTTTTCTATCTTAGTCGTGATCAAGATGAACGCCAAAATACATTTCTGAGTTAGCTTGAGGTATTTGTACATTGTTTATATAGATCTTGTGATTAACATCAACGGATCGAAGCGTGAATGTAACATGGATAGATTTTTGTTCGTTCAATTTGATTTTCCAATCTTGCATCCATTTAACTACCTTATCAAGGTATGTCATATGTACATCTATTGCCTCTACTTTAATATCTCTAGTCACCAATATAAACGTGTCATCTGCACAAGTGGCAATAAAAATACAATCCGAAGTTGGAATGTCATTTGTATATATTGTGTACAGACCGGATAAAAAGACACTGTTTTGTGATACACCAGCACGTACAAGTTGAAATGTTGATTTTGTGATTTTGCTGCTTAATATATTACTCTGAAGCGCTCATTTTCTTAGTAATACTTGAGAAATCTGCAGCAGCGCGTTTAAAATGTACCCGGCAACACATTGCACTTTGTCGATAGTTAAATACTACCAAAACGAAACTGATGGTCGGGTAACTAGGCTTCTGCTAAAAGCTTAAATCGTTACAAAAGAAGCTTCTCAAGTAACTTTGATAGAACCTATATACATATATATTATTTATATATATATACACACACACACACACGTATATATATATATATATATATACGTGTTTATGTAATACATGTGTATATACGGTGAGGTATATAGACAGAATAGGCCAAAAATTAATCCGCATAGGAAAAAGAAAGTTTTTGTCGAAGTTTTCAGCCGTCACTCCCAATACTTTCCAGGCTTTTTTAATTTAATTTTCAAAGTACTAATTTTGTATCCCAATGTACTAAATTATGAATTAACTGTATCCTACCTTATGATGTGTATATGTATAATGTATATATTGAAAAATGTGGAATGTATATAAGCAATAAAAAGAAGTTAATCACTAAAATCTTTTTATTTATAATTTTTTTTTCGCGATTTTAACTTCTTTATATATATACATATGTATATCATATGAAAGCTTTGTTTAGCTATTTATACTATACATACAAAATAAATTATTATTCGATCCATTTATTGTTGATATATATTTTATATATATATGTATAACCAAACAGGAAACAGTCACATAAAACCAGAGACATATGTTTAAAACACGTCTGAGAACAATGCATAACCTAGTGATGTACCCAGTTTCTGCGAAGCTAACCTAAGACTGGTCTCATGTATGAGAATTCATCGTTAGCTTTATTGGATGGAAATGACTGATTCACGTACGAGTATTTTTCTTTACATATATATATATATATATATATATATATATATATATATATATATATAATATACATGTACATGTATATATACTTATATATATATATATGTAGAGAGAGAAAGCCTTCGATTGTGTAGATCGGAATATACTATTCAGCTTTGTGAGGAAACGAGACCAAAACTGGAGTTCGAAGACTAGTTTTTCAAAGTTGTAATCTTTCCTGGATACTTTTTAAAAGTTATATTGAGGAAGCGATGGTATATTGTTTAGAATAGCTATAATAACGGAAACAAGTATCTTTGAGTAAATAAAGCTCTATGATAAAGGTATTGAATATAAACACGTACACACACACACACAAAAAAAAAAAGTCCAAAGCAATGGTGTGAATAAAATACGGGCGATAAAGCGTAAACATTACTCTGAATAATAAATCATGTAACTGAGTTCCCATATATTTAGGAAGCATACTATTATCAGATGGTCGAATCGTAAGGGATATAAGGAGAAGATATGCTCTGGCAGAAAACAAACGTTTTCGTGAAAAAATCTTTCTCGGTATGAAAAAAAAAAAATAAAAAAAAACGAAAAAACAATCAATACTAAGAAACGGTTTATAAATAGTTTTATCTTGAGTGTGGCGTTGTATGGGGCAGAAACGTGGACAATTTTTTAAACAGAGGAATCGATAAGTTCCTCGCTCTCGAAATGTTGGGGACGTGTATTAAAGATACCGTGGACTAGTATGATGAAGTTTTACGTAAGATTAGCAAATAACGGTGATTTAGAATGCACGACGTATTTAATCGATGGAATTATTAAGTATTTATAGTTATTTAAATTTGGAAATTCAGTAAGCACGACGGATTTAATCGAAGGAGTTATGAAGTATCTACAGTTATTTAAATTTGTTTCCACTTTTTTTTTATTACGTTTGTTTTGTTTTTATTTTTACATTGTGATGATTTAAATTTGATTTGTATAGAAAATAATTATAATTTATTCGATAATTTATTTATAACTTTTGTTTATTACTACCGTCTTTGTAAAATGTTGCAATTTTAATTTGTTAGCCGGCGTTCGCGCGGTTTATCCGCATAGTCGGTCTATTCGTTTCGTGTATATAAACTTTTTATTAATACGTAATAGTAATAAATTGAATTACCATTATTATTATTATTTATTATTATTATTATTATTATTATTATTATTAACTTTTTTAGTTTAAATCAATTTGGTTTCTTATCGGGTAAAGGAACTGATGATGCATTATTTCGTCATAACTCTTACATTACTAAAAATTTAGAAGAGGGGAGATCAGTTGTTGCTATCTACTTTGATTTATGCAAAGCGTTTGATACAGTTGATCATTCGATATTATTGGAAAAATTATACTCATGCGGTTTTAGGGGGAACATGTATCAATGGTTTAGTTCGTATTTAACAAGTAGAAGGTACGTTACAAAAATAAATGGGTTAATAAGTGAAAATAATGTTCAAGAATTTGGTGTACCTCAAGGTAGCATATTAGGTCCCTTTTTATTCTTAATATATATTAATGATTTTTGTAATCTGAAGGTGTCTGGTGACTTGCTTTGTTACGCAGACGATGCTGTTCTTTTAATAAATTCGCGTTTCCCGAGCGTGATGCAAACGTTGGTACAGGCTGATGTGAACAAAATTTCAACTTGGTTACATAATAATCGTTTAATCCTTAATACAATTAAAACAAAATACATTGTGTATACCAATCAAAACCAAAATATTTGGGACGAATTAAAAATTTATATAAATGATGGTAGTGAGATAAACAGAGTGTTCCATATAAAATATCTCGGGATACAATTAGACTGTAAACTTAACTGGAATGCACATTTAGATTATTTGACAAAAAAACTACGAAAATTAAATTATCTTTTTTATTATTTAACCCAACATTTCTCGAAAATTCATCTTCGCAGATTATATTTGGCATTCTATCAACCAGTTCTACGTTATGGTATCGTGCATTGGGGTGGTGCAGCGAATTATCATATTAGGCCTTTAACAATCTTACAAAACGCGCTATTTAAATCGATAAAATTTGGCAAAGATAAGAACGAAAAAGATTCTCTCCTAAATGTGCGGCAATTGTACGAAGTTGAACTTTTTTGTTTTGTAAGTAAAAATCGTAAAAGATTTGACATAAATATTCACGCAGGTAAAACAAGATTATCAGCTGATGAGAGAGCGAAAATTCCAAAATTCAATAAATTCCATTCACGAATACAGGCTTTATACGCAGGAGCCACGCTATTTAATTCGCTACCTCGTGTGGTAAAGGAATTGATTAAAAATTATAAACGACGACGAAATTATTTGGTAACGTATGTTTTAAATAAGTAACCTATTTAAATTATAATTAAGTAGTTTACAACTGAATTGTTTCCTTTGTAACATTTTAATTGCCAGGACATGCGAGCGTGCGTGCGTGTGTGGGTGTGTGTGTGTTTAAAGTATATTGTGAACCATATGTGTTTATATTTACGAATATTGGGAATATTTGTGTGCAATGTACATGGTGTGTGAGAGCGAGTGAATTCGGATGAATTGGATGTAAATGGTTAGAGTTTTAAAGGATGTTTTAAGTAAATATTACGAGAAAGTTTATTCTTATTTACGTGTAGGCGTGGTTGTACATATGTATATATTACTATTATTATTTTCGCGTTATAGCAACTCGGTTTTCGTCTTTATATATATATATATTAAATGTATTATATTATTTTCAAACAATATCCGCTGCTCGCGCAACTTATGCGCATTAGCGGGCACTTTGAATTATGATTAATGTGTGTATATTGTGTAAATATTTATGTATATTTTATGTACACGTGAATACACACGTTTATGGATTCCATGTTTACACTGCGGTAGTGTATGAAAACAGTCGGAAGTACGGACCAGTGTATCGTTTATTTATAATTATTTCTTCTACTTCCATTTTCTTATTATTGTATTTATTTCATTATGGTTTACCGGGTGTAATATTTTATTGCTATAAAATAAAATTTGATTTGATTGATTGATTGATTATTATTATTATTCAAAGGTTATTTCTATTTCAGAGTAATATCTCAAGAATTAGTGTGTTTAAAAAAAAATTTAGGTATCCCATACTTCCAATTTATTTTGCGTCTTTATGCCTGTGTATTTTTACGTTGAATTATCAGTATTTTAAGCAGGTTAAGGTTGTTATTATGAGTTTAGTTGTGTTTATCACCACAATTTAAGTTCGTCCAACTTGTAAATCAAAACTTGTTGTACCAGTCTATTTTTGGTTTATATGACATTGTAAATGTTAGTGAATAAATTAAATAATTTTATTCTTTGATTATACAACATTGTCAATGTCTGAATCAATGTACATTTTTTTCTTATTTCATATTCAATTAATAACTTGCATGTGTAAAACTAGACTAATGATTCAACACTTAACAATGTATGTTACTATTATTTTAATATTACTATTTTTAATTTGCATAAGGTAGTTTGCACGCAGCTATTGATATTGAAATTCCCGCTACTCGCGCAGGTATGCGCATAGCGGACTTTATATTATATCTATGTATTGTATTTATGGTGTAATGGAATTATTATAATTAGTATTAAGTTCACTATCTACATATTACTTGTGTGTATGTATCTAAAATGTTTATGTATATTCATAGGCATATAGATATATATATATATATATGTTTCATGTATATATGTGTATATGAATGTATATGTATGAGTATGTTTTATATCTATGTGTGATATGAGTATAATGTATGTATGTATGTATATGTATACGTATGTATAAAATTTTTCCATTATATGTGTTATTAAATAAATAAATAAATTTGATTTGATTTGATTTGATTTGATTTGATTTGATTATTACATATAAGCTTCGTTTAAATATAAGTTCACATTTTTATTTATTTTTAAATGTTTTGTTTTACTTCTTTGAAGAATGTCATATGTTATGTTTCGAACTGGTTTCTTTTTTTATGTTTGTATATATTCAAATGTACTGAACAAAAATCAAATAAATTGAAATTAAAATTGAAATTATTATTAGATCTTAGTTGTTAAGTTACTACACGGCAGTTGCGTGCATATAATCACATTTAAAAATGTCCGGTACTCGCGCATTTATTAAGCGGGATTTCTTGTATATATTTATCTATTATCATTAGCTCTGTTTCTTATTACAATTTTAATGTTGTAATTATATTTTTCCAATATTATTATTATTATTATTGGAGCCGTTGCTTACAATTCTCTCCCAGAAAGTGTGAAATTATTGCTTAAGAATTATAAAAGGAGACGAAAGCGTTTGGTTCTTTATGTATGTAATAAGTAGTATAATAAAGAACAGTGAAAAATATTGATGTTTTGGCTTTAAATGAGGACATTTTGTGTAACTTTTCAGATGGGTGCTCTTGCAGATTTTGATTCTGGTACTGGAAGGAATAGTATAATTGTATGATCATATGTATATAACTGTATATATGTATATGTATGTATGTATGAGTATATGTGTGTGTATATTTCTTCTTTATAATTTGGTTCACCGAAATTTATTTTATTTTCCTTAGTTCAGTCATTCTATTATAATTTGGTTTGCTTATGTAAATACTCGGTGTATTTGGTATTAATTTTCATGTGAAACTGATTAATAAAGGAGACTGTGTATATTTTTTATTTTTTATTTTTTATTTTTTATTTTTTATTTTTTATTTTTTATTTTTTATTTTTTTATGTTTCTATGTATGTTAGTATACATCAGTACTTAGTTAAAATGTAATGATAGTGGATTTTATATAAGATAATGAACTTATAATTGTTTAAAATGTGTGAGCAGATGTAGACTGTTTATGGCTGGCAGCGTAGAATGGTATTTAACGATTAAGCTATTTTAATATATTCAAATTCTAAGTGTAACTCAGTGTTAGCGCATTCGTGCGTATAACTGAGACTATAAATATGATTAATATAATACTTTATTCCATTTAATTTACTATTACTAATTTGTTCATACATGATTTTGGAAATTTTGTAAAATATATTGATTGATTGATTGATTGATTATATGTTTTATAATTAAATTATTAATATTGTAAATATTGTAAACACTTCTGAAATAAATTCGATTTGATTTGATTATTATTATTATTATTATCATGACGAAGTCTAATCGATATACCCTTATCGAGAAATATGGTCTGGTGAAAAATTCTTTAACTTTATCGGCGATATAGTTATTTACTTACTGTCGTAGTAATCCGCGTCTTTAACAATTTCGCAGGGCGTAGTAAGCGTGCGCAAACCGAAATCCGACAATTTTAAAACGAATCGACCATCTATTAAACAATTTTTCGATCGCAATTTTCCGTGAACACCGACTTCGCTACTGTGCAGATAACTCATACCCTGTACGTTAATTTTATCGAAAACGCCTATATTAGTTATTATTCTTTTATGTTATAATCTTGTTTTTTATATATATGTATTTTATATATATGTGTGTGTGTGTATTTATTTTGTTAATATCTTCAAACTTATTAATACTCGACCGACGACAACTTACGAATTAAGTTTCGCCGCGCCGGACGCCGATTTATTAAAAATATCGGTCGAATTATTTATTATTACGTTTTAATTATTTTTCAGAACTGAAGAATCGCCAATGGAATTGTGCACCAATTCCAAAGAAGACGAAAAAGTTGTGTACGGATTATAGAACTATTAGTCTGGTTTCGCACGCAGGCTTAAATCGACATTATCAAGCATATTCGGAAATGACCAGACAGTGATGGCTACACGGCCTTTTGGAAAAAAATATTAACGATGCTACAACATACTGTAAAGAAATATGGAATGATCATTAATATCGAAAAGACAATGCGCACCGGTAAATAACCGATGAAGAATATGAGACAGGAAGAAAAACTTTCGTAACAGGTGAAAGCGTACAAATATTTCGAACAATGTATTACAGAGGATCATAAGGAAATAGCGTCCAAAATTGCAATGGCAAAAAGAACATTTGATCGCGCAGCGAAGCAAGTTCCTAATACGTATCGCCGGTAGCCTCGTATGATGGACTACGTCCGTAAAAGATAAACAAAAAAACAAGAAGCATTTGAAACTCGTCGCCCGTTGAAAGTCTCATAGACTGAAAAAGTATAAAAAAAAAAGTATTTTTTTGACCTAGTCCAAGAGCGTCGTTCTCTCTTACGAAGCGTAAGGAAAAAGGAGATTGGATACGACATGTACTGAGACATGGATAGGAGGCAAAATACCGGGGAAAAGATCGAAAGACGTTGCTAATACTACTAGACGCCATAAAACAAGGAGTACCGGCGTATGTCCAAATCAACAGGAAGGCTGCATATCGCGAACAGTGGAAGATACAGTGATGGCGAACCCATCCTGAGGAATATATATATATATATATTATTATTATATCTCGGCAACGAGGACCACATAAAACAACGAAATCAGGGACTGAAATTCTTCTTTCCTTTGTTCACTCCATTTGACATTTTTCTTGATTTTCGACTGACATTCTTCTTTAGTTCCTTCAACCTGTTGTTTTTTCGACTTCTTCTTCTTCCTCCAGGACTGTTTCATTTTTAACCTACGATGTTCTTTCCATTTTTCACACCGTTTTCCCGTGTTCGTTCTGTTGGTTTTCAGAAAGTTATGAAATTCCTTCATTTTTCTCCGCAGTTAGTTATATCTTTATCCGAAATCTTCATTTGTTCCATATCTTTCTTCGTTTCTTGAAACCATCCGAGTCTTGTTTTACAGTTTCTGTCAAAAAAATTAAATAACGTACCTCCGTACTGGTAATGGATATATGAATAAGTTAGTAACGTTTTTTTTTTTAACAACTATATATATATATACAGGAAAAACAAAAACATGATAAACAACACCACTAACAACTGATGGAGGAACAATAAGTAAAATAGAGAATATCGACGGGTAGCAACATAAATGAACAATAAGCAAAGAAATAGAAATCCTGATTGAGAAAGGTCATAAATGCATTTTTAAGCTCAGGCCTATATTATGTAGTAAAGAAACATAAGTATAGAATTAAATCGAAGACTGGTAAAATGGTTAATTCTCGGTAGTGCATGGCGTTGAAAGTTGGACTTAACGAAGAACGTTTGAGGAAAAACCAGATGCGTCGGAAATAATCTTCAAGTCAAATAGACCGACAAAATGAGAAACTGCGAAGTACTAAGTGATTTTGAATGAAAAATAGAGAAATTTTAACCTACGTTTCGTATCGAAACGCGCGCTCGTGTTCAAAATATTTTTGTTTATATTTATATTTATCGTTATTATTATTTCTTATTTTTAATATTTGTAATTTTATTTTTTTAACAAGGCAGAAAAAAACAAATGCCCGACTCGATACTTCGTGGATTTACATTGACTATATCATGTATAAGCGACATTCGAAAATTCCAGTCCAATCGTAATTCTTCGTTTTCTAAGACATCCTTCAAGCTTCCTTTCGGACAGTATTCTGTTATGATTAACACTGTTGGACATTCGATGCACGCTCCTAAAAATCGCACCGTATTCTCGTGAGTAACGTCCCTTACCTACAAAAAAAAAATAATATGATCGCAATTATCCTAACTAATAATATAAAAATATTTAAAACGTTTCGAAATAAGCCGAAACTGAAAATTGTAAAGCATGTAACTTTGAGGATATACCATATGCTGTGCATGGAATTGCGAAGAAATAGTTTTAGATTGTAACAGGATAGAATTAGTAAATAATAAATATAACGATTTTAATAACTTAGATATTCGAGAAATAAGAGAAATAAGTATAACTTAATTAATAAGATCATTTTTCAATGTTACGTACATGTTAATTTTTAGAAAATTATTATTAAAAAATGTAATTAAAAGATTGTAAATGGAGTTTATGGTGGCAATAAACTTAATCGGACCGCGTATAGTTTCCATAACATATATTTCTGTAATTTGTAATAAATATACTATTTTGAAAAAAAATAAATTCAAAAGTTCACTTCGATCGTTTGTCAATAGCCATTTTTATAATCGGTTGATTACATATAATTTAAAAAAAAAACATATCGATATTTTAATCGATATATAGAACTTATAAAATTCAAAAAATTCAAAAAAATATTTTTTTCTTATTTTCGATGATATTCGACCGACTAATATTAAGGCCTTGTTCGTTCGTCAGTTCCGATAGCTTAAATAAAGAATTTTATCATAATAGTAATAATGGCGAAGGCGATATTAATAATAAACCCAATTCATAACTATAGTAATAGTCCTAGTAATAATAGTAATACTGGTATTAGCGGTAGTATTGGTAGTGGTAATAACGTTAATAATGATAATCATAGTAGTAGTAATGATAATGATGTGAATAGTATGATCATCTCAAATAATAGTAGTAATAATAATTTTAATATTAATAACTCAATTATTAATTCACTATATGTGAAAAACGTTCATTCGGGCCCTTATATAGCTATTATATCGTCTTCTCGAGTTGCAAATCTTGGCAATTACCATCCTTTGGCAATATGCAAATTATTAGAAAAACATCCCGGCGTTGAATATTTCCAACGTAACGGTATTCATAAAATTAAAGCAGTCTTTAATAGTCTGGAACATGCTAATATTTTTGTTTAACAGGTCAACAAAGAAAATAACATATCAGCTTTTATTCCAAGTTCTCTTTTGTATAGATTTGGCGTGATTAAAGGTATTCCCACTAATATTTCGGAGACAGAAATTTTTGAAAATATAGAAAGCTCTGTCCAAGTGGTAAGTATCAGACGTATCCACCGTCGCGCGGAAGAGTCGTTAATCCCAACGCAGACGGTTGAAATTAAATTCCTTGGTAACTCTCTACCAGAGTATGTCGTACTATATCGGTTGCGCTTAAAGGTAGATCCAAGTATTCGGCCGCCAAGACAGTGTGCGAATTGCTTGCAGTTCTCACACACTGCTCAAAAATTTCGATCCAAACTTAGGTGCTGCCATGAAAGCCATTTATTCTCCAGTTGCTCAAATACAAATACTTCTGAACCCTTCATGATGGTAGCTCATATGGCCACTGACAAATCTTGTCCTATATATAAAGAACGTTTTCAAATCTAACAAATTATGTCTTATGATAACATATCATTATCGGAAGCAATCCGTAAGAATAAATCAGGACACATTAGTGAGGCTTTCTCCTTTTCAGACATAGCAAAACGCCCATTTTCTTCTAATCAACGGTATGCTCCAATACCTTCCACCCCCAATATAGAAACTCGTCAAGTACGTTATTCTTCCCCTCAGTTATGCTTCTTTCGTAAAAATCATACAAGTCCTCCACAGCCTGTGGCACCCTCCTATCCAAATTATAAACACTTACTTTCATTTTCTTCTGGTAGAACATCGTCATCGCCATCCCTAACAGTTACTACCCAAAATATTGTTACTGATGGCCCACCCACTGATGACACAAAGTCACCCCCCCATTAAAAAAGCTTCTATTCCATCTACTCCTCAATCCTCATCTCCTTCTAACCATAAATCTCAATCTAAAGCAAAAGAATCTAACAAATTCGTTTTTACAAATTCTTCTAATAATAACACTCGTTCAGATACACGTCAAACTAAATTACAAAATAATATTAAATAACTCACCTACAATATTCCTTAGTATAATTAATTAACCTACCAATAATTATATTTCTCTTCTCATCAAAACTTTCCTCCTCTAATACCTTATTATCTTAAATTCGTATCGTATTTCCATTTTTTTTTTTGTTTCTTTTCGTGTCCTACGCTACATGGTTTTTCTTGTGTACTATTTTCTCTGCAGTTCCGTCTTTACCCTTTTTGCATTACATTTTTATTCCACTATCGCTCATCACACTATGTATAAGTCATAACTGTTTTTCGTGTCATCTGGTAAGAAGCAACTTATCTGGTAATTCTTTCTTTTTTTGTTTCTGTATCCACCCACTTTCACTACATTTAATTTTAATTCATTATTGACATGTCATCCTTAAGAATACTACAGTGGAATAGTCGCAGCATCCAGAAAAACAAATTGAATCTCCAATGTTTTTTAACCTCCAATCCGTATGATATTATTTTACTCTCTGAAACCTGGTTATCAACTGATACCATTTTTTCATTAACCGGTTATCGTTGTTTCCGGGATGACAAGGGAAGATGGTTATGGTGGTGCAGCCATTTTAATTAGAGATAATATGTGCTATTGTACTCATTCCCATGACTTAATTCTTCTTAATAGTAACTGCAATGCGGTTTGTATTTGTATTAAGTTTTTAAGTAGGAATACATATATTTACGCATTCTACTGTCCGCCCAACAATATTTTCCAAGTTAACCTTTTCATCAATTATATAAACTCCCTCCAAACTTTGCCCGTTGTAATAATTGCTGGTGATTTCAACGGACACCATCCGCTGTGGGGCTCCTGTAATGTGAATGAAATGGGACGTAGCCTGTTAAATATTATTTCCTCTACAAACCTTGCTCTTATCAATGCTGGCCGGCATACAACCGTACCCTCCTTACATTTATCTTCTAATTCCCTCGATTGATCTCGTCTCAAACAATCTTCTACTTTTCAGTAAATGGAATGTTTTGGATATTCCGTTAGAAAGTGATCTTGCTTACGGAAATTGTTATCGGTTACCCAACTGCAACCATATTTAATTATAAACATCTAGAACGATTTATCTGGATTCTTCCTACTAATAGAGGCTTAGATTTCGCTAATTTTCTCGAATCCTTGTTCCAGCTGCTTTTAAGTAGTCCTGTATTTAATATTCCGGTAGATAAAGAGTTTATCAGTCTATTGCAGTTATCGTTAAGTCGTTATGCTTCTAAAAGATTTTATCACTCAGGTAACCTGAATGCACCGTATTGGTGGAACTATAATTGTGCCGCGCTTCAACACAAATTAAGTGTAGCATTTAAACAATTTCGTAGAAGCAAAACCATATCCAATTACTTATCTTATAAACACCTGGAAGCATATGCAAGTATTACTATCCAGTAAAAGGTAGAGTTGGAAAAAATTCGTTATTGCTATCAATCGTACGCAACCTGCTTCTCACATATGAAAAAACGCCAAATCATTTGTGAACTCTGCATACTATAATCCTTCTTCAGTTGATATGGATACTGAAAATTATTATAATTTTGTTGACACCATTTCACCATCGTACGTCCCACATATTACAGAACTTGCATACAATCCACATTGTATAAATAGCCACCCGGACAACCACTTTCCTTCCTTTCCCATTACCCTAAACAGAAATCCAACACACTTTATCTCGTAATAAAAGATCCTCCCCTGGTATTGATGGGATCACTTTTCAAATATTAAATAATTTGCCAACTTCTGCCATACATATATTATTAAACTGCTTCAAATATTTTTTAAACTCTTCCTCATTTCCCGAGGAATGGTCAGAATTCATCATTATCCCCATAAAAAAAATCATACCACTCTAATTCTTCATCTTACCGCCCTATATCTCTGGCCTCTAGCCTAAGAAAAATTTTTGAAAAGATTCTTAAAAAGAGAATAACCTGATGGTTGGAAAATCGTCGTCTATTTCCACCTGGAATGTACGGCTTCCGTAGTAATCTTAGTTCTTTAAACTGCGTGGCGCAATTATTAGGTGATATCTACAAATCTTTCATTTCCAATAAGTATTTAATAACTTGTTTTTTAGACATAAATAAAGCTTTTGATAACATCTCAATTCCTGTCTTAAACGAGTCTCTGACGAACTTGGATGTCCCATCCCCATTTAAAGAAGTATTGTGTAACCTACTCACCAAAAGACAGCTTACTTTCTTTCATTCCAATATGAAACCAACAACTCGCACGGTGTACTTAGGTATTCTCCAAGGGTCCGTTCTCAGCCCTATTTTATTTAACATAGTATTGTTTAAACTTCTCAATACACCTCTTCCAGATACAGTGAAAATTTTATCTTTCGCAGACGATATAATAGTTTATAATCTAGATAATGCTATCCAAACTCTTAATACATCGCTTACATCTGTAGTCCAAGTTTTGTCTAAATTAGGTCTTACTGTTTCGCACAAGAAATGTGCTCCGATAATATTCTCATATAGAACAATCAATACCGGCTCACACGGACTTATGTATAACAGCAATCTCATACCCTTTGTTCATTACCATCAGTACTTAGGATTTATTCTTGATCGCAGGTTAACGTGGAGACTACATACGGAAAAAGTTTATACCAAGGCTTTTAAAAGAATAAGTCTTATAAAAGCACTGAGTCACACTCCTTGGGGTGAGGACCCCTTAACTTTACTACCTATGGTAGTTTTATTTTCGGAAATCCTTCTAATCAGTGCCTTTCTAGGCTAGATAAAATTCAAAACGAGTGCTTACGCAGATGTTTAGGAGTACTTCGTGCTACCGCTGCTCTCGAGATGGAGGCAAAGGTTCCCCCTCTAATGTTTCTGTCAGATAAATTTCTTCTAAAAGCATTCACTCATATCGCCCCCTCTTTGTATATTCTATACTCAGAAATTTTTCACAAACTGGCGTTTCTCTATACTTCGACGTCCTTTATTATGTCATTCCTCTGGTCATCTTTCCAGGTACAGTGATATTCTTCTTCCATCCTATCCGTCTTCCCTTCTATACGATTCCTTTCGAGTATAATATCGTTAGCCTTAATATCAACATATAACTGTTTTCCTCATTTAAGAACAATGTTCTATCACTAGCCGCCAATTATAATTTTTACTCCTTGATTGATAGAAACTATCCTAACTCTATTCTAATTTTCACTGATGGCTCGAAGTGCTCTTTTTCAGTCGGACCTGCATTCGTAATCCCCGCTCTCTACATTTCAAAAAAATTTACCATTAATAGAATATGCTCCATTTTTACTGCAGAAGCTACAGCTATTCTTCAATCTCTCCGATATGTATCTGTATATTGCCCGTCTACTAATATTCTAATCCTCTCCGATTCTAAAAGTTATTTGCTGGCATTACAGCACTCACAGCTCAACTCTCGTTTACCATCAATTATGTACAAAATTTCTAATTACATATACCGATTAAACTCTCTCGGTGTAAGAGTTAAATTTGTTTGGATCCCCGGGCATAACAGTATCCATGGCAATAATCTAGCTGATCATTTAGTTACTTCAACGGTTACATTACGGACTTTTTTGTTTTATATTCTTCCTATAGATCTCCTAGCGTACATTAACGCATAAGGAATACTGGAAAAATCTGTGGTCCGATCCATTTACTGCAAAGCATTACAAATCCATTCAACCCGACATACCTTCTAATCCGTGGTTCTACAAAATTAAAGTTGAAACGATCAAATTGCGGGGTTTTATTACTACCATTTGTCGACTGAGACTCGGCTGTAGTCGCCTTCCTGCTTCGTTACACAAGTTGAAACTTATTAGTTCTCCTAATTGCTCTCATCCTATGGATACCCATTTAGTGGCCCATGCAGACCATGTTATCCTAGAGTGTTCCCATCATTGTAATCTTCGTGTTGCATTTTATCAAGCTCTTCACAGCCTTAAAGTTCCGCTTCCTATAAATATTGCATTTCTCTTAGCTCTTCAACATGCCGAAGTATATACGGCCCTATACTCCTATATTTTAGATTCTGGTATCATTATTTAATTTTACACATCCCTACAATACTTCTTACTCTGCTTAATTTATAAGTAGCCCTTTCTTATTCTCTCATTCATTCCATAATATACAGATATGGGTAAACTGTATGGAAGCCAAAAAAAAAAAAAAGGCCTTGTTCTGAAACCCTTTTGTCCCATTTACGTATGTATCTTTTGCGCAACCGCAAAACATTAAACCGTACGTCCAAACAGGCTTTATAATTATTTTATAAACTAGAAGTTTGTTTTCTAGTGACAAACTGGAGTACCTGCCAAGAAGCCAATTTAATTCGTGCAATTTTATATCTAACTGTTTTGACTAATATGCTTTTGCCATGTCAATAAACATGAATGCCTAACACTTTTTCTTGGCTAATAATCACTCCATTTATTTTAACATACGTATAATTTCGCAACGTTCTTTATCGTGAGAATTTAAACGAACTTCCAAACATGGCGATATCTCTAGAGAAGTTTCCCACGATTATAGAAATAGGAGTTAGTTCGTAGGTAGAGTATGACATTGGGCAAGCTTAAAAAAAAAAAAAAAAAGTTATATACATTTCTCGTTACTGCGCTCGATTGTATTTCACCGAATTTTTTCAAAATTGAGTTCGTCGTGTTTCCGAAAACTTTTGTTATTACGACTACACACCACGAAAATAATTTAAAATTTTTTAATTCTTATTTTTTAATCACTTTTATTATTTTTATTAATTTATCATATTGCAATAATTAGCCTTATCATATTCTAATATTAACGAGAAATATCGATCGGAATAAGTGTTGCATATTATACGAATATTTATTATTATTATTAAGCTAGTGACACGTGGGAGAGAAAGTTAAATCATCGAGTAGGCGTAAGAATACGATTGGGTTAGTAACGATTATTCATGTTTGAAGAGAAGGGGAATTGAAGAGGGAGGGTTGAGAGACAATCTGAGTGAGGAGTATAAAGGAGAGTCAATGAGGATATGGGAAACGGAATATAACGCTCCGCAAGGAGCATTGACAAACCGAAATTCTGTTAATCAGGTGTGAATGAGCGAGTCACGATCCAGGCGCAATCTAGTGACGACAACGTCTTCTCTGCGGTTCGGGAGCGAAGTCTTCCAAGGTGTAGCGAAATTTTTGATTTGGCGAAGCTTATTTAATGAGAAGGTCTATCGCCAATTTTGTTACCACAAAGTAAAAATTCTTGATTCGACATAATGATATACATCAATAGCTGGAGACGTTTAGGATCGGCAACAATGTAGCAGCCTCGTTTGCTGCACTATCTGCTAGTTCATTACCTGCCATCTTGGCATGAGACACGAACGAGACTAATTGGCTCGGTTTGACTAATGACAGCCGTGTATTTATTAATGCATTATAGCTAGACTACATACGTTTATTAAAAAAAAAAATTATACAGTTACAATCTACAAAGAATTATTACGGAATATTTACATCCGTGTATTTAAGAAAATAAAAAATGTCGAGCTCTCACATTCTTAACTTCGAAAACAGGAACGGTCGTGTGGTATGGTAATGATAAATTTGTAAAATTCCTTCGTGGAACAGCTCCGAAATAAATAAGTGCTATTATCGGTTAAATCGTAATTACTAAAGATATTCTTCCGCTATATTTCACAAAGCGCGAATTCACATCTCTATCCTCACTAAAGCCATACCTTCGGAAATATAAACATTCTATATCCTCTCTGAATTGATACGCTGTAAGGTAGACTTTTCGTATTGTTATGTACCGCGAATTTGTCGTAACAGGTTTTCTGGCGGGTATTGTTACGATTTACGAACGACGCGGCAACAATAGCGGTAAGATCGTACGAAACTCCCGAAGATATTATAAACAGACTTTTGATCGGAAACTTTGCTGAAAAGATAACACCTCAGTAAAACACTAGTCGAAAGCGGATAAGGAGCTCGATAAATATTCCGCTTTAGCCTACTGAAATAAAATAATCATTTACCATACGGAGGACCGTTCGCTTCATATTGTGGAGCCGCGTTAAATACTCCTCTACTTCTTCTTGTTACACCATCACCAGTCGAAGGTCGCGATCGTCGTAGCTACTAAATATCCGTGGACGCATCTGTTGGGGGGGTGCTGATATTTAATACCATCTTCTCATATCTGCTTCCGAAGAAAGTTTTGGCCTACCAGGTTTTCTATGGCCAATAATTTCACCATACTCTACAAGATGGAATGGGTGATATTTTTCCGAATGTCCATTAACGTATTCACAGTATTTTAACTTTCTGGTTCGGACGACATGAAGCATCTAACCTTGATTTGACATTTTATTCAGCACACTTTTCTAATTTTGGTCACGTGATCTAGGTGTGATATTGTTAACATTCTACGATAAACATCTCGAAAACTTCGATTTCCTTCTCCAAAGTTTCTAAATACTCTTATATAAATAAAATTATAAAAATTCCAAAATAAGACCGTCAGATTAATCATGTTTCTGTCGCTGTATGTATAACCGATGTTTAATTAATTTTTTTTTAGTACATTTATAATAAATGTATCGCGTAGATCGAATTTTTTTCGTGTTTCCGAGATTCGACACGGACATATTAATTTTATTTTTAATGTTATGTGTATATATATATATATATATTATATGGTACAAGGTCTAAGTAGAAAAATTTCTGACGGAGATTAATAACGTTATTTAAATTCGGACAGATTTGGTATCTACTGGCTAATGCATTTATTAGGCCTTGTTAACAACGGGCGTCGTGTAAATCTTTGAGGAAAATTTACAACCGACTTAGAAATTTGCGCGAGGCACGAATAATGAAATTAATTTACCGACAAACCTAAACGCGCGTTATATGAAAACGAAATTACAGATGCGAGATTTACATTGTAGTAGGAATGAGGACAAATTTCATCAACGCAATTACGAAAATGGCCGTCTGCCGTCGCACTATTCTCAGACTGGATATTGAGCAACCTGTTACGACCGCTTGCCGTTCCACACTCTGAAGTAAAATTTATTATTTCCGAGATTATATCCACGTCTCTTAGCCGAATTTCATTATGTAGGAATTGTGAAAGTGTGTTTACTTACCGAGTATTTATAATTTCGTTATTAATTCCGGTATAACGTTTGTTCAACTTTAAGCGTACTTGTAAGTTCATTATTCTATCCCGGGCCGTCTAAAGTACGATCCCAACTGAGTCCTGGCCTCGCCCCACGGGTCATGGGGCACTTCCATTAAAATGAATTAAATTATGATAAACTAAATTAATCGAGAAAATCGATAAAGAAGATGTGAGTATTGTTGTATGACTATGTAGTTTCACTATTTCCAAATATAGAAATAGCTATAAAAATATTTTTGACTAGCTTACCAACAGATTGTACAGGTGAAACTAGCTTTGATAAAAAATGAGGATAGAAGTACTATGAGTTGAAAAAAATTAAATGGATACAGAACCTTCTCTGTATTGAAAATGATTTATCGCAGTCGATTAACTTCGATGATCTAGTAGACGAATAACGCAAATAGTAAGGCGAAATGATATGTAATATTTGTTTTTAATAAAATATAAGTGTTTTAAATTTTATTATTTTATTATTTAATTATTATTTCTTTAAAAGCAGAAAATATTAAGATTTAAAAATATACAATCAATTCTACTTTGTTATGCGAAGCAATATTGATATTTACATTCAATTTTACAGCAATATTCGCATACAATTTTATGTACGAAAAAACATTCTTCTTTAAAAAAAAAACACATTAAAAACTCTACCCTTATAAGGGGGCCCTAATAATGACGGCACCCGAATGTTTAATCCGGCCCTGATTGTAGCCGCTTGGATTGGAGCGGTATTTCCCATTAAGGAAAAAAATGAAAAAGACGATAAACAGATGATATTCTTATCTTTAGTTCCAATGTGATTTTAAATAAATAAACGAGTGAAAATTTTATACATATAATACAAAATGTATATGGTGACCAAGGGAAGACGGATGGTTTCGTTTTTTGAATAGCGCAGTTGGTAACATTGTTACAACACCAGTGAACACACGATAGATTCGTTTATATCCAGTTTCAATTATCGTGGTATCCTATAACAAAAAGAAGTGCGCGTTCTACGTAGAATGTTATTTTCGACATAATTCAATCGCGACAGTGCAAAGAGAGTTTCCGGAAAGAATTCAAAGTTATGCGATTTTTAAGAGTCGCCTATATAACACATATCCACGAGATGTGGGGGGACCTGAAAACTCGGATTTCTGAAGAAATTTAAAAAATTCAGCGACCTACGCTCAAAAAAGTGTTCGAAAATTTGGTAAAAAGACTGAATGAATATGTTGTTGCAAATGGCGGTAATCTGAACGATATTGTGTGTCCACAAATGATGTAAGTTAATCTCTCGTTTTCCTATCTTTAAATAAAATATCATTTAAACATTTCAGTCGATTGGTTTTTGAGTTATTCAAAACACAACAATACCATCCGTCTTCTATGGGTCACTATATATATAAATAATATATTACTGGATATTCATCTAATCTGAAAACACCGTTTTAAACTGACACGGATTATCTATGAAGCTATTAATGACAGAATTATCAAACTCCTAAATAAAAAAATTGTGTATATATATATGTGTGTGTGTGTTTATAACGTTACTTGTGTTCAATACCAATCTTTGTCAGATTCGTAGCCACCAAATCGTTATACCGTAACAGTTGTCCCCCGAGTTGCTTGCATCCATCTTATAGAATTTCAAATATCATTTTTTTTTAATACGTTAGGAATGTACGAGTAGTGCACGCCTTTTTTATTTCAAAAGCTTTTTAAAACTAGCATATGATCTATGCAACGTGTTCATGCTCTGACTAGTTCTTTTGCGTTCAATATACGGTTCATCTATTTTATCCGAAGAATTCTTCAAAGGAACCGCTGATGGCATTGGCCAGGTCCCTTAATCAGTTTCCTCATTATAATGTTTCCCACCGTACAATGACACCGTACCTATTAGAGTCTAGATGATTCGATTTCTCTATTATTGAACACTCATTTTTTTTCAAACGAGATGAGATTTTCTGCTCAAAGATTAGTCGAATGAATTTTAGGTTAATCACGTTTAGTTGAATACTCGTTCCATCATCGTTGTTAATCTGCAAGATTTTCCGATGTATTAAGATTTATTATGGAACCAAAGTCCTTGTACATAGTTTCTAAACATTAGCAGCTTGTAGGTCATTTGCATTCTTGTTTACTAGTACGCATCATTTGCATATTGTAGGCTTGTTAAACGAATGAGTTATTTTCGCTTTATATTTAGTTATATTATACAAGAATCCGTCTAACCGACTAGTGTCACACGTTTTTTAAAAATCCGATTTATCATGCTCGTATAAAAAGTGCTGGTGTTCCTTGTTTTACTTCGGTTTTTATATCAATTAATTGTGTGTGCCTTGCGGTACATATTATAGAACCATATTTTAAAAGGGAGCTGTTTTATTTTTAAAAATCATCTTAGATGGACATCTAATGGATTTAAAGCACATCCGCTATCCTTCGCTGCTGACAGAGTCAAGAGAGCTTTATTAACATCGACAAAAAACCGACCATAAATCAGATGATTGTTCTCTGAATTTTTCGACTAATTATTGCATCGTAGAAATCAGGTGTGCATTTACCAACGGCATCTGTCTTCCTTATTTCAGACGATTGTGTAAATGTCCGCTGGAATACCGTCATTTAATACACTTATTACCTGAGTTTTCATTCTACGTTCTTAATTTCTTCATAATTCGTAACGTCTCGAAGTACTCGCCGACTAATTTCAGATACATTAAGTTTTAAATTCATGTCGGAAAAAAATCATATAACACGCAGTATAAACATGGAACATTTTTAATTACAACGGATCTCTGCAATTACTATTTTATTCTTCGTTGTTGCAGTACATATGGATTCGAAAGAAACATTTTCAATATTAACCACCCAAAACATAAAATTAAGAGTGCAGAACTTGTCAATTTGTTTAACGCATTAGGAAGTAGATGCATACTAGGTGGAGACTAGAATACCAAAAATACATTTCAGGGTTCGCCGTTACCTCTTCTCAGGAAATGAAAACTAATGAATGCAATTGCAAATTGCAAATGCGACGTCATATCAAGTGGAAGATCAATGGCCTAAAATTCCCAACCTTCTAAACTTCTTTATTGTCAGAGAAATTTTTTCAAATTATGTGAACATAGACAACAAATTATCATTAGCCTCTGACCATACAATTGTAATTTTCACAATTAGTGCTAATATAATAATGAAGAAAAAGACAACGACACTTACAAGTAATTACACAAATTGGTCATAGTTTTCAAGTGAACTGGAAGAAGAGTTGTCGCTAAAGATTCCATTAAAATCACCTGCAGATATGAATAATCTAAACGAACATGTCGTTGCTAACATTTATACAGCAGCACGAACAACATCATTAAAAGTCAAACCATATTGTCATGAATTATCCTAAACACAACATCAGAGAAGCTGTCCAAAATAAAGGGAAATTAACGAAAATGTGACAGAAAAGCAGAGATCCGCGAATGAAAAATAAATTTAATAGCGCTATTAAAAGAATAAAAATTATGTTACAGGAGTTTTTAAAGTATTTAACAACTACCTCAAGCACCCATCAACTTTATTAAAAAAGAATACAACTTGCGGAAGGCTGCAAAGCAAATGAAACAGCCTAAGCAAGGCGAATCTTCAATGCTTCAGCGAAGAATGGGCTAGAAAACACGAAGTAAAATCTGAGGAATTTGCAGATCATTTAGAAAAGTCTATAAATGACAGCAATAATCAAACTTACTTCTCAAAGAGAAGAATGAACTCATCATCCATAAAATATGTGTCATCGGGAGAAGTCAAAGCAGTAATAGTCTAGATTCCCGACTATGATCTAATTACGCCTAAAATAGTTAAGCAATTACCTCTTAAAGCGGTATTATTATTAATATATATAATATATATATATATATAATATGCAATGCTGAGATTTTCTCGTCACAATGGAAATCTGCGCAGATTACTTTAATATTTAACGCAGGTAGTCAGCCAGTAAAAGCAGAATTACACAAGCTGATATCGCTACTGCCTGTTTAGTCAAAAATAGTTGAAAAATTGCTACATAATAGACTATTGGAAACAGTTTTGGAACACAATTCCGTTACACAAATTTCGTTTCAGGCAGAAACATACTATAATTGAACAGGTACACCGTATCGTTCGTAAAATTGAAGATTGTTTAGAAGAAAAGTCTGCACTGCTGTTTTTCTCTATGTTTTGAAATAGCCTTCGATACTGTATGATATACAGGATTGATTGACAAATTAAACAAAATCCGACCTATTCAGTATTGTATGTTGTTGAAATCGTATTTACAGCATCGAACATTTCGTGTTAAAAGTGTTGGTCAGTAAAACGTGATATAATCGTCGTGGTATCGCAAGGTAGCGTACCAGGGCCATTACTGTATGCCACATTCGCTCCAGGTATACCAGAAAAATTGCTTCGATGAAAAACAAAAAGATAAAATATAGGAATATAATAAAAACAAAAAAACTTTCCGTTTTAAATCTACGTTACCAATAAATATACTTTACCTGTTTTATTTCTAATAATAGTTTCTTGTTAATATCAACTCTTTTCTTAACTATCTTCTTAATAGCCACTCTTGAACCCTAGTCATGAAAACAATAATATAATTATTTAAAATAAAGAACTATCTCGAACGTATTCGCGTAATTTACATTTATTCCTCTGAAAATTCGTTTAATTAATGTTTAACAGAAAAAAATCCAGATAATACTTGTGTATACGTTTCTGTTTAAAATTTTCTTCATGTTAAATTTAAATTCCCAGTTACGTCGCAAACCATAGTCAACGTAAGTTTAAGTAATAGATTTTTAAATCAAACTAAACAATCCTCTCTGATTCATATATACTTATTTAATTTTCATCATCATTAGTACAGTCCTAAGGCTGGTCCATTGCCATAATAGTTAGCTTCCATCTTTCCCTGTCTTTCGCAATTCTTTTTAATTCAGCGTAGTTTTTTAACCCGGTGTCTTTTAACAGGGATCTTATAAATGTGTTTCGCGGTCCTCGGTGAGTTATTTTCATTTTTGGATTTTATCTTCGAGAATATTTCGAAGTGTTAAACGTGTTTTCCATATCAGGTTTAATAACGACCTCTTCTCTTCAATTTATTACCAGTTCATTTTTGATTTTTCTACCCAGCTAATTCGTTCTATTTTCCTCCCAGCAACATCTGGAATGGTAATAACTTCTTCATATTAACTTTATTTAATATCCCGTGTTTCAAACTGCCTATGGACCACATTATCTTCAATATTCTTTTTCGGAACTTCAACAGTATTGACTTATTCATATACCTTGTTTATCTTGAAACGCACATTTTGCTAGTCTAATTCAATTATTAATGTCAATATCAAAATAAAGATCTTCTGTTATAATCTTGCCAAGATATTTAAACCTTTGAACTTTATAAATTATTTATCCATTAATTTTTATGCAAAATGGGCGCGGTTTACTTGCAGTCAGCATTGATTTTCTTTTTTCCACATAGTACCTTCCTTACTTTATTAAATGTGATATAATTAAATTTTATGTTTTATATATTATATATATATATATAACCAGTCCTGGTCTTATCAACGTCGTCATCGACTGTTGTTCAAAAATACAACCAATAATAATACCAGCACATCAAACGAATTTATGTGTATTATTTTTAGTTTACACGTTTTTATTATCATTATTTTATTTTTATTTTTTATATTTTAATTAACTTACTTAAATTTCTAAAATAATGTACCTCTCTCTACTCTAAACACGTCATTATGTATTATATATATTTTTTAATTCGACTTAGGCAATCTATGGACCATGGAAAAACTATTCGCACAATTTAGCCTTAACTCAGTTCTGCCCTTCCCCTCGTTTCAATGCCCGGGATTCGTTCATCCGTTTCGAATGATTCGTTTTTCTTTCTTCCGTTCATGTTTGCGCCGTCTTCCTTACAACAGTCTCGTGCCATCCTAACTTTTCTTTTAGTTTTTTTTGCCAAGTTTCCATCATCTTCAATTGTGTCTTCTTTCTTTACTCTGTCCACTTTCGCCCTGTCTTTTTAGTCGCAAGCTTATGGAATTCTTAAAAAGATTAGATCCTACGTCTGAACTTGTTTCTATCTTTGATATATTCATCAGATGTTCCACATCCCTTTTCTTTTTATGTGCCCATAAAAGGCGACCCTTCTTTTCCTGATTGTGTCGCTAAGCTTTTCTATTGTTTCATATATTTTCTTGTTGCTTCTTAATTTCCAATATTCTTCACCAGCTCTAGGGCCCAATATTTTTCGGATTATTTTCCTTTTTTTAACTTCTAATTATTTTCTTGTTAGAGGTCAAATTTAAGCGCATTCGGCTGCGTACAGGGACTGTGGTTTTATCTCTCACTTTTAGTTGTATCATTTCCCTTAGATATTTAAATTCTTCTACACTTTTGATTATTCCGTTCTTAACTTCGACACTTGTGTCAAGTCGTGTGTACAAACATAAAGGGTATGTAAAGAAAGAAATAAAGGGAATTAATTATGAGTACGAAGGTGTGCCGTGAGACCAATACGAGCTTGATACATACGACTACAAATAGTACAGCTGCAAGATACATTTTTGAAGCTTTTAGCTGGCCTGTTTCTTTCGCTTTTCATATATATATATATCGGTACTTTATACTTTTGCAGTCGTTTTCCTTCGCACGTTTATTTACCTTTATTCTGTTTCTTTCCATTTGTTATATGCTGCCGTAATTTTGTAATTGACTACGTACAGTCCTTTTGAATTCAATACCCCTTCCATGTTCATCTATTCTTTAAACGTTATTTCTTCTATCTTTTTGATCTGAACTGTTTTTACTCTCCTGGCTCTTGCACATATGCCGCAATTAGATCGAGAATATAATATACCGATGTCGTCATTTAGCTTTCACTAACGTAATTCTTTATACGTGTTCGTGGAAAAAGTAGGGAACAAATAAAAACGTAATTTGAAGAATGTGGAATGCGGTGATTTTTTTTATTTAAAGTAAACAACAGAAAACAAGTTAAAATCACTGATTTTTTTTTTATTTATAAAAAATCACGAAACTTTTCGGCTGTTAAGTCATTATCTAGTGAGTAAATCACTTGATAATGACGTAACAAGCGAAAAGTTGGGTGATTTTTCATAAAGAAAAATAATTTCAGTGATTTTAACTTCTGTTTTGTAGTTTATTTTAAATAAAGTAGTGCTCCAAAAAATCGGAATGGAAACGATGATCCCCGTAGATTACACTATGAAGAGGAGGAAAAGCGAAGAAGACTGGAAATGATAAAATCAGGAATGGAGTAAATTAAGGACATATGCCGCAAGGAGCAGTCGATTATAGGGGCAGATATTCGATTTAACTGCGCATAGATTATTACAATCTTTGGAAATCGAAGATTCAAAGTGATGATGATGATATCGTTTAATCGATTTTACCTTCTTATCACCTGCTAGTTCAATCTATCCGGATTAGCTCTAATTTTAAGCTTCATCTGCGATCTTTTCGCTATTACAGCACTTTTCCTCGTAACGTCAGTTTACACATATCCATATGGTTTAATACGTATTACTTATTCGGTTTTTTTTTTTTTTTTAAACGTCCTTAAAGTATAAAATTATATTTGTCTTACTTTATATATACCGACTGTTGTGTAGACTTGAGTAGTTGGAACTGACGAATTCGAATTTTCCGATCGCCTTCGACCCCCCAGAGTATTATCTTGAAGAGCCGGTTCAAAAATCTATATATAACAAAATCATAATTTTTTTTTGTGTAATTATTTCGGTTTCTCTCGCGTTTAAATTTAACGAGAATTTGTCCGCAAATATGAAGAGATTCTTTTTTCGAAATCCGAATAATGGTTAAAATACAACTGGTGTTCTTTTTTACATTAAAACCTAACAATGGCGTCGATAACACGTTCGGATGTAGCATGAAGTTGAATACTAATTGTAAAAAAAAAAAAGTTAAACTTTTTCTCGAATTCGTACTTACCTTAATCGACACGAATATGCGATCAATCGCTTCAAAATAATTCATCATCATCATTAAGCGCCATCTCCATATCGATCGGAGTTAGACGACTACTTACCTTTACATATTTTATTGTACAGTGTAACTAGCGTACGAGGCAATGCTAACACGGCCTCAGTGTAGATAGATACATATCCTGAAGAACTGACTGTAATCGCTTTGTTGTCACGACACGTCGCAGCCCCGCGAGTTTTAGTATATTATTACTAGCGCGCATATGGTATTGCGCGTGGTGGTTTGTCACTCCACGCGATAATAATAATATCGGGATTGTTTATATTTTTAATTTTTCCATGATATCGTTTCTATTTCAATTACCGCACATCGGTCCATAACTCTCGTTATCTTTGTCGACGATGTACGTTCTCCTTTGCAGATATATTTGTCAATTGCGTGAGAAATTTTATTCTTGTGAGTTGTTAAAATTCAAATCAATCGATCAAATCTACCGTCCTACGCGAGGACATAGAGACATCGCACTCCATTTTTTCATCTATTCCTGTCTTCTCCTTGTTGAAAACGGCACTATTAATCCGGTTAGTGTCTTTTGGGGTACATTCCACTTGTCCGGCATAATATATTTCTCCCTCGAGGTCTTATTTACTCGCTGTATATTCGAAATATCTTACGATATTTTTATTTATTTTCGGTTATAGCGATTTCTCTTAACACCGGCGTATTATGTGCATTTTGCGGAATCCACGATATTTTCCATTTCTTTTAATTTTCCAAAGGTTTAACAACGTTGGTCGTGGTTCGGGAAATCACGGCTTCATTTTTTTTTGTGCTTGCTAATACATAACGTTTGCATATTTCGAAACGAACAGATAATACTTTCAAATTAGATAACACCGGATACAGATCGTATTGCGAAAAAAAATCACGTTATTTCTTTTTCGATGTATCAGCCGAATATCGTAATTAACGAGATAACAGTAAAATAAAGAAATCGGTTTATCGGGTTAAAACTAGATACCGCTACAACGATTATCGAAAAAACGCATCAGGCGGTTAGAAAGAGAATAATGCGTTAGATATTAGGCGCGCCTGAAAAATGATATAGGTAAATGAAAATTAACGACTAACATAATGCAACCGAATCGGAAGAATCAGTTTTGGAAAGCTTAGTACGTGAAGATCTCCGAAGAGGAAAGAAAGAAATTTAATTAAATGATCGCTTGATTTTTGAAGGATTTGTGTAAAATGTAACACTCGAAAAGTACGAACGCTTCAAAGCACGGGGCTATATTTAACAATTTTTGACGAAATGTCTCTAGTACGATACGGATTTTCAGTAACGTACTGAAAAATTTTCAGCTCCGTGGATAGTATTTCCCGACTTATCGGTGATTCCAAGTATTACCGTTTTGTTACGGCGTTCTTAATTAATCGAAAACTCACCTCGGCCGGTTTCTGAAGTGCTAATCTCGACGAAGAGGGTCTGGACACTTCCAGTAAAATTTCTTCGGGTCGAATTCTCCAGTTCATGTTATTTAAATCAGCCGTCGCTTTCATCTGCCTGATTTATCACAGTATAAAATACAAATAATTATACATATATATAATAAATAACGTAATAGAATCATTTCGAAGACGTGTAAATTTCGTGCATAGCAGAAAAATATGATGGAAGATATTTATTAACTCATCGTCTGATTCAGGATGCGTTGGAAAACTTTTTCTCCCAAATGAAGAACGCAATGATGAAATCTTCGTGGATTTTTCGCCAAGTGATGAAGCCGATGAAAATATTAAAACCGATATTCACGAAGAAGGATTATATTACCTTTTCGGATGGGTGGCTAAAAAAGTTACGAGAAGATTTTCCTGAATTGGGAAAGATTACGTCAACGAAGTCACCTTATGTTTCACTGTCTTCAATTCAAAACTTGTCATGTGGAGGTTTATATTAACCATATAATAATCGAATAAAACGGGGAAAATTATTAGAAGATAAATTTTTAAATTACCGCGACATTGATAGAGGAAGAGAGTGTAATAAATAGCCTTTGTTAAGAAACTGTCCAATGAAATTCCTACAATTTCAGAAAAAATTGTACACGCCTATATAGAACAGAGGACTTTTATTAGAATACGATATTTAAATCAAGCGCCGCAGATACATTTGAACAGAAAACTGGAGAAAAAGAGGGAAAAACTTAATTAAAGTAAGTGGAAATTACATCGATTTTTTTACGTGAATTTTATTTAATGCAATTAAAATCACAATAGTATGCCATAAACTCAATTTATTAAAAATTTAACAAAATAAACATAAAAAAACACCGTCTAGAAAGAAAAATAATAATTACGGTACTAATGCGTGCTTGCGCGAAGTAATACCGTGTAAAGCGGATAATTTGGTCCGGGTCGCACAGTTACGTCACAAGAGAAACTGTTATTTATTTTTCTCTTCATTGCTACTCTGATCGTCTATTTATTCCATTTTATTCAATACTTATTTCATGCAGGTTTTGGTGGTGGTTTTTCCTGCAGTTTATTTGCTTTAAGCTTCATTTCTTTTATTTATATTTTGTTTTATTTCGGTACGAGTTGATAATTGTTATTTTAAATGTAAAAATACACTTTCTATTTATTTATTTATTATTTTTATTATTATTATTTATTATTTTTATTATTATTATTATGATTATTTATTATTTTTATTATTATTATGATTATTATTATTTTTAATTCTTAATCTATTTATCTATACTACATTGTCCTTTTATAGTTACAGAAGTTTTTGTTTTTTTATTATTATTATAGAATTTTATGTTTTCATGTTAGATATTGTTTAAGTTTCTTCTTCTTCGAGTAACCTCGTACAACATTAATTTTCAGTATAGAATAAACACCTGGCGCTCGCGCATTCATGCGCATAGCCGAGGTTTGCTTCCATTTATTTTTATTACATAAGCATGGTTTACTACCATTATTGTTTATTACGATTATATGTATATATACACGCTGTTTGTAAACATATTTGATTGAAGCAATAAATTGAATTGAATTGAATTGAATTATGATTATTTATTATTATTATTATTATTATTAGTATGATAGGAAATAATATATGTTCGAATAGAGGTTGTAATAAAATTAATGTAGTAAGTGATCATAAGTATTTAGGTGTAATAATAGACAATCATCTTAGATGCAATTTTCAAGTACAAAAAATTGCAAGAAAAATTCAGTCAACTATACCACCATTACACACTTTAAGAAATTATGTTAACGAAGAAACACTGAAGTTAGTATACTTTGCTGTAATTGAGTCGAGACTGAGGTATGGAATTGAAGCTTGGGGTTCAGCAACTAAATCCTATATAAAGAAAATAGATAAGTTACAAAGAAGGTGTCTAAATTTAATAAGTAAAGGTAAAAAAGAACAAAAATCACTAAGTGAACTTTTGCAAGAACATCAAGTGCTAAATATCACAGGACTATATTTATTTATAAAAATTTGGAACTATGTAGTAAAAAACAAACGTCAATAAATAATTGAAAATGTTCAGACAAAATATGAATTCCGAACAAAAAGAAAATACAGAATATCAGTAGTGAGAATAAAGTATGGTGAACAAACGAATGAATACATAATGGCGAAATTGTTAAACAAACTTCCACCTGACTTAGTGGAGGAAAAGAAAATTGTCCACTTAAAACAACAACTGAAAATATGGTTAAAACCAACCTGAACAACATAATCAATACTAATATGTAAAAAAAAAAAAAAAAAACGACGAAAATAAGAGTATTTAAAAATTAAATAAAAAATAATAAAATAAACAAATAAAGGTAACGTACGAGAAGGGTGATGTAGAATGAGCCAAATTCAAATGACGACCTGCTACTACGTATTGTGTATTCAAAATAAGAAAATAAAATAGGAAAAGTGAGAGTGTAAATGAGAGAGTAAATGAATGTGTGTGAGAGAGAGATACGAATGAGAACCATAGTATAAATGCGAGTGTGAATGCTTAATGTTATTACGAATTAGACCCTCTTATCTCGACGTTGTCTGCCAAGTTATTACGAAACGTAGCTTAATCACGTCGTGGTGATCCTGGCTGCTACGAAATATCCTTAATTCCTACGTCGTGATCGGCCAACCTAATACAAATGAGGCTAAATCCCCTCGTGCTGATTGCCAATTTATTACGGAATTAGGTGGCAGATAATTTATTATGAGTTGAAGGGCTTCATTTCGTAATAAGATAAAACAATTATAAGATCGCGGTCGCCAGTGTCTAACCTGGACTGCTTGTAGAACTCGCAGCCGGTGACACACTAATATATCGATTAAAATTTAATTATTATTACACGTGATTTTAATTTATATATTATCATACATTGTAAATATCGACGGATATGATTTTGTTTTAAAATAAAAGAAAACAATCACTTATACCATACAATTATTAAATCACACATATCATTCACGAACATATAATAAGTATAATAAATTGAAATGACAAATAATAAAACAAAAACGTACGACCTGTGGTACCACGGTCTCCGCTGCTGGTGTTTCCGGAAGGCCTGATGTCTTCAGATCGTATCCCGTATAATTTTGATGATGGTACGGTTTCCGTAAATTAAAGCATAATTAATTTGATTTTTAAATTTATTCAAATATAGTCTTGTCTAGTCTGCGATTATTTATTTCTGTTTACGTATTCTACTGACTAGAAAATTATTTCTTTATATATAATAATTTTAATGGTCCTATATAGAATTTCTACTGCGTAACGTCTACGTGACGTCTTCTTTAAAAAGGCAGAACACGCGATATAATTTAAACGAATATATTTCGTTATTACGAATTGACTAGACGTAACGATCTTTCGGACCAAAAATAATAAGCGACTAGAACGATACAAGCTTAACGGTTAAAGACAAAAGTACATCTCGATCGATAAGTTTATTCACACACATATACAACACGCGATCACCGGTTGCGGGCTCTACCCACCGTTATTCGCGGTTTTTCCTTCATAACCTGGCAATCCGCATTTAATTAAATAGTTCTTATTATTTCCCAGGTTATTGCTATCATCATTCTATTCATTTATGCCTCTATGTTGTAACTTATCAGTTTTGACGATCTAAAACTATCCTGATGGAAATACCTCGGTTATTGACCGATATTATATTACGTTAATTATTGTCGAAATTTTATTTTTATTTTTATTTTTATTTTTTCCATCAGTACCCCCATCGTCTTAGATCGTCATAATGTATAAGCATAGTATAATCATGTAAATAAACAAATAAGTAAAATGTATATTGTTAAATTTTCGTCGACAAGCAATTTTGCTTGACGAAGCATGTAATAATAAATAAGAAAATGTATAAATGTTCGTGTATTATATTATAAAAATATACGTTTTTTGGAAAAAAAATATTATTATCTTGCAAGTTTGATTGGAATAGTAAATATATTTGATTTAGTTATAATTATCGCTAAAGAAAATGTTCATACTTTCAGTTATGCATTATAAATTTTCGAAACAAATTTATAAATTCCGGTCCATGAAGTAAATTAAATAAGAAATAAACTAGCTGATAGCGAACTAATATCTTTTTCTTCTATTAATCACTTTTTCTTCCATTAATCAACTGTGAAAATGAGAATATATATATATATATTTGGGATCCCTTATTGATGATAAAGGCACTTCAACGGATGAAATAAAAAGACGGATCCAGTTGGCTCGAAGTGCCACGAGCAAATTAAACAGAATATGGCACGACGCATCAATTACAAATGCAGTAAAAAAGAAATTAGTGCAGTGTTTGGTGTTTTCTGTATTCACAAATGCGGCGGAAACATGGACGCTGAAAGCCAAAGATAGGCGTATGTTACGAATGCCCTGGACAGCAAAGCAAACAAACGTTTATATTACGCAAGCTCAACATTAAGCGTAGATTGTCCAGCGATGTTCTTTTCAGAATATTACGATTTTTCGGACATATAATGCGAAGCGATGACTCCGTGCAACGATTAGTAATTGAAGGGAAAATACAAGGAACGCGCCCTCCTGGTAGATTACACATCAAATGCACAGACACGATCACAAAAGTGCTTGCAAAGTCAATGGCTGATTGTAAACGGGAAGCTGCAAACCGGATACAATGGAGAAGAAAAATTGAAGAGGCTGTAGCATGAAAATGGTCGCGACATCCCTTAGGGGGATTACGACTGAAGATGATGATATATATATATATATATATATATATATATATATATATATATATATATATATATATAATTCCGAGTGTTGTGAATATTATGAACCAATCTGCAAAACGATTTTACGTTCATTTATCTTTATCCGTAGCCAATCGTATCCATTAACGGTTTCTCGAGCAATTATTTTATTTGGTCAATATATCTCAATGGCGTTTTCCTTCCACTTTACTTTATATAATCAGTTTTTATAACCCGTCATTTCTTAAAATACGACCAATCTATCTAATAATCCTATGCGCTGAACTACCATATCGTTATGTTTAACTCTTGAAGTATTGTGGTATTGCTTAGCCGTCCCCATGCGATTCTCAACATACTTCTCCAGCAATACATTTCAAAAGTGTTTATATTTTTTACGTAATTTTTCTTCAGCATGCATCATTCGGATGAGTGTGGAAATATTGACCGACACGGACTTTTGTCCGAATACTTATGTCATGGCTGTTCCCAAATTTCGTAAAGTCTTGACATTGCTGTCTTTGTAAGTTCAGTATGCCTTTTAATGTCTTCGCTGTATGCATCCACCCGTATCGGTGATAAGGCTTCCGAGATGTATACAATTTCGATACTTTCGTCTTTGTAATAAACGCTATTCTATGCGCAGTATAAAATGATTCAGCAATATTTTGTATACAATACCGCGATTCATATATGGATCTAAATAATTCTTAACGCGTTATATAAATATCATTAGAATTCAAATATTCGACGTCGAGTGTAGTTATGAAAAAACAAAATAATTTGTTTTTATGTTAAAAATTTATTATGTACCGTATAGGGAACACTTTCGGATAATATTTGTACTAGTTACCTGTTAGTGAAGAACGCGACTACGGTACCGCAAGTGATCAGAGTACAAAATATAATCGTTCCGTACATAAATATCGCGTAATTTCCTGAAAGATTAAAATAAATGTTTACATAATTCCTAATTAAACGATTCGCCTAAGTATCGAAAAGTATTTCTGTAGGACTCGTTCGATGATAAATATTTCTAATTTAATTTAAAAAATATAAATATAAAACAGATTTATACCGCATCGCAATATATATTATATATTTAATCAAAACCTAGTAATTTCATTGGTTAATTCAATCCTGATGATGCTGTAACCAGTGAAACTAGTGAACTATTTTGGTTATATATATTATATCGTGACACGGTATAAAAGTATTTTTAATTTTATTTAATTTCTAAATTATATTCACATAAGTATTCTTTAAAATGATTCGGCCGAACGTGCAGCTCCAAAAAAAAAAAAAAACTTATACAAATGAATAGGACGTAGTCCCTGAGGAAGAAATTCGAACTAATCGCCTCTTTTTTTAGCTATACGTCGCAAATTTGTATACACACATATATATACATATATATATATATATATATATATATATATATATATATATATATATGTGTATATATATATATATATATGTATATATATATTATATGGAGAGAGAGAGAGAGATAAGGAGTTTTCGAATCTGCAAAGTGCTCTTGAGAAGGCATGAATCAGTTTGGAAGACGTTAAGAATGCAATACGTACAGATAATACAGACTACATACGAAAAACTACAAGTTTCAGCCCCATTCATCATCCTTTGTGTTAACATTAACTTGTGAACGTTAATATGTGCGAACTAACAAATAAGTGCGGAACGAATATAGAAAAGCGGAAGAAAATTTGGAAAAATTGATTACAGGAAAATGGATTAAAATAAACGCGGAAAAAAATAACCGGATATTTGGAACGTAGAATACAGATGAATCAGTATTAAGAAAAATCGTTCGATTTGAACAGCTTGACTCGAACGTTATTATCTCAGATAGGGACACACAACGCGACATAGACTACAGCATACAAATAGCGTAGATGAAATGGATGCAGGTATTAAGCGGCGAAAGAACAGTGATTTACAACGGTTATTAGATTTGCAATGTTACGCGGAGCCGAATAGTAGACGAGAACACCGAAATAGAACGAAAACTTCGCGTGTCTTTAATGAAAATATTACCGGGAAGCGCGACTCCGACGTCATGGTTACATCCATGAGTACAGCTACAAATTGCCCAATAAAAATGTTAATGAATTACAACACTGAAAAAAACAATCAAAACTTAGACATAGAAAACAGTGGATACACTCGGCGTAGTGGACACTGCATCGGAAAATTTCATGGTCACAGGAAACGGAGAAGAACGTGTCATCAAGCGGATCCTCTAGCAGAAATATGATAAGAAAGAAAAATACGTGTTATAATACGTACGACAATATCGAGTATGCAAGTTCTGTTGCCGATTGTGCGAAGCATTGCTCCAATCGAACGCTTGCTTATTAACAGATGCGATCGTTATAAACCAAACGTGAAAGAACAAAGATTAAAATGCATATATTTGTTTGAGTTTACACGCATAGTTAAATATACATAATGAATACGTATATTTGTATAAAGCAATGCTGAGCGTATATGCGTATGCTCTAATAATATTACACATAAAATCGTAGATAGTACAAATTCCTTCATTATTCGACTCGATGACGCGGGGAAATAATTTCATTAGTATTGAATTAATACGAAAAAACTTCCAATAATTATTATAAATAATTAAAGAACATTAAATAATTACCGTTATTGCGACAAGATGGGTGATTACCCATGAAACCGCATTTTGGCACATCGGTCGGCGGACCGTCCCTACCGCCTGGCCAATGAATTCTCTTTCCGGCAACTGGACTGTAAACTTTAGCTTCTCCGTAGTAATGAGCCACAACTTCAAATTCTCCCGTTATCGGATCTAAATCCTTGATCGCATAATCAGCGTCACGATCGCCATTTTCGTCTATTCTTACTTTACCAGTAACACCTATCGATATATATATATATATATATATATATATATATATATATATATATATATATATATATATATATATTATGTAATACAATAAGATTTCAAAAGAACAAGCGGGATTCATGCCCGACCGAGGAACAAGAGAATATATCTCGAATATAAGACAGGTAATTGAGGAAGTGTGTGAGTATCAATATACATGCTTTGCTGATTTCTCAAAACCATTTGACTCGGTAAAATTGAGTAAACTTTAGCAGGTATACTACATGTAACCGGAATACTGGAACACATAATAAGGATTATACGCAATCTATACGAAAATAACATAAGCACCGTAAGAGTTAATAACTATAAATCGTAACCACTTAAATTAGAAGCAGGAGTTAGATAAGTATATGTAATATCACCTATGTTACTTAATGCATGTAGAGAACGCATAATACGAAATATACTTCATGGATAGAATGGTGGTATAATAATAGGAGGCAACAAGATCAATAATCTACGGTATGCCGATTATATAGTATTATTAGCCGCTTCAGAAAATGAGCTTCAAGATATTATAAAGAAGATGAAAGTCGTGAATGAAAATTACAACATTAAAATGAACAAATTTGAAACAAAACTGATGATTGTTGGAGCAAAAAAATAATCGATATGAAAGCTACAGGCGTTGGAGTTATGAAGTAGTAGGGCGTAAATACCTCGATGCAATAATAACGGATACAGGTGGATACGAAGAGGAAATACGCAAGCGTCTCGCTGTAGCGAGAGGAGCAATGACAAGACTGAATAGAATACGGAAAGATAGACGCGTAACAAAATCAACAAAATTAAAATTGGCCAATGCAGTCATTTTTCCTGCTGCGACCTGAAACATGAACCATTAAAAAATCTGACGAAAAGCGTAAAAATACCTTTAAGATAACAATATATCGAAAACTTCTCTGAATACCTTTGGACAGCGCTCCGAACTAATAATAAGTCCATTATCGATGAATTAAAAGCGGATACCGGACTTTTAACAAAAATCGAGAGAAACATGATTATTTCGGACTTATGAAGCATCGATTCGGTAGAACGAATAATAATAAAAGAAAACGTAAAATGTAAACGTCCACAGGGAAGATGCCATACACGCCGCTGGATTGATCAAGTAAAGGCATCAACAGGTTATACTCCATGCAATTTGCATTATAATACATGGTATCACCGAGCCAATGGACAGATAATAATAATAATGATATATGAAAACCCGAAGATGTTGCGATAAAGCTATCTTATAGAAGCACGCGTGTACGGATATATTATTTACCGTGAAACGTTTTATTCCACATTAAATTCGTAATACCGGTGCCATTATAAATATCGCCGCCACTACTGAGAATTTCGTCCAGAGCGATTCCCAATAAATAAACTCCATCGTAAAAGGCCCCGATGAAAAAATTAACCTGTTTTTTTTTTTAACGCGGAAAATTAATAATTAAAAAACTTAAAATGTTTAAATGAATAACATTTTATTAATGAACCGAAATAACCAAGTTACCATTGGCACGTTCTGCTTTCGAATTGGGGTTTTTGCATCTACTATTTTTGTCCGCATCGTCATTAATCTGACGAATACACGTGTCCCATATATATATATATATGAAACAATAATTGCGTAATTTTAATCTTCCTAATTCAATAATAAAAATTTAATCGAGCAAGTCGAATAATTAAGATAGAAGGAGATATGGAAAACAGAAGATAAGTAAATTTTATGATTAATAATGAAATAAAGAATAACTATAGTAAATATTTTGGAATATTTAAAGTATTAATGCATTTCCCGTTTACCAGACCATCAGTTTGGCTTATCTTGTCAACCTTGCAGAAAGGAGAGGTGTGTTCACTCGGTCCATGTTGTTTTATACTCTATCTATATCAGTGACTTACCCGCTTCAGACTTAACAATTATGCCCGGGGGGGGCACGGTGTAGACCTCCTCGTAGCGCGAAATAGATAATCATAACAGTACTACAGTAATTCAATAGCGCGGGTGCCCCTGGAAACGTCTAATACATTATATTAGTTGGCTAACTACACCACTTTAATCATCGGTTAATTAATTAAAATTAAAATGTCAACTAGTTTATAAGGGCTACGAGACTAAGTGTATCATTAACAGTCTTAGGATATTGCAGTTAAATATAGAAGGGATTTCGAAAAGCAAAGCAGAAGTTTTGGCGCGTATAGCCCGAGAAAATGAGATTGACGTTATTGCGCTTCAGGAAACACATACGGAAAAATATATATAGACTTTTTTGTACGTGGAAGTATTCGAGGATATAAAATCGCAGATCACATACCTCACTCAAAATACGGAGTGGCCACATATGTACGAATTAATTTGGCCTTACACACTAAAGTTATAGAAAAATTAACTCGAGGAATTCAACATTGCTATAAAAGTAGATAAGTTCACGATCGTCAATGTATATAAACCACCTGGTATATTACGGAACACGAGACCATCACTGCCAAGTTATAAATCGCCACGTATTTATATTGGAGATTTTAACAGTCACAATGTCATGTGGGGGGTATGCAAAAAATGATGAAAATGGAACTATCATTGAAAATTGGATAGAACATTCAAACACGGAATTGTTATTTAATGCTAAGGATAATGGATAAATCAGCAAGATGGAAACAGCATTACAACCCAGACCTTTGCAGATTTCTAGGAGAAAATAGTGCTCCATAAAGACTACACCGTATCGAACAGTTCTTTGCGATTTCCCAAACTCGCAGCACCGACCCCCGTATTAATTGATACGGGAGTATATGTTCCAGGTGTACAATCCATTCCAAAAAATAGATGGAACTTTTAAAAGGCTAAATGGAACGCTTTTAAACAAACTATCGAAGAAAACATTCAAAACATATTACCAATAATTGGAAACTACGGCAAATTTGTTGAAATAATTAAAAGAGCCGCTCATAAGAGCATTCAACGAGGTAGAAGGAAGAGCTATATACCATGCCGGACTGAAGAATGCTCGAAACTTTATAATGAATTTAAATCTTCAGGTAATCAGATTATAGCATCTGAGTTATTAACTAAACTCAATGAGGAACGAAAAAATAGATGGCTCCAGACAGTCGAAAATATTAATTTCACACATAATAGTAAAAAAGCACGGACATGCTTAGAAAACTTGGAACTGATCCTCAACAAAATAAGCAAGCCCAGCATGTAATTAAACCAGATGCGATTGCATCGAGGTTTTTTAGTACGACTAAGTTTTCATTAGAAAAACAAGAAACTAGAATAGTTGAAGCTGAACTAAATGAACGAAAATGCAAACTTAAACTCAGTGAGAAATTTTCTGGTCCAGTTACTATGAACAAACGAAAAATAATAAAGCAGCTGGATTTGATGGTCTCTATCTGGAGTTTTTCAAAAACCTCGGACAAAAAGCAAAAATCTTTCTCTGTGGGATGTTTAATGAAATAATTGCAACAACCAGCTTACCAAAAGAGTTTAAAAAATCCGAAATAATTGCGATTAAAAAACCAGGAAAGGAAGGAAAGGAAGCAGCAGACTATCGACCGACTTCTTAGCGTAGGTTATAAAGTATTGGAACGAATTATTTATAATAGAATTGCAACTGAAGTAGATAGTCATTTACCAATATCCCAGGCTGGTTTTCGAGCAGAAAGATCTTGTGTAGATCAAGTTGCGATTACACAGCAAATAGAAAATGGATTCCAAAGGAATGAAAAGACATTGGCTGTCTAGACTTGACTTCTGCCTACGATACTGTTTGGCGAGAGGGACTATTATTAAAGCTGGTTTCTATTATACCATGCTTTCGAATATTGCAACTAGTAAATAGCATGCTGTCAGATAAATATTTCCGTGTCTTCTTAGGAGAAAATAGTTGATGACGAGTCAATGATGGTCTTCCACAAGGATCAATATTAGCCCCGTTACTTTTTAATATATATGTCAACAGCGATATGCCTGACACATCTTGAAACAAGTTCCAGTATGAAGACGATATGGTGATGACCGTGCAAAGAACAGACTTGAAGAATTGTATATCAATTATGGAAAGTGACTTATCACAAATTAGTAAGTACCTGCACAAATGGAAATTACGACCGAAACCCCACAAGACAAAGACAGCGTTTTTTCACCTCGACAACCGAATGGCAAAAATCGAACCTATAGTGAAATTTGAAGGTGTAGAACTAGGAAATACAAACTATACAAAGTACTTAGGCGTGACATTACACCGCACCTTATCATATAATGAGCATCTAACGGTTTTATCCAAAAAGCTAAAAACATGTATAAATCTCATTAGGAGACTCGCAGGTTCGACTTGAGGTGCTGATGCAAGAACACTCAGAATTTCTTCCTTGGCACTTGTGTACTCAGCAGCCGAATATTGTTCATCAGTTTGGTGTAATAGCTACCATGTTAAAAAAGTATATGTAGTATTAAATGAAGCACTCCGAACCATATCAGGAACTCTGAAATCTACACCACTTATGTAGCTTCCAGTTTTAGCTAATATAGCTCCAGCTGCATTAGACGGGAGACAGCATTATTCAGAGATAGAAATGAATTTCAGATGTACCCCGAACTGCCAATATCTGAAGAGATAAGGTCCGCACCAGTATCGAGACTCAAATCCAGAAAATCACCTTGGACAATGAATGAATTATTATCAGAAGATATGAAATAGTTTAATAAATAGAAAATAACATGGGAAAGGAATTTAGAACATACAACAAATTCCCATTTAATTGTCGACCCAAGGAATGAAATTGAAGGAATGGATTTATCTAGGAAACTATGAAAGACACTCAATAGAATTAAGACCGGACAGGGAAGATGCGGATATCTAATGCAGAAGTGGAGTATAACGACAAGTGCCAGTGCGGAAATCCAAGACAAACAATGCAGCATATATTGGAAGACTGTAGTTGCACCTATAGGTTATACATTAGACGATGTTCACGATCTTAATGACGGAGTCATAGACTGGCTATTAAAGAGTTAGACTTATGATGATAATTTTGTGTAATTATATATAACCGACGATTATACGATAAGAAGAAGAAGACCACTTTTGGCGACCATATTGCCATCCTCGCGTCTAATCCAGATCCATATTATGTAAAAGCGGCGGTTCCCACAAAAACCGTCTAACAAAGTGGACGTTTCGCGCATATTGCTTAACACAGCTAAATGTCAACACATCACTTTTACAAATAGACAAGTAACGTGTTCAAAGTTGAAAATCGACGACACTGAAATTCCGCGGGCAGACTCGGTACACTACTTGGATTTTTTCATGGACAGGAGACTGACCTGGCGTTCCGACGTTGCCCAGACAGAGAAAACTGTAGTTACTCTTGTTAGACCTTGCTGGAAAAAAATCAGGTTTGAACTTGAATGCCAAAAGAAACCTATATTGAAAAATCATTGTGCCGATCTGAAAGTATGGAATCAAGTTTTACGATACTACATGTAAACGTAATTTATTACAGATCCAACAACAACAGCGAAAATAGTACGCGCAATCACGTCCGTGTTGATATACGTTTCAAAAGTGTATTATATATATATATCCGTCCGTTATTTCGTCCATGACCCTAACGCAATAAAACGTGTTTTGGTTGTTGCAGTGCAGGTACATTCGAACACGGATATATATATCTGTCCGTTATTTCATCCATGACCCTAATGCAATAAAACGTGGTTTGGTAGGCGGGTGTTGGCAGTGCAGGTACATTCGAACACGGATATACATATATATATATATATATATATATATATATATATATATACATATATCTGTCCGTTATTTCGTTAAGAGTGTAGGATGTGACGTATTTCGTTCGCTCATTTTGTGAGTTAACTCCACATATACAATGCGCCAGTAGAAGTTTAAAAACAAAATGATAATAAAAATGTAAAAAGATGATAACGATAATAATATTAACCTCTTCGTCGTCGGCGAAAGTATAGTTGTATTGTTGTTGAGCTTCCTGTTTAACTCTGGTGGAGAAATTATGGAATTGAAAACTGGTCGGTTCTAATAAGGATACGCGGAGCAAAGCTTCGTAAGCTGTTCTAGCTTTACTGTCGTCAAAGTCGCCGGCTTTCCACGTGTGATCACCCCAATAAGATCCCTGCAAAATTATTTCAATCGTAGCGATGTCTATTATTTTTTAATATTTGCTGTTAGTTCACACTTTATTAATAAATTAAGCGACAAAATAAATTGTTAAAGAATGTGGAAACTTAACGCTGCAGGAAAGAGTATCAAGTTTGGAACAGTATACTAGGAGCAATAATGTCGTCATTAGTAATGTGCTGTTAACTGAGGATGAAAATATTCCGGAATCGGTTAAAAAACTGTGACAAAGTAACTGTTGCCACCGATAAAAGGAAGCATACAGACAACAGCATGCTAACATCCTAAGACGTTTTTGTCTGCGTACGCTACGACATCAACTATTTGTTAAGAATGCGAGAAAACATCGAATAAATTATGGTCGTTTAAATTTGCCGGAATTACCTACAAACTCGATTGTGTACATGTTCGAGTTTTCCACCACGCAGAAGGCGAGGTTGCTGGTCGCGATTAAGATATTAAGGAATCATAATTTCAAATATGTTTGGTCTAGGGACGGAAAAATTATTGTCCGGAAGACATCCATCGTGTTGCTGAAATACCGACCAAGCAATGGCTAACGAATCTGGTGGAGGGGAGCACAGAAGAAACCTGCATACTGATCATAAAGTTACCTATATATAAATTTATAAATATTTAAGTTAATAGGATAAACAATATTTTTTATGTGTATTATACACAAAAATTAATTTGGGCAAAAGATAATGCCCAGCTTTACATGCTAATAGCATATGTTTAGTTCTTTTGTACTTGTAGCGTTTATATTTTAGTTGCAAACTTGTACGTGTATAATCCCCTATGACTTTAATAAATGAATACTGACTGCAGGCACAGCTATAAAAAAATAGTTTTGTTTTTTGTTCGACAACCTCGTGTATATATGGCAACTTCAATGCCTTGTGAATTTGTTCAATCTTTACATAGACTGGAAGATTCAGAATTATTCTGCAGCACATATTTTGTAGCTGTTGCAACTTCGCTAAGTTAGAACGGCTAGTATATGACCATATGGGAGAAGCATAAAGCGTACTCGTTCTGATTATAGTTTTGTAGATTATTAATTTATTTGCCGAGCTGACGTAACATCGTTTATTAAATATCGGATATAGCTTAAACAGAGACGCGTGAATTTTATTGTAGGTACATTCAACATGTTTAGTAAATGTGAGACCTCGATCCAGTATCACACCTAAATATTTAATATCGCTTTTCCAAACCAATCACAGGTAGTAAGAAATCTTTCGTGAATAGAATAGATTGAGATTTATGGGAATTTATTTTGATTCCACATTCATTAAAATACGAATTTAATTTAATAAAACCCAGAGTTAGTCTTTGTATAGTGTCGGTACAATGTGCAATATATAGCGTATCATCAGCATATAATGTCATCTGTAACTGTTTAATTTTGAGAATGTCATTAATAAAAAGAAGAAATGAGTAAGGTTCCAGTATGCTATGAAACTCCCGCTAATGCATAATTCATGTACCATTGTTAACTTTAACTATGAAATTTCGGTAACTTAAATAATTTTGAATAAGCCGAACTAAGTAATTAGGGAATCTGAATAATTTTATATATTAAACCGAGTTGTCTACCAATTTAATACATTTACAAATTCATCTCGAGGATGATAAAGTTATGTCGCGGTACTAATACTAATACTAATAATAATAATAATAACAAAAACTAAAGAATTTGCCCGAGCGTTTTTGTAAACAGAATATTAAATGAAGACTGTTCATAAATTTTACTTGCACAATTTCCACATCCAGAAACGTCCAGTCTCCTTTAGTCATTCCCAAATCATGAGCTATTAACATGAATTTTCTTACTAACCAACCGCGAACACTCAAAATGACCACTGAAATAGGAATACGAATAAATTAAAGTTCACTCGATAATAATCAAATTTACTGACTATAGACTACATCGTAAAAGCAGTTTAGAGTTCGAATTACCTTATCGCGTGATAATCCGCTACAAAATTGTAATCATACATTACAAATTTAAAAAAATACATTAATAAATAAATTCGAAACGTTCTTCGAAGTTTTACTACATATATAAAAATATATTTTAACTTCAGCTTTATCAAGTTTTGTTACATTATACTAAGATCACTAAAAATTATTTTATTTTCTGACCAGAATATATATAATATTTTATTAAGACTATATTTGTCTATAAATATCGTCTATATTTTTATATTGTTCGCCGATCCATTTATCCTTAGTTTTTCGAACTTCTCTATTTACCACATATTTCTGATGGTTATTGTTTAACTTAGCCAACTTTCTTAATCCCATTAGTTGCAATTTTCGTTTAGATAACTATGATTTATAGATTACTTTGTCTTCTTTGCCTACTTGTTCTTCCACAATTTTGATTATTTTCTGTTTAACATAATTCCATTTTTCATTGGTCGTCGCCTGAGGCGGTAGATCTGTGTTGACAGCTTTATGTGTTTCTTCTCTAAATACTTTCTGTTATTTTTGATCACTTTTTATTTCCCTTATATTCCATCTTTTAAATGTGCTGGTTCTTCTTTTTTTCCTAATGTGTACCTGGCAAGTCATTATTACTGAGATGTGATCAGAGTCTACATCCCCTCCTGGATAGCTTGTACAAACCTTTACTTTATTGTGATATCTCCTGCGTACTATGATGTAGTCTAATTGGTAGCTTTTAACACACCAACGGGGCTCGTCCACGGTGGTGGATAGTAGAATTACCAGTAGATATACTGGCCAGCTGCGAATAACCAATAAGCAGTCGCGAACCAAGAGGGGCTACTGGCGGAAAGTCTCTGGCAGACGATTCTGGTAGCGACAGAGTAAGGAGATACGAGGATGCAGATTTACAGCTTGAAAACCTGTCTACTAAAAGTCTGCAAAAATCCTACGACTGTCTCTCCCTCGGCGGGTTTAGGTCGCCGTAAAAACCTTACAGCTCGCTGCTTTGCGGTTAAGGTTTATTACCCAAAGGCCTAAGGGAGACAACCCTGACAGAAAACAATACCCACTGCCCTGTGGTTAGGATATTTATGCAAGGGCTAAGGGAGTAAACCCCGACAGAAAATCCGGCGGAAGACAACGAGAAACCATCATCGTATATTTCCTAACAAAAATGGCATGCGAAAGTTCGGATAACAATGCTGCACCCATGGGACAAGCTGAAAACAGTGAGTCAGACAATGGACGATGCTCTGTAGTATCAAGTTCCCCTGTGCCCATTTGGGTACAGAAAACTCTGCAGGAGGGAACACACATGCACCGAGTACAAATTACAAAAAAAAAAAAAAAAAAAAAAAAAAAGTATTACAGAATACATATAGAATCAGAACGTGAAGCGTGAGGTCAATGAAATCTGGCAAACTAGCAAATTTAAAACAAGAAATGAAAAGATTAAAATTAAATATTCTCGGAATAAGTGAAGTAAGATAGCCATGAAGTGGCGACATGTATAGTGAAGATTACAGATTTATTTACTGTGGTGCAGATGACCGAATGACTGGATTTCTCTTAAACAAACGTATAGCAAACAAAATGAAAACTATTTTCGGATATATTCGAACAATCATTTTAATAAAAATGTAATCGCAACTTAAAGATTTAGTGTTAATACAAATTTAAATGCCAACTAGCACACACATCGATGAAGAAATCGAAGAAATATAGCAGCAAATAAAAGACATTTTAGTACATATAGATATCAAATAAGACAATTTAGTGATTTTGGGAGATTGGAATGCGGTAAATATGGACTTTGAAAACGTAACAAGAGGAGGGAAAGGATGGTAGAATTTTGTATCACCCATGATCTAACCATAACCAACACAAGGTTTTATCAACAAAAAAGGTGAAGATATACTTGGAGAGCCCCCGGTAATATTAAAATTGGTACATCGCCTTGATAATCGAAATTCAAGAGTTGTATACGGCCATTAATAATGATATTAACCCAATATCAGTTTATAAACCTTTAACACGGTTTAAACGATCTTCAAATTGTCTTCCGTTATTTATAATTGTTTAACCACTATTACCATAATTAACAATAATTTTATCAGTTATTCGTGAAAAAATTTGCCGGCAATTTTCCAGTTCGAATATATATACACATGTTATGTATATATATATACATATACATTAAATCAATAAATTCAATAGATATTCCAGACATTTACTGTCCCGAAATGTTTTACACTTCTTTTGTCGGCTTCTACTTACTTCGGTTCTCCAAAACTGTTGTTATTTGCTCGTTCCTGATTGTATCTGTCAACATCGTCTTGGTTTTCTTCTCAGTCCACGTATACATATTGTCCCTTCTATAATTACCTGGTCCATTGGCCTAGATCTCCTTCGCATTCTTTATAGAATCGCATTAGAAAGTGGAGAGGAAGTTGCTATATACAGGCCGCAGTAGGACCGACGAACTCTTCACCCGAGATGATAACATCTAGTACCTGACAAGTCGCGGAGGCGATTTGTTGGGGGGCAGTGGCTCGGTCTCTCGAGTTCACTATTTGTTAGTAGTCGTTTATATCGGCTCGGTTTAGGACACCGAGAAATATACCGGTAGGTGAAGTAGTTGGACGATGACGGCTGCCGCAACTCCTCAATCGCGCCACCAGATTAACTGGCTGAAAGTCGTCTAGGTCTTTGGAAGGATCGGGTCGGTGGTATAAGCATAATGAGACTTGTCTCGCGCTGAGGAACACCGGCTCGGGGAGGTCGGAGGGCCTTTCAAATTCAACATACACTGTCCCTTCTATAATATTCGTCAGAACTTGGTTTTCGATTTTTCTAAAAAGTAACTTGTTCCTTTCTCTGCTCTTTTAAATTTATGATTTTTTTTATATTTTGCCCATTTACGAAATTTTAAGCGGACGACTTCAGCGTGTATGTTAAACGTTCTAGATTTCGATCATCGTACACGTATTAACCTCATAATGTGCTACCTACTGACAAACAGATAAGACTTCCTTCGTATCAGTATACACATGTGCTTGTCGGTCTCATCCATCTTTGTATTTGATTCACGTACCTGTTTGCGTTGTGTCCTCGTCTCCTACTCCCGGCAATTTAGCTTTTGTACCTTACGATGTTAATTTTAATCCAGCTTCCTCACTCCGACTTTCTAATTTGCGCCACCACTGATGCATTTAAAACGATTAATTAGAGCGTGTGTTTTTACAATGTACCGGAATATATAATCAATAAACGATGAAAAAGTAAAATCACTAAAATTTTTCTTTATGAAAATTCACAAAGCTTTTCGACTGTTAGGCCATTATCAAGTGAATATTAAAATATATATATATAAAGTGAGTAAATATTCATTTTAGATTACAGTTCACAGAAATCAACAAAATGAAAAACAGTATTAATAAATGTTTAAAATTGTAATCTATCATTAATTATTTTCTATTTTATACTTTTATTTTTTCTTTCGATAATGAGCTAACAGTAGAAATGCTTTGTGATTTTTCATAAGGAAAAATGTTAGTTCTTTTAACTTATTTTTTATTACTATCCGCATTCCTCGAAATATGAAGTTGTGAAAAACAAAGATAAATTGACCCGGTCCCTAGATAAATAGAGCCACGAAAAAAGTGTTACTCGTCTATTGGTTTTTTATTTATTTATTTTTCAAACCATGTGCATTGTACTCAAGTATCCTTCCAAGCTCCACCGATTTAGCACATGTCTTCGCTCTTTATACGTTAAAAAATACAATATATTGTAACCTAACAAATTCGAAACGCATTATCGCTAATCCTACGAACGATAATTATAAGTTAAACATATCACATTATATCTTTAGACGTGTAAATATTTACAAAAAAATCACGATTAAGATAGTAAATTGACCGGATCATCATTAATAGAAAGAACAAAGACAACTTATCATTATCAGTGGTCGTTAATTTCATATTCATCTCAGAGTAACTTCATTTTAATTGTAGCACATTTTTATTATTTAGTTTATAATCTAAAATCTACAAACAACAATTGACGGTAGTATTTTGTTTTTTATTTTAATTTATCATTATTTTATAGTGGATTTTGGAAAATTTTTTATTTATTTTTTCGCTTTGGAAGGTCTTCCCAATCTTATTTTTGTACCGGGCCTCGAAGTTTATGTAACAGGCCTATATATATATATATGTATGTATATATATATATATATGTATGTATATATATATATATGTATGTATATATATATATATGTATGTATATATATATATATGTATGTATATATATATATATGTATGTATATATATATATATACGTTCTGCTGTTGAATAAATTAATGTCGGGAAAAAATTAAAATTCCGTATTAAGCTGATTAAATTTTTAATTAATTTAATTTCTAGTTATTTTTTTACTAATAATCTGCGACGTGTAACATTGGACATTAATACGCTACCCAACGTGTTCCTGTGTTTATCGTTCCTTTATTTTTCAACCAACGATGATAATTACATTAACAAAATGGAGCAAGAAGAATGAACGAATGTAAAGAAAGTAGGGTAGAAGAAGAAGGTAGAGAATAAAAGTAGAAAAATTTAAAAAAACTGAAAAAAAACGCCATATTCCATGTAATTCGTTAATAAATGGAAATATTTCGAAGACGAGGATTTTTAAACGGATTATACCGGTAAAACATTCGTTTTAAAAATTTTTATCAATTATTATTATAATTTTATTTATTATTAGTTTTCACATTTTCTTCTTTATATAATTAATCTTATCGCGTTTCGTAAGTATTAATTAAGATGGAAATTTTTCTTAATACTATATGATAATATGTGTTTATATGCGTATATTATAGGAAATTACATATGAAATTACGTTAGTTTTAATTTGAATTTATAGTTGTAGATTCAATCGTGCATTTACACAGTTCTGTTTTTATTTAATGAAATTATAACTTAATTTGTACATATATATATATATATATATATCCATCCGTCCATTACATTTTTATCCCCTAAAGGGTCTGGTGATATTAAGTAATTTTCCAGGCCATTCTGTCTTGGACCGTTAGCTGCACTTCGTGTAGATTTACCCCGATCGTTGACTTTAGTGTCATTGACTTTAGTCGAACGATCTAGCGCATTCGCCATTTGCCTCTTGGTCTTCTTCTGTTAATTTTTTCATGAATTATTTATAGTTAAAAAGAGCTATTGTCAAATGATATATAACCGAAAAAACTGACAGTCCTTGCTGTCATTTTTCTTGACAGACGTATCTGTTTATTTAGTTTTAAAGCTGTTCGTTATTCGGTCAGCCCGGCATATTTTTATCATTCTTTTATGCTGCTACATTTCGAACTTCCTATATTTTACTGAGATCTATTTCGGTGAGTGCACAAATTTTTCTCGACGTATGTTGCAATCGAAAAAAATTAGCAGCTCATCAAATTTAGTTCGAATAATAACAGTCAAACCAGGCATTCTTGTTGTAACCCACTTTTTACTTTGAATCTGGACGACACTACCGAACTGTGAACCAACTGTCTTCATATAAATACTCGATTTTTTATGTACGTTGGCATAAATATATTTGTAGTTTTTCTGTACACGTAAACGCATTAGTTATTATTTGTATATATTTATATGTTTAATTTGTATATATTTCTTCGTTACACGCATTCGCGACTGCGAACGGAATGTTTCGTAGAGAGTGCATATGGTCAGTTTGTACGCGCGCGCGTGAGTGTATGTACGTGTGTGTGCATGAATGTGTGCGATGTAATTGTGTTGTGAGTGAGCGGCAGTATGTATTAGCCGTTCGTGCAGTATTGCGAATGTACATTTTATTATATTAACCATTTCATAAACGTATTATTAATTTTCGACGTAAGAGATTATAAATTTCGGCGTGTGCAATAAAGATAAGTACGTGTCTACGACTTGTAGGACTGGTTCATGACGTGGCGTATCAAATTGAATGAAAGCAAATCGATACGTACAATTTTTACTAATCGTATATTAAGTGATAGTAATGTAATATTGAACGGCAATATTATCCCACTAAAAGGGGACAAAGTTAAGTATTTAGGAATATACTCGGATAAACGATGACGATCAGAGGATTGTGGGCATTGAAACGTAAAAAGTTGTTATCCTCGACACCGGGCTCACATAAACTTGCAGAAAGAGTCGCTGGCAAGATGGAACTTATGTAGATAAGAGTCAAACTTGCCATTCAGTTTCTCATTTTAATTCTATCAAAAAAAAGACACAGAGTCAGTTTTTTATTGAAGCTATAAAGCTGCGCAAGCTGCAACTCCGATTAACAATGTTGTCAGACAAGAAAAATTGTTATTCACATGAAATTAGAAGACTGGTCAAAGAGAGACGTACCGCAAGACGTATATTAACACTAGAAGACTAAAAGATAAAACAATATTCAATCGTATTACTAATAGACTGAATAAATTAATATTCGAAACGAAGTAGGAGAGCTTCTCTGATTACATGGAGCCCTCTGACGGAAAAAGATTACTCATTATGGAAGGCAGCACGCTCTTTCAAACGAACAGTTGTTAAAATACCACCTGTAAAGGATGAATCAGGAAGTTGGCTTCGTTGTAATGAAGAAAAAGCAGAATTATTCGCTCGACATCTTTCTAGAATATTCCAACCGCATGACATTCAGTCAAATGTGATATTTAATACAGCACAGTTGCCTGAACAACCAATTAAATTTGTCACACCGCTCAAAATAGCAGATGAGATCGACAATAATATCAATCCTAAAAAAAATCGTTAGTAACTGATGAGATATAACCATGACTATTAAAATAACTGTAAAAAAAAAGTATTGTACTTCTCACATATATATTCAATGTTTGTATACGGCTGGAATATGTACCAAAATGCTTTAAAGCAGTTTAAATCAATATGAAAAAAAGCCAGGTAAACCAGCGGAAGAAGTCAAATCATATCGACCGATCACACTGTTGCCGGCTGTATCAAAACTTTTTGAAAAACTACTCCTCAAACGTATTAAACCTCTAACGGAACTACCTGACCATCAGTTTGGATTTCGAAGAAAGCAGTCAACGATTGTTCAAATACATCGCGTAACGGCAATAATAGAAAAAGCCTTTGAAGAAAAGAGCTACTGATCAACTGTGTTCATCGACATTACGCAGGCGTTTGATCGCGTATGGCACGAAGGACTTATCTTCAAACTTAGTTACAGTTTACCAACAAATTGGTGTCACAACAGTCGTACTTATCCGATCGTTGGTTTTGCGTATCATATGAAGAGGCTATATCAGGATTTCATCCTATATTAGCGGGTGTTCCGCAGGGCAGTGTCCTAGGGCCTAGTACTTGTTATATACAGCGGCCATTATTACAGGATACAACAATTGCAATGTTCGCTAACGATACAGCAATATTATCGATCAATCATTCTCAGGCTGTGGCGAATAACAACCTGCAGTATGCTCTGGATCGTATAACCGAATGGACGAAGGATTGGAAAATTCAACTAAATGAACAGAAATCCGTACACGTCACTTTCTCTTTACGCAATCGTGATCCTCGTTACACATGGTCCATATAAACAATCAGCAAATTCCAGTTGCAAATTCTGCGAAATACTTAGGAATGCATCTGGACACAAAATTAACTTGGAGAACCCATATTGATCATAAAGCTGTCCAAATAAGAGAAAAAATACGCCAAATGTACTGGCTCGTTGGACGGCACTCTAAAACGAAGCTGAAGAATAAATTGTTAATATATAACACCATCATAATATGGAAATGTGGGATACAAATATGGTCATGTACTAAAGCATCGAATCGTAAAATAATCTAGACAGCTCAGAATAAGTTTCTTCTACTAATTACCAATGCTCGCTGGTTCCAACGAAATGATGCACTCCATGCAGATTTACAGATCAAATAGGTCAACGAAATAATACAGGATTATGCTGACCAACACCACAGAAGACTTCATCATCATCCAAATCCGGAGGTCTTGGCACTTTTACCCACAGACCGTGACTCAAGAAGGCTTAAACGCCTACTGACTTGGTTGTTACTAAGTAATATACGTAACAGAGTTTAACTATTGGGTTAAACCTCTGCATATGTTGAATAATCATGATTGCTGCTTATTTAAACTAAAGTTTAAGATTGCAGAAAGAACTGTCCTTTCCTTGGAGCTACATTAAAAAAAAAAAAAAAAAAAAACTCTATCGAAAACCTTGAGGAAGAATATATAAGTTTCGCTCCGGTCTGACAGCTCTCGCACCTCCGCTGAGAGAACTGTTTACTTCTGATGAAGACGGTGATTTCGGATTAATGGACTCGACAAATAATTATACACATCTCACATATATACACATATACATGGCGTACTTCATATTCTTAAAAAGATACGTCAGGTGTCATCCGTAAATGCGGGAAAAAATGCGGTACATTATCTTAGTAGAAAACTTACGAAAGAAAAACATATTTCTTCGATTATAAGGCCTAAGCGTCTGTATGTAAATATCGTCTAAGTGAAAAATTAATTTAACACACCGAAACGAAACTTTTTAGATGAAGAATAACAGCTCCAGGGAATAGCGAAAGTTACGAAGGATTAACAGCGAGAAACTATTCGTGATTGATGGATGACAGAGATGGGGTGCAAACGCGCAAAAGAGAAATGGAACAAAGGTCTTTGTGTACAGACATCAACGAGGGAAAAGCACATCAGGTTGGTACAAGGTACACAAGCACCGTAGATGGGGATAGTGAAAGAAAATTATATTATACACGTACATGCATACATACATACATATATATATATATATATATATATATATATATATATATATATAACACGTGCGATCAATCACGCGGTGATAGGAAAAGAAAGGTAAGTAAAAATATATACACTTCCTAAATCTTGTACCTTTTAAGGTAATTTCAACTTATCGCACCGTGCGTTGCTCACAGCGGACGATTACGAGCCTGAGCATGTAAATAATCCGATTTTCTAATACGCATCATTTACCAGTAATATGTGAAATCAGTTCGGGTTAATTCGGAGTGACTAGGCAAGAGCCGGATCACTTAATTTTATTCGAATCTATTTCTTATTTTTGTTACTAAGTAAATTGACGGATAATCTTGGTGTGATTTTAGATGTTAGTCATTACGAGCGAACACGTACGAAATTTAACGTTCCTCTTTATTCTGAGTTTTCCAGCTTTTTCCATAATCGATTAGGCCAATGCTCGATCCCCTATTTGATGTACGTTTAATTTTTGGCTTTTCACTGTATTATTTTTTAGGCGTAGCTTTAGACCGTACCTTAACATATAATAAGCATCTATTCAAAAAGTTAGACACGTATAAAATCTCATTACATGACTCGCAGGTTCGACTTACGCTGCTGATGCCAGAATACGCAGAATTTCTTCCTTGCCACTTGTATACTCAGCAACCGAATATTGTTCATCAGTTTGATGTAATAGTACTGCCATGTTAAAAAAGTATATGTAATATCGAATAAAGCGCTCTGAATCATATCAGAAACGGTTAAATCTACACCACTTATTCCAGAGATAGAATTTATTCGGAGATAGAAATAAATTTCAGATGTACCCCGAACTGATAATCTCTGAACAGATAAGTTCCACGCAAGTATCAAAACTTAAATCCAGAAACTCACCCTGGACAATGGATAAATTATTGACAGAAGATATGAAAGATTTTAATAAATAGAAAATAACGTGCGAAAGGAATGTAGAACATGCAATAAATTCAGATTTAGTTGTCCACCCGAGGAATAAGGTTAAAGGAATAGATTTACACCTAGGAAACAGTGGAAGGCACTCGATAAAATTATGACTGGACAGAGAAGATGCGTGTATCTAATACAGGAATGAGATGTAACGGCATCTGCTGCGTGCCAGTGCAGAAATCCCAGACAAACAATGCAGCATATATTAAAATACTGTAGTTGCACCTGTAGGGTCAACATTAGAAGACGTTAATAAACTTAACGACGTAAGCTAACAAATTTAAAAAGTTAAAGTCATGGTGGTAATTTTGTATACATGTAACCGACAACGATAGATAAGAAGATAATTTATCAATTCGCTACCTAAATCCCGAGTAGTAGCCAAATTTGGCAGCACATTCCTTTGCATACAAAAATAGGTGGGGTTTAATCCCATAAGTTTAAGTAGTCTTCCTATTTGTGAAAGCTCGGTTATTTTAGTTAGCGCTTGAAGTTCGCGATTCGTCATTCCTTCAAATTCGTATTGTACGTCCGTACCACATTAAACAGGTACATTAGACTCCGTATAGATTTGTAGTTGCCGCTATAGAATGTCGCGAATTAACACCTAATACCGTCAGTAACCGCGTAATATTTTCGACGGTACGCTCTGATGGAAAGTTCCCAACGATCGTACGTTCTTCTCACACGCGATCTATAATCATTTACAACATAAAAATTGTCAATTTAGTTGTCGAAAGTGTACGTTTATTTCTGGACGCAGAGAAAAATTAAATTTTGTTATCCATTGCGTTATCCAAGCTAATCTTGTTAGTGATGTTTAAAAAAGTGCACGTTCTATTACGGTAGTTATATCTGTATTTCGGATGTATTTTTGTGTGCATAGTTAGACAAAAAATACTAGATTATATTTTTGGCTGAATTTCATTAGCTTCGCCCCTATTAACAATCCCTCGGGAAATATTACTGTAATATGCGACTGAATAAATTTATGTTAATTAAATGTTCTTATTTTTATTAGCCATCGTGAATCTACCGCATGTCTCTCTATCTGATTCACCTTTCCTTATATATCTTTTTTAATGTCGTCTTCCCTCCGTGTCCATAAACGACTCGTTTATCTTTTATTCATCGGATGCTATTTAGTCTGACCGTCCGTCTGAATCTTGCTACGTATCATCTTCATTCGGGTTTTAAAATTTCTCCGGCAACGTCTTTTACTTTGGCTCTCCTCCTTATTTCACATATTTTTTCATTTATGTTACAAAGTTATCATTTTCCTCCCAATTCTTCTTTGCGTTTTATTAAATTAGTTAAATAGTTCGAATTAAATTATGTTAATTTCCGTTTAATGTCGATTTTAATTATTTCAATTATTTTACAAAACATCGCTCGGACCGACAGTAAAGATTAATGACGTCTATTTCTATTATATTCGATTAAGCATGACGAATGTAATAAAAATGGGCAAAATACTAGGTATCATTCTCCATTTCGATAATGTCTCACATGACAACATTTCTAACACCTTCGATTAAAATATAAACATTGGATAAGCCGTAAAGATATCCCAATTTAATTTTTAAAAAGATGTTCATAAAGTAAATTTTACCTCTGGCGTACATGCTAGCGTCGATTAGATATTTGTCATGTTGTTCTTCATCGTTGCCATCTAGTTCTCGTACGAAGCTTAAAACACCGGCTTTTCTTAAACCGAATTCCAGATTTTTCCCTAAAATGAAAAGAGTAAAGACTAAAACAAAACATTATTTTTATTTATTTAATAATAACGATTGTACTTCGGCGTTTAAATTATCGATTTTCGAGAAGACTTATGTTCTACTTGTGTGTGTGTATTCTTCCAGATGTAGATGTGCGTGTGTTAGTGTCAAATAATATAAAACAAAAGGAGGAATAATTACGTACGTTACGAACATAGTTTCGAATGCACGTATAACAATTTACAAATAGAAGTCCACCTCGTATCGGACCTAGTCATCGTCATTATTCTTGCAGTCGTGTTTTCTGCAGTTCAATTCGGTGTAATTTTCTAACCCGGTGTCTTCTACTAACATTGCTACAAACATATTTCTCGGTCTTCTGCGGATTCTTTGTCCTCGGATTTTACCTTCAAATATATCTCGCGGTAATCCGCCATGTCGAAGTACATGGTCAATCCAAGTTATCCGTGTTTTCTTTATTCGATTGATTAAGGACCTTTTCTCTTCAATTTGCTGGAGCACCCGTTTATTTTTTACTTTTTCTACCCAGATTATCTGCTCCATTTTCCTCCAAGCCCACATTTCGAACGCTTGTAATTTTTCAATATTCCGTTTATTTAACGTCCAGGTTTCAGCACCGTAAAGGGCTACAGACCACAGATACATCTTCAATATCCGTTTTCGAAGATTCAGCGGCATTGACTTTTGTCTTAATATACCTTGCTTCTCATGAAATGCGTATACTTCAATCCGATGGCTAATTTCATCATCACAGTACAGATTTTCCGTTATAATCTGACCGAGATATTCAAAACTTCTGTACTTGTTCAATATTTTTCCCATTAATTTTTATGAGAAATGGTCGTGGTTTTCTTCCAATCTTCATTGTTTTTATTTACATTGATTTCCATATACTTTGCCTACTTTATTTAAATGATACGTACGATATATATTAAATATAAAGAAGAAACATACGAATTAGGAAGGAATACTCCGAATTATTGATTGAACGAAGACAACGCAACAGTAGTAAGAACGATGAACTATATAAAAAATGCCGGAATATAATAAGGAGAGTAATAAAGCGAGTGAAGACAGAATTAGTGAATGCAGAATGGCTGAATGCGGAGTGGCTGAATGTGAATTAGCTGAATAAAGAATGGCTGAATACAGAATTAGGAGAACCGGAAAAAATAAAAGAAAAGCAGGACGATATCAAATTGCGTAAAAAAGTTATGAGGTAGAACGAATTGGAAACTATTGAATGACACTGGATAACGTCGATAAAACTGAAATGATTAGATATTGAATCGAACGAAAATGCTACGGGACGAGTATATAAAATAGTTGTTTAATACAACAAATCAAAATACAGAAATTAGAAATGGAACAGATTCAAGAAGTGGAGAAGCGATTATTGAATTCGTAACGGGATATGCTACTCGTAAAGTTAAAAATGATGAAGCTACGAACGCAGACTGAATTCCAACATACATAATTAAAGCATTACGGTACATCAAATTTTAACATATATATATATATATATATATATATATATATATATAGGGGGTACTTTGTACCTTTCGGGGACCGGAGCTCGAACCGGTAAGGGGCGCGTTCACGGGTGGTGGATAGTGGAACGGATTACAAATATATAGGTTAGCTGCGAATAAGACGTTAGTCGAATAAGCAGTCGCGAACCAAGAGCGGCTACTGGCGGAAAGTCTCTGGCAGACGATTCCAGTAGTGACAGGGTAAGGAGACACGAGGATGCAGATGGACAGCCTGAGGACCTGTCCACTAAAAGTCTGCATAAATCCTATGACTTTGTCCCCCTCGGCGAGTTTGGGTCGCCGTAAAAACCCTACTGAAGAGGACTCACACTGTGTGGTAAAAACAAAAATAAAATAATAATCAAAAAAGAGACTGAGTGTTTGGAGTTTGGAACGTTAGAACATTATTAGATAATAAAAACTTACCTATAAGAAGAACGGCCTTAATTACGCAAGAATTAAGAAAGTATAAAATAGACATAGCTGGATTATGTGAGACAAGATTTGCCGATGAAGGACAAGTTACTGAAGAAAGTACGGGTTACACAATATACTGGAAATGTGTTAAACCAGGAAATAAACGTTTAAAAGTTATTGATACAAAATTAATACAATATGTATCTGAGGAGCCGCAAGGTATCAGCGATCGACTCATGATAATGAAACTAAAATTTCTGAAAAATCCTACATTAGTAATAATCTGCGCATACGCGCCAACCTTAGATAGCTCTGAAGATGTAAAAGATTTTTTCTATAATGACCTTCAAGAAGCATTAAATAAAATTAAAACTAGCGAACGACTTGTTATACTTGGTGATTTTAATGCGCGAGTTGGAAAAAATATAAATATTTGGAATGGCACCATTGGAGTCCATGGAATTGGAAATGAAAATAGTAATGGGGAACGCTTATTACAGTTTTGCGCGCAAAATGGTCTTGTTATTACGAACACTCTTTTCAAGCTAAAAGATATCCATAAAGGATCGTGGATGCATCCTAGGTCTGGGCATCTGCATCTAATAGATTATGTCATTACAAAACGGCAAAGCAGAAATGAATGCCTGATTACTCGTCCAATGAGGGGTGCAAATGGAGACATGTATTAATTAGAACAAAATTTAGATTTTCCACTATTAAATATCATCCAAGGTTACAAAAATTTACAAGATAAAATTGATGAAAAACGGAAATGTTCCATAGCATGGTAAAATGATAAATTAAATGTAGCGAAAAGAAATAGTTACGCTTTGATAAAATCTAAAGTGGAACGTGAAACCAGAAAATTACAAAATCAGTTGCGGATTAATAAAATGGCAGATATTCAATTGCTACATGATAAGCATGATATGCGTGCATTCTTTACTATACTGTATATGGTCCTATATGTAGGCGTAAAACTGCCATACAAAGTTCATCGGGTATATTACTTCGAAATAGAGAGGAAATTAAACGCAGATGGAAGGAGTATTTTCAAACGTTGCTAAATAATAAAACCACGGTTAATGAGGACATAAATATAAATTATCAACTGGATATTCCACCATCTGAAGAAGAGGTTCTATTAGCGATAAAAAACCTGAAGCTTAATAAAGCGGCCGGACTAGACGGTATACCAAATGAAATATATAAATTTGGTGGAAAAGAATTAACGTCACAGTTGCTTGAGTTATATAAACGATTCTGGGAAGAAAATGTACTACCGAAGGATTTTTAAAATGTAGCCATTGTTTGTATATATAAAAATAAAGGGGATAAAACGAACTGTTTTAGTTATCGAGGTATATCTCTACTATCAACTGCTAGTAAAATTTTGAGCAGAGTACTTCTAACGCGATTGCAAACATTAATAGATAAGTATCTTCCAGACGAGCAATGTGGCTTCCGGCAGCAACGAAGTACCATAGATATGATATTTATTCTACGCCAGCTACTTGAAAAAACTAGAGAACAAAATGAAAAATTGTATATGGCATTCATTGACGTACAAAAGGCCTTTGATACGGTAAACAGATTTGGGAATTTCTAAAAATAATTGGATGCCCACCGAAACTGCTCTCACTTCTACAACAGCTACATGATGATATGGAAAGTGTGGTCATTTGCGAAAACGGATTTACAGATCCTTTTAAAATATCGACTGGAGTTAAACAAGGTTGTGTACTTGCGCCTACATTATTTAACCTTTATATGGGTATGGTTCATATAGTATATAAACAAAAGATTTTAACGTCCGGAATTAAGAGATAGAATGCCGGTTCGATGGAGGATTATATAATCTATCAAAATTTAGAACTAAAAGCAAGACAAACACGTTCACCATGCAGAATTTACAATATGCGGATGACTGCGTTATGCAAAAGCGCTCCAGAGTTGCAATATGCAGTAAAATTATTATACGAAACATATAAAGATTTTGGTCCATCTATTAACTGTAACAAGACAGATGTTATAGAAATACACAAAATATATTATCGATGGAAATATATTAAACAAAATGAAAGAATTTAAGTAGGTGGGAAATATTATTAGCAATGACGGCGGTCTAGATGAGGAAATTTCATATAGAATTAGAAATGCAATGATATCATATAAAAGGCTTTCTAGACGAGTTTTTAATAATAAAAGTTTAACAACGGCTACTAAAATGACCGTCTATAAAACTGTAGTAATGCCAACCATGTTATATGGCGGAGAAATCAGGCCAATAAAAATTAATCAACATAAAAAGTTAGAAATCGGCCATTTTAGATTACTAAGACCGATTCTGCGAATTAACTGGAAAGATCACATATCGAATGAAAAGGTACTACAAATGGCCAGCTGTTGTTCGATTGAACTAGCGAAGTCTCACCTAAGATGGATTGGCCACGTCATGCGGATGGATGAAGAACGTATTCTGAAACGTATATTTTACGGAGTAATAAGTAATGGTAAAAGACAATGTGGCCGTCCAAAATTTCGATATGAAGATATGATTACAAGGACAATTAAGAAAGAAGGAATGAATCCGCGAAAAGACATTACTTGGGAGGTAACGGCCAAAAATCGGATCGAACGGAGATTATATGACATCGTGAACCAGCCGCTTGTATACCGGAAACCAAAGAAAAAGAATAAACGTCATACTGACGCCGTTGCCGTCAGAACAGAAATGCTCGCTTTGCGACTTCACAACTTATTTTAAAATTGGTCTGATCTCGCATATGCGACACAAACATTAAATAACATGAAGAGCATGATAAATGACACTCATACTCGTAATTATTATTATATATACATATTTATAATAAGGGACATTTGGTTAAATTCTAGAAATATTTATATAACGCATTAAAAATTATCTAGTCATCTAATTATAATGATGTCATCTTCATCTCCTCGACTCGTTTACTTTAATTATTTCAAAAACTCGAATATATAATTTTGTCTAAAAAAATCAATACTAAGCGACTGGAAGGGTTTAATCTCTGTCTGTGTTTATAAAAGAATTTTGCGTTTTGTCAATAAACAAAAGAGAAAATTCTCGCTACGAGTTTCTTCTGTTTGTAAAACTTCACCCAGTTCGGGCGCATGTGTGATCTGTGGCGACCTCACAATGAACCTCTTTCTCATTGATAGGATAATCGTTAGTGAATACACAGATTGCATGGTCTGTTCATGACAAATCAAGTACTAGATGTTTTTTTTTCTTTACATGTTTACAGACTAAGTACATAAAACTTTGTGACCAGACTGTGCTCACATCCTGTCTGATTCTAATAATATAAATAGAATTACCACATATTCATGCTTTCCTGTTTTAACTACTGTTAACTTACACGCATAATTCTTAAGCACACAAGTTCTTTGCAACTTTACGCATAATTTAACTAAATGTACTCGTTCGATTCACAATGATGGAATTGGAGAACATAAAAAAAAATGGTCCAACGTTCTATAAAACAAAATAATAGGGAAGAAAATATACATGCATGTACATAATATTATACAACGTAAACCCTTGCAGGGCACACAAACAACAAAAACCAAAAAATGCTATAATTTCAAATTTTATTACTCGATGCGTGCTAAGAAGTTTTTATTATATATATATATCGTAAAAAACATATGCACTTTGTACATGCTATTAGAATTTATTAAAATTCTCCGAATCACTTTATGAAATTTCGAATTGAACAGACATTTTCGGAATTCCTTATTAAATAAGTTATTTATCAGTTTAATTTTGATTAAACTTACCCACTGTCAAAGAGAACAGATCGGACTTATCCAGAATAAGCGCGATATGATTCCATTTGAACTGACGAAATATGCTAGAGAACACAATTTTCAATCGACACTGACAATAAGACATCCTTGTCAATGTTGGATATTCACTTTTATCTTTAAATATTCCCTGAAAATGTATGTACGTTTTAATACTGGCTGCGTATGAATAATAAAGCTAAATTTCATTAACATTAATTTCAGAGAATACCGAAATTTTCTTTTGAACGAAATTTCACTGTATTCGGGAATCCGTGATTATCGTATCAAATTATTTCATCCTGTTCGAACAGATATAGGTTACAAAAAATAAATCGGATAAGAGTTGTAACGAAAAATTTTAGAATTATTAAATCTTAATAAACGAACGAGTAAACAATTTAATAAATAACGAGCAGTATGTCGTCAATCGGCGAGAAATTATAGGACAAATTAACCGAGCCGGTAATAATAACGTCTTCGTTGACTCGGAGTCAGCTCCAGTTTTTTCTAAAAAACATTTTTAAGCCATTTGAAAACATATCAATAACAGTTTATCCGGTCGACTTGATTTATTGATATGTATAGCGAGGTTAACTCTGTGGTCCACAATGCTACAGAGTTTACAGATAACTTGTCAGGGGATTTTCTAAAATGATTATCTCTTGGGAGAATAATACGAACTTCGATATCACCGACAACTCTTTAAATACAAAAATATATCTATAAAATTATAAATAATTATAATATGGATAGAAATAAGACTATTCTATCACAAAATTGTAAACCGTACCTACCGGTGTAATACAGTAACCGAAATCTGCTTATGACCAAATATTGAGAATAATTCAAGGGACGCATTTGAGAGCGCAGAAGAAATTTAACTTTGGACGATGTAGCATATTTTAAAATGATCTTTATACTAACTATGCCCGCAGGACCGTTATGCTAAGCCCAACTATTGCACTGAAACAAATCCCAATGGCTGTAATATATCTAACATATTCTACTGCGTGTTCATTCCCCACTCGCCTCCTTATACTAGAGTCTCTTTCCACAAACTCACAGCTCTTATCTCTTGTCAACAAATCAGAGTATTCTTATTAAAGTTCTAACGAACGAAGCCCTGTATAAGGGACAAGTATAATTTCAAATGTCGTAATAATCGAATAGACAATTAACGCCTGTAACACAGCGCTAAATTATAGCTTTTCTTATCAATACCGGGCTTATTTCGGTCATATGTTCACCACAATTAGCAAGCTTATTGAATGTACAATATAAACAATGAAAGTATTGAAAGAGTCGGTAAATACAAATATCTTGGTTGCTATATAAATGAAAATTTAGATATGGATGTTGAAGTTAAAGCGAGATGCAGTTACGGGCGCGAACAGCTTTCAATAACACGTGACATTTATTCTGTAATCGATCACTTAGTCTTAGCATAAGATAAGAAAAAGGTTCGCTGCTACATCCACGCAGTTTTATTACATGGAATAGAAAGTATGCCTTTAAATAAAAAACAAATCGATATGAAGCTGTAGAAATGTGGCTCCATCGAAGGATGTTGAGAATCTCATGGACGGCCAAGATATCAAATAAAGATGTTTTAAAGAAGGCTAATACAAGCAGGATATGAAAAAATCACATTATAAAAAGAAATGCGTCATATTTTGACCATATCATCAGGGGCAAAAAATATAAAATACTCCAGATGATAATACAAGGAAAGATGGAAGGGAAGAGAAGTCCTGCAACAAGTAGAACAGATTGACTGTAAAATGTTATAAGCCGGACAAAAAGTCTTCTCTACAGCAATTACTGACAGATGCAAGACAGCGCAAAGTCTGATCGACCGATTAGTACGGCACGATTTTTTTTTTTTTTTTTAATTGTATAAAAATTGCAATCTGGCTTACATAGCCAATAAGCAATTTATCTATATGGGTCGTGACAGGATTGGAGATATCATTCATCAATGATACTCCGAGTTACCTCGCCAATCAATCAAACCGATGTGGAAGGTCTAAGGGGGTGTATCGATTAAGTCTATGAACATCGCCATATCTAATAAGTAAACTGCCAGTCGGTTCGGGTGGTATTCTAATCTGTGCAAGTAATGTTCACTATATGTTTGGATTACCTCTCGCACATATGGTACACCTAGGTCGCGATGCAGGTTGTCATTACGCATGTACCATGGCGCATTTGTTATAATTCTTAATATTTTTGACTGACATCGTTGCATCGTATTAATATTAGACACCGATGCTGTACCCCAAACGGATATACCGTAGGTCCATACCGGTCTGATAACTGCGTTATACAGCAATAATTTCGATTTGAGAGGTAACTCGGAATGTCTGCCCAGGAGCCAGTACATCTTTCTCAGTTTTATGTTTATTTCTTTAACCTTCATCTGAATGTGTGTTTTCCACGTCATTCGTCGATTAAGCCACATCCCCAAATACCGAGCTTTACTTTCCTGTGGAATAAGACCATCAAGATAAACGGGTGGGCATCTATCGCATCTATTTGTGAACGTGACATGTACTGACTTCAATGGGTTGACCTTAATTCTCCACTGTCGTGCCCATTTTTTTAAGTGATTTAAACCGGCCTGTAATTTTTCCGACGCCGCTATCGGATCGTTGTCGCTTGCAAACAGTACTGTGTCATCAGCGAATGCTGCAACCTCAATGTACGGCACGATGATGACGATGATGATCGAATGTACATGACAACGTTCATATTTGTACTTTTAAAAATGCACCCGGTCTCGTTATAGACGCTTTAATGCGATTTTATAATACAATTTGATATTCTCTAGAATTTCCTGCCTCATAGAAAAAGGCGATCATAGCGGAGAGAGCTGGCCCATATACATGAAACAACACAAAAAGTTATAAGTCTGCCATCTAAGATTACTGGAGCAGATCCCTCGCATAAACCGGAAAGATCGTGTATCCAATGAGAAGATACTAAAAATGGCTAACTCTTATTCGATTAAGTAGCATTTGGTGAAATCTAGGATAAGATGTATTGATCACGTAATAAGAATGCATGACGAACGCATTCCGAAACGTATATGTTTTACGGAGTATTAAATGACGCCAAAAAACATTCCAGTCGGTCGTTCAAAATTACGATACAAACTGGAACAATTGATAAAGCTGGAGTAAATTCAAGAAAGGACGTAACGTGGGAAATGATGGCCAAAAATAAAACTGAATGAAGATTATTTACAGGCGACATTATAAATCAACGGCTCTTATATCGAAATGCGGCCAAACATCAGATCAACATTGCCGGGAGGATAGAAATTCATTGTTGGCTATGAGATTTTGCAAAGTATTTTCAAATTAGTTTGAATTCGTATATACGACACAAACATTAAGTGCAACATTGAGAACAGTTGGATAGTGGCACTCATACTCGTGACCGAGTGAGCTAGAATAATAATAATCATAATTATATATATATATATATATATAAATATATATATATATATATATATTTGGTCAGTACTACAAAGTACACTACAATACGCATGCGAAACATGGACCATAAGTTAGTAAAAAAAGAATAAACTCATTCGAAATGTGGTGTTACCGCAGGTTGTTAAAAATTCCCCGGACAGACTTCCAATAATAATGTACTAACCCGAGTAGATGAAAAGAAACCAGTAATAGTTGACAACATTCAAAAAAGAAAAATGAAATACATAGCTCACATGAGATAAGAAAAAACGGAATATTCATGTTGGCGGCACAAGGGAAAATACAAGGGGAACGCTGCAGAGGAAGAAGACGGCTGGAAATAATAACGTCAAATTTACCGGATAAAACTTTTCAAGAAACAGTGACCAATGCCAGAAATCGGATCGTATGAGTTGCACGCTATCTCTTGTCTCAAGAGTTGCGACTATGATGATGATATATATATATATATATATATATATATATATATATATATATATATATATATATATATGATTTATTCTTTATTTTAAAAATATGTTTTTTATATCAAAAAATCATAAATAAACAAACGACTCATACCGTTTCATTTTTCCATTTTTGTAACCTGCCCAGTATTCCAGACGTTACGGATACTTGCCCTTCCGACGGAGGCTAATATGCAAGAAAAATAAAATATACACATCATTAAATACCGTATATGAATGTTCCAAAAATAAAAATAAAAAAAATGCGAATAAGTAATTGAATGTTTCGAAAATTAAGTAACAATCATCGATTATTCTCCATTATCGTAGAATATTCTGCACCAACATTACAATACGATCATTTACACCGTCGATGTATTCAAGATACAAATGTTCGAGGTGCCTTCTCTACTTGGAGTGTAAGATTTTTTTTTTTAATCTACCAAATATGCTGCTAGTCCTTAACTAGTAAACGGAGCAGCATAATTAATTTCGTCGAGTGATAGATGTCCATGACGAAGTATGTCGCGCTACAGTCAGCGTACAATAACTTTGAAGAATCAGTTCTTTCACGATCGACAAAGATTTCTTAAAAATGCTGAAAAAAACCCGGTGGTTTTGTATTTAAGTCCCGGTGATGTTTTTTCGTTCAGATTTGAAACGACAGTTAACCAAATTTAACCATTACACCTGTCTGTCGTGTACCACTAACGGTTCATCCGGTCATATTAATGTGTCCTATGCATTCTCGGAAGAAGAAGAACTTTATTCATAAATAATAAACATATTTACAAACATCGTAAATATATATATACACGTATATAGCAGTGTAAAAAAAGTCCTTAACGTTAGTGCTTAAAATAAAATTATGAGAATATAAAATAAATTATATATAAAAGAAAAATAATATTTAATACCGGGAAAAAATTGCAAAAAAAAAAACCCTACGCAATATATTTCATTATGGAAATAACAAGTACATATATTCTCAGCAAACGTTTATCACCAGTGTACGTCGCCTGGAAATCCTCACTAACTTTATAATTGAATGTAACTTATTTTAAAAATATTTAATTAATCAGACACATCGAGTAATAGCTATTAAGCATTAATAATTAAAAATCTGGTTTCTTTTCACGTATCCGGTCTACCATAAAATAAAATATACGAAAACTAATTAACTTTAAAAATAATCTACCAATATTGAATCAAATTTATTTACAAATTCGTTTATAAAATTATAATGGTTTGCTACTTATGTATACATGCACATATATATATATATATATATATATATATATATATATATATATATATATATATATTTGTAAACATATCCTGGGAATTCCGAAATTTTGACTAGTGTTGTTTGTTTTATTCTATCAATCATTCGTACGGCACATCATTTCTATTACCTCCTGCTACAGTACTTCATATATCGATGAGCCCGTTATTCTTATTATGCGCCTAAAAAATTTTACCGCATTACTGTTACTTCGTGTTCGTAATCGTACGCCAAATACATTTATCTTTAACGCAGTCCGCAGTGTACAAAACTCTTTCTCATAAACCCGCATATCCAAAGCGTCAATCTTACTAGCTGCTGCTGTTTAAATACTTTCTACATCCGAACTCGGATCGATTTTGGAGTCTTGCCGCTTTTTACAATATTTTAAATAATTTTTTTACAATAACCAATCTTGTCACTGCTATCAACCTCCTGATTTCTTCTTTACAACTTCCATTACTCGCAATTGATCATCCTAAAAAATTATATCGACTACATCGTAGTAATCATAAGTTTTTATTTAATAATTTAATAGTTGTTAACAACGGAAAATATAGAAAATTCACTTGTGATTACTCTATCAGCGCTATAGTGGATGGACACCACTAATAGCACCGATAGCTATTATAAACTAATTGATTATATCAATGCAACAATGCAACCGGTTTCAACTATTGAAAGTAACGCATAAATAAACATCATTATTCTACAAGTTTGTCTTTCACACCCTTTTCCTCTTATAGTTGTATTATTCTTAATCTGTTTTCGAATCGGTTTTCACTAAACTGATTTCAGATTTTTCTACTCTATATTTGGTGTTCGCGTCTTTTAATTAACTTTAATTGTAGTCCACTAATAAGGTCGGCGGTCACATCGTTAAGCACTTTAATGGTCCATTCTAAATTTTACCTAAGACGACAATTTACTGGGAAAGAATAGTTCAAATCAATGCAGTGTTTTTCCGTTGCCTCTCGCATTTGTTTACTCATCCGCTCCTAACATAAATAACGCATGCTGTCGGGATCTGGATACCGTCGCTCGCGCCATATCGATTGCTATTTGGTTAGTAGGTGTTATACAGGCGGCTTCAACTCGCCACATGCTGAGAATCACTCTGAAGAAAGAACGCAGCGCATTTTGGACATGTGGTTCGAGGCGAATATCGTTGGGTAAGTAGATCAACAGCGTGAAAACCTGACGACAAACTAGACTTGTGACGATGGAGGATAGATGAAATTCAAAAGTTCAGATCAAATTGGCAAGGCGAAAGGTCACGTCGTTTTGGAAAAAATTTGAGGAAAAACTCACACAGAACCATTATATAATTATATATATATATATATATATATATACATGAAGTCCTCGTGTGTAACCTAAGTATAATATTGACAAACTATTTTCGAATTGGTAAAGTACAAAAAATAATCTTTTAAAGATGAAGTAATGTGTTCCTAGGTGGACCATTTAAAATTTAATGAAAACATTTTGCTTCGAATCAATGTGTAAACTGTTTTTGTAAGCTACGTTTGTGTACGTTCATCGGTTATAGATACTTCATTTGTTCGTATGTGTGTATGCACGTCCATTTTATTAGAGATTGAGAATAAACTGCAAAATTTGAAGTTCTTCCGTTTCAGAACGATTCGTGTAGGTCGAATACGTTATTTATTTAAAGTCCATTTTAAAAAAGATAAATAATGGCATGATGGATATTCGAACGACTTTCCGGACTTTAAGAAATCTGAAGAACATTGCAATATCGTCCCATTATCTGTTATAAACACACATAATATACACATACATAATATACCACATACATAATATACCACATACATAATATACATATATACATTTTTTTTTTATTTTTTTTTGGCCTGTACCATAGGTCGCTTTGGCCATTTATAGACATATATACATACATACGTATATTATATATGTATCAGTGTGTATATGTACAACATATATATATACATATATTATACATTATTATATATATATATATATATATATATATATATATATATATATATATATATATAAATATATAATGTACAAATAATATGTATTTCCCTAATTTCTTTTCAAATACACACTTTGTTTATCTATGACAATAATGTCCTATTTATTAAACCTCCCGATTGAATTTTTTAAACAATTTAGGCAGTCACCAAGACCGTGTACTCTACCCTGTATACGTTACACGAATTGAATATGAAAAAATCGTGACAGTTTTTCAATAACTATCGGAGGGGAGTTGGTGATTAATTTTGATGCGGTAAACCAGAAATGGAAAATTTGCGACCAGAATCGAGGCATTTGATGATATCCAAATATCTCTTACTATTGAAAAGAGATCATTTTGTTAGCATTAGTAGTTCGTATACCTTAAACGGAACACTGTGTGACAAAAAGAGTTCAATTCGAAGCGATGAGTACGAATTTCTCGTTCACTAAATTTGATTGTTTTCCTCTCATTTTTTTTTTGTGTCCAAAACATTGATTTAATTTAAGCGATTTTTTTGTTTAGACAAAAATACTTTGAATAATTTAATATCATATTTATAGTTATCAATGGTTTTTTCTCAATAAACAAGGAAATTTTCTGCTTCCCATCCTTACATCGCTTTCTCAGTATTCACTCATTCTATGTGTTAAAAAGAATCTTAATATACATCCTTGACGAACTACTTTTCCCGGCTTAAATTTGTCTGTAGGGTGGTTATTAAATTTTACTTTGCCGCTGTCAGATGCGTGCAAGGATTTTATTAAAACGATTAAGCGACGTGAAATTCCGAAGTCACTAAATATTTGCCATAGTCATTGAAGTCGAATCCTTTCTCGTAATCTACAGTATGGTTTGACATTAAATTCCCTGCATTTTTCGATTATTTGCTTTAAGTTTAGGATTTGCTCACGCGATTTCCAAAACGAAATCCGTTTGTTCTAGCGATAGCTACGGTAATAAATACGATTTCAATCGTTGGTGTATAATGTGGTGCATATTCCTTACGATGTAAAGTACGCGCTTCCTTTTTTACATTTTTACATAAATGGATTATACCTAATCATTTGGCCACATGCACGTATTCCAAATTTTCTAACAAAGTTTGCGTATAATTTTGGTCATGTTAACGCTTAGATCCATAATGATTATTCGACGCCTAGCCGCCTTGTATTTCCTTACCTTTTGTATAGCTAGATTAACCTTTTTCTCTAGTATTGATGGTTCTTTAACAGTTGTTGAAATCGGTACTTCCTATTATGTTTTGCTCACATTCGTGGGAGGAGGGCAAATCCTCTTGTTATTCGTTTCATCTTGCTAAAGATATCTCTAATTTAATTTTTGTTTTTATTCCTTTCAATGTCTTCATAAATGTTAATTAACCTAAGTGTTGCATTAGCATCCAAGCCTTTCCTCTTAACTTCCTTTCATCTATTATATGTTTCATTAGTAATCTATATTTTCTTCTTGTCGCAGTATTTTCTAAATATTTTGGCCGTTTATTCTGGAATGTTTTTCGTACAGCTCCGTTTATGGCTTCAACGTCTGCCGTTTAGTTTATCGATCCATACCCGCTATTCGTTTCATTCTTTCCGCGATTATATCCCTTATGAGTGCCTCTACGATGTGTTTGCAATTTTTTCTTCGTTATTTTCTCAGTTTTATTTTTACTTCGGCAGCTAATAACTAATGGTCGTTATCAGCATTTTTTTCCAGGATAAGTGTTTCTAGTACCGACGCCAAATTTTCCTACAATATTATCTAGTTGATTATCATGAATGGTTTCACCCGGTTGGTGAAATTGCCTATTATCATAGTGGTTTCTCAGCTCGATATGTTGCGTAGAAATCTTCCAAACCATGCTTAATCGACTTCACCGATTGGAGCATAAAACTCTCTTTACAATGTGTTTATGAAATTGGAAACGGTTTAAACTTAACTATATTTGTTAACTATGTTAATTGCGATTTGAGAAAGCGCATTAGAAATAATATAATTTTTATCTAAATTTCAGATTGTACCCCACGAATGACTAAGCCAAATTGGCCTCACACGGTCGTGTAATAAATAAATTAATGTGAAAGGCCTACGTAATCAATTATTTCCTTTTCAACAATACATAACTTTCCGAATTCTACGTACGGAACAACGTTCCCATTGTAATATCTTTACATATTTTCATATACTAATACCATACCAGAGTTAAAGTGTACGTCTTCCGAATTGCCGAAATGACTAGATACAAATTATTTCTTCTCGCCCGGGGAGGTATATGTTGGAAATGGAGTTCGCACATGTCGCGACGAAAAACAAATGATAATAACATGTGTATATATGCGTTTTCATACTTGTACAAAATTCCATCGTAACTTACGTCGTTAAGTTTGTTAACATCTTCTAATGTTAAACCTACCGGTGCAACTACAGTCTTCTAATATATGCTGCATTGTTCGTCTGGATTTCCGTACTGGCACGCAGCAAATGCCGTTGTATCTCATTTCTGCGTTAGATACACGCATCTTCTCTGTCCAGTCCTAATTCGATCGAGTGTTTCCTAGGTAAATCTATTCAACCTCATTCGTCGGACTGACAACTAAGTTCTACATTCCTTTCTCACATTATTTTCAAATCTTTCTTTTCTTCTGTCAATAATTCATCCGTTGTCCAAGGTGATAGATTTAAGTCTCGATATATCTCTTCAGAGATTGACAGTTAAGGGGGGTACATCTGAAATTTATTTCTATCACCGAATTATCTCACGTCTAATTTAAGCTGGAGTTATATTGGAAGCCGCAAAAGTGGCATAGATTTAAGCGGTCTTTTTATGATTCGGAGTGCTAACATCCGCATGTTTTTTTTTTTAAACACGACAGTGCTGTTACACCAGACTGACGAACAATATTCGGCTGCTAAGTATACAAGTGCCGAGGCAGAAATTGTTCTAGCTATAACATCCAAAGTCGAACCTGCACGAGTCTTCTGATGAGATTTGTACGTGTTTTTAACTTTTCGGATAAATTAGATAAACGTGTACGTAATGTAAAAAAAAAAATATGGCACCTTGATATTTTTATAAAAATATTTATACTTATATATATATATATATATACGAAAACTTAATAGATCGAGTAGAGGCTGATAATAAATGCAAATTAATATTATATTGTTCGGTTTCTCATTAACAAATTGACGCGTTGTTCTTGTAAAAACCAACAAATGGGCGTCGAAGAAGTAATTGACCGAAAACGAGCAATAACACTCATTTTTTTCTTTAGTAACTTGGTCGCATCTAGTCTACTAAGCTAAGAAACGTCTCAATTTCGTATATTAAAATGTTACAACGTTCAAACGTAAGTATCTACTATCGTACATACATATGTATTTGTATACGCACACACAGCTAATTGGCGGAACGTGTATAGACGTGGCCGACAAATGCGTATATTATTAACGGACGTATATTTTGTAAATTTGGATTTTCTCAAACTTTAACGAGGATGTATTCAGCTAACAATGTAGAATAGATTTACTATGACAAATTTTCCACGGTTTTAATTTATGCGTAGTAAAAGCGCTACCGGCGGCCGAGGTGTAATTATAATTCGCTGATATTATGCGAAGTGAACGTCTTCTTAGTAACTTTATATATATATATATATATATATATATATATATATATATATATATATATATATATATATATGTATATATATATGTATATATGTATATATATATATTATAGATGAAAGTGGAGATTATCATCGCGCCAAGCGTGGCGTGATGACAGGTACTACCAAATAATGAACTAAAAAGTGTTGGAAATGAAATTGACGATAAAGCGACTTTCGATAGATGCTAATTAATATGGTATTGTGTTCGAGATAGGAATTGGTAATCGCATACGCTGGGGTAAACAATGGTCCGTATTTAGCGGGAGAATTCGTGACAGTCTAAAAGAAGAAGCTTTGACGACGTCTTAAGGAAGCACGCTACCGGTTGAATAATAATTTCGTTTCTATATAATAAGCGTAATTTATTTACGAAATTCTTCCGAAATATTTAGGTTCATAGTTTCATAGTTTCATCTTATCGGTTATACTTATTTAAAAAAAAATAAAAATTGCCTTCTTTCGTAAAAATATATATCGATGAACGTTTAAAATCCCCTAATAATATTTTGGCATTACTCGCGGGAATTTTAGACATTTCATGTTCTAGAAATTCCCAGAATTTTTCAACCTTTTTCGCGATTTTTCCGATTATCCGTATTACTTATGACAACACTTATCAGGGTACATATTTTATTTGTACACCTTAATTAACTGATAGCCGGATAATTTTTCTATTAAAAAAAAAAGCTAAACAGATTAATAATTAATTCCAAATAAGAATTATTTTATTTTATTTTATTTTTTTAATTTCTAGAATGACTATGGACCGATCAGCTAATTGCCACAAATATACAAGTTCTTCGTAACAGCGAGTGACTTAACGGAATAGATTAATTTGTCGTAAAACCAAAGAACGAACAATATCATAGGATGATGTTTAGCCTAAATTGATCGTTTTCTCACAGTTAGAATTTAAAATATAAAACTTTACGCGTGATTTATGACGATTTAGGTAAACCGTTCGACACGGTAGAGATACGAATACGAAATTATTTACAGAGAAATTAGGGATGGATATGTGAAAATTATTATCTACAAGAGGGTAGCTCGGCGGAAGATAAGAATATGACACTGAGAGACGGGTATACGACCGAAATTGTTATAAATTATATTTCAGGAGTTAAAATGGAACACAATGAACGTCCGAATAGATGAAAAATAGCTGAATAAATTAGGTTTTCCGGTTGATATAGTACCGGTATCAACGAGGAGGAAAGCTATTAGGACGATTAAAGATCTAAATAGGTAATGCAATAAACTGGGACTCAAAAATTAATCTAAAACGAAATTATCTAAAGAGTTAAAACGGACCACGATGTACATCCGAATAGATGAAAAATAGCTGAATACATTAGGTTTTCCGGTTGATATAGTACCGGTATCAACGAGGAGGAAAGCTATTAGGACGATTAAAGATCTAAATAGGTAATGCAATAAACTGGGACTCAAAAATTAATCTAAAACGAAATTATCTAAAGAGTTAAAACGGACCACGATGTACATCCGAATAGATGAAAAATAGCTGAATACATTAGGTTTTCCGGTTGATATAGTACCGGTATCAACGAAGAGGAAAGCTATTAGGACGATTAAAGATCTAAATAGGTAATGCAATAAAATAGGACTCAAAAATTAATCTAAGTAATAAATATAACGAAATAATTATTACAATATTTGCATTATATATCGGCGTCTGTAGGATTACGAAAACTGTATTGGGCGATAGCGCAGTAGGTGACTGAAACACGGAATTTAAACAAAAGATATTTAGAAAAAAAAATTGAAGCTTTTGAAACGCGTTATAGACGCGTGATAAAAATTCCGCGGGTTGATAAAATTCCGAATGAAGAAGTGGTTAACCGTGTGGTCACTGTTGAAAACTATTAGAAAAATGAGAATGAAACGGATAGGGCACGTGTTAATAGCCTATTGAAAATCGTTATAGAGGAAAACAGAATTATGCGCAGAGCGAAAGAAAGACCGAGACAAAGACAGATAGACACACACATGAAACTGCAAATACTGTGGCGTACCAGTTTAAGGACTGATAAACCGATTGATCGATTGAGGGCAGTGTCTCTCATAAACACGTGTAACGCAAAATAGGCTTTAAACATATTGATGTTGTATTTAAAGTCGTATTTTGCTCCGCGTAATTAGACGAACTAGTTAATATATATATCACGTCTCATAACATATAGAGTCATAGTGGAGACACGTAACAAGCATTAAATACTCAATATTATCAATACTCGTGCCCCCACACCTTGTATGTGGGTTAGGAAAGTGACAACTGCGCATGCGTAGATGGCTAAAGTAGTAGATATACACATCGACGTTGACTCTTTTTCATCGGGAAATGAGTTTTTAAAAAAAAGACGTCAGTATGCTATCAAAGTCAATACCGGTGTGACCAACAAAAAAATTCATAAAAAAATTTTCTTTTCTTTGTAGTTTCACTTCATCGCGAAAGCTAGTTTCTATCCTCGATAACGTAGAATTTTGTATAGTTAACGAAACCTCGCTTAAATGTTTTCGATATTTAAAGAAATATATTTAATCATTAAATGATACGCATCCGTATTTGTAATAGTAATAATAAGAATAACATTAATAAAAATCATAATAAGTTACCTGATCGCCCATTCCGGTGATGATAGGCGTATTCCAATAAGCGGCTAATCTAGCCACAGGTTCCAAGGCGAATGCGCAAGCGGGTCCAATGAACGCGATCACCTTATCCCGAAAATACATGTCGGCCGCCAGACCGGGAGCTTTCGCTCCTGAACAACTTAAATAACTGAAACAATCATTTGGTATATTAACCTTTCTGGTAAATGTGTATGTGTGTATACGTATATGCCTAATTTTCCCACGTGAAAATGAGGAGAAATTTAAAACAATTTGATCGGTTATTGAAAATCGTCTGATCGACGTATTAATAATAGAAACACACACACACAAATATTATAATATATTAAATGACAAGATAATTACTACACGTGAGATACACCACGTGGAGCCGGTAAAATCACGTTTATGATTGGATATTAAAAATTATGTTAAACCAATCAAAAAATACACTCACACATATGTGAATGTACAAAGATTTTTCTAGAAGTTCCATAAATATATCCAATAATAATAAACGAATCTTTCCAGAAAAATCTAGAAAGTTCTAAATATGTGGGTGTATATATGCATATTTTTTAGTATAAAAGGAGATGTTCAGTCTAATTTTTAGTTAGTTAGTTCAAATTAATTCAAGTTAGTTTTTAAATTTAATGTTGGTATAGTTTTATTAGTTTAGTTTAAGTTAGTTTCAGTTTTAGTTTTAATAAACGTATTTGAAAATCGTGCGCGTTCGAAAATCCGTAATCTATTAGTTTTCTATTTTAAAATTCTAATAAAAATAGAAACTGCGTTTTATTTTGTTTTGTTTTGTTCATTTATAATTAACGGTCGTGGCCCAATCCACGTGGCATCCCATCTGGAGAATTCATAAATGTCGGTATAATATATATATATATATATAAAGTTTTTTAATTTCAACAATTTAATAATAAACCATAATAATAACAATTGTATGTGACGTCACACTAAACAATTCCTTACTGAAACAACAGCTTACAGACCTATTTCCCTACTTAACTCCTGTGGGAAAGTATATGAAAAAGTTATTAATACATTTCTTACCGATGACGTGGTAAATAAAAATCTTCAGCACCCAAATTAGTTCGGCTTCCGCGTTGCACATTCTGGTGAAGGTGCTGCATATAAACTTATATATATTATTAAAAATAACCATGAAGAGGAATCATCCATTTTTGTAGTTTTCTTTGATATAAAGGGTGCTTTCGATAACTGTAGGTGGTCATCAATTATTAGGATTCTTCAAAATAAATCTATTAATCCATCTCTTATTAACACTATTATTAATTACCTTAAAAATAGGTCTGCTCGTTTGAAGATAAATAATTCGCTTAATTCAAAGAAAATTTGTTGTTGGGTACCACAGGGCTCTGTACTTGGGCCAACCCTGTGGAACGTGGCATACTCGAGGGTACATTATGAAATGGAGTACTTCTGTAAAATGTTAAATTCAGATACCCAATTAATTTCATACGCTGACGACTTATGACTTTTAAAATTACAAAATATACTAATCTAAATAAAATTGAAATTATTTGTAAAAAACTTGAAGAAATTATTTCGGGGCTTTCCTTTTCTATTGCTAAATGCGAGTCTATCCTATTTGGGAATCAAAAAATACACGAAAATGTTAACTAAAAATTATCTCTGATAGGCCAATTGAATTATGCTCTAAAATTAAATACCTCGGGTTAATAATCGATCGCAGACTTACTTTCCTCGACCACCTTGAGGTGGTAAATAGAAAATGTATTATAATATATGACAAACTAAAAAGGATAATCCCTAATAATTATGGACTTCGGTTCGAAGAAAGAGTAATTCTCTATAAAGGTCTTATTCAGTCTATTTATGGATATGGTTGCTCTATTTATATTAATGATAAAATCCTTAAAAGAGTAATTAAACAGCAACGAAAATTTCTACTTCATATTTCATCTTTATACAGAACTGCCCCTTAAAATTATCAATGAACATCCAAACATATCGAAGGATAAGATACATTAAGGAGGAAAAACACCAATCTCCAGCAAACCCGTACGTCTATGTTTGAACCATCCACAGCTGAAAAATAAATGGTTAATATATCTTTTCTAAAATTTACGCTACTATGATTGGTACAATGAATATAAAAATAATTTACAAGATTAAAGTTCAAAGCTACTCTACAATGACCAAGTGATAAATCTGCGGATAGTAGTGATCGGAACAACAGTGGAAACCAGGAGACATGGGGCAATTCAGTTTGAACCATAAATAGTACGTACAGCCAGGCCAATTAAAATAACAATAATAATCAGCGACATGAATAATATGCCTAAAGGAATATTTATTCTATATAGGCTGTTTTAAATTAAAAATATTTAATAAGTACTCGAACAATATAGAGCCATTTCTTAAAAATGTTAAATTGAAAATATGATTCGTTTAAATACGTTTAAATGTGGTTAAAAATAACACGGACATTTAACCTAACCAACTTTGCACTCTATTTTGTTCTATTCTACCGTAGAGAATAATCATTGCCTAAAATAATCGAACTAAAGAATAACCACAATACTCGATACTGACAGCTTATGAAACCGCCGGACACGAGTAGGAACTATCGCTTTCGCGGTCGATCAGACACCAGCATGGCAGTGGATTGACTAATTATTAGAGAAGTGACTAAATCATGGCCGGCGGGTCTCATATAGATTACAGTCGACACATTTCGAGTAACGCGTATATAAATAATCAGAGTAAATACGTTCATATATTAAGTATAACATTTTTTCGCAATGTCGAGAATTACTAATTCGTATCATTTATATTATTAACATTAAAAGTTACCCACGGCTTCACCTGTGTAATTTTTTTTTAATACAATATCGCTATCTCTTATCCAGGACGGATATATATATATATATACACATATATATATATATACATATATATATATATACATATATATATATAATGTTCGGTTAGTGAAGGTGGTGTGTTGCACGTTTCGTAGGCGTTGTATTACGTATATATTACAATTACAATTACAATAGCCTGTATTTCCTATTTTAAATTAAAATTTACAAATATTACTTTCTTAACGCTAAACTAGTATTAATATGTATAACTTGCTTAATGCTAAACTAATACTAATACGTATAAATTTTCTTAATACTAAACTAATATTATTATGTATAGCTTTCCTTAATGCTAAACTAATACCAATATGTTTAATTAGGGAAATTAAGCCCGTGAACGAGTATTGGCCTCTTCAAATTTATTGTACGTTTACATATTTTTCTCTTAGCTGTTTCCAGTCCATCCGATTAAGTGCTTTACGCATCCGGACTTGCATATTTGACAATATCGTCTCTTCATCTCATTTTTAGTCTTCGACTCAATATTTTCCTATCGATTGGTAACCATTCGGTGTACATTTCTTGGCCATCTGCTTGTGTCCATTCGAACAACATGCCCAATTACACTTCATTTCCAGTACTTTGCGGAAAGCATCTTTTGTTTTTGACTTATCCCGTAATACTTTATTACTGTTTTGTCCATTCTTGTTATCCCGATAATTTTCCTATAGATAGCTCTTCGAGCTATTAATATTTTTCTACTTTGTATAACTGTCAGTGACTATGTTTGCGCACCGTATGTAATGGCAGGAAGGACGCGTGTATTGTAAATCTGTGCTTTTCTTGTACGATTAATACTTCGATTAAATATTTTTTGTAATGCCCAGAATTTTTTCCACCCTATCGCTATTCTGTAATTTACTTCTTTTTCTATTGGATCTTTAAAGGATATTATTTGGCCACGTAACATCTTCCAACCAGTGTATCATTTTTCCGTTCATTTCAATTTTTATTTCTTCTCCGTTTGTTAATAAATTTGTTTTTTCATAATTTATTTTCATACTCTTTACTTTTGATTCTTCGCGTAATTCCATTAACATTGTTTTTAACTGTTTCCGGGAAGCTGAAATTATAGTTAGGTCATCTGCAAATCTAAGGTTTGATATATGTGTCATTTATATTTATTCCCTTTTTTCTCCAATCCAGGTTTTTAAATATTTCTTCCAGCACAGCATTAAATAAAACTGGTGCAAATGGGTCACCTTGTCGCACTCATCTTTTCAAGGGAAAAACTTTTCTCCTTCTTTATCCAACATAATTTTTCCATATCCATTATCGTATATGTTCTTTATGATTCTTATATATTTAGGGTGTATATTTTGGGTTCCCATAGTTTGATATGTCATGATAAACCGAGTCAAAGACTTTTTGGAAATCAACAAATGCAAAATACATTTTTATATTATATTCATCAGCCTTTTCCATTAGCTGATGCATTGTATGTAGGTTTTTTTTTTTTTTAAACGTATATTTGTGATAAATTTTATAATGATATATACACTCATAATCACGCCTCATATATACACACAACAACACAACAACACTCATACGACATAATACAATTTTTTTATCCCGTCAAGCTTTCGCTTGTCGACGGGTAATTACATTTCTTATGATTTAATATTGTATATTTACGCTTAATATAAATTTTTTATAACTCATTTACACTCTCATATACTCCCTAACTTAACTCCCAAAGCGAGCTTAAGTACTGATCAGCACCACGCTCACACGCACACACCCACAGAATACATTTATACATCTGTTAGAGTAGTTTTAATTTATATTACCTTTCAATTTGCAAACAATATATTTCCACTCTAATCATCCACATATAGGCTCCCATTTACACCAAATTTCTAATTTTTCAATCGGTAGTAGAACCCTGGCATCCGCTTTGTATCATACTATATTTGTATTTCATAATCCTCGTCATTTCATTATAGTATTTCATCCACATTTTCCTTATTTTGTAACCATTTTTTTAATTCACGTTTTAGTTTCCTCTCCACCCTTTCGTTCAATATTTCTTCTGGTATCACGTTTATCATACGCGGCAATATGTACACATCTGTCTGATTTCCATGCTTCGATTTCGGTATTATGATATTTTTCTATCTTCCTTAGATCATATGTTATTTCTTTTCTTTCCCTAACTTTTACAGGTTTCCGATTTCTAATATAATCCAACATTCTAACCATTAAGCACAATCCTTTTATATCCATCATGTTCTCCTCCTTCAAAAGTTTATGTAATTCACTATCATTATCTATTGTAATTAGCTGTAAGGATTTTCTTTGTAAACAATCGATACATACAGTATAACAATTCTTAGCTAAACCCCATGCCTGCACACCATATCTTAATCGTGAATAAATCTTTCTGCATATTTTCAACGGCTATTTTTATATTCATATTTGTCGTTATTATCGCTATGTCATCGGCGAAAGCATATATTTTACTATAATTTAAATATTTTCGCAGACCATTTACATATATATTAAATAAGATCGGGGCTAAGTTGCTCCCTTGCGGTACACCATTTCTCATTTTAAATCCAATTCCTTTTACTCCGGATATACTTACCGCTCTTCCTATCACTTAGATAATTTTTAAACCAATTCCAGACTTTAGCCGTTACACCTATGTTATTCGATTTTATTAACAATTTCTCGTGGTTCACTGTGTCAAAAGCCTTTATTAAGTCAATGAACGTCACTATCACTTTATTTCGCATTTCCAGATTTATATCTCTTCAGCAAAATCGCCTAGTGCTTGCGATGTTGATTTGTTTTTCTGAAACCCATATCGATTTCTATCAATAACATCATTTTCCTGTAAGTATTTTACTAAGTATGATCCTACATACTTTTCCATTATTTTTGCTGTAACATTGTTTATTAGGTCTATAGTTCGTGACTTCTTTATGTTTTCCTTTTTTATATATCGGTCTTATTAGTGATGTTTTCAATCCTTGCGGTATCATTCCATTTTCTAACGTTTTATTTATTAAGTTTGTTATTTTCTTTGATATTTTGTCCTTCACAAATTTCATATCCTTAATTCTTATATTATCGTTACCACAAGATTTTTCAGCTACTAATTTGTCAATAATGTTTCCTACTTTTTCTACCGTTGCTTTAGGAATACACATATTACTACGAGCAAAACATTTATTTGACTTTAATTTTAGTATGTGTTACACTTGTGTTCTATTCTCTCTATATTATGCTCAAATTCCTCGCTAAATAATTTTATTACATTATGTATACCATTATTTTTTTACAGAAGTATTTTTCTATTGTTTCATCAACCCCAAGAGTGGTTTTCTTACCTATTAATTTCCTAACATTTATCCAAGTTTTTCTAATATCACCTCCAGATAGTCTGAATTTTTCTCTGTTAAACTCATCCTTTTTCGTCTTAATCATTTTGTTTACATTATTTCTCAGCGCTTTGTACTTTTTCCATAGTGATGTGTTATTTTTATTTTTGTTACATTTTTTGTATAATCGGTCACGTTGGTTTATCATATCAATTATCTCTTTGTTTATTATAGCAGTTATTTTCCTACATTTTTTTACTCCCCTGTTATGTTTACATGCCGAGTATATTTTGTCGAATGTTGTTTTTATTTCTTCGTATACTTCGTCAGCATTTTGATATTCTGTGTCACTATTCATATTTATACCATTCAATTTAGTTCTAATTTGTCTTTCGTTGTAATAGTATCTACACGTTATCTGTTGGTTTCATATACCCCTTGATACACACCTCACATTTTATCATATTATGATCGGCTATTTTAAAGTTAAGATTTTTATGCTTCATTTTAATCGATTTATTTAGCTGTTTACTATAAATATGGTCTATCTGGGTTTGTGTGTAACAGTCGCCCTTCCATTCTTCCCTAGTGTATCGTTTCATTCCGCTCATATATCCCATTTCTACCAGTATAGTTTGGTAATTTAATGTTCTTAAATCATTTTTTGGAGTGTCAATATTTATATCACCTATATACACTACAGTTTTTTTTTCGTAGAAATTTTTTATCTAACTCGACAATTTCATTTATATATTCCTTTGTATCGTACGTTGGTTGTCTATAGATAGACCATACATATAGTTTAACTTCGTTTACACTTAATTTCATTAGAATACTTTCCGCCGTCCTCATGTTATAATTTATCACATTTGTTTTTAAATTAGGATCACTAGCCCATGTTTAGTACCTATCTCCTCTAAATTGTGATATTTGTCATAGCCCTCGATGTTGTATAAAGACATTTCGTATTTATTTACATTAATTTCTCCTAATATTAGTATATCTATTCCTTTTATTTTACACTGTATCATTATCTCATTCCATTTCATCGTCAATGATCTTACATTTACATACACTATAAAAAGTTTAGTTTCCATATCAGTAATTTTAGGTTATTTTATATTCTCTTTCCATATTTTACACGTACATACACACATATATACCGCATTTTTATACACAAATATTTAACACTTATATTAATATATATAAATTTTATCTCAAAATTTAAAAAACTTGTTATATTATTTATGTTTTTTCTCTTTCCACATTTTACACTCACATTCGCATACACACACTTATACTTCATTCTTATATACATGTATTTAACACGTATATTTATATGTATATATTTTATCTTAATATATAGGATTTTTGTTTTATTCATTATGTATGTTAACTTATATACTTCTCAATATCTTCTTCCGATTGTATACGTTTAGGTGTCGAATTCCTTCATTTTTTCTTATAAGTAGTTTACCCCTTTTAAACCACACATAACGATATCCCATTTCCTTGGTTCAATTTTTTGCTTTCCACAATAAGTCTTTATAAAATGGTGACATCGCTTCGTTTATATATATCCTGTTTCTGTTTTCATGTGATCCAATCGGCTTCCTCTTGCTAATTATTTCTTTCACTTTCTTTCTTTGTAATTTCGCCATTATTATCCTCGGTTTCCCGTCTGTTTTTTTCTTCCCCATTCTGTGTATAATTTGCATGTCTTCTTCTTTTACTTGTACGCCAATTTTTTCTGATACTTGTATAATAATATTTTGTAGATTTTCATTTTCACGCTCCTCGATTCCACTAATTTCTATTTGATCTCTTCTACTGTACTGTTCCAACTCGTTTGCTCTAATATTTAATTCGGTTATTTTGACATCTTTCTCTTGGTTATTCTTAATTAATTTATCTATTTTATTTTTTAATTCATTTTCGATTTTTAGCGTATCGTAATTATTTTTTATGTCTATTCGCATCTGCGCGACCCTAGATAATATTTCTTTTAATATCGACTCATTTTCTTTATCTTCATACAGCGTTATCTGCTTTTGTATGGGGTTTTATTCTTTACGACAATTCGGGCATCGCCACGCATCTTTATCTGCTTTTGATCGCGTGTTATACGTTTGCTGCGATATTGTCGAAATGATAACACTGTTTGCAACCTCCTCTACATTTGATGTACTGTCCGTTAGTGGGTAATTCACCGTCGCATTCATTGCACAAGTTAGACATATCGCGCGATTATGACGAGTAGCAAGATATGTTAAATACTAATAATATCATATATCATGTAACATTTACTACTACAAACTGATCATCGTTTTAAATGCCCTTTTAAACGAATAGAGCAACACGGAATACGCGTCAACATCGGAACTACACCGCAACACCTTATAGAAAATCCAGATCCGAAACCTGCTTGATCCGGTTGTTGTTGTCCATCTAATTGTATCCTTGTATAAATTAATTTCATAAATATTTTGTATAACATCTGCTGAAGACGTATTGGTCTATAATTTGTTATATCCTCTTTTTTACCTTTTTTTTTATGCAATAATATTATTTCCGTGAGCAACCATTGACTTGGTATTATCTTTTTCTTTAATATCATATTAAACAGATTTGTCGTTTATCTTATTAAAACATTTTTTCCTTGAATTATGATTTCATTAGTAATTCTATCACTCCCTGGTGTTTTTCCCCTTTTTTAAGTTGTGTTTATTTCAGATTCCAAGAAACATGGAACTTCTTCTATTGTAGTATGTTTCGTCAGTATGATTTTCATATTTCTTTGATCCTGGTTACGTATATATATATATATATATATATATATATATATATATATATATATATATATGTAATTTATTAAAACGTTGTTTGTATTGCGGGTATTGAAACTGAAGGTACATTCGAAACGGAAAACGCGTTAAATTTTAAACGAGATTTGACAGAGATCGTTTTAAAACTTTAAATTATTGTAATTTCTGTTCTATTTGTGATGTCAATATGAAACAAAGCTTAAAACGAATCCGATAGTATAGGTCATGAGCTGCGCGAATTTCATCATTATTGCTTTAATATTTTTTTAAAATTTTAAAAAGTAGATTTTCTAGATTTTCTGTTTATGCGTGATAAAAATAGTCCAATGCAGTGATTATAATGAAAATATTCTCAAATCACAGACAAACACTGCCGTTTTATATATTAGTATAGATAACCTACAACGGTCTAGTCACAATGTTCGTTAATGGCGATGATGATAATTTATGTGCGTGTATGCATACATATATAGACATACATATATTTATATTTCCGAAATAAAATTAAATATATAGTTTAACGAGCGAAATTCAATTTTCCCGCGTCTTGTACTATACACACATACATATATATATATATATATATATACAGACGAGTGTTGCGTGTTTAAATGTGTTCATGTATGTACGAGTTTGAGTATACATTTTTTACGTGTCGGCAATCGACAAACAGCCTTCATAACGAAGAACCCTGGTGCAATTTTATTATCGGCAACTTTCTTATACGAAGCAATTTTTCCCGCAATACAAAAAATATCCCGTTCGTTATGTTATTTCCCGTCTTAATAATGGCGCAAAACAGGATGTAGTTTCGATGAGGCGATTTATTTTAAAATATTCTCCCGCTTTATAGTCTCGTCCTAAATTGTACCGTTTTCAAATTCTGCGAAATTCAAAGGCACTTTCGAATACGTTTTGATTCGTTCGATCTTTTATACTTTCTCTTACCTATATGCTAAGAGCAGTCATCGGTTATGACATCAACTTCCCTTCCAACGCGGGTAAGTACACACACGCAATATTCTATGTAGTCGCTTTTCGATAATTTCATTTTTTCATAAATATATTTTAAAATTCTTCTTAAACGATTAAAGTCACTCGTAAATTCACCAGATCATCGATTCGGATTCCGTGATTACAACGCGCGACAAACAAAAATAGAAACAGCCCTAAGAAATTTTGTTCGGGCAGTTTTTCTAGACATGTCACAAGCTTTCGATCGAGTTTGGCATGAACGGCTTATAAAATGAGCAATAACCTACCAAAAAAATATGCGTCAATTACTTGAATAATATCTCTCCGAACGAACTTTTCCCGTTTCTCACGAAGTAAATCAAAATATTACCGTATACACGCAGGTGTTTCACAAGGGAGTATCCTCGGGCCTATTCTTTACTTCGTATATAAGGTCGACACCCAACCATCAATTAAACGAGCATCTTCGCACACGATGCAGCTATTTTGTCTAATTCCCTTAAACATTATACAACATACAATCAACAAAATTAGCAAGCGGACACGAGATTGGAAAATCATTATTAATCAACGAAAATCTGTTCGTGTTATTTATACATTACGACGTTATAACTATCATCCGGCATATATCCAAACGACTGGCTATTCCTAAAAAAAAAAAGGATAGTGCAAAATATCTAGGTACGCATTTGAACGTTCGATTGAGAACTCGATATTCCGAGCTCAATCTGCGTAAAAAAAAAAAACTTCTGTAGATGCAAATAATTAGATCAAATCCAATTGTAGGGCTGCGCGAAAAAAACAATTAAGTTAATTATCTAGCGGATACAAAACAAATGTGCTCGGTCCATAACTGGTGCACACCAGCGAAATAAAGACATCCACTCTTGGAAATCCCACTTATCGATGAAACAATTTGGCACTCTGCACACACACACCAACGAGTCAAATGAGATGGCACGAAATCAATTACCGAAAACGACGTCAGATCCGAACCTTATCAACTAGTCAACTTTGTATTCTTTATATAAACCGCTGAATGTTGTGTAAATGTGAACACATCTTCGTCTACCGTGTTAATTTAAGTTTATCACTAATTCGTACATTAAGTATAAGATTGTATTAATTTAAAAAAATTAAAATAAATAATAAAATAAATATATTTATCGGTTATCGAATTAATCGGACGCTGAAGTTCAAATTAATTCGTTTTGTTTCAATCGTTTTTATTATTTTCACCTATAAAGCTCGGTGTGGTAAACTACCTGCAGATAATCCTTCGGCGACCGGTAATTGAAAATTCTAATTGCGTAATTTAATTCTTGACACTTGATTAATGAATACTATTAGCCCATCCAATCATCCGAATTTACAAAAAAAAAAAAAAAAAAAAAAACTGACTTTATCTTTGTAAATTACTAACGAAATTAAATTGATGTAATAATAGCATTTTAGATTACATTTCTTGCATCTTATACTTTGTGATGATAAAGAAGAATAACACTGTTACAAAAATATATATGTATATATATAATATATGTGTGTGTAAGAGTATGTACATACTATCACGATGTAAAGAAGCAATACGTGCTAATGACTTTTGAGTATTAGAATTTGGAGGCAATTGTAGAAATAAAAGATATAAATTGCCGGCCGTTTGTAATTTTATGTAGGTCACGTGCAACGATACAACCAAGGGAATGGTTTTAACGCTTTTAATTAACTACATATTATGTGTGTGTGTGATTATATGCGTACGTCCCTCATGAAATGTCTATTATCGAAATTGTCTCTCACATTATACACGTACACACACCATATATATATATATATATATATATATATATGTATGAATAATATATATATGAACGGTTAGCCTGTTCGTTTAAATCTTAAAAACAAATTCTATTTCCAATTGTGTAATGGAAAAAATCCCCGATCGTTTATATATAGAATGGAATTAGCAAAAGAACCCGTTTTTCGATCATTTTCCCAAAATTTCGAATGGGGCGGCCTTAAATTTGTCTTTATTTACCGCAGATGAGAAACGGAAATAACTTGAACAAGCTTTATTACGGCTCAGTGTTGTTGACCAAATTGTCTAACTAAACAAATAAAAATAAAATGTCGCCGAATAAATAACATTCTTTTCTATTTACTACGTTCTCCTCTATACCTATATTTACACACCAACACACACACACACAAAAAGCAAATTCGACATTTTTCATTTAGCGAAAATTCAATTAACGAAATCTACGTCTACAAAACTAATTTCCTATCAGCATTCTCAGTTGTATCATCATACGCTCGAAATAACCTTTCATTAAATAAACGAATAAAAGACGTTATCATTGTGCACGTGTATATATATATATATATATATATATATATATATATATATATATATGTGTGTGTGTGTGTGTATGTGTATGTATGAAGTAATATCTATATATATCATATGTTTTGTTGTATATATTTGTATGTGTATACACACAAATATATAAAAAAACATATATATATAGATATTACTACATACAAAAAAAACATATGATATATATAGATATTACTTCGAAATATTTCTACGGAAAAAGTCATGTTATATAGTGCATAGCAATATCATCCTTAGCACTCGTTCTCCATCCAACTGAACACGTCTCTAACGCCATCCACAATATATCCAATTTCCACAGTTCAAATAAATAATCACATCGAACAAACTATAAACGAATATAAAGAATACACAAAAATCTACGCAGCCGCATCTCTAACCAACTTTGTAGTCGCGCTGTAGTTTCAGAGGATGATGTCCTACGTTATACCTGCCACCTCAGTACTCGGTATTTTCTGCTGAACTATGCGCAATATACCTCGCTATATCCGCTGCTTTCACTGAATATCACAAAAATCTTCTCAATATGTTCCGATTCTTTCTCTTCTATCACGTGCTAACTCTACCAAGTTACATTCTGTTGCCATAGAAATCTCGAAATACCATAACACTTCGATCACACGATCACACGATAAGCCTTTATCTATCTACTCCCGGATGAAGACTTTCCCCAACGTCTTCCAACCACTTCTGTCCTGTGCTTTCCTCAACCAATTTTTCCCAGCTACCTTTGCTATATCATTGTGCCACCGCATCATTGGCCTTCCCTGTTTCCTTTTTCTCTTCATCGGCCACCACTGTAAAATCCGCTTTGACCATCTATTATCTACTCTTTAAGCAATGTGGCCAGCCTAATAATTCCCATTTTCTATTGTGCCATTACTCCTCTAATTCTGGCGCATGTCATGTAATTCAGTATGAATTTCTTAACTGAGGCTCGTCCTCCAATAATCCAGAAGAATTGTCGAATTTGTGCATGAGTCAACTACGTGCATCCATGCATTGTACATGAATGTGCATTTCTAATGATTAATGTGGTAAAGATGCTGTTTCTTGGAAGAATAGCTGAATGCTTGTTGGAATAATCAAGTTGTGCATTTTGGAGACATCCTCCAACTCTTAGAACCCCGGAACGATTCAAAAAAGGTGTTAGTCTCGAAAATACGTTCGTTTTTTTTTTTTGGTTATTGTCCTTTTGAAATGCTCCTTTACTTATTGCAATATTGACAATTTAGACTTAGCTTCTACTTCTGCTTGAGGTAAATACTGAAAATCTCGACTAGGCCAATGTTCTGATGATTGATGCAACCATTGGGGACCCGTCCACCATAATTCCACGATTGAGTTGAGAAGCACTAAGTCCACGAGATGCACAATCAGGAGGATTTTGCTTGCCAGAAATAAAACGCCACTGTGCATCAGGAAGGAGTTCTTGAATAGCAGAGACTCTGTTGCAAACGAATTCTTTCCAGTGTCTTGGATGTTGTGTAATCCAAGTCAATATTACTGATGAGTCAGTCCACATAAAGACCGGCACATTAGAGATATCTAAGGTCTGCTGCACATGTTTTACCAGTTTAGTCAAGTGTAAATCTTCTGTAAGTTCTAGACGTAGAATTGTGAGTTGCTTTAGAAGCGCTACCTCTTTTTTTGAACAGACCATATTAATGATAGACATGTTTTATGATGAAGGGTTGTCTTTAAATATACAGCTGCTTCATAGCAAGTTGAGATTGCATCAGAGAAACCATGCATTTCCATCTGAACAGCATCTGAATGATAATTGATCCAACGTGGAATTTGTAGTTAAGCTAGTTCATTTAGCTCATTTTTGAATTTAAGCCATTTTATAGTTCTGTCTGGCCCAAGTGATTCATCCCGGCCTAACTTGTCAAGCCACAATTTTTGCATAAGAATTTTGGCTCTAATGACGAGTGGTGATATTAGGCCCAGAGGGTCAAACAATTGTGCAACTTCTGAGAGAATTGTTCTCTTTGATATGAATTTACTTGCAGAAACTCGACCAGTGAATGTTAGTTGATCGGAAGCACACTGCCATGAAAGTCACAGGATTTTTGCTAAGTCAGTGAATGTATGATTTTCTGAAGATTGTTTGTCAGGTGATGAAAGTCTTAAAAATTTGTCAGAATTGTTTTTCCATTTTACAAGAGGAAAGCAACCTGCAAGACATAGTTCTTCAACTTAATTTGCAATATCATTAAGTTGCTCTGGAGTTTCAGCACCACCACAAATATCATCAATGTAGCTACCTTTTGTGAGTGGCTGAATTGCAAGAAGAAATCTATGCCCTTCACCTATGATCAGTTGTTTGATAACACGTCCAGCAAGATCAGGACACCATGGTGAGGTGAATAATATGAACAGCGTGGTTCTGGTAAATTTTCAGAGACATGTATCATATGCCTAAGCTGCTCATATTCATTGAGAAAGCCTTCATATTGTTGTTTAAATGGCTTCTCTCGAGAAATGCGCTGAATCAAACGTTGCAAACACTTCCGAACAGCTCCCTTGGAATCTCCAAGCTGGCATATTGAGGGTTTTGTTGGCAATCTGACAATATATTCGTCCTGAAGCGTCCCCTGTATGTGTAAGTTAGAAATATTCTTCAAAGTCTAACTCTTCTTGGCTAAAGTCCATTTTTTAAGTGTTGGGAATTTCTTCTTGCACTCATAATTTTGAGAGAAGCTCTTGAAGACACTCGTTATTTACAATATGAAATGATCTAGTGGATGATTGCTTAACAGTTACTGATGTTGGACCAAGAACAACCCAGCCAAATAATGTGTTAATAGCTGTAGGCGCATCTGTATTACTTTTTATTATACCATCACGAATAATACTGCCAAATAGATCAGCTCCTATGAGGATATCTATACAACCTCACTGTAGGTAATCTGGATCAGCCAAATTTAATTCACTGAGATGTGGCCAATTTTGGTCAAGAACCGTGAATGCTGGAATAGCACCTGCAATCTTCTTGAGAACATGTGCTTTAATATTAATGTATTCTGATGTGTAAGAGAATTGTAGCTTAAATCTGACAACTCCCCGTGATGGTTTATTCAGAAATAAAAGTAAATTCGGATCCTGGATCCAGCAGAATACGTACTTGAATTGTAGAATCATTTGGTGAATGAAGTTGAGCTTGGTATGTAGCCAATAACACAGTATTGTGTTTATGGTTTGCAGAATAATTTGACAAATTATTGAGTGGCGTTGAAGGAAAGGTTACTGGAGGCATCTGATTAGAAATATTCTTGAACTCTTCAGGATCTGCTTGAATTGCGACATGATGTTTGGGTACTAGTCCGCTAGTAGAAGAATCTGCCGAGCTCCGAGTAGTGATAGTATTAAATTTTATTGAATTTACTTCACCATAGGTAAATGATGATCCATGAATCAAGGAGTGGTGATACTGTGTACATAATTTGCATGTAGTTTTAATCCGACATTTTCTGTTCTGATGTGCACCAAGACAATCGAAACAAAGCCTTTTTTTTTACTACATGCTTGTATTGTTCTTTTGCAGAGAGTTTGTGAAAATCTCTACAGTAAGAGATTAAGTGATCCTTTCGACAATAACTGCAGAGTTGGTTATGTACTGGAATGTACTGATTGCTTGATGAACTAGTGTTAGGAACTAATTCATTCTGCTTGACATGAAAAGCCTTAGCACCATAGTTTCTGCTACTTCGAGATGGTTGAATAGGCTTGGGGCTGTTAGATTTAAAAACTGATGTATAAGTTTCAATTGTTTCAAGTACCCGAGCACTGCTGGTGATGAATGTTTTGAATTGGTCGTATGTTGGAAATTCGGTACTTGAACCCAAATGATACTCCCAAGATTCGCGTGTTCTAGGATCTAGCTTGTGAGTTAAAATACGCACAAGAAGCCCATCCGAATTGATAGGATTACCCAATGTAGAATGTGCATTTGCACATTCTGTAGTAACACTAAGCATATGATTGAGCGTTCTCAGAGATGATTAAACGTTTATTGTAATATCTAGAAACGATAGTATCCCAATCTGAGGCAAATGAGTCTCCAGTAATACTTAGATTAGCTATTAATTGAGCAGCCTCCTCTTCAAGGCATTAGCAGAGAAAGTGCATTTTTGCCATATTACTAAGAGATGAATTTCCACCAACCATTGACATAAATAAATCATGAAAATGACGCCAGTCGGTGTAATTTCCTAAAAATTTAGGAAGATCCATCCATAGGTCGCTGGTTCGTATCCGGCCCGCAGGACCAAAAAGTGTTAGACATTTAAAAAAAATCTTCATAACTCAAATAATGCTGGTATACAGAATTCAGCTGATTTTGATTTTAACAGAGATTAACAATCGCATAAGAACAATCAGTTTATTTTTAATAAATTAACAAAATAATTAAATGTACAAAATTGAAATAAAACGAAAGACGAAAACTTATATATACACATAAATGAAATGACGATTAACGAAAAATGAACGTCAATTCAGAAACACCTATCAACTTCAAGAACACTTCGAGCAGACTGACGCTGGCATCGTTAAGGAAGGCTTATTTATACCAATACTAGAACGACTAACCGGTAGTATGATCGAACTCCTGATAAGTAAAAGAAACGTGATTGGTTGAACGTCTGACAAGTAAGAGAAACCTGAAACCTGATTGGTTGTTCCATCAAACCATACTCAGATAAGAAATCAGCTGACATCGAACCAGACGCTGCGGTAATTGAGCTTCAAATAATTTCAAACAAATACGATACACGAAATTTTGTTACTAAGAAAAAATTGTCTATTTTTAAAATAAACTACATTTGGTTGACGTAGAATTTTGAAATTTTAAAAATATTTTTACAACAAAATCAAAGTTACCACAAGTCATCTGAAAAGCGATGTTCTACGCGTTATTTATATATTTTTTCATTACCTACTTAATAAAAATGTCACACCCATAATAGAAAAGTGACGTAAGTGATAATTTTTCATTTTTGCCATTATGACGTTACATACTCTTTAAAATGCGATTTTTTTTTAACCTAGAAAAATGTTACATCTCTAATGCGAATAGTTACCGCTTGGTAGCGTTTTGTTACTTTTCCACGAAATAAACAATCAGATAGAAAGGTGACGCATTGTTGAATCTATGTGTAGATTGTAGTTTTGGGTTCTTGTTAAAAAACGGTCGAAATTGACGCTATTTATTGCAAACGTGTGTCACGATGGTGAACAGTTGCAATTAGCATTTACGAGACATTTTTCTTCAAACCGGTTTTGTATTTGCACAATATGCCGTTTTTTCTACTAAAATATTTGTAAGAAAAAATTACTGTCGTTAATAAATAAACTATAAATTTTATTTCACAATTACTGGAGAAAATTACGTATTTGCAAAAGAGGGTATAAAGCGATACTTGTTTTAGTTTTAGGGCTGCTCGATTATAGTATGCGTAGAAATCTACTTGACGATTTATAATTCGTACCTATAATCAATGATACGATTAGCATGAAAAAAAATTTAAATGCCCCTCTTGTAAAATTATTGTTTTCGCACTATGCCATTTTACGTATTTTCTACTACACCGAAAATTACGTTGTTGTGAAATGGGCTGCCATACCCACAGGCTCGTTTCCTACGATTCGCTTATAATCTGTAACTTATAAGAAATATACCGGAACTGTATCCAGAGGTAATCAGTGAAGAACCGTTTGTATGTGATTAACAAGAGATTTTTTGACTTTGTGTTCTTGAGAGCTGTTACAGCGACGAAGGAGTCCGTTAATTAGTGTTTTGATATCAGCAGGGTTTAGAAATAAATGTTGAAGTCAGAAGAATATACTGTGTAATTTTGCATCGTATATGGAGAACAAAAATCAGATGGCATAGCATAAACTGTTGATAGAGAAAGCGCGTGCTGTAGAACCATTAATAGAATAGGATAGGGATTTGGAGCCGTCAGTAAAACGTAACTTTGCCGATAAAAAACTACTTCTATTTACTTTCAAAATGAACTCATGCTAAATCATATCCTTATACTCCGGGGGGATTGTATTGGTATGTATAATCCCTTTCTAGAGAGAAGAAGTTGGATAATTTGAGTTGGTCGTTGTATAAGTGGTGTAATTAATATTGAAATCATGTAGAGTGGCTGTAGGACAAGGGAGAGGATCAAGTAAGAATTGGGGAGAAAACTCATGTACAGGGATGGAACGAAGTATTTGTATAGACGTTAAGTATTCTCTATGATCATGTAGGGGTAGTTCCTCTAGTAAGAAACACATGCTCACAGGCGGTGATGTGAGCGTCAATTATTAGACGGAGAGCAGGCAGATGGATGTGATCTAGATATTGTAGTAGATTTTAGGGCGCTATAGAATAAACTTCACACCCATAGTTTAATCTACTAAGAATAATGAATTTGTTTAGTTGACATGTATGTTGTAAATTGGTTTAGAGAGATACTTAACAATTTCAAACATTTAATTAGTTGCCAGATTAACTGCGGATTGAAAAGATAGTCCAAGAATTTTTTTTGTAGGGGTTATCAAAGTATTATAAAGTCGCAACGGGGGGGAGAGCGTAATGTTTCATTTCCATATCAATCTAGATAACGATTCTGTCTTACTTGTGTGGATCAACAAACTTGCCTTTTTTAAAGGGGATTAGATCCTGAAGAGTGTATGTTCCTTTAAATGTTCGTAACGCACGTCTACTTTTAGATATAGCATTTACTAAATTCTTATTCCGCCAAGGTACACTATGCGCATCATTATGACTAGACCATGTCGGAATAGAATCCTCCACAGCTAACAGCATAACCGATGTAAAGTTATAAATGTCTCAAGAATACTGATTGTCTTGGATTGTTAGTTTAAATTTATGTTTGAACTTGTTTCAATCAACCTTTCGTATGCGCAAAAACGGTGGTTGAGGTTGTCTATGAATTTTCTGGAATAACTCCTCCTATTTATAAGGCTAAAAATTTTTTGTTCATTTCCTAAACTCCGAACAAATTCTCCTGGTACATATATATTCTAGGCATTTACCTTATTTTTAATTCATGCCGAATTATTTTCTTAATACGTTATATTGTATTTAGGTACTCGATAGTCTGCTTCTATTATGGAGTTATGTTTCTCATCATGAATTTTTTTAATATTTTCTTTTCATCGTTCTTACATTTCCCGCTCAATTAATTAATACTTTACCAATTTTTAATATTACTTTGCTCGTTCTTCTTGTCCAGAAATTGTTTTATTATTTTTTTTTTTTTAAACCTCCTCGGTACTTCTATTCTTGAAGTTTGTATTTATTTCGTTACCGTCTTATTCAATACGTCTATTTCGTCTTTGCCTCATTTATCACGATTTATTTTTATATTTGTCAGAATTTGTCCATCTACGGACTACCACACGTGAAAACAGTAAACTTTTTTCCTTTCTTCCCGGTGTTTCTTCGTATACGCTTTTTAATCCTATCGTCTGTTCACGTGGTTCTATTACTTTTGACTTTTTCAAATCCGTCCAATTGTATAATTTTATTTCTGAATTCTATCTTGCACAATCTATTTGTTTTTTTTTATTGAAATCTTTATTTATTTGCACCATTTCGTACTCCGTGACGCGAAATAACGAAACTTTTATTTACTTATTATACGTTCAAATTCCTTGTAAATTTCATCGTTTTTAACTTCTTTTTTTCCGTCATATTAATACAGAGTTCAGCCTAAACAAAGTCGAGACGTGTCGTTAATTTCTTATAAATAAACATTCTCGTTCGTCCAGGCGAAATTGTTTGAAAAATGCAATTTAAGATTTATCCATCGCATCATCACCATTAAGTGTCATTTCAGTATCGAACGTAGACTCACCTATACTTATTTTGTTGTACAGTGAAAGTAGCGTACAAGAAATTGAGCCAAATAATATAGCACAAGCACTTAACGGAAGTATAAAGGAGCAAGAAACATTTATAAAAAAAAACTTCCAGAATTTTTAAGAAAGCTTAAATATTTTTAATTCGACTGTTCTTCCGTTGGCATAAAATTTTTAACGATAAAAGTGAAATAGTTCTGTTTAAACTTAAAAATATTCCCCCGCGCCTACCATCATTTATTCCATAATTATAAATTAGAAGTTACAATTACAAAAACACATTTTTACAGTAAACAAATATCATTAAATGTAAACAAATTTAAAACTCCATTTTTATTGAAAAATATTAATGATTTATTGGATTTTTTAAGCGAAACTGAGAAATTAAATTTATCACCAGACCAATTAAAAAAAAATTTAAGATTGACTTTCTTGAACATAGATTCGGCACATATAGACAGTTAGCTTTCGGCAAATATATGAATGTGAAGAAAACTTCGGATTCAGTCATGAATGTCATTGAAATCTCAGCATTTTGGAAACTTAACAGTTGATACATTTCATAATGACGATTATCCGAACGAATTATCCTCGCCTAAGTCAGCTTTGGATTCACCTGATATAAATATGACCGAAGAAGACATTAAAAATATAAATCAATAATTCAATTCAATAAAGTATATTTATGTTTTTATACATCAGCAAATAATAAGTAAATAAAAAATGCGCATACCGAGCATGCTGTAGAACCTATCTGCTTGTTCCTGTACTAGCTCAGGAATAGTACGCTGATGAAGAGCTGCAAGCATGTCAGTTATCTTAGTATAGTAAGGGGCATTAAGTACAATACGCAGACATTTATTTTGAACAATTTGTAATTTATTTAAGGTGGAATTACTAACACCGGACCAAATTGGGCAAGAGTATAATAATATCGGGAGTATGTATGCTTTATATATTATTAGTTTGTTTTTAATACTAACTTTAAAGCGTTTGTGAAAAATGGGGAAAATTTTATATAATCGTGAGTACGCTTTGTCCGTGATGTGTTTAATGTGTTCATGGAACGAGAGTCGTTTGTCCATTGTAAGACCAAGATATGTTACACGAGGTTTCCACGGTAGTTGCCTGTTGCTTATTTCAATGTGGTGAGTTATTTGCGGTCTGCGTCTCGTAAATAGTATAGCTTCCGTTTTTTTCGGTGTTAATTTTAATTTTCCACTTTGTGTAATATTTGTATATTTTGTAATAACTATTGGTGAGTCTGTTTGTTATTGTATCGATTCGATAGGAAGCTGTAAATAGAGCAGTGTCATCGGCGTAAAGAGATGTATCAATATCCCTCAGCCGAGGCAAATCATTAATATATAAAATATATAGGAAGGGTCCGAAGATACTACCCTGTGGAACACCAGCTGTTAGTGTTTTAGTACTAGAGTAGGTATCATTTACCTTAACAATAAACTGCCTATCAGTTAGATACGATTTCATGATCATTATAAGTTGCTTGGGAAAGCCATAATGAATCATTTTGTATATTATGCCATTGTGCCACGTAGTGTCAAATGCCTTTTCTACATCTAATAACAATAGTCCAGTATGTTTGTTCAGGTTAAACTGATCAAGAATGTGATCAGTAAGGCGCGCTAGCTGCATGACAGTTGAGAGTTGGGGTCTGAATCCAAACTGGGTTTCGTTAATAATACTATGTTATTGTTTTAATCTTTGAAGTATTACTTTTTCAGCTATTTTACTAATGTCACTGATTAAACTAATAGGCCTTATATTTTTGGGTAATGAACTATCTTTCCCCACTTTTGGAATGGGAATAACAGTTGAAGTTTTCCATATTTTAGGGTAATGACCAGTGATTATAATAACATTAATTATATTTGTCAAGTATACTATGGCTATATAAATCAATAAATACTCGTTATCGTTTATTCGGCTGGAGGCTATTTCTCTCGTATTCTTCTACAAACGACTAAGTGTGTTTCATGTAGAAATAATTTAATACTTAAATGATGACAATCATATTTTGGCTTAACTAGAAGACGTTTCAATTTCCCAAAGGTTGAAATTGTTAATATTGTTTTGTACTAATATATAATTTTTAATGAGCTGTTCAAAAATTATTGAAGAGATGTTTTTAATTATTCACAATAAAAAATTTTTTTATCACAAATATCACTGAATTATATGAAATGTATTAATTTGGTAGACAGTTTTCCAGAATGTAATAATTATAGTGCTGATAGTATTATAAAATAATTATAAATTCTGTAACAAATACATTGTAAAAATAATTATTGCCGCAAATAAAGTCTAGGAAAAGGTTACGAAAGTAAACTAGATACCGTTACATAGCAATTCTTAAAATGACGGTACGTATCTAATATAATGTGTTTAAGAATAAATTACTTTTTCCATACCTTATATGTTTTCATTGCTGTTTTTTTATTTACTCGATTTTAGTTGATCGCGTTTTTTTTTTCAAAACGTATATTTATGAAAATATACAAAAGTATTTGTACATGCACATTTGCACTCCCACTCATCCTTTAATTTAATCATTACAGATAAGTTCCGTCAAGCTGGTGCTTGTCGACGGATTTATTATTTTTGAATCATTTTCTCACACATTTAATCTGTGCAGTATACATTTTTCCTTAAATATAATTCATCTTATTTATATAAGTTTTAATATAATATAAATTATACACTATCGTTTAATCACAATCACACTCGCATTTGACATTTGCTCACATACATACTCACAATTTCACCCTCACAATTTATTTTTTATCTTTTTATCATAGCCAGTTGTAGTAGTATCCATTTGTGTAGCCGCTTTCAATCCCCTCCTTCCTATATGTCTGTTTCCTCTGTTTCATTTCTACCTTTTTAATTTTCATTTATTTTTATTTATTTTTATTTCTATTGTTATTTTTTATATATTTTTAAATACATACGCACGTACACTACATATACACATACTCCCCTATACGTCTATACACCCACACATACATATACACACATATATATACATACATATACATATATATACATCACATGCATACAACATATAGATACGTTTCTTTATTATTACTTTATTATTTCATTCACTATGTTTTCGTCTAGTAACCATTCCTTTATTTTGTTTTTTAATCTATTTTTATTTCTTTCCGTTTGGCTATGGTCCGGTATTAGGTTTAACATTTTCGTTATTATATATTTATTTGTTTGTTCGCCATACTTCGTTCTTTGCACTGTAATCTACATTTTTACCTTTATGTGTATATTTGTAAAATATACGTACTTTAGATACTTTTCAAATTGAACATAATTAAACACACCGATTACTTCGTACATTTTTATTTCAGTTTATTAATGGATTTGTAGAATTATATGTGTGTTCTAATAGCGAACTAGTTTGATCGCCTTCGTTGTGTGACGTCACATTTAAGTTGTAAGACCTTCTATCCCAGTGGTAACGAGTCTAGCCACTAGGCTATCCCGACAACATATATCTTTTATACATATATATATATATATATTATTATTCTTCCTTTATCCCTCTGGAGGGCGTAGTGATGTTAAGAAACGGTCGCATATGTTAATGATCTCCATGTTGATCTATTGTGAGCAACCAGCAGTGCTTCGTGCATGTTTAAGCCAATTAACGATTTTAATTGATCAGCCCAGCGCGTTCTTGGTTTTTCCTTTTTTTCTATTTTTCCGGTGATTATTAGACGTTGTAGAGAATTCATATCTCTCGCAATATGTCCAAAGAAGCCGAGTAATCTTTTCCTTATACTGCTTGATAAACGTCTATGTATTTTCAACTTATGGAAACCATATTCATTAGTCTGTTGGTCCATCCGCGATATTCTCGAGCTTTCGAACCCATCTATTCTGTTGACAGACTCAGCAGTAAGGGACCATGTTTCACACATATAAGTAGCTATTAGTAGCTATTGGAAAGACTATGCAATTTATCAATTTTGTGTTCGATGTCAGTGCTGTATCCTTCCAGATCTTTGTTAGTGCAACTGTAGCATTGCGCGCTAATAATACTCTGCGTTTTATATCTGGTAAACAGCTTCCGCTATTAGTCAACGTTGATCCCAGATACACAAAATGATCCACAATGTCAATTCCGCATATACTTCTTTGCTTGATCTTAACGCTTTTATTTATTATCATAATTTTAGTTTTAGTTTTATTAATTAACAATCCATACTCCTTACATTGGTTTTCTAGACTCGCTATGAATTTAACCATATTTTCTTCGGAACTACTTATGATCACAATATCGTCATCATATCGGAGATTATTAATTCTTTTACCACCTACTAATATACCGTCGTTCCAATCATATATATATATATATATATATATATATATATATATATATATATATATATATATATATATATATACACATATATATATATTGTCGAAAGAATTTTATAAGTTTCGAGAAGACAGAGAAAATTCATTCCAAAATTTTCACTTAAAAATGTTCCTTTTCAACAGATTTCTGCACGTATTTGTACGGCATTATATATATATATATATATATATGTGTGTATATAATATACATCTGTATATAAGTGTACTTGTCTATACTGACAAGCGAACCCGATTTAAAAGATAGCGTTTACTTGCTATCCCTTTCAGGATGAGAATTGAAAATTTTTCATCGACTTAGTTTATACGCAGAGAAAAGTATATACAACTCACGTACGAAATCGCAGACAAACATTCGCGCAATTGGTGGTGGTGTAATTTATTGTTCTATTCATCGATACTCGATGTGCTCAAACTCCACAATTGTTTATGTACCTATACGCGAATCGTCGATTTCATTTTAAAACGTTTAAAAGACGGCGATAGTTGTCATGAGGAAGTGAGGAAGAGTTTATTTGCCGTCATTGATGTGGCAATTTCGATGATGAACCTAATATTCATGTTTACATTCTTTTTTGAAAATGCAACTCCGTTTCCGAGAAGTTCACTATTTGCATTTCTCAATAAATTCAAATTATCGAGTCTGAAAAGTCAGAAATTATTGCGTGAACGCGATGATATGTTAAAAAAAGATATATATTTGAACGAAAAATTTCGGGTAGCACACGAAAATGCTAAATCTACATTCTACCGTATACAAGTGGGACCGCAAAGTAGTGTCCTTGGACCTATCTTGTGCCTATTGTATACGAAGAATTTACCTGCAAATAGTGATACAGTAAGAGCGACATTTGCCGACGATACCGCAGTACTATTCATTAGCGATAATTTGATGGAAGCTACCACGAAACTTCTACGTGCGCTTAATCGTATCCGAAAATGGACAATCGAATGGAAGATTAAACTTAATAAAGTGAAATCAGTTCATGTCATTTACATCTATCCTAAAATCGATGTGGTACAAGTATACTTGGCCGATCTAGTTGTACCTCAAGCTGAGTCAGCTAGATACCTAGAAATGCATTTGGATAAGCGCCTTACTTGCGAAATCCACATCAAGATGAAAGTTAAACAAATCAAGGCAAAAACGCGTGAATTTTACTGGCTCTTCGGTAGAAATTCTGCCTTAGATCTATCGTGTAAGCGACTATTATACCAACAGGTTGTAAAGCCAACTTAGACGTATGGTCTTCAACTTAAAATTAAAATACAAAAAGGTAAAACATTTTTTTATACAGATTCCTTGCAGGATTTCGATAAATTAAAAGAATATTTAATTATAAATAAGGTACGCTTTTATACGTACGCGCCAAAAAGTCGCGGTAAAATAAAAATGGTATTAAAAGCTTCTGGAATAACAAAGGAGGAAGTATTTGATGAACTTAAAAATAAAATAAAAATCGACCAAGTAAAACAGTTTTCTAAACTCGTCAAAAAAACCAATCAGGTTAAAAATTTTCTTGTCACTTTTTCGTCAAATGTTGTTATTAAGGATATAATTAAAATAAAATATGCTACTGCCTAATAAGATGGGAGAAGTATGTCAAGAAGGATCCAGTAATGCAATGTTATCGGTGTCAAGGTTTTAATCACGCGGCATATAACTGCAACATGCTAGAAAAATGTATGAAATGTGGTGAACAAAATCAAACCAAAAATTGTCAGAGCAACAATAAAATATTATGTGGAAACTGTAATGGTGAACATCATGCTAATTCGAAAGAGTGTCCTATTTATTTAAAAATAGTTCAAAATAGATTAAACATAAATAAACGTCATAATCCTGATAATATTAAAAATTATGGTAATAATAATACTCGTAAAACGCAAATAAATAAAACAACAAGCGTGCAGTATAGTAATAAATCATCGTATAGCCACAGCAAGAAATACAGCGGAATCGAGTACAGGTGTTATCGATAATAATTTTTCCATCACGGAATTTATTTCATTGTTACGTGAATTTAATTTAACATATACCTTTAACATTGTAAAAACGGTTACAAATAGGTTAAAATCTGTTAATAATAAGGATGTGTTCACTATGATACAAGTAATTTTAGAAACAATAGCGGAATTAATATAGTTTATTGGTCCCTTTGTGTGATATTCGATTAGTTGCCTGGAATTGTAATTCCTTATTTTACAAATGTAACGAGTTGTACCAGTTTGCCTGCATAAACAAATTAGACATTATTGCTCTATGTGAAAGAAGGTTGGACAGTACGTGTAAGCTACATTTTCCAGGATATATTATTTATAGGAACGACTCGTGTCGTAGAAGTGGCGGAGTTGCATTGCTCGTTAGTAGGAGGTTAAAATTCGAATTAATGTCGGTTCCTAAATTAAAATGTATACAAGCAATAGGTATTAACTTATATGTAAGTAGTGTTAATAATCAGAGTAGCGGTTGTAATGTTGCCAGTAGTATTATTGCTATTTTTGCAGTGTACAAATCCCCTAAAAGTACAAAGTATTTCGCGAATGATATCTATTCCCTGATGAAAGTTAACAGTCGTGTAATTCTAATAGGCGATTTCAATGCTAGAAATAAGATGTGGAATTGTTTTAATAATAATGCAGCCGGTAATATTTTATATCAAATGTCTACAATCGTATCCTTGCTCCGAGGGAACCTACTTATTTTCCCTCTGGGTCAGCCTTTAGAAATAATGTCATTGATTTTGCTGTTGTAAAAAATGTGTCTATGTCACAGCCGGTTTCAATTAGTCAACTTCCATCCGATCATAATCCGATATTTACTGTCATTTTAGGAGATAAAAAACAGGTAAATGAGAAATTAATTTTCGATTATGCGATTTCAATGCTAGAAATAAGATGTGGAATTGTTTTAGTACAGCCGGTAATATTTTATATCAAATGTCTACAAGAACTAACTATCGTATCCTTGCTCCGAGGGAACCTACTTATTTTCCCTCTGGGTCAGCCTTTAGAAATAATTTTGCTGTTGTAAAAAATGTGTCTATGTCACAGCCGGTTTCAATTAGTCAACTTCCATCCGATCATAATCCGATATTTACTGTCATTTTAGGAGATAAAAAACAGGTAAATGAGAAATTAATTTTCGATTATCAAAATGCAAATTGGGTAGAATTTAGAAAATTCATATCACAAAATATTAATTTAAATGAGTCGATAACGAGTTCTCTAGACATTGAAAGACATTTGTCTGCATACACAAATTTGATTAGTGTTTCCGCCGAACGTTTTATACCCAAAAAACCTGTGTATAACTTTCCACACAATGTTATACCTTCTTATGTTGTAGGTATTATTAAACTTAAAAATCGACTTCGAAGATTATACGTGAAAAATAAATACTTAAACCCACCGCCAGTTATTAAAAGAATGTTAACTTTTCTTAATAAACTAGTACGTTATCTGTTAAACAAAAATAAAAATGATAAATTTAATTCACTTCTCTCAACGCTTTCACCAAAAGACAACAGTTTGTGGAAAATCTGCAAACAATATACAAGGCAATATACATTTCTCCCACCTCTTCATGACTCACACTTAAATAGTTATGTGTATAGTAATGTTCTTGCTTCTGAATACTACAAAGCTCATACACGTAATAGCAATATGTCTTCCAGTTATCAGGTAAACAAAGTTCATATGACTGTCAAAAAATATCTGAAAGAAAATAAAAATACTCGTATTGTCGATTATGTCAGTCCTAAGGAAGTCTCTGCCGCTATAAAAGCCATCAAATCTAAAAATTCTGTTGGCATTGACAATATCTCCACTATCGTCATAAAAAATCTTCCACTGAAAGCAGTAGTCAAATTTTCGAATTTATTAAACGTAATGTTTAAATGTGGGCATTATCCTTCAAAATGGAAAGTAGCAAAAATTGTCACTCTCCCTAAACCTGGTAAAGATGCTTCCATAACTAGCAACATTCGCCCTATAAGCTTATTAAGTAATTTGAGCAAAATCGCAGAAAAAATTATTTTGTCTAGATTACATTATCACTCTGAACAATACAAATTATTACCTGACATTCAGTTTGGATTTCGTCCAAGATATTCTACTACGCAACAAATATCTAGAATAATAGAATTTTTCAGCCATAATTTTAATTGTAATAAACATACTGGTTTAGTTTTTCTCGATGTTGCTAAAGCATTCGACACAACTTCGGGTAAAGGTATCACGTATAAAATGATACAGTGTAAATTTCCTACTTATTTGGTATTTTTAATTCATAGTTATTTAAGCAATGGAACATTTTATGTAATGGTAGATGATTCGAAATCGACTATGAAAACTTGTGCCGCGGGTGTTCCACAAGGTAGTATTTTAGGTCCGTTTTTATTCACATTGTTTCTCTATGATTTCCCAAAATTGACAAATATGCAAGTTGCTTTATACGCTGATGATACAGCAATATTTTGCAGCTCTTACAAACCAACTGCTATTAAAAATCAATTAGAAAACGGTGTACGTCGCGTTTTAAAGTATTATCGCAAATGGCAAATCGAAATAAACGCATTAAAAACTGAGGCCATCTTTTTCACTCGTCGTCGACCAATTTTGCCATCTGAACTTCTAGTAGATGATAAAGTTATACATTGGTCGGATAGTATACGTTATTTGGGAGTTTTATTAGATAAACGATTAACAAATTACGCAGCTCTAAAAACAAATAAAGCAGTAAGTACAGTGTTGCGTTATTTAATCGTAAATCGTACCTTAACGTTAATAATAAGCTCATCATTTATAAAGCACTTATTCGTCCTGTGATGACTTATGCTTGTCCCGCCTGGTCTTCTATCTCGAAGGCGAGCTTTAATAAATTGCAATTAGTACAAAATAGGTGTTTAAGATGCATATTAAGTGCCCCAAGGTATGCCAGAATAGTGGACATGCATGAGATATTAAATATACCCTTTATTCGGGATTATATTCTTACTATAACTCGTAAGTTCTGCGATAATTATGTATTGCATGAAAATCAGTACATTTCAATGATCGGAAATTACGATTCCAGGCAGCTACAGTTTATGTACACAAAGTATAAGCATAGACGCCTTAAACATAATTTACTGTAAATAATTCATATTTAATGTATCTGTGTATATGTGTATATACATGTGTGTGTATGTATGTATGTGTGTATATATATAGGTAAGTATATGTGTATTATATTATATATCTTTATAATTGTTATTATATCGAATAATATTCCTTTTTGTATGCTTAATGTGATACAAAGCGTTTTATGGAGTGGGTTTTTTTTCAAATTTTTTCCCGCGTTTTATATATTTATATCTGTAATCTAGTAAATATACTATAAGATTTATTACATAAAGAATTTTGGTTATTAGTGGTAAGGATATTATAATTCCGGTACGCGTAATTCTTATTATTTTGTACTTTTGTACTTTTAATGAATTTATGTCAATAAATAAATTTCTTTCTTTCTAACTATGGGGGATGTGCTGGGGCCACAAATCACAACAATAATCAGACTAGACGGAATGTCATCCTGCGTGCAATTTTCGACGCTTAGCGGTTTTCACGTACTGATGACATTTACCAGATCTTTAGATAATGTTCGTCGACGATGTCATCAAAGATTTTACCAAGCAGCACGAGAAGCGGCTGTTTCAACATGCCAATATGGAAGTCGTTAAACTTCTAGATACTAATTTAGATATAACACACCTTAAGCGTAATAAACCGCAGGATTTAGTTTTATAATCAATAATTAGATTTAAGGAATAACTACTGGGTTAATTTTTTCACATTCGTTTATATCACCTCGCAAGATACATACTATGTTAGGTGTTAGGTGGTAAGCATTTTGTTAGTAGAGTTACTTATTTAACATTAAGTTGAGATTATAACGGAAAAAAATTTTAAAATATTATAATTAATACTATCTGAAATTTACGCATAAATAATTCAGTTATTTTGGCGGTATTTATGTTTAAAACCAGCATGAGAAACATATGAGAAAGGTACGTGATCGAGGCTTCTATTTAACACATACATATGAGCATTGTATTTACTGCCTTAAACTGTACCGTGTCGTATGGTTTTGGCCGTTTCAAAAGGAAAGTGTCCGATGATATGATGATTCAGAAATTCCGTGTGTTACTCGAAACTTACACATTTTCTTCGTACTAAACTTTCTCAAAAGCCAGTGCTACGTTGAGAAATACAGCTAACCCTGACGTAATCCGATGTACCAGATTTCCAAGATTTCAATGTTCGAATCCAGTGGGTTTCTCGTAGAAAAATTATCATTTCTTCAAGTTTATTGAAAATAACAATTGGCTGATAATCTTCAATAAGATTATTTTCCCTTATCTTACAGTTATATATGTTGATCGTCTCAACTTTTACAGAAAGGAGTCGGGCAAGGATGCCCTCTCTCACCAAAGCTGTTCAACATATATGCAGACGGAATGAGGAAAGAAGCGCGAATCGGAAAAATGGGATTGAAAATCAATGGGGGAACGAATAAAATAATTGTTGAAACAGAAACGCACATGCGGAAGATGATCGTCCGAATAAATAGCGCTGGCTTGAGATACAGAATGAAAATCAATAAAAGCGATGAAATTTATAAAGAACGACGACAAGAAGATTATAATTTAAAACACGTGAAATTGAAAATGTAAATTCAGATATCTTGACACGCTGATAAATAACGATGGTCGAGACCACACGGAAATAAGATACGAATTGGTATGGCAAAAAAGACCTTCAGTAACCTAAACAAAATGCTTGGAAAGCAAACGATCACCCTACGAAAACGGATAATGAGATGCTATGTATAGCCCGTTCTTAAATATGCCTGCGAAACGTGCACCTTCAACACCAAGTACGAAGAGAAACTTTCTGCTTTTGAGATATGGTGTTATCGAAGATTACTCCGGATTTCATAGAAAGATTACATAACGAATGTGGCAGTTTTATCTGAAATAGAAGAAAAACGGAAAACCATGGTAAATGATGTTAAGAACATAAAAATGAAATACATAGCACATAAAATCCGTGAAGGTGGAGTGCTGGCGGTAAAAGGAAAATACAGGGAAAGCCAGCAAGAGGAAGAAAGCGGATGGAATTGATGACGGGAAATACACCGGGTGGCTCACTAAGAAAAATCCTGACGGAGATACTTAAAGACGTCAGAAATCGCCGCATATGAAAAAGGATGTAAGCAATCTATTGTAAAGGGGAAACGAGTACGATAATGATGATTATTATATATATATATATATATATAATATATAGAGATAGAGAGAGAGAGAGAGAGAGTGAGATTCCGATGTATACACGCATTTACGCATATCTATCGTAATTTCTGTACGAGTATGTGTGTATGGATGTAAACTGAGTATACACGTATATGAATACAGTTTGCGGTAAAGAGTAGAGGGGCCCGACTAGACTGTCTATGTGTATAAGCCTTTGGCTCGCTCGTTTTACGTGATAACTCCTCATATGAAGAAGAATAGCTGCAGTGATGCAAATACGTTCAATCATTATCATTGGAAGCATTGCATACAGCAATGCAAGATTTAAACGGAAACGACAAACTATTACTATCTGGTGATTTCCGACAGACATTGCTGACTTTCTTCCCTTTATTTTTCACGATTTCATCGCTCCCTATAATTAGTAGTATTTATATCGACATAATCTCCAAGTTCCATACAGATTAATGAAGGGAAAATGGATGTGAAACTATTCAGAGGGAGGTCGAGAAATTAATTAAAGAAGGACACAGCGAGAAAAATTTTAACTGTAAAAAAAGAAACGGAATAATGAGGATTTTAGTTTTAAAGTTTTGTTTAATCGCTGAGAGATCGCGTGAACCGTAAAGGAATCTACGAAAATTGGGTACGCGTGCTTGTGTACGAATATATTTTATATAATAAATTACCAGTGTGGTAACCGTATTTCCAGGAAGCGCTGTTTTTACCGCAATTCGGAAAAAATAGGAAATTTTTACATTTCGAAATTATGAAAATTTCATCCCTACGGATGTGCTAAATGAATTTGACCGAATTGCCAGACACACGTATCGTAAGTATTATAACGTACACGTATTCGGATTTACTGTAGGAGTAATGTTTATTTCAAAGTATGCGATTAAGTAAACTCGTGTACGACGAATACGTGTAGTTGAATACGACGACGCTGATTTTGAACATCTGCCTTTAGTAGTAAGTAGCGGTATGTCAATCGTATATATATACGAATCTGGATGATGCGGATTTTATCCGCAGTTGAACCTAAAGCGGTTCCATTTTTAGTCGTAACAGTAGGAGAAAAAACATAGGAAATTAACTCCAATCGTTTTCTCATTTTGTTACCGGATGTGAAATTGCCTACACCGGTGCGATTTAACGAACTCGCTTCTAGTAAATTTATTATTTTTGTAAAAATTAACTTTTTTTTCTTCAAAACGAATTGAATCATTCTTGGTTGTTGTAATTCGTCCATTCGTCGAAATTTTTTCGGTACGTCAAAATTTGGCCATATTTAGGAGATATTTGCAATCTCCATTTTCGAACTGAACTAAACTAACAGGTTTTTTTTTTGTCGTTATCGCTTATGTTTGTATATTTCATTTTTGTCTATGACCGTTGTATATTATGACTCTAAAAATCGGAAACTATTGCCGATGATGAAAGCCATTAAGAATTATGCCGTAGAATCGGGTATTCGAAAAATTAGAACTTCTGGTTTCAAACTAAAGAAGAAAAAAGATTTCTCGATTCATTAGACACGGCAGATAAAATTAGATAGATTCTTAGCAGCAATATATCCGATGTGCGTTTACTGAACCCGTAAGAAGATATTCACGCGGTCTTAGTTACATAGGTCAAACGGGCTAAGCTGTGACTCGACTGATCAAGGAACACGTGACTGATTTTAAACGCAAAAATAGTGGATAAATCAACAGTTAGACCGACGATAAAATGGCCTCCGTCGCATCGTGCGATATACGTGAAAATTTCGAAAATGAGAAGTGCAATAATGTATAGAATAGTACGAGATGCCATCAAAATTTATATAAATATCCAAATCAAGAACAGAAAACACGGATACAGGCTACCCTGATTCACCACATTCAACAGCATGTGCAGTTCGGTAACACGAATTCCAGCTGTGTAATAAAACAATAAATTACCGCGTACTCTATCTACTTTCTTCTACAACTATTCCCTCAGTTATACAGTTCCTTTCCTCTTCCTACCTCAGTTACTACATCTAACTGTTAAATCAGCAGTGCCGCAATAGCCTCGGTAGTTGAACACGGTACTATAAAAAAAACCCACGTTAATTTCGAAGAAAACAATCAGAAAAAATCAGAATCGAAAACAACAAACTATAGTTGTTAGGATAATAATAATATTACGATCCAAAATGAATATATAAATATGAGCGGCAACGATAAAAAACAGTATAGTTTGACTTAAAAACGGAGATATCAAGTATTTACAATTTTGGCTCGCTCGCTCGTTCGTTTTACGGGTTAACTCGCCATATAGTTTCACTTTAATACAAAGAGATGGGGAGGTCCGTCTTGACTTGTTCAGGAAGCTTTACTTAAATCATAGCTGTGGAACCTTCTTTATTTAATCTTAATTTTTTTTTTTACTCCCAGTTTATTTGGATAAAAATCATTTACCGCGAAAATTCGAAAAACTAATAACTTTACTCTTCATAATCCTATATGACCGCCCATGATGAACAGTAATATAATAATTAATAATTTATAATAATAATTAAATCCAAGTTTATTACCCATTTTTTTTTTTTTACGTACAAAGTACATTAAAATAACTTCTTAACCGCTAAAACCATGCGCGAATGGTTGGATACACCGAAGTAAATTGTACGTGCAAAAAATTACTTACTTTTAGGCGATACCCTCAAAGTGCAATTATATGTATATATATATACACACATACCTACGTTTACACATATATCGTGGCCATACAATATTAAAATATCAGACATGTACATAACATATTTTTAAACATATATACATATGTATATACACACAAACACGTACGTTTACATATATATGTGGCCACACAATATTAAACTATCAGACATGTACATAAATACATATATATATATATATATATATATATATATATATATATATATATATATATAATATGAGCATCGTAAAATTTTCGTAGGTAAGGTACGTAATAATGATTATAATTATAGTGATAATAATAATTCAATTTAATTCGATTTATTTACTTTTTGTTCAATACAGTTGAATTTATAAAAACATAAACTATTCTATTACAGAAACCAATTCGAAATATTATATATGACATTCCTCGAGGAAATAAAACAAAAAATTTCACAATAAATAAAAAAATTCTGACCATATAATTAAATGAAACTGATATATAGAACTTAGTAGAAACTACATTTCTGCACTGAACATAATATAGTTATGCGCAATTCTACTCGTGTGCCGAGTTCACAAAGATCTTGTATAATATGTGACTGCCTCCATTAATAAATTTAAGTTTTATAATTTCATTCATATACTATATACATATTTACCAATAAATGTTCAAATATTCACACATCCGCTCTCATTCGGCTTCTTGAGAATTTAAATATTATTTACACTCGTTGAAATTGGAATTAATTTAAAGATTCAAACATAAAGTAATACTATTTAAAACGAAAATGCTACTTTATTATGTAGTATATTTTTTGTTAAAAAACTAAGTAAAAATATATTATATATAAAATAGGTATGCATACGAGCTATAGGAAATCGGACTGTCAGTATTACAATAAAGTGCACGTTTAGCTGACAAGTATTTTTATCGCAAAAATTTAGAAGTATTATTAAACTAACTAATTTACTAATAACAAATCTTAGCTAGCAAGTATTCAATTAATAATTTTCTACGTTTCTAATTAATAAGATCAATTTGTAATTCTTTAAGTAACCTGTTGTAACGACACCGGCATACACAGCTTTAATACGCATTCTACTTTTGTCGGATAATAATATTAATAATAATAAGAGTGTTTAGCAATGAATGCGAGTAAAGAACTCGAACAGATGAAAATGAAGAAAAGAAAAATAGTACGCAAAATTCTGGGACCGAGACCTGTTCGGGGAAATATGGAAAAAAAGAAGTAATAAAGAAATATACGAGTATACTGAAGATATTATCGATACCGCGAAAAAGAGAAGATTAAGCTATTACGGTCATTTGAAGAGAATGGAGACAGCCTAACAAAAAGAATTTTCCAGTACTTCGATAGGAATCCTAGATGGCAAATCGCGTGGTTCCGAGAAGTTAAGGAGAAGACCTTTAAGAAAATTAACGTTAGGGAAGATGACGTTGTGGATCGAGTTCAGAAGTACAATTAGCACATTCCGAAGTTTTGAAGAAAAATTGAAGAAGAAAACAGGTGCCAAGTGGGCAGATGAAAGGAAGAAAGAACACAGTGAAACAACGAAGAAATACTGGAGTGAAAGGAAGAGGAAGAAATTGAAGATATTTTACCACGTGGTCCATAGCCAACTCGAAACAAGAAGAATAATAATATGCAACTAATTATACATTTTTTCGACATTAGTATTACAGTTATTGCAGAAAAATTTTGAAATACCACTAATATATTACATATATACGTGTGTGTGTGTGTGTTTGCTATTAGCATTTTTTAAAATTACATAAGGGAAATATAAAATAAATATTGTATCGTCTAACTGGCTTTATCTTACCTAGCTTGAACCTTTTGCAATTTTACGTCGTGTTTTTTCAGAAATTTTTCATTAACATCCTGCAACGCCAAATCTACAGCTGGTCCACATCTTTCTAGATCGAACGGTGAGTCTAGTTTAGTGGTCATCAATACTCCGACATTGTAATACGTTACGGCTGATGTAAGGCGAGACCAAAATATAAATCCGAATAACGTCCAACGGAATAACGAGACGAAACTTTTCAACTGCGTTAAGCCTAAAATCGCAACTTTCCAGTCGGCATTCATTTTGTCATCTGCGACGGTTATGAATCGAGTGTAGCCGAAAGTTTACGCAACTGAAAACCCCTTTGAAAAGCTGTCCTTATTTTAAATTTTATTCAAACGTTGAAAGCGCATGCGCGCCGTCGGCGGAATATTTCTAAAATGTAACCGCATATAAAAGCTTCATAAACTTTCAGACGCATACATATATATATATATATATATATATACCTGAATTTACCTGTTGATTAATCGTCTGAGATATTTTTTTCTCCAGTGTTGTTATACGATAACCGTGGAAAATCTTTGAAAAATCGGAAGAAACTCGCTTATTCCGTTAATGAAAATTTCTTAAATCACGACTTTTTTTTGGACGTAGTTAGAACTTGTCTTAGATTATTTTTTATTTGATTTTCCAAATCAATATACCGTTACAAATGTTTAATAACTTCACTTTACTCGCCAGCTAGAAAAAGGCTAAAACGAGTTAACTAACAAATGAAGAGATATACTACACGTATGGGCTAAAAGAAATGCCGTATTTATAGCAAAAAAAAATAATACGTAATGACTCTCGAATATATACTGCATTTGAAAAAATAAGGAAGTAGAAAAAAATTCATTTTAAATTGGAAGCGCTGAAAAGAAGCCGTGCGGGATGACACCTAACGGAAGAAGTAAAGGAAAGTGTAAAGTGTGTTATTTTGAGAAGAGTAAGTGCGAGATGCTAAAATTAATAATTCTAGACACGAGGTTGAAAAGAACCCGGAAGAATGGAAACAACACGACTGCAAAATATAAAGCAACGCTTGGGCTAGATCTAAAATCTGATAAGGCTACTGAAATTAAGGATTACATATCGATGTCAACGCGCGGTAACGCCTACGACACATTAAAAAAAAATAAAACAGCGCGATAATATAGCTGAAGTTGCGTATGAACTAAACAAGAATGCAGCGGATCATCGATCCTCCACCTCTGCTGCCAATATAGGTAGCAATTCCTACACGTGCGATATGGATGACAAGATTGTTGCGAGAGCTTCGAAGATAAAACAGAAACGAATGTGAGATATTACGGGAAACTCTAAAGTGATAATAATTGAAAATTCTGTTATATTTGAACTGTATCATAATAGACAAGCAGGTAGATGATTTAACAACATACTACTACTCTTGAATTTGAACATACGGCAAAGACTGGTCCAGGGCTACTTCTACATTGCTGTACGATATACAAAGAACCACGCTCGATAAACGACTGGTTGAATGATATAAAGCAACAGAAATTTGGCTACGCAGAAGAATGCTCAAGATCTCGTGACTTCTAAAATACAAAATCAGAAATTCTCGGAAATTGCAAAGTCAAAGAGGATGTTGAAAGAACGGATAGCAGAGAAAAAAATAGAATATTCGGAACACGTTATTAGAAGATAGCGATACAAACTCTTAATTGAAGAGTAAAGAAGCGCAGGAAGGCGTCGAATAGAACGGACCAAGAATATAAAGGCGTGGACCATGGCACTTCGGTCCAAGAATGCGATATGAAATAGAAATAATTACAATTTTGATCGCCTACATCCTTGAAGGATATAAGATGAAGAAGTTATCGGTTAATTATTATTTAAATAATAAAACTATTATTCCCGTTTCCAACAGGATTATTGAATCCTTACAATGCTCGACCTGTACCTTAATCGATATAGTTAATCAAACGAATTTATTATATATATATATATATATATATATATATATATATATATATATATGTATATGTATGTATGTTTTATTTGCTAAAATGAATCCACGCATTATAATAATGAGACTATAAAGACATTCGTTGTACTACTAGTTTGTATAGTTTGAAGGTGTGTAAATGAACTGTCGGGGATATCTATTCGGACGCTAGCACAAATAATTGAAGACAAAATGGAATGCAAGCGATGCAGATGGTGACCCAGAAAAAATACATCGAGCAAGTAGCTATGTAGATTTAAAACGAAATGCTAACTAAGAGAATTCTAATGATGGTTTAAAAGGATCGAACAACACAAGAAGTTCTGCAGATTCACGACAAGAAGACGAAGATTATACTACAAAGATACTACCGTGTATTGTAATAGAATTCATGCCAGGAAGAGGAATTTGTGAACAAATATTACATATTAGACAGATCACGGAAAAATGTATAGAACTTAATATGAAAATCGTATTTTCCTTTATTGACTATAGAAAAGTATTCGATTGAGTTAAATAGTAAACTAAATTTATAAATGCATTAACGCCACAACATTTACTCTTCTTAATTATTTCCTTAATATTGAGAAAGTCAAAATAGCTAATAAGCTACGTAAAGGCTGTATATTAAGTTCGATACTCTTCAACGTATGCAGCCGATGGATAATTAGAAAAGACTGCGATGGAATAGTGGCGTGAAAATTTCAGGAAAACGAATGAATAACTTAAGACGTGCTGACGTCGGAAGATGAAATGCTAAAGTAAACGATATGAAGACCATAATTGTAGTAGTAGTTGGATTTAAAATAAACAAATGTGCAGACGTAACGAAAATGACTATGTAGATTAATGTTTATATCTGGAAACACTAGTCATCAATATAGGAGAATGCAATTAACAAAAATAGTAATATCAAAGCTTATCAAAATCTGAAAAACTATGAGAAATATTCGTACAAAATTCGGTCTAGTTAATACACGAGTAATGTCGATATTTCTACAATATTATATAAATGCTTTTGAAAATTATTGCTGGAGAAAAATGTTGACGGTACTACAAATAAATTCGATACCTCGATACTTCAAAATTTAAACATAACAATACGATTGAAGGAGTCGGTTATATCTTTAAAAATGATGTCTTAGGAAAGCTAATTATATAAGTTAAACCGGATACGAAAAGACCCGAAAGAGCTTCATATTGACCAAATAAAACAGCTGGTAAGGTTACATCAACGGATAGGATCGACTATAGATTAGAATAAATAGCGGAAGATTATCTCGCAGATCGGTTCATATTCACAATACATATAGACGTACATAAATGTTCTCTGCTCCCAAAAATGCAATTTTATTGTGTTTTGTGATCAAAAAATTGTACGATATATCGAGAACTTAAATCTAATTTCTGGTCAGCCTATTTTTCATATTAATAATCTCAAACATCTAGGTCTGTCTGTTGACCATAAACTTACTTTTATTCCCCATATAGAACACATACACATGGTGATTCTATATATCACAAGCTCAATAGATTACAGCCAAACACTTTTAGATTGAAATACAGACAGAGAGTCATTTTGCATAGCGGTCTAATTCAATCACTTTATACATATGGCTCTCTTGTCCATGTTAATAAAAGAATTTTCTACTCGATGAATAAATACAAGAGAAAGTTTCTTCTTAGTGTTTCATGTTTATACCGTACCTGTCCAATTTCTGCTGCTAATGTTATATCTAACATAATGCCACTTCTTTAAGCCTTCTGACGTTGAAATTTTACGTTCACCTCTCCCAAATTCCTCCATCTTTGTCTGTTCAGAGCTTTGCATGTATTTTCGGCTAGTTTCATTCGATCATCTTCTGGCGATGGGTTCGTTGTTCCTCTTCTACCTATATACCAGTTCAATACTTCTTTCGTTCACCTTCGGTTTGTAAATCATACTACATGTCCTGTCCAGTTTCACTTTTATATATATATTTCTAGCTTCGACATCTTCGAATCGTGTTTTTTTTTTCTATACATCTCTAACCAGTCGTTTAATAATTTCCGCTCGATATCTCAGAACTGGTATAACCTTTTAGAACGGTCCGCTTGATTGATTTCGCTTTATATTTTTCATTCCGTCAAACAATATCTATCCGAATTTTATTCTTGTAAAGGCTTTCCACTGCGAATTTCTTCTACTTTTTTCTACAAGGCCAGTCTTGTTCGAAAAATTTATATTTTCATCGTTTTGTTCGACATATTTGTATTTAACCTATCCACTCGCAGTGGCTTTTGTATTTATCGCTAAAGTATTGGCAATTTTTAAATAAGAGATTTTTAGTCGCCCTAGTATGATTTAATTCTGAATACCTTAATATAGCGCGCGAAAAATGAAATTTAAATTCTTTTTCAAATCCATTTCTTTATTATATATATAGGTATATATATATATATTTAAACTCATTTCTTTAATTACGTCACAAACCTTACGAACCTACTTAATCATCTCCACTTTTCCAAGATTGTGTGAAACAGTACACACACACGCACACATATACACCCACATATGACTGGATATATACGTATGTTATTGAATATGTTATAGGAAATAAACAACACCAATATGAATAGGTTAATGATACGTCGTACATGGAATTTACAGTGTAATTAACGATGTAAATATTCGGATAAATTTGATATTATAAATCGGATTAAACTGATGTCAGAATCGATACGAGTACGTCAATGATAAAGCATACATGAAATTTACAGATAATTAGCGATGTAAATATTTGGATAAATTTATTATTCAAATATCATAAATCGGACTAAACTTATATCGGGAAAATTTATTGGTTTATAAATTGGAAATGTGTAATTTCAAATTACAAACCTAATCATTGCAAAGAAATGGTACCGAGTAGTTTTTAAAAAATCTCTTGTTATGATAAAATAAAAAAAAAAAAAACAGAAAAACGATTTATTCAAATCACCGTAATGGCATTATTCGACATAAAAATTATAACCGAACGACTAATTTAAATTCTGTAAATAAAAAAATGATCGATTATTCATTTTCCGTCAAGTCATCGGCATTACGTTACAGAAGAATTTAACAAAAAAGTGATGTCGCTTTTCCTGCAATATTTAACATAAAATTAATCGACCATTTCGTGTTATTTTTATTCTCGGTAATAGTTGTACAATTAATTAATTATTATTTCAAACAGAAATTCGTTTAAAAACAACAGTTATATTTCTTAACACCAAGGTTCATTTAATATATTTCCCATTATCAGGGATTTATCATTATAATAATTCTAATAACCAAATTAATCATATGTTAGATATAACTTATCTAATACGCTTTCAAATGATTCAGTTTTAAAAACACTATTTTTTTATACGTATCAGTTTTATCGTAAGTTAAATAAACACCGACCTAATTTTATTTATTTGCTGGTAAATCCGATCCAATTTATCCATCATCTCGCTGTCAATTTTAATGAAGAAATATTTATCAGCTTAATTATTAACTATACAAACTTTATAGATGATCATCTACATTACTGAAACTTTAAGCAGTAGTATTTACTCACATTTGTATTTCGGGTACTTACTATAAACGTATATTTTAATATGTATAAAGAGTGTGTTCACAATGCATATGCAATATATATTTTGTATATGTAGTGCCTAGGCTCCAAGAATAAATGTATAACTAAATATTATATATATATATATATATATATATATTGAAAAAGCTTTCGATCGTGTTAATCATAGTAAAATGGTCAAAATACTACAAAAATATAACATAGACGTTAAGGATTTGGGCATAATAAAACATTTATATTGGAATAAAGATTGGCACAAACTACTCGAACAATAAATGTGAAATAAAGAGGTGGCAAAGATACTACTTGTCGCCTAGATTGTTTAATGCGTTAGCGGGCGGGCGGGGGGGAGATTAAAAAAGAAACCGGAATTGAAGAATCGGGTTTTAAAATAAACGGCCGCAGAATCGAAGAACTAAGCTACGCAGATGATAAAGTTCTCATATCGGAGTCTGAAACACAAACGCAGAAAATTATTGATCGATTAACAGGCGTAAAATATAAAAAAAAAAAGTCAAAATAAAAACCGGTGATCAAGAAATGGAAAATGTAGATGAATTTAAGTACCAGGCAGTGAAAATAAATAAGGACGGAAGAGATCGCAAAGAGATAAGAACAAGATTTGTCGTGGTGAAAACAGCATTTAACAATGTGAAAAAAGGTGCTTGAAAACCAAAGCATAAGCCTAAATCTAAGGAAAAGGATAATTAAATGTTAAGTCTGGAGTGTGCTAAAATACGCCTCCGAAACTTATGGAAGCAGACTGCGAAAAAAAAAAAATAAACCCCTTTGAAATGCGGAGCTATAGGAGGCTCATATCGTTGACAGATATATGACAAATTCGGCTGTATTAGAAAAGCAGAAGAAAAAATAAGACTACTGGAGGATATTCAAAATGAAAAACTGAAATACCTGGCACATAAAATTCGAGAGGATGGAATCTTCATGGCAGCAATGCAAGGAAACATTACTGGAAAATCAATAAGAGGAAGAAAACGGCTGGAACTAATGACAACGAACACACAGAAATTACAAGAGACAATTGCTCTGTCGACTAATATGAATATATGCAATCTCCTGACTCAGGGGAGACAACTATGATGATGATATATATATATGCATATATGTATGCCCACGAATATAGTAGGAGAAACCGTGCATTTGAATTTTGTTTGGGCAACTTAATGATTATTAAGTGGTTCTTAATTTTTAAGATTACTTAATTTTATATTAAATGGCTCAGAAGTTGGTAGTAGAAACTTTTTCGTTTTAACCCACAAGGATTTGCTGTTTTCATTCAGCAACTGCAGTTGATAATCGAACAAGTCATTTTTATAGACATTAATTTTTTTTTTTTAGTTTACTTTGTACTTGGTAGTACAAATCCTTGAAAGACGGATAACCATTATATCGTCGTGTTTACCCAGCGGAATGTGTTTCTTTTATTAGCTTTAATTTTTTATGGAAATGTAAAGATTTTCTCGTTATTTTTGGTCATTTGTCTGAATTCCTACATGTGTTTTTTGGGTAATCTCTAATAGACTCTGTACCACCAGGTCAGTATCATATTCACACTTTAATCTAGTTTTCAGATTTATGTTATTTTCAACTATACTAGAGAACAAGTTCCAGTCTGCGTGTCTGTTGCTGAGATGTTGTTGTTTGTAGAATTGTTTAGCGTTGACATCCAAAATGGCTAACACAGGAACATGGTGAGAGGGGAGATCGATTACAGTATTGCATTGTTTGTTTTTATACTGATGCAGTCCTCGTATTACAAAAAAATGTAATATATCGGTAATCTGTCGAAGTGGTTTGGACAATATGTTTGGAAACATTGGAGTGAGGACACCGAGACAGTTGTTACAAAGAGCGTAAATAAGTCTTCATCCTGGTTCGTTAGTTGTTCTTGATCCCCATTTGACGGACTTTGTAGTCTCCACAACATATGAATGTCTTACCGAGCTTTCTGAACGTAGCATTAAATTCAATTTGTGGTATGTAGAATTCAGGATGATATTAAATTGCCGCTACTGTAAGATTACCTCGATTTGTCTCGATAGTGACTATACATGTTTACTTGTAGAAAATTTTTTATAATGACTATAATTCTGAGCGACTGTTTTAACTTTGTCTAGCATTTATGGTAGTAATTTGTCGATTACTTTTGTTAGGAGCGATATTAATGGATTTATTATGTTTTTAAATTCGTTTAAAAAGGAACTCAGGATTAAGGAGATATTATTATTACTATCACAAAAAACGGATTTATATACACACTTTTAATTTACGTATTCTTTATTATTACTATTATTATCTTACAGAACACCGTATTAAATAATATCTGCATTGATTCTGGCACTGTATCTAAAATCAAATACCACTTCATTGTTTATACACTGCTGAACAATTACGTATACAAAAATAAACTATCCTTCAACATTGGTGTCTATGACGGTATCACTAGGGCTGCAAGAGAAGAGAGAGCACGCATTCCAAATTTCTGTAAACATACTGCAAGGATTCAGTCTCTTTATGCTGGAACCGTTCTCTTTAACTCATTACCTAACCTTATCGAGACTGACTTAAAAAACTGTAAAAAACGACGGAAGGTAATAATTCAGTACATTTCATCTCGATCAAAATTATAACTCAACTCATATTGCTCATTAATATGATCCACTTGGGTTTTTTTTATCAGCGCACAAAATTTTTCTCATTTATAATATAAAACTCCCACTTATTTTATTTATCCGTTTCTTCCTTACTCCGCTTATTATCATAAATTATAAGTGTATGTTATTTTATTATATGTTTATTGTCAGATAAGTATCGACTATTTTTTGCTAATCTCTGATTGTAGTAATAGGAAATATTTCAATTTCATTGTAATTTACAATTTACTTTGTGCGATTTCACACGGTATACTTAATATAAAAATTAGTACTGACACTTCTATTATAAGCCTGGCATTATGTGTTAATTTGTACATTATTTTATATATAGATTTATCATCGTTTATGTTTTGATATGAATTTTTTTCATTTTAACAATTTAATTTCGCGTGACAAATTTAATACATTTACAATTTTAAACATCTCGTCGCTTACTATTGCGTTACGCGACTAATGAATAATTTGAATTTATATTTGATTCGCTACTCGTGCATACGACGCGCATTTGCGAGCATTATATATCTAACGTCTACTTTTGTAAATTTTATTTTCCTTAAATATATTTATTTGATTGATTTACTGATTGATTATTATATAAATTCCATTCCGGAATACAGGCTATGTACTAACTTGTACATCAATATCGCACACACTCGTACGTGGGTAGGTATGAGCGATTTAAATAATAGCAATAATTGAGTACAACTTTTTTTTTTTTTTTTTAATTATAAGAACGAAATTTATTTTTACCTATCGTCAATTTCTTTTTTAACGTAAATTCTTCATTTTGGTTTATGAAATAATTTTTAAAAATCAATCGAATGCGTTGAAAATAAAAAGTAATATTTCATCTATAGCGTCGCTTTTTAGACGACTAGGTGATTTTATAAAAATATTTCCAGAATTCAAACATTTATTATGGAAGAAATGTCTCGTATTATGAAAATATATATGTTAAAAATTTACGTATCCTATAAAGAACATTGTGACTGAAATAGTTAAATAGTAAACAAAATTGAAAGTAGACAATAATGTTCGCTGAAGTATATTTTTAAGAAATACATTTCAAGCTCCGAATGTTAGTTAACAATGTTTTCCTTGAAATATGCAATCCTATTTTGCCACAAGGAAGATATAATAATAATAATAATAATAATAATAATAATAATAATAATAATAATAATAATAATAATAATAATAATAATAAATTATAATTTATATTGATAATATATAACAATTAATGCTAATTATAATAAATATTAATTAACGATAAGAAACAATAAGAGATAATTTGACAAACGTAGAATGTAGTATAGAAAATAAAAATATATTAAAGAATTCAGGAGTATATAAATTAAATTGTGATCAATGTGAAAAAGGATACACAGTAGAAACAGGCAGACAATTCACAATCAGATTTGAAAAATGTATTCGTATAAAAATAACGATGAAAAATCGTTGTTTGTAAAACATTATAGAGAATTACGAAAAAAAGAAAAATTATGAAAAAAGAAAACTACTTGAAAAAATGTAAATAATAAAAAAGTATATATATTATAAATAATTTATTAATTTCAACGTTAAATTTTCATGAAGAATTTTAATTCTAAAAAGTAGAATAAAATTTTATATTAGGTAGAAATTCTGATTTATTTTTATTTTTTCTACTTTTGATATGTTTATGTATAAATCTTTTATATCGCTCGTTATAGATTGTGTTGTTTAACAGATTCACGATCATAGTTAATTTTAATAAATTGTATATCTAAATAAATATTTTTACATTTCTGGATAGGTAGATTTAGCTGTCGGACTACCTTTCATTTTGTTTATTTTTATAAATTTTAAGTCTAAATTACATTTTATATTTCCTATATATATATATTATATATATATATTTATATTTTATTTTGTATTTACTTGATCTAATAGACAAACAGCTTTGCGATTTTTATAAAACGATTAGTGATTTCAACCGATCTCTGGTTTATTTTTTAATAATAAATAATAATAAGTCGTACTAAATGATAACGAATTATATATATCATAAAAAATAGCGAAAAATTGTGATAATAAAAATAATTGATAAGAATAACACATATTTGAAAAATAAATAATTATTAAATTACTAACGAACTACGAGACGAGTCGAATAATTTTATTATATACAAATAAAATTATTCAATTTCGGCAACTCGGAAATATTCCTTTTCGGTCAATTATTAAAAAAAAAAAAAGAGAGAGAAAAAACCGAACGGAGATAAAGCTAAAAAATATTATTCCGATTTCCTATTTCGAATGAGAAAAATCGACAATTCGAATAGAGTATAATATTACGAGTAAATGCATAAAATCATCATCATTATCATCTCTATCTAGATTTAACGGATGCGATATTGTTTCACATTATCAAATTCGAATTTGGTGGTCGATAGTGATCGTACGTTATAGATTCGCTGTCGTCGTCTATTATTATTTCGTGAATATCTTCATCGTCAATATGACCTTCCGCTTGATTCGTTTCATCTTGAATTTCGACTTCAGTTTCTTCATCATCACGCCTGCGTATTCACAATATATATATATATATATATTATTATTAATCTAAATTAACGCGCGTCGAGGCTGAATGCAGGAGGAAGAGGAAGTAAAATGAATAGAGGCGAGATATGCGTAAGAACACGATTAGGTTAGTTAGAGAGGAGTCTCTGAAGAGAAGAGGACGTGAATAAAGGTTGAAAGACAATCTGAGTGATGAGTACAAAGGGCAGTCAATGGGGATATAGGAGACGGAAATGGAGCCTGGAGTTCTGTTTTTCTAACGACAAACTGAAATACCTGCTAAGAAACGAATTTAGTTCCGGCAATTTGTAACTATTTTCTTTTCCGAATCATACGCTTTCGCCCGTGTTAATTTACCATCTAAACGAATACCTAAGTATTTTACATCGATAAAACGCGCGTAAAAATAATATCGTTTAAACATCTAACGATTAAGAACATTCGAAAGAAGGTTTAATTTTCGAAACGCCGATCGGAAGAAATTCGCATCGGAACTCGATATGATAATTGCAAGTGTTGTTCGTAATTTTTTTTTATAGCTATTCAAACGGGCTGTCACGAAAATTACATAACCGATTGACACTTTCGACGATAATACTAAAGGAACAGGATACAAACATGATGCGAGAAAGAATCACTTGCGGAAGGCACCTCTCGAAGATAGCTTAACAACAGCGATAAATGAAAACGTCGACCGAGTCGGACGAGACTCGTAAAAGAAACAGACCACGCAATCGTCATCAGCCGTTCGAGTGACAACTTTTTGACTTAAATTATCCATTTTTCTATCGAATCTCTTCTGATTATGTGCCCAAGGAAACTTAGTATTTGTATACGGATTGATGGTCGTTACGATCGTTTTCTTCGATTTCAAGCTTCTTTAGTACAGACATATTCGTCCTTTCTACTGTTCATGGTATCTGTAGGGCGCGGTTGTTCCAAAATCGTTCGTCTTTGGGTAGTTTTATTCATAATTCTGCTCCATATGCGGCCACTGGGAAGACTAGCGAGGTAGAGTTTTGTTTGCTTAATGAGCTGGTGATCTATATTTTCTCTAGATCGGCCAAAGCATTGCCATTCCGATTCTTCTCTTTATTATATTATCCTTTTTGCGATATTTGGAACCCAAAGGTAAATTGTTTCATCTTTTATTAGGATGTATATTGCGAAGTGGTTTGGGGATTACATTTTGTCTGTCTATAATCATCTTTTTTTTTCCCTTTTATATTTGTTATAAATTGTATATTATATTCGCTCGATATAACGGCTGAATAAAAGTTTTGTAGTCTTTTTATAAGAAAATGTTTGTTATTTTAACTACTTTTTTTTGTTGTTTATTTTTCCACGCTGTTTAAACTATTAGTAAATGTTTCTTTCTAAATTATGTTCGGATAATTTATAAATATATATTTGAAATATTTATCGATTATTAAATTATTAACTATCGATCTATACATAGGCGTACACCAAATTGAATAATCTACGATCGTTACATTCATTTTTGATAAGAATTCTAAGCAATATTGAAAGATTAATAAGTAAAATGAAATTAACCTATTTAGACGGGTAGTATACAATTTTTAAAGTGCAACGTGTTTATTGTGACATAATCGAAAAAGGAGAAAATTAGTTTAAAATCGCGAAATTTTTATATAAAAAGACCAGAAAATTTTTCGGCTATTATTATCAAGTGGGAGCATAAATAAATAAAATATAAAAATATACAACAAAAATAATAAAAAAAAAAAATTGAAAAAATACTTAATTCGTACGTGCGTAAAATAAAAAGCGGTTATGTATTTTTTTCACATTGCTATTTTTTTTTTGGTAATACATCTTAATTATGTTTTTTTTTTTTATATTTTATTTTTTGTTTTACCTTTTATATTTTTCATAAATTGTATATATTTTTTTATATCCGCCGGATAATGGTTTAATATCTAAAAGCTTTATTATAGTATTTTTATAGGAAAATTTCGTTATCTACTTTTTTGTCGTTTATTTTTTTGAAAAAATGTTGCTTTGTAAGTAATTTTTATTTTAATAATTGAAATATCCCACGATAATTTAATAGTTATTATTATAAACAATAGGCAAATTATCGTGAATCCTATGAAAAAAACGAAAGGTTGAAATGTAATAATCAGACGACGATGGTTGATTTAAAGCGATAATAATAATGAAAAACGTATACCCCCATCTTATACATAGAAACAAAACGGCTAGACCCATGTAGGGTGCAGAGCCTCTAACGTAATAAAAATGCCTACGCGATCCTTTAACGAGATGAAACGGAAATACCACAATAGTAAAAGGTTGGTTTAAAATTGAAAAACTTGAACAGCAGCTTTTCAGTTCACTCAATCGCGAATAAGAATTTGGTCATGCGAATAAAATATCGTCGACCGATATAATCGAATTAAAGTCAGTAAGTCAAAAAAAAAAAAACAAATTAAAGCACTTTCCGCGTTTTTTTTGTTCGTATATATCCCGTTTAAAATTGTGGTGGACAGCTAATTTTTGAAACTCAAAATTCTCTGCATTCTTTTTAGTATATTCTGTTTCTTGTGTACATCGTGTTGTATTTGATATATTTCATTATTTATGTTAAACGTTCATTCTGTCTGAGAATGTAACCTATATTCGTATCTTCTTTCTTTTAATTTTCCTAATACGATTACTTTTTCACCGATTAATTTGCTACTAACTTCCTCCGCCTACGCTATGCTATTCTATCCTCAATATCAAATTTCGAACGCCTCCAACTGGCTTTGCGTCATTTTAACTATCGTCCAAGCTTCCGAACCATAAAACGCTCCGTACGAATGTTTCGGTCTATTTCTTCTTAATAAGTTTTAAATCCTTTCTTCTCGTAAATGCCAATTTCTCTAATTCTATATTTTCTTTTAAACTCTATATACTGCCGAGCAACATTTGCCGACTGCTCATATCATATTTAACAGAACGTCAATTTAGAGTACAGCGAGGAAGTACGACATCCGTATGAAATAGAAGTCGGAGTTCCTTAGGGAAGCGTACACGGTCCGATCTTACATCTGCTGCATACGTAAGACTTATCAACGGACACGAACGATAACGGCTACTTTTGCTGACGATACAGCTATTCTAGCTGTTACCAGTAGTCAGTCCGACGTAACAAATAAATTGCAAAACTCGCTAAATAGAGTGTATAAATTTTGAAGATCAACCAAGATAAATCAAAACATTACCACGAACCTATTCCGCAGGCTGGCTCATTAGACAAGCGTCTGACGTGGGAAGTGCATGTGCCACAATGAAAAGCAAGCAGATAAAGATTATCGGCTTATCGGAAGAAACTCGCTGTGCCAGTAGGTCTAACAGAGCAAAGATGCAGGCCAGACAAAATATAATACTAAAAGCAATAGTCGATGCGTACCGCTATTCTAGAAATGACAATGTCCATCGAGATCTACTGATTCCATTCGTGAACGAAGAGATTCGAAGATACTGCTCGTAAAAAGAGGTTGGTGCGATATATCAACGTGGAAGCAGTCCGGTTGCTCGATACATGACGTCGGGCGTCTGCTCGACACAGCCGATCTAATTGTATAATTATATAAAACCAATTACACCTTAAATGATTATATCTGAGTTATGGTCGATGTGTGCCATTGACTTTAAACACATAGGCTTTACTAATAAAATTAGGTTTTGTTACATTAAGGTTAAGTTTGTAACAGTTGATGTTTATTTAACTTAGTAGGTTAATATTGTATCTTTATTTATTTAAAAAAAAATATCCTATATATACTCCTTCCAGCGTTTATTATTACTTTTTTGAAATATCTTTATCTTTTCCTTTTATTAATACTCCATACATTTTTTTTATATTTTCTTACATATACAATACTAAATGTGAAACAGCGATTTCGAATATAACTGCTCGTGATCTTGGAGTATATATTTGAAATTTATACTCGAATTTTCAACGCATATAAATCAATAACTTTTTAGTATATTTATTATACGAAATTCGTCCGTATTTTTTATTACGAGCAGTAGCTTTCGACAGTGCTCGAGACAATTAGACGGACCACCGCTAAAAGTTCGTGCGCAGAAATGGACAGAAAAAGCGAGGAACGAAAGTAGATTGAAAGAAGAACTGAACCCGGTGCGCCGCTTAATTTGGCCATAGATGGAAAACCTTAAACCGACTTCGCTCTGGTTGCGCCAGAACTTCAGTGAATTTATTCAAATCGGACCTGGCTGAAAATGATATAAATGCAAGCGTGGAGAACAAGCCATGGACACTTGTTCCGGTGTAATTTGGTGCCTTCAGGCATAACGGAAAAAGACGTATGGAGCACAGAGCTACGTCGTAGCCATTAAAATGGTCGATACATGTATTAATATTGTATAAACTTGACTAGCAATAACTAGTTTACTCGTTATATTTAATTTTATATATTGGTGTCCTCATATGTCTCGGACACGATAATAATAATAATAATAATAATAATAATAATAATTAGGAGCAGTTAATGCCACACGTGTGTTAATTAAATTCTAATTACTGTGAATGTCGTTTAGTCATCTAAATTTTTACAAGAAAATTTGTTACAGCTTCGAAATTTTATGTATATAGTCGAGTATGCATGCCCTTCGTATGATGTTGAGCGTATTTTTGACAATATGATATTATCGAAAAACGTCATGCACCGCCTCGTCGATAACTAAATAATGAACGGTTATTCCAAGATACGTTCTATTTACCGATATTTCCAGTCCCTAATGAGTTCAAACTGTGTTCTCTTTTTATGATTTGGAATCCAAACAAACGTAATTTTCGCATTACGTTTATGTAAATAGAAAACAATATAGGGTAAGCAAAATTTGAAGTTTGAAATTCTATATATTTTAAAACCAACAACGAGTTTATGAAAATTACGTAGTGATTAGGCTGAAAATCAACCATTCGTATTAGCTACTAGAGAACTAGCTCAGTCAACAGGGCTGACAGCATGCACGGAAGATTTAAGACTGGGTTTTATTCTGAATGTGAAATAAGTTCCACTTACATGTGACGATGATTTTAGTCGTAAGTTAATATTTATTATTCCGAACATCATTTTTAATTACTTATTGCACGATGATTCAAACTCTTCCAAATACGAATGATCGACTTTTTCTTCTTGCCGTGACGGTCATCTGATATACCTTTTCCCACCAATATTTAATCATCTGAACTACCTCGTCCGAGGATTCCATTTATTCTAGTCCTATCTTTTATCCCGTATCGTATTGGCAACAACGAACAAGTTAGTAGATGCTCCGAATCTTCTATCATGCCATCTTTAACATCTGTCGTCATCTTTCATTTTCCATAACTCCATGTTCTTCTCGTCAACGTTCTTATTCTACTTAACGTTTAGCACGTTGAACACGGAAATTTATTACCGTGAGCAAAATGCTCATTCGGTTGTTCTCATAACTTTCAATCTATATTTTTACTTTATCGATCGGTGTCAACTTCAAGCATACTATTCGGTTAGTTTCGTGTAATGCCGCATCTATCTTTTTACAAGTGCGGAATCGCGACATACTGCACTAGCGTATTCACCCGCGGAACAACCGAAAATTGATGTTAACACACTTGGATGAGCACTCCACGTCGAGCCAAACCAATTAAACCATTCCTCGTACCGATTTCCTTTTTTTTTTTTTTATGCTCATAATGTTCTTTATATGTTAAGCTTAACGCCTAAGTACTTCGGGTGCTTGCCAGGTACATCCCGTGTGCTATTTAACATTTAGCTTGCGTTTTACATGCTTATTTCTCCTCAGAATTATTGACTACAGTGTACTGTTCGAAAGCGGTAGATACTTTTTTCAGATTACCACTTTGAGTAGTGGTTCTATTTCGCATAGCTTCCTCCTCCGTGGTTTTTTTTTTCTCAAACCAATTTCGTTGCTAACTAATAATGTGGAGGCAGTTTGTTACATGCTTAAAAAATAAAATTAAGATTCTTAGCACTGGGGACTTCTTACGGCTTATCTAATCATATTAAATTCGTGAAGACATCATTTTATAATTAATTATTTCCACTGAATTGAATTTATTATTAATCGATTGCAGTACTTTTTAATTTTATACTGTAGGAATAGTAAAACTGTTTTCTAATTTCCTCCTCCTTAGGCGAGAATAAATAGTTGAACTTACTAGAGAAGCTGACTCGAGTTATAAAACTGGCTGAATCTCGCGGGAATAAACGATTATTGCATTTTTTATGTTTCATACTATTTTAGTTTCATTTTATTTTCTAAAGATAAGCAACTGATACTTACATCGGCGCGTATTTATTGTGCGACGAACGGAAAAGTGATTTTTGACAATTTTTAAAATATGGCCAACATTCTTTTTTTTCTTTGCCGATATTTTCAGCTTCCACGTATTCCGTCATTAATTTAGAAAATGGCGATTTACTAGCTCTGCAAAATTAAAAAATATTAACAATTTGTATTTATGTATGTGTGTATATATAAATTACGCAGGTAGGTGTACGCACATATGATTAGAAACGTTTCAAATTATAGGAATGTGTATTTTACGAAATGGCAAGTCCTGATTTCTATGTGTATATATATATATGACTCCGATGGTATGTCATATCATGAGAAAAGTTGACAGCAGCCCAGTCAAGATGCTAATGGAATACGACCTTGGAGGAAAACGACAACGAGGCCGACCAAGAAGACGGTGGATAGCCTCTGTCAGCAACGGCATGGTGGAAGCCGATGCCAATATAGAGGACATCGCGGATTGCAAGAAATTGAGAACAACGTACTACTATCAAGCGGACCCCTTTCTTGAAAGACGCTAGGAAATAAAAAAATATGTATATATAGGTATATATATTTATATTGTAAAAAATGACTTTTAGGGGGAAAATATCTAATAACAGACCCATTCAGATACTTGAAAATCGTAAGCTAATACACTAAGGTTTCGGTTTCTTATTAAAGAAAAGTACAGTAGACTTTTATATATATATATATATATATATATATATATATATATATATATATATATATATATCACGATCACGATGCGCTTATATCAATCCACTGCTGGATGTAAGCGTTCCCCTTTTGTTTCCACCTGTAGCGATCTTGGGCCTCGTTTATCCATATATATATATATATGTATATATTACAAAAATTCACGGATTTTTTCACAACTATATGCAAAAGAATATGGATTGCATCTGAATATTTCCAAAACAAAGTACATGATAATAAATAGGGAAAAAGAAACACCATTAAAAGCTGATTGAAGAACAATAGGCAAAGTACTCAGGTAGCGACATAAACGAACAATGGGATGCGAGCAAAGAAATAAAAATCCAAATCGAGCAAGCACGTAATAGAATTTTTAAGCTTAGGGACTATATTACGTTGTAAAAACATAAGTATAGAATTAAAGCTAACACACTGGTAAAAATGTTACGTAATGTATACGGCGTTCAAAGTTGGACTTTAACGAAGAATGTTAGAGAAAAAACCAGATGCGTCGGAAATAATCGCAGAATACTTCGAGTAAAATGAAGTCAATTGAGAGGTTATATCTTCCGAAGTTTGTTTTCTTGTAGTTCTTAGTTTAGCCGTCGCGAAGCTGACCGGAATGTAGCATGAATTAATTTAGCTATCATGAGAACATGGTCGCTGCCAGCTAAATCTGCATGATGGTGTAATATGTTTGCTAACTGCGGCGAGGTGATAATTAAATCACGCGTTAACCAACTCTGAGAAGCAAAACTTTAGCGACCTGGACTGCTGTGCGTGGCACGTTAATTTAATTTCATTTAATTAAGTCGTTTACATAAAAGCGAGGAAATAGTAAAGGAAGTCAAACATCGAAAACTGAAATATTTCGGACGCATAATGCACCGCCCGTAATATAATTTGCATATTCTTATACAAGGGAAGAGACCTTCGGGAAAAAGAAGAATAACATAGGTGCAAAACTTAGGACGCAAATACAGTAAACTGTTCCGGAATGTATGAGATAGATAAAGAATTAAAAAATACGGACATGACAACATGTTGATGATGATGTACATATATTATATAGGTATATATATATATAAAACTAATAAGAAAATAATTTTAAGGAGAATGAGTAATTAGAAGTTTCTTGAAAAATGTCATATTAGTAACAATGTTTTTTGAAAGCGTCGATTTTATGAGATTATTTATTTATAACCGGACTTTAAATTCGATTGAAATTTTTAATACGCATCGAATACTTACAACATTTTTCATGAAAATTACGAAAATAATAAAAAAATTTTATTCGCTATACGTACGAAAAAAACAGATGCAGTATTTCGCCGACTAGACCGTAATTTTGAATAGCGGAATCATCTCGACTGTGTACTTCGCAGATGGCTCGTAAAATACACGCTTTGCCATCCATACCAAAACTGGTCAACATATCTTCCACTACCGCGTATAGTAAAGCTCTGAAAACGAAAAAAAAAAAAAAAAAAAATAGTAATTAATAATAATATTAGTAAAACGTACTTTGAAATTTGTAAATAGATCGACATTTTCGTTCTATTATTTTATACACCGAATTAACATTAAGGTGAAACAATAAAAAACGAGGATAAGGCGGTGAGAATGTTTTTCGATGTTACAAACGGAATAACAGGAAGGCAGAATAAGATGTAGGTATGTAGGTATGTCGGTAGGTGAAAGATGGCTAGTATTTGCTGACTTTCCGGTTTGATTTGATAGTGGTCGAACGATGGGCAAGATTAATACGTGGACCCGACTGAGCCCTGGATCAAGGCCCTACGGGTCATGGGGCCCCTTATTAACTAAAAGTGAAGGAAAAAAAGACGATATAATAGACGAATTTATAACGTAAAAAGTAAGGCGAAAATGTATGTAATATTTTATTTTAATAAGTTATAAATGTTTAATAACTGTTATTATTTTATTATTTAATTATTATTTCTTTAAATTCAGAAAATATTAAAATATAAATTGTAAATTAAATCCAAATTTTTTTTTATGCGAAAATATTATTTATATTTACATTCAATTTTACAGCGATATTTATATTTACATACAATTTTACGTTGTATGATAAAACATTCTCGTTTAAAAACGTTAAAAATCTCTGTCCTTACAAGGTGGCCCTAACAATCACGTTTCCAGGGCTTAATCCGGCCCTGGTCGAATGGGAAATCCTGCAGAACCCGTTAATACGCTGATATATTTCTATCTGTTTTCATTCTACGCGGCCGAATCGAGTAGCTAATTAATATTCACTTTTTTTTTTTATACAAGGAGCTTCGTGAATTTAAAGAAAAAAGTGGAAAAATAAACTAGGTGGTAATTTTTTTAGTTCCTATAAATCTAATTAATCTAAAATATTTAATATTCCTCCCAATTCCTCAATACAATCCTGTGTCGTTAGCTGACTTAATGACAGCAATGTTACGTGTAATATCGTCTTTTCCCGCCAAGGACATGTCAATACTTTTCCGCCATTCTCTAGAAGGCAGCTCCATAATTCGTTTGGTTAATCTATTGTTCATTCTCCTAACTATATGTCGTGCCCAGTGTTTCACTTCAGCTAGTCGTACTACAACATCCATTACTTTTGTTTGTTGTCGAATCCGTGTGTTTTGTTTTTTAAGACACGACATTAATCGTTCCTTCGCACGCTGTGTCACAATAACTTTTCTCGGTATAGTTCTAATGGGAATCCACGTTTCCGCACCACATGCCAGCACGGACAGGATGCGTTGATTGTACATTTTTATTTTTTATAGGATTAAGGAACTGTTTATTACTGAGTCTTCCAACTACAATCGATGACTATTCATTTCTGTCTGCATAGCGTTTGTATCCGCGCTAATTACTCCAGCTAAATCTATACGTTAGTTTAGTTGATTTAACTCCCGTCCGTTTAATATTATATCGATTCGTTATGGAACATTATTTATAATCTATCAGGCCTACCGTTTTTAAAGAATAGTCGCTTCAAATGTCTGATGATAATTATATCGACTAAAATACTTACAAAATATCGCTAAAAATTATCGAAAATTTTCAATTTTTTCAAAAACAAATTACGACTCGAACAGTCATCGTCGAATCATGAATTCTGTCTTTCCGCGTTGTAAGAAAAATTACTTTAGAAAATAAAAAAAACTACTAGTAGAATCCAAACGGATCAAACACCAGTTAGTAAAACCGCGACACGGTAAAACAAGTACATCGCGTTGTTTGTAAAATTCGAAAATCTTTTAACGAAAAATCACGGTTCGCGACGTACTGTCGCAAAAACAAACATTTTTAATTCAATATATTAAACCCAACGTGCACATTACGTACGATGATATAAGACGATTATTTAATAAACTCGTGATAAAAATTTCGTAAAGAAAAAGAACTCCGCTGTGAACTTGATGTGGCGATGACTCAAATGTTTTCATTTTCAAATCTACGTCGCGCGTACATATTTTGTGCAGCGAAGATTTGAACGAAATAACGGATAGCATACGAATCGGCTCGCTCGTTTTACGGGTTAACTCCCCATATGTAACATATCAATAGAAGTTTCACTTTAAAAAGTGACTTCGCTTCCGAACAGCAGAGAAACTGCGGATAGGGTCATAAAAGACTCAACAATTAATACCTGCTCGAGAGAACTCGTGTGTACGCTTTCCGCCTCTCATATTCTTATTGACTCTCCTTTGTACTCCTCACTCAGACTGTCTCTCAATCTTTCCTCCTCACGTCCTCCCTCTCTTTAAAGATGAATGCTCCTCTCTAGCCTAACCTAATAAATTTTCAAGTATTTACGAGAATAAATAAAACATAGAGGGGGTCGCAAGCAATTACATACAGGTTCGACCGAACGCAAACCAAAAGAAGTATATAATAAAAAATATCTATGGAGAAATATCAAACTGAGATATTATAATATAACTGTGGGCGGAATAATTCCATCAAACAGCGTAACAATTAATAGAAAACACGAAAGAATTAAACAATCGACAGAAATTGTAGAAATAAAATCGAACCCGGGAGAAACAGGTCGATCCGAAGAATTTTATTCTATGGTCATACGCAAAGGATGATGCAGCCTATTCGCCGGAATATTGTTTAATTACGGGCGAAAACTAAAAATTAACGACACGCGTGACCAAAAATGACACGGACGAATTGAAAATGGAAAATGATGTTGGAAGGTATAGAGAATAGGTATTAACATTTAAAAAATAATTATTGAAATCAACATGGAAATTAAGAAGAAATGGATTAAAACATTTGTACAGACCGTGTTACTTAATGGTTCGAAAGTTCGGACGGTAGACAAAAAAAAAAACAGAAGGAGGCATTAAAAACCTGTTGGAGGAAAGTGGAAAGAATATGGACAAAGGAAATTAGTAACAAAGAAGTATTTAGATTAATCCGTGAAAAATAAGCTTAATAAGAAAATTAAAAGAAAAAATGTATAAACCAATTGGTCATCTTTTCAAACACACACGAATATTTGACACAAATAATTGAAGGCAACCCATAGAAGAGGAAACTCGAAGAGCAAGAATGAAATGTGTGAAACGAATGTACATAATAAAAATGTGTAATATTCAGAGAATTCTGACATTTCGTCCACCGATATTAACGAAGATTAACGCAGTGACAGGCCGATAAGAACTGGCAAAAATTACCACTTTTATACATCTACGATAATTCATCTAGGGAACAGGTCACAAACAATATACGACATCTGCGGATGGATAGCGTGTTGTGTGTGTTTTCATAAAATTTGATAAAAAATTTACTGGGAATTAGACTTTCGAAATAATTCATCTTACCTTTCTCCTCCATGAAACATAGGTTCCTTTGGCGGCGAATAAACTGGTAGGGGAGGTTGCGCCGACCTGGAAGTTCTTTTCCTCTGGAGAAATTGAGCTACGTAATCGGCGAAATAAGAGCCGGCTTGACGACCTAAACTTCGACCTAAAAGAGGCGGCAATACTCCGTACGGATTTTGGTTATCGGTAAGACCGAGCAGATCGAAGTCGACTAGAAAGAGAAAAAATATAATAATAATAATAATAATTCGTACAAAGACGTCTTAAATTTCGCATATAGAAACGGATACGGTTTAAATTAATTCGTATGTAGCGGTGGCGTACTTGCTAGAGTACTCGACTATCAACTTAACGATCGGACAGTTGAAAACTAACACGCGACATAGAAAGTTTTTCATCATTATTTAATTCTTAATTATCACGGAAAAGGAAGTGGCACCCCGTTCCCTATATAACATCATATGCGCGCGCATATATAGTGCCTTGAATGCTAGCTAAATTTGCATGTAGAAGTAAACCGTGCAATAGCTAGTCACGACGTTCAGCAATGAACAATACGATGATGATGAATTAAATTCGTAAACGATTAAAAATTCACCCGTCACATTCCGTCGTTCAAGGATTTAATTTTTAATAGAACGGAAATGAAAAAAAAAATAAATAATAAAAATAAGAGTAAATAAAAATTAGAAAATATAATTTATAAAAAATCTGTATTCATAATTATAGATAGATTATAAATAAATTAGTGTAGGTGTGTAGTGTATACTGTGTGTGAAGTGCATGTGTAGTTAGTGAGTGAAGAGCAAAGACTAATACAATTGTTGCAGTTTCACGGTTGATTTAAGTATTAAGCCAAAGACGAAAAAATTAAAATTGGCCAGATTTAAACTTCTTACACACTCCATATAAAGCAGGAGGTTTTTGGAATTAGATTTGCTGATAACCATTTCTTAGGAAGAGTTAATTTTGTATTGTGAACGAAGTTCAGAAAATTAAGGGTAGTGATGTAACAAATGTTCAATGTTATCCTCGGCACCAGAGGTACACAAGGTACACACAAGGTCTCACTTATGAGATGGAACATATGTAAATAGGAAACAAATTTTCCATAGAGCACCTGTGCATAATAAAAGTTAATATTTAAATTTTTTAGTTTCGGGAAAACATATAGGTCTTCCTTTCAGTTTCACGTCTATCCCACCCATGTTGGAATGAGAGAGTTGTTAATAATTTTTTTTTAAATTTCAATATTGGGATTGTTCCATAAACTAGCCGTGTATACATCCAGAAACTGGAAATTTTTGACACAGAAAATATCATCAACCACCCTGTATTCAGAGATGATTAAGGAACCGATCCAAAGTTAGAATGTTAGAGATAACATTAGACGTGGGACAGGTTCGATACACAGATGAAACATTTAAAAGTAGTTTCTTCTTATGCCGGCTAACAAAGTTAATGGTTCTTTTATTGATATATACGAGAGAGCAATACTGTACAGACTCAATCAGCCCCTTATACAGGATGACCCCCTCACCCTATATCTCGAGACGAAAGTGTTAGGTTCGTCTAAGTTTATTGTAGACACCATCACATTTCCTGTGAATATACTCTACATGTGGTAGAAAAGTCAGTCGATAATCAAGGGTGAGACCTAGATATTTCAAGTGACGGGTGTGTGGAATTGTTTGGTCAGATACTAACTAAGTTCTTCTACATTCTTTACTAGTCTCTGATCACCAAACACAATAAATTGACATTTAGGAGCAGAGAAAACAATACCTAATTCATTGAGGATAGGTTTGAGTGACATACAACTTCAATTAATTTGAAACCGTAGTGCCTATCAATACTGAATGTGATGAATAAATCGTCTGCGTAGGAGACGAGCTCGATGCATTTGTTGGAATGGGAAATAAATTCATATAATTCAGAGTAAACACGAGAATATAAAATATTCCACAGTAGGACAGAGCCTTGAGGAACACCACAATGTCTCCTGCTGGCGACGGACACATTTATGTTCAGAATTTCATGTCGATTTTGAAAATAATTAATAATTGTATTAACGATGAAAGGTTTAATATTAAATCGTTTTAAAAGAGTAACGATTGCTCACCACCTACACCTATCAAAGGCTCTCTTGACATCAAAGGAGATAACAACTGCAGAATGGTCAGCAGTCAGTTGGTGTTTTAATTCCAGAAACCAACTTGTAGATGGCATTCTCAGTAGAGAGTCTCCTCCTGAAGGTAAACTAGTTCCAGTGACAGATTCTTTTAAGAGGATTTCATTAATAACCTTTTCATACAAATTACTAATTGATTTCAATAAAGAGTTAGGACCTTTTTTCAGGTTTTGGAAGCAGCTTAATACTGGCCACTTTCCAACACGCTGGGAAGAGATGGTGAGCACACTTGTTAATTATTGAACTAAGTAAATTAGGGAACTCAGAATCTAAATATTTGACAATTATGTTATTTATTTTATATAAAAAAAGTAGCTTTTTCATTATTAAGCCCCTTCACCAGACTTTTTATGTCACAGGAAATAGCTTAGGGAACACAACTGCTCCACCAATGGAACTAGTGGAAATCCAGCCATCATCAACCCGAGGGAAGAAATGATCGAGGACGGTATTACATTTTTCAGAATACTCTGTCAACGTAGAATTTCCTATATTAATATGTGCGATAATGGTGAGTTTATTTTTTTGAAGACATATTTATAAGGGCGACCTCAGGCAGTGTTGCCTTGGATTAGATGACTCCAAGCTAAACGTTTTGCTTTAGAAATGACGTTTTTATATTCTTTGTTCAATGCCATTAAAGTGGCATTCAAAATAAATTATTTGGAAATATTTTTGCATTTATTTTCAGCTTTTCTAAACCTTTCGAGAGTAAGATTCCACCAGTTAACCGCTCAAGCAGTAGCTTAAACATGTGACATAATAGAAATTTTACATAGATAGCTATTTGGTAATGTTATCATTACGATTAGAAGTGTTATTAGAATTTTCAACACTGTGTCGAAGATGGATAATATGTTTTTGATTAATGTTTTTACAAAAATAGAGTTCAGTCTAGTTTCCTAAATATGTTGGTTTGAGTTTTACGAATCTGGAAAGAGACAAGTTAGAGAGAATATTGCGATGAAATGTTAGATAAAAGTGATTTAGTGAAACCAGTTGGTGGATTCTGGCATGGACAATTAAATAATCAATAATGCTCTCTCTCCGTTGTAATTGCTAAAGGTAGGTTTCTTATAGTTTTCGATGACAAGATGATCGAGATTAATAATATTACGATAGTATAACGTAAATATCGCAAAACAATAATAGATTATAGTAATAATCATAACGGCGGTAATCTTATAAAATGCATCTTCTAGTTTGCTCGGACAGCACGAAGAATTCAAGCTAATTTTAGCCTATGGCAAAAATGTCTACAAGTTAGCATTGGTTTCGTGGGCAGCTCGTTTGAGCTATTGATTTCATAATTTTAAACTATAGTTATATTTTGCCACACGTATAAGAAAATACGCTTGATATTTTCTTTCCTGTATACTTACGTACACGTATAATTCTGTTCGTGTGCACGATTATGCGATTACTTTCTAATGTAGGGGACTGCTTGAGGGATCGTGTTGTGAACTAATATTAACACCCATCCAGCTGCGATCAGATGCGAGGTATCATCGAACCTGAATGATCAGTAATTGTGGATTGTAAACTGTTGGTTGGTCTTCAAATGAGATTTTTGAATACAGATCACTGGAGATTAATATTGCGCTATTAACAGATTCCATTGTAGGATTTTATTCGTGCTTCGTTAGCTCAGTTTCCGAGTCAGTGTTAGTGCCACGAAGTGCATTGATCAGTCTGGTTAATTTGTTCTTAATCTCTTGTCAAACTATAAACTTTTCATGATTGGTAATGAGTTGGTAAACTGTATTTGGTCTAAGTTCATTTACTTCACTGCTCCGATGTAATTCGTTTCTGTAAGAATCGCAAACATAATATCTTCGAACTGTATAACGGTCTGCATTTTGTTCCATTTCCTCTTTGGCTGCTTTGATCGTGACCTAAAAGCTGACCGGTTTTATACTCCGTTGATTTCAACTTCTTTGGTTTAGGTGGATGTTTCTCAACATTTGTACCATGGGTCGCTTCAGTGGATGAAAAATCGCTCGTTTAAAAGCTGGAATTGAAGTAACTGTAGATTTATCATTTTCCATGTTCTGGGAGTTTTACACAATTCAACCGACGTAGTACGTATTATTAAGACCTTTTCTAATAATTCACACTCCTACACCGTCATAATCTAAATATATTATAATTTGTTCGATCTTTATTTGACTATGTATTAATTTGTATTTCGTCATTTTCTGAAATTATTTTTAAAAACACACACACACGCGCAAAGAGAATATTAAATGCATCAACTTACTACTAAATGGTAAACTAATTGACATGTTAGAAAGGAATCCGTCTGGCGGATACCGTACAAATGGTAACGATAACGATGGTGTAATTGTAAGATGAGTGCCAGGCGGTAATGCTAATCGACCGTCCGTTGTAATCCACAATAATCTTTTTTGTCTTGTGTGCTTTTCCGATGATCGGTGATGATGTTCGGGCATTTTGTCTTTCCATTTAAATGCGTTTCGATTCTCCCTTTCCGGGTGGTGTTGCTTCTGCGAAAGTTCATCTTGTCCGAATACCTCACGCAACGACATATTACTTAAAGTCGTAGCGACTAGCGTGCCTACTAGCCACCAAACCAGCTTGCAAATTTCCATTCGATTCCGTTGCAATTCTAAAAGTATTTACAAAAAATAAATACATAATTGTTATTTTTATTACTATTATTATGTGTAGATGGCGTAAGTGTATGTGAGAATGTGCGTGTGATGTGTTTATATCGTGAGTGAACAAAAGATTGTATTTTGCCACTCGTGCTACATACGCATCGAATGGGGCTATTAACGATTACATATAAATTTATATTATTTCAAAACTTCTTCATCTTCCTTCTATTATCAACGCACTCTTTATATCCCCAATAACCGCTTTTCACTGACGGCTCTGAATCAATCATACATGTTTGTGCAGCTTTAGTTTACCCCCTTGCGAATTTCATCCATCTTCACTTCAGAGGCTGCGACTATCCTTCATTCTCGTCGTTTCGTCTGACTATCCTTCATTCTAGTCGTTTCGTCTGACTATCCAGAACAACTGTCATCATTTCATACTGCGGAAGTTGTCTCTCTGCCGTAAAATTTTCACATTTCAACCCACATTTCTCTCCTATAATAGTGAAAATCCACAATCATGTCGCTCTTCTACAATTTATTGGAGTCTACAATAAGTTATCATGAATCTCCTGCCACTCTAGAATCAGAGATAACTTTCTCGCTGATTATTATTATACCAAATCTCCTTTCTTTTTTGTATTATTCATCACTTGTTCACCGAACGATGACCTCTCCATTACTCTGCATCTAATTCCGCACTTTCCTCCTTAGAATTTACCCATCATACGCGACAACGAATATTTTTCAACACATAAAACGTGTTCAAGGAAATTTATCGCTCTTTTACGTTGGCAATTAGTTATTTCTTAACACCGACTATTTCGAGAACCGTTGAATTTTCTATATACCCGTGATATGTTCAACATTCTACGAATTATGCAAATGTCTGATCTATCGGAATATATATATATTTGAAAAAAAGATTTACGTAAACGTTCTGAATTATATATTTCAGTGTGATCGCAACCTGCAAATAACGAAATATGCTATTATTACGACACCAGTCTTAAGCTAGGTTGCCGACGTTTGATTGTATAGGAAGAAGAAGAATTGGCAATTTGTTTTCTTACTTACATCATACGCTTCAATACGAAACAAAAAATCAATTTATCCTAACCGAATACAAATCTTATTTTCAGAAAAACAGTCACACTAACAGACTTATTAACTCGTCCCAAATTTCGATAGCCGGTTCGGGGAAGGTGGAGGGCCTTTCAATGGTGTAATAAATTCACTGTATCTCATGTGCTGTAATTTGCTCCCTAAGATGGTTTTTATTTTTGGTTTCATCTCGGATGATTTTCACCTTTTTGATTTTCTTCTTCGGTTCGCCATATGCAATCAGCTGACTGGCTATTTTATTAGCCGTGACAACATCCTTAGTGATGATAATAATAATAATGGAAAAAATTTGAGCCCGAAATCGGCAAAAAAAATTTCCCTTCTACTTTAAAAGTTTAATACGTCTCGCATAAATCTTGTTGCAGTAAATCGTGATTTATTCATTGCTATTTTTAAACAATGATTTTCCAATATTTTATTTAACTTAAGTACTATTGATGTAGACATTTGATAAAATTACTTTTTTATAAATTAAAAATTTATTTTACGCCGATAGCGCGGATCATTTATTTAATATAAAGAACCAACCCTTTTTCTATTTACGCGTATGATTTATAAATATGATTCGCCGACTCATGTTGGTGTCTACATTTTTTACATTTTCTTCACGGTACAAATTAACGTATTTTATACGAATGAAATTTATCGAGTTTCTATATTATACATAATTGATTTATTTTTACCTTCATTGACCTCGATTTTATATTTGTGCGAAAAATTTTATATTTTATCAAACACCTTTTTAAAGTTATTTCGTCTATTCTATAAGAAGACAACATTTAAAAAACTATTATTTGCGCAAAGATTAATATCCTAAATTGTCAGTAAGTGATTCCTATTAAGTACAAAAAAGAAATGGACATTTGTAGCACTTCAGCTTTAAATTCTACCATCCAATAGCATTCATGTCGGTTAATTCAATCATTTTTCTTCGTTATACAGTATTCTAGTCGACTTAGATCTCCGTATCTCACTGCATTTGCCGACCTATTTCAAAAGACGAGAATTAAGTATACTAAACATTATGCAATCTAAGTTGCGATGTATAGTTTCACGGATCGTTAATACCATCAATCGAAAACCAATCCAAATATTTGAAGTAATCTAGCACTACAGATACTATAGCTAGTAAAGTAAACAATAACTCACACTACAAGAACTTCAAATTAACGATTTGTCATGAATTTTACGGTACCACGGACATGTAGTTAAGAAAGATTCAATAAAAAAAGCAATAGTACAAAGAAAATTGGATGACATAAGCAGACGCGTTTCAAACCTATGGTATACTAGATAAAGATTTTATCATTTAAGAAGCTCATGAGATGATCAGTGGAGAATCGGAAAGACGGTGGCAAATGGTGCAAAATCTTACATGGTAAATCGAATAAATAAGATGTAATATATAGTCAAATTCGGAATATGTATGTATATATATGATTCTATGGTTTCCCGGTTGTCTGCAAATGTTTAAAACGTAAGGCTCGTATATGTGACAATTGAAAAACAAGTGATTTTCAACAGCATTAGTTTGATTATCAGCAGAATGAGGACTCAAAGATCGATTCTGAACATACGAACTGGAAGACGATTTTTACCGGAACGTAAACGTGTCATGGTAAAAAAATATTTACGACAACTAACTTTAGTAAATAACAACCCGAAACACCGAGTAGTACAAGAAAACAAAAGAACATAGCTAAAGAATGAGGAATAAACCAGTCACGATGGCGATTCTTGAAGCATAAATGTTCGAGAATGGAACGTCAGATCAGAAGTCTTAACGACACTAGCGAACCATTTTTATGACGATGAGAAAGAGGGGTGACATGTACCTAGAAAGAGATAAATGTGAAATGGGAGTCTAAAATTAATCGCACATAGAAGTTTTAAACTCTATCTAATTTGATTTAGATCGACCGAAGCATTATAATAGATAAAGTCGCAACGATCACGTTTATAACGTTATTAGTGAAAATCCCCAAATAGTTGAAGAAAGTAATCTTAATATATTTTATAATTGGAATGTGGTAGAAAAAATATGGTCTATATTATGTCTCCAAATAAATAAGATTTTAATCTAGGGTCATTTCCAGATATAACGGAAATACGGTCTTTATCAAATGGAATGTACTGGGGGGGGGAATTTGGATACGGTTAAATTTGAACATAACTATTGCAAGTTTATTGGGAGTTAATAGAGAGATCTGAGGAATTTAAATCAGGCAGTAAGAGTATGAATATATTCTATTGAGTTTCTGGGATGAAGGTGATAACTTTCTTTTCGAAAAGAATGAGATCATGAGCGTATGAAATTTGAATGAAGCTAAATAATAAATAACATAGAGTCGAGTAGCCCATTACCAATATATATATGATCAGCTGGAAGCAAAGGAAAATGTAAACTTGATATACAAAATTACCAAAGCAAGACATAGAGCGACTGAAGATATTGACCCCACCTTTCAGATAAAATCTACTACAAACAGATTTGTGGGGGAGGAATTTTCACACCCTAAAACATCAGATTGTTTACTTATTCAAGGACCTATCAAGCAGATAACGATAGACGAGATGCTGCATGCTTTAAAGAAAATGAAGAATGGAAAAGCAACGGGTCCAGACGATATTCCAGCCGAAATTTGGAAATTACTTAGGCAAAAGGGAGCTGATATACTATCGACACTTTTTAACCGAATAATAAATGAAGGACGTATCCCTCAAATTTGGACCACGAGCACAACAATCCCCATATGGAAACAAAAAGGAGACATTATGAACTGCAGCAATTACCGCCCAATTCGTCTACTTTTCCATTAAAATATTTGAGCGCATAATGGATTGTCAACTACTGAATTTGACACAAGTCACCATAAACCAATGCGGATTTGTAAAAGGACGAGGGACAACGAATGCGATCCATATGGCGCGATTGCTTGAGGAGAAACATCAGGAAAGAAAGACTGCCATCCACATGGTCTTTTTGGATCTAGAGAAGGCTTTTGACAAGGTGTCACACGGAGTTACTTTGGAAGGCGCTACGAACGCATAAGATTCCAGAACATTATGTGAAGATAATACAGACCATATACAAAGCAGCGACCAGTGCAGTGCGATGTCCAGCGGGCATTTCACCGCCTTTCCAGATCACTGTGGGAATCCATCAAGGCTCAGCATTGTCGCCGCTACTATTCATCGACTATTCATCGTCTGCATGGATGTCATAACAGCAGATCTACAGACCCCGCCTCCGTGGACACTGCTATATGCGGACGACGTCTTTCTGACAGATAAATGCAGGGAAAATTTAGAAAGACGCGAGCAGACTTGGAAAAATAGATTGCAGGAAAATGGACTGATACTCAACATCAGCAAAACCGAGTACATAGAATGTGAAACACTCTCAGATGAGCCTATAAAAATAGATAATACGGTGTTTAAAAAGACCGAGAAGTTCAAGTATTTAGGCTCAATCATTACTTCGGATGGAAGCACACAACATGACATAAATTCCCGGATGCAAATAGCATGGATGAAGTGGAAACAGTTAATTTTATGTGACAAAAGAGTCCCGATTCACCTCAAGGGGATAATATATAAAACAGTCATCAGACCGGCAATGTTATATGGAGCCGAATGCTGAGCTACAACTATGAAAATGGAACAAAAACTTCATGTTACAGAAATCTTTGTATTAATTCGGTATAAATGGTTCCACATTGAGAGCGGTAGTATGTAAATGTTCAGTTCGAGACGAATAATGAAAATTAAAGCTAATTTATATACATATGTGTGTGTGTGTGAGTGTGTTTGAAAAAATTTATTGCTTTCTCTCGTAGTTTTTACTTTACTAAGGTAAACGAGGTCCAAAAATAATGATTTAATTTTTATCTGTATTTATTTACAGATTATGATGTTTATAATTTTTTTAACATAAACTACACATATATATTATAAAGTTTTCCCAATATGTTCACAATTCACCAAGTCTGAATTTTTCTTTGTTCTAAATTCATCCGACACAAATGTGTAGATAAGGTTGTTAAGCTTAATGTTAGGTTAGGCAAATAATTGGAACAATGCTGCTTACTAAATAATGAATCAAGCCAAATATAAATCAATGTAATTTCGCTCTGTGTAATAAATCTTCAGACGTGCTAGAACTACATATATGTTATAAGAATAAAAAAAAAATATTCAGATATGATGATTAAAATAAACTTCGACAGTTGTCACTGATTAAGATTGCGAAAGTTCTATTAAAAAAAAAAAAAAAAACATCTAGGCGAAAATTGAAATACGAACGTAGCGATAAATACAAGTGCTGGATAAATACATATATACCTCAGTACGTTCATTACAGTACAGTACGATGTATTGAAGAAATTAATATCTGCGACGACAACAATGTCAAAGCTAAACTGAAGTTTGGAAAAACCATTCTTGAACTATTTCTAATAAAACTTGTTTAGTTAATAGATTAATAATGCCGATCTTTCTATACTGGATGCTAAAAATAGAAAAGCGATCCAATATTTCAATACTACAGAAGTTTCACGTCAATATGCGGCTGAAGAACTTAGTATAACAGAGCGTTTCTAGTGAGGGTATATTATAAAAAATGTTGATTTGTAAAAATAAATTATACGAGATCAAAATAGAACAAGCCAATAGGTGGAAAATCAACGTCGAATTATTTTGATGGAACAAAACATGCCGTTACAACAGTGGCTAAGATTGTTCGCCACAGATAGACGGAGTCGGTCGTACAGATCGTTTATAAAATTCACAGTGCTCGAATAGAGTAGAAGAAACTTTAACTTATCGTTTATTTTAGCATACTTTTTGACGTGAAATTTCTATTGTAGCGTTGTATACGGGGAGTTAATCGTAAAATGAGCGAGCGAGACGAAAGCTTATACACATAGTATGTACATAGGCAGGTCTATTCTCACAATGTAGTCGGTCCCCCCTTTCCCGCATGCTGTATTCATATATACGTGTATATTCAGTTTACATATATACGTACCAACACGTACAGAAGTTATGAAAGAATACTTTTTGCGTGTTCGTATTTTCTCTTGCGCATGCGCGCACCGCTATCGATAAAAATAACTTTGTTCCTCTTTTTTCCAAAAAAAAAAAAAAAAAAAACTTAAAGTTTTACTTTTTACCTGCGCCACGACGTACAGAACGTGTTCTTTGCAAGTTAGATGGGTTCTTTGGCGCAGTTCCCACCAAAACCTGTATACCGTTGGATACATTAACTAATAAATGCCAGTTATCGTTGAGGACATAAAACTCTACTCTTTACGAGATCGATACGGGGTCGAATGAGTGCGCGGAATAATTTCTCCGGAGAATATAATTTTCAAAATATTCGTGCGTACATATCATTAAAAATTTTCTCCCGGAAGAGAAATAATATTTAAAAATTTCGTACGAATTATATACAATCGCTAGAATTGTTATTATTATATTAATTATATGTTAAAATTTATCGTTCGAATTAAAATTTAAGAATTTATCGTGTTGAAATTAAAAATAATCAGGCCGCCATCATTACCGAGATACTTCGTCGAAGATGAGAAAGTGATAACATTCGAATATTTAACGGTTCCAGACGGATTATCGATCTATAACACAATCTACATACGGATTTATCGCAAATCCCAAACGAAGTAGTGTGTAAACTCTAGAGAAGATTTTATCAGTCTAGTCCTGTCGATAATTTTAATATTTAATGAAGCGTAAAATTATCATCGTTAACTTAACGAACCGTACGGTGGTTAAAGCCGATTGATCGAATAACGTGTATAAGAAAACAGACTTCGTTTCATATACGTAAAAATAGACGCATATTATATTATATATATATATATATATATATATATATATATATATATATGTACATACATATGAATACAAACTGATAGATAGAAAATACAAATTGGTAGCTACATACAGATATATATATATATATATATATATATATATATATATATATATATATATATATATGAATTAATATATGTAAAATAGGTAGATACAAAAGTAAATATACAGGATAGATACATATATTTATATATATAAATATAGATAAATAAGAAAAATATAATGTGTATATATATATGTGCATGTATGTATGCGTGTGTATTAATATGTATTTGTGTTATAATCCTGAATTGGACCAGTTATTTCCCTTCTCGTAAGTACTGTTAAATTTGCTCGCGTATATAATGCATCCACTTGCGCATCTAAATAGTCCCCACATGTGGATATACACGAAAATGTACGTGTTTACACCTGTGCGTATGTTTCTATATGTGTGGCGTGTAGGTACGTATACATCCCTATCTACTTACAAACTTTACTTACTTATACTCGCATATTTACTTGCATTACGTTGTTCTGCTCCAATCGAGGATAAATTACAAATGTATCAAATCCAGTATATATATATATATATATATATATATATAATTAATAATGATAATAATATTGTTATTATTATTAATAATAATGATGATAATATTATTATTATCATTACTATTATTATTATTGCTTTAATTATTATTACTATTATTAGTAGTAGGATTAGTATTAATGTACATCACGTATGTAAAGAAATGAGTGAGACCGGATAATATGCGGGAGACATATGCGCAAACATAATGATCGCACTCTATGTCGAACGATCGTAGCCGATTATAAATTATCGTCATGTGACCTATGCGCGGTGTAAAAAGATGTTCCGAAGCCAGTTGAATGGAATTGATTTTTTTTAATGACCCATTTTTTTCGCATTGCAGCTTAACCTCGTTTTTTAAAATTTCCCCTTTAGAAGATGACAATTTGATTAGAACGACATTTTCCAAATTTTGTACTTTCTGCCCTTTAAAATATTAAAAAAAAAAAAATTGGTGGCAGCTAAAAAGTTTGATGAAAAGACTGGCTAATACTAATTATTCGAGAAAACTAAAAACGCGCAATACGACTTTCTCTCTGTCTCCTCCCTCAAAAACAAACATACACCTTATATGCAACAATACACACACACACATATATATATAAAACGTCCTACTGTAGAAAATTTTAATTTACCCGTATAAAATTAAAAATATTAATTATTAATTTAGTAAATTTCAAACGTAAACCTGGAAACCTTCAATTAATAATTGTAACATTCACGTGTGTATTCGTATAGCGAGACGGATACACGCCTAGCTGTGCGCATAAACGCGCGTATAATATTATAACGTGCGTGTAGTTTAAAAATTTAGTCACTAGTTGCAATTTAGACGTTACGGAGCAAATTACGTGTAAAATGATTACAATGTAAACTTATAATCGTTTAAATTAAAATTATAAATATATACTTGCCCAATCACCGTTGATTATACATTATACGCGTGGCATGGTAAAAGCTATATAAAGTTATAATCATACTAATAATAATCTGAAATTATAATAATGGTGATGATAATGATTGTAATAGCGCATAATGTAAGATCCGAAACTTTTTATAATTCGGAACGAGCGTGTATTACGTCCGTGGCGATTAAACTAAAAATACTTTATAATATTAGTCGTTATGTATGCTGCAGTTATCAACTTTATAGTCACTCATTCGATTTGGTATTTATAAAGTGAGCCATCTGTAGTTTTGAAAATTCTACCATATGATTAGTCGCCATTCCGAGGGAGAACCTATTACGATTCGAGTATTTTGCTAAATTTTATAAGGACAAATATTCGTAAAATACACATAGAGCGTACACACGACAATAACTAACCTCAACCAACTACTATTCACGTCCGATACATGTGCTTTTCGATATACTATTTTCTAGCTTAAATATTTCGCAAAAACTATACAAAATAGTTTTTATAAATAATTTCTTCATATGCCCACCGTTCTATACTTTTGGATATACCATAATCATTTTCTTTTTTAAGTATTAATAAGTCGATTTTATAAGGAAAAAAAACCTTTTTCGAAAGTAATTTAATTGGAACACACACACACACACACACACAAAAAAAAAAGTTTATGTGTAAGCGTAAAAGGGCTAAGATAACACGCGCGTAGAAGAAATCCTAATTATAAAACGTGAAATCAGAATAGTAGATTGGTGGAAGTGTCAAAAAATAAACACCAATCGTGTTGCACAGAATACAGTGTCGAATGAAACATTTGTAAATAATAACAAGAAAAAAAATTTTAAACGCAACTATAATGTTTCCTAAGACATTAAGGTAACGGGACCAAACGGATCATTCGAAATAACGGACACAGAGCTTTCATTCTAAATTAAAGGAAATGAACTTATTGACTGTTCCTCCGATGTTGTACGTAATGTAAATTTTACGCAACGCGCAACTTAAAAAATTAAATATCCTACGCTAAGTTACGATAGATATAATCCAAATAAAAGAATATAAATATAAGAATTACACAACCTGGTTGAACGATATTCCGAACTAGTAAAGTAATATAAAAACGAAATGTATACTGGAAGGATTGAAAAAATAGAATCGTATTAAAAGTGATTCTTTTTTGGCTTTTAACTTCATAGGCTGACGTATACTTCACGTTTCCCCCAACCCGGTTGATATCGAACGTATTTTTTTATCTTGATTAGAATTTAATAAATATTTCGAAATAAAAGTTTATAATTAAAAAAAATTATTCGATTTTGGTATCTGATTTTTTTATTACTTCGTGTATGTGTGTATGTACAACAACAAATCCATGATCACAAATACAATTCTCGCATTGAAATTTGCACAACAACTACCCTTTGGATTAGGTAGTGTTGCTTCGTTTAAAATATATATTTATTTCATTATTATTTATTATTATTATTATTGAAAAAGAAAATTTAAAAAAAAAATGGTAGAAAATGGAAAATTAACATTTGATTTTTGCCTATTGCACAATAGTATGGATTTCTTACATACTGGGCGTTTGGATGAATATTAGCACGCTCGATGTGAATGAATAATTTTTTTCATTTACTTCGTTTTTTATTTGTTATAATTTTTATTATTTGTATCATTTATTATTTTAATTATTGTCTGTACAGACTCAAGACCTTTAAAACGTGTGTATTTAATTACCATTACTCATCGATTAAATTTTGAAAAATTATTTTTACGCCAGTCTGGTGCTAGTGTAATTTTTCTAAGTGGCGCGTATATTATTTATATATATATGTAGGCTGTTTTACTTTATTGTATAATTATCATGTGCTACCCTTGAATAAAGCTTGATTTTATTTTTGATTTGATTTCATTTGATTTGGTTACGATTTTGATATGATTTTTATATGATTTTTTATTTGATTTGATTTGATTTTGATTTATTTGAAGTTTATGATGATTACGATTATTATTATTATTATTATTATTATTATTATTATTATTATTATTATTATTATTATTATTATTATATTAAATTATGAAAAAATTTAAGGAGCATTTTACAACCTTTATTTATAAATTTTGTTCCTAGTACACGTTCGTAAAAGTTTGTAATTATACGTCATTTACTGGCGTTCGCGCAGTTTGTGCGAGTTATGAATCATATATATATGTATATATATATACATATATATATATATATATATATATATATATATATATATATATATATACACTTCGTGAGATTGCCACATATAAATAATAGACAAGTGGTTTTGTATATTGTTACACATATTTTATACTTCGGAAGTTGCCGTGAATTTATTTTTAATGGGTCACTGTGCTATGGTGAAACTAAGCAAAATATAGAAGGGATGACTCCATTAATAAGAATGTTAAAATTAGTAAAGACGCTTATATTTTCGATAGTACTGTATGGAGTGGAAATAAAACTAGCCTAGTCCGACTTAACAGTTTCGAAATGTAGTGCTGGAAGAAACTTCTCCGCATACCATGGACCGCCAAACGAATAAATGCTTCCATAGCACAAGAACTAAACCTAACGCAGCGGTTAGCTAATATGGCTACCATTAAAGTGATAACATATTTTGACCATATCGTACGTAGCGAACGGAACTTGAAGCTATTAATAGTGCAGGGGAGGATTCAAGGAAACAGACCGAAGGGCCGACCACCGCAGAGGTAGTCAGATATAATAAGAAACTGGAGCGGATTAACAAGTGCGTGCGACGAGCACACGACAGAGAAGCATGGCGCAAAATGACACAGTTACTGTATGATCAAGGCCCCCTTGGTGTAACCGGTCAAGAAGAAGAAAATATATGTATATATATATATATATACACGATGCGTCCCATAAGCTCTGAGACTGGTGCTACCAAACCCTCAAAAAATTCAAACATTTTTTCAACACGATTTTTATTCCAAGTAGTCTCCCTTAGATTTAATACAATCAATAGCGCGAACTTGTTTAAGCCCTTAGAAAACGCCTCGGCTTCGATCACCTTGAGACGGCTGGTCACTGCTGCTTCAATCTCTGCAATCGAGGAAAAATGATTTCCTTTGAGGTCCATTCTCAGTTTCAGTAACAGAAAATAGTCTGGTGGACTTAACGTCTGGAGAGTCTGAAACAATTTTTTGGGGCAATAACTGGACGTTGAGCGAGGCTGTGTGCGCCGGCGCATTATCGTGCAGCAAGAAAAACGAACGATCATTCCACAATTCTGGCCTGACGTGTGCGATTCTTTTACACAGGCGATCCAAAACATCATTATAGAATGCGGAATTTATAGTGGAGCCCTGAGTAACAAATTCTTTATGGATAATACCTTTTGAATAAAAAAAAAACGATCAACATTACCTTGACTTTCGATTTTTCAAAACGAAGTTTCTTGGGTTACGGTGAATCTTTGACGCACCATTCCGCACTTTGACGTTTTGTTTCGGAGTCATACGCAAAACACCAACTCTCGTCTCCCGCGATTATTTTCTGAAGAAAATTTGGATCTTTTTCGATCATTTTAAGGACAATTCGCTGCTGTTTTTGGTCGTCTGTCAGCGAATGTGGAGCAAAGCGCGCCCGCAGCTTCCTCTTCTTTAAATCGTTCGTTACAATTCGTTGAACAATCGTTTTCGGAATACCAGTGAGGTCTGCCACCAACCTACAGCCAACTGTTCGATGTTCGTTCAACACAGCGGTGACATGAGCGATGTTGTCAGACGTTTTCGTTGTGGCCGCCCGCTCCTCTCCTCGTCATTAATCGACTCCCTACCCGACGCAAACGCACTAAACCATCGAAATGCTGTAGTACCACCTACTGCAGACTCACCATAAACTAATTTTAACATATCATACGTTTTCGTCGCATTTTTTCCAGCTTTAAAACAGAATTTAATCGCGGTACTTTTTTCGCGATTTTCAGCCACGACGCACGCAACCAACTATACGTCGCATACAGTAACACCAAACTGAAACTAATCTTCCGAACGCTTTAAAAATTTAACGACCTGTAGACAAAAAATGTAGAAACAAGTTCCTAAATTTTCGTGAAGATCGCGCCACTAGTTTTGATTTGACAGCACCAGTCCCAGAACTTATGGGACGCAATGTATATATATATATATATATATATATATATATATAAACCTTTTAACAAAATAGGATAATAAATTTAATTTAATTTAATTATTATTATTATTTATTTTAATTATTTTATTTGATTCCGTCTTCCTTTTTTATTAAACTTCGGAGTATATTTTTATTTAAAGTGATTCATCGTCTTCCAGGAAGAGTGTAGCATAGTGTTAACGTTTAATAAGCAGATTAAGAGGCGGACATAATGGAAATACTGGTCGTCGTGGCGCTGAGACTTTGAATGAAGCACACGAAATTGAAATTATAGTAGCCGGTGACTGTCGAATAAGTGGTGATTAATGTTCCGCATAATGGCGGACAAAATAATAACGTAATATCCGCTACCAGTACAGAAAGGTACAAACGGAGTCGGTAGCAGCGATTCGGTCAATAATGGAGTAGAACGAAACTCGGTGGTAAATAATAGAAAATTAGATTATTAGAATATAATGAGATGTTGCGTATTCAAGATTTTTCAAAAGAGTACAACAACGATCGTTTAATGTTTATATTTTAGTGCGTGTGTGTGTGCGTGTATTTGTATTTATATGTGCACTTAAGTGCGTACGTTGGAAGTAAATGTACATGATAGCTCCGATTATTCATATATATATATATATATATACAATATATTACTCATAGATAAAGATTAGTTAGGTAAAGAGATGAAGATACTAGGTACTCGTACTTCGTATCCATTGGGTTTTTATCCTCTAGCAAACGATGAAACACAATTTAATAAATCTGCGCAATTAGAAGTATATTTGTATGTGTGTATATTTGTGCGTGTGTATATTTGTGCGTGTGTATATTTGTGTGTGTTCATATTTGTATGTATTAGCGTGTTTTATGGAGCGTGCCATTTAATAGAAGACTCGACGATTAAACTACTACAAATTAAAATGGTTTATAATTCATCGCGCAAAAAAGTATAACTTTTATTCGAATCAAATTTTTTAGAACACGAAATTGTACTCCATAAATAATTATTGAATTTATTTTCGCAGTAAATTAACCAGTTAACTTGTATCATCTGTCTATACAGAATCTGCAGGCATCGTATCGGATCAACATGTACACATAAATCGATCGAAATTCATTACAAACGATCGCATATTGGCTACTAGAACGTTAATATACAAAACTATGAAGAGAATAACCTGAAATTATGTATTACCTTTGTAGATTACGAAAAAAAACCTTTGATATGAACGATGTTAAATTCTTTATACGATGCAAGAATTGATGGATTATATATTAATAATACGGGGGAAAATATATGAATCCGCATCGATGAAAGTAAAATTGTGGGATAATGCGGGAGATATACCGTCGAAGAGGAACGTAATACGATGCTATATCATCGAAACTATTTATTGCAGCCCGCCCTAGAAGGTGTGTTTAAGACATGAAACTAGAATTCAAAGGGTATAAGTTACTTACGTTTCGCTGATGATGTATAGGTAAAAATACAAAAGAAATACGACTCATGCTGATGGAAGTTCACGCAGATTTCGGAAAGATTGGATTAAAGGTAAATCTGCAAAAAACCAAGTTAATGACGAATATAATGGAAGGCGCGATGATAAATCTTATTAACAGAAGTTACTTACGCATTACAAGCCGTACTGAGGACAAACACCGGAAGTAAGAGTCGAAGCAGATGAATCTGAAAGAACTGATATTAAAAGAGACGAGTTCTCCAAAGATACGTACTTTCGTAATTACTTTTTAATTTGTACACAGAAACAATGTTTAGAGAATCCTTAGATAAAGATGACGGTGGAATTAAAGTCAATAGCTACACAATTAATAACATAAGATAGGCAGACGACAGTTTTATCGTAGAAAATAGTCAATGCGAACTATAGAAAATTATAGATAAACTATCCAAAGCGGAGCTTTCGGGGTCTCAATCGATAAACTGAAAACAGAAGCGATCGCATTTTCTAAGAAACAAATAAAATACTCGATATAGTTAAACAATATAGAATTAGAGCTGTGTCAAATATTAAATATTTAGGCACCAACCTTGACCGAGAGCTGTGAAACAAAAAGCGAAATACGACCGAAAATAGAACAGGCATAATTGTCGCAAAAATTAAGAACGTACTGGCTTGAAAAGAACTAAACCTACGATTTCTAGATGTTATGTATTTTCGGTTACGCTGTATGGCTACGAAAGGTGGACGTTGCATGTTAGCCTTGAAAAACATATGGAAGCTTTTGAAATGTACTTATATAGAAAAATATTTCAAATTCCTCGGATGCAAGTCAGTAATAAAGAAATTCTTAATAAAGTAAGCAAAAAGGTCCGGAGCTTGAAATATTATTAAGAAAAAGAAGCTACGATACTTAGGACATATTCCAAGAAGAACTATATCAGTTATTACAAAATATTATGAAAGGGGGCCGTTCTCAAAACTCACGAATGGGAGTACTCATCCACTCAATTATTCCGAGCTACTGTTGTAACCTTGATAATAGTATAAAGAAGAAGATATCATAAATCGTATAAATCGATTATATATATATATGTAATTATAATTATTAAATTAGATTAATATCCGAGTTCAGCTACTGATGACTAGCAATACGAGAGGAAAATGATATTGGATTGAAGCATCAACATCCTCTAAAATCTAATTCTTTCGTATGAAAAGAATTAGATTTTAGAGGATGTTGATGCTTTCACCGACGACAAGTGGAAGGGAAGTTGGTATACATAAAAACGATTACATTCTGCATTCCACCACCGTTGTTGCACGAAATGTGCAGGAGGCGTAACAGACAATTTCTTAATCAGTGGTTCACCGCTGAAAGATTAATATTATAAATAATCCAATATTAAGATTACGGCGATATGGCCGAGGAATCCACCAAATTGAAATCCCTATATTTCTGTTGTTATACACTAGTCGACTATTTTATAATGTACAATGAGTTTTGAAATGGAAGGATGCTGCAATTTAGGTATATGATGGACAGGCTTGGTGGAGGGGACGAGTATTTACCGAATTTTATGACTGGCGATTTAATTTTATAAATACATATTTTTGTAACGCGTAATGTACTGATCGAATATCGTTTGTAAAATTATCTTAAAATCGGTAAAATCATGCAACTATCAAAATACAACACGAGGAATTTATTATAAATATTACTACTACACTAGCATTCCTTTTTTTTGAAAATTCACATTTTTTAAATTTAAAGTACATGTACATTTATATAGTAACGCAAACACGCATTATAATTAACATTTTAAATTTTTCCATCAAACATTTGCTTGCCGACAGATTTACTCATCATATAATTTGCATCATCTTAATATAATTATGTAATCATTTTCATAACTTGGATATATTGAATTATACGCACACTTGTTCTCATCGACACATCATTTGCTCACATCTACTTCCACATTTTCACTCACACTTCTTATTTTTAATTCTCTTATTATGTAATTATTTTAATTCCATTCTTTTATATATATATATATATATTGCACTAGTATTTGTAGCATCACTTTCGTAACGTCATTATGCTCAATCGCCCCCTGAATTTTGTTTTTAAAATGCCCTTTTACCAGTTTACCTGTATTTTGAATTATTATTTATTATTTTATTTACCGCCGTTTCATTTATCAACCAACTTTTAATTTCCTGTTTTTTTTTCTGAATCCATGCACGCCGACTAAGCAATACCCGAATCGGGTGGCCGTGAAGACGAATAAGAATAACAATAAGAAAAGTAACAACAAGCTGACAGATTTCATGTTTAAAAGTTTTACCAATCTCGTTTAATTTAACAAAATAAGATACTTTTATACCCTATCCAAAATATATTAACACTACCAGTTTCACTGATTACAACGTCATCATAATCATGAAATTTAGATACAGATGTGTGTAGCTTTGCAATTAACAAAGATGGATCCTACTAACCGATATAAATGTGGAAAATTCCTTGCAAATCAGTTAAACGATATCTATTTAGATAATAGTAATAGTAATAATAATAATAATATATATTTAAGATATTTCAAACATTTTTACAGTGTAATAATAATAATAATGTTTTATAACATTTACATATTATAGTCGAAGAACCCGTTATGCGCACAGGTAATACCGGGTGATTATTTATAAATTAATCGATAACTTGTTGTAGAACGCGCATGAAACAAAATATGTACAAACTTACTTTATAGATACCGCAAACATAAACGTGACGATGACATAGTAGTATAAAAAAGGACGCAAAATAAAATATTCGAAATTATAAACATTATTCACACATACACACAAATCAAATCAAATTTATTTGTATTCAGTATAATTACAATAATAAATATAACGAAACTGATTAAAATTTTCATTGGAATACTAAAAAAAGCGGCTATGCGCATAAATGCGCCAGTACCGGCTTAATTTATAAATTATAAAATATACGGTTACCCGAAATAGTAATACTTAACGTAAAGCGAACGTAAAAATTTCATCTTCTATATGAAATTAATGTTAAAAATATTTAAAAGAAAACATAAAAACGATATAATGATTAAATAAAAATCAAAAAGTCAACGTCGAGAAACATAACTTAAATAATACACAACGTGAACGTATAATATTCTATATAGAAAATAGGAATGAAAAAGGTAGCAATAACCGTATGATAATAATTTAACGAAAAGTGAAACAGTATGCTATTTCGTACGCTGAAATTTTAACAAAAATAAAGCAAAAAATAAAAAGATAAAAAAATAAAAATAGAGAAACAAACAAAAATAAATTAATTTATTAACAACAATGACCAATAATAATAATATTAATAATAGTAAGAATCAAATCAAATCAAACCAAATTTATTTAAATACAATACGTAATATATTTTTTAATTCCGATTTACAAAATTATACAACATAATATGTAGATAAATACATCCTCTCAAAATTCCGATGTGCAAACATGATGAAATCGAGAACATAAATATACTAGTTTAAAATAAATCGCGATACAATTATAAAATAATATTCATAATAATAATAATTATAATCGCAATAATAGTAAAAATATCGATAATTAAAAATCCGGATGATGCCATGCGTTTTTGCTAAATAAATATATCGCGATACGGTATAAAAGTATTTTCGTTTCATTTCGTTTAATTAAATATGCATCACTGAGGAAGCACTACAGAAATATTTTTTAATTATCTTATTTATATTGATAAATTAACGAAACTTAATTTTTTGTTATCGAAAATTATGCATTATTTTGAGAAAAAAATTTATATACACGCGTATATATATATATATATATATATATTTATATTTATAATTTATATATTATATATATATATATATATATATATATATTTATATTTATAATTTATATATATTATATATATATATATATATATATATATATATATATATATATATATATATATATAATATATAAATTATAAATATACATAATATGTCGTATATGTTTATCAATGTATGTTGTGTGTATAATGTTAGGCATTATATTGTATGGGTGTGTACGCATGTATATAATTATATATGTTTTTACGTGTGTGCGAATTGGCCTTGTGCGCAACGTTATGTTAAATATCGTTTTATAGAATCATGTTTGACGGCAATGTATCTAATATGTAAAATTCTCGTGTCACAATGTTCTTTCCCATACTCCTCCGAAACGGCTTGACCGATTCTTATGACATTTTTTATGCATATTCAGTAGGTCTGAGAATCGGCTACTATCTATTTTTCAAACCTCTAAGTGATAAGGGGTGTCCACCCCAAAAAAAATTTTTATTTTCTTTTATACATTTTTTTTTAAATTTTTTTTTTATTATGTGGCATTAAAAAATACATACAACCCTAAATTTTCACTTTTCTATCACCAACCCCTGCTTTTTAATAGTCATTTTCATAATTTTATCATTTTTTATCCCGCTGGTAAGTTATTCCCTCCATGTGTCTACCGGTGTCTCACCCAGTAAACAGCACGGAGTAGGGATTACAACGAAGATGGTCTCCTATTTCTCTCAAAAAATAAGCCTTCTCTCACTCTCTCTTCAGTTTTCGGCTATTATTAGTGTTTATGCGTCAAGCGTAGTAGTTAAACATTTTTACTATCTCAGTGTAACTCTCATATCAAAAATATATTCTCAAGTAACTTTATTATTTATTCATTAATAACTAATATTATCGAATATAAATAATTATTAATAACTAATAAAATTATTAATCATTGATTCGCAAGATGCTCTTACATAAATCTCGAGTGGCTTGCAGAAAGACCGATTTTAGCTGCAAAAAATGTGGACGTTGACATTTTGAATCTGAAGATACAACAGTTATTGCCAGGGGACTTGGTATCATATAAATCTATTGATACTGTTTGCGATGACACTGAAGCTGTAAATTTTCCAACAGAGTTTTTGAACTCACTGGATTTGCCAGGCATGCCATCACATAACTTACAATTGAAGGTTGGATCTCCAATTATTTTGCTTCGTAATTTGAACCCGCCACAGCTGTGCAACGGTACGCGATTAGTCATTAAAAATTAATGAAAAATGTTATCGAAGGCACCATTTTAAATGACAAGTTTCGATGTGAAAATATATTAATACCGCGCGAATACCTATTATACACACAGATGTGCCAATTCAATTTAAGCCTATTCAATTCCCGATTAGATTGGCATTTGCAATGACTATTAATAAATCCCAAGGCCAAACAATGTCTGTTTGTGACTTAGATTTTAGCACACCATGTTTTTCACACGGACAATTATACGTTGCATGCTCTCGAGTGGGTAAACCATCAAGTTTGTTTGTATTAGCTAAAGACGGGCTAACAAAAAATACTGTTCACGCTGTAGCATTAAGAGATTAATATTATGTCATGAATTAATGATATAAATAATTATTACTTTTAATAAATTGAAAAAATTAATGTTTGGTGTTTTGTTATTTTTATATTCCCTCATCGTTCACAGCGCTCCATGCCTTTTTCACTCATATTCCACATCCTTATACACTTTCAATAAGTTAGTTATTTTTTTTCTACACTAGAAATTCTCTAGAAATTATTTACATGGCAAAACAACGTTTGCCGGATATGAAAATTGGGCTTGAAGGGTTTTGGGCCCTTTTTGAGGCCCCTATGATATATCGGTGATTCGGGTTGGGTTTAAAAGAAAGTAGACGTCGAGATCTATAATTTATGTTATGAGGTAAATGTTTTAAAAATTAACCGGTAACGAGAAATCGTGAATTGAATATTTCATTTTCGATTTTTAAAAATTCTGCCGGCGATTATTAATCGGCCGATTCTACAATGCATTTAAGTTCAATAAATCTACAAAAATTAAAAAATATCGACATATCGTTTAAATTTCGTTATAAATTTGTTTTTTAATTTTTTGTATAGTTCCTAATTCTCCACCGGTATTTGTGCTTTATTTAATTCAGCTAATAAATTTATACATTTATTGATTGTGGGGCGATACGAAGTTCGCCGGGTCAGCTAGTAATATATAAAATAATTTATAATTTTCGATAACAGAAAATTAAGTTTCTTTAATTTATCAATTATATATATATATATATATATATATATATATATATATATATATATATATATATATATATATATATATATATATACGAGTATATGCATACAAAATATATAAATTATAAATATATATATATATATATATATATATATAAAAACTTTTTTCCTACTAAACATCAAAAAGCAATACACACACACACACACACCCTAAAAGTCAACCATGATATCGTATAAGCAAAGAGTAAATTGATGCTGATTTAAAGAAGACATTTTGCCAAATGAAAAGCCGGTCAATGGAATAAATCAAATCTGGCTTCATATATTTGTAGATGTATATATATATACATACTTAATTGAGATTCGTGCGTAACCTGCAATCTTCAATGATGTATTTGTTGCTTCTTCTGCGCGTAGTTTTTCCGAGTTGAATTATTCTTCCACCTAATTCTCATGTGTCTCCCACCTCCCATCGATATATCTCACTATGTCGCTCTCTCTCTCACACACTTTAACATAATCGATTTATAGTTCGGTCTTTTATTTCCGTATATATTGTGTCATTTGCACGATTGAAATATGAACACGGCTATCGAGACAAGTCGGATTTAACGGATTCGTTGTCTGCGCTGGTAGGGTATAACGTTTGTATGTCTCTAGAATACATTCCATAACGCAATCAACCCGGACTAGCGCATCTCTATCTCGTCATCTGCTTAACGATGTCAGTTACGTTCGATTTCTCGACTGTTGTAAACAGATGCTGAATTCTTTTTAAAAGAAAAAACTAAAATATAACGACTGTCACTTAGACAGTCGATAGACATCCGGGAATATTTAAATAGCGACGTACGGAATTATTCTTTACTTCACGTCGAACGTAATTACGTTTTGAAATATTTTTCAAATCTAGACGTCAGCTTTTCGTTTTATTGTAATTTTGTCCCTTTAACTATTATCTAGTATCATCCGTTAATTAGTAGTCCGGATTTTCTAGACCGATTTTTAAGTCATTTCATGAATTTTATCTTTCTTAGAAGCTGCTAACGACGACAATCAATTATTTTTTCTTCCGCCACCTACTAAGATTCCATCGTTCGAACGGTTCGTGTCACGAGAACCAATGTGTATAAGTGCTTTATTAAAAATACCAAGCGTTCGATATAGACCATCATTTATACAATTAATAGAGTTCAATGCTTTGTAGAGAAGAGTCTATAAAGTCAATTTGTCGCCTTTAAGTGTTGTTCGCTGATTTCTCTGCCGTCTTTTCTAGGAACGAATGGTGTCAATTCCGTTCGGTAAAAGTAATTTCAATTGAGAACATAATTTGTTTGGAGTGTGGCGATATGTGTCAATTCGAGCATTTTCGGGGTTTCCCCACATTTTGCAACCTAGATTGTGTAGAATATTAATTCCAACCTGGCCGGTATATTTTATGATTTCGTTTATAACGCTACTACGTCTAAAATACAAAAATTATCCTCGAACACGTTAAAAATCAAATTTTCTTAAAATGAAAATATTTACTCCTGACATCGAGGCGTCAGCATTTGCGGATGAATAGTTTTCAAGAAACCGTTATCCAGTATCTATGTCCAGAAAACTACCGGTCGGATTGTGTAATAATTTTTCTTTTTCAAAATTGCCACGCAATAGTCTAGTCTCGACATACATGGAAGTAAATTGTATTTTTTCTTCTTATGAAAGAACATTGACGATCTCCGTTATATATATACGATTTCGATAGGTTACCATAAAAATACCATCAGAAGTACGCTCAGGAAAACAACGCAAATACATCATCATCCATCAATCCCGTCTTCTCCTTTTTTTTCTTCAACAACTCGTGGCGTGTCTCAATTTATCCTTGACAATTCGTGACGGGAACCTCACATTGATTACTTTCTGCACCCAGGATATCCTTATTCTCATATAAATGAACATTTCGAAGGCGTCTAATTTGGTGCCTAACGCTTCGACGAAATTCCACGCCTTACATTCGTACATCGGAATAGATATTAACGATGTATCTCATATTTGAATTTATAAATCGAGACTCATGAGCGGTTAATTGTTCATCGCTATGAATACTGATCGTTAAATTGTTCTAGTCTGCACCTTTCATCGAACATGGTCTCCAGATATTCGATCAGTCTTGTATCTAGTTATAAAGAGTTGTTTATTTTAATTTAGTTATTTTTATTTTCAATATTTATCATCGAGGAAGCGCTACAAATATTCTTCATATCCGATTCGTGTTATTTCGCATTTAGAGATTGCAATGGCGGCTCGTACATAAAGGTTGCACAACCACCAGAAATGTCCGGAACAGCGTAAAAATTGATAATGTAATAAAATAATTAAAAGTACGAATTATTTTACGGAGATTAAGCGAATTTTAATTATATTTTTCGTAGAATATATTAAAAAAGTAAAAAAATTTCTTTAAAAATGCTTTGAAATACTTAGTTACAACGGTTGGTGGTTACACGCTTCATGCAACCCGAAGAAATCATTGGAAAGCGATATACAGCGCTATATGGAGATTTTGCGCCTAATACTACTGTGATAAGGCTGTATTACTGGATGCAATCGTTTGGTAGTTCCTTGAAGTACGCACACTCGAGGCGGCAGAATAGGTTTTCCTCATTGTGTTATTCATAACGCGTAGTGTGGTTACGTGCTCATACTCCCGGCCGACTTTTTAGGACTTATATTTCATCTCTTTCTTTCTCCTTCGAATTCCTATTGCTGTTTCTTTTAACGTGTACATTTCAGCTTGTTAACTGTTTCATCGCCTATCACCAGTTTATGTTGTTCATATTATTACCGACCGATCTTAATATAATAGAATTTTTTCCTTACTGAAGGTTTATGATTTGCACGACAACTAATCATTTCATTTTCAGAGCATTTGTGTGAATTGTAAAAAAATAATTAACTATTATACGTAGAGTTTATCGAATTGTTTCGTTTAAATTAGTATTTAAAAAAAAATTTTATACTTTCATAATTATATAAACTTTTTACCTATTCGCGCGGAAATAAATTTTAAATATATTTCGGTTTAATATTATTCTATCTTGAGATTGATAATGTAACTTCATAATTTTCAGTTTTTCTGATTACAGTTTTAAAAGGTTCTTATATTTCTACTACACTCTTTGACATTATTAATGTTACTTTGCGACGTTGTATGACACAAGACGAAAAAAAATGTTTTATGTGTACGTTTGAGAGATTTTTTAACCACGAATCGCAACTTAGAAATAGATTTTAGAGTGTGGAATTAGAAATAGATGTCGGACTAATAATCTAACATATATCGAACGTAATTTTCTGTAAATTATTCGAAACTTTGATTCCGGGTCGTTACTTCTAAAGAACCGTTATCAATTTCGTTCTTACACGTACGTCGGTGATAATTTAAACAAAAGAAAAAAAAAAGGAATAAATGAATAAATTAAAAAAGTGCGTGAGATACGTTTAAAGCGATAAACTAAGCACAGGAATCGTTTACGAGTTACGATCGCCATTTTTGGAACTGGAAACGGATAAGCTTATTTATATAGCGGTGCTTACCAGTTGTTCCGGTTAGAGCGTTTCGAGAACTCCGACCGTTATCCGTGGAAGTCACGTATGACGGATGAGTGCGTGTGTCGCGATAAATTAATAATAATTCCTGCTGAAATTGCGAGCGGATAATCGACGTACGTGTATAATTTGGATATACAGCGAGTCGAATTAATAAATATGGCACTATATTTACATGCTTATACGCGAGATAATTCATAAACAATCGTTATGCGTCATCTATAAAGTTTTCCCATTTTTGCAAGTCTTCTTTTTGTCAATCCGTATATTGGTGGATAACCATTATGACTTTCTAGCGAGTTCAATTAAAATCTAGGTTTGCATAGTTTGTTGTTTCCGTGTCCATTATTATTCGATCTATATATATTTACTTCATTTCTTCTCTATCCTTCCATTTTCCCTTCAATTAGTTGTACGAAACTTGCATTGTGTCGATATAAACGACCTATTCATTTAAAGTGTTTACTCTTTAACTTTTGAATTAAGCTCCTGGATTTGTTTATGTTTTTAAAAACCTTCTTCGATTATCGCTTACTAATTTTCTGTAATCTACGTCAGAGCACCCAGTTTCAAACGCATAAATTTCCGATACATACATCACAGTTTCCATACGTATTATCTAACTTCTAGTTTATAATATGAAATTTCTTGAAGTTAGTAACGATCACTTTTTATTGAAAGCCATTTTTGCCAGACTAATTCTAGTTGATATCTCTTTGTCATTTCTTCCATCCAGGTATCCATAACAAAATATATTTCTTTTAATCTTTTTCCATTAATTTCGACATCTATTGTATCTTGTTTTTAGCACATTTCATATTGACATACTTTTAATTTTTTGCTGCAATCGCTATATATGTTTTACCGATTGCTCGAATTCTTTTTCATTATTTCCTACGATTGCTATGTCATCAGGCAAAACGGAATTGATTCTCCCATTTTAATTTCCCACTTACCTTTCTCTTTAAAATCTTGCATTATTTTTTCTGTATTTATATATATATATATATATATATATATATATATATATATATAAAAGTCCCGGCGATATGCAACATCCTTGTCGTGTTCTTTGCCTTATTTTCAATCTTTTCCTCTTTACGTCGCTTTTATATTATAATCCGTGTTAGCGACATCAATACAAATACACGCGGGGAAAGAAATAAGAAACAGGGAACTTTATTTTTAAATATACGCGTGTAAGAGATGGGTAGTATACTTTTAACGTACCTGATACCTTAACATTTATCATGAAATTACTAGCCCTGTATATTAGCCCTTTCAGTCAGGATGTCCACTATATGGTACATAATATTTTAATGCTAATAACAATTTTTATTTTCCGATTGACGTTGTCTCAATTTTAAATAATGTATATAAATACTTAGAAAATCATCTACAGTTCACATAAGAAGCGGTATTGTATATGTCAACATTTTATAATGTATTACCGCGAAAGGGTTAGAGCAATAAATAGAATATAAATATTCGGTTATACAGGAAAAAGTAAATAAAAAATGTGCGAGAAAAACAAACAGAATACGGGATACTCGCATACGACAACGACAAGCTAACCAGATAAAGCAAGCTTCCAACTTATATAACAGGCTGGATATCAAACGTTTATAGAAAAGCAGATGTATGATAAACTTACCTATTATGGCACGTATTAAAGCTATTTGCCTTTATCTTCACAAATGCTCGTAATTTATATATATAACTTGAAAGCGCACAAAGGAATATATTAAGGGTGAAACAAGTAGAAACGTATAGATAACGAAATAATCATGAAGTATACCAACGTGTAGAAAATATTAGCACTACACGGCCAGTAAAAATTAGTTTCTTCGGTCATACGCAAAGAATGGAGACAGAAAGATTGACAAGAAGATTGTTTGATTATATGAGAAAACTCAAAATGAATGGCATATAGTACAAGATGGAGGAAAATTTAAATATTATATATATCATGGAATACTATTAAGGGAAAACTAAATAATTTGCAGAGAAACTCGAGGGAAACACTGTCATCTTATGAAAAGAACGAAAAAATACTACACAGTGAAAATAGTGTTCGGAAGAAACGAAAGAAGAATGGCAGGGCACGTTCACGATGTAGTCCATTAGTGGCTAATTCAAAGTTATATTAGCATCGTTCGCGTTAGGGATAAAAGTTAACTTTACCGAAATTCATATCTGCCTTACGTCGAAATACTCAAATGCACGCACTTATAGAATCACATCTGAGTACGCGTGTATATGACAATTAACTATAGTTGTTATTTTAATATTTATATCGTGGTTAAACAGGAAATCAGTTTTTTCGTATTGGACCGGCGTTTAGGAAGAAACAAAAGATATATTACGATAAAAATCAATGCCAATAAACTTGAGAAACTCTTACTGAAAGCGTATATATTGTCTATAGCACTATATAGTGCCGAAACTTGGACTATAAATAAACGAAATGTGGACGAGTTGCAAGGAAAATAAGCGAAAAAAAAGGGTATTAATTGATCGAATACGGAAAACGCGGTTAAATTGCCGCGTTATAAAACATGGAGGAATACTTCGAGATGGTTTCGAGGGCAAAATCCTAGGGAAGCGAGGACGTGGAATCCATAGTACCCTTACTACGAGACACACGGTAGCTATAAAAAGAGCTGCAGAAAATCCCCTGAACATCGGAAAAATATCATCACGAAAAAAAAGACCAGTCTTAGGACCGAACTAAAAAATTGAAAATTGAATCGCGGTTCAGGTGAGGGCTGCCGCTATAAGAATACTCGCATATACATTGTAATTTGATCAAATTCACCTTTCTTTTACTTCTTACGTAAGTATTATATGTATACATATCCGTTTGTCTCTTTATCTGGGGCTATTTAAAAGAGAATGACCGAAAGCGTTTGTCTGTATATATATATAGGAATACAAAAGTAGGTCATTTATTAAATACACGTATACGCGGGTAGATGTGTGCGTATGGTTTGACATTTCACGTCAAAGCTTTTAGATATTTCATCGGTAAAAAAAAAAATTAATTAAACTTCGCCGAATTCGGTAAGTTACCGTTCGAGAATCATTAATAAAAACTCGGCTCGGAACTAGCATTGAAACCTATACACCCATACGTCTCGTATACATCTGGCCTTCGCATAAATCAATCTTAGTTCGTTTCACGTGCTTAGTACTATCGGTAGAGTATATCGCAGTTATTCCGTGATATACCGAAAAGATAATGAAATTTTCAAAAAATTAATTTATAATTCCCGAAATCTCACTTGTCTACCTCACTATGCTTCATCGGAACCGAACGACTTTTATATATATATATATATATATATATATATATATATATATGTATATGTATATATGTATGTATATATGTGTGTATATATATTTGCTAAAGTCAATGGCTCGTCACTGCAGCCATTGTGTGTAATGTGTGGTAGCCATTGTTTGAAGTTTTTGATATTTACTTATATTCAAACGATCCTTTGCACTATTTATTATGGATGTTCTTGACCTTCCTCTTGGCCGTTTGCCACTGTAACCTTACCCTGTAATATACATTTTATAAAGTTATTATTACATGTCCAGACAGTTTTGTTTTCGGGTTTTTTCGTATGATTTATTAATTTCTTTCCGTATAGTCCTCGTAGGATTTCTTTATTCGATTTCATTTATTTCACCTTCATTCCATTCGGTTTGTTTTAAGCGCCAATCTTCACAATCGTAATTGAGCACAATCCAAACGGATATTTTTGAGGATTTAACGTTCTTATTTGTCAGTACCGATTTATTATTACTAAATGCATATTCGGCTCGCCCCATTTCATTTTTTAATTAATATAATCTGTTTCTCTGACTTGTTCAACGATTGATAGAAAAATATCGAAATAAGCCGCTAATGGAATTATCAACACCGTAAAAAGAACCGGGCGATCAATGAATACTATTGACCTGTAAACCGGCGCCTTTCTACGCCCTCCTCCGGTTATGAATATAACATCTGGCAAACGATAAAATTTTAATTAAAAATAAAGGCATACTCGACAACCGAAGGAAAATAAATAAACAATTCGTCCTTCTAGTACTTACGCGCGCAGCAGAAAACGAAATTTTAGTAAGTTATGTAACGCACAGCTCGCGGAAGAAAAATCTTGAGCATTAATCCGTCAAACCGAAACGCTAATAACTGGGCAGGCTGTGTGGCAAGAAGGCGTGATAAAAGGTGGACGAAACGGATAATGGAACGGCTGCCGAGAAAACGACTCTGAAATCGCGTTATGCCGAACACAAGGATACTCAGACGATAAACAGCCATTGTGTGAATTGGGTCAACAAAGCCGACCATCGCTACGGGTGGGAAAAAACGGGGTTGCGTTTGCGACCAACAGTAGATGGATATGAGCGTATCGTGATCGTGTGTATTCTTTAAAAAACAGCCGTTTAAAATGAATCTCGTAAACAAAAAACGAATTATGTATTTATTTATATAAAATAAAAAGATAATTAAACTCGGAAGAAAACTACAATTCAAATTTATTAAAAACGATTACAACACAAAAAAAAACACACAAAATAGAAGGAAAACGAAAGATTTGTCTAACGTATGTGAATTTATAAAAGTAGATTTTTTTATTAAATTATATTTTTTCATAAAATTACACGTGTTTTTATAAAATTATATGTTTTTATAAAATTATATGTTTTTATAAAATTATATATTTTTTATAAAATTACGTAATTTTTATAAAATTATTCAATGAAATTCCATATTTTTTATATTTACATCTTAGATATTACATTTGAAGCGGAAGTGCACGTTTATACAATGAAAATAAAAAAAATCAAACCGTTTCAGCAGCCCATTTCCTCCCTCGAACTTTGAAAAATTTCGTTACGCTAATATCGGTAAAGTGTTTTTCCATTATTAGTTCAACTTTTTATTTATTTTTTTTTAGATTTTAGAAAACTTCTTTTGTAACCTTGTCCATATTTATTTTCCAACTAGTAGTTCGTTTCATTCAAATCTACATGATTCGTCTGCGTCATTTTACCGAGGAATATATAAACGATATTGATATAATAAACGTTATGCGTGCTATTTGACATCGGAAAAATCTGCTTCCTTCTTTATAGTTTATATTAATTATGCACCCAGAAATAAAACTATCGGAGATAAGATCTGTTCACGTGTACTTTTTCCAACTTCTTGCACTGTCATTAATCCGAGTTGTCTATGAATATTACGCTATTTCGGCATATAACAGCGATAAGTTGAATTTCGTATCCCATCAAGAACGTATCCGTCCAGAGTTGGTCGGTTAATAAGTACTAGCTTTCTGGGAAATAAAGAAACCTGACAAAATCACTAACAAACTACATTAGCGTATAGGAATCAATGAGCAAAATCAACACGTCTAATATTTACAAATTAAAAAATTCGTCTATATCGAACATATTGATGCCAACAACGAGATAATTTCGGTTAAAAAATCAGTAAAATATCCCCAAGAGTCCATTTGTGAACAGATAACTAACCTGGAAATATAGTAGCAAAACGAAATGAATTAAATATAAAGTTTAGCAACATGCTTCCGCTTATTAGAAGAAAATCCGAATTATCGTTGGAAAACAATATATTATTATATAATCAAATTCTAAAGCCTATATTGGCGTACGGAAGTTAACTTTGAAATCGTGCTGAGCAGAGTAACTTAAAGCATTTACAAAAATTACGTGACAAAATAAAATATAAACTTCGATTATACAGCTCGATAATAATTACACCTTCTGTTGACTGTTTCTTCTTCATATTATTTTCGTTTTCTATTTATATAAAAATACTTTTTACATGCGAAAAATGAATAATTTTTACGGGAATTATCGTCGCTACGGCAATAGCAACCGCGTACAAGGTAGACCGAATCGACCTGCAGAATTTTTGTTGCGATGGCATTCCATCGCAACAAAAAGATGGCCATTTCGGAAGAAACAATTCTCGTAATCGCGGATATCGGCCTCAACCATTTACATACGATCGTGACTACGATTATTATCGTCGTAACAGCGTTAACGACCTCAAATATGGTCAATCGCAGCGATCAGTTGAAGAAAGAACCTACGGAATACCTTCACTTGAACGCGAATATCCTTATCTACGACACGAATACAATTCTTACGGAAAAAATAATTCCGGTGACCGCGGATATCAAACCGCCGACGACCGATCGTGATTACAACGATTATCGTCGCAACAGCGTTAACTTCAGATATGGTCAATCGCAGCCATCAGTTGAATAAAAAACCGACGGAATACCTTCACCTGAACGAGGCTATTACCATCCTACGAATCCTTGTCGGGAATAGGAATGTAATCGGTATAGGAATTCCCTACTCCCGCTACTTATCTGACACAAATTCACTTGTATCCGCATCATTCAAAAACAGAAACAGATATTACCATAAAAACTCCATATTCCGAGGAAACGACTCCTTGGTCATAAAGGAAAACCGTCGAATATTAAACAGGACATACCGTTAAACAGGCAGGCGCAATCGTCGACGTCGAATGCGCGAAACGACGAAATTACATTTCCAATGAGCCGGGAAGCGATAGAAGAACGTAGAAAAAAGGACGAAATGGATAAATAACATAAATAATCAAGTAAATCGGTATTTTATAACGAGTTGAAGCGATATTTATCAACGCGAAGTAACTGGATGTAATCCGATTACAATTAGGAAACAAATGTAGTGTTCTAACTCTTTCGATCGCAACTTCTTCTTTTGATACCTTCAACTGATTATACTTATACACATATATGTATGTAACGTACGGTTAATAACGTATCACGTATTTGTAGTTTTTATCGGAATTTTATTTCAAAAAGATTTATATCTCGGTGCTATAAAGTGTATTAAAAAAAAACGACCGAAGGGATCAGATGGTACCGTGTCGCCCGCAACTTACACATGGACACATATTCCAAAACCGAGTCCCACCAACCTGTGATAGATGTGAAGTTCCAATTACAATTCACCACCTCTTAACGGAATGCCCCAAAATACCAAATTCTTCTTCCTTAAATATTTCATCAATTCTGGCCCAAGATTCCTCATCCGTCTCATCTTTTCTTGTTAAGCTTAGGTCGATAAACCTGTTTAACAAAATTTAAATTGGCTGGCCGCGCTCCTAGCCTCGCTGCTGTACATAGCGCGGGAAAAAAAATAAATAAAACAAAAAAGTAAAACAATTGTACAACCAAATCGATTTCGGTATTTGTTTACAACCAGTTATACTCAGTTTTCCCAGAACGAATTTAAATGTTCAATATTACGAATTTTCCATATAATAGCCCTTTCCAAAGATAATTCTCGATAATTTTCTAATATTTCAATATTACTCGATGAGGTAATAATATCACGCAATACGTTCTATATAATATTTTTCACTTTTAACTCTCAAACGAAATTTTACACGTCGATATTACTCGATCAGGCGATAATATGTTGTATATAATATTTAATTCCAGTGTCAACTCTCGATAGTTTTAAAATTTGAACATTCAAAGTGATCTAAACATCACTTAAAACAAACGTTTCGTACGCTGTGTAGGAAATAATAGCGGGCAGTGGCGAATGTGTAAGTACGATGCCGCCCTAGGCACAATCCAAGATAGCGCCCTTTTCAAAATATGTTTATAAAAATATACACAATAAATCGTGTAAATAAAAAACATAAATTTGATTGTTAGGTTACCGTGTGATTAAACATAATACGTTTTTTCTATTATAAAAAGTAATTATACATAAATAATTTAATTACGCCAAAAAGAACAAGGAGTTGTTGAAATGAATTATTTTAATTTTTATTTTATTTTTTATTTTTGATAATACGAATTTTAGTTATTGCATGCATTTTTTTTTTCACAGTAAACGATATTTTCAAAATATTTTTTTTTTAATTTTTTTTTTTCAAGCTGAAGGGGGAAAATCTTCACAAGACACGGATATATTTATATATAATATATATATTTTTGAGAGCAGCACATACACTTAGCAAGTGCTGCTGTATTCCAAAAAATCATCGTGTAGATTTTTACCCACTAAAAAACACCTCCCTCTGTTGAAAAAAAGGAAAATATGCATGTAAATGTAGAGGTGCATGAACAAATTCGAATACCTACACATTATAACAACATAATATGTAATGGAAAATGAATGAAAAATGCATAACCCTTTATTCCACCAAGAAAGCATATAACGAGTTTATCACATTAAATTATAATAAATTCTTGATATAAACTTATATCGTTGCATAAATAATGAACTACTGTATAAGTTTGTGACTTACAAACTTACACAGAGGAATAATTGTTATTAACAGATAATAAGATAACGTAGAAGAAAAGAAAAAATGGACTTACACCACAACATAACTATATAAGTCCACTGTTTTTATCAAAGTATAATCTTAATAGAATATACGTGTAATCATTAACCAGTAAAAATTATCGGCGAGAAATTAAAAAAATCAAAACAATAAGTAGTAAAAGGCTTAATAATAATAAGTAAAGCGGCTGACCGTGCAAGACGCGATATTATTGATATTGGGGATAACGTTTAAATTAAGTTGCAATGAACATCTGATATTTCTTAAGCTTTACTTAATTTATAAACTGTAAACACATAATTTCTTCCGACTACCCTAAGAAGGTTTTATGAAATTTATAAAGGGGGAAAGCATTTTGATTCCTGAATCCCGGACTTAACACGAATAAGCAGCAAAATTTCAGTCCCAATGAGAGACATCTGGCAGAACTCATAAGTTTTCCTGCTAGTAAGTTCAGCGTCCCACCTTTGATGCCATTTTTTAACAAGCATCATATAAACATGTTTTTTATAGTGCTTATAAAACAGCTGCTGAGGGCATAGTAGGGAATCCAAGGAATTTTTAAATGTGAGGATTATTCCTTTGAGCAGCCTAAAGGCATCAGTAGCGGCCCTTCCTATAAAATGAAGATCCAGAGAAGTGACACCACAGATGACAGAAGTTGGTGTTTTGCGATACAAAGAAGAGATGCGTAGGAAAAATTTACGATGTTGTTTATTAACACAATCCAATTAACATAAATGACAGCCCCATAACCATAGGTGGACTGCATAATGCCTTTATTTAAGATTAACGTTTCCTTATAACGGCGAGTCCCCAAGAGTTATTTTAAATCCGTCATCATTTATTGTAAATGATAGTACATTTAGCTGAGATATATTTAACGTGCATTTTATCATCAATAACAATACCCAGGTATTCCTCAGTATTATGTTCAATGACCTGTTCAACCAAAGAAGGATCACTAAGGACTGAGAATTTACACATTGTTGGAGAGGTAGTTAAGCCTAGATCTGATATTGTAGATTCTAAATACTTCGATACATAATGCAAACATAAGAAACTCCGACTTTATGTATAACTAAAAATAAGACAAAGAAGCATTAAGATGACGATACATACTACAAGCGGCTGAAAAAATATCAATCTTTGATGATCTACAGAGAGTACAATATGTTCCAGAGAAAAAAAAAATGCTATTTTTTCTGCCGCTTGCGGTATTCATTTTCAATTTTCAACATATTAACATTTATGAGTAGCAATAGCATGACAGAAAGCAATAAAATTTGTTTTCACGATCGACGAAACACTCGTGTAATTTTGAATTTTTAACACCTTTTTTTTTTTCATCTACGAAGTTTAAGTTGCTCTTAAAACTGTTTGATGCCTTCGAATTTTGCCGCCTCTCAAATTGTGCCGACCTAGGCCCGAGCCTCATGTGAACATTTTACCCGGTCGACCGAATCGTTTATCTTCTTCGAATTAAATTAGTCGGAACTATATCTCATCGATCGAGACAAAAATCATTTGGTTTCGAATTTATTTCACGAAAAATCGACGTATTCCCAATAAACGAATAAAAATTAATTATATTATCGTATTTTGTTTTTAATTTGAACGCTTAACTAGGGAGTAAGTATAAAAAGTGTAAGTAAAATATAATAATAGTACAATTTAGATCCTCTTCTAGGTTCAGCGATCACAAAACTGGAAAACTCCGCTATGCATAGCCATTCCCTTCCCATATTATATATATATGTGTATATATATATATATATATATATATATATATATATATATATATATATACGTATGTGTGTATGCATGTCATCTACAGTATCGGTTCTCAGCCTGTCTTTCAATATGCATACATGCATACATACGTACATACACATATGCATTTATATATATATTTATATATAATATTATTATTATATTAAATATATGCGTGTATGTATGCATGTATGCGTTTGAAAGACAGGCTGAGAACCAATACTGTAGGTAGGACGGGTCGTAGGCTCGATCCTATGGATTACTATACAACGTGATAGTGATGTGAAGAATATGTTCATATTATATATATATATATATAACAACTACAAATAGAATTATGCTTTAAATTTAACAGAAAACCAGACCGCAACCAATTAGTAGTTAGTGAATTACCAGTTAAACGGATTTATAACAGTAAAGTGATCATAGCGTGAATTAATACAACTTTATTACTATTTCCTTTATTTCATCATTCTACTACTCAAATATTCGCATATAAGCGTACGGACATGATTTACATCCACGAATACGTTGTATTTATACATACAAGTATCTATCTATCTATCTATATATATATATATGTATGTGTGTGTGTTGTGTTTGCATGTATCAATGTGTATTTGCACAAACATTATGGTCGTGGACGTGCACGTAAACGTTAACGTGGGTATACAGACAGATTTTATTACATATATTTCATACGATTAAATTCGCCTAATTTAACGAAATACTTTAATGTTTATCCAGAGCCAGCTAAATACGTTCAGGATACATCGTTTATATTTTACAAAATTCTTACGTTATTAATTTTACGGTGTTCTATTAATCGGTCTCTTATGGATTCTCGTAAAGTGCGAATAAATCACGAGAATACGTCGACTAAGACTTATTCAAATCGTCTTTATTTCATAATTAACTAAACCGTTCGCTTAGCCGTTTACGAGATATATAATAGAGATAATTAGAACGAAGAAAGATTAATTATAAAATATCTAGAATTAATGTCTAACGAAATTGAATCAGACGACAAAGCGAAAGTAACGGTCGTGAATGAAGTTGGACTCCCGATGAAAGAAAGCGGTCGAAGGAAAATTCCGCTATAACGATAATGGACATCATTAAGAAGAGACTACACGATGGAAAGAGGATGTTTTAGTGAACTAATTCGTATAAGTTCGGGTCGGGAAGCCATCGTAAAGCGACGAACTGATATAGGCGTATATATTAATAAAAATATATGATAATGTTAAAATCGATAAGCATGCCTTTAGTTCTACTGATCACAAAATATTTAATCTTCATTACGGATAATACATTAAAATATATCAAACATATATACAATTTATTTATTTATTTATTTATTAGCCATAAGCGTATATAACCTGTATTTATTATTTAAAATTATCGATAACTTATGTTTTAGCCCTGAAAACGGACAAATCCCTTAACCGAGCCCGTTCTAAACTGTCGCAGGCCACCATATCGCAACATGACCCCCTCCGGTTGAAGTTATAGCTAACTTTTAATTTATTTCTAATTATTTTCAGGTTTATTTCATCCTTTAATCTAACTCCCGCCATTGATCTTTCTATTGCATGCTGGTAAATCAAAATTTCGTTCCGGATAGTATTCGAAATTGACCATGGTTTGACATATCTATAAGTTAAGGTAGATAGAACGAATACGTTTAAAATTTCTCCTTCCAGCTGATTACTGTAAAGTCCCTTAAAAATATATTTCAGCGACCAGTATTTTTTCCAGCTGAGTGCAATTCTACGGTCTACTTCTCTCCTCGTTTTATCCTTTAGGGTTACCATCTGTCCTAAGTACACTATACTCTCTACATTTTTAAAGTTTAGATTGTGGAATGTAGTGATTTTTTATGCTTATTACAAAAAACAGTTAAAATCACTAAACTTTATTTATTAAGCAAAGCTTTTCGGCAACTACTCCATTATCAAGCTATATATAAATAAAATTAAATATATAAAAACATAAAATATTAATTTAAATCTAAGTTCACAATTTTTGCATAATAAATGAATTATAAATACTTAAAACTCTATCTGTTGACTGTCAGATAGTTTCAAGTATTTATAATTCATTTATTATGTAAAAATTGTGAACTTAGATTTAAATTAATATCTAATGTTTTTATATACTTAATTTTATTTATTTATAGCTTGATAATGGCGTAGTTGCCGAAAAATAAAGTTTAGTGATTTTAACTGTTTTTTTGTAATCTACATTTTTAATTTCCTTTATTATCTATTAAGACTTCTGTTATACTTCTACCTGTCGACAATATTTTCGTTTTATCCAAGTTTATATTTAAACCCGATTTTTCTCCCGTCTCCCTTGTAACTCGTTAATATCTTCAAATATAATCACTACATCATCTGCAAATCTAAGATTGTTTAAACTTACTCCGTGTATTTTATTATTCCAATATAACTCTGAAAATATTTCTTCTAAAGCGGCGTTAAATAATAATAGAGATATTGGAACAAGTACAATAATATATAAACAATAAAGTCGGCGAATATTATTATATTTTTAAAACACTCGGAGGTAAATTATAAGTCTAAAGTAATTCTGTATAAAGATTATGCACGTATTACGCTGGTGTCTACTTTCAACATTTAACTAAACGACAAATGTACAATTTAATCTGTAATTTTCATAAATCTCTAATTGATTTAACTTCTTCATATATTACCATTTCTAATATAACGTTATATACTATAGTACGGATTTTACCTATTGATGTTTGTATTACAAAAAAGATTGTTAATCTTCAATGCTAAAAGTAATAATAATGGTATCATAAGTAAAATACCTCTGAAACAGTTTGATATACAGATTTTAAAAAGATACAATATATATTAACAGAAGATAAATTAATAAATAAATTCATTCCTAGCGTAACAAATCGTTTTAAAAATAAAAATATTGCAGTAAATTACCGCATGACTCAGATACTTTCTGGTCGTGGTTCTATCGGATATTATTTAAGTAAATTATAAGTATAATCGGAGATAATAAATGTTACAACTGCGAGAGTAATGTAACAGAAAATGTTCAACGTATAATATATAAGTGTAACTAATAATCAGCTGCGGCAGTTGTATAGTTATTGGCTGTACACTTAAATCTAATGAAATTATTTTATCTCCTATTTTTATCTCGATATTACTTAAAAATTAAGCATATATATATATATATATAATCATATATATATATAGGCTAAAATTTTCAGGCTACTACATTCTCGTATCATTTTTTTAAATACTATACGAAATAAAATAAACAAATATATGTGTGTGTGATGCATCGGAGCTTGATTGTCAATCGAGCCATAAGATTTTTTCAGAAAATCTTTAATAGACGTACGGAAAATTATGAATTTTTAAGTATTAATCCGTAAGGATAGTACGATAAAAATTTTACAAATTGAAAAACCACGTCAATTTGATTACTTCGGGATATTAAAGTGACGCGGTTTACAACGAAAAAAATTCTAAAATCAATCGTGAAATCTTTAAAATGGTAACGACTAATTAACTTTGAGGAAATTTAGACTGTCTGGTTCGCTAGAATACAACCTATGATCGAAACTAACAAAAGAAAAAGAATCAACTTTGTACTTTATATTTGCGTCTGTGTACACTCCAATATATATATTGTGGGTAGCTGTGCTTATATATACATTGTGCAATTCAATAAGTGCTTTTTTTAATATTACTTCAATGTACTTTTTAAATATCTTTTATATTTCCTAAGTACAACTTACTACATTACATAAAACAAAAATAATGACGAACACGTGGAAAAATGTATACAAATAACAGTAAAATAGGAACAAATAAAGACACGATAATGAAAGCAATAGTGACAAGGAGAATATATCGCGGGTTGCGCTTGGAAAATTACGCAGAGTATCCCGCAATAAACAAATACCGATTAATTTGAAACTTAAACTATATAAGCAATGTGTATGATTCTTATATATGGTTCATAGGAAAAGCTCAGACGGTACATGAGAGAATGATACTGGATATATGGTCAAAGCATATCTTATAGAGGTAAAGGAAACAGGGAAGACAATGACGCGGTGGCACAATGATATAGCAAAAGTACATGGAAAAAATTGGTTGAAGAAAGCGCAGGACAGAAATGGATGGAAGACGTTGGGGAAAGCCTTCATCCAGCGATGGATGATTTGTTATTATTATTATTGTTATTATTATTATTAAAATGGTTTTTGATAAGACGCCTATGAGAACACAAACTATATAGACAGAAGACACATTGTATAACAAAATTACCGAAGAATTTAAAAATAAATCAGTATAAGTACATTAAAAACATATTTTATTTAAAGAATTAGAACGAAATCCATAATTCTCCCGAAAAACTTTATTTTTACATTTTCATGTCGCGTGACTAGGGACACAGTTCTTCTTTTAATAAGATTGTATTATCGTGTATACAGGCTGGAAACTACGAGTTAAATCGAGGATGGAACTTTATCGTATATAGTAAACGGATATATGCTAGCACGTGTATTTACATACGATTTTTTCGTAAAGATTATGTAAATATTATGTTAAATGTATAGTTTACTAATAGAAAAGATGCATATCCTCCTGGTACATACAAAATAAAAGTACCAATAAAAACAAGCTTAATCTGCCGCTTGCATAGCCGACAAATATATCGAAATCGTATTCCAATGAAGAGGAAACAACTAATAAAATAAAATAAAAAAAAATATTCCGGTTAATGAGTAGAAATAGCGTGCTACCTTAGTTAAGGCCTGCCTAGACACATGCGAGGTGTAGATGTGGGGTTGTGCAAAGCCGACAAATGTAAGAATTATACGGACTACTCATAATAAAATTCTTCGAATTCGAATGATAATAAATGCGTCTCGATACGTACCAAAACAGATCATTTACCCGGATTTAGACATTCCCTATGTATGTCAGGCCATTAAGAGGCACACTGTGAAGCGGGAAAATTATCCAAATACCCTTGGGCTGCAGACGTTTATTAAGACGTAGAAAACCCCCTAGAATATCACGGTTACCGGGTGTCAGCGTGTACCAGTGGGTGCTATTTCTTTCCCGGTTCTCCATTAGAAAAAAAAAAAAACTTTATAGTGAAGACATAAGGTGTAGATCATTCTGATCAGTTATCGAGTGTTATAGATTACATGCTGATTGGTTGAGTGTGTACTGTATACATTCGCCATCAGATTAGTTTATTGACACAGCTCAGTCTTTAATAAGAGCGGTTAGAATAATATCGAGTATCTAAGTATTTTCTCGTATATTTTATTTCAATTGTTTTTGATAATTTTAATTTTTCTTTACTTGAAAATGGCCTAATAAGCTTAGTACAAAATTTAGTGATTTTACTACTTTCTTAATTTGTTGTTTATAAAAATATCAGTTAATCAACTTTTAGAAACTTTACCATCGCAACGTTGAAAGTGTGGTTTGGCAAAAAAAATCTAATATACGTATATATATATATATATACATTAAATATATCTATATGTATGTGTGTTTATCATCCTCATCACATTGTTCACATCGTGACTATTTGTTTGTACGTTACTGGGTTATCGTTCAAAATAATACTTATATATGCGAAGCAGGTACGAGCGCCTATACGATCTTATTATTACGGTGTGCCAGCACCGCCTTCCCATCGTAATTGAAGATGATGAAAAAACTTCATTCCGCCATCTAGGTTCGAAAAATCGAGCGCTCTGGCAACTATGTCACTGTAACATTTAGAGTAATTAAACGATCCGGTTCAACATGGGCTACTCAAAGTGGCGGTCCCATCAAAATTTTTACGCTTCGTCATCGACCGATTTAATTTTATCCTCGCATTCGGCGATCATGAGAGAATTTTTTGTTATTATTTTAATACCGAATATAGATGGACTTACTCTCGAATTAATATTAACGACGTAATTAATGTATACCGGGTGTCGGAATGATACGTGTCCGCCGCAAATGTGGGATAATTAAAATTATTTCACTTTACAAAAACGTACGCGACGATATACAGATTAGCCAAATTATATCCTCGTATCGAATTTAATTATTACTACTTACTTTTCCTAATCATTCATTCACGTGTATATATGTATATATATATATATATATATATATATATATATATATATATATATATATGTATATATATATATTTGAGTCTTTATTACAAGACACACATGATGTTCCGAGAAGACCGTTACTGCCGAGTTATTAATTTAGGTCCGCGCAATTTTCGAGCGTCTATTTTAATTTTCATATCTCGTGGTAGCGAAATAAGTTGACAGTGTAATATTATTACAGCGTGTCAATCAACTTGGATATCTTATACTACTACTACTACTAAGAAAAAAGAATCTTCACCGAGATTTTAACCGTGAACCGAAATTATATCCGAAAGATAATTGATGAGCGTTTTTTTTTTAGGTCGAGCACTTCCTGCGACCGGATTATCATTACCCTTCAGTATGGAATTTACGTCGTTATCCGCAGCGCCAAAACTAAATCCTTAATTAGTTTCCGAACTAGACGAATACGATCTCGTTATAAAAGATGAAAAAAAACGGTCGGATCGAAATTAAACCGATTCTAACCGGGTTAATCGACCGAATGATAAAAGTTCGATCGTGTCTTTCTCAAATTTTATCGGAGAGTTCTATTTTTACGAAAAGAAAAAAAAATAATAATATTATTATTATTATTAAATTAACGCGATGTGCGCAGCAGCTAATGCTAGAGAAAATAAATTGAGAAATAGAGATCGGAGGACCGGTGGAGGAAGGTAATTAGATTCGGCAATGAAACATGGCCATCTTTGAAGAGGATATGAAGAGAAGGAGGAGGATTAAGAGACGCCCTTAGCGAGGAGCATGAGGTACAGTTAATATGGGAGATTCAGCATGAACGAAGTGGAGCCAAAGTTTTATTAATAAGATACGCATGAGTGAAACGCGTATGGCCCGGTTGCAATCTGGTGATGACCACATCGTCTTTACGGCTTGGAAGCGAAGTTATCCAAAGATCGATCGTCGCGACAGATCGCTTAATCCCCCAGCCACCCATGGAGAAAATAAGATAACATAGTGGGTGGGTCGATGCCGGGTAGTCTGTGGCAGTCGTATCATTTTGGTCCTTCTAATCTGTTCTTCATTATTCCGTTACAAACGCTATATCAACGTGTCCAGGTTGATGGCACATACAACGGACGCCGCGATGAATATTCTGCATGAGCGATTTGAAGGTTAATCTTTCACAAAAGCGACGCGAATTTGTCAGCAACATCGTACGATTTGACGCCGCTAGACTTTTACTTGCTAGGCTTTCTGAACTCATCTAGCCCCACCGCAATCGACCAATGTTTTTAAAATAATCAACGCCGTCACTCTCAAATTCAGCTAAATCTTTACGGCACAGTCGTCGAAAATTAGGTTATTCGAATTCGTGCCACAGTAAAATGCCGTGGTGGATATTTGAACGATGTAGCATACACGAGTCGCTCGAAAATACAATACTTCCGATAATCTTATTTGTAGTTATAAATCGGGGAAACCTGTCGTAACACTATATATATATATATATACTTCATATTCAGTTCGTCTAAAATTAACATATTTGTTTCTTATCTATCCGTGGGATTTTCAGGATTCTCATACATACATACATACATATATATATATATTATATACATATATATTCCAATGTGTTTCTTTTAATCGTTTCAATTAGAAGTTTTTACTCTATTAAATCAACGCACTTCGCAAATTAGGAGAATGCGATTCACTTTAATTAATCTATGCGGCGTATGAATGTTCCATGATAACAAAATTATCCGAGTTTTTTTGATAACGCTATAGCGCATTAACATTCTAAAAAATATTCCTAATAAAAACGGGTATTATATTGTACTAGAATTATCGCTTTATTATGATTTTTTTTATTGTATTTCGAATTATTTTGCATCGTGTATCGAACACCATCTTCGTTTCTGAAAAACGGAAGTATCTGACAAAATCGAGTTAATCGTATAATTTAATTAGAAGTCTTCAACTACTTCTTACGTCGAAAAAATGTGTAAAACTAATGATGAAAATATTAATTTCGTCTTCAGGCCTGTGCGATGAACGGACAAAGTTCAGGGAGGCCTTTGCTCGGAATATGCACTTTTCGTTTTAGTTATTGTTAATTTTGTTTTATATATATACTAAGAATCCACTAAAGACTTTTATTATTACTACTAATACTACTATTAAAAATTTTACCGTTACGATTAAAAAATAAATTAAATATCTAACCGGAGCTGGAATCCGGCCAGAATTTATATAAGGAACCTGATTTTCGCGAAGAAAAAACTAGATCGAACCTGACCAGTTTCCTCGTCGTAATGGTCGACGTAGCGGAGTCGATAAAAATACGCAAACAGGTCGACGCCGTTTTTCCTTATCAAGAAAAACAACAAAGACAAAAATAGTTTTCGAAAACAAAACATAAAAAGTCGGAAAAAAAAACAAGCAAATAACCTGAGCGAATCAGTACGTCGAAGATAAAGACGAACAAATTTCGTTCGTTTAATTTTTTTTTCTTTTTTCTGGCAGAAATATTATTTCAAAATTCCAAACACGTACTAATTTGCCATAATTCGCCCACAAATAAAATATTCCTGTATTTGCATATATGTCCTAAGTGTGTGTGTGTAAGCCAAAAAACATTAAACAAACCAAACAATTCCTTCCTACTACGAATATGTATACACATGTACGTATCTTCTCTCCTCTCTCTCTATCTTATGCGTATGTGTGTGTGTGTGTGTTGTGTGTGGGAAACGAAAGAATAAATCCAATACGTATCTATCGATATTTTCCTATTCTGTAGTGGTGTACACATACATGACTTCGTATATATTATGTTTATATATACAGTGGCGCAGCCAGGAATTAAATCTGGGGTATTAACAAATTAAAAATTCGTAATAAACATGAATAAAATGTACACAGCCGAATGTACAAGAAAATTCGACAGGCAAAACAAACTATAAACGATCACGAACAACAACGAAACATGTAATAACAGAAACAACAAAAACACCGTACTGGTCACGATCTGCGTCAGATTCGAATGCTGAACGACCCAACTAACATGGGTTGGACATGTGACGAGAATGGAAGAGAAAACGAAAGTTGTACGGCGTTCTAAACTTGGGGTTAAGAAACATCAATAGACCGAGAATTCGAAGACGTACTTGGTAACGATTTAAAATATATATCCGAATAAATCAGAGAAATACTGATTTGGAAAAAATTGCGCTTAATATGAAGGAATGATCGAAAGTAGAATATCAGCGGTTACAAATGTGTCCGAGTGAAAAGAAAATTCCGAAACGAGACACGGATACTGCAGATACCAACGGTTCGCTCACAGTAATCGCGGTTTTTATAAGCACTCATAGTATTGGCTTGTCATGCGTACCTCAACTTGGGACGTGTCCCTTTATGGCGACCTGTTCCTTCCAAAGACCTACACAGCTTTCCAGCCAGATGATCTGGTAGCGCAATTGGAGAGTTTTGGAGCTGTCAACTGTCCAAACTAATCGCCTACCGAACCCATTATTTTCCTGTCATCGCGACGATAACCGTCCGTCCAATAGGTCTTCTCTGTGCGTCTTTTGTAACGGTCTGACCTACTAATTTCTCTATTCCGATTAATTTTTTTTTAAAGAGGAAACAGAACATTTTTTACCGCGAAAAATTCTCGTTCGTGATGGAATTCGAACTTAATTTGTGCGAGCATATGGCGTAAAAATTTTTGTTTTATTCTCTGAACTCCTTTCACAGTGTTAGTATGCGTTCTATCTTCTGTCTAAAAAGCGATAGCGAGTTATTAGAGCGCTCTACTATCAACCCGACGATTGCAGTTTGATCCCGATTCGCGACATTAAGTTTCGTCGTATAATGACGATCACGAAAAAGGTAGTGACATACCACTCCGTATAACATTATACGCGCGCGCACCTCATCATCATTATCATCATTACTATTCAAAGATAGATACATTGGTCGTCGTTGTTATAGCGCTTTATATATTTCCCTTCCAAAAATAAATTAGCTTCATCGCTTCGTCAGTTAACTGCGGAGCACACGAGCTGTCAATTTCACCTCCAAACAGTAGATATTTGGACAAGTGTTTATGGTCTTGTTCTTCTCCGCATTCGCATTTTGAATCAGTATCTAATCTCATATTTTAAAAATTTTCCTTTTTTACGGCCGCATCTTGTTCGTACTCTATTTAGTTTTACACTTTTTCCAGTTGATCATGTCGTACGACAATATTCCCACGTTACCAGCCACGTCCAGTTGTTGCCATAGTTCCTTGCGGTGTTTTGCAGGCTCGTGTAAAAGCGGTGTGGTGAAGTTCCAAAAGCCTTTTCTAGATAGTATTTCATAACGCGTGCAATAGCAGATAGATCCATTGCCACGATGGTAAGCTTCCATCTTTCCCGGTCTTCCGCAGTTATTTTTAATTCAGCGTAGTTCTTTAGCTCGGTGTCTTTTAACCGGATTGTTATAAATGTCTCTCTTCGCCGTTTTTTTTTTCCTTCTATTTTATCTTCGAGAATATTTTGCAATAATTCCCCATGTCGAGATACGTTAATCGTATTTTTTTATCCGATTTCATAACGACCTTCAATTAGTCATGTGTACATTTTGGATTTTTTCCACTCGGCTTATTGGTTCCACTTTTCTCCAAACCTATATCTAACTTTTTCTTATTCACTTTATATAATGTCCAATTATTTCCAGCGCCATAAAGGACTACAGACCACATTAATATACGGTGTTTTTTCTCGAAACACATATTTTATTAGTCCTATAATTAATTTCAATATCATACTAAGAATCTGTTATAATCTGGCCAAGGAATTTAAACGTTTACACTTATTCGACTATTATTTCTTAAATTTTTATACAGAATGGGGTTCCTTCCAATCATCATTGCTTTTCCGTTTCCCACATTTATTACCGTAATTACCAAAGAAGTTTTTACACATGTAAAATCAACAAAGAAGGAAAACTCGGTAGGTCACGATGGTATCCAATCTACTGTCATTAAAATGCTACCTCAAAAAGCCATCGTCTAACTAATTTGATTAACGCAATGTTTAAATTTGGGTACTTCCATTCTAGTTGGAAAGTGGCTAAAATAATTCCAGTACCAAAACACGGTAAAGATTGCTCACGGATAGACAATATCCGTCCAATCAGCTTGCTTAGTAATCTTAGCAAAATCGCTGAAAAAATTATTCTGAAAAGATTACGTGACTTCACTAACTCTAATAATATAATACCTAGTAGTCAATTTGGATTTCAACCAAAGCATTCCACAACACAACAGATAGCAAGAGTTTCCGACTCTATCGCGGATAATTTTAACTTCAATAAACATACTGGGATGGTATTATTTGATGTGGCAAAAGCTTTCGACACAACCTGGCACGACGGTATTATCTATAAAATGATTGTTACCAGGTTTCCCAATTATCTAATTAAACTGATTAATAGTTACTTAAGTAATCGATCATTTTATACCATTATAAATAATGCGAAATCAAGTAGCAAATCCTGTTCTGTCGGCGTGCCTCAAGGTAGCGTGCTGGGGCCATTCTTATTTACATTTTCCATGCACGATTTCCCGCATATAAATAACATTGAGGTTGCCTTATACGCTGATGACACAGCGTTGTACTGCAGTTCCTACAGGCCAAGTACTATCTAGGTTACAATCCGGTGTTGATCGTGTAATTAAGTATTTTTCTAAATGGCAAATTGCTCTTAATCCTTCCAAAACGAAAGCAATTTTCTTCACTCGTCGAAGACCATTTTTACCGACCAGACTTCATGTCAGTGGCATTGATATAGAATGGTCTGACCAGATACGCTACCTTGGTGTCATTTTAGACAAGAGACTAACGTTTTCTAAGCATATTGATCATGCATCATTGAAGACAAACAGAGCAATCTGTTCAATTTATCCCATTTTCAAACGTAAATCTCACTTAAATATTAATAATAAATTAATAATCTATAAATCAATCATTAGGCCTATTTTAACATATTCTTGTCCAGTTTGGTCTTTAGTCTCAAATGCTAGTTTTAATAGACTGCAATTAGTCCAAAATCGATGTCTTAGATGTATCCTCAATGTCCCCGTATACACTAAAATTTCATGCATAGTGCTCTGCAGATACCATATGTAAAAGACTATATCCTCAAACTATCCCAAAAATTTTTTCTCAGTTGCAGTGTGCACCGTAATAATTTACTTCCAGCAATAGGAAATTATGATTCCAGGGAACATTAAGTATAAGCATCGACGCATTAAACATAATGTATTATTCTCATAACGTCATAATTTCTTTGCTTTCGTTTCCATTACTTATAAATGATGTTACATATTCGTTATATAATTAAACTTATTATTTTTTAAATTACCGCTTTTCATTTGTGATGGTTTTTTGTCTGATTTTTCCATCAATACTATTTTCGTCTTGTATATTTATTATTTACCAGTTTATATTTTTATAATTTTTACTTTCATAAGTGGAGAGGGCATTTGTTCCGGTACATTTATTAAATATTATTATAACTTTTTAATATAATGCCAAATATACGCGTTTTACATTTTACATTTTTACTTTATTTAAACTCGTATCATCATTTAAATCATATCAGCAGTTCCTGCCGGTATCACCTGCTCATCCGCGAAATAGTTTTAAAATTCTCTACTTCATAGTTATTACTTTCAAATGTGTCCTTAATTATTAACTGTAAATAAACGTTAAACTGTTTGGCGACAATAAACGTCCTATTCCTTCAAAAAAAAAATTTAAAAAAAAAAACTATGGGAAATGCTTAATTCCAACGTACGTCAATAAAGCAAAAACTTAAACACCGCGTTGTACACTACCATTCTTTCTCGAATATTCCGTAGGACGCGTATTACATTCCGCATACATATTTCTACATAAGGATCGAATCGGGGTTTTTTCTTATCTGTAACATTATTTTTGATGCGTGTAAAATTAAACTTACGGTTCCCGACATTTATTTTCGGATGGTTTCTTAATTGCTGTTGTCCGTCTATTTTTTTTCTACTCTGCCGTTATCTTTTTCAGTATACTGTGTCCATTAGTATCTGGTTTGGTATTTATTGACCTGCACATCGATAACTCGATTGTTTTACTTGACAGTATTATACGGTAGTTTCTCCCTACTTTCCGTATCGCATTTCTTTAACTCTTTTACACGCATTCAATAATCCATTCAACATCCCTATCAACTAACATCGTTTCCGCCCGTACGATTGCACTGATGGTTACTACTGCCCCGCATCAGTTCGCTACTAAGTAGGTAGTCAAAAACATTTACGGCGGCCTCAAATCACCGAAGTTAATCATTGAGACTTTGTACACACTCGTAACTCATTACTCTGTCATTACTGTAATCGTCTGCCTGAGAGAGACTTTGTGCTAATGGCCGTTTTTAGTTCGCGACTGCTTATTGATTATTCCGCAACTAAACTATATATGTTTATATTCCACTAACCACTACCTACGGATACGCTCGATTCCGGTCAGATATCCTAGAAAGTACGACTATATACTACCCAGGATAATATTATATACTTATATTAGTGAAAATTTTTGTTTCGCAATTTATGCGAAATATACATTTTCTTTAATTTTCGTTTTATGCATGTAAGAATTACTGTCGTATTAACTTATTGTTCGTATGACATATCGACGTTTATCTAATTAATATTTTAACGATTGCATCAGCGAGTGTGACGTATTTAACGTTGTAAAATAGTAATCGAACGTAGTACATACCAAAAGTAGATAAGTAGGACACATATGAACGAAGCGGACTTTCACTCACACTTTTTTTCGGTTATAATTCGTGAACAAAGCGCTTCCCTTTAATTAAAACGTTGTCTGCAACATCGCTTGGTTTTCTATACAATGTTATTAGATATATAGAGTATCGTATAATATTCATCATCCCGCAGCAACGTGCATCTAAGATAAAGTACGCTTATAGTAAATAAGCGTAACTTACCTTAGCTGGCGAACTATAGAACAAGCCGATCCTATTCGCGGAATCAAATTTCGTAAGTGGAAAAAATTATTGAAAAAAATTGCAGAATTATATATTTATTAAAACTTTCGTGGTTGTTTTCCATTCGTCTAGAATTATTTTCGGTGAAAACCACGTCCTGATTATTCGAAATATTTTAACCTTTCGAATGGACTTACACCACTCATCATCAGAAACGAACTAAACCACAGACCCTTGAGTTATTTCCTTTTATAGGCACTTCTCAATCGGAACTTTATATTTCCAGGGCTGTAATTGGTCCTACCGTCAGCTGATACCTGATATTACTGCATGGTGATCGGTAAATTCTTCTGTAGTCATTATATTTCCAGGGCTATGATTGGTCCTACTATCAGTTGATATTCCTGTATTGTGATCGGTTGATTTTTCCGTAGTTATTAATTGCAGAATATTATATGCCTGTATTTTGTGAAATCCCGATATGAAACGAGTTACGGGTTATTTCATCTAAAGTTTACATTCGAAAACTACTTCTTATCACGTTGGTAAAATCGCTCTACGAAGATGACCGTAATATATTTAACAGAAAATAGTAAAAGGTTAACTAAAATATAGGATTAAAATATATAATACATTACAAGTGGATAATTATGTCACTAGGACAGTGGATAATTATGTTACTAGGACTTAATGTCAAATCTCAATCAATATTATTCGAAACGGTAAAGGAAATAAATGGTTGCGCTTTTTAAAACAGTAAGAACGACTTCGCTGTCACCCATGCCACTCGTAAGTACTGGTAATAACTGTAGCCGCCATAGTGGACCACCTACATAACGAACCGGCACTAAACAAGAGTTTCCTTCGCTTAGCCCGGATTTTATTAAACATATTCGAATTTAGTTTACGTACATATACGCTTGATCGATTCTATTACTGTAGATAATACTCTTCCTTTATATCCGCCTAAATTATTAGGCTGAATTTTAAGAAGCGTGTAAAATATTTTATTAACTTTATCCGGGAAGAATTTTACAAGTTTATCTGAAATTTTAATTCAACGTCTAAAATAATGCCTAATTTAAAAGATTTAACCCCGTAGGTAATAATGGTTTATTATAAATTAAATCGATTTTCTTAAGTCCGATATTATATAAATCTCTTAAATTTATTTACGGCGCACATTCGCCAATCTATTCGGCATTATCTCCATTTTCAACGGTAAAGATGTCTAAATTATCATGCGTATCCAGACTCATCCTCTTCCTACATGATACCGGATGGTGTCATTTAATTTGATACTTATTTTCCTCTGTGCCTCTATGCACGAGTTGCTGCATGAATTTAAATCATAATGATGATAATAAATAATAAAATATATTTTTAATTGTAATATGCGACGGTATAAATATATCGATGAATTTAAAGTTGGCCGTCGTTTGACTATATTAATTAATTTTCCCGCCTATTTCATATTCTAAACACGTTTTTTCTTTCTTTCCACTAATAATCTTTATTTTCTCCGCGTGAACTTTCATTTATAATATTAGGCGTAGAAAAAAAAAAATAATAATAATAAATCAATAAACAGAAAAAACCGTTCCTATTGTAACGTCCGGAATATCGTTATTATTCGTTTCACAAAACAAACGATGCCGAAAATACAGTCTCAACTCGTTATCACGTTCCGACACTCGTGCCTGTTCGTCTATCGAGCGCTAATCTAGATCGACCGCTATCGATGTTTCGAATTCGTAATCAATTTTACGATAATAGAAATAAACCGTATAGTCTCGATAAATCAAATTCCAACAACGTATTTCATCGCGTACATTCCTAATTCAATCATTTTGTTTTCTATTCAATTCAGGACACTAAACCTATGGGAGGGGCGGTTTCTTCGTTTAGGAACGCGAATGTGGACTATGACGATTCTAGAAACTTTTCGTTGGTTTTGTTTTTCAACGTCTCAATGTGTACGTTTAATCGTGTTCTATCGAAAGTTATGCCATACGGCCGAATTGAATTTTCTTAGACCGACGATTTTTACGCTCGTGCAGAAATTCCCGTCGTCCGGTTAATTATTTTACGAACTAATGAAAAAACTAAATTAAATATAAAAATTTTCAAATCAATTATTATGATTATTATTATTATATTTTTATTTTAGGACGCTCGACTACAACGGTGTCATTGCGTCCACGGAAATTAGATACAATAAATTACAGAAAAATTATTTACTACTTATAGCATTATTTATTTAATAATTTTTTTAAATCGTTAATTTTTAGAAAGTATATTACTGGCTGTATTACATCTTCATTGTAGTGCTTCACTTCAATCTAGTCCAGTTACTGATTACTTTGTTATTCGGACATTCCGTAATGTTCTAGGTTCTGTGTTAATCTCGACCCCACACGAATCTTGTCGAACAAGATTTATCGCGAATTTTAATTGTTCCGCGAGCCGGGATTTCTAGGCCGTGGAGTTGGCTTCTGCCATGGTCGGGTACGAGGAGACTCGTGTGGTACAATATCAACCGTTGTTAAATTAAGGTACCGTATGAAATGTTTACAACGTAATTCCAAATGTTGCGTTATTTTTACTGTATTTGTTTTCTAAGTTTGAATGAAAGGTTTTGTAATAGTTCGGATGGGTTTTCTTCGTACTCAATTCGAAATAATATTTCAATGCTAATTCGATATTTGAGCGTTGTTATATTAATTTCAGCACGTAGGCTTGATACTGGACTAGTACAGAATTTTCAAATCAAGCTTTATTTTTACATATAACGGTTTACAAGAACACGCTGCAAATGCGCGATAACACGCGAGTAGCAGCATAAACAATACACGATTATTTCCACGGTGTTTATTACGAGAAATAAATTAAACTAACTTATAAAATAAAAATTATGCGATCTCCGATGGAAAATAATAAAATTGTTATAAACGTTGGCATAATGTAATTGACGATGATACAGGTGTACATGCATATAATATTAATTAAGCTAGCCCAGGCTTATTTTCAAATGCACACACACCCACGCCGCAGCACTCAACATATGTGTTGCCGCTAAACACATTTGCGTGCGGTAAATAATAAATATTTAAAAGCAGAAGTCCGTAGCTTTGGTACGTGGAAAAATAAGGGCATTACTAGATAATAATAATGCTCCGACGACGAGGACAGTCGTCATACTATAAGGAAATATAATATTGACACCGCGGTTTTAAGCGAGACTAAATTAGCAAATGAAGGAATTATGACGGAAAACACTGCAGCGTATAATAAAGGATTGCCGAATTATAAAAAGCGTTCGCACTTAGACTTGTAGTAGATACCGTAATGACAATCGATTTAACTGAAGAATTGATAGTTCTAAATGAAGGTATTTTATATATATATATATATATATGAAAATACAGTTACCTTGTACCCGAGAAATGCGAATTTACAGTTTATAAGCGCCCACTCTAGATATCGTAAAATAAGTGAAGGAAAAATTTCACGAGAAAGTCCACGAGTCCTTATATACCGCTCCTTCAAACGAAAATATTATATTCGTTTTTTCAATGACACAGTCAGACGAAACTCAGAATTACGGATAGGCATAATCGGTAGACACCGTATGTGGAATATGAACAAAAATAGCGATAGCCTAGTACGGATTCATCCGCGATCCAACATGCCGCACATGACGGACCGCATAACTGCGAAAATATAAATCCGAATGCTTAATAACACGTTTTATGAGTTAGAGCCCCGATGAAAGGCACTGACACTCGCTTGTCCGTTTACGTTTTCAGTTTCAATTTTAAAAAAACACAGGGTTACACTGATGAAAACAGAAACAGAAGACAAGCCTGTAAACATAATGTCGGTAGTTCTAAGAAAATCGCGTACAGTTTAAAACAAAAATAGCTGTTTCTTTCGGAGAAATTAGTTAACATGAAAACACGATGGTAACAATTGGACTAAAACAAAAAGTAAATGATATCTGTTAGAAAATTCTCTGTTTTAAAAATACAAAACAGCCAGTTTGGTTTTCCGACAAATCTATAGGAATAAAAAAAAAAAACTGTTGGATGTAAAAAAGAAAACGTTTATACATGGCAAACTGGCGGAACAAGTAAAAGAAAGCTGGCCGAGTAGAAGCAGAAAGAGATAGAAAAATTGATGGAACGTTATTATATCGCGCGAAATGAAAAATTGGTCGATTCAAACGATTCCAAAGGCTGTTACAGTGTAATAAAAACAGTATACGACCAAAAATACAAACAAAAAACTACCATCAATAGTCAGTCAGACGGGAAAACTATTAGACGATAGACAGGAAATAAGATCTATATGGATGATTATTAAGAGATCTACTCAATAACGAATCGAAAATTAATAAATTCGTGTTGCAAAACATGCCAAAACGGGAAACTAATTCAAATGAACACCGTCAAAAATAGAAGAAATTCAAATTGCGATAAGAAGATTAGAAAACAACAAATCTCCGGGCCTTGACAGCATTCCTGTCGACTTTTATAAAATATGCGAAGAAATTATTAACTATTTTCATATATAATTTTGAAGTTTGCAGGAGGATAAAACTGCACCCGATGATTTCAAACAAACCGGTATAGTATCGATATACAATAGTAAAGGAAATAGAACGAACTGTAGCAATTATAGGGATGTTGCGCTACTATGCACGGTTTCTGTGAAAACCACAGTATAACCGATATAATTTTCTGCCCGAGACAACTGATGGAAAAAGTACGTAGCTGATATCTAAGCTGTACCGTGCCGTTATTGATGTTAAAAAAAAAGGCGTTGAAGTCTGTCAACAGAGAACGACTTCGGACGTTTCGCGGAAATTCGAAATAAATATGGGAGTAAAACAAGGCTGTGTTCTTGCACCAGCCAACGCTTTTTAAGTTCTACATGAAGATTATACAAATCGAAAAAAAGTGACAGAATCGAGTGTGGGGATAGCGTTTCGACGGCGGTCTACACAATCTGGCATCCGCAATGACTATCTCGTGAAATACTATTGTTTTTCGATTCTGTTAGCTTTTACGATATTTCCAAAATCCGAAGACGTACCACTGCCATAAATCTTCTTCTTCTCGTCCAATCACTCGATTCAACAGTTATGAATATTACGAATCAACTTGCAAAACATTTTTACGCCCGTTCATCTCTATCCGCAGCCAATCACACCCATTTATCGACAAATTGTTTTATTTGATAAATATATCTCAATCGGGTTCTTCTTCTCACGCCATCCATTTTACAACGAAGTTTTCTAGGCCATCATTTCTTAAGATATTACCGACATATCTAACAATCCTTTGCTGAACTATATCCTTCAATCGTATCGTTATACTCTTGAAGTATCGGGCTATTGAATCTCTTAGCCGTCTACGGTATTCTCAATATTCTTCTCCGGTAACATTTTAAAAGGTTTTATGATTTTTATGTTATTTTTCTTCAGCGTCCGCTATTCTGATATAGAAATATTGATATTACTAAAATGTATTCATTAGACGAACTTTTTGTATATATGTCGTAGCTTTTGCAGATTTTTTTGTGCCTATTGCTGTCTTTTCAATTGCAGTACGTCTTTTAATTTCTTCGCTGCATCCGCCCGTATTAGTGATAAGTATTCCGAGATAAATACACTTACCTACCACTTGTAATCCGCCAACATATTGTACACCGTCATTTCTGTCATGCCCGGTCAATAATCACCGTTTTTATTTTTTCTTCGTTTATTTCTAATCCAACTTTTAGACATATATATATATGAACTTTATACCGTAATATATAATATTATATTTTATAATATATATATGTACAAAGGTATGTATAACTGTATATATATATATATATATATATATATATGTGTGTATACGTATATTGAGAATGTGTGTCTGTTTTCCCGTGAATTTCGTTCGAATTAATTTCGATACAAGCGGAGGGGTATTCTCGTTTATTAAACAAAATATACCATCATAATTATTAAATATTCTAGTACTTATAGTAAATAAATACATTTTTCCCTTAAATCTAATTAAGCTGCGTACTAAATTAATTGAATAGAAATAATTAATTTCTACCCTCCTGTATATGTTACATTTTTCATCCAAACTCTAACCAAAACTCGTTCCCACCACTATTGGTAATTTTCTTATATATATATATATATATATATATATATATATATATATATATATATATATATATATATATTTGTAAGACAGTAATTCCTTGCGTTTACATTATTATCATTATTAAATTAAACGATGACTTTTTTCCTTTAACTATAAGGGAAAACAAGCCGGTGAAAATGATCGATTATCGAAATTGTCGACCGATCCGTCATTTCTTGAACGTTTAAATGTACACGTATCGATCTCGATTTCGACTAAAGTGCGATACGCCGTTGACCTTAATTTTTTTTCTCTTCAGATATCACCTTACCTAACTGAATAGGATCGTAACAGGAATCATCCTATTTACTAGAATACTCTTTGTGTCGACTACTGCATGACGAACAATCAAACATTGAAAACCGGGAGAAGCGACTAATTTCTTACGTTATATCGAAACACGAATGAGATACATATTTACCGGGTTAATACGTCGACAGTAACCTTGGTAAAAGGAATTTATAATAATAATAATAATAGTAATAAATAATAAATAATCAATAATCAATAATATAATCAATAATCAATAATATAATCAATAATCAATAGTAATTGTAGTCGCTGTCGTACGATGCACGTTGTATATACTTAGAAGAGTCACACGATACATTGAGACTTGATAAAAAGGCACGAGTCGTCGCACACGATACAATTATAAACTATGTAATAATAATAATAATTATTATTATTATTATTATTAGCAAAATAAGTATAATGATAATTAAAAATAATGATGACGATACAACAATAATTCAATTGAATTTATTTCAGTATTCATACAAACATTATTATTATTATTATTATTATTATTATATCTATATGAAAATCTTCTTTCAAGTAGTTTATATTACAGATCTTTCATCCTAATTATATTTATATATATGTGTGTGTTACAAAAATACTGTGTCTCATCCTATATATCAAAACATAGATAATAAAACCTTGTGTATATACTATTAAAATCTAAAACAATGATTTGCGAATCTTATAAAACAGTATGGGGTAAATTTGATACACGTTACAAAGTTTCACTGATATATTACATATATATATATATATAAATAGTTGTATATATTACACTTCCGTTCCTCAATCCGCCAATAATACACACCTTTGACACATTTACATTTGTAATGGTTCTTCTGTTTGCTTTTTTCGATTATTACCGGTTAGCTTTCAAATGAAAAAGTGACACGGAACCGTGTTAAATATGACATATACACATATATATATTTATATTTATGTATACTTTCACCGAACAAATTTGGAGTTATAATTTCTTTTGATTAATCGAACTCCATCAATACGTAACTACTCGTATTTAGTACTTACAACTTCCAAAATATTTTATAGTGTACGCGTTTGGGGATCCCATGGATTGTGATGCAAAAAATTTCACATCATCTGCCTGTATGGCGTCCCTTGTAAGCCGTGTAACCCGAGTATAATTTCGTGATTCAAATCCCCGAGATAAATCGTGTCGGTGAACAATATGATATACGGAAGGTCTGATAATAGCGATTATCGACTACAGACTTTTGAGGTAAACAATGGTTACCTATTCTATGGTCTCACTAGCGAAATATACATTTCAACGATAGAGTCTAAATATTGAGGCGCTGTCTGTAATCAGCGTCTCTAACTCCGTGTTAGAAGCGATTGAAAAATTTGTCTGTTCACTACGTCAAGGACGTCTTATTAAAAACAATGAAACTATGAACCTTTCAGCAAGAAACGAGAAAAATCACGCACGCCATTTATATAATTTTCAGTCGGATTTTGCCGACGTCCTGACTAATCATTGTAAATTGATAGGTTAAAACAGCCGGTAGTCGCTATTTCTTCCTGTTGTTGGATGTTCTTATTACGTCCGTCACAGAGGAGGGTTAATCACGATTTCGATGTACTCGATAAAAGTGAAATCGATCTAACACTTTCGATTTTATAGCCATCTGAAAAAAAAAAAGGTGAATATAAAGTTGTTTTAATTTAACATTCTGTTATTTATCGATTTACTTGATGTAACTTAATTTCTTTTTCCAAAATCCGGCTTAATTATTTAATAAATTTGGGAAGTGTATAATCCGTTCCCTAATTAGAAAACTATTTTGTTTGAAACAACGGTATAGAAAATCATACTACCCCCCGCCGTTCTAATTCCTTCTCCCTTTCTTATCAAACTATAAATTCGTACGCATATACATTATATGTACATATATATATATATATTAATACTAAAAAAACCAAAGTAATGGTGACAGTAGATCAAAGTAAACCAAAAATAATACTAAGTAATGGGAAATTAGAGATAGTGAACAAGTACAGATACCTCGGTGCGTGGCGCTAAACAAAGCCGAAGAATCAAATGAAGAAATTAAATGCAGGATAGGACAGGCAAGTAGCATTTATAAAAATGAAAAAAACATTAACATCGCATGGAATATCTCTTGAAGTAAAACTCGGAGTTTTAAAATGCTACGTATGGTCAGTGTTGCTGTATGGCTGCGAAACACGGACGCTGAAGGCTAAAATAATCAAAACTGTAGAAGCCTTCGAAATGTGGCGTTACCGTCGTATCATATCGTGGACAACGAATAAGAAGAATAACGAAGTATCGGACATATTGAAAAAGGATAAAGAATTGTTGAACACGATCAAACGAAGGAAAACAGCGTAGACACATATTAAGAGGCCCAAAGTATGTACTGCCGCAGACCATAATCATGGCAAAAGTAGCTGGAAAAAGAAGAGTAGGCAGGAGAACGATTGCTTGGCTGGATAATATCCGAAAATAGTCGTCGATGAAGGTAGAAGAATTATTTCATAAGGCCAGAGACCGAAAATTATATCAAGAAATTGTCGTCATAGTTGCTACCAACGACTGAGAACAGTCAGTTGGACAAAGAAGAAGAATATATATATATATATATCATCATCATAATTGTCCACTCGAATTCGAGCATCGTGACCTAATATTGAACCATCTCTTAGTGGTCCTGTGTGCACCTGTTGTACGGTAGGTGAGGTTGATGAAATTTGTCATACTATGTTCGTTTGCCCTACATTCACTGCCCTCCGATATAAGTTTGATATTCTTAGTAGGGGAAAGTTGGAAGTTTCCTTTTTCTGGCTGAACAGGACATGGCGATTAAAATTCACATTTTTCAATTAACGCTTGAATCAACCGTGACCGTAATACCATCGCAGTGTATGGTAGGGTTTTTTTTATAATGTGGTCAATTTTGTTTCTTGTACTTATTTATTTCAATAATCATTATACTTAACCATTTTAATATTTAAATTTAACTATTTTTACAAATTTGTCGTAGCAATTTTTTATGATCTTTTTTTTTTCGCTCTCTAAATAACGAACGTTATAAGAAGGAAGAAACTGTTATAGAGTTATTAATGCGAGGATTAATTAGGTATATAAAAAATTGTCGCATAAGAAAAATCGATCGTGAACTGAAAATAACTGAACTATATATATCATCGATAAAAAAAGATCAGAAGATGAACAAAGAGATTTGTACAATGTGTAAAAGAAAAAAAACTTATTAAACAGTAAACATCCATAAAGACACAAATACAAAGAACAAAACTCTAGCACTTAAAGAAGAATTTCGCATATTATATGTAAAATATTAACCGAGAATAACCGAGTGCTAACAATTTATCGACAGAGTTGACTAATCAGGAAGACAGAGATAAATCCGATAACGCGTAATAATGAAAAACTAAGTAATGTACAGACTAATTTTAATTCCAGTATATAGAGAAAATATAAATTTTTCAAAAAAAATACCGAACGATTATTGAAACTATATCCAGGCGAGACGTAGTAGGTTGTCGATGTAAGATACTTATAACGAGTAATCGTAATTTGCATTCTGCGAATAACGGGAGAACAACATGATAGGATTAAATCGATAAATTTATATCAACTTCGTAGACTACGATAAGGGTTTCGCTTTTTGTTGTAAAAAAAAATAATATACCATTAAAATTATTACCGCTAACACATAACCTATACTCAAAGCAGAGAACACGGTATTTATAAAATTGAATAATAGCTATTGCGAACCGGTATAAATCAAGATAACTTTTATATGCTACTATTTAACGCACGCGTCAAATTCGTATTGATTCGAGGATACAAATTAGGAAATATGAAAATTTACAGACGATAAAAAGGCTAATAGCGCGAAAAACCTTTAAAACAAAACGATAACTAAATATGAAATATAATGCGAAAAATGGAATACCGATAATCACGGAGAGAAAGAAATTTCAAACAACATCGAAATGAACCTGTTATATATTTACACCGACCACTTAAAGCGCTAGAGTAATGTAACGAAATCTCTTCCGACAGGAAACGATTTGAATTTTGCTCTGTGACGCACCTTGAACAGAATAAGGAGTAGACCGAATACAACTTGAACAAATGCAAAATGGCGGATGAAAATCAACTCGAATGTGTGCAGAATAACGAACATTTATTCAAGTGCGACCCATTCTTTGATGCAGATAAATTACGTATTCCGATATTGATGAAGAAACTGCAACAAATTTCTGATATATTGATCGCAGAATTGGGTCATGACCGGATGCGATATAATAATAACCGACGACTAATTGAAACTGTGTCATATCACTAGGAACCGATAAAAGAGATGAAAAAGATAAAACTTGCCATTATAAATTCGCAAATGGATTGTCAACCCATCCGCATACATCGTCGGAACAGGGACATAGAGCAGCAACGTTAAAGACAAAATACATTGCTGAAAACCGGAAAATTGTGTCGCTGACGGAAATACATCATTACGAAGAACTTTTACGAGCGTGCGAAAGATAAACAAATCGATATTAACGGATTAGGGATTTTATCTCGTAAGAAACCCAGACATGCTCACGGTTGTCCTTGAGCATACAGTATCAGGTCAAACGAAGATCACAAATAAATATAATAGAACCTAAATGACGGTGACCTGCAAAGGGTTTCGGAGAAAATTTTCGTTTCTATTATTTTTATTTTTTTTATTATTTAAATCTCCATCGAGACATAAATGTAACGTATATTAAAAACCGATATAGAAAGTTCGCTGTTAAATTTCAATTCAGTACACCCGAATGTCCTAGGAATGTCAACTACACTTTCTGACAATTCTACAAGACGATTAAAAAAGTGTGTAGATGATGCAGAGATGCCCTTGCAATGACTTGAGAATTAAAAATAGTTTAAATAACAAAGGCGCAAACACTTATAATAATTCGTTATGTCGATTAAAATGCCGATAATTACACTTTTGATGATAATAATTCCGAGTTTCAACTGTAAGGCCAGTCTCTGACACCAAAGCAACCTAATTTTCCCATCGGGGCATTAGATTAATCGAATTTTTATTTTTACCATGTCATCGCCGTTGTTTATGATGTTACCGGTACAATCAAAAAAGAAGAACAAAGAAATTGCTACAGTACCAAAATTACTTCATTCATTATATAGCTGAGATATGGACCCATTGACCTGAAATCAATAGGCCCGACTGAGAAAACAATTACGCCACATTATATTTGATTTGGTGCTTATTTAACTTTATAAGTTAAGATTGTAAATTTATATTAATATATATATATATATATATATTACCCCTCTGGGGGCACCATCTGGATGGACTACGTCCACTGAGGATTATGCTGGCGGTTAGTTACCAGCAGGGACTTCAAGTCAATCAGACCTCGGCGGAAAATCTAGAAAAAATATGTCCAAAACCGACAGCGTCTGTAATCTAGAAGAGCGATTGCGGAAGATATAAAAGCGATCTCTTTCTATAGGCAAAAATAATCGGAATACCACTGCGCTTATGGATAACCGAAGAAAAATTATGATCAATTTTAATCCGGATAATATTCCGCCATATGATCCGGATAAAATCGGCGCTACTCATGTGCCGGACTTGGTAGTGTGAAATATGCGACCGGCAGCGGTATTGTGGGGAATCGGAGAAGCCATGAGAAAATGGCAACTGGAATAAAAATATGTAATGCTATTAAAATAGTAACGTGGAATGTGCACGGGCTAAAACCTGAAAGTTAGGCATCGTTGAAAAGGAAACAATGGATTGCGTTGCTGTTTCAGAAACACATTTGAAAGATAAAGGGCATTTCTTAAGTAATAATAATAACGCAATATACTACTCGGGAAACGAAAAACAAACAATGGAGTAGCGATTATTATAAATGACTAATATCCGGTGAAGGTCCTTTCGCAAGCAAATCTGTTTTGATATCAAGGGTAAATTTAAAAATAAACCACTAACTTATAATCAATTAAACTTTGACAGTTTCAAAAATAAATTAAATTCAAATTATGTCCAAATATTTGTCGACAATGTCCAGCAATGCAGACAAGGCTTGGCGCTAGAAACGCGTATTAATAAGTTTAATAAATACATCTCTGATGTTGTTGGCAGGAATCAGAATATCATGCTCCTGCTAATGACTGATGGAATTATAAATTACAAAGCCTTAGGGATAAAATTAATGTTGTTAGAAAAAAGAAACAAAAAGCAAGAATTCTTTCCGCATCTTTTATTTTGTACAATGTATTATTGAAATTAAATAGTATGTACAAAAAAGAAATTGCTAGGGCCGAGCTTGTGCATTGGAAAACCTTGGCGAAAGTGGTGCGTGGATAAATCCTACAAAATGCCAGTGAAGGATAGGGCAGGGTTGATTATTCCAGACTTATGGGATGGTCAGCAACTGCTTGTGGGTTTCTCCCGGAGCACTTCTTCCCCAATAAAGTTGATGTCCCACTTATACATACTGGTTGTATTACACCACCAGGTGTCACATCAGATGTGGTGGATAACATCATTAACTCCCTCAATAATAGGAAGGCTGCTGCGTCAGACCGAATTAATAATAAAATTGTTAAACACTTAAATCAGAAATTCCCACAGTTATTTGGTATACTTTTTACAAATTGTATTGAATTTCAAATCTTTCCCCAGTGCTGGAAGCTAGCTAATGTTAAGCTGCTTCCAAAACCTGGCAAAGATCCTTCTTTGGTTAGCAGTTACCGTCCAATTTCACTTCTAAATTCGACTGGCAAAGTGTTCGAAAGGGTTGTCCTAAAGTTATTACTAAGTGAGGTATCCAGTAAGAACCTGCTTCACACAAATCAATTTGACTCTCTTCAGAGGGTGCAGTTTACAAACTTGTTAAAAAATTAAAACTTCCATCAAGGCTGGTGCTCTGCAGTTGTTGTCTCCTATAATGTCAGAGGAGCCTCCGACAATTGTAGATAGTCTGCCATCATTGATATTATGAAGTATAAAAACATCAAGCCTTATTTAATAAATATAATAATTAATTACTTCAAAAATAGGGTGGCAATTCTTGAATTTGGTACTTCACTCTCTCAAAGGGTGGCTACCTGTGGTGTTCCTCAGGGGTCAGTCTTAGGCCCTACCCTGTGGAATCTGCTTTATTAAATAGTTCACCACAGGATCGAGGAGTTCTGCCTTAAGATAAATAACAAATATGATTTAATCTCATATGCCGATGATTTGTGCCTAGTTTTCAATACTTACAAAAACTACCCTTCCAAACAGATAGAAATTGTTTCCAGGCTTCTAGAGAGTACTGTTGGTGACCTTGGTCTAGTGTTTTCAGTCGTGCCGCTATTCAGTGTTTGGTGATCGAAGCATTGCTGGCCATGTTGCTGGCCTACCTCTGTTATCTGGGTGTAAAATATCACACACGAATACTCTTAAGTATCTACGAGTTATCATCGATGAAAACCTGACATTTACTCTACACTACAAAATGACAACACAAAAATTTGACAATTTCTTCTCTATACTTGCTAGAATCCAGCCCAATGCATGGGGATTGGCTTATAGGGAGCGGCTCATACTGTATAAGGGTCTCATTCAGGCCCTGTATGGTTATGCGGCTGCTGTCTATGTCAGTCGCAGATTATTCAAGAGAGTTAACAAACAACAAAGGAAAATTCTCCTTAGAATTTCTTCTCTTTACAAAACATTAGTGGCGTTCTGCCATTGGATTTATATTTAGTTAGTTGGCAGAGCGATGGTCAGTGAGCACTTGTCGATGTAGTTACACATATCGGGTCATTAAGGTTGTTAGATAACTATTTTGCCAACACGATCACAGCACATATTCCTAATAAAATTTTTAAAAGAAATATGTCAATACCTCGATTATTGATGCTTGGCAGAGAAGGTGGGATACAGATTATACTGGTAGGAAAACTTATGTTTTCCTGCCGGATGTCTATCAAAGATTAAAAATCAAAAATATTCGAATTAACTTTTACAACTCGCAGGTGCTGTCTGGACATGGTAGGTTTCAAGCCTAGTTGTTCAGGTTTAAGCTTGCTACTACTGACAGGTGCACCGTGTGTTCTAAGGATGCTGTTGATGATACTCATCATTTTATCTTTGAGTGCCCTGCCTTTTCTTCACTGCGTGATACTTTCAGTATCGACAAATATAAAAACTCACTTATCTTGAACAGAAGGAATCATGTAGCCTTTCTTGAATTAAGTCATACGTTTCAAATTTACAATTACAAATTAATCAAGGACAATTAGCTAAATTCAAACGTTAATCCAATACCCCCTTCGCACCTGGTGGCATGGTCCCCTTACTTGTAATTAATCTATATTATTATGTTCGAATATGTAATGATGTTCATAACTGCTTTAAATTTAAAATATTTTAATCTTGACCATAATGAGGCATGTTTTTCTTTTAATTTCATAGAAGTAATTTTCTTTTTTTATTATTATTATTATTATTATTTTACCCAAAGATTTTCTCTTATAAAGATGTATTTTTCTTAAGTTTATTTTTTTTTAATATTCTTCTAAGATTTTTATTTTTGAAATTGTTGGTATCTTTGTTTCTGAAGTTGTATTTTTTTCTTCTATATTATGTATTTATTTTTATTATTTATTACTACTATGCACTCCACAAACTCCTTTCTTCATGTACACAGGTAGTCGATGGGACTATGCTTTTCATCCCATCACTGCCCTTAGATTAAGTACACAACATGCTTTTACTTACTTTTCAGCTACACACTACTTATATGCACTTTTATAATTATTTAGCTTTAAACACATTACCTGTCCTTTATAATAACACTTAAATTTTAAGCAATAAACTAGCCCAAACTAAAAGAAAAAAAATATCGTGTAAAGGTAAGTGGATATGAACTCAATCTTGGCGATAAAGATAAAAGTGCACCCGGTAACTATAAACCTAAAACAAGTTTATTCTGCAACGCCGAGGAGAATATATGGAAGCTTTCTAGGCAACACTGGAAGAAACTGTGAGGAAAATACTGAGTCGAGAAGTCACTATGATAATAGGCGATTCCAAAATTGATGAAACCATTCACGATAATGAGCTACGTAATATTGTAGGAAAATTTGGCCTCGGTGTAGTTCTTGCGTCAGCGTCAATATGTTGACAAGCAACTCTGAGTTCCAATACCATCCTAGGCGACTGTATACATGGCGGTCACCAGGTGACAAATATCGGATAAATTATATACTGATTAACACAAGGTGGGGAACATCAATTAAGATGCGAAAACTTAGCCCGGGCAAAGATTGTGATAGCGACCATCAGCTATTAGCTGCCGAAGTAATGGTACCTAAGTGAACAGGAGGAAAACATAAAAAAATACCACTTCACCTATTGATAAGGAACCGTTAATACCAGAGGAAGAAGTTCACTGAGCTATATAAAAGTTGTTAAGAAAATACAAGGCGGCTGAAGAAGATGAAATAATCATGGAGATGTTCATGAATCTAGACGATGGCATGGCCAAAATTCTACACATACTCTGTCGGAGAATTTGGTATACGTCCATGTGGCCGAATAATCGGACGCAATCTATTTCAGTATTAATTTACCAAAAGTTAGCGCGTTATTTATTTTACGTCATAACTAAGGTTACTTCACTTTATTAACGAACGGTTGAAACCATATTTATTAACACAACTAACGGCCAAAACAAGTGGGTTTCGTTCCGGGGAGAATAACGCCGGAGCAAATTCTGAACATAAAACAAATAATCGAAAAATGCAGGGAGTTTAAATGTTAAAGCATACTTTATAGACTATGTAAAAATATTCGACAAAGCCTATGGTAAATACTTAGTGAATTTGGAATTCCACGTCATTTAATTGGTCTAATATAACCATCGTACGCATCTAACAGCGGTAAAGTAAAAATTAATTACAGCCTAACGGATGAATTTAAAGAAGAAAAAGGAGTTCGTCAAGGATCCAATCCTTTTAAACGTATACAGTTTGGAAGGATGAGAAGATGGCGTAAAAGTCGCTGGAAATAATAACATGCGATATGCTGACCATATTGCGATAATTGCTTCGTCGAAAGAAAAATTGCTCCATTCATTTCAAAGTCTGGATAGTGAAGTAAAGTTTATTAATCAATAGAGATAAAAAGCTAAAGTAACGATCGCCAATGGTAAAAGCAAAACAGATAATCCGCAAAGCTTAGCGGCCTCCAAGTAGTTGATAAATTTGTCTACTTGTGGTCACTTAATACAGAAAATGGTGGTTCAACGGAACAAATTAAAAGTCGAATAACGACAGCGAAGGCTGCACTAAATCAATTCAGTAGGATCTGGAAAAGCCATGACTTATAATGTTCACCGTATGCCTTGTGTCGGACTCTAAAACCAGACAGACGTCCGAAGGATCGATGCTTTTGAACCGTACTGTTGGCGGCCAATGCGGAGAATAACGTAAACGGCGTGAACTACAAACGTGTCAATACTAGAAGAAGTTGATTAGGCTGCTCAATTACGAAACATCTCGTTAAAGAATGTACATCCACTTTCTTTGGTCATATAATGCGACGAAACAATTTGGCAATATTGATAGTATTAGGCATGATTGAAGGGAAGACAACAAACACAGTATGTGGACAATATCAAAGTGATTCCCAGTACAGGAATAGATGGCGACCAATTACACGCAACAACTAAAATGAGTTATAATTATAATATGGAGTGGATAACACTTATTTTTAGCTATATAAAACTTAATAAAACACAAAGTTAAACATATTATTAACGAAACCTCTGTCACTAAAACAATCTGTTTGTCTGGTTGGAAGACGTTAGATTTTATTTTTACGTTTACCTTGACATTATCTATGCTGACGGAATTAACAAACTTTCAGGGTAATTATTTATTTATTATCGGTAAGATTACACAAATATAAAATAGGGCGATCCGGAGGAGAAGACCGACTTTGTTTTTATGAATAGCGCAGTTGGTAAAACGGCTACAAAGCAAACCGTGTGCTACACGTTTTACATACGAGAGATTTGTTTTAGTCCAATTTCAGTTATCACGTTATCCTATAACGAGAAGGAACACGCATTTTTCGTGGAACGTTATTTTCGGCGTGAATCGATCACGACAGTGCAAGGAGAGTTTCGAAAAGAATTCAACGAGAATAAAAGCCGCGTTTACGAAATCCACGATATCTGGAAGACCTGAAAACTCGGATTTATGAAGAAGTTTCAGAAATTCAGCCACCTAACATAGAAAAAGTGTTCGGATATTTACCGAATGAATTGCAAATGACGTCCACATCTGAACGATATCGTGTGTCGACAAACGATTAATCTCTCGTTTTCCTATTTTTAAATAAAATTTCATTCCGAAATTTTGGTTTCGAGTAGTTTTTACTTATTTTAAAAATGACAAGACAGTCCTTTTTAAGTCATCCTATATATATTACTCTCGAAATGTATCGATTAGATCAAAAAATCACGAGTAATTAGATAAATGCGCGAGATTAAATCGCAGTCGACTACAGATTTCGCGACTTTTCTATTTATATTGAAGATCATTCAAAGCTTGATTTTGTAGGCTTTCTCCGGAAATTAGAAAAATAAAACTTACAAATCATTCGCTGACCAACTATATGTATTTATATTTTTTTGGTGTGTGTATATATGGCGTGTATAAATCTTTACACATGTACGATGTAGTAATACACACGAATATTTATGAACTCAAACACACTCGCACGAATATGTGCATGTAGGTATGTTATTAGATAATGGGTCATGCGATTTCCCGGTCGATGATCATCATAAATACGAAAAAAAAAAAACGAACTAGTTAGATAAATTCAATTATCGCGGAATTCTACCGGTAAACTTAACCGGAAGCGATTGAAAAAATTCTATAACCAGAATTTGACGATAGGTCTGCTTTTAAAATGTTATATATCCGATATAAACAGATAGAACTATATAGATTAATAATAATAGGTTACATTCAAATAAGACGCACGGCGTAATACCGTCATTATCTCCGACACATTAAAAAAAAAACACGTGCACCGAGATGACGTGCGCATTAGGAATTAATATCGATAACGAAAATATAGTATTAGAATAAACGCCATTTACTAATTATAGTTATTTCAAACTATTCACTACATTACGTTATAAGTGTATATAAGTAACATCCCGTCAACTCGAAAGTTAAAGTTAGTTGGGTCCTCACCAACTTCGGGTATTAGGATGATAGTTTTTCTAACGTCTAGACCGATCTTTTCTAATATATTTATTCCATAATGATGGATACGTGAGAATTGATTGTAGTAGGCCCTCTTACCACGAAAAATTATCGCCCCGGTAATATCGGTTTTCTACTTTTAACCGTATATAACTCCAAATTCTGCAATTCTGCATCGTTGTGTTTTTTTTTTGTTTTTTTTTTTAAGCCGGAACTGTATATTTTACATCGGTTATTTTCTAAAACGCAATCGCAAATAACTACATCGGATTATTAATTTTTTTTAGCATTCCACCTGGCAGTTAATCCGACTTAGTCTATATAAAACCAATAGCAATCGCTTCACTACCCATTATCACGTTAACGAGAAAATTTTATTAAAACGATTATCGAAGATACTTACTTTCGATAATGTTTATTATACTTTTCGGTTATTATACCACGAATGTTATACAGTCGTTTATAGATGAATACTGAACCATCTCTTCAAAGGGTCAACACACATCCGAAACAGCTACTATAATACGAACATTTACAGCCTTAAGGGGATACGATATAACTCATCTAATCACAAAATGAGCGAAAATTACGCATATTTTAACATATATATATATATATATAAATTGATAGGTAGTTACTTGGACAGATAAATATGTATGTATGAACTGTTGTCGACGACAGGTTTCATGTAGTTTTTCTCGTTTAACTGTCTCACGTCAAGTGGTAGCTACGAACTCCAACTGGCACCACGCCCTTAACCTAGACCCCGCTAAACACAATGACCCGATTCAAACTAGATGTATATCTTATTATATATTATAGCGGTAAACGAAAAAAAAGGAACTATTCGTACTCTAAGTCATCATAGCCATTTTAATCTTTAACCGGCAATAATACACGATCTTAGGTTCGAATAACTTGAAACATTGCGCAAACCATTGTTATTCCTTTTAAAGCTTTTATAAATTTATATACATATATATATATATATATATATATATATATATATATACATGTATATATATACATATACACATATACTTATATATATATATAATGCACATATATACATAATACACAACATATACACTTAATTATTTACATTTATAATTATTTACATTTATAATTATTTATATTTATAATTATTTATATATAATTTGAAAAGTTTAAAATGTAGTGATTTAAACAAAAAATAAACCGAGTTAAAATCACTAATTTTTTTTACCTTAATGAAAAATCATAAAGCTTTTCAGTTGTTAAGCCATTATCAAGCGAATATAACAAAATTAATTATAAAAATATACAAAAATGCGAAAAATATTACTTAGAAACGTAATTTACCGAAATTATCAAATTGATAAAACAGAATTTTTAAATAACCTGATAGTAAACGTGGTAAACGACAGAATCAGTAATGTTTTTGTTTATTTTTATTTTAATTGCTACGGTGTTCGTTTATGTATAAATTTGATATTGCCAATTGTTGATTGTGTTGTTTATCACATTCACTATCAGATTATTTGAGAATACTGTTTTATCGCTATAACTCATCTTAATGTCAAACCTATCTGACATTCGTCTTCCATTATTGACGATTATAAATCACCGACAAGCTGACATCAATCGTATTAAATATCTTGAACTTATCTTTGATGAAAAATTAAATTGACGACTCCGTGTAGATTATCTGAAGGCGGCTTGCATGAAGAAACTAAATATCATTAAAAGAAAAAAAAGCTTCCGCATTCTACATACGGATGCAGTTAATAAAACGTCGCTACTAAGAATTTATCGCGTTCTTATTAAATCGAAATGTGATTACTGTTTCCCTGCGTGTTGGTCGGCAAAGAAATAAGTCCTGCGCTCGCTCAATACTGCCCATCACTCAAGGTTTCGACCGACACTCGGTGCTATCCCCACGTCCAGTCTATTCTATGACGCGAGTGAATCTCCTGTTTATCTTCACCAGCATTACACCTTATTGAAGTTCCTTCCGCACCTACGTGCAATACTAATGTCGACATCGTTCCCAATAATAAAACACGACAATATTCCTCACAACTATTTCACGAAGAAACTAATTCCATTCTAAATCTATTATAACATTAATCCTTTTCTTATTCCTGCACACCTATCCAGTCAAAATTATTTTCGGCATCATCTTATTCCTCCATATATGAAGCTTTTCGTACAACAACTCGTGTGAAATTATATACCAATGGGGAGGCTGCGAATTTACCGCAATGATATCATTCGCTGTCGTCTTCCAGAGATGTTTAGCGTGTTGACTGAGTAATTATATGCGATTACCTACGTCATTGACATTTCTCGGTACTCAACAGTAAGATTCTCATTTGTACCGATTGGCAGAGATATATTTGCTGCCTATAGAATACACACAAACTACAGCATAAACCAGAGTGAAACTATATATGCTTCATAGAACACCCCTCTTACTATTCCTCATATTGTCTTATCATGTCATTCTTACCAAGCCATCATCATGAGTGAAACTATATATGCTTCATAGAACACCCCTCTTACTATTCCTCATATTGTCTTATCATGTCATTCTTACTAATCCATCATCATGCTATTGGACTTGCTCCGTCACTAACAAAAATACTGCAGTACATTTCATCCGATGAATCTAATAACTTTCCTTTCATTATCTAACCTGATTTCCCTTATCTAATCACCTACCCGTGTGTCCTTAGCAGCAGTAAAGGACACGTGAATTATGTTAAAAATAATATTTACAACCACGGCTAAAGCATAGCAACAATTGGCTAAAACATAGCAACAATTGTTTTATCGCAGTTAGGTGGTTCGATTAATCGTTCTCGTGTAATATTAAATAAATATGACAGTTATTAACGAAAATCGTTTATTATAATTATCTTTTTTCTTAGTCGATAATAAATTACTAAGTATTGACCTCTTGCGACAATTATGACGTTAAACCACCTACTGCACCCATTTTAGCTATTACTGAAACCTATTTTAGCCCATAAAGAGACGTATAATAATGTCTATCCATTTGCACAATTTATTCCCTCTATCTGTACAAATAGTATACACGATATCTGTGTCCTTATTTATTCGATATTTCGGAATAATTTCCTATTATTACTTTTTAAAAATGCGTCGTTAAATATTTAACGTTTAGAAAATTTACATGTATTTCTGACATTTTGGCTGAAAAATTTTGATTCTCCAGTATTGTTCCGCTTGTATACAGCCTGTACGTTACCGTAATGCATTGAAATATTGCATAAAATACGAATGTTTACTCAAGTAATTATATTTTCAAATCTTATATTATTATTTTTATTAACTAGGGGTTCTAGCCAAGCCTGCTGCCATTGAGGGAATTCCGCTTTATTGTCTCCGCAAGTGGAACACCCTAAGGGGTCTAATTATGATAAAGTTTTGCCATATTTTGCTTATTTATTGTGTAGTGTGTAATTGGGAAGTTTGAATTGAAGATTATATATATTTTTGGTACATTTTGTATTTATATATATATATATATATATATATATATATATATATATATATATATATATATATATATATATATATGTATATAATATCGTTCGCACTACAATTTTTGATTTTTTTATAAACAACCTATCCAGACATTTTACAATTAGGAATAAAAAAATTAAAAATTGAAAATTACTCCATTTACCACTACTTCTAACTGAAATTAAAATAAATTCTAAAATAATTCCATAGTCGAACAAGTTACGCACCGTGGAATAATATTATACAGTAGCTTATCGAAATAAATGCTGGAATTTTCGAAATTTTTTATTTATTATATATTTGAAAATGATCATAATAAAATATTAATAATGGGGAAAAGTTTAATTGATTGAAGATATAAATAATATGGAAAAATAATGAACGAAATTAAATCTTCGCTATGTTTCGTATAGAATAAAATTAGAACAATACAATCTACCGATGGTCATCAATTGCATAAAGTAATTTGTGACCTACAAAATAACGGAGCCAACGTAATTAACCCTTTCAGTCACGGTGCCCACTATATGGTACATAAAATTTTGAATTTTTCCATTGACGCGAAATGTCTCAATTTTACAAACGTTTATATAAATACATTGAAAATTATTTACATAAGAATCACAGTATTGTTTAATAAAAATGCCTGTATAAAATTTATAATTTTGCGTCAGAATTTTATGATGTGTGACTGAAAGGGTTAAAGAACCGATATAATATAATTCTAGAAGACATCACAACTATTGGTGGAACGAATACTTACGTAATTTGAAGGAAAAATAAATAGTATTTTTTTTTTTTTAAATGACGAACAGATAAAGTGTAAGCAGCATCGAAAAAATTATAATTCATTATACAATTTGAAAGAATATAATGAAAAAAATTTCAAGGAAAATGAAATGTGAAAAAAAAATTTTGGAAAACAGTACAACTTGAAGGCAAGCGTTTTTGACAAATTCAAAAAAATTATAATGATAAGGCGTAATATAAAAATTAAAATAAGCTTAAATATTTATTAGAATCCTTCTGTTTTACGGTAAATATAAATTTTATAATTGATGTAGAAATACGATAGAAGTTGATGATAAATTTGTTGATAAAATTATAAGTAATTTAAAAAAGTAAGAAGCATTAGCTACGAATCGAATTGACAATATCGTAATTAAAAGTATATACAAAGCTACTTCGCCACTAAATATTCGGATTATGTAAAAAAATATTACAGTTGAAATATTTTGCAAGTTTGGAAAATGGATAATATGAAATTTACCCTAACTTAATATTATAAATAAAGTGTTTGAAAAATAAACATTCTCATTTTGCATTTTCTTGAAGATGAAAAAATTATCTATGGATTAAAAGTTGCATCGACAAAACTGACTATAAATACGGTGTTAGACAAAATAAAAAAACTAAACAATTACGAATTTTTATTCATAAGACATTGCTTCCGTTTTGAATAACTTAGACTAGGAAAGGAAGTAAAATTCTTACAAAACATTAAATTACCGTCATTTATTTAACGAATAACATTAATATTTACTTACAATATTCAGCGTTAAAATCAATCACGAAGATATCACAATAATTTATAGACTTATTTATGACGTATCGTACGTTTCTGTTTCAACATTATGATTACCGCATCATATATACTTATGCGAAAATTTAAAAATATAATAGTAAACTGCATACAGTAAGTTTTATTGATAATTTTATTACTATTTCCCCTTCAAAAACAACACATTCTCTCAATTTCCTTAAGAATTCCTCCGTCTTTCGCTAATGCCTTGTATAAATTATTTACAAATCAGCTCCTAATTTTCAAACACTTATTCACCACCAAAAACTATCACTAGGCTGTGCTACAAGGTCAGCCTTAAGTTCTGTTCTATTCAATATTCATATAACCTTTTCACGCATATTTTTTTATCTTATGCGGACGACAATGTACTTTACGGAATTAATTCTAACCTGAATATTTTCAGTCAGTAAATAGTACGTTAGTTTTACTTAACACGCTACTAAACAATATGTATTAAAATCTCCCCTTTCTCATGCAACCTTCAAAGATAACCCTCTCTGTATTAGTTGTGGACAAATCTTTCATACGCATTACCGTGGATTATGGTGGTTTACGCCGTTTAGCAATTCTCCAGCTACATATATTTCCACATTCGACAAAATTTAAAAATAGAAGTTAAGTTACCAATGTTCCTTCCCTATATACGCATCGTACATATTTAGGTGAGAAATTTTTGATAAACTCTTTCTAATCTTATAGTCCTTCATTATTACTCCCTTTTCTCGATATTTTCCAAAACCGGAAATTTACTCTTAATCGCCGTCCAATACCTTACCTCTGTGCGCATCATCTATCCAATTACAGTAATATAATAATACCTTCTCTCCATTCAGTTAGCCCATTCATAAAAAATCATCTTCCTTGTTTACTATTCCAAATGAACTATCTCACCCTGCTGCTCACACATTGCAGATATCAACCTTATTATTTTTGTGATGTTCCATTATCCCTCTTCCCGTAACACACTATACAATCAAATCAAATATATTCCTTTGCCCATAAACACGTCTTCCTACTTGCTACTCGTAATGTGCACATTTATATTTGTCTATATACGTTCATTCGTTATATTTTATAATTTGCAACGGGTTATGTGGAAGTCCGTAAAAACAGCACACGTGTTATAAAAATGCAAATGATACATCGATACAATTTAAAATAGCAATAAATAAATTATGTTTGCAGTTAGAAAACTGCAAAGTGTATAATTATCAATACACACCGAAGATCACAAATCCAATATCGAGAAATGAACTGAAATACAAAATAAAGAAGTTTCAAAACTATCCAAGCTAATTAGTATAATATCGATACAAGGCACAAAACCAAGAAGTCCACTACCAGCAAGATACATTGCTATATCATGGTCACGACATCCCTGGGCGGTGGCCCATTCGTTTTAGATTAATATAATAAGTCGTCATCAGATGTTAATTATCATATTTGTCTCTACTTAAATTATCGCATTGGATCGCCTTCATTTACTCCAAATCGTTTTCGTGCGGAGATGATGTTGCTCCTTCGTATAACCTACTGGTGTTCATTCACCTCGTATGGTTCGTCAATAAATCGTCGTGCAGAGTCTTTCGAATAACAAACGTAATTCTCATTTATTTCCAATTGTTTTATTTTTGAATATGTTGGAGTGTGCGATGTATTACCCTCGATATATGCCGACGATAATATTATAGTTTTCTTCTCATATAATTCGGTATTCCACATTACTATGTGAATGAGTATTGTTCGTGGTCTTCCACGTAGTTTTAATCTTACCTTTAACAGCATCCTCCAGGATATTTTGATTCTAGCGTAATATCGCAGATATCATTATGCGAAACACTTTATACTTATAGGTCTGGATCATTAAAAAATATATAACGTCCCCTTATGTATATATATATATATATATATGGTTCGTCAATAAATCGTCGTGCAGAGTCTTTCGAATAACAAACGTAATTCTCATTTATTTCCAATTGTTTTATTTTTGAATATGTTGGAGTGTGCGATGTATTACCCTCGATATATGCCGACGATAATATTATAGTTTTCTTCTCATATAATTCGGTATTCCACATTACTATGTGAATGAGTATTGTTCGTGGTCTTCCACGTAGTTTTAATCTTACCTTTAACAGCATCCTCCAGGATATTTTGATTCTAGCGTAATATCGCAGATATCATTATGCGAAACACTTTATACTTATAGGTCTGGATCATTAAAAAATATATAACGTCCCCTTATGTATATATATATATATATATATATATATATATATATATATATATATATATGTAAATGTATATTCGTATAAATAAATTAGCCTTTAACTATATGTTCTGACTCTCTTCCAACACTCCGCGTTCTCTGCGATGTTTTCAACCACGTCATCACGCTATAGTAAAATAAAAAGCGATGAAATTGATACTGGCGGTGTTGAGTCTGAAAGTGACGTTTCTGTGGATATCAGGTCATCTTGGGTTCATGGAAATGAACTAGCTGATAAAGCGGCCAGCGAAACTTGCCGGTTTCGTATGTTCGAGTTCCAACGACTGACCTTCAGGAATGCATCATAAATAGACTTCATGCATTATGGCGGAGGAAGTGGCAGCTGACGTCACAAAACAACAAACTACGGCAAATCAAACATTCGATCCTTGGATAACTTCGTTTCCGCTGAGACGACATTGCGGCTGGGCCGTTACGCATCTTGTTAATAAATCTTCGGCTTTACTGCGTTCGGCTGTATAGTTATGCTCTCCATTATCCATATTAGTTCACCGTCTCTCATACTCCTCGCCAGAGCGTCTCTTAATATTTCTCCTTCGCTTCATCTACTCTTCAAAGATGACCGCGTTCATTGTCGAATCTAATTATTTTCCTCCACCGGTCCGGTCTCTATTCCTCAATCTAATCCTCTTTTCATAGCGTGTCTCTAGTCTTAGTTGCTCTACACGACACGTTAATTTAATTTAATAATAATAAATATATAGATAAATACAGCCCTGATGAAATTTTGATGATTTTCAGCCTCACAGCATGGCTCTGTACATATCGCTTAATGACCTCGTGTATACATAAGGAATGTTTACATCATTGGGTTTCCTACGTACTAAGACTCATTCGTTATCAGCTCCTGAAGAAGTCTATTCTGGACGGTCTTTATAGTTCTTACATTTATCGGCTTTGCACAGCCTATGTCCAGATAGGCCTTCGCAGTATAGATAGGACATCACGCCATTTCTGCACGCGCATCTAGTTGTTTCCTCGTCGTTTGAATATAATTTCCATACGTCGGTCGGATATCCGAGTGTAAGCCCAGATATTTCGATGCAAGTTCTGATTAGTATTTCTGCGTTGTTGATTTTAACATCTGTTAGTAAACTGTACGGTTACAGATTTGTCCTATCTAAATGATCGAAAATTATTCGAAGTAATTCTCGTACTCGTACGATGATTTAGATAACGAATTTGAAATAGGCGCGATACAATGGTTTTGTGATGTTTTATTTTTAAACGCGAAAATTATTTAAAGATTAAAATTTGGAAATTTCAAACAGCTCGGCGGTCGTTTAATAATTTTGAATTGTCGTTTCAAAATTAGATTTCAAAAATAACGATTAACCCGGATTACGAATTTTCAACTAGATATAAATATTACAATTATCGTAGATATATTACGATAATTAAAAAAATAATTAGTTAATAAATAAATTTAAAAAATAAAACAGTTAAAAATCGATAAATTTTTATATTATATTAAAAAAAAACACACGAAACTTTTCGTCTGTTATATCGAGTGGTCGCAAAAATTTAAATATATATATATATATATATATATATATATATATAGAATTTATTCTAAAAATACACGCACACAATCGCTATGAGATTATTTTATGATTAAATCTGTTTTTTTACTTTGCTATTTTTCGTAATATTGCGCACATTTAAATGAAGTATTTTCGTTAGATTTTATTTAGATTTTTCTGTCCCTTTTATATTTTTTATAAATTGTATATATTTTTGTATTTCATATTTTTACGTCCACTCGATAGTGTGTGATCTTTTGATATATAAAAAATCTAGCGATTTTAACCATTTTTTTTGTTGTTCATTAATTAAAATCACAGCACTTTAGTCGATGGCAAAGCGGCGTTATTAACTGTTTTTAATAATTTGCGGCGAACCGTCTTAAATCGCGAGAGAGTTTACTACTGTTTATGGATTCCTGTTCCTGTGCTTAGATTTAAAATTTTTTACTTTATATATATAATATACGTATATGTGGCAGAATTCTAGTTTATGCGAGAAAAAATTGTATATTATTTTTATAGAATTAAATGGGTAAATTATTTGCTCGCCGATATGCGTGAACAACACTTTTCTTAGAAATTAAAATTAATTACATCCTTTCTCGAAAAGCTAGGTCGAATTATATTCGGTTAGGTTAGAATCGGTCAGGTTCATTTCGGCTAGTTAGAAGCAGAATTAAAGGAAAAAACGAGGATGGCACATTACCCGGGTGATTATTAAATCGAAATTTACAGTAAGATACAGTTTTCAAAATTTTAAAAGTTTCTCGAAAAATATTTATTTCCCCTAATCATTTTTATCGAAATTTGGTTTCTGAATTTTTTTTTTTTTAAATCTTGCAGAATCTAAAACTTTTCCTATGTATGTATCTATATACGTGTGGGTTTTCTGAGCTCCTCCCCATGGAAATAATCTTTAGAAAAAGACGAGAGGTTTATTCGTTAATGAAGCGAACTTAATTATTACTTTGTAAATTTTTAACCTTTTTCCCATTTGTTTTTTCTTTTTATGTTGCAGGTTTTCATATAATTTTTTCTCATGCGATTGTATATATACATATATATATAATATATATACATATATAATATAATATATATATATAATTATTTCATAATTAACTTTCAGTTATAATAAGATAATTTTGTTTATTCTGGTAAGGATGCACCCGGTATACAATTAACTACTTGTTAACAAGACAAGTTGCGCGTAACTTTTCTAATAAAAAATTTCTTCATATTTCTTCGTATGTGTGCGTGTGTGTGTTTGTGTATATATAAAACTTATTACGGTACAATACTTAAATCTTATACATTATGAATAATTAAAAATAATAATAATTAACGGACAAAAATAATAAAAATATAATTATTTCCGCTACTACCTGGACTCCGTTGGGACACAATTACTGGTTACTCATCCGTAACCTTCAGGAGCATCGTGACTAAACGCCGAAGAGTAAAAAATTAAATTCGGAACGAGAAAAAAAACAAAACTGAGATAAATATATTTATGCGAAAAGTCGATCGATTTTTTTTTTTCAAATTTCTTTACAAGTTCATATTTTTTAATATTTTTTAACTTTTTGTTTTTTTAATTCGTCAGATTTATTTTATTCGTTAAATTATTTTCTAATTTTCCGCGTACGTAAAAATTAATTAATTATCGGTTTATTCGCGCGCTATTATAATATCGACCGAAGTGGACAGCGTATTCGCAATGACGGACGTACTAATATAAATCGTGGTGGATCTAAAACGGGAAGAAGATACTCTCCGCCGCTGTACGGGATGATGGATACGCAACGTTGACCAAAACCTCGCGTCGTCTGAGTTATTGCACGGCAATAAAACTTACCTTCCGTTGTGTAGTAAAGGCGGCTAGCGGGGACGCCTAGTCTGTAGGTCATCCGTGGGGACGTGCCATTTCTACGGGCGACCCCTTACTCGACGCTATAATAATAATGATAATAGTTGGAATAATAACAATAATTATCATCATCACGACGAAATTTGTATTCCGGGGACAACGGACGTCTAATTTGAGGTCCATTGTTTCTCTTCATCGACGAAAACAACTAATAAATGCCAAACGTATAAATGCTAATGCTAATGCATTCGTTCCCCTTATACGATCTTCTTTGATATTCGTGTGCACACGCTTTCTATATATAACTATTATCTTTATATATATATATATATATATATATGTATGTATATGTATATATATATATAATTAGTTTATATCATATACTTATAGCGAAGAACTTCTAGTATCTGTATTATAAATTTTGGGTCAGAAGGGAAACCAGCGTTTCAATGCGAACAGACTGTTCCAAAAGAGGAAATGGGATATACTTTCCCCGTGACGAGCATAACGTCCGAAGTTTTAATTGATGTCACAAGACAATTCTTCGACTACGGTACCGAATTGACAGTTCACTAACGTGAAACTGAGTCGATTTTACGTTATTAATAAGGAATATGTGTATCTTTTAAACATCGTAATCTTAATAGTTATCGGTCATCGTGGTTGGTTACACAGCTATTTCGATTTTAACTTGTTAGACCGTTTATTATTATGATTTAATTTCACCTTGGACCTTTAGAAGTATTTTGTAACGATCGGGGTAGTTCGGTTTATCTTTGTAAAAAAAATAAAAATGAATCCGAAGAGATTTGTACGGATTTATATGAAGTATTCGGATTTCGTTTTAAAGCGTACATCGTACATTAATTTACATATCGTTAGCGTAATAAGAATTGCCGCGGCTTGCATAGTAGCCCGTGAAAACTTATGAGTTCCTACCGGATGTCTAACATTGAGACTGAAATTAGAAATTTTTAATAATGTGCCACTATTAACTTTGCGCAGTAAGCTTAGATCATATTTATATAGGTTTAAGCTTGCCAATAATACATCGTGTTCGCTATGTTCATGATATTCTGCCTTTGCTGCTATTCGTATCACGTTTTGGGGGTCCAGGAATCAAAATGCTTCCCCCCTTTATAAGTTTCGTATGTCTTAGAGTATTCGGGAGAAATTACGCGTTTAAAATGGAAATTAAATCTTGCTCGTTGTTTTTAACTTCATTCAAACGTTATCCCAATATCGATAATATTGAGTCTAGCATCCGCTTTACTTATTATTTCTTAAGTCTTTTATTACTTATTGGTGTTTTTTTTTTATTATTTTCTAGTAGATAATGGTATAACTATGAGACTGTTTAATGATTGCGTGTATATTCATTTATTAAGATGATACTTTGTTTTACAAAAACACAAGTGGGGATTTATGTAGTTATGTTGTGGCGCAAGTCAGTTGTTTTTCTTTTTTTTCCTTTTATGTTATATTATATTATTTTTTTTTTTAATCTATGATGTAAGTTTATATCAAGATTTACTATAATTTAATGTAATATTTTATAAATTACCAACACGTTATATGCTTTACTGGTGGAATAAGGGACTATGTATTCTTCATCCTTTTTCCATCAGATATTATGTCATTATAATGCGGTGGTCTTCGAAGCATCGTATATTGCGACAGTTTATTTTTTTTTTTTTAAATCAATAATATAACCGAATCCTAATCGTCAATAACTAATACCTGAAGCATCGTATATTACGACCGTATTTTTTTTTTCATGTTTTGAAGTTTTCAACTAGCAATAATCGCACCTCAGATGAACTTCATAGGTTACGATACTGCCACTGCGCAAAGCTACTGGACATCCGGATAAGAAAGCACATGCAGGAACTGCAGTCTTAATTAAAGATAGCATTTTTCACAATACTATGGAAAACTATCAAAAAGACTACATTCAGGCCACTCGCATTACCATAAAACAGAGTACTAAGGCGATAAATTTGGCAGCAGTATACTGCCCCCCCAAGTATAAATTAAGTCATCAAAAACTTGCTGAATTTATAAAAACAATGGGAAAACGATTTATTATAGGAGGAGTTATAATTCGAAACATACCCATTGGGCTTCTCATTTGATAACTACTAGAGGCAGAAATTTGAAGATGGCTATTGACACGGAAAAATGTGATACAGTCTCAGGAGGCTTACCCACCTACTGGCCATCTGATCAAAACAAAACACCAGACCTGTTGGACTTTTATATTATAAAAGGTATAGCAAAAAATTATATCAAAGTTACCAACGACTTAACTTCCCTGTCTTCTGATCACTCAATCGTTACATTATCAATAAATGAAAACAGGTATGGCTGAAGGAGCATAAAGCAGCACTAAGCATCAGAAACACAAAATGGGACATATTCAGAAATCTACCAGATGAAAATATAAATCTATCAGTCAGATTGAAAACAGAGACAGAACTGGACGATAGTGTTAACCTATTCTCTACTCAAGTGGTACAAGCAGTCTGCAGAAGTACTCCATCACCAACTCAAAAACCATTACAAACCCAGGTTTTTCCTGATTATATAAAAAAACAAGTGGCAATCAAAAGACGGTTGAGAAAACGCTGGATGCGGTCAAGAAGTCCAGCTGACAAGACGGTATTAAACAGACAAACTAGAAAACTCAAAGATCTTCTACAAAAAATTCAAGAACACATCCTTCAATGAATTTGTTTCTAATTTAACAACATCAAAGGAAAGTAATTATTCATTATGGAAAGCGGTTCGCTACTGTAACTCTACTATACAAATGTAAAAGGGTCCTGCCAGTACAATATTATAATATTATAAAATGCTATCTAGACGAAAGATACTTTCGAGTCATAGTAAATAATGAACAATCTCAAATTTAAAAAATTAAATCGGGCGCACCCCAAGGAAGCGCGCTTGGTCCCTTGTTGTACTCGATATTCACTTATGACACACCGGTACCAAGGAATGCGAGTGTAGCAACATTTGCTGATGACACGGCAATAATGGCCTCACATAAGCTTCCGCAAACATCAAATAAAATATTGCAAAGTGCAGTCAATGAAATTGAAAATTGGTCGAGCAAATGGAAATTGACAATAAACGAGTCCAAGAGTACCCGCATTATATTTACTAAAAGGAGAATCGTTCGCAACAGATATAAAATCTTTATCAAGGGTAGGAAAATTGAACAAAGTCGAGCGGTAAAATATCTAGGAGTTCACCTAGACCAAACTTTAACATGGGCTCAGCATATTAGAGCGAAGAAAACGGAGTTGAACATAAAAACTAAACAGCTGTACTGGTTGCTTGGTCCACATTCACAACTTCATACTATAAACAAATTACTACTGTACAACGTAGTATTAAAACCTGTATGGCTATACGCAGTGGAGCTGTGGGGCTGTGCGTCCAAAAGCAAAGTAAACAAAATTCAGACGTATCAAAACAGGGTATTACGTGCTATTGTAGGAGCACCGTGGTACGTCTCAAACCGTACGCTACATGTAGATCTAAATATAAAGTACATAGACGAGGTAATTCAAGAAGCGATTCAAAAACATATAAGGAGACTACAATACCACACAAACCCAAGTTTGTTGAAGAAACCAACAAAGGTCAAAAGATTGAAAAGAAGAACGATGATGGATTGGATATAGTCTATAGCCATTTCAAAATAAATTGAGACCTTGCTAATGGGCATATTCTCAAGAAGTCAAGTGCGTTCTCAAAAGACAACATCCGGTTGATGACATAAAATTGTCAGTACCTGATAAGAAGAGGATTAAAAAAAAAAAAAAAAAATGTTTTGAAGTGGAACTTTTATTGACGGGTTGTATATAAGGAGTTAAACCATAAAACGAGCGAGCGAGCCAAAAGCTTATACACATAGGCAGGCCTATTTTCATCGTCTAGTCAGGCTCCTCCACTCTTGTATACGTGTATATTCAGTTTACATACATACGTAACACGTACAGAAATTATGAAATAATATTTTTTGCGTATTGTATTCTTTCTCTTGCGCATGCGCGCCCGGCTATCCGTTATTTCCTTCAAATCTTCGCTGCACGAAGGATACGTAGATTTGATAACGAAAACATTTAAGTCATCGCCACGTCCAGTTAAGCAAAGCGGATAGTGTATTGCTTTTCTTTATGAAGTTTCCATGAATAACTTTCGGGGAAAACATTTTTAATTTTCACTTCTTCCTTGCACCACGAAGCACAAAGTTTTTTTGCACGTGTTTGGAGTTGACAAAAACGGACACTTGTAATTTTGGACAGCGAGAACTTTAGACCATTTTGACAGGCCTATTATTAAACTCGATAAAAAAAAATCGATGTCATATTCCCTTTCCAGTCCCTAGTTACCGCAACTGATGTATATTAAAAAGTCATCAACAATTAAAGTAGCACTAACCGACGATGGTAGGTATAGACAAAATTACATCATTAACGCAACTATAAACAATAAACAATAAACAATATTGGGGACTGATTATGGGATAATTGACGGTGTTTTGGACGATGATAGAAAGTAACCTGCATGAAGTACGTGCGTTCATTAATTCTTATAAATTAAACCCCTTTGTTGCATATGCCTTGTAAATTTTACACACTACGTCACATAATTTATTACGAAAATCTTCTCCACTATTAAATTCCCAATTGATTTATATTGTCTTCTTCTGAAAGTTTTTCTTCTTTGATTCTTATTGTACGATTTGTTTTGTATACTTTTTTATATGTTGCCGCCATATTTCTCCTTGTTCCTCGATTGTATGAGTATCGTCTCTGCGTTTTACAAATATTCCCACTGTATTTCTATTAATAGCGATACATTTATTCAATCAGATTTTTTAAATATTTATTTTCATTTTACTTGTAAAATTGTGTTTTTTAAAAATTTTGTGTTCGTATATTTTTATATTTTATATTTTACTTTTGGACATCATATATCGCAACAGTAAATAAAAAATTTAAAAATCCACCAGTATACAACTTTACAGAATCCAGAAAATAATATTGAAAAAAAAATTAATATAAAAAAACAAAAGTAATAAACAAATATTATTGATGTTAAATTTCAACAATTCAAAAAATAGACAGAACAGCATTTTTGGAGTATATTTTCACAATCACCATCAAATATTTTAAGTAATTATATTTAATTTATATTTTTAAAATTATGATTTAAAAAAAAAAATATTTCACTTGATAATGGCGTAAATGCCGAAAAGTTTTGTGTTTTCTGTAAGAAAATAAATATTAGTGATTTAACTAATTTTCAATTGATTTATATATATATATATATATATATATATATATATATATATATATATATATATATATATTATCTCGGATACGACTCTAAAGATTTGGATGAAATTTTGTACATACCTGTAATTTATTGAGTCATTAAAAATTACCCATATAGATAGTACAAATTTTAAAACTTTCCTCGGAAATACCCTCATAAAGTTTTGCATTTCTTTTTTTTTTATTATAAGCTTAGAAATTTTCCTTTTACCGCATCATCATCATCATAGTCGCAACTCTTGAGACAAGAGATAGCGTGCAACTCATATGATCCGATTTCTGGCATTGGTCACTGTTTCTTGAAAAGTTTTATCCGGTAAATTCGATGTTATTATTTCCAGTCGTCGTCTTCCTGATATTAACTAAAAGGTTTATAACCTCGGAGATTTATGAAACGAATTTATACACGACTAAAATAGTTGCATATGTATTGGTTTATGTTTTCCAAAAAAAAACGAGCGAACGCACTGCCGCCCAGGTACTGAGAATATCAAACTACTAAACGGTAAGCAAATATGACTCGGTTGATGTAAATACAGCCGTTATTTGTTCAAGAGAATGTCGTTTATACTTATTACGTATTATTTTAAATTTTATAATATCTCTATATCGATCAAAAATTTATCGCTCAAAATCAATCGTATCGATCTTTATTATTGTTATAAAATTATTTGCCCGGAAATTATTTTGCTATGTAATAAAGAAATATGTAAAATAATAGAAAACAAATCGATCGAATTAAATTGAAATTAGTAATTTTAGAAACCGCGCTATTTAAGATAATAAATTTTGGCTTGAAGACGAACAATGAAAACTTATACCACGAAATTTGAATTTTGATGTTTTGTTAAAAAGAATCGTAAAAACTTATATATATATATATATATATATGTGTGTGTATATATATATATATATATATATATATATATATATATATATATGTGTGTGTATATATATATATGTATGTATATATATGTGTATATATATATATATATATATATATATATATATATATATATATATATATATATATATATTAATGATAGTATAACAAGATTAACAACAGATGAGAGAACAAAGAGTACATTTTGCAACATACGAACAAACATAAACTGTCTATAATTCAATACACTTTATGTGATAAAAAATAAATCTACTACATGCCCCTACGTACATGGATGTGTGTATGGTTAAATAATAATGTAATCGTATATACATATATACATATATGTATATATATGTAAAGATAAAAATAATGTTCCTGGAAAAATACTAATATTACAAGATTTTAACAGCAAAATTGGATTTAGACAGAAAGGAGGGGAGGAAATTATGAGTCCATGGGTATGGAAAACGGAATCTTAGAAAGTCAAAGCTGTTGGAATTTTGCCAATATGAAAATTTCAAAATCATTAATTCATATTTTAAAAAAAGAAAAAGGAAAAAATGGACCTGGATGTCACTAAACGGAGATTATAAAAACGTAATCGACTTCGTCTTAATAGAGGATATTAGATACGTACAAACGATAGATATCAGTACACCGGAATTCCAGACAGATCATAGATTAGTCACAATAACTCTGAAAGTAGAAAAAGGTAAACGAAAATTAGCGAGAAAGGAACCGAGAATAAGAATAATAGCCGATAGACTGGGGAATTTATTAAAAATTTAAAAAATTATATGAATTCTAATAAGATAGAAGAAACAAGTCAAGATGTACAAGATTATTATAATGTGTTGGTTATTAAGAAATCAACACAATCAGTTATAAAAAGAGAATGCAAAAAGAAGGGGAGCTTTCCGAAGGATCTAAAGTTGGATATTAAAAAGCGCGAACGGCTCAGACAAATAAAAAATAAAACATCAATGGAAAAACTAGAATTTAATGTCACGTGTAAAGCGATAGGAAATAAGAAATTTTATAGATAAACGGAATAATGATTAAATAATCAATATCCTATAAAACTCTAACTCGGTAAGAAAAATAAGAAAACTTATGTTACAGGAAAATGAAATTATAGGATTGCTGGAAAAGAAGAATATTATCAAAAGATGTATTAATTAATAAAATTACAATATTCAATAGGATATTGTTTACAGAAAAATTACCTGAACAATGGAATGAGACAACAATAATATTATTACATAAAATAAAAAAGGAAGTAAAGAGGATATGAATAACTATAGACTAATAAGTCTTCTACAAACTTTTTACAAAATATTTGTCAAAGTATTGTACACACATCTAGTGAATCAATTAGATGATCAACAGCCTCCAGAACAAGTAGCAAACTACTCCACTATAGATAATTTACAAATAATACAGCAGTTAATCGAAAAAAAACGGATGAATACGAAATAGAAATATTTTTTGGATTTGTTAACTTCAAAAAATCCTTAGATTCAGTAGATCGTGATTTCCTTTGCAGAATCAAGGAATACATAAGAAATATATAAGATTAATAAAGAATAGCTACGATAATACTCAGGGAAAGATAATATTGAATCAGCAAGGAGAAAGCTTTCCATTGAAAAAAGGAGTTAGACAAGGGGGTCTACAGTCTTATTTAACGCGGTTTTGGAACAACTATTTAGGAATCCATCATGGGAACAATATGGAATAAACATCAATAGTACACATTTAACAAATTTACGTTTCGCAGATGATGTGACACTTATAGCTTCTACGGCTGAACAATTACAGACGATGCTTAACGAATTAGAAAAAATTGCAAAAAAAGGTGGACTGAGTATAAATAACAAAAAAAAAAAAAAAAAACTAATTATAAAGTAATAGCACATGGCTAACCATTAACTCAAATAAACTAAAATGGGTCGAAGAAGTTATATATTTTGGACAACTAATTTCAGTGAAAGACAAAACAGACAAGGAAATAAATAGAAGAATAGCAATCGAATGGAAAAAGTATTTGGCTTTGAAGGAAATTTTTAATAAGAAAATGAGTCCATCATTAAAAGCACAAGTATTTAATACATGTATCATACCGGCGATTACTTATGCATCACAAACATGGTCATATAATATTAAGCAAATAAAAAAGTTACTGCAGCGAGCGAGCGATGGAAAGGAAAATGTTGGGGTTACAACATTTGATAGAGTAAACAACAAGACATTAAGAGCACAGTCAAGAACAGAAGACCTAATGGAGATAGCGAGAAAACTCAAATAGACATGGTGTGTTCATGTCATGCGGAAACAAGCAGATAGCTGGACCAGAAAATGTATAGAATGGATTCCGCTGGATAGGAAAAAGAAAATTCAAAGACCAAAAAGACGATTGAAAGACGACATTGTTAAATATGTTGAGATCAATTGGATGCGGAAAGCAAGAGATAGAACGATTTGGAAGAAAACAGGTATTGGATATATATCTTTAAAGTAAAAACAAAAAAAAAACGAAAGAGGCCTTTGCTCAATTTAGGCTTTCATTATTATCATTAATTTTAATTATTTTATGCGTGTATTTTTTGGATAATGTAAATGAAATAAAGGTTTTATTATTAATAATAATATTTATATATGTATATATATATATATATAGAGAGAGAGAGAGAGAGAGAGAGATAGTGAGTAAATGTGTGTGTTTGACAATTATTATCACCTACTTTTCAAACTTATTATGCTTTTCAACCAAATCCGCTCTTCGTGTTTATCATGTGTAAGTTCTTACAATATATCTATGTGTGTGTGTGTGGAATGTACACACGCATTTAACCATATGTGAAGATTGAAAAAAAAATCAATTTATTTATCGATTTTTATTACTCATTATTTTCCCGTGTAGTGTTCTTTCTATTACTATTACTATTATTATTATTAAGTTGAATTATCTGTTCTACTATATATTTAAGGAAGTTCTTATCTTCAGTTTATATAAAACGTCTACACTTCGCACTGCATCCACCCGCGCTGTTATATGAGATACTCCATTTGACTAGTATGGCTAAGTACCACATCGAACCCACAAACATTCCTCAACGCGCGATGCTGAAAACGTTTTTGTTCAAAAACAAATGCCACTTATCTTCAGTTGTATAGGTTACACGTACTTACACATTGAATAACGCTAGTAAATTTAAAATTTCTTCAATAGCAGTCGAACAAAAGAAAATTTCGTCTGTAAGTAAATCACTCGAATAAGAAGACGGGTTTCGCACGCTGGCCCGATCGAATTATATAATTCCTTAAAGGAATTTCAAAATCGATCTAACGAATTATAAACGACGTCGTAGGAAATTATTGATAACATTTATTCATCTTTCACGATTGTGTCCCTATTTTGCATTAAAGAAATTCTGTTCACCTATACAATTAACTTTAATAACGTGTATCGAAAATTTTGAAGGAACACAACAAGTTTGTCCATACTCGATGTATCAGTTTCACTCGCCATGATCGTTTTCATGTGATCAACATTTCGAGATTTGTTTAAAGTGAAAATCACAAGGATGAAATCGCATGAACGTGGATGGCATTCTGTGTTTCCTATCTAAGTTGAAAAATTTTCTATGCTGACAAACTTTATTTGAAAAATACGGTTGAGCACCATCCTATTAGAGTATCATTTCTTTATTTTCGAAAATTGAACTGTTCGTTTGTTCAAGTTTTAGTTCTCGTAACATTTCAAAATATTTTTCTACATTTACATGTGACGTTCAGAACAAGTTGGAATAAATAATTCCTTTCTGGATGTCTATTTATATGACCGTAATATTTTAATTTTTTGGAGCCTATAGTGTATAGCAGTTCCATTGACTTTTATAGTGTTCGCAGCACACCTGTATTGGTAATATGTTCTCTATATGAAATCTTCAAAGTACGGCCATACATATATATATACATCTCCAGCGCTTCGATCTTCTTTTCAAGCGTGGATGTGAAAATTCAGCTTTCCATACCGTAGATTAGTACCGACCATACGTAACATCGCACCAGCTGTAGTCTTAACTGCAGGTTAATGTGTTAATGTGTTTCCAGGTCATCAGATTTTTCATATTTAAAAAGGTCTCCCTTACTATTTCTACGCGTGATCGTATCTCGATCGATTGTTCGGTTTCCTCATGAAACCAGGTTTTCGATATATTAAAATTTATTAAATATGTCTATAACTTGGCCATTTACTGTTAATTTAATTTTTTCTATGGCTCCACTATCGCTCTTTCTATGTATTGCTAACCATTTTGTTTGCTTATATTTATTTCAAGGCCATATTCTTTGCTTATTGTGGTGACTCGACCAACCATTTCTTGTAACTTATCAACGTTATCTGAGATTAGAACTGTATCGTTCGCGGAACATCGGAAACCAGGAACAAGAAAAATGTTACGCAGAGATGATATGCGTCTGTGGTACAATAAGACATCTACAGAGTTAGCAGAGGTGTCCAAGGACAAAGCCAATATAGTTATGTTTATCATCAAACTTCGCTCGGAGATGGCGCAAAAAGAAGAAGAAGAAGAAGAACATGTGAGGTTGCTGCCCATTCAACATTGTCGGAAACATTTAATAATACCGAGTTTTTTCATGTGCTCAGTACCCACAATTGTGTCTGTTAATACGGCTGTTCAGTTTGAAAATTGCTAAAATCTGGATCGGCTTCACTTCTAAGAACGTAATCCTTGCATAATTCCATTCTTCTACTCAGGTCGTTTTCAATTAAATTTGGTAAGATAAGCTTTCAAACCGAGTTCTTTCATTATAGGCTGTGAAGAGCGACACGTTTACTCTCCCTTTCGTAAATTTTCTTATACATATACTGGGTTATTTGCTCGGGTTACTAACTGAATGTTTTCTTCTGTCCGCGCACTTCTCGGGCACTTTGAACGTGACGCGTCTACAACGTTGCTTGTTTCTCAGATTTTTTCCTCATCTTTAAATAGTACGTCTGTTTTAGAAATGGCGTCTTTGAAAAGTGCAGCTTAAAAATCTTCTTTAAATTCTTCATAATTACCTACAAGTTGAAAATTCCGGCGACTGGTAGTAAATTTTATTATTAAATCCGCACATGAACATAGATGACCGAGGGGCGATTAAACTAATATAAATTGAACGTACGTCGTTTAGTTTTCCCCAAGAGTACTAAAAGATTTACACATATTAAAACATTCTGGATATTCATAATAACTATGGATAATAAATGCTTAGATGTTACAGAAATATTTATAGAACCGTGATTCTACTATTATTACACAGTAGCTGCAAGCTACACGTTTCCAAAAGCGGAAATATTAACATGTAAAGTTCGCCACAAAATTTTTAAAAATCTAATTTTAACTACAATAATAGTAAAATTAATAATCATGTTGAATGTAGTTTAAAAGATTTATTTATGTCGCTTTAACTTTAAAAATTAACGTTATCACTAGTTGAGAAAAATTATCAAAAAATAATGTCGACTTTAATTAATATTTAGTCTCGTTAAAAAAAATAATAGCGCACTATTTCTTCACTGGCGTTATAAAAAAAAATGTCCACTTTAATTAATGTTTACTCTCCTTAAAAAATAATAGTACACTATTTCTTTAAAAAAATTATAAAAAAATAATGTCGACTTTAATTAATGTTTAGTCTTCTTAAAAAATAATAGTGCACTGTTCCTTCACTGGCTACTATAATCTACGGTGGGTTTATTATATATATATATATATATATATATATATATATATATATAAATTCATTAATTAATGATTTTTATGGGAAAACCCGATGCAAATGATCAGTCAAAGAAGTGCATCTATCATCGAGGACTCGTAAGCATAATGTCTTAATGAAAATTCCCAGCCTGTCTATAAAAATAACGAACAATGACAAAATATTTAATTAATTAATTGCGTTTATAAATTTCTTATTAAAAATTCATATTAATTTAGAGATGCTGTAGGAAATCTAACATTTTTAATGGCAATTTCCAGACTTGTAACCCAACAGGATAATATTAAACTTTTGATGTAAAAGGGTTACATTTTATATAAAATATGATATTAATATAGTAACACTTTCCTCAGATGATGCTTGATTATTCTTTATTTCAATTTATTTTAAAATGTAAAGTTACTTTATAATGTTAATTTTTTTTTCTTGTTATGTTTTATGTTTTTCATGGACAGACTGGTTAATTCCAGAGTCCAATTTATAAATAATAATAATAATAATAATAATAATAATAATAATAATAATAAACTTAAAAATAATAATAAAATTAATCATTTTAATTTAAAACGTAGAGGGATTAAATTGAAAATTTTAAATCGACGTTAAAAGCAATCATGAACGACAGATATAAAGTGACAAACCATTTCCAGTACAGGATAACAGATTCATTATTAGGTCAATGTATTTGTACCTAAATTTTAACAATGCAGGACAATAAGAATGTTCTTTCCGGTGCACCAAACATCAAAATACCACCAAGGGATTTTCGGCCACATGTAACAAACAAGTTATTACAGATATTGCAACAACAGTGGACCAGTACTCCAAACACGAATAAAGTACGCCAAATTCGAGACACCTTCCCACCATGGAACACATCATTAACGGGCCAGAACAGAAGGAATGAAATCGTTATCACAACACTCCGCCTAGAACACTCCAAACTCACACATAGACATCTCCTATCAAATAAACCTCTTCCACGCTGTTCCAACTGCAATTCCCATATTACAATCCAACATCTCTATAGCTGTCAAATTTATAATTCCTAACGACACAAATTCTCCAATCGTCCACCCTCTCTAAAATACTGTCTGATCATCGTGCTAAGGTTGAACGTCTCCTTCATATCCTCAAGATCACCGACTTATTTCGATCTATTTAATTCCTATATTCTCATGCCTCCTGCCTAGGCGGCAGTACACGGCATACTGATTGTAAATATCCACTAAGTGATTAAATATAAAAAAGAGATTACGCTATTATACTGCAATGTTCGAAGTTTGATATACAAATTGTTTTTCTTCTCTTTTCTTTTTCTTCTTCTTCTTATTTTTTTTTTGTTTCTTTTCCCTTGAATTTGTTCTTCTAACCTTTTTTTGTGCGTCTACAATATTTACATATTCATTTTTATCTTCAGTTTAAAACACATTTATATGTATATATAAATATACACTAAAATAAACATGTCCTACACCTAGGAATATTCAACATACATACAGATATACATATACATATACACATAATTGTACTAAACGAATATATAGTCCGAATACTAATCACTGGGTTTTAATATTATTACACTATGCAAAACGGACTTTTAAATGCAATTATCATACTCCTGCGAGTTACATTTTATAAAAAGAACAGAGCACAAAAGTGAACCTAATTGTATTATTCACTTAATGCAGGCGTCCGGTGAAGAAACAATGTATTATATATATACATTATTCATGTCCTAAATTCAAATAATAATAAAATTTTATCTTCCATTAAAAAGTGCTTAAAAGATTTGCCTGTGAGAATTTTTCCCGCTGATTTAACAATTGCTTCATAATTAGTCTAGATAATGCATCTACAATACTGATTAATTGGGTAGATTAAAAAATATTCACAAATAATAACGATATTCACAAATAATAACGATATTCTGATAGAATAACAATTTGAATTTAGCGGTCATTTATCTTTCAATTAGCGAGAATTAGTGAAACCATAACTGACGGGTATAATAAAAATAAACGTGATTACTATTATTAGATATAGAGAAAGACCACTTGGCAACTTGTTTAAATATACAAAATTATTCAGCTTAAATTCCCCAATTACTTAGTGCCACTTATTCTAGGTTACATAAATTTCGTAATCGAAGTTAACCATCATAATTCCTCCGTGAAATATGCATTAGCGCGAGTTCCCCACAGCAGCATACTGAGACATTACTTATTTCATTTTATTAATGACATTCCCAACATTAAACACTTACAAATGAGATTATATGCTAATGATAGCGCTATATACTGCACATAGTACCGAGTTGATACTATACAAAGAACACTAACTCGGGGGGTTTTATTAAATTAAATTCGTATTTTAATAAATGAAGAATGAAAATAAATTCCGATAAAACTGAATCTACTCTATTCACGAAAAGAAGACCGCATTACTTACCACCTGTGATAGTGAACAACATACCTTTGGTTTGGAAAACCGATATTAAATATTTAGGTGTGGTACTGGATCAAGGTTTCACATTTACTAAACACGCTCACGCGTCTCGGGTTAATATTCGATATTTAATAAACGATGTTACGTCAGCTCATGAATTAATAATCTACAAAACTATAATCAGAACGAGTACGCTTTATGCTTGTCCCATATGGTCATATACTAGCCGTTCTAACTTAGCGAAGTTACAACGGCTACAAAATATGCTTTGCAGAACAATGCTGAATCGTCCAAGATCGAAAACATTCACAAGAGACTGAAGTCATATATATATATGATGTCAAACAAAAAACGAAATTTTTATAATAGCTGTGCCTGCAGTCAGTATTCGTTTATAAACGGCATAGGGGATTGCAAACGCATAAGTTTGAAACTAAAATATAAACGCAACAAACACGAAAGAATTAAACACACGCTATTATGATATTATGATGTACAGCTGGGGTATTTTGTCCAAAATTTATGTTCGTGTATAATAGACATAAAAAATATTATTTATCCTGTTAACTTATAAGTTTATATATAGGTAGCTTTAGGATCAGTATGCAGGTTTTGTTGTTTAGTGTATGTTTATTTTAGTGTCTATCTTTTGTCCAAAATTTATGTTCGTGTATAATACAGATAAAAAATATTGTTTATCCTATTAACGTTAAATATTTGGTAGCCGTAGGATCAGTATGCAGGTTTTGTTGTTTTCTGTATTGTTATTTTAGTTATACGAGCAACTAGGCATATTTTTTAATTTAGTACATGTAGTAAGAACTCGCATTGCGCTATATTATTAATTTCGTTTTATTTTTGTAACGTATGTTTGCTTCGTAAATACGCTTTTTATCTCACCTATCTTTAATGAATTTAAGAATAAGGTGACGATTATCCTTTAATGAAGTAACTTACAAAACTATCATCGGACGTTTATACGTTGACACGATTAAATAAGATTACAAAAATAAATGAAAAAAACCCTTCAACTAGTTAATATTACACGAATAACATTAAACAACGAGCGCTTTAGCTAATGAGATAATAATGAAACCATGTTGCGTTATTTAACCAATAGCGCGGGTGGTTAGCTGATTTGATACCCAATCTAGCTGACATCGACACACTGTCCGCGTTCGACGGTCCTCTGGAAAAATTTTTATATAAAATTATAATAATTACAGAAAATAACTCGAGTATCGTATAAAAGTAACAACTGTGGCTGTTTTAGATAATTTTAATGCGTTCTACGTTGACCAAATAAAAAGACAATTTTAATTCAACATTAAAAGTTTAGGGAACATTTTACGACTGAAAAGATGAATCGATTCTTTTTTCTCGGTACCCGGTAATTTCTATCGTTTCTTTTTCACGAATGTAAATTTGGTCAAACCTATTTATTATATTTTTTTAACAATTTCCACTAATAAAAATATTTATATATATTTTTTTATTTTCGTAATTTTTTTGTCAAAAGTATTTGAAATTTAAAAAAATGATACGGTGAACGCCTAGTGGGACATATATGTACTGGTTTATTCTGAAGGCTGTGTAAGAGATATCGACCTAATTTTTTTTCCTGTTATTTTTTTTACCTTATTAAGGCCCCAGAAATGAAATTTCATAAAAAAATTCGAAAAAAATAATTCTCGGCGTCGGAGGGTTAATAAAAAATCCGAGTCTCGTTTAATAGTTTTAACGTTATTACGTACATAACAAGTGTTTAGAATGTAATTTGCATATACATTCACGCCCATAAATTATTCTACAACCTTAATTAACGACTATTGTTGTCATATAACTGTCAATAAACACACACACACACACATTAAAATACATAATGTATCTAACTGATTCGTAACCTTAAACTTATTTGTACAATAGGAAGATTGTAAACGATAAATAAAAAAAAAATAATATTAATAATATTAATAATAGAATTTTACTGAATTTTAAAGACGATTATCGCGTATTATCGTACGTATAGAAGGAAACTTTGAAAAAATAAATAAATATCGTCAAACTTTATACTTTTCTCTATTTGATGCGTGCCGTCTTATAGGTGATCAATACCGGCTTATCACAGATCACGCTATAAACACAATGAACGAACAATCGCTCATGCTTATGCATAATAATAATAATAATAATAATACTGTATACTTTTTTTTCATAATTTTCAAAATTACAACTGGCCACGTAGCCATCCAGCAATTGGGCTGGAACGCGAAATAACTCGTTAGGGGTTAAGCGATGGACCCCCACTGAAAAATTAGTCTAGATCAAACGGTCGACTACGTTTTAACCTACGAACATTTAGACTAGTATCAAGTAGACTACTGATCGCCAGTACGTTTGTGTGGGTTTCCAAACTACATATTGCTTTACAGCGCGTTTGATCTCGTCTTTCACCGTATGGGATTTTTAAGGCTCTTTGTAACGTATGGTTCGATACGTACCAAGGTTGGTAGACGATGAGTCTTATGGCCTTGTTTTGAAACCGTTGTATCCTATTTATGTGTGTATCTTTTGCACAACCCCGTAACATTAAACCGTATGTCCAGAAAGGCTACGCCGAAAAAATTGAAACCGATTTCGCCGGTACTACGTTTTCACGTCCGACTGAAGATCTGGGGGTTCATTTTCGATGATGTCGAGGGGTACGTAATGGTCAACTATTTATCGGCTCTATATGTAAACGACCCGAAAAACAACATCGCAGCCTCTAAGGTTAGCCGAAATCATTTTGTCGCATTCTTCTCAAGTGTCGTTAATAATCTTTTTTTCGCAATAACGACGATTTCACGCTTAATTCAACGCTAGTGACAACGAGATAAAAAACCTACTTCTAACAGTTTCCTCTAACGTCTCACCAGTTATTATATTACAAACATTCCTTGAGCATAAATTTAAACTGAAATTCTCTTCCTGGTCAGCCCCCAACAGCAATATCTTTAATCACTTATTAGCTAGAGGAGACAGGCATATACCCAACTTGAGTTAAAGCAAATGAACTTACCAGACTCGTTTGTTTTAAACTACCTTGGACGACGATGCAGAATTGTTATTACGTGAAGATTGTCCGCATGTTGAAAACGAACTCGTTACCGCAGATATTACTCCCTTATCTGTGTGTGTATCCTTTCCTTAAATCTCCGAATAAAAATTTCGTATCTACTAAAAAGAAATTATCGAAAATTCCAGTCAAACGAAAACTATCCAGTTTCGTCAACTTCAAGTAACATTAAAGCAGAAACAATTACAAAATATGATCTTGATTCAATGACAATCGAAAAAAAAAAAAAAGTGCAATGACACACCGAAGCAGTAACATCGGGCGATGAGATTTCATACGAAACTAATCAAAATAATAAAAATATAACAAAGACTTTTGAAGTCCATCCTCCCGGGAAAAAAAATATACCCTATCACCTCTACTACTAAACTAGCTTCGTTGACGTATATCGAAAAAAATGTGCACCCTCTAATGGTTGCGCAAGAATTCACGGATGATAAAGCAGCTCTAATAAATATATAACAAGAAACACTCATAAACTTATATAACACACGGAAGTACTAAAATTCGAATCTGTGAAATATTTTTAAAAAAAAACTAACCAGATTTACCTAATGCCTACGACAGTCAACTTCAGTTCTTAACTTGAACTATAATGGCATTTTTGTCATGACAAAGACTTCTTATACCTGTTATCTTGTTATGATTTTTAAATTGCGTGGTGATTATTCTGTAATAATTAATCATCAAAACGGTATAATTGCTTATAGGGGTGTTCTTGTAGCGGTTAATTATTGAAGTTCAAGACTTAAACACTCTGTTAAAATATGTTGTGTTTATCTATCACGTAATGAGCCCATCGGTTTGGAGCAACATGTTATTTTGATAATACGTGTCTGAATCAGCTCTAATACAGGAATTTATGTTCGGTTGTATATTTCCTGTAAATGATGCTGTATTTTTTTTTGTAAATATGTTTAATACGATGTATAAATGTGTAATAGATGATAACTCAAAGGTAATTTAATATGATGAATTTTTAAACAATTTTGTTAGATAATTTAGATTTAATCATTTAGCGACTATTTTCGCATAATAGTTAAATCTATAATTAACGTGTTCGATTATCACTTAGCAAATTCCTTTTGTATAATAAGTCGTCGGAATAACCTGGTGGAGCCAAAGCACGAACTACGATGGAAGGTACCGAATTCGAATACGATCGACCACGCAAAAATTATCATCGGAAAATATAAAATAATAAAATAATCCTAATAATATTATCGCGTGGAAAGTGATGGTAAATCACCACGTACAATACGGTGTAATGCGCGCTAGTAATAATATAGTATACACTAGAAAAACGCGCGGATTGTGTCGTGGCAACAAAGCGATCACAATCAGTTCTCCCGGGTATACGTATCTATCTACGCTAACGTCATGTTCTGATTACGCTATTTACACTGTACAACAAAATATGTATAGGTAAGTAGTCGCCTACCTCCGATACGGAGGCGGAACTTAATGATGATGATAGTATTGATGCGAAACTGCTAATTCGCACCAAATCGTATTACTATATTAGCCTGAAAGTATTATCGGGGTTTAATTTAGAAGAAAAAATGCCATTGTTAAAATTCAAGTTTTATTTTAATGTCATTTAAGGTTACACGAATAAAGTATAGTCGAAAAAGCAAATAGAAATAAACAAATATGAAATAACGGCATTTTTTATAATTAATCTAATTTCTGCGAAAGTTATTCCACAATTAAGAAATTCGTACAAACCAAATTTTCTAACGACTATGTTGGTGCGATTCGAACCAACTAGAAGATGTACTAAATCTATCATTACTACCGTCACCATTTTTCCAAAACTGATATCCAGTTACAATCATCAGGCATCGAACTGTGTCCACAATTTTTATCATTAACAATATTACTACTATATTTTCTATCACCATCACTATTATTATTATTATTGTTGTTGTTGTTGTTTGTTTATTTGATTGTTTGTTTGTTTGTTTATTGTTATTATTATTATTATTATTATTATTGTTATTATTATTATTATTATATATGATTAACTTATTTTCTTGTTTCTGATAAATGTAAAAGCAAATGAATTGAATTTAAATTGAAACAAATTATTATTATTATTATTATTATTAATGTGCATGGAGATATGTTGTGTTTATACAAAATGTGATAATTGTGTGTAGGTGTGTATATATGATTAAAATGAAATATTACCATATTAATTGTTTTAATGAAATGCGATAGTAATAAATTGAATTGAATTTAATTGAATTTAATTTAATTTAATTTAATTATTGTTATTATTATAATTATTATCATTATTACTATAAACGTCGACGTCGAATAAGAGTTAAGTTATAAAAAAATACTTCATTAAGTTTTGTTTATAATTTCACAGGCGGTTATTATATTAAACAGATGTGCGTGTGTGTGGGTGATTTTATTTGTTTTATTGTTTTAGAATTGTAAATTCGTTTTCTTCCTTCTTTTCGTAATCTAGCTCTAAATGTTTATTTTCAATTTGTTATTTCTAACTTTTAATTCTATGTATGTGGCAGTTGCGTGCACATGATTACATTTTAAAATGTTACTCGCGCATTTCATAATCGGGATTTCTTGTATCGATGTATCTATTATGTTTAGCTCTGTTTCTTATTATTACAATTTTAAGGTTGTAATTATATTTCCAACATTATTATTACTATATGTTTTAATAAATAAATAATAGCTAATATGTAAATATTGAAAATACTTGTTGAAGTACATTTGATTTGATTTTCTTTAATTTTATTATTATTATTATTGATGACGATGATGGTAGTAGTGGTAGTGGTAGTGGTAGTGATAATGGTGGTGATGATGTTATCGTCGTCGTTATTATTAATATTATTATAGAAACAAGGAAAATAAACTTTTTATGTGACAATTAATCTGTGATGATTTTTTTGATGTTTTACCAAATTAGGGAACATATTAACCGCGTAATCGCAAAGATGACATTTGTACGGACCACGTCCTCCGTGTAACAGAATGTGGCTATTCAAGTAAGTTTTACTCGATAGTGCGGCTGGACATTTAGGACAGAAGAACTTCCCTTTATTTTTATTAGTTTTCGTCATTATTCCGGCAAATCTCGACCGGCCATCAACTTTCGATAGCGCATTCCTCGTATAATTACTACGATCGGTCGATTTAAATTTGTCGTCTCCGGCGATAGATTGAATTTTAAAATCGCTACGACAACTGCGAGCCGGCGTTGATTGTTCGTTTTTAAGACCAGATGCAGGAACGCAACTGTTATTTGATTCGGAAGCGATGCCGCGGGTATCTAAGTCGTCGAAATTATTTTTCTTCGAATTATTGGCGGTAATGTCGTCAGAAGAAATCAAAATTTCCTTCGCGTGCGATCTAAAATTGTTGCCGGTCGCGCGTGAAATATTACAAACTGAAGTAGCCTGTGGAATATACAATTAAAGTTTGTTAGTTTATGTAAACATGATAATACACTGAAGAATATTATATCATCATCATGATCATTATCATCATCATCATATTGTTCGTTGCAGAACGTCGTGACTAGCCATTGGCGTCTATATGCGACGCTAATGCACGCGCATATGATGTCATACGGGTGCCACTGCCTTCTCCGTGATAATTAATAATTAAATAATGATGAAAACTTTCTAGGCCGCGTGTTAGTTTCGAACCCTAGACCATCAAGTTTAAAGTCGAACACTCTAGCTGCCACCGCGACATTATATATATATATATATATATATATATATATATATATATATATATATATATGTATGTATATATATATATGTATATATATATATGTATATATAATCTTCATCCTTGTATTGTTCATTTCCAAAAATCGTAACTAGCCAATTTTACATTTTTTTATCTACAAATGGACTAGTATTCATACGCAATTCAAGCGAGAGCACATATGGTGTTAGACGGAGAGTGATGCCAAATGCTTTCTCGGTGATAGTTCAAATTCACATGACAATGAAAAACTTTGTTAGCTTTATACCGCGAGCTTGAAGTGAACCCTTGACAGTCAGGTTACAGTATATCGTTCTTATATATATAGGACAGTCACTTCAGATTGTGACAATGTGACAATCCTAGAAATATAGGCATTTAATTTAGAAATAGCACCTATTTAACTCTAGTCTATCCAAAGAATCATTAATCCTAGAGTGCAAGAAATTAATATAGTTATTGTTAATATTATGTATAAATTTCTTATACTCTAGCGTGGAGAATATATTTTTGGAAGGACTAGGCAGGTTTAATTATAGAGTAGAACAAATATTTTTATGGCGTGTAAGATTAAAATTATTCAATGAGAAAGTTACCAATGATTGAACTCTGCTATGAACAATCAAATAATCGATGATGCTCTTTCCATTATGACTAGATAAAATCGGTTTTTTATTGTTCACGATCACCAGATTGCAATGCAAAATTCAGTAAACATGACAGGGTTTTGGGTTGAAGTGTGCTTATCCTCCATGAAAGGCAACCTTTTATATTAAAGTCGACAATCAAATTAGGGGATAGCAGATAATTGTATTTAATAAAATAATCCATACGGTCCAAATGATGTAGCCTTTATTAGGAGACAGATAACAAGAAATAAACAGGTATCTGCCAATACTAACAATAACTAAATTATTTTCATTAAAAATCAATATATGTTGGATAATTTTTTTTTATAATAAACGCAATCCTATTATTAAAATAGGAAATAAACAGATTAGAAATGGAAAGAGCATTATGATAGACATAGGGTTCAGCAATTACATGTCAGCATCATTGTCCGGGATTATAATCTACAATTATTCCCCATATAGCGACGTTTCTAGAGAAGTCAGCACGCTTGATTAAGATATAGATAGTCCCCACAGTATCACGTTGGGTAAGCTGTAAAGGCACCCCTATTTAGAAAAAAAAAAACACCTAAGGGAAAGAAGCTGACAGGCATAGAAATTACCAGCATGTGTAAGCTTAACACCCGAAGTCAACTTTAGATCTTAAATTATCTACAGCTTTGGTGAAAGTAGGACAGTTTTTATATAAAGTAACATGGTCTATGCCTCCAACACGCTTTACTAGAAAATTATTATTAACGAGGTTGTCATTAATATTCTTATAATTGCACTCGATGGCAATATTATTATACAGAAATTTTTTTTTTTTTTTAATAACAATCATATATTTTGGTAAAATTGTATGTATAAAGGTGCAAAGGACCGGATGAGAATTATATATCAATTAAACTACACATATGTCGACTGTATATTCATAAATAAATAAATAAGTATTTCAAACTTGTGTGTGAAGCCCTTTGCAAGTGTACTTGTATTTATGGGCAACAGTTAGGATGACATAACATAGTCCCAACAATTACCTATGTACAAACTTAAGACTAAAGAATATTATAAATTATTTTATATTAAAAATGGGGGAAAAAAATCTTTATATAAATAATTACAATTGTTGCAAACATTTATTGTTTACCTTTACAAACTTAATTTTTAAACATGTAATGAGTGCAGTATCAGAAGATTGATCAGTTGCTCCAGATATCACGGTTGAATTAGTTTTATTAATTTTTTTTTACTTTTATTTTTTTTTATTTATTTTTGTAAGATAAGAGCTAGCTCATGATATTAAATTTATGCCACTTTCAAAGAACTTGAGGAATGCTGAATGATTATTGCTGTTTAAATGAAGCTCTGCAGCTTGTGTTGTCTGTGGTGTCTTACCGCTCGATCTATTTCTTATCGGTAGGGCTCTCACTGGCGAGCATAGGCTCGGAGGGGGGGTTGCTGAGATGAAACATTCGAGCCTGCTACGAGGTATTGCTGTACAGTCTGTTCCGTATTTGAAATTTAAAAAACAGATAATCTCTTTGTTGGTTGAGAAGTGGCAGGACCGGTGGGATAAAGCTGAAACTGGCAGGAAGACGTATGCTTTTCTTCCTGATATTTCTTTACGTTTGAAAATGCTTAAGTTTGACGTCAACATCTACAGTGCTCAGGTGTTGTCAGGTCACGGCAGGTTTGGTTCCTATCTTCATAGGTTCCGGCTTGCTAATGATCCTGTCTGCACGTGTTGTACTGTAGGTGTGGTAGACGATGCACATCATACGTTGTTCACTTGTCCTGCATTTACCGCCCTTCGTCGCCAAGTTGGTATGGACTGTACATATCCTCTTAGTAGGAATGTTGGAAGTTTTCTTTTGCTGGCCGAACAGGTCATGCGTTCAAAATTTAAAATACAAAATTCTATTACTCGCAACTGACGCCTAAATCAACCGTGACACCAATATCGTTGCTTTGTTCGTAGCGTGGTAATTTATCTGTTTATCTTTCTATTTACATTGGTTAATCTTTTAATATTTGATTATTTTATTACTTAATTGCCTTTTACTTTTTCTTTGAGAGTCCTTATTTTTATTTTATTTTTATTTTAAGATTTTTTTTTTTATGGATATAAGTTAAATTCCTTTTCATATCCTTTTTGCCTCGTATTTCATGTTATTTTTATTAAGTATGAATAATAGCTTTTTAACTATAAGTTTATTTGTTTAAATCGTTCTGTTAGAAGGTTTTATTTTAACTTTTAATTTATTATTTATTTTCTTTTTCTGCTAGAAGTTAATTTTTTGTACAAACTCATTATTCTTTATTTGATGGAAGAAGGAACTATGTATTCTCATCCCTTCTTTCATCGCTTTAAGTTAATTATAAGTGTGGAGGTTTTTGCTTTGTGCAATTGCCTTCATTATTATTATTTTTTTTCAATAGAGGGAGGTGGTTTTTAGTGGGTAAAAATCCCACCACTGGTTTTGGTTTCCAAGCAGTGCATATAATGCACTGCGTGAATAAAAACAAAAATTTATGTGATATCAGTGTCTTTTGAAGATTTTCACCCTCCCGCTTCAAAAAAAAAAAAAAAAAAAAAAAATGAAGGAACTGCATGTTTCCTACTTTATACTTAAGTCGCTGATTAACAAAAGCAGGACATTCATAGATAAAATGTTCAAGGTCATCTATAATATTTCCCGAACAACAGGTACATCCTGGAACATTAACTAAATGGAACCTGTATAAATAAGCTGCAAACTTGCCATGGCCAGATAAGACCTGAGAGCTGTAGAAGTTAATATTTAACTTCTTCAATTTAATTCTGTTAGTGATATTAGGGAAGAATTGGTATGTTTTCCTTCATTATACAGATAATTAGAGCAAGTAGAATCCTTATTAATAAAATCCAGCAGCGGTTGCTCTGTCTCAGAATTTGTCAGTGTGTCCATAGCGACAGCACTTTTTACAGATTTGTAGTGAAATTGAATAATTAAAGGCCAAACTTCTCTTCTGGTAACTTCTTATTGCAGGTTAGGAATCAGGCTGACATAAATTCTGCTGCTGACTTTTAAAATTAGTTATCGAAATGGGTTCTTCATCGAAGGATCCTTTAAAATATTCCATAATATCTTCCTTACTGATATTATTGGTTCGAAACCAATAATTTATCTTTATGAACCTTTATATCATTAAATACGATCCTCGATTAAAGAGGAAAGCTTATCTGAATCATCTTTATTAGCCATATTTATAATAGCAGTATTAATCTTCTTATAAAATGTTACATTTAAATTTTCTGGTGTATAGAAGTTTCACTTTAAACTAAGTTAAATCGCTTAATTCATACGACAGTAGAAAGTATTCAAATGTTAAAGAAGAAAATTATAATAAAGATTTTTAAATGAACCATTTGGTAAATCACCTGTTCATGGTGAAAGTTAGTATTTTTGCTGCGCAAGTATTGATTATACTTTTGCTCTTCTTCGTGGTTAGCTCCTCTATCGATCGTTATCGACGATGTTATCGGTAAAAACAGGTTTTTCATATCTCCCCTTTCAGACGCATTTGACGTATGTAACGATCTCGCCTGAAACGATAAAATGATTTATTAAATTTTGTCACAGAGGAAAATTAATCTTTAACCCGAATACAGTATAGTTTGTGATTATGCAAGCAAATGTTTTAACAATAGTGAATTACATTTATAAGATCGGACGAAAGAAAAAATCTGTACTTTAGTACGATATCCGGGATGATAATATATTTACGAAGAAATAAATTACAGTCTGCAATAATTGATTAGTAATAGAGTTAGAAAAATTAACGAACGCTTCGTAGTAATTCGTCAAAATCAATAATCATATTTTCTATATGAGATACATAACTTGTGAATCCTAAAACTAATTAAAGAAATTATTGTCCCAACTAGTAATGTAAACTAAATACGATACAGACATATGATACTGGAACCGAATAAAATAAAAAACGATGCGAAGAAAACTTAAACGAAGTACATTTTTAATAATAAATTGTCTGCATTTGAAATTGCGTCATTTATACGAGAGTAAGAGGAAATGTTAAATAAGTATTTTTAAACGATCATTTAGCTAAATCACTTGTTCACGGGTAATGTTAGAATTTCTATTGGACATATTTTGCACTTCGTAGCGTAAATAATTTTTCGAATTGATTGAATTTTGAATTTTTCTATCAACTGGATAGTGTTCTTCGTACGTATCCATCCGTGTATCTGGTGGTATAGGTGAGAAGAGTGACCGTTTTTTCCCATCGTAGCCTTCGGATGCGGTCAGCATGTATAACGAACTACGCTGAAACGGTAAAACGATGTTTTTAAATTTTCGCACACAGAAAAATTACTAATTAAATATAATATCGTTTGTGAATAACGTGATAAAATTCGCGATAAAAGTAATATTGCAAACCGTGTAGATAGTACATTACAATTTCGAATAATCGATTAGTAATAGAGTTAAGCGAAATCAATGAGCACTTCGTCGCGATTTATCAAAATGAATAATTACGTAAACTATACAGCTTATCATGTTATAACGCAGCGCAGACGTGGATACTGAAGAAAATGACCAAGAAGAAGAATTGACAGTTTCGAAACACGGTGCTGGCGCGGACTCCTTAGAATTCCGTGGACAACAAGACGTACAAATGAATCGATATTACGAGAAATTGGTGTCGCACAAATGTCGATGGTTGTCGTAAATAGGGTATTGAAATTCTTTGAAAATACGAAAACAGGAAGGTATACAGAAAGCACTATGGTCACGGGTGAAATTAATGGAAAGCGGCCACCGGGACGAACACCTACGAGATGGACAGACATTATATTAAAAACGACAGGCTTGTCATTCGCTGAATGCATAAATCGGAGGATCGAAATGATACGAAACAGCGGACTTTACCCTGTCTAGAGTGACGTACATATCGGATGCAGGTACATAAAATCGAATTAAAGAATTTATCTTCCAAATCTCTCTCATTAAAACACTATCTGAACTAAATTCTATATATACATGCGGTATTGATACCAAAACAAAGAATCGCTGCAATTCACTTAAATGAAGTACCGTAGATTAAAAAAACACGTTAGTAGCGGTTGATCCTATTGAAGATGCAAAATAAATAGTCGCTTAACGTCTAAAAATGTGTTGTCAATTTACCGAAATGATAATTCAATAATATATATATATATATACATATATACGTGTGTGTGTACATGTATATGTATGTATATATGCGTATGTATAGGCGTATATTTGTAAGTACATCGTGCATCATGTTAGAACGGATTCATCAAATGAGGACTGTCAATTTGAACAAGCCACTTCGACGTTAAATTTATTCCGTAAGGTAAATATAATTTTTAAAACTATTTTCACGGTCGATGTTCATAATTAAATTTCGGAATAACCGCGTACAAAAAAGAAAAGAAAAACATTTATTAACAAAAGTAAAACGATATATTAATAAACCCGGCTTTACGTTTCAAGCAACGTGTCGTGTCCATCGTCAGAACTAAACTGAACTAACCCTGAACAAACTACTATCTTAACTATACGGAGAAAAAAAAACTACACTATGATCGGTTCTCAATTGACCAATCACCGTTCTCCATGCTGGATCAAGTCGGAAGCCATCTTCTCTGTTGAAGTTCAGAAATTTTCCAATCTGTAGGGCTTCCATAACAATTCTTTCACCCAACCTATCTACTTTGGCGAGAACTGTCGCTTCTTCAAACCTAATTACATGCCCTGTAACCGTTTGATGTTCCGCCACAGCGGACTTTTCGACAATCCCATATTCGCAGTCCGCTACATGTTCTTTAATCCTTACAGCAACAGCGCCACCTGTTTGTCTTACATAGCTAAGACCACAAGTGGTATTCTGTACACACCCGCTACTTCCTTCTCTGGTATCATTTACATTTTTCAGCGTATTACACAATTTTTTATGCAGGTGCCAAATACCGGCTTAATATTATTCCTATACAATATTCTATCCAAACGATCGTAACAACCTTCACAAATGGAAGGCGTATCTCAGCTAATATTTCTTTCTCCAAACTAGAATTCTTTACGTTCACTTTTCTTCCGCTAAATTTTTTAACCGTATGCTTCCTTCTTACCGTACCTATTGCAAACCATCACTCGCTCTATTCTGTTCGATTAATTTACTAAATTTTCCTCGTTGGATACTTCTTTTTGCTCTGGTAATTAATGTTTTAATAACTCCTAACTTTTGGCTCGGGTGATTGGTGTGAATCCTTTAATCGCCCTATCTGTGTGCTCTTAATATACACTGACGTGTCATTGTTCCTTTTCGCCAGAACATCCAGAAATACCAATCGCAACATTCACGTTCCATAGTGATGTTCTTATGAAATGTATTTAATGCCCCGAAAAATAACCAATAGTTTAGTTCTGAATGTTGCTTGAAACGTAAACTCGGGTTTATTAATATATCGTTTTACTTTTATTAATAAATCATTTTTTTCTTTCGGTTATTCCGAAATTGTTCTATCTAATTATATAATTGATAAGCTTCGGTAGCAGTCAAATTAAGAGAAAAATTATAAGTTTTTGATCAATTCTATATAAATGTTATAGAAAAAGGAAATTACTTGTTCATGAGAAAAGCGAAAACTCGCACTGGACACGTTTTTTTGCTGTTCGTAGTTTAAACAATATTTCGATTTGATCGATTTTCTGACTATTCTATCAGCTCGATCTTGTTCTTTAGGTGCCCATTTCTCATCCGCCGTCGTAGGCATGCCTATGAACTGCTTGTTTTTAACGTCACTATGCTGTTCGGCAATGGTTTTCTCGCAGCTTTCATTTAGAATATATTTACCGGTGACGGTGATTTCGATGACACATTTTAAAAGCTCTCCTGTCGCAGAAATTTGACTAGATCCGCACTCGTTGTTTGTATTATTATCCCGATGTCCGGCATTCGCCTGCTAAATAATTACGAAATTTTAAATTTAACGAAAAAATTTACTAAACCAGATAAAAATAATAATTTCGATCGTCAACATTAAGATAGCGATTTCTGAAAGGTATTAACATTCAGGATTTACTTCTCGCCACCTTCACTTATGTTCGAAGTTAAACACAACTCTCCAATTGGAAGTGTTTAAATGAAGAAAATTGAAGTTGGTAAAATTTAGATATAGAACGACACATTAGATTTTCAAATCGTCTTACGTAACGAAAATGCAAAGTCGGTATATTAAACTAATTTTTGTAAAAGGTTGAACCTCATCTAGCCAGGTATTGTGCCATCCTCTTCTTTTTTCCTTTAATTTTAATTCCAACTAGCTGAAATAAATTTAAACCAATGTAACCTAACCAAAAAACGAGGTTTATTAACTGGAAAAAATTACATTCCGCAAAGAAATGTTTCATTCCAAGTCAAAATTATAATAATGCGATTTTTGAACAGAACGAATTATACAATATAAAAATAACTTACGTATGTAACTTTAGATTGCCGTTGCGTTTCGGACATTTATAAACATAATTAGGAATAACCCTTGCATTAACTCGTTTAATGAGGTTTCTTTATTTAAGTATGAAAATAACAAATATTAACGATACACATATATAAATGACTAAAATAATAAATTTAAAGAAATATAATAAATAAATTTAAAAAAAACATAAAAACAAGATTAATTTACCGACAAATAATAAACAGAACAAAACCATCACACCTGGCTAGAGTGATCCTCATAACTAGTTCGCCATAAGGATTAAATCACAACGAAGATAAAATAGATCTTAGATAAAATAGATCTTCGTCTTAGTCCGCGTTCTATATCAAACGGTTTAGACCACCTACTATCATCTACACTAGCTGATTCTTTACTGTCCTTGTAAAGATTAGCAAATGTTCAAGGACTCCAACAATGCTTAAGAATTCCCACAACTTCCCCAATTTAACACAATCGAATGTTTCGACCACCGTTTATTAAATATTTGTTCCGTGTTAACAACGTCCTTCTGAAACCACTTCGATCATCCTCATTCATAATAAACGTTCGTAGTCTATTAGTCAATATCATGATACATATTTTAATAACATCGGAAATTAATTACCCTTCGGCGCAATTAGCACAATCCGTAGTGTTTTACTTTCGTTTTAATTTTTTTTTAATTTTGGTTTGAATTGTTTCGTTAAAGTTTTTTTTTTTTTAGGTGCCGTGTACCGCAACTTAGGTTAGGAAGCATCGAAGTTATTTTAATTAAACGAATGGATATATATTTGTTATTTTTAAAAACTGAATGGTTTTTTTTAAGTTCCACTGGATTTTCGGAAAGTGCTGTGTGAATTGAAATATTGCCATCAGGATGGTATTTTTGAAGTGGCCTACACTTTGTTAGCGTTCGACTGTTGGAGGCTCCCGTCCGCAGTACCAGCATATCGGTTGCTTTTTTTTCTATTATGTAATCATGGATTAATGCAGTATGTCCAATTCTGAGTCGAGTTAGTACATCATCACGTCGCGATGGGATGATTGTTCCCCATGGAGCTGTTCAACTTGACGCTTCGGAGTTTGTTGGTTGTGAGAATACGCTTCCAGCGTAAGTTCCATGCCTCGTGAAATTAGTTTTTGATATTGTGCATTTCGTCTTGTATTGAGATTAAAATTTTGTGGTACTGGAAACATCTCCGCCGCTTCTTTCGCAGCGATGTCAGCTTTTTCGTTTTCCTTTATGTTGAAGTGTGAAGAGATGCAGCATATGATGGTTTCTTTTACATGTTGGTTAGCTGACAGGTGAATATCTTGGACTATCGGGTGGTTAGATTTTGAGAGATCGAGATTAATGCTTTGAACGGCGTAAAATGCGTCGATAAAAATAATTATTTTTTGTAAGTGTAAATCTTTAGCCAAATCGATAGCTAAGTTGATTGCCATTAGTTCAGCGGATAGCACTGAGAATTCGGTTGGTAAAACGTATCTTACGGTGATATCTCGATGTATGACGGAAAAACCCGTAGCTTGAGTTGTCTTTGATGCATCTGTATAGAATTTTTCATATGAATAAAATTATGTCATTAGTCTGTCATAGGCTCTTCGTTTTGCATCATATTTTTGTTGTGTAATGCCAATGATACGCCAATATTTAAATTTGTTCTTTTGTTCGGTGGTAGCGATGGTATTATGCGATGATCTATTTGTTCTGAAAGGTTGAGGTTAAAGGTCTTGGTGATATTTATAATATGAGTTTGACATAATCCTGTTGAGTGGTGGAGATGACGTAACATTTTTGTTTTTGGTATGTTTGTTGTATGTAATCTGCTTTTGGTATAAGTAAGCTTCATCATTAAGCACTCTCGACGAAATTTTAACGACCATATATTGGCTTCAATTAATAGACTACTTGTTGGACTAGTGCGAAGAGCTGCAAGAGCCAATCGAATAGCTGAATGATGAATCGGATCTAAAGTACGTAGAATCGATGATTTTGTCGTTCCATAAATTCGAGCACCATAATCTACACAGGGACGTATTCGATAAGTTTTGAGTAAGACAGCTCTGTCGGCTCCAAAAGAGCTGTTAGATAGTTTTTTCATCAAATTCAAATGGACGATTGTTTTAATTCGTTTATGTGTTGCCTTCAGGAGAGTGTGTCGTCGAATATTAATATCTGAATGTTTGTGTCTGAGGGAATGGTATATTATTTAATGGCAACGAGTAGGATTTTATCACAGCTCGTTAATTTGCAGAAGTGGATGCATTTTTGTGTTGTCCACTCGTACGCTTTATTGTAATCTCCGCGTAGTAAATTTTTACAACCGACACTGATTGTGAAATCATCTGCGAACAGAGTAGAAGATATAGACGCAGGTACAGATGTTGTTAAATCGTTTATTGCTAGGATACGGCTCGACCGATTCTTACTCTAAAGCTGCGCTCTGATAGGAAGTTTTGTATAAAGTACATTTTGTGTAAAGCCCTATTTGTGCAAAAGATTGTTTTGTTCTTCCAAATCCGATCGAATGCTTTTGTAATATCGAAGAAGACTGTTAGGGTGTGTTTACGTTTTGTAAAGTTGTTTTGAATGAACGTTTATAGGTGTAGCAGGTGGTTTGCTGTTGATCGTGACGGTCAGAAGTTACATTGTGTTTCGGTGATAACAGTTTTCTGTTTTCTAGTATCCAGAGATTAGTCGTTTGTTTACGATTTTTTCGAAAATTTTCCATAGAACGAAAGTTAATGATATTGGTCTGAAGTTATCTAATTGTGTCGAGTTTTTATTTGGTTTTTGTATTGGTATTATTATGGATTTTCTCCATTGCCTTGGTAAAGATCGAGTTGTCTATATGTGGTTAAACAGCTGAACTTACATCTGGAGCCTTCTTTAGGAATAGGATGTGAATATTACCATCACCGGTTGCCGATTCCTTCATGTAGTTAATAGCGCTGATAATTTCGTTTTTCTCAATAAGGGAATTATATGGCGGATTCGTTGCTGTATCGAATTTTAATTCCTTAGATTCCATAACTTGTTTTATTTGTAATGAAGGTGGCAACTTACAATATAGAATGCAAATTGTTCTGCTATTTCTTCCGGCTCTGTGTACAACTGGCCACATATTGAAATTGAATTTAGTATACGAGGGGTGTATGTTTTGTTTAATGCCGGTACTTTATTCCCAAGTTGTTGGATTGGTGTTCTAGCTGTTAGAGTAAATGTGAATTCGTTCCAGTTTCTCTTTTTTTTTTCTTGTTTAAGCACACACCTAGCTTTTGATCGGGCGTGCTTGTAAACTATGTGATTTTCAATTGTGTATATTCTTTTTAACTTTTTGAGTGCTTTCCTTCTATTTCAAATGGCTACTGAACATTTTTCCGACCACCAAAGTACTGTAGTTTTGTTTTTAGGTAATGGTTTTGTTTTCTGGATAGCTTGATCAGCGTGTTTTAGAATGTGCTTCCAAGTCAACGAGCGTCTGCTTTCTAGTTTTTAGTGTTGGCTAACCATAAGTTTTTATACAGATACCAGTTTGCTTTTTTTTTTTTAAGTTGAGTTTCGTTTCCATATTCCGTGTAGCAATTTTACTGTATATGTTTATGATCAGAGGATAATGGTCACTACCTCCAATGTAGGCGTATAGATGGCTTGTGCTTAAGATGAAATCAATGCTGCTCCATGTTCTATGAATGGTAATGTGTTAGTTCATACGGGTTGTGTATTGTTAGGTTGAATTTTTCTATTATTTTCATTAATAGTTCGCCCCTTCTCCTATTTATTCGCTATACGAATTAACGTTCCCTGTAAATACAAATGGTGTTGAAAGTTCGATAATAAATTTGTATAATTGCTTTCTTCAATTCTAGTATATCGAGGGATATATATTGTACAAATTGTTATAGCTAGATTATTGTTTAAGCGTATCGCTAAAGTCTGTAAATGATCACAGTTAAGATTTATTTCTGTATAACTAGTGTCATTTTTTATAGCTATAAGAATTCCACCGTGTGCTCTTGGCTGGTTAGTTAGACTTTTGTATATGATATTGTAATTTTGAAGGTGTATTTTTTGATTTGGGTGGAGATGCGTTTCTTGAATGCATAGTATCATCGGGTTATATGTTGCTAGAATGATTTTTCTAGACGAGTTGATACCATTACAATTCCAGTTTATAATATAAATATTTTGGATTCTTAAATCCGTTTTCTTTTAAATTAAATACGAGTGTGCGGTTATTATTGTGTAGTGTTTTACATTTTTAAGTTTTTAATAACTTTGGTGAATCCTATTTTCATTGATCAATTTTTCTTCAGTGGGGTATAATTGTCTTGTAGCATATCAATTAGTTTCGATGTTTCCGATGTGAATTGAATGTTTCGACGGTGTTTGCTCATATCGATAAATATACAGAAATTTGAATATGTAAAAGGATAGTATTTTTCATTAATTTTGAAGTTTGATTCGAGAGGTTTGAATGTTTTATCGACTGCCTGACATCTAGATCATTATCGTTTTCCGAATCTGATGCTGCTGTGGTTAGGTTTTCATCTGTTTCTGAGACCATTTCATTTACTTCGTTTTCAAGTTGTGTTTTTATTTCGATTTCTGAGGCATTTAAGTTTGCAGAATCCTTTTTTGTTTTTTTTCTTTTGTTTTTTAAATGATCCGATTTTATTATACGATTCGGATTTCGTTGCGGAAGAGTTACTAGATAGTTGTCTTTTTAAGTTTTCTGCTTATTAAAACGTAACAAAGAAATGAGGGAATTACTTCGGGTAGACGTTTATTTGTATGCCTTGGGGCACCGGGAAAAAGTGAAACTTAAGACGATATAAAACGGCAATATCACAGAACATAAATTTGAATTTAATATATTAAACCCAATATGCACAGTGAACAGACACTTATTTTATAAACGCACGATTTTGTACAATTTCACAAAGAAGAGGAACACACTGTCCGCTATGTTCAACTTTAAGTGGCGATGACTGAAATGTTTTCGTTCTCAAATGTACGTCTCACATACATCTTTTGTGCAGCGAAGATCTGAACCGAAATCACGAAAGAATACGAACACGCAACGTATATATATATATATATATATATATATATATATATATATATATATATATATATATATATATATATATATATATGTATATATATATATGTATATATATATATATATATATATATATATATATAGAGAGAGAGAGAGAGAGAGTGAGAGAGATATGCCAATGTATAATGTATACACGCACTTACTCATAACTGTCATAATTTCTGTACATGATTGTACATTAAACGAAATATATACACGTATGTAAGTACGGAATGGGGAAAAGAGTGAAGGAGCACAACAACGGCTGCGAGAATAGGCCTGCCTATATGCCTATGTATATAAGGGCTCGTTCCCTCGTTTTATGGGTTAACTCTTCATATACAACGCGCCAATAGAAGTTTCACTTCAAAAGGATGTTGAAAGAATAGCAAACTGAAACAACCATCATCTGGAAACTATATGATGCAACATGGGCATTCGTTTACTCTATCGCAAAATACACCGCCCAATATTGTTAAATAGCGTTCACACACAATAAAAAAACGACATCGAACGAATGAAATATTGATAAATATGTACACTGTGTTATTTGATTTAAAGTTAAAATAAATTATCTTTTTTTTTTCATCGTTTGCCTTATATAAACGTAAAACGTGACGCGGAGAATCGAATTTACGCTACCGGAAGGAAACTTATATTTTCAGCCAGTTAAAGATGTTCAAGTGGAATACTACAACCGAAGTACAAAATAGCGAAACAGTTAGTAAAATCGGGGCAACAATATAACATGCTTTGACCATAATCTTAATATCTGGAAAAGTGGCTTAATTGTAAAACTTAATAATAATGATAGTCATTTTCGTAATAGAAAAGATATTCGCATATTGCGTAATTCATTTAGTATAAGATATAATAATAATAATGGTGATGATTTTGATACGAAGGCCGAAATTGTCATTGGTGACTCAACCGGTTAACTGGTGATGATACGCTGTGTTAATCCGAAATGGTCGACTTGTCAAAAAGAACTTTAATTATCGTTTTTTATCGGTACCGGCCCTGTGACGGATAACTGAATAGACGGATAACAGAAATTCCATTACAATACCAGACTGTAAATGATTTAGGAAAGAAATTGAAAAATATGTTTAATCGGATAAAATTTAGAGTACTGTATTTTTATTTGGAAATTTAGTAGCACAATTACTTAGAAAAACTGTCTCTACGTCAAATTATCTGGAAGCGCTTTGTTGGCTGATTGCTAAGTTTGCTTACATTCATCTCAATTTTGTCATTATTGGACCGCTAGACATTACATATAATATCTTCATCGGCCAAAATTTCAAGACCTTCATCTTGTTTTTCACATTCTAACCAATCCGTTACTTCTTCAGTTGTTAGTGTATCATTATTAAATTTTAAAGCTTCGTGATTTCGTCAACACTAACAGTTCGCATTGTTTTGTTAGTGGATAGTGCAGGTTCACGCCATAGTTTACTCCACCCATTTTGTAGGTTTAACACTATAAGGTCAAAACTGCTCCTTAATATTGTAACTTTTTTCATATTGTATCGTCAGATGGTAGCAAATTTTCAATGAAACTACTTCTATACCGACGTTTCGTATTCTCGATTATGCCCTAGCCCGTAGTCAGGATAAGAAGGGTTATATTTGCAGGAAAAAAAGAGACATTTTATCTTACCATCACCACTTTTTCATTCATCGAATGGATGTGAAGAAGCACTGTCCATTAACAGCATGCTTGAACGCCGTGAATTTTTTTTTGCTTTTCTAATTACTGTCGAAGTTATGTTTCCCAGTCGTATTTGTACAAACCATTATAGTGACGCGATCATTTTGGACCTTTACTACTGTCCTTTGCGGCGAAGCTTTCCAATTTAACCCGGTTTCGTCGCAGTTCACGAGTCCAAGGACGGTTATTTTTGATCGGAGCTGTTCTTTGAAATAATTTATAACTGCGCTATTTCAACTAAGTTTTCACCACTAGCTTTCAGTTGATGCTATGACCAAACTTTAATTTGTCGAGGCACCACACGAATACTTTGAAGTTCGGATCCCCTATCTAGCTTTTTATGCATGTCAATCGCTTCTATCATTATAATGAGCCCTGAAAGCGAGATTCCATTTGCTTTTCGCTCGAATAAACCACGGATGCATTGAATTATCAAGTTGTTCATATTTTGCCGGTTTTATAGTTTTTCGAACTTTTACATGTACTGCGAATTTTTGATATATGTTGTTCAATATTTTCAGCATCCCGTTTTATGTCCTTCGCCAATACAGTTCGACAATTAAACCTTTCCGGGGGGGACGCGACCTCAAGGTCATTAACATAGCTGTAAAGTGACGGTTAAAAGAAATTTTACCGTATTTAGTTTAGGTAGGAAATATATATATATATATATATATATATATATATATATATATATATAGTAGTTATAAGAAAGATTATATTTTAAGAAAGGTAGTAATTTTTTTGGTTAAAATATGTGTGCTATGATATGAATAAAAATTCAAGAAATAAAAATTTTGTTCATTATCTTTTCTTCTTTTCTTTATCGTCTGCTTTCAAGACGTCGTGGCCATCATAAGCATTTTTCAACTATTTTTCGCCATTCATTCCGATTTTGGGACGTTTCGGCCAGTTGATGTGTCGATGATATCCTCGCTGTATGTAGAATGTAGTCATCGAGTCGGGTGGTCGTCCTCTACTTCCTTTTCCTTCTACTAATCCCTGTATGACTGTCTTCCCCAATCCATTTCGGCGTATAACATGGCCGAAAAATCTGAGAGCTCTTCTTTTTATCTTTTGTATATCCTTTTCCTCCATTCACAGATCTGCCAAAATTGATGTGTTAGATAGATGTGCAGTCCACGATATTCTGAGCATTCTTATATAACATATCATTTCGAATGCTTCTAACTTACGACATAAAGTTTTGTTTAGCGTCCATGATTCAAATCCGTAGCTCACTATCGAAAATATTATCGTTTCAATTAGTCCCTTCTTAGTTATTATCCATATAGATTCCATATTTTATTTAATTTTCCTAGGGCAGTTTTAGCTATTCCGATTCGTCGTTTGATTTCACTTTGATCATTTCCATTACTGGTGATATATGCTCCAAGATATGTGGTTGAAGTGTGTTTCTCGATGTCTGGTATAGACGTAAATGTTTCAGGCAGTTTTTCCAGTCCTATCATTGGTGATTATGGTGCATTTCGAACGATTTAATATTAGATTTGCTTTTCGACTGAAGTGTTCTACTCGTTTTAAAAGTGTTCCTAATAGTACTGTATCATCTGCATATCTTGAATTACAGATTTTTCTTCCACAAATCGTTATTTTTCCATTCCAATTTTCAGTTTCTTGGCACATAATCCGTTCACTATATATATTATAAAGTATGGATGACAGTATGCAACCCTGTCTCATACCTTTTGTTGTTTGAAAACTTTCAGATAGGTGTCTATCTATTTTTATATACGCAGTATTATCTTCGTATAATTTTTTTATTTTCATTATGAGATATTCAGATACTCCGAATTCCCTTAAAAGTTTCAACAACAATAGTCCAGGAATCATAATATGGTTGGCGTATTGAATTCGTAGCATTTTTCAATTATTTTTCATTATAATGATAAGCTGTTCTCACGTTCCTTTTCCGGGCATAAAGCCCGACTGTTCTATTGAGATTTGTGGCAGTATAAAAGGTTTTAATCGTTCTTATATTATGTACAGCATTATTTTATGCTGCACATAATTTTTTCATGCGCAATTTTTTTTTTACTTCTATCTATCCGTCGAATTGTTACATTAATTTTCCTATTTTAGTAATCTGTATTAGCGTTCAACGAAAAAATAAATATTAATCAACATACGTTAAAGAATAATTTTTTTAAACGGCTTCACTAGGACTATTCATTGTTACAATCTTAATTCTTAAATTTAAATTAATTTAATATAACGACACGCCTATTTATCGCATCTTACATATTAAATGAAACTAGTAAAATAAATAAACGTGTAAATTGTACCGTTTGTTGCCGATAGTAGTCAGCATATTCGCGTTCATCCGAGCATTCCGATTCAGAACTGTATTTATTCATATCCGTCAAAATCTATCGTTCACCACCCCGAATGCGAACATACAAATAATAATTTAACAAAATAAGATTTAATTTAAATTATAACTATATATATATATATATATAGAATAGTGACTGTATAAGAAATATGCTAACTAATAACCGATTTGCGACACATCTACTTCCAAACTCAGATGCTAGTCAACAGACACTATTTCAATAATCCCCATTACCTTCAACACTAAATACTAAGTATAAATTTACAATTACAAACGCATATGATACGACGTTGTGCCTCGTTCATACTGCTGTACAACAACCTAACCTGGGTTCTTACGCAATTTAGAAAAGATGAAATTGAACCCTTCGAATATGATCGCGAAATGCTGAAAAGCTCTTATAACAAACGCGCAAGTAATAAAGGTGTACTAAATAGAATGTCTAAATAAGTTGAGGTCTACCGTTTAATCCGGAAAAACGCAATACAGACGCCTCATCAGAACGCACCTCTTAATTGACAAACGACAGGCATCCACTGTTTAAACACACTGCTCCAATCTGTCGGCTGAAATCTAGGAATAGTTTCCTGAAATCAACTTCCATATTATCGAATCTAAATCTGAAATAACGAAGTTGTGAAACGAAGCCGATGCAGCCAGTAGTGATGAATACAATGACACGGCCACAACTACCGTGGAAGATCTGTCATTCTCTCAATAGGTTAAAGTACAACACGATGCAAGGCCAATTTAAAAACAAATGGAACATTGAAGAAAATGATAAATGCAAATTTAGAGAAATCCAGACTTCCGATCACCAACTGCAGTGCTCGCTAATGGATCAGCAGTGCAGTCTTCAAGACTTAACAGAATGCAACGAAAAAGCTCAATATATGTGGCTACTTACTGGGCCGAAACATAATAATTATCCGCACACGGAAAGTAAGTACACAGACCACCCAGAAAAGTGCCATCTCTTCCATCTTGAATTTTAAAGTTAATGATTAACCACTTCGTCTATGCAATACTCATTTCATAATACAGAAACAGACACGCGTATATATATATATATATATATATATATATATATATATATATATATATATATATATATATATATATATATATATATAATTAAAAATGTAACTTGTTTTATACCTATTTCAACCAAACATGAAAACTCGTATTCAGAATAATAAATTCGCAAATATTTTCGTTTTTTACTAAACGAGTCTACTTACGAATCTAATGTATTAATTGCGCAAATTTGATAAAATAACCGATTGTTCGTAAAAAATGAGCGTACAAAATTCCCGACAAAAATTAATTCACAAGTTGCGGGTAGAATATAAATTACCTTCGATAATTATTTCAAGATATTCCGAAGTCCAGCAAATAATCTTTAGCCGGCGATTAACAAGTACAAAATGTCAAGGGATTCCCTCCGATAAACTGATGATTCCTGATAATTAAATAGTGACGTATTTTTTAAAGTAATCAAAAAAAGAGAATAATATTTGATTTCGACGTTACTGTTAAACCACTTCGGTTACACAGCGCTCATCTAATATTAAACGCATGAATAAAATTTAGTTGTAAATTAATATTTAAATTTTATTTCTTTACAAAACATTAAAATTAAGTAAACACAGAAAATGTATTTGATAATTTTAAATGTTAACCTTTTCCAATATCACAATAATCACTTATTAAATACAGAATATGTTTAATAACTAATTTTCACTTTAATCGCATCATTATAACAAGTTTAATTTATCTAGATAAGAAAAAGAAAACTGATTCTCTGGCCAGATAATAAAATTTTATCGCAAATTATTAGCCGCGTTTTTTTTTTTTTTTAATAATTCATCATATTTATTTTATTCGCATTCTTTAAGTATAAAAAAATTTTTAATCCTTGTAAGAAAATTTTAAATTTTGAACGTATGAAATATTTATAAGTAATATATTTTAATTTCTATAGGCGAACTGTACGTTGTCCGTTATAGATAAAAATACATATATACATCGGTACGCGTAGGTATGAAAAAAAACTACACTAAATTATATTATGAATTAGCATAATTTTTCCAACGCATTCCTTTAATTTTTTTATCTACAACGGTAAATCGAATTTTAACATTCGTAATTAATCATTTCGAACTTAAATAAATTATTCACATAAAAATTCATTATATATCGATACTAATCTATACTATCTACACTAATATAGAAAATTGTAGTGTCTGTGATATGCGAATATTTTCATTATAACCACTGTATCGGGCTATTTTTATTACACATAAACAGAAAATCTTTTTTTTTTTTAATTTTTGTCTGTCTGTCTGTTCCGATTTAATTCCAAAAGCAATAATGATGAAATTCGCACAACTTATAGTCTATATTATCGGATTCGTTCTAAGCTTTATTTCGCATTGATATCACAAATAGAACAGAAATTACGATAATTTAAAATTTTAAAAAGTAAGAAACAGCGATATCTCTGTCAAATCGTTTAAAATTTAACATGCGGTCGGATGTAGCTCCACTACCAACACCCGCCGTTCAAATCTCTTTTTGTTGCATTTAGACAGCGATATTATATTTAAACAAAAACAATTACACAGGCGAAGCCCATAGTAACTTTCATTTTATATATATATATATATAATCATCGTTATCGTCGTATTGTTTGTTACCGAAAGTCCTGACTAGCTATTGTACATTTACTTTTACGTATAAAATGAGCCAGCGTTCATGGCACCATTTATATGCGGCACAGATGCGTACTCATATGATGTTATACGGAGTGGGGTGCCACTGCTTTCTCGATGATAATTAAGAATTAAATAATGAAAAGTTTCTGTGTCGCATGTTTATTTCGAACCCCCGGCCTCCGATCATCGAGTTGATAGTCGAGCACTCCAGCAACTACGCCACCGTGATTATATATATATATTTAGCCCAGTTTTCACCTTTTGGTCATTTTAAGTGCTAAAAATTAACTGCAGTTCACCTAACAAACGGTATTGTAATATAAACATCTGTACAAAATTTATAATTTTGTGTCAAAATTTTATTATTATGCACTTTTAGTTCAAATTCGTCACTCATATCTTTATATTATTCTTGTTAATAGAATATATATCAGATAGATTAAAATTATTTTTGTATTCTTATGTCATTAAACATTTTACAGTGGAATAAAAAATGTTAAATGTCGTCAATATTTGATATACAGTAATCAAAGCAGCATAGGTTAGTTTTTATTCTGATCCAAAATTACCACGACCTGAGTGAGCTTAAGGAGTATAAAAGTTAATTATCTATTTTTTCATCTTGTTCCATTTATATGCACTAGGTTGAAAGTTTTGTATATCTTTGTTTTATTAGGACAACAGTTCCAATACTCCTGCCACATTTAAAACATCATCAACTGCACGTGTTTCTTAATATATTCCTCGCAGTTTAATCGTCCAAGGCTAAAATAATATTTTATTTCAAGTAATAATTAACATTTCTCGGTATTATATATTAAGGGAATACTGTTGCTGATGACATTTGCTGCAGAGGTTGGAACCGTTCGAAACAGAGAAGAAATATTTAGTATATATATATATATATATATATAATGAGAAAGATGTGAGTAAAAGGGGGAAAGTGTAGTATAGCTTAAATAGTTCAATAGTTCAAATATACTTGAACGAGCACGGTTAAAGATCCAACAATGACTACTTTAAATCCAAAAAGAATTTAATTTCAAAGAGGAAGATTATTAGGTGTGTATCATATATGCATATTATAAGTTATTCATTAAATGATGTAGTATGTAAACGTACAACCTTTGGGATTAAAGAATATGATCATTTTAGTTCATACACACACACACGCACACACACACACACACACACACACATATATATATATATATATATATATATATGTATAGATTTATATGTGTGTAACAAATGGTATAATTATTATTCAGTATTTTCTTTAAAAAAATGTTTTAGAATAATATACATTAAACAGAATTATACACATAACATGATTGGAACACACTAATATATAAAACTGTAGCGTCTGTGTGTGACTTGCAATATTTAAATTATAATGTGTGCATTGGACTATTTTTACCCACATAAACAGAAAATCTATTTTTAAAAATTACTATCTTTCAATCAGCCTGTTCCGATTTAACGCAAAAACTATCAAAGCAATAATGATGAAATTCGCACACCTTATAGCCTATATTATCGGATTCGTTTGTTTCACACTGATATAACAAATAGGAGAGAAATTACAATAATTTAAAGTTTTAAATGCGTAAATATACTAATATGATAGCGTTAGGGGCGTGGCCGAAATAACGGAGACATATATATATATACGTATACTACACTAATTAGTTGTGTTGGGGCGTTATATATGTATCGCATTATGAATTTTTAACACAAAATTGTAGGTCTTTTTATGTAGTATGTAGTAACTAAGAACCACTAAGTAAAATACAGTTTCCCCGATTTTAGTAGGTACTACTGTTATCGAGATGCAGATAGACGAGATAAAATAACTAAAGAGGAAAACCTAAAATTTTAAATTATCCGGAGAATTTTTTTAAATATTATCATGAAAAGTGTCATTTTTATTAGCATTAAATTTAAGATATCACATATGCATAGAGCATTGTAACAACCAAAAACGTTAAAAAATTGTGGTTTCAAAAGAATTAAAAAAAATAAAATAAAAATAAATTTATAATAGTACCAGGAAAAAATAGTTTCAACCACCCCGAATGCGAACATACAAATAATAATTTAACAAAATAAGATTTAATTTAAATTATAACTATATATATATATATATATATATATATATATATATATATATATATATATATATATATAATAGTGATTGTATAAGAAATATGCTAACTAATAACCGATTTGCGACACATCTACTTCCAAACTCAGATGCTAGTCAACAGGCACTACTTCAATAATCCCCATTACCTTCAACACTAAATACTAAGTATAAATTTACAATTACAAACGCATATGATACGACGTTGTGCCTCGTTCATACTGCTGTGCAACAACCTAACCTGGGTTCTTACGCAATTTAGAAAAGATAAAATTGAACCCTTCGAATATGATCGCGAAATGCTGAAAAGCTCTTATAAAAAACGCGCAAGTAATAAAGGTGTACTAAATAGAATGTCTAAATAAGTTGAGGTCTACCGTTTAATCCGGAAAAACGCAATACAGACGCCTCATTAGAACGCACCTCTTAATTGACAAACGACAGGCATCCACTGTTTAAACACACTGCTCCAATCTGTCGGCTGAAATCTAGGAATAGTTTCCTGAAATCAACTTCCATATTATCGAATCTAAATCTGAAATAGCGAAGTTGTGAAACGAAGCCGATGCAGCCAGTAGTGATGAATACAATGACACGGCCACAACTACCGTGGAAGATCTGTCATTCTCTCAATAGGTTAAAGTACAACACGATGCAAGGCCAATTTAAAAACAAATGGAACATTGAAGAAAATGATAAATGCAAATTTGGAGAAATCCAGACTTCCGATCACCAACTGCAGTGCTCGCTAATGGATCAGCAGTGCAGTCTTCAAGACTTAACAGAATGCAACGAAAAAGCTCAATATATGTGGCTACTTACTGGGCCGAAACATAATAATTATCCGCACACGGAAAGTAAGTACACAGACCACCCAGAAAAGTGCCATCTCTTCCATCTTGAATTTTAAAGTTAATGATTAACCACTTCGTCTATGCAATACTCATTTCATAATACAGAAACAGACACGCGTATATATATATATATATATATATATATATCTATATATATATATAATATATATATATATATATATATATATATATATAATTAAAAATGTAACTTGTTTTATACCTATTTCAACCAAACATGAAAACTCGTATTCAGAATAATAAATTCGCAAATATTTTCGTTTTTTACTAAACGAGTCTACTTACGAATCTAATGTATTAATTGCGCAAATTTGATAAAATAACCGATTGTTCGTAAAAAATGAGCGTACAAAATTTAATACCCGACAAAAATTAATTCACAAGTTGCGGGTAGAATATAAATTACCTTCGATAATTATTTCAAGATATTCCGAAGTCCAGCAAATAATCTTTAGCCGGCGATTAACAAGTACAAAATTTCAAGGGATTCCCTCCGATAAACTGATGATTCCTGATAATTAATAGTGACGTATTTTTTAAAGTAATCAAAAAAAGAGAATAATATTTGATTTCGACGTTACTCTTAAACCACTTCGGTTACACAACGCTCATCTAATACTACACGCATGCATAAAATTTAGTTGTAAATTAATATTTAAATTTTATTTCTTTACAAAACATTAAAATTAAGTAAACACAGAAAATGTATTTGATAATTTTAAATGTTAACCTTTTCCAATATCACAATAATCACTTATTAAATACAGAATATGTTTAATAACTAATTTTCACTTTAATCGCATCATTATAACAAGTTTAATTTATCTAGATAAGAAAAACAAAACTGATTCTCTGGCCAGATAATAAAATTTTATCGCAAATTATTAGCCGCGTTTTTTTTTTTTTTTTTAATAATTCATCATATTTATTTTATTCGCATTCTTTAAGTATAAAAAAAATTTTAATCCTTGTAAGAAAATTTTAAATTTTGAACGTATGAAATATTTATAAGTAATATATTTTAATTTCTATAGGCGAACTGTACGTTGTCCGTTATAGATAAAAATACATATATACATCGGTACGCGTAGGTATGAAAAAAAACTACACTAAATTATATTATGAATTAGCATAATTTTTCCAACGCATTCCTTTAATTTTTTTATCTACAACGGTAAATCGAATTTTAACATTCGTAATTAATCATTTCGAACTTAAATAAATTATTCACATAAAAATTCATTATATATCGATACTAATCTATACTATCTACACTAATATAGAAAATTGTAGTGTCTGTGATATGCGAATATTTTCATTATAACCACTGTATCGGGCTATTTTTATTACACATAAACAGAAAAACTTTTTTTTTTTTAATTTTTGTCTGTCTGTCTGTTCCGATTTAATTCCAAAAGCAATAATGATGAAATTCGCACAACTTATAGTCTATATTATCGGATTCGTTCTAAGCTTTATTTCGCATTGATATCACAAATAGAACAGAAATTACGATAATTTAAAATTTTAAAAAGTAGGAAACAGCGATGTCAAATCGTTTAAAATTTAACATGCGGTCGGATGTAGCTCCACTACCAACAACCGCCGTTCAAATCTCTTTTTGTTGCATTTAGACAGCGATATTATATTTAAACAAAAACAATTACACAAGCGAAGCCCTTAGTAACTTTCATTTTATATATATATATATATAATCATCGTTATCGTCGTATTGTTTGTTACCGAAAGTCCTGACTAGCTATTGTACATTTACTTTTACGTATAAAATGAGCCAGCGTTCATGGCACCATTTATATGCGGCACAGATGCGTACTCATATGATGTTATACGGAGTGGGGTGCCACTGCTTTCTCGATGATAATTAAGAATTAAATAATGAAAAGTTTCTGTGTCGCATGTTTATTTCGAACCCCCGGCCTCCGATCATCGAGTTGATAGTCGAGCACTCCAGCAACTACGCCACCGTGATTATATATATATATTTAGCCCAGTTTTCACCTTTTGGTCATTTTAAGTGCTAAAAATTAACTGCAGTTCACCTAACAAACGGTATTGTAATATAAACATCTGTACAAAATTTATAATTTTTATGATTATGCACTTTTAGTTTAAATTCGTCACTCATATCTTTATATTATTCTTGTTAATAGAATATATATCAGATAGATTAAAATTATTTTTGTATTCTTATGTCATTAAACATTTTACAGTGGAATCAAAAATGTTAAATGTCGTCAATATTTGATATACAGTAATCAAAGCAGCATAGGTTAGTTTTTATTCTGATCCAAAATTACCACGACCTGAGTGAGCTTAAGGAGTATAAAAGTTAATTGTCTATTTTTTCATCTTGTTCCATTTATATGCACTAGGTTGAAAGTTTTGTATGTCTTTGTTTTATTAGGACAACAGTTCCAATACTCCTGCCACATTTAAAACATCATCAACTGCACGTGTTTCTTAATATATTCCTCGCAGTTTAATCGTCCAAGGCTAAAATAATATTTTATTTCAAGTATTTTGCGGTAAAAAGATAATTAATATTTCTCAGTATTATATATTAAGGGAATACTGTTGCTAATGACATTTGCTGCAGAGGTTGGAGCCGTTCGAAACAGAGAAGAAATATTTAGTATATATATATATATATATATATAATGAGAAAGATGTGAGTAAAAGGGGGAAAGTGTAGTATAGCTTAAATAGTTCAATAGTTCAAATATACTTGAACGAGCACGGTTAAAGATCCAACAATGACTACTTTAAATCCAAAAAGAATTTAATTTCAAAGAGGAAGATTATTAGGTGTGTATCATATATGCATATTATAAGTTATTCATTAACTGCTGTAGTATGTAAACGTACAACCTTTGGGATTAAAGAATATGATCATTTTAGTTCATACACACACACACACACATATATATATGTATAGATTTATATGTGTGTAACAAATGGTATAATTATTATTCAGTATTTTCTTTAAAAAAATGTTTTAGAATAATATACATTAAACAGAATTATACACATAACATTATTGGAACACACTAATATATAAAACTGTAGCGTCTGTGTGTGACTTGCAATATTTTCATTATAATGTGTGCATTGGACTATTTTTACCCACATAAACAGAAAATCTATTTTTAAAAATTACTATCTTTCAATCAGCCTGTTCCGATTTAACGCAAAAACTATCAAAGCAATAATGATGAAATTCGCACACCTTATAGCCTATATTATCGGATTCGTTTGTTTCACACTGATATCACAAATAGGAGAGAAATTACAATAATTTAAAGTTTTAAATGCGTAAATATACTAATATGATAGCGTTAGGGGCGTGACCGAAATAACGGACGGACATATATATATATACGTATACTACACTAATTAGTTGTGTTGGGGCATTATATATGTATCGCATTATGAATTTTTAACACAAAATTCTAGGTCTTTTTATGTAGTATGTAGTAACTAAGAACCACTAAGTAAAATACAGTTTCCCCGATTTTAGTAGGTACTACTGTTATCGAGATACAGATAGACGAGATAAAATGACTAAAGAGGAAAACTTAAAATTTTAAATTATCCGGAGAATTTTTTTAAATATTATCATGAAAAGTGTCATTTTTATTAGCATTAAATTTAAGATATCACATATGCATAGAGCATTGTAACAACCAAAAACATTAAAAAATTGTGGTTTCAAAAGAATTAAAAAAAATAAAATAAAAATCAATTTATAATAGTACCAGGAAAAAATAGTTTCATCATTTATTTTTTATATATATATATATATATATGCGTGCAATTGAACGAGGTAATTCACTGCGTTTGTGATAATTCAGAGCTATAGTTATATAATGATGGAAAATTTTGTCGCAAGAGTGGGCGATTCGAACCTTGACCGTGTGATCAATAGTTGAACGTTCCTGCAACGTTAAATTTATACTGTTATACGAACTAGGATGTTTCAATATATATATATATATATACACAGTGGCGTAGCCAGGGAGTGGTTTTGGGGGTTTGAACCCTTCTTGGAATCAATATGAGACTAAGAAAATATATACTCGTTGTTAAATGCAGTTTTGCATTTGTTAAACCTATTTTGTTTTTTTTTTTTTATTTATGTTATTTAAATTTCGTTGTTTTTAAAGTAAATAGTTTTGTAATATAGAAGGTACTAGAAGAATTAGATTTTGAATTTTAAATTTAATAAGTATTACTGTTGTATTATTCCTTCAAAAAATACAAAATCATTTTTCATCGTTTATTTTTTCGCGGAATTTACTGTACTTGGTAATCATCTCCCTCTGTCCTCAATAACATACTATTAGTGTGTTCCAATGACGTTAAATATTTCTGCCGTCTATTGCTTCTAATAGAATTACATAATCGACGTCTAATAAGTATAAAAATATCTCTGGCGAGTTGGATTGCTTAGGGCTTGGGGTTTAACGTACTGTAGTTTATGTTATTTACGTTATTTACTTAAAGTTCAATTTAACTTGGGTTTACTGTTATAATTTAGTTTTGTTTGAACGCCCCTCTTCAACCAAGTCTGGCTACGCCACTGTATATATATATATATATATATATATATATATATATATATATATATATATACACGAGCGAACAGAGGCAATTTCAATTGTGTAATGTGATAACATCGACTAAGAAAAAGTCATTATAACAACAAACGCATAAAAATTATAATACAAATGTTTATCGCGAATAAGTGTAATACGAACGCAATATTTTAAACTGTCGCTGGAAAAAGAAAAACAAACAAAATAACATTATATTCAATTATACACATGTAAATATACAATGTTGAAAGTTAATAATTTACCAAACGATCATTCAAACTTTCAAATCATTAAGGTTGTTTTAAATTTAAAAATTATCGTTCTAATCGATAGGATACATTTTTCCCTATTCATTACACGTTCTCCGTATTTAACGCCATTCACCTGTACAAACTACTTTCACATATACGTCCTTCATTTTGTTTCCCTAATTAATTATTTTTAATTTAGTTAGTTCATTTCACGACCTTGACCATGACGTAGAATGTTGTAGATAATTTATATAAAATTTTAAAACAGTTTTGCACAAAAGTTTCAGTATAACAGATTTCTTATTTTGTGAAGATATACCTTCAGTTACGACATTTACGTATATATATATAATCATTTGTTGTCCATCTATATATTGCTTTGTAGCAACATGGCTTTCTACCATGTAATCGGATTATCTTCAATCCCAGGTAATTTTCTTACAATTTGCGTCAGATATTCAGAAAGATCTTCCAGTTTTGCTCGTATATATATACACACACACATGTATCATCCCTGGTTTTTTTGGCCCAATTTTCACCCTTTGGCCAGTTTAAGTGGATTATTCAGACTATAAACTTATATTATTAGCCTTAATAAAATTACATAATCTACGAGCATTCAAGCAGGTTAAGCTCTTCAAATTATATTGGCAGCGTATTCCTTGTCGAAAGAAGTTCAGATATACAGCTATCTCTATTTTTATATTTTGGGCAGGACTAGATCTGATGTTCGATGCTAACTTCGATATTACACATCTCACAAACTTCAATTCTGATGATCCCCAATTTGGCAAGATGACTAGGTTTCCAATTCTGCACCAATTTGGCAAGATGACTAGGTGTCCAATTCTGATGATCTCCAATTTGGGCAGATGACTAGATGTACAGTTATGACCGCTCCTTAGTCTAACAAACACAGAGAGGAAATCTTTATGGAGGAGATCCCCATGTTTAAAGCAGGGCTCTTTTGTTTTTATCTTTTAAATAGTGGCATATTTTTTACCTTTTAACATGCTTTGAAATTCGAAATATGATTGAAAAGAACAGTACATTTCCTTAAGCTTCAGTATTATCTGTCCCGATTGTAGTTTAACGCGCTTCTCAATAGCCGAATTAGATCCGATCGAGTAATCGCATTCGCTGTCTCATTTCCACGGACGCTTCAATCGTGACTTGTATCAGGTCAACGCGCGTCAAAATACGTTCAAACAATTGGTCCGGTCTTCTAGTGATTGTCTTTAACGAACACTTACTTACCGGTGTAGGATTATTTTAAAATGCTTTTCGACTGGGGGTAATTTTTGTCTGTAGACGCCACACATTTCAAACGTATTCAAATTTTGCTTCTTTTCTGTTATACCTCTAATGATATTACTTTTTAAGAAGTTATCACAAATTTCTTCTTGTTAAACGCTGTTTCTCCTTTATGCACTATTTCATATTATTAATTTAGGCTAGAATATTAAATACTCCATATTTGTGAAGATTTATTGACGACTTTTTAAATATTGAAAAATTTATCGAAAATGAAATACGCACGAATTAAAAATCGACTAATTACGAAATTGTAATTAATAATTATTAGACGCGGTAATGATTATATAATTTTTTTTTTTTTTAATATTTAACTCGCGAGTATTATAAAAACAAGGAAAAATGTATACATATACCTGTCGGTATATAATAAACGGTAGATACGTATACACGTTAACAAGAGTACGTCGAATGTACGTTAATTTCGAAATGTGACCGTATATAACAAAATATAAATTAAAATTTTTAACGGAGATGCAACGTTTACGAATAGATTCCCCCGTAGATAAAGATAATAACAATATCAATAGTCATCATAATAATAAACGTAGTAATAACGATGTTTATATACGATGATACGAAAATACACTAGTGCTTAAAAAAAATTCATACATTATTTAGTAACAGTATTACACCATAGTACGATAATTTATACGTTACTTATGTATTTGGTATAAAGAAATTTCAGATCATCACCAATAAAGATAACAATATTAATAAAATTAGAGAACAAATGACGCGCGAAAACAATTTCACAACTTCTATAAAAATGCATTTCCATATGAAGTGCATGCCCATATTGTGGTGGTAGTAGTAACAATAATAATACTGAATAAAATAAATCAAATCGCGAATTTACGATAATGCGCACGGATTACAAGTCGAAACAGGTTCGCTTCCTGACAAATTTACCGTATCATCATCTTCGCCATTTTCTATTTGTGCCATCTGGTCATACCGTCGCTTTAAAAAAAAAAAAAAAAACAGAAAAACATAATTATTAGCGAACGTATAAATTCATCGTTTAGTTATTAATTACAGTTTTAAGATTCTCGAATAAAATACAGTCAACCTTAATATGTACTGTACGATACAAAATAACTGGAAAAGGTGAAAACACGAAATTATGGATTTTTTGTTCAAAATTAAATTACTTCTCGCGATTAAAAAGTAGAAAATTAAGTATCTTGAGCATATGGTCAGAGGAAGTAAATATGGTGCAGTGAATAAAGGAAAATAGAATGACAAAAACCTCGAGAAAATATAAGACACTAGACTGGAATCATTAGTAAGAGAGAACTGACACGGGTATTTAGCTAAGTTGACAAGACAAGAAGAATCATAATAAGACATACGTAACGCGATTCTAATAATTAAGTATACCTTATATCTTGACAGTTAACTTATATAGTAGTAAATCTAAAAAATCAAAAAAACAAACGTTCGGCTACAGGAAAAAATTAAAGAAAAATCTACAAGAAAATAAATAATATACGATAAAAAAAAATATGTATAGATGAGGTATATACGCACACAAAAACCAAACACACATGCCGTATTAACTACACGAAATAAATAATTAACATAGACGCTGAATTTTGAACGAGTAATTAATTCTCCGATGTTTGTACCTAGTATAATACTACGTAAGGCTTAGCATATCGTAATCACCTATGATGAAATTGATCTATTTCGATGTATTATACACCAAACCTTTTTAGATGAAGGTAGGTATAAAAAATTCTGGGTAGCAGTAATTTTAATTGTGTGACCGTTTAGTAAGCCACTTTTTAAATAATTCTAGATAATTTCTAACGTATCACGAATGCGTCGTACAGCCGACGAGCCTTTATATAATTCATACGTCGAATAAATACTCTTTATTATGAGAACAATAAATTTTGTCAACATTAAAAGTTTATGTACCGCATACGGAGCACTTGAAAGGGTTAATAAAACATAATCGGAATTCATTAATAAAACGGTAATTTAGCTACATATCTATTAAGCGTATTTTATGACCTCGTGCAAGACTATGTGTGGTGTCTATTACACAAATTTAGCTCGTTTCGGTCGATAAAAAATGATACAAAAACGCAATTAAATTTTTTTTAGTACGATTATAAAATAACAATAAAATTTTTTATGGTTTATCGAAAAGGGAAAAAAATTGGCGTAATATATCGTACCTTAGTAAACGTTATAAAAAAAAAAAAAAAATAAAAACAACGCTTTAATCTAATAAAAATATTACCAAGCAGTATCCATTTTTACACAATCATTTAAATTAATTTCTCATCATAATGCCCGGTTAACTATAATTTCTAAACTTTTCGAAAAACTGATATTAAAAAGATTAAATGAAATTCTAGAAAATAAACGAGGCCTCCCAGATTAAGGTTTCAGAACGGAACATTCTACCATCCAACAAGTCAACCGAGTAGTTAAAAAAATAGAAAGCAGTATAGAAGAAAAGAAAGTACGCGATTCGGTATTCCTGAACATCAGCCAAGCTTTTGATAAGGCACAAAGGTCTACTGCATAAACACAAGGAAGTGTGCTAGGACCGTTCATCTACTTAATGTATACAGCAGATCTTGCAGTATCTGATAAAAGCTTGGTAGCCACCTTCGCAGATGATACTGCTATACTTTGCGATAGCCACTGCCCGGAAAAAAACTAATAAAAATCTTTAAAGTTCATTAAATGAAGTTACAGTATGGAACGAACAATGGCGAATAAATGAAAACAAATCCAAAAGAGTAATTTTTACAAATAAAAAAATTATAAATGCATTGCCATCATCGAAAAGAAGAGCCGATAAGTGACAGTGCAAGATACCTTGGTACGCATTTAGATATCAAATTAATTTAGAAAAAGCATATTCAAACTAAAAAAAAAAAATTAAATTTAAAAGTTCGCCAAATGAACCGGTTAATAGACAGATATTCAAAGCTACATTTGGATAATAAAATCAACATAGACAGATACTTGTTCTTGTTTGGAAATATGGATATCAAATGTGGGGCTGCAGTGCTAGAACAAATATAACACTAATGCAGCGATTCCAGAATAAAACTCTACGAACCATCGCAAATGCGCTATGGTTTCTATCAAGCAAAACTTTGCATCGTGACCTACATATATTACTGATGTGATAAAATAGGAAGCAATAAAACATGAAATGAAGTTACACGATCACCCTGCCTGGACAGCAGTCAACTTGCTACATATCTGGTCAGAGCTGCGACGATTGCAGAGGGTAAAACCATTGGACTTGATCAACTAAATCCAACTTGTACATTCTAGGTCAGCTTCGATGGAAGGAGTGCCGCTCAAGTAACCGTAGACATCATACGCACTATTGATAAGACAAGCTAGGTATAGGGGAAAGTAATTTTCGGCATAAAAAAAAAAACTTTAATCCGCGCGTAATAGAATACTCATTCATAAACTTTTAAAATAATTAATTTTCGAATTAAAAATAATATGTAATTTTAAAAATATAAATTTTGACCGCTTAACTGTCAAAAATTAAGCGAGAATATGAAATGTATATAGTTGAAAATACAAATTTTTCGCTTTGAACCCAATTATACTATATGTACGGGGAAGAAAATTCAAACTCAGTCTTGCAAACAAAATTATACTTTAGAAAACTATTGTAGCTTCTGTTCTCGGAAATACGACTTAGACATACATGGATCAGCCGCTAAAACGCACCTCGACAAAATACAGTCGCTTCAATCGAAAATACCAAGTATAATGACCGATGCGTCACACTACGTTCGCAGCAGTGTAATTCAGGATAATCTGAATGTCTCTCGTCGGTATGATGGCGATACATAAGCAGCAATATAACCAAAAATACCTGACGCATTCAGCGAAAATTTGAATCCATTAATATCTTCGCGCATGTTTACCACTAAACTTACTGTCAATCCATTCAGAAGACTGAGGAAAAAACAATGTCGAGATGCGCTTATTACTTAATAATAAAAATAACAGTCCTAATAATAAAATTAAACAAATAAGAGCATATAACCAAGCGGCTTCATTTATTGACATGTGCAATTACTCAACCGGAGAAACTTAAAATAACTACCAATTTCGTTAATGGCCCAAGAGTCGGTATGAAAAAATCAGTGAGACGTAAAAGATAGACGAATGAACTAGTTAGTGAGTAAAAATAGTAGCCCATACTCATAGAATAATATAAAACCACCCTTAAACCCGTGTAGACGTACGGTATACAATTATGAGTCTACACAAAACTAATCTATATTCAAATAATTCGGAATAAATTATTAATCGCTGCGTATGTTTCTAACGCAATGCTTCACATCGATCTCAAATACGAAACGAGTTAAAACGATTTGCCAAAGCACATTTAGGCCGATTAAATCTAATTAAAATACGCTGGTTACTGAACAATAGAAACATTTTCAGAAACTCTCGCCCATCTAAATCTTACAAGAATGTAAGATCTTGAAATCAAATGAAGTGCTACCAAGTATTCCTATTTTAAACTTCACTTAACTATCATTTAAATTAATTTCTCGATGTCAGATTACAATAGAAAAAAATCAACACAATTATATGGACGCAAATCCCCCCAAAAAATTATCACAAATTTCGTGATTAATACAAGTTTGTCGTATCATTGCTTGTTCGAAAGTTATATATATATATATATATATATATATATATATATATATATATATATATGTGTAACATAATTAAATTCGCTTCTCGTAGAAAATATTAACATTTTACAACTTTTCCATACCAGTAGACCATCATTAAATAAAGTAAAGGTAACATTTCAGAATAACCAGTCAAATAGTCAAATTCTGTAATAAAATTAAGAATGGCTTACTTTAAGTTCGGAAGCTAAACGAACGAAAACATCGTCAATATTTTTATTTTCTTTGGCAGATGTTTCGAGACAACATAATATTTCTGGAACGTAATCTCTCATTTCCTCGGCTTCCGATAAATCGACTTCCCTTTCACTATCTAAATCAGCTTTATTACCTGAATAATTTCATTGATGCAACATAGCAACATACGATTAATATATATATATATATATATATATATATATATATATATATATATATAATTATATTACACGTAAATCAATAAAATATTAGTATCAAACGTACGAAGGTTGAATGATAAGATGTTTAAAGTGTAAACATTTCATTTTTCACGCTAAAATTAGGTGAAACAAACTCACATCTAATCATAAAACTTGTTTTATTTTTATTTATTTACAAAAAATTATCGTACAAAAAAAAAAAAAACACTAACAGGTTTTAGTAGAAAACATAATTATGTACTATTATAATCAGAAACTAAAATAAAATATCCTGAGGAAACGTTTTTATTTTTAATACCAATTAAAATATAAATACACATGTTTATATTAAAGTTCAATTTATTATGTAAATTATGTTGACACAATGTAAATGATTCCATTTTTTTTTCAAAAACTCCATTTGTATATATGTATTATATATAATATACTAACCAACTAACAATAATAAAACATTAGACTCAGTATATCGTCGAACTTCCTCAATCCAACGTTGTAAATTTAGGAACGTTGCTCGTTTGGTAATATCGTAAACTATATAAACAAAGAAATAATTTTTGACAAAACTAGTATTTATAAAATTACAAATATTGCAGTAATTTAACGCGTAACTGAACTAGTTCACAAACAAATGTAACACTAACCTGAAGATAAAATGTAAAAATTAATGTGTAATATATTCATCATCATCAGTGTATCATAGGCTGGTTCGCATCATGTATCAACCGTTTCCATTCTAGCCTGTCGTGAGTCTTCTTCTTTAATTCCGGATAAGTCGGTATTCCACTTTCCTTTAGAAATGTATCAATAAGTGTTGTTCGTGGTCTTCCACGTGGCTTTTTCCCCATTATCTTTCCTTCGATAACACCTTTCACGATATTTTGATTTTGACGTAATGCGTGACCTAGTCACTTAAGTCGCCTCTTTCTTATACTGTGTAATATGTTTCTTTTTTCATTTATTTTTTCTAGTACAATTGTGTTCTTTATTTTGTCTACCCAGCTAATTTTCTGTAGGCGCCGCCAACACCACATTTCAAAAGCTAATTTGTCTCGGTCACGTTGTTTCATTGTCCATGTTTCCGCATCATCTGACCTAAATATCTATATGTTTTTACTTGTTCTATTATTTCGTTTTTTAATTTTATCTCTATTTGGGGATAACAAATCTTGCTAATAGTCATAACTTTTGTTTTTTTGATGTTAATTTCCATCCCATATTTTTTCATTACTGTATTTAATTTCTTAATCATCGCTGAAAATGTTTTAGGACTACCCGCAAGTAAAACTTGGTCATCGGCGAAATTAATCATCTGTAATGTTCTGCCTCCGATTTTAATTCCTTGTTTAAATTTACTGAACGTTTCATTTATAATCATGTCCGCAAACGCATTAAATATATATATATATATATATATATATATATATATATATATATATATATATACTTATGTATTATATCGGTCATTTGTTTAAGGTTTAAGCGTGCGTTGTAATGTTATCTCCTTTATTATCTTATCTAATACGATTTAACGTTATCTCTTGCACTCGTAATAAGTATCTCGTCGTTATCCTGTCAACGATAAGTTGATTTCGTTATTTATACTTTCTGTTATTATATTTCTACATAATATATATTTTTACTAGGATGCCGAAAGTACCGTCGATTAAAATAATTAAAAATAAAGAAAAGCGACAAGATAGCGATAGCAGTAATTCTAACTCTAAAATTATGAAGAAGAATAAACACGAATCGGCAAATACAGGCATTTCAGATTACGATTCCGTAACATTCTGGACGGGATTCCATTCGATGCAGCGGTATTAAAAAACTGAAATAGAAATCCGAAAAATCACTCGATTTTTTATGCAAAAAGTATGATGATATGGCAGCAAAACCACCAGTTAACAAATGAAATGAAAGAGTTAAAAACACATGTGAGCGAATTAACGAGAGACAAAACGGAAAGAGGCTCAAATTAAAGAATTAACTACTTTGATCCACCAACTGGAACAATATGGGCGCCGTGAGAATTTTGAGATACACGGTGTGACAGAAATATGTAATGAAAAAATTGGTCAGAAATTAGTTGTTGACATTAAAGAGACTGATATGTCGGCGGCACATCGTCTAACATCAAAACGCACCCATTTACCGAAACCGATTATTATCAAATATCCAGTAAATTGACGGGCAGCGTCTTAGAAAAAAAGGAAACATATAGTAATAATGCGGAAATTACGGGTTAGACTCTAATAATTGTATTTATATTAACGAAAACTTGCCACCGTATTACCGTGAATTATTGTGACTTGCAAAACAGAAAGCTAAAAGCTTAAACTATAAATATACTTGGATTAAGCGAAGAAAAATATTCGTAAAGAAGAATGAAGCCAGTAGGCCGCTAATTTTCCAGTGTACATACTATAATCACATTGGAACACGCCAATTTTATAAATACATTTACACGTCGTTTAAGTAAAATAATGAACTTCCCACCGGGAAGGGAAAATTTATAATTTATTATCGTTATTATCAATACAAAAAACATTTATATTCTATAAATTTGAAAGTGAAAATAAAAAATGGCGCATCAACTATAAATACTTAACGCCTTCATATAGCGAATCAGAAAATGAACTAATTATCTAAGTGTTATTGATTAAGATACCATACAGTAAAATTACCAATAATCACGCCATTCGCTGAACGGTAATAACTCTGCGTTATAGTTCGAAATCTTTCTTGTCCAGCTGTATCCCATATCTGCAACTAAACAATGAATTAACATGAAATACGATTTATACATTTCTTAATTTAATCCTAAGAAAAAAGTACATTCGTTTAAAAACGTAAAAAATAGTTAAATTAATTTTTACCTTTATTTTTTTTCCATCTACAAATATTGTTTTCATCGAAAAATCAACGCCTATAGTATTTCCTTGACGTTCTACATAAGTACCGGATCTGAATCTTTGAACAACACAAGTTTTCCCTGTACCACAATCACCTATCAATACGATTTTAAACAGGAAATCAAAACTTTCATCCGACTGGAGACTACCACTGTTAATCATGTTAGACATCATTTTCAATTTTCAATTTAATTTTTATTCTAACGCCAACCTAAGCAATTAAAACAAAACAAACAAACCCATAACTTATCTTAGCCTTCAATATTCAATTACTCATTAATTGATAGTCACGTGAAATTTATTGCGATCTATGTTATCAATGGTACAGTGCAACCAATAAAAACATGTACAAACACATGAAACAAATCGAAAGAACATGTACAAATATTATGGAAGTATTTATAGTAGAAATTAATTTTTGAAAAATTCGTAAAATACGTAATTATTAAGCAAATATAATGAAATAAGTGCTAATTGAAAAAAAACATCTCTTTTAAATTTAGTCTTATAAAAGTCATATAAAATCGACAGCGTTGCAGCGCAGTCGTGTTCGGCTTGATAAGCGATATTCATAAAACATAAAACAGATTGTTTACACGTTAAATTTATGTTTAATATTTTTATATTTAATTGTGTGTAATATTGTGTTAAAATGTAGGTATATCTACTAACTCACGTATATAATTAATATGCTATTTTAGTGAATTATTTAATATTATATATTCGTCAAAAATATGTACTAAACGATAATTCCATGAAATTTTGCAAATTCGTAAAAATCGTTGTATGGAAACATTGTTTGACAGTTTTGATACATCTGCATAAGTAAATAATGCCGACCGACTGTTTGTGTGTTACTTTTTAGATTTTCAAAAATGACGGATTCAAAATACTTCACAACCACCAAGAAGGGCGAAATATTTGAACTGAAATCCGAATTAAACAGCGATAAAAAGGAAAAGAAACGAGAAGCTGTCAAAAAGGTAGGAATAATGTATACTTTGTTTATTTTTTAAATTGGTATTGTTTAGTTTTTCTGTATTGTTATAATTTATATATCATAGTAAAAGATAATTTTAATCTCGTGTTAAGGTTATAGCATCAATGACCGTTGGAAAAGACGTATCAGCTTTATTTCCGGATGTCGTTAATTGTATGCAAACGGATAATTTAGAATTAAAAAAATTGGTTTACTTATATTTGATGAATTACGCTAAAAGTCACCCTGATATGGCAATTATGGCAGTTAATACATTTGTTAAAGTAAATATGTTCACCACTACGTAATCATTCGCTAAGTATATTGTTTGTAAAATACGCACACTTATTTAGTTTTTACATGTGAAATATTTAATGACTAATAAGTAAAGCATTTACATCAATATCTATCTGTAATTCGGATTAATTTTTAATAATACTTATTAACATTGTTTTTCTAAAAATTAATATGTTACATCAGGATTGCGAGGATAGTAATCCATTGATTAGAGCTTTAGCGGTTCGAACAATGGGATGTATACGCGTGGATAAAATAACTGAATATTTGTGCGAACCATTGAGAAAATGTTTAAAAGATGAAGATCCGTACGTACGAAAAACAGCTGCTGTGTGTGTTGCTAAACTATACGATATTAACGCTCAGCTAGTGGAAGATCAAGGTTTTCTGGATCAATTAAAAGATCTGTTATCTGATTCAAATCCGATGGTGAATTTTTCATATAAAATAACACGTTTTAAAATAATCTTATTCTAATTTAATAAAAAATACATTCTTATGTTTTTTATTAATATACTGATTTGACAAAAAGTATGGATGACTGTATATATTGCTATTTGTGTACTTGATAATCAAATTATAGGTAGTTGCAAATGCGGTTGCTGCATTATCTGAAATGAATGAAACAAATACAAGCGGAGCATCATTGGTTGAAATGAATTCCCAAACAATTAATAAACTACTAACAGCACTTAACGAATGCACCGAATGGGGACAGGTATTCATATTGGATTCCCTTGCGAATTACAATCCTAAAGATGATAGAGAAGCTCAGAGGTAAATTCAATACATTATGTGTATTGTACGTAAAATTGATATTGTAGAAAATTCAATACACTTTATATCGCCCGAATCGGATAATATTTAGTCATATATTTATAATTTCGAATGATTTAAATTTATTATCTAAATAATTATTGTATGGAACTTTATTTGTCGTTTCTAACCCATAATTTCAAATAAATTTTATTCATCAATGTCACGGACAAAAATTGTATATAAAAATAGGTTTACGGCGTTTCATAGACGTCAGTTTTCACAATTTTCATTTTTTTATGATAATTATTTAAAAGTGATTACTGCAACTGATTTGTAAAGTGTAAAATATTCCGTACAATTTTAGAAGAAATCAATCTATGAAAATTGGAAACTACTTGTTAGAATTAAACACGATATAATTTCTGACACTAATACTGGTCTTTATATTGTTTTTGAGAAATTTTCAATGCTGGTAATAATTTTGAAAATATTTTCTCATAAAATGAAATAGTTAATCGAAGTTTCGATTTGTTAGATTATACACGAAACTATTCAAAAATAATTGAATAGTCATAATAACAGACTAAAAATTTGGTAGCATTTCTGTAGCCCCACCGAATGTGTACCAAAAACTCTTCTGATGTAATTAATCGCAATTATAACTTGTATTATGAATGTTAAATGGTGACTATGCACCGCAGTGAAAAATTATTAAAAGCACCAGTATATTAAAAAAAAAAAAGTTAATTTTAGGAATGAAATATTAATTTAGGTTATACCAATCATGATTTAAGGGGTAAATGTATATAATTTCGTTATTATTATTTTTTAGTATTTGCGAACGTATAACACCTCGTTTAGCACATGCAAATGCAGCTGTAGTTTTGTCTGCGGTGAAAGTACTCATGAAATTCATGGAAATGTTGCCATCTGATTCTGATTTTGTGGCTACGTTGACGAAAAAGCTTGCTCCTCCGTTAGTCACGTTATTATCATCCGAACCTGAGGTACTTCAAATTATGTAAAATCGATACTTATGATTTTAAAATAATATTGTAAATTATTTTGTATAATATAATAAATGATCCGCTAGGTTCAGTATGTCGCCTTGCGTAATATAAACTTAATAGTTCAGAAGCGACCCGATATTTTGAAACATGAAATGAAGGTATTCTTTGTGAAGTACAACGATCCAATTTACGTAAAATTAGAAAAATTGGATATTATGATTCGCTTAGCTTCTCAACAGAACATTGCCCAGGTTTTATCGGAATTAAAAGAGTAAGTATTATATACCCCTTATCTGTTTATATCCATCAAGATATTTTGTGTTATTTTTAGGTTTTTACCGCGTTATAGTCATAAATTTAGTTTATTTTGTGTTCTAAATTAACTGGTTAAATGAATGTAATCATTATTTAATTTCACTAATAATCATAGTCGAATACATGTTAAAATTTTATATAGATATGCGACCGAAGTCGATGTTGATTTTGTAAGAAAAGCAGTACGTGCAATTGGTCGTTGTGCAATTAAAGTAGAACAGTCCGCCGAAAGATGTGTATCAACTTTATTAGATCTAATTCAAACAAAGGTGAACTTACTTTATGTGCTATTTTCTACGATAACTTAAAACGTCATTTTAACATATGTATTTTGTTAATATGCGATATATATTAAATTTATTTATTATAATTGAAAGATAAGTAACAAAGAACAATTCCTTCTATAATCTATATGCGTTCTAAAATTATTACTTCGCATATTTCAATTAATTTTTTATATAAAAGTAACCGTATTAAGCACTGTAATAACACCGCATTTCAAATATTTCCTTTCCTAGGTGAACTACGTAGTGCAAGAAGCGATTGTAGTAATAAAAGATATTTTCAGAAAATATCCTAATAAATATGAAAGCATCATTTCTACGCTGTGCGAAAATTTAGATACATTAGATGAACCAGAAGCCAGGTAACCTTATTTTCTTTTAAAACAGACAACGTATAATATAATTATACTTTATTATTCGTGTTTTGTTTATAATTAATGAATTAAATATTCTAACATTTGCAAAATTTTGAATATTTATCAATTAAAATTTATACTTGACATTATAATTTTAGAAAATTGATCAATGTTGAGAATTATTGAAGGCTGCCAATATTTACCCACCCATATTGGAAAATTATATTCATTTACTTTCATACCATATTATCTATTATTAAATTAATTCAAACTATATATATATATATATATATATATATATATATATATATATATATATATATATATATATATATATATATATAAATGACAGTTGCCTGTAGTATGAAAATTTGTATGAAAAAATTATTTAAATTTAATACAAATTATTTTAAGTTGTAAATTTACATGACATTAATAATTTTATTATATTCTCCATTTATATACAATAAATACCTAAATATTTCGTTAATATTCAACGTTTTATATATATATATGTGTGTGTGTGTGTGTATCTGTATCGGGATTATTTTTGTTCTTTATTTACTTTCTTGTATATAACGGTTTACAACAACATGCTGCAAACGTGCGAGTAGCAGCATAAACAATGCAATTACTTTCTTAAATATGCGGTGTTTGTTACGAAAAATAAATTAAACAAGCTTATAAAATAATTATGCGATCGTTCATTAAAAAAAAATAATAATAAAAATGTTATAAATGTTGGATAAGCGTAATCTAATGTAATTGAGAATACATGTGTACGTGCACATAACATTAAGCTAACCCTGGCATTTTTAAATGCACACACACAAACACCACAGTATTCAACATATGCATACACATAAATTTGTAGAAAAACGATAAAAACCAATGAAGTTCTATTTTACTTTTTATTTTTTATGTACCTCATTAAAGGCTCGCGACGTCCCTTAAAATTTTTTAGGTAGGTTTTTACATACATGTGCAACCTGTTATAAATTATAGCGCCTTTATAGATAGTTTGAATTTTAGAGTGCCACCTACTGAACTTCGGTATTTGTACAATCCCCTCTAGATTTGATCTCGTAAAGTATCCCATGATGGGCAACATATTGTAAGGACTATTCTTAAAGACATAGTCAAGTAATTGCAATTGGTATATCTTTTGAATATTTAGGATTATATCACGAGAAGAAGGATTTTTTTTTTGGTTAGAACAAATTTTATCAATCTCTGCAGCGTTTGGATTGGCTTAATATGTTGTTTAGCCGCCCCTGCCCAATGAATTATTCCATAATTAAAAGCAGGTTGGTACAAAGCGAGATATAAGCGTTTAAGGTGTTCAACAGAAAAATATTGCTTTAAGTACGAGAAAATGTAATTCAATTTCCTTAGCTTTTTAGCTAGATATAAAAGATGTTTATTCCACGTTAACTTATAGTCAAACTGAATCCCTAAATATTTCACTTCATACGCGCTTTCTATCTCATTTATCGCTTAGCATAAGTTTCATACCATCCTACAGAGAGTGAGAGATTGATAACTGTAAATCGGATATTTTGTTCTAATTTGATTTACAATTAGTCGGTTTCGCTTCAGCCACCCAGCAATTACATTGACATCAGCTTGCGACATGTGTTTAAGAATATTTCAGTGACGGGAAGTAATCACTAATGCAGTATCATCTGCGTAGCTAAATATCTTACCGTTAACCATAATATTACACATGTCGTTTGTATATATTAAAAACAAATAGGGACTTAATACACTCCCTTGTGGAACGCCAAAAGTTTGTGCTACACCTTCACTTCGTACATTATTTATTTCTGTAACATAACGTCTGTTTTCTATATTAAACCAATTATCCCACAATTGTAAAGCTTTTCTAATAGAATATTATGATCTAATGCATCGAAAGCTTTACAAAGGTCAAAATATACAGCACCAGCAGAATGACCATTTTCAATATTCTCGGTTATGTATTTTACACGTTCAAATAATACATTATCGGTACCTTTTTTTAGACCCATATTGATTCACACTGAAATAATTTAATTTTAGCAAGTAATTTAATAGAATATTTTTAACACATTTTTCGAATATTTTAGAAATCCTCGAGAGAACACAAATCGATCTGTAAGTTGCAATATCATGTTTGTCGCCTTTTTTATAAATTGGTCTAACAATAGCTAATTTCAATATTTCAGGAAATTTTCCTTTTAACGCGGATTCATTAAATAAAAATATTAACGGTTGAGTAAAGAAATTTTTGTTATTCTTTACTAGGTTAATAGATATTCCATCGAACCTACAAGAAGACTTGTTTGGCAAAGATTCAATTGAATATATTATATCATTATTCGAGAGCTCAATAAACCCCAAGGAATTTGGATTATTATAGCTTCCTGACACTCTATCCGCAATATACGCCTCACCCATGTGATTGTGATTTTTCAACTAAGGTAACGACCGAGGCATGAAAATAATCGTTAACAGCGAGAAATCAATCTTTCATTCTCCCGTACATTCATGACTGTTGTTCACTTCTACCTCTTCCAAAGTTTCATTTGCCTTACCACTGGCACGTTTTATAACCGCATGAACACATGATCTAAGCAGGGTTCGTAATTAATACGTTGTCGTGTAAACGTTCTTTTATTTATAAGGCTTTTGAAACCTTAAGGTTAATAGACACTGCTCTTTTAAGAAGTTGATATTCAGATCCCCGTAACAATTGCTATCATTTGAATCTAATATACTCTTTAAATCTTCCAAAAAAATTATTTATATTCGAATTTGCAAAAACGATATATTACAGTAAATTATGAGTGAATATTAGTTCCTAAGCGTAATTATACGTGAACAACATTCCCAGTGATCGAGTTCAGCATCACATTAACTACAAATGTTTGAAGCTCTAATCGCCGAGTCATCAAAAAGCCTATCATCGCACAACAACTCAACATATTGTGAAATCTATGTTGTCACGTATACATGTATGCATGTAACACAAACTTGCATATTTATGTATGCATGCTCATGTATACGCACGTATACACCAATATATAGCACGTACATATAAGGCTGTACAAATTTTTAATATATAATCGCTTTTAAAAGTAATCAAAGTTCTTATAAATCTGCATTCATTTTTGCATTTATCGCAGTTATTAATAATATGTCTAATATCGATTAACTATCCTAAAGGAAATACATAAATAATTGTGAAATACTCGTTCGTATAATGAGCAAGCTGGAAATAGATAACCTTGTTTTGTCTGCGTCTAGTATGACAAGGATTGTATTTTTTAATATTCATCCATCCCAGTACTTTTGTTCGGCCGTATATGCTATTGGTCGGTGTTATATTCTTGAATTTTATATAAAATAGGGCATCCATGATTTGGATTATCGGAGAATACGCTGAAAGAATCGATAATGCAGATGAACTTTTAGAAAGCTTTTTAGAAGGTTTCCACGATGAAAATACTCAAGTTCAGTTGCAACTTTTAACCGCGATCGTTAAACTATTTTTGAAACGGCCAACTGATACACAAGAATTAGTTCAACAGGTGTGTATTCGTTGAATCACAAATGATTATTTATATATATATATGATTTAGTGCTAATTTTAGTTTTAAATATATTTTATTACTGGTTGTAATACCTATGTTTATTTTACTTGTTTAACTTACCTTATTAAACGATCAATTCATATATATACATACGATGGCATATTACCGGAGGATTATAAGAAAAGTAACATTATACCGATTCCAAAAAAAGGACAGGTACAGAATACAAAACAATATCTTCAATGAGTCACACATTAAAGATACTTGTTCTTCTTCTTCTTTGCTTGCTCTTATTATATTATTATTGATTTGATGTAGGTCTCCATTAGTATTTTCCATATTCATCTATCCTGAGTTTTCCGAAGCCACTGTTTTCCAGTGGTTCTACTAATGTCATATGTCCATCTTCTGTTTGGATGTCCTTGATTTCTTCTCCCATTGTATGGTCTTCATACTACCAGTTGTTTTGTCCATCTTCCAATATGCCGGCCCATGACCACTTGTTCATTGCTATCCTTTTGCCGGTATCTTCGAACATCGTTTGTCCTCTAATTGTTTTAGATTTTATTTTATCTTGAAGTCTAATACTTAATAATGCGCGTTCCATGGAACTTAGTTGTTGGTCTATTTTTTTTTCTATTCTCGCATTTATTATTATTAATAGGGACCTACCCCTCCCCTAATAAAGATACTAATAATAATAATAATAAAGGCGAGAATGAAAAAAAAGATAGACCAACAACTAAATTCCACTCAATTCGGATTTATAGCGCTATTGATACTAATTATTCAACGTGCCTGGAACATAAACAAAGAAATGATAGCGTGTTTTTATGGACTACGAAAAGGCTTTTGACCGAGGTGTTCATACAACATTAATAAATATTTTACAGAATTATAATGTAGACGAAAATTATGTAAGACTCATTCAAAATCTCTATTGGCAACAAACGGCTAATATTGAAATCAAAAATAATTACTCCGATGTAAGGTGTAAAATACGTAAAGGAGTAAGGCAAGGATGCCCATTATCACCACGGTTGTTCAAGCATATGCCGAAGAAATAATAAAAAATTACGAATTAAATAAACGGGAAAGTAATCAACAATATTAGCTACGCGGACGATAGGGTAAGAAACGGAAGAACAACTGCAAATGATGTTGGATATCATTAACAGAGAAAGAAAAAAATACGGCATGCAAATAAACACGAAAAAAAAGATAATGAAATTCTCAAAGACCGAAGGATATAAATATAAACATGTAACAATAATATAATAAAACAGACGATAGAGTTCAAATACTTGGGCGCAATATTTACAAGTAATGGCCGTGACGTAAAAGTGATAAAAACGCGGATAGCATTAGCAAAGCAAACTTTTACAAATTCCAGACAAATATTACAAAACAGAAAAATTGATTTTGAGTTGAGGAAAAGAATAGTTCGTTGCTACCTATGGTCCGTGATAGAATATGCAACGGTGGACAATTAACGCCGAAAGCGAAAGAACAATAAACTCATTCGAAATTGTGGACGTATAGGTGGTTGCTTAAGATATCGTGGACCGATTTCGTTTCGAATAAGAACGTGCTATATCGATGCAACGTCGATAAAGTAACAATCGTCGAGGATATAAAAGGGAAAAAAACGAAGATATATCGGGCATAAATTACGAAAGAATGTATTTTTATGTTAGCGGCCCAAAGGAAGATGCTTGGAAAGCCGACAGAGGAACGAAAAGGTGGAGCACATAACAACGAACATGGATATTGATAGAACTTATGAAGTAATAAATTCGGCTAGAAACAGGAAGATACGAGACAGCTGATGGTTCTTCATGTGCAACAAGGAGACGCAATACAGATATACGTAGATATACTTTGAAACGACTTTGACGGGTAATTGAAAATGGTTTGTATGAAAATTACAAATTTTGAAATTTGGGCACCGACCCCGAGTACATCTCCATAAAATTGTTGAAATTTTTATTTTTCATCTTTTTTCTTTGATATTTATCTAATGTACGCTTTCAGCTCGATCGCATTAACCGTTCGAATGTTATCAGCTTAGAAATTTGCTGATAAATATAACTAAAATTTTATACTTCGGGTATCCGGATCTTACGGAAATATTGTTTTTTATTATACAAAAATTATTTTAAGGGGAAAATTAAAAAAAAAAAATTTTTGGTTATAACCTCGGAAATTTATGGAATAAAATTTTATGTGATTTAGTTTAATTACATATGAATAGTTTTTTTTATGTGATTCGTATATAAATATATTTTCCGAAAAAAAACGTGATTTTGCAAAAAAAAACAGTCGCCCAATATGTGTGTATATAAATCAACGTTCGTGTGTTCTAGTTTTAATTTATGATAATCGCCATATATATGATAAATAACAAAATTATTAAAAATATTTTAATCGTAAAACTCGCACTAGTCACGAAAATTGTTCTTAATATGAGCCCTACAGACAATGGCAACCTACGAAGTAAGGGGAAAACCGATATTGAAATCTGCTTCGGATAGATTACGCCGAATTCGTTTTAGTTATTAAAAAATATAAATGCAGTGCATATCAATGTGAAAAATCGCAATTCACGTACATATGCAGATAAACGAAGACAGCAATATAGTAATATTTAATGTTGATAATTCCGATGCGTGTGCACGTGCGAAGTTTGACAAGAAAACAAAAATTCGTTGTTGTGCGTTTAAAGGAGCAACCAAACAAATCCTAGTTGCACACCACAATACTGTCTAATTTACGGTAACTAAAGGCATTTCATTAATATGCCCGTGGAAGGGGAGATGTTTTTCGCTAATAATTCGATAAAAAAATGAATTACTTTGATATCCGTATTATTAAATGATGGACAGAGAGCATATTCGGCTTTTAAATTATAATTTTATGTACATTTTGCCGTAACTAGAACTTGCAACATATTTTCAAATATACCGTCGGGTCGAAGGTGCTGTAAATTTATCGAACTGTTTAGAGTAAATATACTATCGTTGAAATTACTATTCCTCTGAAATTTACAGAAAAACAAATGCAAAATGATTCAGTTGTACGAAATCGAATGTCAGCTTATGAAGTCAACCCTTCTTTAAACCAACGCATCTTTATTGACTCATGTAGAAACATTAAAAAACTGTATCTGCAGCCTAGTACAGTCTTATTTTTAAAACAGCTGTTGAAGCCATTATTAGTTTACGAAGAAAAAAATATATCAGGTTGTATTTATTTTGTTTTGTGTGTACGAGTGCTTACTTCGAACAGATAACAAAAACGCGTGTGTTAAACATTAGGTAATTTTCAATAAAACATGTGTATATATTCGTTTATATCGCATATCTTTATTGACTAATTTCCGTTGTTTTGTTTTTTTCGATACCGACAAAAATCGGATTGCTATATTCACCTCGATTTTCAATTCCGAATATTTATAATAAAGATAAAATCTGTGTTCAGCTACTTAACGGCGACGATGACATTAGAAGTCTTAAACGTTACCGCTTATAGTGTGAACCTTTTTAATAATAACATATGTTCATACGGTTATTTCGATGTAAACTTTGCAACAGCTGAGATCGCACTACTTATTGTGGATTGGCTTTTATCTTGTTCTATTGATTTATAACTTAGGTAATATGTAATTTTTAATGTTTTACGCGTTGTATACAGGTATTAAGTTTAGCTACTCAAGACTCGGACAATCCCGATCTACGCGATCGCGGATTTATCTATTGGAGATTATTATCTACAGACCCGGCCGCCGCCAAAGAAGTAGTTTTAGCGGAAAAACCTTTAATCTCGGAAGAAACTGATTTATTGGAGCCGACTTTATTGGACGAACTCATTTGTCATATTTCTAGCCTAGCTTCAGTCTATCACAAACCTCCGTCTTCTTTCGTTGAAGGTAGACCCGGATTACGTAAATCATTGCCGGCGAGGTATTCGATAAAGATACATTTATACGTATTTTATTTAACACAAAAACAAGTCGATCTTAATAATTACATTTATCGAATAATTTTAGTTCGAATAGTTTCTTATAATAAACATGGGAGTAAAGAGCTCTCGACAATAACAAATTGTAAAAAGTGGTTTTTTTCATATCTATTGCAATCTTAATCTAATATTTAAATAATGAATATATATGACTAATTAGTAATTAAACATGTATAGAATATTAGTTAACTAATTTCTATGATTTATATACGTAAATATTGTTTACGTAACTAAATCGTTTGGCTTTACTCGCTTAACGTCTCTAACATCTACTAGTGTGTCGAGCAAATGGGTTATTCTTATAGAGAGTCGACTTTTATTTCAAATTCAGATCTAATATTTTTTTTTTATTTCGTAAATATTATCCGATTTCTTTTAAGATATTATGACACAAAAATATCACATATTTCTTAATATATTTCCATTTTACTTAGTTAAACAACTCCCTGAAACAATTTCAAATAATGGTTATTAATTTCCTATTTAGTAATATAAAAAAAGATTCGGATTAACATTGTGTAGAACTTATTTAAAATAAAACATAATTTTCATAAGATTAATCTGGATAATATACCTTGTTTGAACAGGAATGATGTTGTAGGAACAACGACTGCTCCGGTACCGGCACAGCCATCTGTAATACCGGCTCAGGATACTTTAATCGGCGATTTGTTAAGTATGGATTTGAATGTTCCGCCAACAACGTACAATACTGCGCCGAGTCCGTCCATAGATTTATTAGCGTCCGGCATCGATAGCTTAGTACGTGTATATGTTCAGTCTTCTTCCCTCTCTATATGTTGACTCTTAAATAAAACGTTAGGCCATTTGATATAAAAAGTAATGTCGCGAAATCATCGGAATTCTGACAAAAATTGTGTGAAATTAACAATTGCGTTTACTACTGATTGCGTAATTTTCCATCCGAACAGAATGTTTCATTTTAAAAGGTCGATATTATGTTTTACTTAAAATGAAGCTAGAAAATAAACTCCTGGTATATTAAACCATCAAACGCCCAATTTATGGGATACAATTATGGGGATGTACTAAATTATCAAATATAAAAATCTAACCGCGTGTTTTATTATGGTTATTAAAAACAAAAAAAAAAACATTTTAATATTAATATTTCTCGCTTAATATGTTTCTGATCGTAATGGGTTATAAATAATTTTTACTCCGGTGAAATACATTCTGCAAAATTTGATTGGTTTTAAGTTTCCGCCCCTTTGTAGAATTCAAAATAAAATCGAACGTAGATTGCATCATTGTGGTGTATTTAACAAACTTTTTCTTTAAGTTCTGCGTATGATTATTCGAGTTCTGCGTTTATAGTTTTTTAAAAGAATCATCTTTCCGTACATTTCTCCTGACCGAATTTTCAATTAAAAGAAATCGAATCTTCGAAATGTTTAACAAGTATTCATTTTAAATCAAGTGGTCCCATTTCACTAAGCTTATTAATAAAGAACGTTCAACGAGATTAGTTCCTTGGATATGTTTGTACGAACGTGAATTCCATTCCAGTGTAAGCACTGAATTCGTACGACTTCTGACGCACTTTGCAACATGAGCTATGCGATAATCATATGACTCGTTTCATAAGATAAAAAAGCCCTCGATGAAATAAAATAAAACTTTAACGTTTAAAATGTATTATATATAGTGACACAGAGAAGACGGACGATGTTGTCTTTTTAATAGCACAGCTGGTAAAACTGTTATACCGCAATTAGTGTACACACGAGAGATCCTTTTTGTCCAGTTTCAGTTATCATGGTGTCCTATAACGAATAGGAGCGCGCATTGTACATGGAACGTTATTTTCGGCGTGAATAGATGACGACAGCGCAGAGAGTTTCGAAAAGAATTCAATTCGTGCGGATACCTTAAAAGCCGCATTTACAAAACACGTCCACGAGATCTGAAGACCTGAAAACTTCGATTTCTGAAGAAATTTGAAAAATTCAGCGACCTATGCTCGAAAAAGTCTTCGACAATTTTATAAAGACTGAATGAATGTATTGTTGCAAATTGCGGTCATCTGAAGGATATTGTGTCCCACAAATGATTGTAAACTAATCTCTCGTTTTCCTATTTTTAAATAAAATTTCATTCAACAATTTTGGTCGAGTAATTTTTATGTTATTAAAAAAAAACGGAGTATTTATTTTATCGTAAAATTCCTTACAACTACAATAATGATTTAAATAGTTCTGCTACTTCTAGAACACAGAACGTGATAAAAATTATTATTACGTTAATTCGTACAGAACTTTCTCCTATGCGCTTTCCTTGCGTCGTAAGTTTCTTGTTAAAAAATAATAATAATAATAATTTGTATTTTAAATACAACCGTAAATTATTTTACATGTAAGTTATAAATTATTTTTCGTCTTTTTTAATGAGTTTCGTTTTATTGTATTTGTTATCCGTCTACCTAGTTAACGAGTGATTTAGGGCCAGCACCAACTGCCGCCAGTGTCATGCCTCCTTCGTCAACGGCCGGATTACTAGGAGATATTTTCAGTTTCCCGACTATTACTTCGTATTCTCCTCCGATGCAAATATGGTTATCGGCCGATGTCGGTAAAGGTTTGGAAATTTCCGGCACATTTTCGAGAAAGTAAGTTCTCGAACAAATACGTTTCAGTTTTAAATAGAAATCTTTGTTTCGTCATATTTAAGTTATTTTCGTTTCACTGTTTAACATTAATTTTTTTTTTAGTTTTTTGTAACATTTTTACATACATTATCTAAATAAGTTTTTTTTTCCTTTGTCATTTAACACAAACTCACCCCTTACGTACAACTTGATGGTCAAAAGGACTATATTGTTCATTCCGTTTCCATCTTATGCTAAGTGCACTTTGCAGAGAGTCGCACATCTATTTAACTTTTTTATAACATTTTTTGCTTTGCTTTTTTTCAGCTACACTGTCACATGCATGTATTTATTTATCTGCTCCTTTGTATATACAAACTATTTTTATTAGTCGATAAACTTGTTCTACCTTGTAAAAAATAAATAAAATAAATATAAATTTACCTGAATCATTAATAAATAGTTATAAATAGTTGATTGTTAATTTTACAACTAACCTTCATTTCATGCATTAAAATTATTAATAAATATTGTTACTTTAATTTAATTTACAATAAGTAGTTAATACTAATTATTTTTTAATGTTTATGTAGATTTAATTTTATAACTGTTTTTTTTTTACTTTGTGTCAAATCGACTATCTCCTTTCATATAATGTACTTTTTATTTCCATATATATATATATCAGCGGACGTTATAAAAATTAATAATATTTGAAATTATTCCATGAAAATTTATTGTAAAAAAAAAATAGAAAATACCCAATGTTTTATAACTGTGTTTATAGGAGTGGTCAAATTCATATGGATTTTATTTTCAAAAATAAAGCTATGCAACAAATGTTGGGGTTTGCAATACAGCTTAATAAAAACAGGTATCAGATTTAATTCAACTTTTAACACGTTTGTTCTTATAAATAATTGTACTGACATGTTTCTTCTTTATAGACTGGTTCTTGTTTATCGAGGTTATGTACTTTTTCGTAAATATTCCTCTAGAACTTACTAAATGTAGTAATATTTTCCGGCAAAATTTCTCAGAATGTACAAATGCATTCTTAATGTAAAGAATTGTATAACATTTTTTTTTTGTATTAATTTATTTATTTATTTTTTAATGGGTTCAAAGTACACTCGAAAATAGCATATATATATATATATATATATATATATATATATATATATATATATATATATATATATATATATATAAACTGCTGTAATACGGTACTGTAATAATTACACATTACGTATTGAAGCTGATGTCTCTTACAAGTACGTATAACATAAAATAAATATTCGCGGTGGCATAGTTGCCAGCATACTCGACTATCAACTGAGATGGTCGAGTGTTTGAAACCAAAAAGCGACATTTTTTTCTATCTTACTAACTTCTTAGAAGCTATCTAGTAGATCTTTATATGAGAAGTGTAAAAGAGGAGAGTTGGAGAGAAGAGGGATGAGAGCAAACAAGAAGGAATGGGAGGAGGAGAAGGAAAGGAGGAAAAAGTGATAGAAATGCAACCATCAACTGATGGGCATTTCCTGCTGCTTATAAAATTATGAATTTGGTTAAATTCGAGACTTTTCTTCTCTGTAGCCGTCTGACTTCTTCGGAGTTATCCATCAATGCAATCGCTAACGGTTACTCCAGTCTATGAAGGTACTTCGTCGCCTCATGTGATATCTGAGACATACCTCACGCGACATCAGTATGTAACGTTTTGTTAGAAATGAACTAATAGGCGTTCGTTATTTTATGCAATACTTTGTTTTGAAAGCGTTGTACGATGAGTTTACTTTCTTTTGGGCATCCTCATAGCGGTTACCGCCAAATCGGCTGCAACAGCATATTATAAAGTAGAATTTTGTTCTCTAACGTCAATTCTGAACATCTCCCTAGTAGCCAGCACATATTGCCCGGAGTTTGATATTCAGATATTTTCGTTTCATCGTTATACGGTGTTTCCAGGTTAATTTCTTGTTCATATGTATACCAAGATAACATACTGTATATTTTTGCGGTACTTCATTGCCATCGATATAAATTTTTGGTGCGGAAGTTATACGACAGTTTGTGAAGATTATCTGCGTCGATTTAGACGTATTTATTTTCAGGCGCCACTTATCAAACCACGATTTCACCTTTACGATTGCATGCTGCACGTTCGTACTATACTCTTGTAAATCGTTAGCAGAGCAGACCAGATCAGTGTTATCTGCGAATGTAGCGATATCGACATTGTTGACCTGTGATATATCCAATGTAAATATAACATACAATAACGACCCTGGTACGCTTTCTTGCAGTACTCAGGCATTTATTTCACGTATTGTTGACAAAAATTCGCCGCATTTAACACGAAATGTTCAATGCTGTAAATACGATTCTAATAACGTACAATACCGAGTAGGTAATATTTTATTTTATTTATCGCATGCCACACAGTGTCGAAGGCTTTTTCTATATCGAGAAACATAACAGTGCAGGCTTCTTGTTTTTCTAAACAGTCTTTAATTTTACGAACAATACACTATGTACCTGTTCAATGGTGCTTTGTTTCTGTCTGAAACCAAAACTGTTTTTTCAACTATTTGCATCAATCTTTTGTGTAGCAACTTTTCGAATATTTGTGACAAAGCAGACAATAACGATATAGATCTGTAGAATTCTGTTTTTCCCGGTGGTTTACCTGATTTAAGTACCAAAATAATTTGAGCAAATTACCACTGCGATGGAAATATGATAGTCTCAGTATTGCGTTATATATATGTGTGTAAATAATACTACTGCTTTACGAGGTAATTGTTTTACTATTTCGGCTGTAATTAGGTCATATCTGGGAGCCTTCCTCGGGTTTAAGGTCTTTATTACCGCTTTTACTTCTACCGATAAGTTAGATTTTCGTCATCATTTATAGTATGTGAATTTTTCTTCGTCTTTTTTAGCCCGTTCTCCGTTTATTTTGAACATCGGAGATTAAGCTGTAATGTTTTTTTTTTCCAAAGGCGACAGACGTTTAACATAATCCCTAAAGGTTTCATTTCTTAACTGTTTGCAGCATAGTTTTTATTCGTTTAGTAGCACGATTTATCTTATTTTTCGTTTGCGGATCTCTGTTTTTCTATCATATTTGCCTCAGCTTCCTTTTATTTTGTACAGTATCTCTTATGTATTTAGGATAATTTCGAACACTATATTACGGTTTAATTTCTACTGCTGATGCCCATGCTGCTGAATAAATGTTGTTAACGATATATTCGATAGCGTTTTCTATATCCAGTGATGATTTTAATGGAAACTTTAACATTTTCTTCCAATACCTTAGAAAAACTGAGACCAATTTGTGTACTTATTTGTAAGCATCGTTGTCTTTTTCTTCATTATTATATTAGCGCTAATAGTCAAGATTACAGAAGTACGATCTGAGGCTAACGACAATTCGTCATCTATAATTTGAAGAAATTCCTCTGACAATAAAAAAGTATCTTCCAGTTGATATAACGTCGCATTTACAAAATGTAATTACGTTCATTAATTCTCGTCCCCTGGAAACAGTTAACCGCGAACTCCAAAACGTATTTTTGGAGTTATAGTCTTCTCCTATTATATATTGTTTTAAAGAATTTTACAAATTCCGCATCCTTAATTTTATGTTTAGGAGGACAATATACCGCAGATATTGATACACCTTCGTTATTATCAGTCACCATTACTGATGACGACTGTAGATGTTCCGATTGATATTTATTTAGTTCGTAATGCGTTATATTGTCTTTAATTATTACAGCCGTACCGCCGTGTGCTCTGTTGTCTAGATACAATGTGTAATGAACAGTGTAGTTTGGAATCTTAACGTAGCTCTCGTTGGTGAGATGTGTTTCTGAAACTAGCATTATGTCTATTTTCTCATTATGTAGGAACATTTCTATTTCTAGTATACGTCTTAATAATCCGCTTACGTTAAACAATTCTAAAGTTTTTCATAGACAATGTTTCATCATTGCGTAATTCTTCATTATCACGAACAAGACTGCGTCACCTCACTCCGTGTAATATCATCCGCGTTGCGTATAATTAGTTTAAAAATAAACGTACAATGGCTAGTCTCGACGTCTGGCAACGAACAATACGACTATGATGATGATGACAATATTCCCATTTCTGCATACATATGCCTTAAATGATATATTTTTTTGATTTGATCGAAATAACGATTTATTTAAACATTGTGTAAGTACATTTTGTCATTCGGCAACGCAATTACAGCTTCGGATTGACTCCAGCTCGTCCATTGCAAATACCAACTCCGATATTTCCAGGTGCCTCGTGTGAATATTCTCTGCCTTTGAATACTAACGGTACTGTACAACGAATGGATCCACTTACAAATCTACAGGTAACTATTATATTTTTTGCCTTACCGTATATATAATTGTAATTTTCTTCTTTTTGTATTCCTCAATCTTTCCGATTTCTGATCAGTATAACACATTAACGATCTGCCTTCAATACTTGGTTGTATCCACTGTTATCTGCATGATGAATTTTCGCTCACTTGTTCTCTCGCAATTTATCGATTATTGTCGTCAAATATCCGTTATTTTGTTAATACATACGTCGTCTAGTTATATCTCCTATCTTTTATAATGTTCATTAAGCGTCTTTTTTCATTGATGTTTCCAAGTACTCGCGTATTTTTTATTTTGTATGCTCGTTTAATTTTTTGTATTAACACCATATTTCAAACGCCTCCAGTTATGTCTGTTTTGTTTTTTTCATTTATGGTTCATAAATACACCCTTTCTGAGTTTTACTTTTGTTTCTCAGTTTCTATACCTGTTATTATTATTTCGCATAATTGTAATAACACTATAATTAAATTCTATTTTCGTAAACGTATCTCAATAAAATCGTGCTATAAACGACGTTTTTTGGGTGGTAGGATTCAGTTCCAAGAGTGTATTCCCCCCCCCTTAAAAGTTGATTATTTAATTTAAAAGTTTTAAATATAAATGATTTTTACGTCTAAAATTAAATTTTTTCAATACCCGGTAAAAATTACTTTTAAGCTAATTAGTAATATTTATCAATAAAATTATTACCAAAAAATGGTTTTTTCGATCAGAAATTATGGTTTCCCATTTCAGCTAAAATTACCATCAAGTTATTATAACGGACTTATAAAATAATTACATCCTTATTTATATTCAAATTTTTCAGTAATCGTCTTTATAAAACATATCGCACTATTCGTTTATTCGTTAATTATACTATTCATTCGATTTATTATCGAAAATTACGTCTAAACTTAACTTTAGAATGTGCAAATCGCAACAAATTACACCAGCTTCTTTTCAAATTATTTATATAAATTCTTCGAATTTAGCCTATTAGATTTCTTCCGAGACATTTAATTGTAAACCACATGCAATCGTTTGTAATTTTATTTTGCCAGGTAGCAATTAAGAATAGCATCGACGTTTTCTACTTCGCCTGTACTGTTCCAATGAATGTATTTTTCGTCGAAGACGGACAGATGGATAAAAGATTATTTTTGTCAACTTGGAAAGATATACCGGCCCAGAATGAAGTTCAGTACACCATTAAAAATATCGCGTGCGATACTGGTAAAAACCGTTTATTTTCTTTCATTTTTTTTTTCTTTTTATCTTTAAAAAAAAGATCCTCATTCATTTGTATGAATTGTTTGACCTTAGAAAATGTAGTAAAAGGAAAAGCAGCAAACATTACAGAATTCCGATTATTATTATTATTATTATTATTACTGTATTGATTCGAAAAATTATAGTTTACCATGTTTTTATTATACATAAAATATTTTTTTGTCCTCCGGGACTATCCAGTAATTTTGATATAAGAGAGATGTATAACGTGAAAAGGTTATCCATCTAGTGACAGAAGCCTCAGAAGAATGATTAAAATCGTAACTAAATAATGTAATAAGACTTATTCCGTTTCAGACTTCTTGTGTTATATAGGTTGTCTAATATAATAATTGCTTCTGTATTTGGATGCCTATGTAATCTGTCTTCGTGACGAAGTGCATATCGTCTAATTTTTGCAATTACAGTAGGAACGTTTAGATATGCAAATACGAAGTATTTTATTTTGGCATCTTTGAATTATTTTGATGCGAGTGGTTTTTGTACAATCCCACAACTGGGCGCTGTAGCACCAAGTTGGTTAAAATTGTTTTTAACGTTCCCTTTTGTAGCGTGCAGTGGCAATTCGTGAATTTTAAAATCAGTAGTTGCAAAGTTTTCTCCTTACTTCTCTTTATATAAACATATGATTTTCGATATGAGTCTACACATTATATAACAATTCTACAGAGCGTTATACATTACGCTATTATCATTGAGTTTCATTCGAAATTAAATAATATTAAGAGAGTCCAACGTGTAAATCATATAAATTCAATACTTTTTACATTTCACATTAGTATTCGTGCAAAAAAATAAATTTACATAACAAAAAATAAATAAATTAAAATATTTGTTTAAAATCAATTTCACTGTCATTTAAATACAACGTCCGTACGTCTTTGCTTTTGGGATATAAATTATAAATACTAAAGAAAGAACGTAGTCCAATATAGTTTACTCGTTCAAATCTGTCGGTATAAAACCTTTGTACTCGCGACTGCGAACCGAACGATTCACTCCATGGTAGCGTGGACTATCAGTAATTCGTAATATCGTAAATAATATAAAATTATTTTCGTAATGTCCTTAATAATTTAACATTCTCTTTATATGTGTCATATTTTGTTTTTATTATTATGGTTAATATTTGGTTTTATACGAAGTAGAAAATGATAGGCGGGAGTTTCAAAATAATACGTGTTTACATTTAGTTTCGTTAATTGCTTTTTTTCCAATGAACCATTCAGCGGTCTTGTCTAGCGCAATCTGTAGATGCCGAATGGATGTACTAAAAAAGAAAAATAGAACGCAAAAAATATCAAGTTTCAATAAGTGTAACAACAACATCTCAAGAGTCTTCTGTTAGATAACTAGGAATCCGTCTGTAACATGGTCGTCATATATAATAACGGCAAAAAGGACTGAATTAAATATCAAAACAACTAAATTAGAACCCAGATCGCAACTAGATATTAAAATTAATCGTTTATTATACAATGCGATACTCAAACCAATCTGGCTATATGGCTGGGTGGTGTTCCTCAAAGAGCGACTTCAAAAAATACGATACCAGACTAAGATACTACGTTGGATAGCAGGCGCTCCATGGTATGTCTCTAATTATACATTACATAAAGATTTTTAGATACACGATGTGAACGTGAAATCCATCAAGCTGCTCGCAGTTACCTAGCGAAATTGGAAACACACGAAAATTCGCTAGCGACATGTTTGTAAGCTCGATCGACAATCAGAAGGTTGAAGAGAAAACGTATTACTGACTTCAGATAATGCTTTCGGACTGCCATCATTATTAACTCGGAAGTTCTGTCGCTGGGTCGACTCCTTGTAAAATTATTTCACATTAGATGACGGGTTAGACACGTCAGTTCTTGATTAGAAGAAGATAAAAAGAATGTTTCAAAATAGTTTTAGTTACACTGACGTATTTCATCAAGATATATTGTATCAGTTCCTTAGACTTATCGTTCCTGTTTTCTACTGCTCATCGTAATCATATCGTGTTCTTATTTAATTATGCGCTTCATTTTTATTTTTTGGGATATCCTTCCTAGGAATATGCATTTTCACCGTGTATGATAAAATGTTTGCTCTACTTATTATCTTTTGCTCTGAATATAATTATGTCGTTAATATTTATTGTAAAAATATGTTTTGAAAAAAGTTCGAACTTTTAAAAAAATTAATTTTGCATTACTATCGTCTTTCGTAATTTTATTTTTATATTTTATCTTTCTTATTCCAACCTAAACTTTAAGTTATACAGCTGCTCATTTATTTCTGCATACGCGGTCTTTATGTTCTTATCATTTATTAGTATTTTTTTAACATATATATATATATATATATATATATTATAGTTGACATTCTTATATCCTTTGTACATATTCAATTTAGAGAAATATCTTTTAATATATTGACTATCAAAAACTTTTTCAAATCTGTACAGTGAAAATATCGATTTTTTGGTTTTTAACGTTCATTTAATCTTAAAATGAACTTTTCCAATGTTATAATGTAAGTTGTACAAATTTTTAACGAATAAGTATATTACATATTAACAATAACATAAATATTCGCATCTCTTAAAATTATGCCAACTTTACGCTTTTCTGGATAATATTTTTTTAAACTTCCTATTCTAATAGCATGTTGATAAAAGTAATTTGATTTGAAAATACTATTTTTTTTTCTATTTACGCCGTTTTTATAAAACTTTTTTAGTCTCTTTTGGCCCAGAGAAAACACTAATTACAGATTATTATTGAAGTTAAAATATTTTTCTAATAAGTATCAGTGTAATTCGTAACATAATTTACAGTTCCATACTTCTCCATTCTATTTACAAGTTCTACGTAATGAAGATACGAATGTATTTCAGTTCGAAGTAAATTAATTAGCATATATTATATATATATATATATATATATATATATATATATATATATATATATATACACTACGAGAGCATATAGAGAGCTGATTTCATCATCATATAATTCTTAATTATCATTGAGGACGAAGTGGCACCACACTCTGTATAACATCGTATGCGGGCGCACTTGCGTCGCATATCATCAGTACTTTTAATGTTAGCCGATTTATGTAATAATAACGTACAATGACTATTAACGATGTTCGGCAACGAACAATACGACTAAGATGACATAAAAAAAAAAAATCGATAATATTTATTATACTCACGCGTGAAGAACATAATTTATTATTTAAATGTTACAGTTGATTTGTCTATATAATATACATTTTCGAACATTTCTTTAAGGTTTTAGAATAATTATTTATTAAGATTTTTGTTCCCTTCAGATTTAATAAAGACTAAAATGATTGTTTGGAAAATGTATTTTTTAATTTAAATAATTAGGTGACGTCTATTTCGATCTTATCGAACGCAACCGTCTAGCATGTCATTTTTATGGTTCGTTAAAAGTTTTAAGATTGAAAATTTTACCAAATAATATACGAAATGTTCATTACTACAACACTTCATTTTATTATATATATATATATATATATATATATATATATATATATATATATATATATCGTACTATCTATTTATTGATATAGTTTATTTTATTCTGTCATGTAATTTCTTCATCGTTGCGTCGAAATAATTATTTAAGATGTCGACTTTTTTTCGCTCTGCCAACATCAAAGTCCTCGAATGAGTCACGTAAACTGGAACTTATTCACATATAGAAAACTTATTGATTGTACTTAGAATTTAATCTTTAGTGTACATTACATCCTATAAATTCGGAGACAAAAAATGTAAAAAAAGAAAACCTGTTTGTATAGATAAGAAGAAAAGATAACCTAGTGGCTATAACACGGACTTCTATACTGAAGGTACCGAGTTCGAATCAAAAATTATCATCAGAAACTAAAAATATAAATAATCCTAATATCATCGCGTTGAAGGCAATGGCAAACCACCACGCGTAACACCATATGCGCACTAGTAACAATATAGTACACTACAAAAAAAAACACGTTACATTGTGTCGTGACAACAAAGCGATACCATCAGTTCTCTCGGGTGTGTGTTTCTATCTTTTTGCTAATACCATACGCAGGCGGCACTTAATTGGCATAATGATTTTCTTTTATCCTATATCGGTCGATTACAGATTCTCCCCGCTCTTTTATTCGTTCTGAATCTAGTTTTTCCCCGCTCCGTGAGTTATATCGTCATATCAACGAATCAGCAGTCTGCTCCAACACTCGTTTTGTCCGCCTATTATCTTTCCCTCTGACTACGTTGCTCATATATTCTTCTGTATCCGAGTATATTTAATATTAATGCTGTTTGTGCTTTTATCATCTTTTATAATATTTATTTTTATGAAAGTCCATGTTGGTGAGTCATATATAAAAACCGGTAGAACTCGCTGATTATAATATAGTTTCTGCTTTAAACATTGTATTTCGCGTCGTTTTTGTAAATATGAAACTTAATTTCCTGAAAGCTATCCGTGCTAATAATAATAATAATATTATGCAACGTACTTGTGTCTGCATCATCTTTTAATTGTCGTTTTTCCTCCGAGATACGCGTACTGTAAAATTTATTTCCATTCGTTTTGAGTGTCATACAAAAGTTTATCCCCTTTAGTCCTATTTTATTTGAATGTATGTTTAATTCATTTAGCGTCATTTGAATTTTACGTCGGGGCTTATTAGTGCTATGTATTAATGCTATATGCAAATATTAGGTATTTTAAATATTCTCCGTCAATTTATCGAAATCTGTAGTACTTTCTCGATGATACATTTCGAAAATAAAATAATTATCGAGATTAGCGATTTATTTAAAAATACGTATTTTTTCGTTTTTTAAAAAAAAAATAAATAAAATATTTTATAGGATAAAAAAAAAAAAAAAACAGAGCGACGTTACAATTAACAATTTTTCGTAAACGTAAATATAATTATCAAATATAAAATATTTCGGTGTTAATTAAAAGTTACGAAATAAAAGAGAAAAAAAAAGAAATGCGCCAAAAAATAATTCTAACTATATTAACGTATATATTTTGTACATTTATTTCGACGTGTCAGACTTTGTAAAATATGAAGAAAAAGAGAAAAGGCGTGAAATAATAACTAATATAAGTAATAAACGAAATATCTACCCACATCCGCGCACACTCGTCCGATATTATTTTAATAAATTACTCTAAATAATCTGCAAATTGTTCTAGCTTGTACTTAAAATTTAATACGCCCTCGCGCGCAAAACGCAATTGACCGGTCAAAACTCGTTTCGGTTAATGTGATATTAGTTTACGAAATCGGGAAAATTCTTCGTAATCTGCAACGAAAAGTACACAACAAAAATTTTAACTACATACACGTTAAGAATAATAACCCGGTTTTTTTTGTTTTGTTTTTTTTTAATAATATAAATACTACATAAAGCGAGATGTATTTCCTTTATGTAGATTCCAACATAAATCGGTCTATACATCCAGCAGCACGTTTAATTCGTCAATTTCGTGAAATTCGCCATCACTACACCCCATCGGCATCGTCAATAGTCGCAGACAAGAATATTCGTTATCGCGGACAACTTTTCTTACATGTATCTCTTATTGTCCTCCAGACCGTAATTAAACACTCTGGATGGATGACGACACTATATCACGTAACTAAACGCCCAACCAAATTTTTCTACGCGTAATATCGAACCAAAAATAATAATAATAATAATAATAAATTTTACATACAAATGTCACAGTTCGTACATAGCGTCTTCTATACGAAATTCTTTAGGACGCCATTAATTCTCAATAATTAAAATCTTAACGTTTACCGGAAAAATCAAATACCAGCAATACGCATGAAATACACACACACATAGCTGTACATTGGAATTAATAGCTCTAGTAGTTACACACGACCGAAAAAGGAGAATTATTATGCAACAAAAATTATTTTAAAACTAAGTTAATAATCGTGTCCTCCAGGAAATTTATCAGTTTTTTTTTTTTTTTATTATTATTATTACATAAATAACGAGTGGCTAGAAAGAAAATTAAATAATGCGTGTAAATATATTTTTACAAACAAGTTTTAAAATTTTCCTCCGAAAGTTTCCGTAAATTATTTTATTAATATTATTATTCATTCGTATTTTAAATTCAAGCATAAATAATTCATATATATATATTCATATCCATATGTATACCTAAACTGGTAAAATTTTCTATCTTGGACTACAACTTCTTTCTTTCAGACACCGTAGTACAAAAAATGAATCAAAATAACGTATTCACAATTGCCAAACGAAACGTTGAAGGTCAGGATATGTTGTATCAGTCATTGAAATTAACAAATGGTATTTGGGTTTTAAATGAATTAAAAATTCAGCCTGGAAATCCGAATATTACGGTAAAATTTTACGACATTTTTATGAACTATTTTTAGCATATGAATTTTTTCGTTATTTGAAAATGTCATATTTCAATTAATGATAATTTTTATATATATATATATATATATATATATATATATATATATATGTATATGTATTTGTGTGAGAAAGAGGGAAAACTTATCTACCGATTTAATTTTATTCTTTCAGCTCTCATTGAAAACGCAAGCGTTAGATGTTGCACCGTCTATATTCCAATCTTACGATGCTATATTACACAATTAAAGTCGATAAAATAGTATTTATATTTATTTACAATATCCTATTTTTAATCATCAATATACATTATATAATAGATATTATCCGAGAATGTATAATTGTATTCATATTTCATTGATGCTTTTTCATTTATTTAACGTTTTATACTGTCAAATTAACATTTACATTATTATCCTGAATTGTATTCAACCGTATGCTTTTAAATAAAATATAGAACAAATTATTAAATTCGATAATTTGATTTTGTTGTAGAAGTTTCATTTTTTAAATATATAAAACTATCTGTGTGTATTGTTTTGTGATGACTTAAACAATAATCAAAACTTGAATTGAGTTATTCTAGTAATGAAAATAAATTATTTTAAACATTATTATTCAAAGTCCATTTAATTTCAATTATTCTTACTCGTTTGATTCGTGCTATGACTTATACAACTCACGTTTTCCTTGAATACTCATTAGTTGGTGTTTTTTTCGAACACTACATGACGTACTTATTTTGCTTCTTCACGCATTCCGTCATGTCTTTCATATTTTTTAATAATAATTTTTCTTACGAAACAATAAGTACTCACATAATACAATTAAACTCTATAAAATAATTAATTTTTTTATAGGCAAATAGTTTAATAACAACTTAAAATTACAAGTTTTGATCTGCTTTGCTTCTACAACTAACTGATGAGAATAAAAGGGTTATAAAAAATTTTTGTTTAATTTAACGGCTTCTAGAATTATTATTATTTTATAAATAACCAAATTTATTTATTTCACATAAATGAAATGATTTTCCTGAGTCTGAATACAAAAGTTATACACATGTTGTTCATATTGTTACAATGTATGTAATATTAAGTTTTTTTTTTAAATACAGCTCCTTAGGCTATTACTAAGATACAATCTTAGCCATTTGGCTAAATAATTATCATCTTTAACTTAATGATTACTTAATAATTAACTTAACCACTAAGTACAAGGAATTTATAATCATCTACTAACTGAGGAATTCAACTTCAGAAATTAAAAAAACCAATTAAAAATTAAACTTGAATATACAATTTTATCACCATTATAAATAGGTTGTTATAAACAAATAATATCGTAATAATTACTAGCAACAAACTAATCTGTATTAAATACATAATTTATGTTTAAAACTTTTTTACTGCAATCACTATGCATTTAATTGCATTCAAAAATTTAATTTCGAAATGTATCTATTTTCGACGTTATTTCATATAAAAACTTTAAAAAAATATTCAATATTTGTAAAATTCTAATGAACTCAACGTAATACTTTTGAAATTAACCAATTTTACATAGGATCTGAAATACGTTAAATCCGAGTATAATCAAGAACACAAACAAATTATTAGGTTTCTTAAGCTGAGTAAATTAAAATCTTGAAGTTACTTAGTTTAAACACAAAACAAAAGTTAAGCATTACGTCAATCAATTGCGGTAAAGTATAAAAATAAGTAAATTCGATCCATTGATAATCCAAAAAACGTACAATGCAAAAAAAACCTACAATTCTAAAGATTCAAACTTGATCATCACTTGTTGCCACGCCATTCTTATTGTTCATCGCGTAACGTTGAACTTATAAAGTGTTTCATAAATTACCGCTCATCAATTCTTACTACATCAATCTCCAAAAATAAGTTCCAAATATTATAAATTTATTAAACAGATGTATGAAGCCTATTCTCACTATCAAATTATACAAAAAAAAATCCACTATTTCTTGTTCTATTTTGAACATTGATATTTTATACACAAATAAGGCTGAATCACCTAGCCCCTCAAAACGATGTGGAAGAATGCAACTCTTTGGATCAGTTGTGTTTAAAAGATAGATTTAGTCTGAAGAAAACGATTGGAAATTAATTCGTAATTATTTAAGTTATTTCTATTTTCAATGTCAAATTTAATCACAATTTATGTTTGACAATTATACGAAAAAGAAATAAAGGATTTATATATTTCCGAATAGTTTACTAAAAGTTTGATAAATATCCACGAGAAAAAATCAATTCTTTTTAGAAAAGAGGTCACATGAAAAAAACCCAAAATGATGCGACAATTAAACGAACTAAACTACTGCATCGATCAGAGAATTATCAAAAATTGAAATATACTCTCAACTTTTCAAACTAAAATTCGTTATATATGTCTCTACTGTCGAAACTGCTATGAGTAATATATGAATACATATACATAATTCGATATGCTCTTTTTGAAATCAATAAAATTAATAATGACAAAACGTAAAACATATTAAAAAGCGACAGCGACTTTGTTAACAAACAGAAAATTTATGTTAAAATAAAACTCCTAAATCTAAAATTATAAAACAGAAACCATAATATTCACAAGACGCAAACCCGCTTAAAAAAACTATATTAAAATCAAAACTGAGCACCTTGACTGGAAACTTGACGTTAGATACCTAGGTGTTACATTAGATAACAATTTTTACAAAGCATATAAATGAATGTATCTCTAGAGTATACAAAAAAAAGAACGTGCTATTTCCAATATTCAACAGGCGATCAACGTTAGCACCCATAAATAAGTTATTAATATACAAACAAGTAATCGCACCTAAAATATCATACCCTTGCTCTGTTTTGTCTAACACCAGCCTGAGTAATATAAATAAACTACAGCGATTGCAAATCACTGCCTCGGAATTATACTGAATAAAACTAGGTATATGCGTATTAAAACTATGCACATTTTAAATTAGAAACAATTAAGAACAGTACTTTAAAATTTGTCGATACTTGTCGTATATCCACTGATAAAAACATTAATTATGAATCGCTACGATACAGGTACAAAAAATACAAGCATAGGCGAACAAAACATATTTTACTTTAATATGATAAAATACAATTTTTACATAAATTCCAGCAATTTACTTGTATTAATACATGCTAATATTTTCTAATACAACATTGTTTACTTTAATTATTTTTTAAGTTATCAATTAAAATTTTGTCGATGCAGGTGTTTTTTCGAATTTGTTCCTGCGAAATAACAGCTAACTCTAATAAGTTTATTTTCTCAGTTTCGCGTATATTTAAATTAATATTAAGTTTATCGGTTACGAAATTCATAATTTTCGAAACGATAAAACAACATCTATTATTAGACTGTTTTTTCTGTGTATAATTATTTTAACAATAAATTTTTCTTTCTTTCTTTCATATTTCAAATGCGTATTCCATTTTAAAATTAGTTAACTAGGCGAAGTTACATTTCAAAATGATTTTTTTAAAATAAAAACTAACATTTTTCGGATTTTTAAGAGTAATAGCAATATTCCATTATAACCGAAAAAGAATATTCATAAATTTCGTTTCAAAATAATAAAATAAATACACATAAAAATGCGAAATATATTATCATTTAGAAATATAATTGTTTATTCGTACGAAATTAAGAAAATATATCCGCATAGACATTATTAAAACTAAGTATATAAAAATAATAATAAAACATACTCACCAACGGGAAAGTCGAATATTTTATTAAATTCGTTGATATTTAAGTTATTTACTGACTAGATTCTTTAACTTGAGCATCGTTTTCGTTTATCACAAACGTAATGGGGTGAAGTACACTTTGTAAAATTTTAATCTTACTGTCGAACTCGTCTTTTTCGATTTTCGAATAATTATCCAACCATTGTAACATATTATCGCACTGTTGTAAACGCGTATTTTTCTCCGAATCAGTCAACGAATCTCCAGATCCGTACACAGCTTGTTTCGCTTGAAATATGCAACTTTCTAAATTGTTACGAATCTTAACTTTTTCCTTCTGCACATCGTCCTCTATTTTTAAAATGCGAGCGTTGACTATCATCTTTTCGATTGCATCTTCGGATAGTCTGCTCTTTAACGTGCTAACAGATATAATTCTCGATTGTCCGGTACTATTTTCTTTAGCGGAAACATTAAGTATTCCGTTGGTATCTAGATCAAATATAACTTCAATTTGCGGAATTCCGCGAGCAGCTGGTTGAACGCCCGTTATTGTAAATTGTCCAAGTAAACGATAAGATCCGGATGTTAATTTTTCGTTTTCATACAATCGTAACGCCAGCGTAGTTTGATTATCCTTATACGTTGTAAAGTATTGAGAATGTTTATAAGGAAGTCTAGTATTATGATCAATTAAAACAGTTCTCATCCCGTTTAATGTTTCAATTTCAATATCAAAAGAAACTATATCCACTAACAAAATATCATGTACCCTCAGAAATGGATCCTCTTTTAATACGGCAGCAAACGTAGTAGCTCCATATGCGACAGCTTCGTCCAGATTTACCAAAAAACTTAACTGTTTATTTGAAAAGTAATCCTGAAGCATCTGCTGTATCTTAGGTATACGAGTAGAGCCGCCAACTAATATAACGTCGTGAATATTAGATTTGTCAATCTTTGCATCTTTCACAACTTTTTCAACGATATCCAAAGTAATCTTAAATAAATCGTCACATAACTCTTCAAATTTCGATCTACATATTTTTACGCGAAAATCAACACCATTATACAATGAATCCACTTCGATCATTGTTTCCGCAGTACAAGATAAAACCCGTTTGGCTCGTTCTGCAGCTATTCTTAAACGTCGTAAAGCTTTCAAGTCATTTTTTATATTACCTCCGTGTTTTTGGTTAAACTCCTCAACTAAATAATCTACCAATTTATCGTCAAAATCTTCTCCTCCTAGGTATGTATGACCAGCGCATGATTTCACTTCGAACAACGAACCTTCGTCAATAGTTACAATAGACGCGTCAAACGAACCACCGCCTAAATCGTATATAAAAACGCATTTCTCTCCTTTTATATTTTTACTTATCCCATAGGCAAGTGCTGCTGCAGTGGGTTCGTTAACGAGTCTTACAACATTTAAACCGGCTATTAATCCTGCATCTCTGATAGCTTGTCTTTGAGCATCACTGAAACAAGCTGGAACTGATATTACTGCGTCACTTACCGTTTCACCCAAATACGCTTCCGCAGTTTCTTTCAGATTCGTCAATATCATCGACGTAATTTCTTCGGGTGTAAATAATTTCTTTTGGTCTCGGAATAAAACACCTATATAAGGCTTCCCATTTCTTCGAATTACTTTAAATGGACGATATTTCAAAAGTCCTTCTATATTATTAAATTGTTGCCCTATTAGTCGTTTAATATCAAAAATTGTACAAACAGGATTGTGTGCAGACTGATTTCGAGCTGCATCACCGATAATCCTTTCGTTATCCGCAAAAGCGACGTAACTAGCTGTTTTTCTATTACCTTGTTCGTTCATTATAATTTCCACTCCATTATTTTTCCATACGCCTACACAACAGTATGTTGTTCCAAGATCTATTCCGATTGTAGACATCACACTAAACTAGATAATAATATAATGCAAAAATATAAAAACTGATACACTTCAAAAAACAAAAAAATAAGTATTGGAAAAAGTTGAAAACTACCGTACAATTACTAATTTTATTGGCTTCCTGTTTCCTTTTTCATATTTGGACATTCACGGCGCAGTTATTCCTGTTTGGCAATACCAAATAAATTACAACTGCATTTGTAATTATTAACACCCTATACACATTTATTTTTACAATAACATCTGTGTTTTTAAAATTAACCCAGGAAATTATGTCAACAATGAGAAAATATTAGTTCTGTAATTTTTTAAATACAGACGTCCCAAAATTTAAAACTTTCAACTACAAGATTTACATATTGAGATATTCGGTATTTTCGTGATTTATGTAACTGATATTTTTCTTTAACTATACAAAAACATCATATTTTATTTTAATCAATAACAGCTTAATTTGTCATTCAACCATTCACCTATTGGTGTTTATTTTTTTATCTGGTTTTTGACGTTTTGGCCAATTCAACAAAAAGTTTTTGAGCTATATTTTTTCTATTATAACTTCCTTAATTAATTTAAGTACATGCATTCCTAAGACCGCAGAAAGGTTTTTATTGATAACACTTTTTAAGAATGTTTTTCGTTTTTGTTCATGTTTATCACATTGCGTCTTCCGACAACCATACCGCAGCATGGCCATTCTGATATATTCATATTGCTAATCGCTCCATGCATGGAAATATGATGTGCAGACATAGGAATTTTTATTTTTATTCCGTTAAAATCTAATGCATCAATTATATCGTTGTCAACGTGCTTTAATATCCGCTTAGATAAACAATTTAGTGAACTTTTTAATGTTCATTTCTGTTGCTAACATTCTTCGAATATACGTATTATTATTTTCTTATTGCTGCTATTTCATTCCTTGTATATAATTATAATACAATTAAACTTTCATCATATTTTTATATCAAATAATAGCTAATAGCATGTGAAATGGTCGCGTTAATGACGAATATTTGATTTCGCAAATTAGTTACGTAATATCTATGATGAATCGCTGTTTCTTCCAACTCTGTTCACGTGCTAATCTTCGTTCACCGTTGGTGTTTACTTTCCGTCTGTACTTTTTTCAAAGCAGATATTTATGATTCCTGGTGTAGTGAAACTTCAGCTTTATGTACTTGTTATTACTGCACGAAAGGTGTTGGCATTGTTCGTAGACAGCTTATTTCATAATTTTAAATTATTGTAATATTTTTTCCATACATATACACAAATACGTTTAAAATTTTCATTACCGTATACTAGTGTACACATGTATATTTCTGATCATATGTACGATTTTTCCAATGTAGCGAGTGTGCGTGTGTGGGCAATTGACTGTATTTATGCATTATATATGTAATTATACAAATATTTTTTTTGTACGTTAATGATTTAATCTTTTTTTTTTTAAATTTTGTGGTTTAATTCAGTTGTATATTTTAATTCAATTATTTACTTTTCAGTGTATTTTAATTGACATAAGGTGTTATGTGAACCCTATATAAAAAAAATTGTAATAAATTCACTCTATTTTTATTATATCGCCATATTTAATGTTTATCAATTACCTCTCACTTGTAGACTTTAGTATTAATTATATTTTAACATATTGTAGACCCAAACGCCTTAGTAAAGAAATCGAAACAAATAACCATTTTTCTACTTTGCTGTATTATTTAACCTTTTTTAAAAAAAAAAAAAAAAAAAAAAAATATTGAAGTATTTACGTAAATATATAATTCATATATGAGATAATAAAAAATTAAAACTTAAAAACTAATAGCAGACAAGGGTTAACTACTACTGTTGTTCCCATCAACAACGTAGCACGCAGAAAAGAACATTATGGATATTGCGCCCATGTTGCTTGCTAATCTTCATGATGAGAATAACAAATGAAAAACAAGAAACTTTAAAAATGTGGCTCAGTTCACATTATATAATTAATTTAATCTATTTTTACTTTTAAAAATTAGACAACACGATAGTTAAAATATGGATTAGATTCCAGCTCAATTCTGATTCAAAGCAGTAATTAAAGTACATTTTGAAACATATCTTTTATGGTACGCGTAAAATACATAGCAAAGTCAATTTTGATCAGTTGAAAACGAGATGTTTCCAAAAACGAGCTTTAATAAAATTAAAACTAAGCCAGATCATTGATTAAAATTATGCTGTAACGATTGAATAATATAAATTTCAAATCTCATTTCATATATATTCAATAAAATGGACATAATGACACAGAACAATCTTCTGTGAAGTTCGTAGCAAATATCTCTGTTGTAACAATATGAATCTACAAATGTAATTAACGTTAGAAGTATTGCAAGTATTATATAGCTTGATATGTGAATAAAAAAAATTTACTTTCTAAAACATGAAATTTAGTAACTAATTTTTCAACAGATAAAATGAATAGTTTTAATTTCTCATAATATTTTTTATATACGAACATAGGTTCTTACATTTTAGTTATCGAAATAATCACACAAGTGTACAAACTTGATAATTCATATTCACTTTAGAATTTACTTTCTTATTTCGGATACTTTCATTATAGAAAAACATGCATCATTCTAGTATATTTTTGGAACACCCGAATTTTTTTTTTTAATTCATTTTTATAGATTTTAAAAAATAAATCGTGTAAAAATAACTGAAATTAATAATAAATTTTAACAGCTTTCCTATTTTTTTTTAGATTATGACTTAAAGAGAAAAATCAAAAAATAAATTGAGAATATTTATAACAATCGCTGACTGTGGTCCAAAAGTTTATCACAATTTTTGTTGTATTTATGACTTAAGTTTTTCACACAAAAACTGACCTATATAAAGAATATCTTACATTCATGATGGAAATTCTACCTTTCAAATTTCAGACACTATAGTATTATGAAACATCAGTTGATTTTATTATTTTTTAACCAAATTTAACAAAAATGATTAGAACAAAATATTTATCAAATCGTATAATTAAAAATGTTCAAATTACACGCTTTATCAAGATCAAATAAGCTTTTATACTGTTTTCCGATGCCCTTTATTAATTAATATATTAAAATAAAACTACGTGGGAAATAACATCATTGAATACGTACGTTTAGTAAAGTAATTGCCTTACTGAAATTAATATTTACATTTTCTCACATTGCATATTTATGATTACATGTAAAATTTATTTAAATTTATTTTGTGACATAATATTCCTTACATCCTCCATATATTGCTGCTTAATTTTTTCACGTTCTTCTGGTAACGGTAAAATGGGCGTTTCACCTTTCATGAGTCGGTGTCTTTTTACACGTGCCTGATAAAAACATATACATGTAAAAATACCCATATAAATATATATATATATTTTATATATATAAGTTAATTCATACGTTTGTAAATTAGGGGTATAAAACTAAAACTGAAACGAAAAACTTTCTTTTAACAAACGTACTTTCTTTAAAACATTCTATCAATTCACAAATATCTCGCCAACATAAAATTTCATTCTGCATCTACACAACCATAGTTATATTAAGTAAAATAAAAGTACTAGCGGAGGATTAAATGTAGACAACTAAGCAACTCTTTTAGGGCAAACCAACCACATGAGGCGAAGTGTGATTTGCATTGTCTTTCTTTGGTTTCCTTTACTACGACAAACTAGTAGTCGTTTATCGACAAATGAGAAATTTATGACTGTAAAGATATTGGAACTTAAATCGTAAAAATAGAACGCAAAGCATTATGGCTACGTCACAAGAATTCTATAAAGTATCAGATATTTATTAGCATAACTGCTAATTCCAAAAAGTAAAAAAAATCGTCAAAATTTCCAAAAAATGAAAAAATTTAAAAATATCAAATAAGGTAAAAGCAACAATTAAGTCGGTGTTAATTACGAACTATTTTACCGAAACATGACCAAATTAATGGAACTTTAAGACAACGAGCACAACAAGATTGGCTCACGCATTAAAAATAATGCGTAGAACGAAGACATGCAGGGGTGAAAGAATATTGAAGAAGAATGACAAAAGGTTAAAAATAACATTTTCCCTATCTTTTTTAATTTTAATTTTTTCATTAATGTTCATAATAATTTCTGTTCTCTTCATATTTACACGAATGCCTGCTTCATCAACTTCATTTAACTCGGTTAGAGTATTCAATCGCAAGATGCCAAATCAAGAACAGGGACAATCCACTTTCCGCAAGACTTTCTAATATTTATGCATTATAAATTATGAAAAACGTAGACATAGGCAATGGCCGATTTAAAAGTAACGGACACTCAAAGGTGTATCAGCTATGCAGACGACAAAGCAGCGATTATTAGAGTTGAATAACTAAAAATCATGTAAAGTAAAAAATAATCGTGAATGAAAAAAAATAATTGTATGAAAATAAATTCGAAATAAAACGAAAGGAACAAGTTTTACAAAGAATTCAACTGAGAAGAATGGTTAAGGTGAAAATAGGGACGAAAAAATTAAAACAGTAAACGATTTCAATTACCACCTGTGTGCCCTTTTCATTAAAGAACGGTAAAACATAAAGGAAATACATTGAGATGCCAAAGTAAACATTATTAGATGAATAAACGCATTGAAGACGTGGAGGCTCGAGGAAAGTACGAAAAAAGATTGAATCTACAAAAATGTATCTAGCCGATAATATATAAAAAAGAAATAAAGTACCTCTCTTAAAAAATTGAAGAAAAAATTCTCATACTTACCCTGTAAGGGAAAATTTAAGGGAACGCATTATAGCGATCATAGATTTCAACTGAAAGAAATTAAAAACTATTGTTCAATTTCTAAGAGAAGACAGAAATGATAGTTAATGGCTATCTCCTTGTCAAGGAAAGTCTACAATATGACAATGAGTTAGAAAGCGGAATTGTTATAAAACTTTATTTTTTTTTTTTTTTGATTGTACAGGTATCCATATATTTCCTTTATGTAGACACTCGAGTAGTGATACTATAATCGACAAAGCTCCCTATTTTATTGTCTGTTTTAGTTCTTAATATAACTGTTTTCAGATACTTCTGATAACATACGTATAAAAACAAGATTTCAGTATTTATTTTTACGTCCTTACCAAACTGATCATTTGAATATATTCCGCTAACCTATTGAATTGGCAATTTCATTTCACAACAATGAATATTACAATCACTTTCTTTTCTCTTTTTTGAGATATTGTATAGTATATTTTCGATTTCTCATGTAGATCTTAACATTAGTAACAAAATTAATTATACTCCCACAAATTCTCACTACGACAAATTCACAGACTCAAATACAAGATATTTACAAGCGAAACTTCTATTAAATAAAAATAAGCCTTAAAAAAATGTTTGAAGTTGGTGTACAACAACGTTGCAGATAAGCTATCATACATACCATAATGAAGCAGTCATATGAATATAAAATTAATGGTGAAACTGTTCATATCTAATATTTAATTATTAAGCACACTTGTACTATTCATTTGAACTACAATACAGTGAAATTATAATTATAATACCCAAAATCTACCACAAGCCTTATGGTTCTGAAAATAATCTTCACATTTAAGGGCATCATAATTTTGTTCATACATGCATTTCTTCACATAATATTGCTCCTATAATTGAAAATAAATTAGTATTTTAATTTTAAAATAGCTAAAATATATAACCCAATTACAAATTATTATAAATTCTATAATATACCACAATGCATGGATTCTTATGCGGATTCAATAACGCAGGCGATGTAACTATATAGTAAAATTCATCGCTCGTCACTTTACCGGGTTTCCGTAATTGTTTCGAACGTTGAATTATTTCATCTGCAGTAATAGGCATTACACTTATATATAGGTTAATACTAAATCTGTTGAAAATGAAATATTCGTTAAAAATTTTCTTGACTTTTACTTGTAATTGCAGTATTTAGTATTAATGGTTTAAAGATCTTGTAAATTAAATGCATAACAAAAAAAGATAAAGGAATTTTTCAAAAACCTTACTTTATAATACGTTAATACTTAATATAACTATAAATAATAAGTTTTTAAAAAAAAATAAAAACCTGGACACTCTAAAGACTCGGTCACACAGAAAGCAGTCTGTCGCGGCGGTCTACGAAATGAGGATGTTACACAGAATGCGATACTAAATATTTGTGTTACTGTTAAAGAATAGTGTAAACTTTGTCTAAAGTATAAAGTTGTTATATTGATTATTGTGCTTTAATTAATAATTTTATATAAAACATAAATAAAATGAATTCAACTCCTTTCGTTTTTGACGATACAGTTGCCGATGAAGCATATTTCATTTTAAGGGCTAAAGGAGTTATAAATTCTAATATATACGAATCCAAAGCTTGGTTACTCACCGCTAAAACCCTTTATCCACAAAATTTCAATGTTTTGGTTTGTTTAATTAAATATATATGTGTATGTGTGTTTTAAGTGAGTGCGTGATACATTATGTGTGTTTTAAGTGAGTGCGTGATACATTATGTGTATTAAATAACAAATGCTTTATCTTTAGCGTATTCTGTTACATATACTCATGTGTTTCCTAGTGCAGTTTCCGTTGATATCACAGAAAGCTACTTAAACATACAAGCTTTATAACAATTTATAATAGAGTTCTAAGAAACTAAATCAATGACACATTTTTAACAAAAGTTATATGTGAATCTTGTGATAATTGTTACATTTTAAGGACAAGTTCTAGGTCTGTAATGTCCTTTAAATCGCAATTACGGGTACTAATGAGAAAGTTTTGAAGCTATCGAATAATAATAGCGTTATTAACTTTTTATTTGTATCAAATTGTGCTGGTTTTAAAATATGTGACCTATAAATTAGATTTTCAAACATATGCCTTTTGTATTACCTATCCGAAATCAAAATTCTCTTATAGTAAATTTTTATCACCATTTAAAAATCCTTTCATTGTGTTTTTTCGTGCATTTTATAAACAATCATTTTTTTGAATTTAGTAAGAAAATCACTGAATAACTGCCTAACTCGCAATAATCATACATTCACCTTTATTATATGTGGTTATATACATATGTAAACGAATTTTAAAAACTGGAAATGAAATAACCAATCGTACCTCCATATAGGATATATATATATATATATATATATATATATATATATAATAAAGTGCAAAATATAATTCTAATTAAAAATGCAAATTAAATAAGCTGTATAAAATGTTGATAATAATGTATTTATTTTGTTATTTAATTAGCAAGTATAAAAACTAAGCACAATGTTTTAATGAGATTTGTGAGAATTAAACATAATTTATTAAATTTGCTGTTTTTAAAATTTGAATGCGTGTCTTTATATGAATTTGTTAAATATCTATTGCATATGTAATCTAATAACTATTCACTTGGAGTCAAAAAATAAATTTGTATGAAAATACTTTGTTCATGACTAAATTTTTATTTTATTCCAATAGAAAATGTTAAACTTACATTTAGGAAAAAAATATTCACATGAATTCATTGATACTTTGGATTGTGTGAAATAAATTGTACCAATATTGTCGAATGTTTTATAATGAATAAACTAGATGGAAGTTCAATAAAAAATAAAAAAAAAAATTTACGAATGTTATATCTTTTTAGTTTATATTTTTATAGTTTCATTTTTTATGTAAAAATTTATACGTATATTTGAAAATGTATATGTGCATCTATCTTATGGAAAGATACCTGAAATTAATACGCGATAGTTTGAAATAATAAACTTTACCTAAAAAATGTAATAACAGTGGAATAAAATATGATTGTTATTAGTTTATCCCACCTATACAATAAATTACAAAACTTAATTACAACTGGAGTGTTTATATCTGTATATTCACCTACTGAGTACCATAGCGCTAATGCTAAAGTTATTGAGGTATGCCCATTTGCTCCCCAACTATTTTCTGTCATTTTACGTGTTGTTTTTTCAGACTGCCAGTTTCATTTTTTGTTCCTATTGTATCGTATGATGTTGATCTATAGTTCAAGTGGTAAGCTGGAAAACCTATCTAGAGAATTGTTGCGATTCCGTCGTAGATCTTCAAAAGTAATACCATTTTTCAGTATACTACATTCTTCAACAGTGTATTTTATTGTTTTCTTTAAATATGAAAGGGCCAACGTCAGTTAAAGAATCTAGTGGCATAATTAATTAAGACACAATAAGTAAAAGGTTGTAATTTGAGGAATAGACAAAAAGACTAAAGACAAACGTAAGAGGCATGAAATCAACAATAATGGTAGGTATAACATTAATGCCGAGTTTAAATTATCAATAGTCAAAATATTAGAATTGTTATAGGATATTTTAGTAGTCTGTGTTAATTGGGGATATACGGAAGACTGTGAAACGGAATTAATGATGCGAGAGAGAGCTGAGAAATATGATTAGTGAAAGGAGCAATCTAAACTTAATATTAAATTTATTATGTACGAAGCTTTTACTCTATTCATTTGCAACCGATGCAAATCTAACGATCAGTAAACTCAATTCCTATCAAATAAATGCATAAAAACTGTTCTCAGTGAGTCACACAATACTAAAAAAATTGGTGTATAATAATGAACCCGTCTTTATCAGAATTAATGGATAACGATAACAAATAATTCTTATTCATTTGAAATATTACCACATTTGTAATTTTAACGCAGTTTAATGTTACTGTTTTTATAGTGGTTCGCGTTCTGACATTATAAACTACAAACGTAGTTTTAATATTATTATCATTTTTATTAACAAGCAAATAGATATATTTTCGTATAAACGTTTACCGTGCAACTAGTTGTACCATTAAAAAATGCGCATTTTAAATTTGTTATATTACAGTAATATTTATTAGTGAATTAAAACAAATAATAATCTACAAACTTAACGGTCAACTACGTATGAATTGATGACAACATGTATTATTATGAAAGTCGCATTATAGTTCTTCCCCATGAATCGCACTCCTAACCTTACTTATTAAAACTCAGAGACGAAAAATCTAATTTTCAGATGAAAACAAATATCTAATTATTTCATTCATAGCACACTTATACGTTATTTATTATTACATTTAATTTGAATGCTAAAACATATTTTATAATAACCTTATTGTGATATATACCCGCTTATTTACTTTTCACACCTATCAAGTGAATATATTGCAACTCTATCAAACCGTGATGATAATTATCATTATACAAATATAGATGATTTATTTTTTAAGCTGTAATATTCGTATTTACTAAAAAAGAAAATTAACATAATCATAACCACCGATAATAGTTCAGGAATTCCTTGCTAGGAAACGGAAATATCCTGCTCACATAAGATATCAGGGAAAATGGTATCATCCTGCTGACTTTAAAGGGTAAGATCGAAGGAAAAGCGCCAATGGGAAAGAAACGATTAGAATAGTTCTTGGTATTTTTGCCATTACACTCTTCTGAAAGATTTGTGTCTACCTTTTCACATCATTTTGGGTGCGGTCTACGTTAGAATGGTCAATATTTGATACTGTTTCTAATATTTGGTTTATTATGTCTAATATTTTTCAATATAATGTAAACAATTTAGAATGTGACAATATGGAATCTAAAATATAATATACTCACACTAATGAAATTACGCATTTTATATTAGATTATTATAAAAGATTATCAAAATACAAGTATTTAATTTGTTAGCAAATAGGTACTGATAAATTTTATAAAGCAACCATTTATTAGATGTCGGCTAATGTTGGTGATAGTATAACAACACAACCCATACGTACATCATAAAATAACGTATTTAATCTAGTAGCCAACCGTTACAGCCACTAGAATAAATTCAAAGTAGACATTATATTATATAGGGTACATTTTTAATGACCAAATTAAACTTTAATATTTACAATGGTTTAGTTTCAGTTGTATCAGATAGACAAAATTTCTGAAAATGCAAAAGAAGCAGCGGATTCATTTTCTGCGTTGTTAGTATCCTGATATAATTATATTTCTCCTAATGTTAAAATTTATCCGATAATTGTAATTTATCATATAAGACATAATATACCGTATTTTTTTCATACAGCCAGATTAATTTTGTAAAAAACAATTCTAGCAAAGTATTGTAAACCTAAAACAGTCTTCTAAGTAGAAGAATATGTAACGAATTATTTTTTTTTTTGTAAATAAATTGTTTATTTAATTATAATTATGTTATGTGCAGATTTCAATTATTTAATTCAGAAAACGAGTTGTGGTCTGAAATAAAATTGCTCATTAGTGCTCTCTTAACGGAATGCCCTACGCCGGAACAAATATTCTTAAGAAATATTTTTTCAGAAATTCAACCGGGTAAACTAACTTTAACTATTTTATTTAATTTATATATAAATATTTAAAATAAAATATGATAAAATACGTTTGATGAGGAAAGACGAAATGAAAGGTTGTTTAAAAGGATAGATCTGTAACTGTTAAAAAAAATCTATTTTCATCATCATCTTAGAGCCTCATAAAAAATCATTACTTTGTTCTTGTTCATTATTCATTGTATAAAACTACTAAAATAATGTTTTAAGTTTTACCATCCTAGATTAAATAAGACGTGTCTAGTAGTGTAATATCCTTTATTACGTATTGTTATTATACCTAAACCATTTTGTGTACACTCGAAGGTGATTTTTATTGTTAAGGTCTGCGACATATCATCGACCAAATTTATATAATTTTGATTATATGATGTTGGAGCGTATAGTTGTATTACTTTCATGAATAATTTGATTTATTTCTCAAACAATCGATTAGGTGCTATCGGTAATTTCCCTTAATATCATTTTCACAGTTGTGCTTGTGTATTAAATGCACATAAACGCATTTTGTAATCCATTCAATAAATAAATGGCAATGGCAGTAATGGGTCTGTCGATATATGTATAGGCATTTGTTCTTAAAAATTGTTTTAGATCTTTATGAAATCTGTTCCCGTGGAAGAAATAGAAAAAAAATCGCAGTATATCCATTCGTTTTTTCCACATAGTATCACTGATTTTTTCAATTCGTTTATATATTTCTATATTACTTCTCAATTTCCGTTTATCTCGTTCTTTTCTCGGATGTAATATCTTTCGCATTATTTTTCTTCCCTTTTTAACCAAGTGATCTATTTTTTTACAGGAATCCATTGTTGGACACTCTGCTGCTTATAAACTCTGTTTTTCATTACCGGGCTGTAGTATCTAATTTTTGCATTAATAGAGATTGATTTATTTTTTATAAATGATTCTGGTTAATTAAAAGACTGGTTCCATTTTTTGTGATCGATGAATTTAAATTAAATTACATTTCCCAGATATTTAAATTTTTCGACTCTATTCTATTTTACAAGCACATACATTTATAACATTTGAGGCATTTCTATGAACTGTCATACATTTTGTTGTTTTTTTAAAAAGAGATTTTCAGCCCCACTTTTCTTGCCATATCGTTAAATATTTCTAGTTCCGATTTGCGTCTTCTATACTTTCTGCCAATAATGCTAAATCATGTGCGATAGCGAGACAGTTTATCCCTTGATTGTTCTTTTTCCAACCAAAGACTACCTTTTTGATTTCCTCTTCTTCAATGTATTTTCTCCATTCTCGTATTACTTTTTCAAAAGTACAATTGAATAGAACAGGCGATAACTCTAGTTTTCCGTTTATCGCTTCTATTCAATCGTATTTTGATAAAAGTAATACAAGAATGAAGAAAATAAACATTACACTGATACACATGCTTGCAAGTATGAAACTGAGTTCAGGAAATATAATAATGAACAGCAGATTTGATGGTAGTTTCGCAGTTCAGTACAACATCCGGATATTTACAAATGGAAATTGTAGACCTCCAATACGCGGATGATTGCGTCATTATAGTTTACAATTCGCAAGAATTGCAGAATATGGTTTTTTGGTCTCAGTTTTCACTCTTTGGCCAGTTTAGGTGGATCGTTCAGACTATAAACTTACATTATTAGCTTTAATAAAATTATATAATCTACGTGCATCCAAGGAGGTAGGATCCGCAATAAGCTCTTCAAGTTGTATTGGCAGCGTATTCCTTGTCGATAAAAGTTCAGACATAAAGGTATCTCTATTTTTGTATTTTGGGCAGGACCAGATGTTCGAATTACGTATCTCACAAACGTCAATTCTGATTATTCCCAATTTGGCAAAATGACTAGGTGAACAGTTATGACCACTCCTTAGTCTGACAAAAACAGAGAGAAAATCTTTATGGAGGAGATCCCCATGTTTAAAGCGGGTCTCTTTTGGAATTGTCTTTTGAATAGTGGCATATTTTTTACCCTTTAAGATGTTTTGAAATTCGAAATATGATTGAAAGAAACGGTACAACATTTCCTTAAACTTCGGTATTAACTGTCCCCATTGTAGTTTAACGTGCTTATCAATAGCCGGAATTAGGTACAATCGAATAATCGTATGCGCTGTCTCATTTCTACGGACGCTTCAATCGTGACTTGTATCAGGTCAACGCGTGTCAAAATACGTTCAAACAATTGGTCTCGTCTTCTAGTGATTGTCTTTAACGAACACTTACTTACCGGTGTAGGATTATTTTAAAATGCTTTTCGACTGGGGGTAATTTTTGTCTGTAGACGCCACATTTCAAACGTATTCAAATTTTGCATCTTTTCTGTTATACCTCTAATGATATTACTTTTTAAGAAGTTATCACAAATTTCTTCTTGTTAAACGCTGTTTCGCCTTTATGTACTATTTCATATTATTAATTTAATCTAGAATATTAAATACTCCATATTTGTGAAGATTTATTGACGACTTTTTAAATATTGAAAAATTTTATCGAAAATGAAATACGCACGAATTAAAAATCGACTAATTACGAAATTGTAATTAATAATTATTAGACACGGTAATGATTATATAATTTTGTTTTTTTAATATTTAACTCGCGAGTATTATAAAAACAAGGAAAAATGTATACATATACCTGTCGGTATATAATAAACGGTAGATACGTATACACGTTAACAAGAATACGTCGAATGTACGTTAATTTCGAAATGCGACCGTATATAACAAAATATAAATTAAAATTTTTAACGGAGATGCAACGTTTACGAATAGTTTCCCCCGTAGATAAAGATAATAACAATATGAATAGTCATCATAATAATGATAATAAATGTAGTAATAACGATGTTTATATACGATACTTTAGTGCTTAAAAAAAAAAAATTATGTGTTGAGCAGATGTTCAACATAACTTATTAACACTTATGTCGGAAAGAAGCGAAGATCCGCTGGAGCATTGTCAGTTAGTTTTATTAATTCTTCACAAGTTCCCGCACACTTCACCAAGTCTCGGAGTAAGTAAATTTTAAAATCGACATTTATATAAGTTGCATTATTTCATTATTTCGTCGTCAGGTTATGTTAATTTTGAAAAGTTTAACTTTGAAATTTTAATAAAAACGTACTAAATGTTTAATTATTTTTATAAAAATTCTATGTTCGTTATATTCGTATCTGTCAAATTTCAAGGTTGCCAACTTCCATAACGATTAGAAGCTGAGAAAAAAAGTTGGTTATTTCACGATAGCTAGATCCTTTCGATAATTCGAAGATTTTTGAACGTGTTACTTTGCGAATTTTGAACTAACTTATGTTTCAACCAAAATTTTAATTCTTATCTTGACTGCAATAGTGGCTCCAGGTTAAACAATTTAGAGGTTGCAATTACCCCCCTTTAACAACATACAAAAAGAAATTTTGTTTCACACATCACAAAATAACACTAATAATTAGTGTCCGACCAAAACAAGATTTTCAGCCGAAACCGAAACCGAAACCGAAACTTATTTAGACATATTAAACTTTCTATTGTATATTAAAGTCTGGTGTATTTTACACACAAATACAGACAATTAACTCGTGTAAAATACAATAAAAAGTAATAGTTGCAATATTTAACAAAGATAGTTATTATTTATGCTATATTCACAATTTGACATTAAATAATAAATTGAAATTAGATTTAATATTCCTAATTAAAAAGTCTTATATTGTACGCTAAGAAAAGTAATTTTTCTTCGTTTTCACCAAGCAGGTTACTCCGACGATCTGCGTATATTTGTCTAGCGGCACTAAACAACTGCTCGCTGGGAACACTAGTAGGTGGAGCAGAAAGATACTTTAAAACGGCTTTTCTCAGGGTAGGATATGGACTACTGTTCCAATAACAATATATGTCAGCATTGCGTTGCAATAATGGCTCCGACAGATAAGATTGAATTATTTTTTTCAAAACAGTTTTTTGATCTTCAGATATGGTTGCCTGCATCTGTTTAGGAATATTATCGTGTATATCTCAAAGACTCTCTATTTCTCGCTGTAGGTTGGAGGCTGGCAATACCAATTCTGTAGAAACTGAGGGAACATTTTCTCCACCACCAGAAAGTATAGGATCCTCTACGTCGTCGTCATCCTCTGTCAAAGAAGATATTATTTCTCTCATTGCAGCATCCACTTCATTGGAATTGAGATATTTCGATTTAAATCTTGGGTCCAGCATTGTCGCAGCCATCAATGAAGGGTGCCTTTTTATAAAAGAAAATTTGGTATTCAATGACTCGTACAATGAGTTTTTCATATTTGTCAGCATCTCATCTTCCTTTTCGGATCGAACTTGTAGCTTGCGCTTTAATAATGATATCAAAGGTATTACTATTGATATGCATGCGCCATCAAATGATAAATCAAGTGCGGCATCATAGAAAAATTTCAAACAGGCTGTGAGGTTCGTTAAAACATTCCATTCATTACATAAAAGAGTATCAATTTTACCATAAGTATATTGGTAATTAAACACAAGTTATAACCGGAAGTTAGCCGAACGACGCGCGACAATTAATGAGTCATAATTACACTAAGTTTCGGCGCGGCCGAAGTTTCGGCTAATATTTGGCCGAAACTCGATTTTTTGGCCGAAACTAGCCGAAACCGAAACCGAAACCGAAACCGAAACCGAAACCGAAACCGAACCTTCGGTCGGTCTTTACTAATAATATTAAAATCAACAGAGTGTAATACAAATACGAACCTATAATCGTAATCAGAAATTTAAAAATTATGAAGTTAGATTATTAATCTCAAGATAAAAAGAAATGCAATATTATACCAAAATATATAAAAATTTATTTCCGCATGAATAAGTACAAAATTTATACAATTAGAAAAGTATTAAAATATTTAAAACTACGTATAATTAAGTATTCTTATTTTTCATAATTTACACAAAACAATCAACAAAGCTTCAGTAAGAAAAAATTATGCATATATTAAGATCGGTCAGTAATAATAATGTGAACAACATAAACTGGAGAGAAGCGATGAAACAATTCACACTCGGAAATGTGCACATTAAAAGAAAGAAACGCCGATAGACATTCAAAGAAGAAAAATTAATCTCGGAAAGAGATGAAATATAAATCTTAGACTGACGGCCGGTAGTATGCGCACGCAACCGCACCCACGTGTTTGAACAATACAACGAATGAATGAATGAAAAATTTTTCTTATATCTTACACATAAACTGAAAACAATTTTCTTTCATAACTTATAGACCTTAGCAACTCCAAATATGTATAATTACAAAACATATACTTTTGAAATTATTTAAAGAAAATAATGCAGGAAAATAGGAAAAAACCTACAGAAAAAACAGACATACTGAGGAAATAAAAATTAATAAATCAATAAATTAATAAAACCAAAAAAAAACAATGTGTTTAGAAATAATTTAACTTTAAAATATTTATACTTAACAAAAAGGTTAATAATTACAAGAATCTGTTTTTAATCCACGATGCTTACACTTAGTATAACGTACAGGTGTTCCATTTGTAATTCCCTATTACTCGAATTAAATTATTTTTATGGATTTTACAGTTTTCATAAAATTTTTTGGATATTTTATTAATAAATGAATTGTTTAAATGATCGTTACAGTTTTTGGGAAATTCTTCGGATGCTATATATATATATATATATATATATATATATATATATATATATATATATATATATATATAGTAACGTTTTTGGTAATGCTTGAAAATGACTTTATAGTCGAAAAACTTTGCTTATATAATAAAAAAATTTTAGTGATTAACTTCGATTTTATTTTGTTTTGTTAATTATATATATATACATATATATATATATATAAATATAAAAGAGAAAAAATTAAAAAAACATAATAATTGGAAGTGCCGACAAAAGGAGTTGAAAATGAGCATAATGAAGTGGGTTCCTTCAGTCTTTTAATGGAAAATTAAAATAAACGGTTCCGAATTTTCTGATTGATTAATCCCAAAAGAGAAATCGAAAAGTTTCGTCGAAGTAACAACTTCGCTCAATTCGTAGGGTCCACATACAAACGAAAGAAAATATAATTTCTAGAAATGCAGGTGTGTGTGTGTGTTAACGTTGGCCACCGTACTAATAATAAAAAATAAGTATAAAAATATATGAACATGGTGTACGAAATGACGGAACTTTCCCATTGATCAAGGTATCAGTTTTTTTTCGATAAAAAAAAGGGACAAAATCTATTAACGGAGAAAAATCTAAATATCTAAAAATACGAGGAGACCGGCATTTTGTCGAAAATAAGTTAAGAGTTAATAATGATAATAATAATCATAAGAGAATTGGAGCGCCGCTAGCGCTCAGGAGGGCTAGAAAGACTGTTATAAATATCTAGTAGATCACTCTCAACTTCCTAGCAACAACGGATCGTCGATGCAGGTCGATCGACTAAGTTAGAGTCACTTCCATCTTTACAAGTTTACCAACAATCCGGATTTATTTTTCTTGTTAGACGTTAACTTAATTTCTTTTGATAATAATATTGCTAAAACTCTCCCTTCTGGCGTTAACAACGTTACATTTATGCAAGCAATTTACCCACTATGAAATTATATTTACAGGTAGGTCGGTCGATAAAATACGTGCAAATTATACTTCTTCTTTATATTACCCGAAAAAAAGGCATACAGGAAGTATACAGATTATCCTTTGCAGGTTCCTCATTTGTTATAGAATTGTTTGCCATTTACAAAGCTTTGCTCCTAGTCAAAGATGTGAGGGAAAAGAATATTCTAATCATCTCAGATTCCTTAAGTGTACTATTACAATTATCTAAGTCCCCAGACCTCAAAATGTCCAAGTTACAATTTGTTGTGAGACATCGTGATATTCAGCTTTATAATCGTTTACCTAGAGTAAAGTTTAAGTGGGTCTCTTCTCATCGTGGTATTACTGGAAACGAGGTGGTCGATGAATTAACGTATTATAATTTATCAAGTGTCCCTTACGAGAATATTAAATGGAATTGGGCTGATATTTTACCCAAGATTAAACAATCTGTATTAATAGATTTTCAACAGTACTACACCATCGAAAGTCAGAATAAAAGGAAATAATACTTCGGCTTGGCACATACTGCTTTCAGTAAACCATGGTTTCAATTATAGCAGAACGTTTCGAGCGATTATATATCAACTTTATTTAGACTACGTATTGGCATAATCTCTCCCCCTCACATCTTGCTAAATTATGCATAATTTCTGATGGTACATGTATTGAGCATTAAATTTGGGTTTGTCTGAAATTTCTAAAAATGTTATCTAATATTTTACCAAAATGGCATACATTACCTGTGAGTATTGAATTAATTGTTTCCGACCCATTGTCTTCTGTTACAGTCAGTTTATATAATTTTATCAAACGTAGCGGCATTGAGATTTAAAATACATTAACTGGATAAAGCTGGCCAAATGGCGCAAGCTGGGCCAAAAAAAAAAAAATCCGGCTTCTCTGCGAATAGTTCATAAATATGTTATATGTACGGAAATTAATTCAATAACATATTTTTCTTTTTAAAATCGTAATTTTTTTTCTTTTATTTGGTTGAATTCAATACATTTTATTTCCCCCGAAAAACCGTGTTTTTTTTTTTATTTTTTATCGGTCGTTGGCCATCGTGCATCCTATCTGAACAAACGGGCTCAACGAGTGTAGAAAAAGTATCAGTAAAGTATTGTATTACATACGCATATAATTTTATACTCCATTTTTTTCTCATAATAATAATAAATAAATATAATGAAACTGATTAAAAGTCATATTAGAAGTAATAATAATAATAATGATAATATTATTATTATTATAATCATAATAATATATGTTGTTTGGTATTATAAGTGATTAAATACTTTAATGAATTTTGGTTGTAATACATTTTTACCGTTTATAGTTTTATATGTAATGTACCGAATATTATACGCGTGTCCACGAATTAGGTTTACTCAAAAAATTTTAACAAATTTTAACTGAAATAATCAAAAATAAAAGGAAATATATGAAAACCAAATGAAATAAATTTTAAATTTCAACAACGTATCCAATTTTTAAGTGTTGATTCTTAATAAGTTATTAATAATTTATTATTGTAACGATACAAAATAACTTAAATGTGTATTTTTTTTATTATTTTCAGAAGCGATTAATCGATACCTTAATGACGGCCGAAAAACACATCCAAACTCCTTCATGTTTAAACTGCTATCGTGAAATGCTCGGTACGGTATACTTATGTCGTAACATAGCTCCTGTAACTTTTTTCGTTAAACATTCAACAATTATCATTACAAAAATTTGCTTTTATCTTATGTTTGCAAATAATGTGAACAATTTGAACAAATGGCGTACTGAAGCGTGTTCCTTTACCGAGTTGTCAATTTTACAATTATATGATATAAATCGAGACATATGGTACGTCCCATGAATAATGAGACTGTCGTCGAACGCGTTGAAAAGTGCAATTAATTTTTTAACAAACTTTTTATTCAAAGTAATCTCCATTACATTGTACACACATGTTGCCAGATTCGTCAAACTCTCCCATGGTCTTTGAAAATCATCTTTCGTAATTGAGTTCGATATCATCGCCACAGTCTCTTCAACCGAAGAAAAACGGTCGTCTTTCAACTCCATCTTCATCTTACCGAAAGAAAATATACAGGGATAATTTAAATCTGGCGAGTAAGAGTGACTCAGCAACCGAAAAATGAGTGTTGATCATTATAGTATAAGCATGCATATTGTACAACAAGAAAAAAGATCGATCTTTCCACGAGTTCGCACCAGCTAACTCTCCCTAACCTACAGCCCGGCACTACGATGTTATGTCAACACAGTCTCGACATGAGCAATGTTTTCGTCTGTTTTCATAAGTTCTCCCGGTTCTGCGCTGGTTTTTTACCGACTATCCACCCGAAAACGAATTGTACCAACGAACACACTACGTCAGACATTATAGATTAACCGTACGCGACTTTTAATATTTCAATTCATCCACTAAACTATAACAAATGTTACGATCGACTTGAAACTTGGTACGAGTAGAGAGAAAGGTTATATCATCTTATTCATAACGTTCCGTAGTGGTGACGCCGTTAGTATTCATTTTATAGAGTCATTCTCATTATATGGAAGCCACCACATACAGTCATAATATTCCACTTACTATTAGATAGAATCACGCGTTCTATGTGGAATGCTCATTGCCACTAGAAGTTAATGTTTTTTGTCATTAATTTCATAATTTATCATTTAGTCTTGATGATCATCAAAATTAGTCGACTGTATTTTTTAAATGTAAACAATCTTTGTAGTACGTCTAGAATTATTTTCGGTGAAAACCACGTCCTGATTATTCAAAAAACTTAACGTTTTGAATGGGCTTACACCACTCATCATCAGAAACGAACTAAACCACAAACCCTTGAGTTATTTCCTTTTATAGGCACTTCTCAATCGGAACTTAATATTTCCAGGGCTGTGATTGGTCCTACCGTCAGCTGATACATCACCTGATATTACTGTATGGTGATTGGTCAATTCTTCTGTAGTCATTATATTTCCAAGGCTATGATTGGTCCTACTATCAGATGATATTCCTGTATTGTGATTGGTTAATTTGTCAGTAGTAATTATATTTTCAGTGACAAATTAACCAATCACAATACAGGAATATCATCTGATAGTAGGACCAATCATAGCCTTGGAAATATAATGACTACAGAAGAATTGACCAATCACCATACAGTAATATCTGGTGATGTATCAGCTGACGGTAGGACCAATCACAGCCCTGGAAATATTAAGTTCCGATTGAGAAGTGCCTATAAAAGGAAATAACTCAAGGGTTTGTGGTTTAGTTCGTTTCTGATGATGAGTGGTGTAAGCCCATTCGAAACGTTAAGTTTTTTGAATAATCAGGACGTGGTTTTCACCGAAAATAATTCTAGACGTATGGAAAACAACCACGAAAGTTTTAATAAATATATAATCTTTGTAGTACTGTTTAAACCCCAGGCTATATCTAGGTAGTATTTTAATAGGGGTTCAAGTTTGAGTAAAAAAATCATTAAAATCGGATAATTTTTCGCCGAGATAAAGCTTAAAATGTTGTTTATCGTCTTACAAAAATTGTTTACATTTAAAAAATACAGTCGACTAATTTTGATGAACAGCATCGTCAAGACTAAATGGGAAACTATGAAATTAACGAAAACAAATATATTAAAATTTAATCTTAAATATAGTATTACGAACTGTAACTCATGAAGAATATAAAAGTATCATAACGAATTGTGAACTATTCTCATTCGATGTCAAAAAGTTATTTCCCTTACTTCCGTATACAAAGTTGAATCTATCATTAAATTTAAATTTTAAAAACTTAACACTAATCCCGATGTATCTAATTAACTTCTTAATTTTTTAGCGATCTGTTTAGATCATTCTTGTTTTCTTTTTAATGATAAATTTTATCAAGACACTGACGGTTTTCTAATATTTCCTATTTCAGCTGAAATCTATACTAATGACGTAATTTAATCCAACCCTAAATTTTTGAAACTCTGTGATTTACCATTATAATCACCGTATCATTTGTTGTTGTGAAAGACGTAACTAATAGCTGAAAAAATTCTCAAAATATTTATAACCAATTTTCTATAGAACACCGCAATAATGATTTTTTTTTCTATTTATCTATTACTCTAAACAATAATTGCCAATTTTTAAATATTTTTTACTAAACCTACATATACCGAATATATCATCCTTTCAGATTATTTTCGTCCAATTTCGCAACAACAACAAAATAACAGTCTTCCACTCCCTAATTAGCCGTTTGTAATCGGACGTCATTAAACACATCGCAGTTGTCAATATAGCTTTAGAAGTAAACGATGTCTTTCTTAACCTCTTCGATTCTCAACAAGCAAACATCAATCTAAACCGATTTTTGTTTACCGGTGGTTGAGTTTTTACTTGTTAGTTTTATCATTTAAGTGTTGATAACGGTGCACTAACCAGCGACTATACTAATCTGCCGGTTTTTTTTTTTAGGTATAAATAATTTTTCAATACTGCGTAAACAGTGTTTTTATTTATTTATTTTATTAATGTTAATTATATAAATATCTCGTGTTTATATTCTCGATACAAATTAAACAGTTTTAAAATCAAATTTAATAAATATATACCTATAAATGTTTAAGCGTCGAAAATTGTTTACTTTAAAGGGGGAAGGGAATAGTTAGTTAGGCATTTACGATCTTGTCCATTGTTTTGTGAAATATTACTTAATTGCTTCATTTTATATTTAATTTTCTATTTAATTTTAGTCGGCGATGTAATACCGATTTTATTGAATAATGCGGAATTAGAATGGTCTGAAAAATATTTACTTAGAATGCTGCACAAAATTGTTGGTTTTTACTTCGAATATTTTATGACGGAAATAATTGCGTTTTCTGTAAGTATGTTTACGTTACTTAAATTGCATTTAAAATTATCGATTAAAAATACTATTCGGCGGGAAATTAATTCATTAATAATGCGATTAATGTAGGAAAAAAAGTGACGTCAATGTGCCGTTAAATTAAAATCATAGGACGAACGTACAGCCAGACGCGTCTATTATCGATAAAATCTGACGAATCATTCTAGAGATGTCAGATTTAAAAAAAAAAATGTTTTTTCTTTATTTGATCGAGTTATATGCTGAACATAGGTCTGTTTGATTTACCTCCTAAATCAGCTACCAGTGAAGTTGGAAAAAAAATTTGTTTCGTGAATGTTTCACATATTGAATATCGTTCAAAAGCTGCAAAAATGTGTATTGACTATCTGACAAAACTTCTGTTTATTTCGTGCGGTGTCAACCAGCGTAACCGTATTATATATCTCCTTGAACCAGTCTTTAAGATTTTTCTTCCACGACGTTCGTCTGCTTCCTTGACATTTGTTCCCCTGTTTCTGTCCTTGTATTATATTTTGCAGTATAACGTATTTACTGTTTGAATTATGTGTCTAATGTACCTGTTTTTATCTAGCCTCGCGCATTTTCTTCATTTGTTTTAGAATGTTTTGAGAAATTCGAAAGGTTCGTCTCGTCGGGAAATATGATTCTAATAGCTGACACTTTAAATCGAATGTCGTCGTTATAACTTAACGATCATGCTCGGAACAACTCTGATAATATATACATTTTCGACAAATATCATTTTTCCCTGAAAACTACAACAGTTTGTATCCTTCTAATCCTTGCCACGTTCGATAATATTGTCTTTTCAAAAGGTTTCCACTGCATACCTATATTTATACAGATAAATCAAAGTCAGCTCGTATTCATTCCAGCTCTCAATATTAGTAACATGTACAAACTATGCCAACATTGTCCATTAGCGCTGCTGAACGTGCAGCAGTACTACAAGCTTTATCAATTTGAATGGACTCGGATCTTTGTGAAAATTACCTTATTATTATCGACTCGAAAAATATGGTGAAGGCTGTAGAAAGAAAATGAAATGTGTCCGATGCGTTAATTGGATTGTGTTGAAGTTTTTTCATTTGGAACGTGTGTGTTTTTTGTGTCCTTCTTACGGATGCCAGGTCATAATGGCATTTCAAACAATGAATTTGTCGATTCATTAGCTAAAGACGCGTCACCTAATGGCGTAGTACTCTCTTTAGTTTCTCGCAAGGATACCGTTTACTTTGTACAGCCAGAGCATAATGATCATTGGGAATGTACACTGGGAGCATTTAGTCCTACTCTCGTTAATTACTATAAGCTTCAACCTTCTCTCTCTAAACTTCTATGATTCTATTTCTTTAAGGAGTTTAGTCCCGCAAAGGAGTTCTACTTATCTGTAGATTACGATTCGGGCATCATTTGTTACCTGATTGCCTTTTCCATATGCAACTTAGAGAAAGACCCTTCTGACCACTTCGTTCTAAACAGGCAATTTGCCCCGATCATGTTTTTTGTTTTAAATGATCCGCTGTGGCGCCATTACGTTTTGAACTTTACCTTTTATCTTACTACGTTCCATGTTTCATCTCTTCTCTATCCGAATAATCTACAATTATTCCGTGACATAGCAACATTTCTAAAGAAGTTAGCATCTTTGATTAAAATATGAACAGTCTATAACACGTTAAAACCGTAAAGGGATCCCCCATATTAATTTATATATATATATATATATAACGATGCACTGGTAATGCGTTATTAATTGAAGTAAATTTTAAAAATGTAAAAATTTTGTTATATAATACGAGATAGAAAGAAAGCGAGAATACTGATCTTGAAATTTTTTTTCTTATATGTCGTAATAATTCTAGAAACAAGGCGAAAATTTAGATACTAATTTAATGTTAACGACAAGTGCAAAAGGAAAATCTGATCCTGATAAAAAATATGAATTTACTTGGGAACGACTGTTTATTCTGTTAAAATTATTCGGAACTAAATTAGACTGGGAACTATGTTCGATGTTCGTTTTCCCTTGGTAAGTTTTCCTGCGCTATTTTTTATTTTTATTTTTATTTTTATTTTTATTTTTATTTTTTTTACACATATAAATAAAAATATCGCTATAAGCGATAAACGTGAAAAATTGAACGAATCGACAGAAAATAGTCGAATACAAACGCGGCTCTTATGGTATAACCACAAAAAAAGAAATCGCGTAACTTTGAATTCTTTTCGAATTGCATTGTCGTGATCGATTCACATCTAAAATAACCTTTCACGCAAAACGTGCGCTCCTTCTCGTTACAGGGTGTCGCGATAACTCGGACAAAAACGAATCTCTCGTGTGTATACTAAACGTGGAGCACGTGTTTTTCGTTGTAGCAGTGTTACCAACTGCGCGTTTCAAAAAAAAAAAAAACGTCCGTCTTCTCTAGGTGTCACTCTATATCGTCGTTTAGTGTAAATGTGTATTTAAATACACGTTTAAACTTTCACAATTGATATCCATACATTCACTTTTTTTTTTTTTGTTTTTCGGTGTAAACTATGTCAATTTTTTAATTACGAATTTCGAAAATAATTACAGTTTTCAAACCTAACAACCGCTAGTTTAGTAAACAACTCCAGTCTTTCACAGAATAATGATCACGAAAACATCCATAAACGGATGTGCACACAGACAGCAGAGCGCATTTGTTTATCGCAAAATGTGTACATTAAATGTCTAGTTGCCTTCTTTTACGCGTAATTGTATATACATACGCATAATTGATATGGTTTACACCGAAAAAAAAAAACATCGTGAATTAAAACATATATAATTCATTCGAAATTATTTTCAGTCTAAACCGTGTCCCATATTTTTTTTAAACTCGCATTTTTCGTTCGAAAATCGAAATAAATAACAAAAAATCATATATGTGAACGAAGATGAAACGTCCTTATTGAAAAACATTGTATAATAATATTAACCAAAATTATAAAAAAAATACATACAAAAAAACATTAGAGGAAATGAAAACTACCAGAAACAATGAATATAATAAAAGAAAGAGATGAAAATAATTTATTGAATTCGATACATTTCGATGAAGTTTTAAGAAGTATATTATAAATTTAATCAATTTTTATATTAGAAGGGTTTTTGATTTTTCCGACCGTTTATAGAGTGTAATTGTTTACTTATGAAAAAATTTTATATTGCCGATCGATTTGCCACAATTCGCTGTCGGATTATTTTATAATTAAATCTCTGTTCTTTACTGATTTTTATAATATCGTACGTTTAAATTAAGTATTTTATTTCATTCTTTATGTCCATTCGATAACGGCTTAATCGTCGAAAAACTTCGACGTCTTTTTATATATAAAAAATTTTTTAGTGAGATTTTATTAACTACTTTTTTGTCGTTTATTTATTCTTTAAATCGCTATTATATTTTACATTATTCGAAACCGGTCAAGATTGTGGATATTTTTGAAACGTCGTGAGGGAAAAAATATGGACGTGGTTATGCCGAAAAAAAATGGTGAATGTATAAACTATGAAAGCTTATTAAAATAGTATTTTATTATTTTTAATTTTTCTATTACAAATTACAAATTATTTTACGGTGTTTTTTTTTTTTTAATCGTTACTTTTAGCGATAGAGATAGAATATGGCAAAATATATACACATTCAATAGTGTGCGCACGAAAGTAATCGACTCGGGAAAATCTATAAAACACATAATATTTTGCACGACGATTTTTTTCGTTTACTGTCTGTACCATTATGCGTCCTACACCTATGCTTGTAAGTATTTTTATATATGGTTTGGGTAATATCGATAGGAAAAAGAAGCTAATAAAACGTATTATACTAAGTGTCAAATGTATACCGACTGTGTATATTATAAAATGTAAATAATTGTAGGAATTAAACAAAAATAGCTTATTTTAGGTGAATATATTATTAATTTTTATGCTTTTCAAGCCCGTATATTTCTGCCGTAAAAATGTCAAATTTATTCGAATATCATTAAGAATATTTCCAAACTGTTATCAGAATTTCTTCTCTTTGAATTTTCCCATCTATGGACCATAACGAAATTTTTCTTTTCCTTAGCCAGTATTTCTTTATATACGCTATGGCGTACAGTAACATGCTACTGAAACATGGACACTCTCGACAGCCGCGTCGAAGGAGATTGAAGCATTTAAAATGTGGATTTATCTACGGATTTCGAAGATCAGCTGGACGTAGAAAGTTACTAACGCGGAGGTACTGCGGCGTTTGGAACTGTTAACCATAATTAAATAGAGAAAGATTGCACATCTGGGTCATATGATGAGAGGAGATAAATACGAACTATAATATAGGTAATATTGCAAGGAAAAATAGTAGGAGTATGAAAGCGTGGCAGACCGAGAATATAAAAAGCTGAGTAGGCGTTAAAAATATAACAGAGAACTAAGGACGCATCATCCAACAGTAGATAATTGAACCACGAAGAAGATGCTTTTTCTTCCTATCGTTCGTCTATTTTGTCCGGTTCTAAATTTTTAAATCTTATTTCTGAATCTTATTCTATAGGGTCACCCAGAAAAGATGGTCGGTTTAATAGCACAGTTGGTAAGACTGCTACAACGCTAACTGCATGCTCCACGTTTATTGTACACACGAGAGATTCGATTTTGTTCGGCTGCAGCTATCAAGACATCCTATAACGAGAACTTAATGACGAACATCAGTTTAAATCACTAAAAGTTTTATTTCCTTAAATTTCACAAAGCTTTTCGGCAACTACGCCATTAACGAGCGATATTTAAATAAAATAAAGATTTAAAAAACACAAAATATTAATTTAAATATAAATACGCCATTATCCAGCGATATTTAAATCTTTATTTTATTTAAATATCGCTCGATAATGGCGTAGTTGCCGAAAAGCTTTGTAAAATTTAAGGAAAATAAACTTTTAGTGATTTAAACTGATTTTTGTAATTAAGTAATAAAAAAATCACTACATTCCACAATCTAAACTCTATAACGAGAAGGAGCGCGTATTTTTCGTAGAAGGTTATTTTCGACGCCAATCAATCACGACAATGCAAAGAGTTTCGAACAAAATTCAAAGTTACGCGATTAGAGTCGCGTTTACGAAACACGTCCGCGAGATATGGAAGACCTGAAAACTCGGATTTCTGAAGAAATTTCAAAAATTCAGCCGCCAAGTGTTCGAAAACGTTCTAAAAGACTGAATGAATGTATTGTTGCAAATGACGGTCATCTGAACGATATTGTGTTCCACAAATGATTATAAGCTGATCTCTCTTAAAACAAATATCGAGATCGTTTTTCGTGGTCGAAAACCACCTGAAGCTGGATGCTGAAAGGTTCGTTTTGTTAGTCTCTTACTCATTCTCAGAAGATGCGCATAAAATGGCAATGTTCTTTTACTCATAATGTCTCAGATGGCTTTTCTGTTTTGTCATATAGTTTCTTTATTGAACCTGTTTCTGAACAGCTGTTCTTCTTTTCTTAGGCCGAGAATTTTTCATATAACCTTTCTTTGTTCTTTTTTCCAATATTTCAATTTTGTCTAATATAAACACTCCGATTTAATAACTGTTATAATATCCGACTTGGCATTTAATGATACTGATTTTTTATTGTATATATATTGCGCGTTGTAACGCCGTTTCGAATTTTCCTGCCCTGCCTCTTCATTCAGTCCATTTCGCTGAGTAAGTATCTGAAATTTATTACTTTTTTTCTATTTTCTCGTATTTTGTGAACTTGTATCCGGGCCATATATTGTTTGTCGTATATTCTGTTTTCTCAAACGAAATCTTTAGCCCGGTTTCGCCTGCTAATTCTTTTAGATTAGTCTGCTTTTACCGCGGATATTAAATCTTCCCAGGAAACTTCCAAGTATCCGCGAACACTAAACAATTAAAAGCATTTTTTCCCTTTTTATATCCCAAGCGTATCTGTTTATTTATATTTTCTGATTCCGGTAATTTTTCACACTTTCTTATAAACTTTTCTAAGACACGATTGAACAATATTAAGGATAATTCAACTTACACCCGTTTTAATATTCAAAGCTTCGAAGATTGACCTATATAAATTAATAGTTTTAATTGTTCGATGATATCTTCATCGCGGTGCCTCTTGCGGGTTTTTTTATCGCAATCGATAAGAAAATTATGCCTGTTTCGTTACGTATTATACGATTTTTCTTTAAATATTTGTTTCTCCTTCCGTAAATTAAATATTTCACGATTCGTTAATTTTATTATACATGTGACAAACGTGTAATTACACAAATTTTATTTTAATAACTAAAGTTAAATCCGTATAATAAAAATTTTCCATTTCCTTTTTTTTAACTGATAATGGATTTGCATTGTGTCTTGAGCTGTTAATAAACGCGTCGAATTTAATTTCGTATCGTTTAAGAAACTTATATCCTTCCAGCATCTCGATAATCTCTTAACTGCACTTCGCGCTATGACTAATCTTATCTATCTGGCAATCCATCGTTGATTATCAGTGGCTCCGAAATAGATGAAACTATTAATTACTTGTAAATTAACCGCTTCTTTATATTTTTCATCTCCGTATCGGTCAATTTCTTTCTGTTCATACTTAGATGTCCCGATTAAAATAATTGATTCCTAAAACGCTTTAATAAAAGTCTGATATTTCCATCGAAAACTTGACTAACATTTAAAAACGTCAACTTCATCTACTTTTTCGACACAATGATAAATTTACCTAATAGTAGTAAATTTAAATTTTTCTTTTAAAGTATTTTCATTAATAATATGTTAAAACGTTAATACAAATTTAAATATGGCAATAATTTGTAAATTTGAACGGGCACTGCTTTTTATATTTATATGTATATATATATATATAAATATATATATATATATATATATATATATATATATATATATATATATATATTATGCATGTATGTATGTTTGTATGTATATATTTCTGACATCTGGCGGCTCCAATAAATACGATGAAATTTTATACATACGTATTATTGTCTACATGAAAATTAGGAATTTTGTAATTTCTTGATAATTACCTAAAATTTCGGCTCAATGGCATTAACCGATCTACTGTTTTAAACTTGGAAACTTGCTTTTACTATATATACGTATTGGTAAATATAATTCATATTATCGGTATGGTTTCGATTTAATCTATTGGGTTTTTCGGAAAAATCTGATAGAAAAATTACAAAATTCATTTTAAAAAATAAATAAATAACATCTCCTTCTGGTATTTGTCAAAACTGACATTGTCGGTTATAAATCTGGAAATTTATTAAACAACATTCTACGCGATTAAAATATAGTTATGTAACGATTTTTAATAGTATGTCATTCGTATCTAAATATGTTTAAAAAAAAAAAAAAAGATTTTGCCAAAAAAAAACCTCGGTCGCTCACGTACTACCTATTTATAGGGTGCGATATTATTTTTTGTAATTTTTAGCTCCTAAAAACAAAAGTCCAGTAATACTGGTAGAAGCGTTTATATCAGGCGGCGAAAAAGTTGTTCGAGTTCTGAAGAAACAGAAATTAGAAAGACCGGTGCTAGGCGCGCCGCCGGAATTTACAGATGTTATACGTCAGTTTATGTTCATAGTAAATTGCTGGGAATTGATGTATTCGACGGAATGTCATAAAAAAGGTATAAATAGAGGAAATTCCTCGTTTCAACTAATGGTTAGAATATTTTTTGATTATACAAAAGGAAAAACATAAAAAAAAAAGAATAGACGTTTTCCCAAAATTCGCTGCAGAGTTTTTTTTTTCAATACATTGTTAGGTGTAATAATAAAATTTATATTTTATTATTATTTTATTAATAATTTTTTTTTTTAGGTAATTTATGAATCAACCCATATAACGTATGGTTTTTTTTTATTGTTATTCAAATCTACTCTATGGCACGCATGGGGAAGGAATAGGAACATGTCATGTGCGGTAACTCAGTACGTGTACGCAAGAGAGAAAGGACGTTGTTATAAGCGCTTACGCGCAAAAAATATTTAATAATTTCTGTGCGTGTTAGTACGTACGTACGTAAACTGAATATACACGTATATGAGTAAAGCGTGCGGACGATTACACTAGGCGTGCCTATGTGTACGAGTCTGGCTCATTCGCTCGTTTTACCAGTTATCTCCCCATATACAATGCGCTAATAGAAGTTTCACTTCAAAATTATTTCGAAAAAACGCGCACTCTTATTATTGTTCGTGACCGAGCCATTTGTAACTCGAACTAATCGAATTAAGACTAGATTAACTTAATATTCCGTCAGATCTAAGGCGTGCTCGCTCTCGTCTAGAACACTTTATCGTACATCCAACGCCAACCAATCAACAAGTCGGTTTATCTGCGCTTGTATTGTTTGTCTTTGGCCAGGAACCATATTACTAAGTTCTGCTTTCATCCGGGCACATCCTCCAGTTCGAATTCAGTTTAGGCATATTCGTCATTTCTAAACGAAATATTTCGTTGTTTTCTTTTTCTCCGCTAAATCTACGTCGTATTTTGCCATATTCTACTCTGATATTTCCCAGATGTGGTATTTAACGATTACTTGCTGAAGTAAGAGATCTTTTCCTAGACTTCCATCCGTACAGTATAAATAAAGATGCGATACTATTTAATAAATATAGACCATCTACTTCGATCGGCCTAAGCCAGTTTCATTTCTTTCGACGTATTCCGAAGAATTATTTTATAAATATTAACTCGTGTATAAACCTGTTTTATTTGATAGTAAACATCTAATAATCTAAATCGATGAAAATTTTAACCGTTAATAAACCGTCCGAAATTACTTTTCCTACGAAAATATTTCAAATGTACCTTCTAGAAAGTTTTCCCTGGATTATACCATATTCGTTCAAGAGCGTAAATGGAATTCCGTGTTGTATTTCGTTTATAAAAATTCTTGAAGAATAATCTATCAATTTTTTTTTAATACTTCCCAATATTTTTTTCTTTTAGTGTTTACGATATAGTCGAAGTTGAGAAATATCTTCAATTCAGCAGGTGTGGTGGATAACATAATAAATTTTTCGAATTATTATACAAATCTTATGCTAACCTACTTAATATACTGCTAAAAATAATTTAATCGAACTGACAAGACCTTACACTTTTCATTTCTATCGAAATCTTGTATTTTATATTTTAATAGAATTTGTAAAATTGAAATCTTTGATTAAACTGGAACCTTGGTTGTCAATTTTTCTTCCTGACATTGCGCTTTATCATGGAAAATTTGAAGAACCTGTTTTCGATCAAGCTATCCATATGAACAGAACGATCAACATGATCAGAAAACTCAGTTGTAGTTATTTCCTTAAAAACCATAATGTAAGTATTCCGCTATTTTTTGGTTAAAATTCGGTATTATTAATTTTTAATTTGTATTCGTATAATTGAGTAAACATTTTTTGTTTTTAATACAGCTCCTGAAAAGGATAGCCGCTTTATTTCTACATAGCTCTAAACTAAATAAGCAGTATTTATAAATAGCGTAACATGCGCAGCCCAATGACTAAACTCTGCTAATTATATTAACCGGTAATGACCAATTTATGAGGTTTGATACGTTTCAGCCGTCTAAGATCCAGACAAAAGTGTCGATGCCTACGGATTTGGATGGTAAAAAAGCCGTTTCTGATAGTGTCGTACATAATCGTATATTATTTCATTCACCCATTTGATCTGTAGATCTGCATGGAGTGCGTCATTTCGTTGAAACCAACGAGCATTAATAATCAGCCGAAGAAATTTATTTTGAGCTGTTTGAAGTACTTTTCGATTCGATGTTTTAGCACATCCCTATATTTGTATTCCGTACATCCATATTGGACGAATAACAGTTTTATATATTAGGAACTTGTTCTGTAGCTTCATTTTAGAGCGATGTCCAATAAGCCAGTACATTTGACGTATTTTACTTCGTATTTATGTAAACATAAAACTTAATTAATCGCTGTCTAGTGCTTCAACTGCATTATTATTACTATTTATTTAAACGTATTTGTAAAATTATAGCGGATAATAGGTTATTTGATTGTTTAAATGACGGTGAATAAATATCTTATCATTCTATGATTATTGCTGTATGAGTTTCTATAATAGAACTGATAAAATATTGTGTGAAACATTCTCGATTTTTCATCAGATGCTTTATCATGGTATCCTAATTATCTTTCAATTTGTATAACCATTTCGATTATGATTAATATGTTCTCGCTGTTTTGTTCTTGTTATATATATATATATATATATATATATATATATGTGTGTGTGTGTGTGTTAGATTTACTGTTAAACGATGTATGTTATTATAACCTTTAATTTTCTTTCTTTCAGTTGCACTAATTTCATACGCTTAACTTTTTTTTTTTTGTATTTTATGTAAAATAATAATATACGTTTATTAAAAAATTTAGTTTAACTCAAAATTAAAACGGCGTAGAATATAAATATATATATATATATATATATATATATATATATATATATATATATATATATATATATATATATAATTAAATGTTTTTCTACTAAGAAATAAAATAAAAACCTTTTAACGTGAAATCTTATGCATGTTATGTTGTCTGTAGTATAAAGCAATCCGATAAATGCGTTGTAAATGTTAACATTATGAACGCTACATCTGTCATACTTATGGAAAATTAATTTCGAGTAATATATTTTAAAATCCTGCTGTTTTCGCAGAACGCAGCGTAAAATTGGTTTTAAAATGTTAAATGAAATTCTAGGAATAAACATTTCGTGGTTTGCTAACTTGATGCATTCAACAATATTCTTATTCAAAATTTAATTAAGAAATATTAATGATTATTTTAAAAGGGAAATAAAATAAATAAATATGTGTAAATACACTCGATATCTTCAGCGTAATCCCAATTGTTGACATTGTGACCAATCATCATAAATTGGTGGATTGAAAGATCATCTGTCGCTATTTTTTTGTGTTACAAGATCTTATTGATTGTAGGTAATCTTAAATTCGTAATTGTAGTGATGTGGTCTATAAGTCTAATCAGAGAGCGTCCTCTAGTCCTTTTGTCATTTACTTTCCTTTGGATCAGCATTTTTTCCAAGTTATTATATGATCAATGAACTTTAGTCCTTGTCATATTATAGTACGCAATAGCCGTTGTCTCGTTTCTATATGTAGTTGTTCTATAATTGAAATGTTGGTTCTACGTTCAATCCAGGATATCGTTAACATGCATCTATAGCAGATCATTTCGAATGCTTCAATTTTCCTGTGCGACGCTGGACTTCGAGTCATAGCGAAATGTCGAATGTATTATATCAATCGGTTATTCAGCTGGCGGGTTTTGATTTCTCACCCAGTTTCCGTTGTTATATAGGCGCTGAAATATATAATTCTAGGTTGCTGATTAATATCCGTTATTAACTTAAATCTTTTGGGTAACAGTCCTGTTTTATCGACGATTATTATCGTGCGTTTTCGTAGATTTAATGCGAAATTAGATTTCCACGGAAATACGGTAATTCTAAAAAGGAGAATGTGGTTTGGAAAGTTATATTCGTAGGCTTCCTCATTTATTTGTCTGAAATCCTCGTGTATCTTTTCGAGGCATAAATTCTGTCTGTACTTGTGCGATCTGAGCCAAAAGGTATGGTTTAAGACGTTCGATGATTATATAGAGCATGATTTTGCTATGATTAATTAAGGCAATTAGTCTATAATTGCTGCAGTCTTGTTTATTTCCTTTTTTATATATTGAAATGTATAGAGATTCTGCTGATTTTTTTTTATCATTTGCATTGTATATTTATATATCTTAAGTTTAAGTGGCATAATTTATGGCACGGCATGTACTAAATAGAACTATCACAAAAATATGAAAAACATATATATAAATGTCATAATCCGGTTTATATTTGTGTAAATATCAATCTTACTAATGATTAGCATAAAAAATTATGATTTTAAAAAAGCAAACTCTGAGATGAAACTTGAAAAGAGTAATTTTGTATCACCACCGATAATAAATTTAATTATAAAATATGAAAAATTAAAAATTTATACTTCTTAGCATAATTATAATTCAGTTGGTACTAAACTGAAAGTGTACTTTAATCTTCAGACACTGTATATATACATGTGAGTGTTGCAATTAAAAATACTCCAATATAGGAGAAAAGGTCTTTAAGGTAATCATCGTCGTTTATAATTAAAAAGGCACTAATACCGACATAGGATGTTATTCCTTTAAGGTATTAGGTGCCTATTGACTTACGATAGAAACCTCGTATAAGCAGAGGCCACCTAATTAAATTTTAATATTTAAATGATAATCACGTGATTTTTGAAGATTATAACATTATTGTAACGTTATGGAACCATTATTATTATATATCTATATATATAAAATTTTCAGATCAAATATCTCATGTAACCAAAGAAATAAAAAAGTAGTTATACATAAACAATCTAATAATGCATGTTGTTTTAATTATGAATTTCATAACCGATAAACTTAATCATAATTTAAAAATGCGAGAACTGAAAAAATAAAGAAACTTAGTTAACTGTTATTTTGCAGGAAAAATACCACAGAAAAACCTGCATCGGAAGCATTTTAATTAATAAAAATAAATAATTAAATAAACAATATTGTATAAAGTTAAAAATATTAATAAGTATTGATATAAATAAATTGTTGGAATTTATATTTTATCCCTCAAATAAAAATGTGTTTTTTGTATCTTTGTCGTAGCGATTAGTAGGTCCTAATCACCGATTTACTTGACTTTTTATCAGCAGGTATCGTAAAATTTTAAAGTACTCCTCTTAATTATTTCTTGTACATAAGGATAATTTAACATGTTGTGCTCAGTTTTAATGCGTATATACCTAGTTTTGTTCACTATGATTCTGAGATTGTGAAATCGCTGCAACTCAGGCTGATGTTAGACCAGATCGGGCAAGCGTATTTTAGGTATAGTTACTTATTTGTATATTAAGAGCTTATTTATAGGCGATAGCGTTTGATCTGTTAAATATTAGAAAAAGCATGCTCAATTTTTTATGTGTTCTAAATACACATTCATTTATACGCTTCATGAAAGTCAGTTTATTGTCTAGTATAACGCCGAGATATCTAACGTTAGGTTTCTAGTCAGGGTGTTCATTTTTTGTTTTAATATAGTACTATCGTTAATTTTGATTCTCCGTTTACAACATCAATACGTATGATGATGTTAGTGAGGCAGTGTCATTCTTATATAAGTGATAATGGACATCGTCTACAGTGAGAACATTGTTTATATATATAATAAACATAAATGATCCAAGAATGATTCTGCTGTAGCATAACTAATTTTAGATTTATGAGTTTTAATTAAACTTCCTATTTGATAAATATGATTAAATAGATAATTATCGAATCTGTTATAACAACTTGATCAACGTTGTCAGATATTACAAAAGTTTATCAATAGAAACTAAGGATATGTTTATATGTTTATTCAGTAAGTTTAATGAAGCTGATTAAAAAGGTTATTTTAAAGTTCATCTTAAGGAGTGCCTGTTAAAGTATATAGTTGGGAATAAGTGGATAAATATAAATTGCTTCAAGTATATTACCTGATTTTTGATCAGGCAATTTTATCAATTCGGTCAGTTTGTTATGCGCTCGTACTCCGATTTATATTGCGATATTTAGAGCGAGAGGGTGATATTGATATATTACTATATAACCATGTCTCAATAAGAAACTTCACACACGTAGCAGAGTAAAGGAACGCACATAACGAAACGTGAAACTGAAATATTGCGTTTTTAATTTCACAAAAATATTCGAATTGCAAATGTAAAATGTATACATGTCACGTTAAAAAAAAATGCTCTTATCCGTTATCTGAAATTATTTAATAATAATAAAACATTACGTTCTGTATTACATTGATTTTTATTATATTTTATTTAATTGAAAAATTCAACATAAACATTATTATATTTTGAAATTGAACGTTTTGTTAAACATAAATCATCAGTTGCAACTCATAATTGTCTTGAATAATTGTCCCCAACACACATCTTCAAACATTCTGTGTAATATAATTGTAAATTGCTTAGCGATATTATTATTATTATTATTTTAATATATCAATTACAGGCTGTTATAGAATATGCAACGTGCGTTGTGAAGCATTTGGATACAATAGCAGAACTGGGCTCCATGTCAGATGAATTGGTCAAAGATGGAAACAGGCACCTTTATTTTTTACCGCTTGAAAAATTTCCTATTTTACAATACGCGGTTAAAGTACTGTTAGAACAATTGGTGGTATGCTTTAAGAATAATTTATTTATTTTTACATTATGTTCATATAATTTGATATATGAATATTATCCACTAATATTAATTATTAATGAAAACCTTAATCTTTAATCTCGCCGTTTGGCGATAATTTACGGACACGTACTAATGTAGGAATTTCAACTTTTGCTATTATCGGCACCTGCTTGCACGTGACCCGTACTAAGTCGTAGAACCTGGTGAAATGAAATTAACAATGGGAAACTAAGCCAATAAACAAAATAATGCAAGGGAGGTTTGGGAAAGGTAAGTAACAAGTTCAACTTAGATTGAGTAGGAACAAGAAGAAGTTACCTATTCTATAGTCACCCACGAAACTTTCCGACGTAGCGTCCAATACTCTTAAATACTAACGTACTGTCTTCAATCAACGTCTGTACTCCATATTTTGAAAATGTCGTTTGTTCCCTATGTTAAGAGCAGCCTATTAATCAGAAGGAAAACTATAGAGTATGTTCCCTTTGAAAATCACGATCGACAATATAAAGGACAGTATTGTGCCATGCGACCCGATTGTAATCGTCGCTTAAGACATCCGACGTCAGAATATGAAATATGCGATTAGTCTGTGTTCTCATGAAAACTGTGTAAGTGTAAAATAATAACAAATATATATTTGAAATATGGAGTGCGCGAGGGCTGGTTCAAGTTTTTAAAATAAAAATTATAGAAATAGACACGCAGACCGGTCCTTTTTGTAACAGATAATAACGTAGTATACTGTTCGAGCAATAAAGACAAAAACATTAATATTGTAGCATAATCGTGGATAAAAAAAACTGAACCATTTATTCAGTGGTTATATAGAAAAAAATGAAAGGACTATAATAGTTAAAATAAAGACGAAACATTTGTAATAAATATAGTCCAACCTACAGGGGCTTATTTGGACAAGGCTGTAGAAACGTTTTACACATAGTTACAAAACGTAGTTGATTGCATACCAAATCATAAACTCCAGCATCGTCCAAAAAGACTAAGCTAATAGAAATCCTTAACTAACTGGGTAAAATGTTTTTAAAAAACAAATTGACTACTTGTTAATAAAAAATATACACTGTAAGTCATTCTGTATGAATACCGTAGTATACCAATGTAGTTGTTATCACAAACTATTAGTTATGAAACTCTGTAGAAGAATTAGAAAGTCTATGGTTAGAGTATATTGAATAGGGCAGATGGCAGAATGTACACCTGTCTTACTTCGCCCTTTTTTATTTTCGCTTCTTTTTCCGTACATTTTATTTTCGTTATTTAGTTTTGATACAACGCATCTATAAGTTACATCTGTTTTAGAAGACAGCAATACAAATGAGAAGTACAGCAGCCACTAAGTTGTATAACAAATAATTCTACATACGACGATAACTGACGGTTTTTATCTGTTGTACCTATATATAAGATAAATTAATCAAGTGTATTGTACCCGGGCCTGATTTACATAATGAACTTGGGGCACTGGCCCAGGCCCTTACAACTATGGGCCCACAAAAATAATTAAACTATTGAAAAAAATTTAATATAATTTTGTTTTCTGTCACCGTAAGCGTAAATTTCAATTTATATCTTATCTAATTAATATTTTTTTCGTGTGTAATTTAAAAAATTCATCATATTCACTTGCTTTATTTATTAGTATTATTTTTAATTAGTAGCTGAAATAATAAGACAATAATAAAAAGACTTGCTAAATATGATGCATCAATCCAATAGTACAAGTTATTGTACGATTTACTGACGAACCTGTGCAAGCGCGCAGCGTGCACCTTACTATAAAAAGACAAACACCCTAGCAAAATACCTAGCTGATGTATTTTAATATTTCTAATACTACAATCAAACTATGCAAATCCCAGCGTAGACAGTAGGTAACGAAACTTAAAATGTTCTTTCCTCAATAAGTACACAAGCTTAACCTGATAACACCAAGAATGTTGAAAGAATTACCTAAAAGGTCAGTAATGCTACTTATATATATACATATATATATATTTTATATATATATATATATATATATAAATACCATTTTCAGAACAGCACATTTCTCAATTCAATAGAAGTTCTCATATAATTATGATACTGAAACCTGGAAAGGATGTCACTTAGCCTATATCCTATAAACCCATCTCGCTACTCTCAACCCTTGTAAACAACTAGAGAAATTAATACTAAATCGACTAAATAAAACTGCTGAGGGCAAAAGAAATAATTCCACAATATAAATGAGGCTTGAGAAGATTACACTTACTGAACAGCAAATACACAGAATTATGCAATCAATTGAAGGAGGAATTTAGAATAAAAAATACAACGAAGCAATTTTTATTAAAGCCTTTGACAAAATATCGCACGAAGTTTTGTTATATAAAATTAAAAAGATTTTCTCCGAAAAATATCAATTATTGCAATCATGTCTATTTAAAATATGATAATGATTACTCGGAAAAATACCCTATACACGCTGGTATGCCACAGGGCAGTGGGACCCTACTATATTCTCTATACCGCACTGATGAACATGTACAATTAGCAACAGTTGCACATGACGTGATTTGCATCTGACAAAGATGCTAATAAAGCCGTTGCCGTCTTACAAGCAAAAACCTAAACACCATACTTAAATGGACACATAAGTGGAATCTCCAAATAAATCTTTAAAAATGTGCATACGCTTCATTCTCCAATAGAAAGGCTCGTAACAAGCGATTAATTTTAAACAATATACTGGTATCGAGAAGCAAAATGGCGAAATACCTCAGAGTACATTTAGATTACACTCTAAACCGGAAGATACAGCAGAAGAGGGAGGAATTGGACCTAACTAGAGCTGAGAAACCTTTACTGACTTATCGCAGCTGTCACTACGAAACAAAAAATCACATGACGTATCTGTACGAACACTCCAATGAGCTAGCGGCAACGATCCCAAATAAACCGGTGACAAGACTTCCAAAGAGAATGAAGATTCAAGATAGTGTAACCAAATAGGACAGAACACTCCAATGAGTGTGCTCCCCATATATGAGTTTCCTTTCGAGCATTTGTTGATAGCCTGCTAGGCTAGGTACAAATTGGCAAATAGAAAAAGAAAAAAATAAAAGTAGTACAAGTTATTGCATATTTGATGGGTGACCCCATTCTCAGGCAGTACACACATTGATAGGCGAGTAAACACTTACTCTTAATTTTTAATAAGTGGTATATGCGCAATAAATTTTAATAATGTAAGACTCTAAAGTTATATTACGAGAAATAGACATTAACAAGATTATAAAAAATTTCACAAAAAAAAAAAAAAACAAAAAAAAACACGAAATTATTTTCTTTAATTTTCTTTATAAGTATTTGTTGTCGGTATAAATCGATTACCTATTCGATTTATTTTAATTTTATCGTAATAAATGAAAATAAATGTATTTTTCAAGAGTACTAATAATTTCGTTTAAATTAATATATTTTTGTATGTATATTTTTTGGTTGACATAATAAATTTCAAATTTCTAATTTTTTTTCTTCTTTATTTTTAAGTTCATTTGATAACGACTTAAAAGCCGAAAAGCTTTGCAATTTGCAATTTAAAAAAAATTATTTATTAATTTTAACTCCTTTTTTATTGTTTACGAATATCTAATTCACTCTCTGTCTGTATATTTGCAGATTAGAAAACGCCTAATGATAAATAAAGTTAGACGAAATTTAAAAAATAGAAACTTATTTTAAAATCGATACGTCAACCTCCGAAATAAGTGAACGAAAATTAAATCTTGAACAATTACGAATATGCTAGAATGTACGTTATAAATATTTATCGCAATAAGTTAAAATTTATTTTATATTACATACAGGTATATATAAAAGTTAGAAACCTGACTTTTGCTAGAGAAAGTAGACTCTTAGCATACATATAAACCAGATACATTAGACTTACGCTGTAATAACCCTGGTGGTTATAAACGACATATGCAGATTTATATAATATTTAGAAAAAAAAAAAGTTTCACCATTATTAACGGTCTTCACTAATGCACAAAATTTTGTTAACTAGTTTTTCATTTTATTATAAAGTTCTTACATTTCACGTTCAATTTACGATGGATGTTATCATGTGATAAATAATGTAATTTTATCACTTGCATTTATTGTTTAAAACTATTTAAAAGGTTGGAGCTTATCTATAATTTAGCTCAATTTACAAAAGCCGGGGTTATATTAAAGTATTATCATTTTCTGATTATAGATCATTTTTAAAATTGTTTTGTTTTTTCAATAATAATAATAATAATAATGAGTAAATAACGTAGTTTTATTCAACTTTTAAAAATGTCAAATTATTTGATTTTTTTTGCGCATGTACGATGCATTATTCATTTAGAGGTAAATTAATTCTAAATTAAAATAGACGGAAATATAATATTTTTGTCAATGTTTCGTTTTAATTTTTACGCATTCTTTTATCATTTCGATGATTTTAGAAATCATTACGATATCCGTTAATCGATAAGAACATACTGCATTACGAAATAATGGTATTGGCTCAGTTAAATTGGCCTTGCGAGAAGGAGATAGCTTGGAAAGTAATGAGTCAAATTAAACAGTTCGGCACGTTTAAGTTTCAAGGATTCTCTAAATACATCGTCGTCGGCGACTTATTAGAAGAATTTATGCATTTCGCGGAAGTAATTAATCCTGCACATTTAGACATCATTCCGTATTCTTTTAAAAGGTTGGTAAAACATTTAAAAAAAAAAAAAAAAAAAAAAAAACCCTAACCTGTAAAAATATTACACAATGTATATACGCGTGACAAATCGCGCTGTCCGTATAATTGGAGCACAAGCGTTATGCTCTAAAAATCTTCCGGCATTTTTTCATCGTCGTTTCAAGTCGCCCTATAATAGTAAACATTAAAGCGCTGCTAGGGAAAATTCCGGTGTTTTGGGTATTTTTTTGTACATATCGCAGTATAAAAGTTGGATGCTAAATGAAACAGATATCCGGAGATCGATACATTCGAAATGTACTGTTGGAGGCGAATGTTGCGAACGTACCGCGAAAAGAATTATCGGCATGCGTGAGAGACGTTTGCCGCTTTATTGCGACGGAACGGCCTAAAGAAACTCGTTGTAGTAGGAATGATTGAAAGTCGCAGACAATAAGAAAGACTTCCGATGCGGTACGGAGATGAAATTAAAATGATGATGTCATTTCGTTACAAGAGCTTACATGACGGTTAATTATTACGGGGTTTTATATAGTGTTAGCAAACTTTCCACTGTCGGAGAAAAAGAGAAATACTATGCCGATGTATTGCGCCATCTTTTCACAGAAGAGACTACATGACGAGAATGATAATTTATTAAATGAGGTTTAACATTTATTTTTCCCCCTCTCTCGCTAAATTTGAGAGTGTTAGAAAATAGCGGGATAAATAAATCGTACATAGACTTGATACGACATATATATATATATATATATATATATATATATATATATATATATATATATACGAAACGTAATAAATACAAACAAACGATGTAACAGGAAAATTTCAGATAAAAAATGGATCGAGACGAGGCTAAGAAAACTGATGGAATAAAGGTAAATGTATAATACGTAAATCACCGTCGTTTTGCAGACATCATACTAATGGCAAAATCTGTCGAACAACTTCAGAAAATAATGCTCTATCTAGAAAATACGCTAAAACAAATCAAATCTAAACAAAACGAATGTTGTGAAATATGAAGACGAAACGTCGTAAGTAATAAGTTTAAAGCAAGACCCTGTAGAAACGGTGGTGAACACTTTCGTTAAGGAAGAAATATACCCATCAGGAAGTTAAAGGAACAATACAATTGAGATGAATTTCGGAAAAATGAAAAAGATTCTACAAAGCAAAATTAGTTCAGCAAACCAAGCTAAATTTTTTAATCAGATCAACAGCGCTGGGCTCTGAAGACGAAACCTGGCATTTACCAAAAAAAAAAAAAAAAAACTGACGATTTAAGTTCGAAAGTCGGAAAGATTAATGTGTGTCGTTGGGAAAAACATCCTACAGTCCCTTTTGACACAGCAGTCCGAAGTAATTGAATGGACGAGTAGCCAAACCAGCGTCGTAAATCTCCCATCCATGCATTTTGAGGACGTCATCTCTGGCCAGCGATTTTACCTTCTATAATAATTCGCCATATTTCATACTTAGGTCATCTTAGAATGGGTCCCAAGTAACGCAGCTTTTCTTTAACACGATTTAATTTCTGCTTTTTTGTACCTAAGGAATTTTTCTTCTATACAAGTACATTTCAAAAGCTTCGATGCACTACTTTCACAGCCGTATAACAGAACCTAGAAGACATAACATTTGAAATTTTCTTAATCGTAAATCCAGATTTAGTTCTTTCCTAACCAGCACGTTCTTAATTTTTGCGATCATCAGTCTTGCCTGCTCTATTCTCGATAGTACTTTGGTGAAAACAAGGAAGACGTTCGAGAAGATCGACACATGACGACGAAACAGATAGGTCGTATAATACGCGAGGCTCTGAGCAGAAAATGGTGGGGAAAATTTTAGAGAATATTTACTACAATTATTGGTGTCAAAGAAGAAAACAAGATTCGTCTCGGGTAAATCGATTTTAGATAAACGTTCGTTAATAAGTAAGCTTCGTGTTTCCTGTTTTAATTTTAAATAATTGTTACTTCGTTAGGAAAGAAGAATTGATGGAAACCAAAGGAACTATTAAACGATTTTTGAAGAATCAGCTTAAACGCTGGAACGATCACGTTCACGTATTAGTTGTAGATTTTATATTAATCGAGGAGAATTATTTTCCTAGAGTCAGCTGAGTTTTATATAAAACCGGAACCGAATAATAAAACGGGTAAGCCATTATTAATTTCGATTATTATCTTTCGTGTTTGTAGATTTTTTTTGTGTGCGCGTTTTTTTATGACGAATGTGTTCTTTTCATCTCAGTGGCGGTTCGAATGTGTAATCGTTGAACTGACCGAGTACAGTAGAAAAATGAAGACAATACAGCTACTTATTATAATATGAAATTTTATTCTGACTCTCTTTTTCTTTAAAGTAGAATTTAATTATACTTGCGAATGAAAAAAAAAAAAAGATTATATACGTAATGGTCAAGAGGCGATTATAGTAGGAAAATTTCTACTGTAGAACGATTGGCCTGGAAAGTTCACGTTAAAATAAAGTCCCAGTAGATCAAGAATAAAACAAGTCAATTATATCGGTTAATAGGTAAGCAATCGGAGTTGGATATTTCCTGCAAACTTCTGCCGTATCAGCAAATTATTAAACCTATTTGGACTTATGCTCTGTGGAACTGTACTGCCAAGTCGATACGTGCAATAGTTGACGCTAATCGCTACTGACATTCGTGATCTGAGTGTGATGTTCATTAATGATATCATCGAGCAAATTCGCTAAATTGCACGAGCAGCGGCCGGACAAGCCCACAAGGTTATTATAAAAACGGTGTTTGTATGTAGTACGAAATGAGAGTAAAAATCTTGTTTTGTGACGTCATTGTGCGACCCAAAACGGATTCGGACCATGCGTGCGATCAGTCATCATAGTGTTTTATATAGTTTGTTTCGTCCTTTAAATTTCTTCGCGTATGTGTTATTATTACTATTTTTTCGTTTTATTTTTATTCAGATTCCGGTATATTTAACTTTTATTTCTTTATATGTAGACAATTATTTATTTAGCTATACGTCAATACACACTCGGTTATTATCCGTTTCTTATTAATTATATAAATTGAGCTATATCGATAGTTTCCAATTATAAGTATAGCATCATCCCTCAGCTAGGATTAACATACGACAATTATCACGCCAGGGCAACGTTGTACAGTTGCTACTTGTAATAATAGCGCGGTAAAAACTAATGGAATAATCCGAGGGAAAATACGTCAAATGTATTTATTGGGCGACACTGTAATATGAAGCTGGAAAACAAAGTACTCGTCTACCGAATCATCATACGACCCATTTTGACGTATGGAATCCAATTATGGGGATGCGCCAAAGCATCAAATAGAATTATACAAACAGTGCAAAACAAGATTCTTCGCATAATAACCAACGCTAGATGGTTTCAACGAAATGAATTATTGCACAATGATCTTATGATTAATTGCTGACTATGCTCACCGGCATGAACGCAAACTCTAGAAACATCCGAACCCGGAAGTATCCGTTCTCATCAAAACCGGCGAAGACTGAAGACGCCTTAAACGTCTCAAACCAAAGGACCTAGTCCTTTTGTAAAATATTTATTAAATGTGTACTTATTTATTTTTTTTATCGACGTGAAATGTTCCAATTTTAAAAATATTTATATAAATATGTCCAAAATTATGTATAGTTCATCTAAAAAAGGGAGTATTGTAAACAAATGTATAAAATTTATGGGTTTTTATGTCAAAAGTTTATAATGTATGACTGAAAGCGTTAATATTGTTTTATTTTTTTCCGCACGTTCCAAACGTTGGTCTAACTTTGTTTTTTCATAAAATTCAGCCTATTCTATCTGCGGTATACCTTTTATATAGGGCAACCCTACGTTGGCTACTATATATCTTATTAAAGGACCGTCGAGAAATTTTAGCGAGTACACGTGAAAAAATTCACGAACCGCCATTTATATATAATATTTCTCAACAGTTTATACGGCTAACATGTGTTATATTTTGTTTGTTTATAATTAATAAATTTCTTACGTTGCAATAACAAAAATATATTTCGATCGAAAAACTGTAAATAAACAAATCGTTAAGCGTTATATTTAAAAATAAACAGTTTTTTGCTCATTAAGTAATATTAATGTATAATTATATATTAAACGTAAAATTAAATTTTAAAATTATAAATTGTAAATAACTTATTTCCATACGTCCGAAATTTTAGTGAACCGTCGTGAAAGCTTCAAATTGTATTCAACTTATTAACTAATATTTAACTTGAGTATTTTAGACGCAGTTAGTTTTATTGTTTGTATTTAATTTTAATTTAATCGACTTAAAGACGGTTTAATATCTGCAAAGTTTTAGCTGGCTGGATTGTAGATCACCCCACCGTCGAAAAATACCTTATTTTTCGAGAACTATTGAAAATGAACTTTTAAATATATACATACATACTGAGATGCGAAAACAATTGTTACTTTCGTAAATAAATTACGCCTTTTTAAAATTTTACTTATACAATGTTTGCAAACATGAAATAGAAATTTGACCGTTATAGCAGTAGTGTCGATTAGGTTATTACAGTTGTTTAATTATTTCAGTAAAATAATAAACAAAATCGTGTATTTTGAAAATTATTTTTCAATAAGCTTCTTACGATAATAAATAATTAGGTTATTAAGTCGTTTTATTTTAAAAGTTATTATTATTTGATCTTTCGTTAGTTTGTTTTGTGTGTTGTATTTTAGTTTCTCGATGGTTGAGACCTTTAAAATTCGCTGTTGTTATCCTCGTGAATGTTTTTTTTTTTTTTTTTTAATGTTTTAATTTTTATGGTTAATTTATTATTATTTTAGACATTTTAAAACTTATTAATTTAGTTGTTTCGTATATCACCGATAAATCGTTTTTAACTACTTCGTATGCGAATGAAGCTCTTTGATTAGATTAGGTTAGTTTAGAATAGCACGTTGTTCACGTTAAAAATCCTATTTTAATAGAAATGACTAGTTGTGAAAATCTGCTCGAGTTAGTTTGAACCAACAAATTTTTCTGCATTCGTACGATGGAAATAATTAAAACGTTCACGTACGTTATTTTATCATTATACTAGCTGACCCGACGAACTTCGTATCGCCACAGAATCAATAAATTTATTAGCTTATTTGCTGAATTAAATAAACAAAATACTGACGGAGAATTAGAAATTACACGAAAAACTTAAAAAACAAATTTGTATAGAACCTTAAATGATATGCCTATATATATACTTTTTAATTTTTGTAGATTTATTGAACTTAATTAAGAAAATATATTTAATTCAGCTTTAAACTCGCCAGTTAATTTTAGTAGCATTTACCTTATAACGTAAATGCTAGATGTCCACGTCTACTTTCTTTTAATGCCAACCCGAACCCCTTACCTATGCCACAGTACCCAAAACACCTTTAAATTTCTCGATGAATATTTGCTATAAAAATATGGTAATACCATCATTAGACGCGTATTTTCGAGTAATTTTCGTTTGAATAATTTTCCCCGATTTCGAATCGTTCACGAATTGTTGCGAAAAATCGAAATTTAAAAAAAAAAAATCTATTGAAATTTTCGGATTCAGTTTGAAATTTTCTTTCGCGGTTTTTTCACTTTATTAGGTAGATCTTATATAGAAATGACTATTAGAGTCAGAATCGTTTAAAAATATTTACGTCGCGCGCTATGCCCTTCCGAAGATGGCAAGTCGCCAATTTTTAAAAATTCGAGACCCATCAATCGTAATCAAAACCGTTTTCTGTTTCGAATTCGTCATTTTTATATCTATCACATCGATTCTATCGAAATTTTTCAAAAATCGAAATTCAAAATGGTCACACCCAAATTTTTTTTTACTATTTTTGATAGCCTAAAACCGGCATTGGTGGTAATAAGCTTGCAGAATTTCAACGCAATCGGATAAACGGTTTAAAACGCGAATAAACAAACATTCTTTTTTATATATAGAGAGAGAGAGTGAGAGAGAAGATAACATTTTTACATTTTTGATTGGTAAGGATAATTTATTTTTTTTTTGCAGTCGGTAAAAATCTTTATATTTCTAAATTAAGGAATCGACACTACCGCTATCTGTCGGAAGTAGGGGTTCGCGTTATTTTCATAGATAGCGGCGGCGTCGAAATTTCCGGTTAAGATCTAGTTTTTTTTTTTGTTTTGTTTTTTTAAATGTTATTTTCTCGAAAAATTTATATTGTCTTTTTGTAACGCGATGGGGGTAGTCTACAGTTCTCGGGAGTTTATTTAAATATCTAATAATCTACTACTTAAAGATTTACAATTTTATTATTTAATAAAAAAAATAAAAATGAAATAAAAAACTATACATTCCGTACGTAAAAATATTATTTTTTTTTTATTTTATTGGGTTTCCGTATATTTATATTAAACATAAAGCATCCGTGTTATTCGCCGAAATAATTTATAAATTTCTATTAAAGTTTTAAGGGGAAAAAACGTTTCCATAAAGTCTATTAGTAGATGAGTTCAACGTCGACGAAATTTTATCGACGCGTCGCTAATATCGGTAGTTTTTTCGGGTGGCTTAGTTTGAGTAGCATTGGTAATCATGCTGGGACTCACAGTCGTTGTACTAGTCGAATTCCAGCTCGATTCAGAGGTAGACCTTACTCTTATTTGGAAGTAGCCGAACTTTATCGTTGTCGTTATAATTCCGATATTTGTGTCTGTAGAGAAAACCGACTCCTTTCTTTTCTTATTATCATTATCGTTATTTTCTTCAGAAACGCAAAACCTGTGTTTAAATATATGTATAAAAAGAAAAATTAAATTTTACAAAGAAATAAATAAATAAAAGTGTGTTAAAAAATTAATCGATTACAATTCACGCTTAATCTGTCCCGATTTAATCTTACTGTGTAGTAAATCATTATAAAATTAGACGGTAATAAATTAGAATTATAAATTTCACGAAGTAATTGATGACTCCGGTATTGAAAAAAAAAAACTATTCCTATAATTATTATTCGCTTATATAATTCCATTTCAGAGTCATACATTATTAATTCTTGACACGAAATTAGTAATTAATGACTTCTAAATAAAATAAGGGATTAACAGTATTTCAATGGGACTAGGATTATTAAGCATTTAATTCCGTTTCAGTTACAAATTACAAAATTTTAATACATTAAGTAATTAAAGATTTCGCGTAGTAAAATGACTAAAAAGGTAAAAACAAAATGTATTATTTCCCCTATTTTCCTGTGTACGTTTAATGTGTTTTCATGTAAGTACTTTCATGATCGAGATATTTCGAGTCGGCTAGATATCCATTATTATGAAAAATAAATCATTTTAAAAAGTTCATACGCTATAAGGTGTAAGTGAACATGTTAAACCAAACAAACAATATTATTAGTCGGAAATCGGAATTATCCCATAAACCGAATGAATCAAATATTCGATAAATACGTAACGTGAAAATAAAGACAAAACAACAATAACGAGATGTAGTAAAAAAGAAGATTGGAAAAAATAAAGAGACGTTGAAAAAAACAAACTAACGAAAGATAGTAAAGTTCAATAAGATGTAAATGATGAATATTTAACATTAATTTTTAAACTATAAAACGCCGATAATATGTTTATTTGCAATTATTTCACTTAAATTACAGATGATAAATTAAACTCCGTATTATACTGTTTTATGAGTCGGGGGATCTAAATAAACGTTTGAGGAAGCATAATGTGGTGTAAAATAACAAAATAAAAAAGTACTAGAAGAAGTAATGCACGCAATTAAACTAATGCAGCCCAGGAAAGCAACAGAGCCGGATCGTATACCGGGGGATTTATTCGGCTTATTAGAAGAAGAGCGTATAAAATATTTAACAATTCTTTTCAACTATATCTCTTGCAACGTCCCCTCGGAATAGTTGAAATCTTCATTTGTTCCGATTCCTAAAAAGCAATATCCTAGAGAATGCGGTGATTACAGAATAATCAGCTTGATGAAACCGGAAATTTTTCTGAGAATTATTTACCGTAGGATTAAGAAAAAATGGGAGCAAGATTTATCGGCAACACAGTTTGGCTTCCGCGCCCTAGTTATGGAACCAGAGAAGCATTGACGGCATTAAGAATAACTCTACAGAAGTCCAGAGAGATGAATAAAGACGTCTTTATGCGTTTCATCGATTACGAAAAGGCGTTCGACAATGTAAAGCACGATAGAGACTGATGATAATGCTACGAAATATGGGCGTTGATAACAGAGATTTTTGAAGATTATAAGATATCTATATTGGAACCAAGAAGCTGAGTTAATACTTGGAAAAAATGAGTCAAAAGTTAAATTTCAAATTAAACGAGGCGTACGACAGATTAAAGGAAAAATTATTAATAATATCCGATACGCGGATGATACGGTCATACTAGTAGACAGCCGTCGAGTCCTACAGCGACTGCTACAAAAATTTGATGACGTTGGCAAAATCTATGGTCTAAATATAAATACAAGGAAAACTAAGAGGATGTCGTAAATAATGAAATTATTGAAAAGGTGAATAGTTTTAAATATCTGGGTATGTCACTAGTAGTCTCGATGCGGATGCCGAGGTTAAAGCACTTCAATAATATGAAACAATTATTATGTGATCGATCGCTTAGACTGAAGATAAGATATAGTTCGATGTTACATGCAGCTAATTTTATTATATGGCATTAAGGCTATGCCTCTAAATAAAAAAAATTTTTGAACCGATACGAAGCTGTGGAAATGTGGATACATGGGAGGATGCTGAGGATATCTTGGACAGCAAAGATGTCTTAAAGAAGGCGAATACAGATCGACAATTACGGAATATTATTATAAAGAGAAATGTGTCATACTTTGGCCATATCGTTCAAAGTATGAAATTTTACAGATTATTATACAAGGACAGATAGAAGGAATAAGAAGTCCGGGAAGAAGGAGACAGATTGGCTGGAAAATATCAAATCAATACAACAATTAATGGCAGATGCGAGACAACGTAAAATCTAGTTGGCACATTGATGACCGCCTACGCTCTCTTGAGTATGGCACGTAGAAGAAGAACCAGACACGGTTGAAGAAAAAAGAAATTTATTCCGAATTTTTAAATTATTTATTTATTATTGGACCTTGACCATGTTGCAAATCGATTGCCCGATTATTAATATATGTATACTTAAATAAACGTTTATATTATTATCGGATAGAAGCTACAAAAGGGGAGGATATAGACCCAGAGAAATTAACTGTGTTTCCAGTGCCAAGAAGCGAAAAAATGAGCAACACTAAATAGGGCATAATTCAAGTCGTCTGTTGTTTGAACAATAATGGTAAGTTGAACAGGATACCAAGTCGAGTCTGCGAAGGTGGGAAATTTATTAAGAAGAATGTTAAAAGGAAAGAAAATGTAAACGGATTACATATATATATATATATACAATATAGAAGATTCGGCGGATACGAAAAAACCAAGAGGAAGACTGTGAGACAGAAATATTGGAACACAAAGTAAAACATTACGTAAGACAAAGGGAAATAACGACTTTATCCGGATTTGCTCAGTTTTTGTGAATTTTAAATTAATATGTTTTCATATTTTTATCTTTTTAAATATTCAATTGATAATGGCCTAAAAGATGAAAAGCTTTGTGATTTTTTATAAAGAAAAATTTTAGTAATTTTAACTTCTTTTTTGTTGTTTGCCTTCGAATTTAAAATTAATTTTACCGTTTCGTTATTTTTGTGTAAGTTTTTTTTTTTTTTATTATTATTTTAATTTGTTTTAAAAATTTAATTCGAGTTTACGTTCAAACAGTTTTACGTTACTTAATTATATGCTAAGGTTATTTATTAGTCTAGTGAGTTGTAACACTGTATAGATACGCAATACGATTCGGGTTGGGTTTTTTTTCGTCTTTTGCCAAATTTTAAACTATTACAATGTAAAAATAGTTTCAGTCGGAGGTACACGTGTTTATAATTAATTTCCGTAATCATAAAGAATAATTACTTGGCCGTGATCTTTATATTCGCGTCATCCTTTACGTTGTACAGCGATAGACATTCTTTTCCATGCGTTTCGTTGAAGTATATTTTTATTTCCTTCAATTCGAAATCCAGACGTTGATCCGGATCTCCTTCGAAAATGAAGATACACTCATCTGGCGAATAACCACATAATACGTCAATTCTAAATTTATTATTAACGAACGTATAAATTACAACATATACATATATATATATATATATATATATATATATATATATATATATATATATATATATATATATCGTCAATAGTTGTCACTGTAAATAGGAGTTAATACTTAATCCGTCTATAGGGTGCTAAAACCAGTATGGTCGTATGCAGTCGAGCTACGGAAATGTGCTTCCAAAAGTAATATTAACAGAATACAACGCTATCAAAACAAGATCCTGAGGTCGCTGGTGGTAGCACCATGGTCTGTATCAAACATCAAGATCTATAAATAAAGTACGTTACGGAAGAAATAAAACTAGCTCCATTCAATTACTTGTCGAGATTGGAAGGACGTGGAAAATCTTCTACAACAATCAGTAGGTTGCAAGGGGGTTGAAAAGGAGAAACGTTGTTGATCCAGCGTGAATGAATGTTCAATAAATAAAATCGGGAATGGGCAGATCTTGAAAATCATGATCCTGTCATCATTACTATATAGTAAATAACTATACTGGTCAGTTCTGGATGTGAAGGAGATAAAAAAAATCCGTAAATAATTTCGTCATGTTATATCCTTGCATTTCACAAACGATGGTCTTTTTAATTTCCAAAATAATATCCATCCATCTTGTAAGTATAATTCTCCCTGGTTATTTTCCATTATCTATTTCACGACTGTAAAGATATTTATTTATATATATGTGTGTGTGTGTGTATCATTTATCCAAGCAGTTAAAAAAGATACGTGAAAAACAAATGAACGAAACAAATATGACTCTTATTAATAACCGTTTAAAAAGTCAACAACGTTCTTATGAGAAAATCTAAAATCTAAAACAAACAAAAAAGTGCGATTTATATGGCCTTAGCCTAAGAAATAGCGGTGCTGAATATTCTGTAAAAAAAATTAATAAATAACTGAATATTAAATTCAAAGGTGTCTACAATGTGTAGTATATGCCGATGATATTAAACTACTAACGTTGTCCTTCAAAATTAGCGTTATATATGACTATGAAATTATGACAGAAATTTAAAATACTTAATACATTCCTAAACAAGTAGAAATTAAGTGTAAATGATGTTAAAACAGACGCCACATAAATATGAATCCTAATTTCAAATTGAATAACAACTATAAAAGTTAAGTATCTAAGTGTCATACTCGATAAACAAAGAAATGATAATAATTTTTGAAAATCATATTAACTATCGTCTTAATAAAACCGTAACGATATAATCTTTTCAGTTTTTCCCGCATTTAATAGGTGATTTAAATTAAATGTTCAAAACAAAATAATTATATATAAATCCATTATAGAACTACTATTAATCTACAGATGTCCCGTATGAAATTATGTAACTTAACCTACATATAAAAAATATACTCGATACAGAATGGTTGCTGTAGAATCACTAAACATGCCTAAATACACAAAGATACAATTAGTGAATGAAGTGTTAAAATTATTTGAAGTTTGCCAATTTAATTTCACACTATAATTACGGATCATTAACCTTAAAATAAAATATATATATATGTATAAACGCAGAAGATTCAAACATAACTTTCTCTCGTGAAAATTTCAGCTATATTTTTTTTTTTTTTTGTTATTATTATGTGTGTGTGATTTCGATTTTGGACATCCCAGGACCACATAAAATAATGTACGATTCGAAGTCTTCCAAGTATTTCTTCATCGTCTCAAATATCTTTATGGTTAGTCTTCCTGACCTTATCCTTAATGGCCATAAAACTCTACCCTAGTGACGGTAAGCATGAGTGAGCAAAGAGACCGGTTGGAAAATGCCTGTAAAACTTTTCTTTCCTTCGATTGCTTGTTAACCCTAAGTTGTGATCGTTGTCTCACCCGCTGCTTTGCCAGCAAGTTGTAAATCCAGAAATGTCTGTCCCAAGTGGATCAACTGTCCTCCGTGTCAGAAGCGACGGGACTTACAATCTCGGTGTAAATATTTCAATCGTTTATTCCAGTTCCGGAACATAAATTTCAAATAATATGCACGATAGAAAGATATGCTATAATAATATTTATTATTATTAATACGAAGTACTAAGCTCGTTATATGTTTGTATTACGTTTTTACATATTGCTATGATTATGTATGTGGCTGTGTGGTATACATCTATTTATTCAAAACTCGCTCATTATTATGTACTGTAGCGCGTACGATATTTATACTCTTACACTCGGAGTAGAGTTAAATAAAAACCAAAGTAGTACCTTTAATTCTATACGGATTTGCTTCGTAGATGTACGTAATCCAATTTTGCATTGCCGCTGTTGTATGAGGAATTCTGAAAGTCGAATGGCACGGATTTAAATACCATTTGGGTGGTGGAATTTCAGTCGGAACACCGTATTCAGCGTAATGAGTTAAAGCAAAACAGACGCAGTTCCATAATATCGTCGCTTCGATGATAAGTTTCATTTCCAAGTACACGAGGAAATAGTAAAAAAAATCGATGTTTTTTTTTAATCTCCACTCCGAAATGTCGGTTGTTCGAGGGTAGTGTCTGGAAATTGAAATTTTAACGATTTATATATCTTTGACTTTTCCTCAATTCCTTAAATACTAGAATTTAATTAATTGTTCCGATATTTTTTATATTTCAATCGTTTAAAATAATGTAATAACTATTATATAATGTAATAACTATTATCGGAATCATTAGTGGTACCAATGTTAAATATCTGTGTGTACTATGAAAACGATGTAGCTATACACACGGTGTAGTAGAAACGCAACCGTAATTTTAAGTCGTTACTAATGCAACCTATCCGCGAGATAATAGCTATTCTTATTTGCAGCAAGACGAAGCAACAGCAAATGACACGATGGAATTCTCGAGAGAGCTCCTTGACGATCGCTAGTCAGCACGTTCGCCCAGATTTAACATCCCCGACTTTTTTTTTTTATAGGGAAAATCGAGTTTTTTCGACAGCTCCTGTTACTTTACACGAATTATCGAAGAAATTAACAAAGTTGCTACTTTAAAGAAAGTGTTTTTTTTCTTTTGCTAACGCGGTTATTCGCGCACGCGCGTGTGTTAAGGTCAACGGTTCCGATATTTATTATAATTTATTTTTTATATTCGAATTATTTCGTATTTCAGTTATTTCTGTTCAATAAAGTTCGAGTTTTTGTTCGTATGTCGGAAGGCTTAAACGTTTCAAACCTATTGATTTGGTCAATAACGATAATGTTATTACTTGGGCTTATGGGCTACACCTCTGCTCGTATTAAACTATATATTTATTATGATTTTAATTTTTTATATAATGTGGAATGTAGTGATTTTTTATAAAAAATCAATTGAAAATTAGTTAAATCACTAATATTTATTTTCTTAAGGAAAACATCAGATTTTTAATATTTATTTTCATTTTATTTGTAAAATTGTGTTTTTTTAAAAAATTTTGTGGTTGTATATTTTTATATTTTATATTTTACGTTTGGCCATCATACATCGCAATAGTAAATGAAAAATTTAAAATTCCAACAGTATACAACTTTTACAGAATCAGGAAAATAATATTGAAGAAAAAATTAATATAAAAAAACTAAATTAATAAACAAATATATTGATATTAAATTTCAACAAATCAAAAAAATAGACCGACAGAAGCAGACATCGTTTTTGGATCATATTTGCACAATTACCATCACATATTTTTAAGTAATTATATTTAATTTATATTTTTAAAATTATGATTTTTTAAATTTTTCACTTGATAATGGCGTAAATGCCGAAAAGCTTTGTGTTTTCCTTAAGAAAATAAATATTAGTGATTTAACTAATTTTCAATTGATTTTTTATTATGATTACTGCTTGTATATCTAGGATTGCAGGTTTAGAGTGTCCTAGGAGCTACATTTAAAAAAAAAAAAAAAAAGTAATAATTTTTTATAGATCGGTTGCGTTACTTTTGACCCACCTTGTATGTATTGAAGTTTCCGTAATGTGCGCGTCATGAAAATTGGGTATAAAAAATTTTATTATCTAGTAAATGTTTCGCAAATTCTTGTATGTCATGATTTAGATATTTAATAAATTTATTCTTAGACTCCTTATCGAATTTTGGCAACTACCGGACCGCGGAAACATTACACGCGTATAACTTCAGTTTTCTTTTCATTCTTCCGGAATGTTTGTGTCTTCTTTCTTCCGTCCACTCCACGAATCCTTAAAAAACGAACTAATCTTTCGCTTAATTTCCTGTTCAGAGGTGTTTCTTCGCTTGTATAATCCGCGGAACCAGAATTTTCGGGTTCCCGTCGAGAAATCAAACATTTTTTCGTAATTCCTATCGATTTGTTTGACCATAAAATGTGATTCGTCTTTTCCTCGTAGCATCGCTGATGTTTTCAATTGTTTTATATATGTTTACACATTGTTTTTCAATTTCAAATAATCCATTCCCCTTTACCGGAATCCATCGTTAGACACTCTGTTGCGTATAAACTCGCCGTTTTGATAATCGTGTTTTTTATAATTTATCGAATTTAACTATTTATTGTTTTGTGTGTTTTTTTTTTAATTTATTTATATCGTGTTTACCATATTTACCTATTGTACATATTTCACGTTATCGTTAAAGTCTATGATGTCGTTTTTGATAGTAAATATTTCGATGCGCGTTTGTATACATTTCAGAATTACATCGTCAAAATTATTAATTCTATTCGATGAGATTTAGTTCGATTATTACGCTTCTACGATATAAGAAGTTTAAGAAATCGTCGAATTAGATCGTGTATCTAATATTAAATACCTATATAACAATTTGCACGTAGCAGCCGTGTTTAATGTAGTATACTATGCGGACGTGCGTGTGTATGTCTTGTCTCGTGTGCGGATGGTTAAATACCTGTACAGAAGCCGGTGGCGGTTCGCGTCTATTAACACATATATACGATCGTACTGATCGATGTAGATTACGGGACTATTAGTTAAAACATAAACTAATCGAGAGCTTCATTCCGAAGCTAAAAAGTAAACGAATTAAACGGATATGCCGCTTATATGGACATAATTCAAGTTTCGTAAATTGAAAAAGGGATACAGAGGAAGGACAAGGACTAAAAATATATAGATCGAATAATAGAAGACACGGGAACAACAATTTTACTCTCGCTAGAATCATTAATCCTTCAATCTACAGTAAGTACTGTATGGTTAAATTAAATATTCCGGTACTTACAACAAATAAACACCTGTTTTCCCCTTAAATCTTTTAAATATTAAATTTAATAGAAACAACTTATTTCTACCACCCTCCCACCCTCGAGTATATTATGCTTTAATTTATTCAGTCCGCTACTTTACTCCACTGCGCTGGCGCTACAACAAACCCACCTTAAATGCGAAAAAATTGTAACCCGACACAGTAAAAGTGAGTAAATAAATCAATTTATTTAAATTCGAAAATTTTAAATGTATATCTAAAAGGAAAATTTTATTAAGATACCCGTAAGTGTCAATAAACGACTGTATTTTTACAATATAGTCAAGTAATCTGTAAATATAATATTAGACATAAATCGTCTTAAAAAGTAATGAAAAAAAGGATTTTATATATATATATATATATATTAATGTTTAAACGTTTAATACTGTGAATCGTTTATATTAATAATATAAAAAGTTCTTTAAACAAATAAAATGTACTAAGTTAAGTATTTCGTTTTAACGAAACCGTTAATGCAAAATATTAATTCGCATACTTACTCCGATTTTCGTATTAATGAACTGCACGGTGTTGAACGATTTTATTTTATCACTAGGCTAATATGGTTTTTTATATATATATATATATATATATATATATATATATATATATATATATATATATATATATATATAACAAAACATTAACACTACAACGGAATACAGTTTATTATTTGTCTTTATCCCTACATACTATTTGTATCCGAACTAGCTTGGGTGGAAGTGCAAAATCATGCGGGTACGAATTGATAAGTAGAATTTAGCTGAACGTATCGTCATATAAAATAGGTTAGGAGATAAAACCAACATTGGGAAAATCTTTCTGACAACTGGAAAATCGTTAATTATTCGAAAGCAGTTTCAACATTGTATTTAAGAGTATTTAGAAAGTAATGCCCAAGTAGGATAAAATATATATATATATATATATATATATATATATGTAAACAAATATGTACATACGTCGAATCGTTGTTAAAGCCCCATTGAACGTCGTTATCCGGATAAGTCAATCATCTCGTGAATCATTTCCTCTACACTGACGTCTGTCCGTCGCCAACCTACTACGTTGTCTACCATCTTGCATATTATTTCTTCTGGCAATAGGACCAAAATAGCGCAAAATTCGTAGTATCAGTATTTTCGGTCTAACCGCCGCAGTATGATTTGATTCGTGATTTTTTGTGTTCCGCGATATTCTTAAGAGCCTCCGGTAACACCGTAGCTCGGAGATTTGTATTTTCTATCTTCATTCATATTAGCCCATGATTCACAACCGTATGTAAACATGAAAAAAAAAAAACAAAACGACTTCACTATTCGAATCCTGGTGGTCATCGATACGTGAGAGGATCTTTCCCCATATTTTAGTTAATCTATAAACTGCTGCGCGTCTCATATCTGTTCTCCCTTTAATATCGTGTTTACAACAGGCATCGCTGGGGATATTATAGAATCCAAATATATGAAATCATTCGCTACTTCTAATTCGTTAAAAACAAACTTCATTTTTAGTTCGAACGTGCTACTAATGTGGTTTGTCATTTAACTGCTGATGGTAGTAGACTATCTTAGAAGTAATTATTAAATAATCCGCATATATTAAATTGGAAAAAATTTTTCCACCTACAGAAAAACCATCATCGCATCGAGCGGGTGCCTTCCTCATAACTAGTTCACCATAATAATAATAATAATAACAAATCTTTTATAAAATAATTAAAATTCGATAATCATAATTTATAAATATACCGTAATTCGCCTTACCACGATAACTTACAAGATTAATTAATTAAGACAAGTAACAAATAAAAAATTCACAACTATTACTAGACAGGAGAAAAACGAAACAAAATATTAGATAACGTTGAAAATAATAAATTGGAACAATGTTACGACTCATTACAATAAATTATGTTTAATAGGTCTATGCTTATATTTTGTATACGTAAATATTAGTTGTTCCGAATCTTAATTACCTATTAACGAAATAAACACATTATCTTGTATGCGCAATCGTTGAGAAGTTTACGCCATGTGTTACGAATATATTCGTTAACAAGTGGTAATTTTAGAATAGCGTGTAATACACTCTAGTGTAACGGGAAACATTTAGTGTGCAGGCACCTATTCCGAATGAACTACACGATCGCCTTTAACGGGAACTTCTTAATTACTATAGACGAAATTTTATCACGTCCTATAGAATGTTTAGCTTTGATTTAATACTAACACATTAATATCTTTATCGACAGATGTAACAGCTTCAATATATATATATATATATATTTGTTATTTCGGATACAGATCCGGAACTACATCGCAGGTTCGGGAACTACATCCCGCATACGTATCCATCGGACTCATATGGATCCAACATTTATAGGTGAACAGAACCCTCAACAGTGGTACTCGTTTGCGCTGGTTGTTGTTGCAGCGTACTGTTACCAGTGCTAGGTTAGATGATGTCATACCAGTCGCTTAAACAAGGTCAGAATTAAGAGCTGCGTTGGTTGCGCGTGTAGTAGTAGTAAATTACTCATTGACGTTTGCGTTTAATGTTGTTAGTAGTTGTTAGTGCGCTTAATTTTTTTTTTTGCATTGAATCGATTAATTAAATATCCTTTTATTAATATTTACTCGAGAAAGGTGTGATTTTTTTATTGTTTTAAAATAACTTAAATCAGTTTAATCTCGCGTATTACAAAAATAAAAGAAAATAAAAAAGGTTAAAACAACAAAATGCAACTAAGCCCTAATTTTTACATTTTGCACTTATATACAACACCACCTATATTATGTTAAGTATCCATAAAACTGGCAAATGTAAATACTATTTTACAATTCGTTTATTTTAATGAAAGTATGAATGGTCGAAAATTCTTCGCTTTTGCCAGGAAAAAAGTCTATAGAAACGATAGAAAAAATTGCGTAGAATTTGATGAACCACTTTTAAACGATTAAATCATTAGAGAGGTTATTAACTTTTTTCGATTACAAAAAAAAAAGCTAGATATACAAAAAAGTGTTGTGTAAAAGTGTGACGAAATATCACCAATCCAATGCCAATTAATTAACAAAATAAAACATAGAGAACGACACAGAGCGGTTTATTATTCAAGGTCGCGTTACTTTAGCTTCTATGCAGAACCATGTTAACTCCTGGACCTGTATAATATTCATCGATTTAGTTTATATTTGCTATGTCGAAGTTGTGTATTCAAACCGGTAGTCGGAGTTACATCCTCAACTCCGCTGTCGGATAAGAATCCGCGGATACGTATCTTTCCTGACCTACTCATCACTATCACACTTCCTCCTAATATGGTTTTTAAATCTGATAAGCACGCGTATACCTAACGGTAAATTGGTGGAAGAAGAGAAGCAACTGTGCATCTTTTTAGGCACATGGCGCTCGGTAAAAGTAATCATTAAATTTGTAATACAATTAAGACCCAAAATCAATTTCAACATTGTAATAGGTACACTTAATGATACGATCGTCTTGAATTCACTCCAGTTAGCATACGGATAATTATATGTAAATTTCTATTCAACTATTTGTTAACCTCAATTTCAGTGAAAATCGGGTTATGATTAAAGAGAATTAATTGAAATAGGGGTAGTTATGGTAACATTTTTCAAAACTGCGAAATCTAACACGCTAGATTTCATAAATTCATTACCAGAAAAAAAAATTGATTCGCGCGGAGCTGAAGTGCATAAATTATCTTGTACGGGGATACATTACATAAAACATTACCCGCATAGTTATTCTACTTTGGCGTTAAAATCGCCAATAAGTATAACTTTAGAGTCATTAGATATTTAATGTCCTCGGCAAAATTTATACACACTCTTAGCAGGTCTGTAAATGGTAAAAATACTAATGCAACAATATTCTTATCAAGGACGAATATACGGGACGACCCGGGCGCTACCCGAAATGAAGAAATAATAAAGTGCCGTAATCTGAATTACAATAGATTCCAAAATTCTGCGACCTATGCTCGAAAAAGTCTTCGAAAATTATGTAAAGACTAAATGAATGTGTTGTTGCAAATGGCGGTCATCTGAACGATAGTATAGTGTGTTCCACAAATGATTGTAAGCCGATCTCCGGTTTTACTATTTTCGAATAAAATTTCATTCAAAAATTTTAGTCGACTAGTTTTTGTGTTATTCAAAAACCAACAAAACCGTCCGTCTTCTCTGGATCATTCTATATATTTAATTTAATTAGTTTGATACATTATATCATCTTTTTTTTTTTTTTTAGGTTTTTTTTTGGCCAGTTTAAGTGGATTTTTCAGACTATAAACTTATATTATTAGCCTTAATAAAATTATATAATCTATGCGCATCCAAAAAGATAGAATCTACCATAAGTTCTTCAAGTTGTATTGGAAGCGTATTCCTTGTTGATAAAAATTCAGACATAAAGCTGTCTCAATTTTTGTATTTTGGGCAGGACCAGATCTGATGTCCGACGCTATCTTCGATATTACATATCTCACAAACCACCATTCTGATGATCCCCAATTTGGCAAGATGACTAGGTGAACATGACCACTCCTTAGTCTAACAAACACAGATACAAAATCTTTATGGAGAAGATACCCATGTTTAAACTAGGGCTCTTTTGAAATCGTTTTTTGAATAGCGGCGTATTTTTTTCCTTTTAACAAGCTTTGGCATTCGAAATATGATTAAAAAGAACGGTACAACATTTAAGCTCCGGTATTAACTGTCTCCATTGTAGTTTAACGTGCTTCTCAATAGGCGCAATTAGATCCGATCGAGTAATCGCATCGGCTACCTCATTTCCACGGACGCCACAGTGGGCAGGGATTCACTTAAACTTCACATTAGTTCCACACTTGTAAAGTTGCCAAAGCCACTGTCGTATTGATATCTATAATATACTCATTGAAAATTCCAGGAGTCTAGACAGTTGTAAAAGAACACTGATAGAATCAGTGAGTATTAGGATATTTCTTTTTCTTATATAATCTAATAAAAGAAACAGCCTCGTATATGGCATATATTTCCATAAAAAATGATGATCTTGCATAATGCGGAACAACTTAGAGATGTTTCTACTGTGGTAAAAAAAAAACGGCTGTATATCTCGTTTTAGAATGTTCAATAGAGCCATCGATGTAAATAATTTCATAATCGTTGTACTCCTCCAATACTGACTCGATAATTGTTAACACCATTTGGGAGACTCTTCGATGTATTGAAAAAGCTAGTATCTACCTCTAATCTAAACTGTAGTATCTGGAAGGAAGTCTTATAGAAGGGATCTAAAGACGTCTGTATTAAATTTATCTCGTGCAGTTTGTTACGACTATGAATGAGTGAAGGTAAATTTTTACCAAGCCCGGTATTTATTATTGCGTGCTTTGTACATACGAGTAAGTTGTTTGTTGATTATGTGAGGGTAACGCTGCCTGACTTTAAGGTAAAATTTGTCTGATATAAATTTTTGTCTTAACGAAAAAGGACGCTCCGCAGCTTCTGCCTGTAAGATATTAATGCGAGTGGAGCGAATGGGCCGAAAGGCAACATTCTACATCAGCTGTAATTTTTTTATCTGTGTTTTATTAAAAGTAATGAACGGCGCAATATAATCTATATGAGATCTGATGAGTGCTTTATAGATCTGAAGACCTACTACTGGATGGGCACCTCACTTCATTCCGGTAATGGCTCGTAGTACATTAAATCCTTTGTTGCACTTTCGTAACAAAAATCTGGTCTCTTTATTCCATGACATTTTAGGGTCAAACATTACCCGCAGGTATTTGGCGAACTGCTCGAAGACGATAGACTTTTTATTATTGCGCAGTAGTGGTGATGTACGGAAGAATTTTCTTGTGAACAAGATATCACGAGTCTTATCCATATTAATATCCAATTGTAAAATAACTAGAAGACTTTGCGATTTATTTAGCGCTATCTGTAATTTTTGAATTACTAAGTCTATAGAAGCAGCTGCTCCACTTATCACCAGATCATCTGCATACTGAAATATCACTATCGATTTATTTTGAATTTGTTCTATAGATTTCGTATCAATTGTGTATAATAACGGAGTAAGCAGGCTACCTTGGACTAAACCTTTGCCAGAATAAACCGAGGCATATTGCGTACCTTTATATTTTACAGTTAACTTTCTACCATAAAAATAGTTAAATATCCATGTACAAATTTTTTTGTGGACAGATTGACATTATCATAAGCCGACTGAACATCAATAAAAACAGACACTCCATTTATAGGTCAGATGATTCTGAATATATAATGTAAAAGAACTTAATTCATCAGTAGAACTAAATCCTTTAAACCATATTGGGTTGTCGAAATTTGTTTGACGTTATAGGCCCACCATTCTAGAACTTCAGAATATTTTCTAACGTTTTTCCCATACAAGACAATAATGAAATAGTACTGTGTGATTTATGGTCATCAGGATTTTTTCCCGGTTTTGAGTATAGGGCAAACATAATGTTCCTTCCACTGAGGGGGAATGTATCCTGTGTTTATCGATTTATCATAAAAAATTAAACTTTTGTATCATTTTGTATGATATACTATCCACTCCTACCGTTGTATCTTTATTATGATCTAGACTACGAAATAATTTCTCTTTCGAGATAGAGTTTTCAAAAAAAAAAAAAAAAAAAGGATAGATCTGCTCCATTATAAGAATCGACTGGGCTTTGAAATTGTTGTATAAAGCTTGTAAGCCACTGGATGTCAGTTGGGTTTACACATATAGGAAGAAGGCTTGTAAACCTTTTAATTCTCTGCATATCTCCTTGGTTCACAAACTTGGTACTACTACAAAATTTTCGGAAGTTGTTCCTTTTTGTTGTTTAATAAATCGTTTAGTTTCGGCTTGTTTCTATATTGTATGTAATTCTCAATCGTAGGAGATGAATTGTAAATTGCTAGTGCTTTTCTTCGCAGAGCAACATATCGATTACATTCTGCAAGTGGTGCTGTTTTATTCACCGCTGAAAGAATCATGTTATACATGGTCCAATATTGAGATTGTAGAGACATGCCTGAGAAATCCTCCAAATTGAGATCCTGTATTTCTGTGGTTATACAACGTTGGTATTGAGCCCAGTCGACCCTTTTACGATCTCTCGAAAAGAAACAGCAACTTCGGATGTCATCTTCTAGTTTGTCGAGTTACATTTTTATCCATGTCTTCAATACGACAAGTTATGAGAAAGTTGCAGATCTTTAATTGCACCGAGAATTTCAGTTTTATTTTTAAAGTTAGATCGCTACCCTCAAGAAAAGATAGTTTAAAAATTATTTCCCCCATCTCAAAAAGGCTCTTTTGTTTTGCCAAAACGTATGTTATGACATAATTCAGTTGCCATTTTGGATTGACGCAGAGACTTCTGAAATAAAAGTTGCTGCGCGGTTAATTGATTTTTTAATTATTTTAATTTTTCTTAATTCGATATTAAAAGAATGATGGTAATCATTTTCGTGTAAACTCGAAAAATGTCTCTCGAGATTTCCTTTCTTGGACAAAGCGACTGTAATAGGCATATCAAACATAGTAAAAAAATAAAGCTCTTCAAATTCATTATGTTAATGATAAGTTTTTGTTTTTCCTATTCATTTTTTATCTGAAATTAAAATTATTAAATTTCTATATTAAAACAAAATTTGTAACTATTTTTATTGCTTTTAACTTAGCAAAATATAAAACATATGTCTCTCAACTGACGCTAATGTCAACTGTGAAATATTAAAAAAATAGCCGAAATTGTAATCATTGAATAAAATAAATTACAAAATTTAAAATTTGACATTACATAAATATTTCATAAATACGTATAACTGCACGTAAACCAAAACCAAAGACAAACGTACATAAATATCAAGCGCACTGAAACTCAAGCATGCTCGAAAAATCGAAGTGCTCAAACTCCTCAAGGAGCAAACCGAAAAATAAAACATATTTCACATAAAGGTACACTTATCTTTAAAACAGAACAGAACGAAGAAAAAAATGAATGAAATGGAATATACAACAAACTTTTAAAAAAATAATTCTCACAGCAGCCGCATTCATTCCCAGAGGCGACTGTTTCTAACGATCGTGAGGTTACATGTTTTTGGTGTGGCGCGTGTACAATGGCTGAAGAAAAAAATCGCGTTGCTGTAAAGTAGCCGTGTTGGAAAGAACGGTAAAAACAATTTCAGTATCGCGCTACCAATACTAGCTTAGAGTTGCCACATAGTAAAAAATAACAGAAATGTGCGAAATTTTTAGTACACATTTTAAATTGAAAGATTTATTATTTAAAATTTCTCTGCGATCGACTGTCAGACTGTTCGCGATCGACCGTTTGCCCACGCCTGGTATAGATGGTAGACCTGCTAGAAAGCGTTAAGCTTTATGTACTTTGCTGGTTGTGTAGTTTTTCCGAGGCTGCACGAAAATCAATAATATAAAAGTAATGTAAAATAAAAAGACCTACTAACAGCAAAATTGCAGCAACGATTTACCGGATTGAATATAAAATAAATTCGAAACACAACGCGATTATAACCTTAAGATAATTATAACACAGATTTTCTCCATGATTCACAGGCTACTGTCAATATTCGTGAGTTAAACGTATATCGTAGAATACTTTTTTTTTTCTCATTGAGAAGACTGAAAACACAACTGTGATGTCGCGATTAACTCCGTGAGTATTTCATCAAGTGCGATTTCCATTTCGGACATAGGCGTTACCTATACATATTTTGTTGTACAGTGTAAATCGCGTACAAGGCAAACATAATATGACGTAATCCGGAGGAACTGATTGTAATCGCTCTGTTGTCGTGACGCAATGCAGCCCCTCGTTTTTGTTTTTTGTAATGTACTATGTTGTTCCTACCACGCACATGGTGTTATACGTGGTGGTTTGCCATTGCCTTCCACGCGATAGTTGTTATCTCTCGTTTCACACGTGTTTCTTCGCGTTGTAAGTTTCGTGAGGTATTTCGATTTAAAGTAAATTAAACTGTTGTGTATCGCTATTTAGAAATAACTTCTAATACAATTAACTTCTGTTCGTTTCCGCTGCCTGTACTATTTAGCACTAGGCATTGTTAGTGTATTTTTCTTCTCTCTCGCTTTTGTTCGTACGCGCGTGATTTCTTATCTTTATAATGATACGCTCGCCGACCGTTTCGAGACGAAACTCTGTGCGAGATGACAGCTGTTCATCGATACCGTCAACTAGTGCCGGAATTATCCAACAGAGCCCGAACGATCGAGCAAATGAATCAGGTATTATTTTATCTAATAGCTGCACCGCTAACGTAGACGAAATGCAGTGGCAAACACAAAAAACTAAAGGCAAAAGTTCCCCTCTTAAACGAAAGAAATACGAAGATTTCAAGATCGAAGTAAATAACAGATACAAAACGTTCGATATTAATCAGGAAATTGTTGATAGTGCCGTACACGACGCGCCGTCGCGATCGCAAATGCCATCATTTGTGTTTAATGGTCCGCTATCGGATCATAAAGACACACTGAACCTAATAAAATCTAATTTAAAGAACGAACTTAAAGTTATAAGCATAATAAATATTATCTTTATAGTTATAGTATAGACGATTATAATAAAATTTTATACCTATTAACTAATAATAAGACAAAATTTTATACGCATACACCGAAGGATCTAAAGCCAGTTAAATACGTGTTGCGAGGACTTCCCGTAAATATTTCATCTGAGGAGATTTCGGAACAGATTTCTGCAACGATTCCCGTTTTGCGGGTTCAACAAATGTCTAAGGTTAGTTCACACGATCGAAATCTGAAAATTCTTATTCCTCTTTACAACTGTCCTCCTAACACATCATTTAGACAGATTCTTAATATTAAAGTAATTTCACATTGTTCGATACAATGGGATAAATATAGAAGCTCGAATAGGATTATCCAATGTTTTAAATGTATGTCCTATGGTCATATCGCACTCAACTGCCATAAAGACCGTGTTTGTTCTAGATGTGGCGACTCGCATGATTCAAACACCTGCTCTCTACCGAATTTAAAATGCATTAATTGTAAAGGCTTACATCAGTCGAATAGTCAAGATTGTCCTGTTTTTCTTAAAATTTCCAATGTTGTTTATAATAGAAAGCTTCCCTTACCAACTAGGAGTTCTAACGCTACATCTTCAGCTACTAATAATAACACACATGCCGTAAATAATAATATTAATTATAATATAGAAAATAACGTCAAAACTAAAACATACGCGCGAGCTGCTAGTGGTACTTCTTCCACTAGCTGTACTAAAAATCCCGACGTATCACAAATTCGTCTAGTTTTAATTTAATCACGAATATACTTCAGTTAATTAAAGATCTTAATCTACAAAAAATTTATGATTTTATTAAAGTAGCGGTAAATAGACTAAAAACTGCTGGTGACATATTTAGTAAGATTGCTATCATAGCTGAAATTGTTACTGACTATAATTTCAGCTGTGATTAATTCTCTTAGTAATATTAACATGTTGGGATGGAACGCAGATTCCATTAAAAATAAATTCTTAGAACTCGGACAGGTATTACGTGATTACAATATTCATGTTGCTTGCGTCAGTGAAACCAAACTTGACCCTACTCATAAAATGAAATGTCCCGAGTACGAGGTATGTAGACTTGACCGCAATTCACGCGGAGGTGATGTAGCATTATTTATTAAAAATGATCTAATTTACTCTCCTGTGTACACACCTTATTTAAATAAAATTGAAGCTACGGGCATGTCACTACAGATGATTAACTATAAGATAATTATATACTCCGTATACTGCCCTCCAAAAATTTCTAATAAAAATTTGTATGAAGACATTCTAAAACTTGTATCATCCTATAACAAGGTGTTAATTGTTGTAGATTCCAATGCCCGACACAAAGCCTGGAATTATTATTCGAACAATTCTGCAGGAAACTGTATATTACATATGTCTAATAAATTTAATTTTCAAATAATACCTCCTAATGACCCCACATTCTATCCAGGCAATCATCTTTTCCACCCCAGCGTTCTTGATTTTATATTGGCAAAAAACGTCTCAACGGTATCTACACCTGTTTCTCTACCTCTAATTCTGTTTAAAATCACTCAGTCTTGTAATAAACTTCCTGTAAACTCTACGTCTTTAAAAATGCTAACTGGAATGAATTTCGAAATTATATCTCTGATGATAACATTACGCCACATGGCCCTAGTAAGTCGAATTTAGAAATTGATGAAGAGGTGGACCATTTTGTTAAACTTATCATAAAGGCAGCTGATAAAGCGATTCCAAGGATTACTACCACTTCACGTTTTTATCAACCATCTTCCAGTACCTTGGCACTGGTGAAGTTCAAAAACTATATCAGACGACAATATCAGAGATATCGTAGTCCAACTTCTAAGAAACTATATAATTACTTAACCCGTATGGTAAAAAATAGACTCAATGAAGACCGTAATATCCAATGGAATTTAAAACTCAGTAAGATATCAACTTCAAATTGTAGTCTGTGGAAAACTGTAAAAATATTTAATAATGCTGAGAATCATCTACCTCCACTTACTGATGGTAGTCTTACCGCGTACTCTGACAAAGATAAAAGCAAACTCCTAGCAAATATATATTATTCTATGCATAATCAGAACTTACATGTGACTTCTGCTTTCCAGAATAAAAAAGTTTCATCTAGCGTTAAAAGGTATTTAAGTGGTGAATTAGCTTCTGTCAAAGAGGTGCGTTACTATATCAAGACACTTAAATGCACGAAATCTGTCGTATAGACAACATTTTTACGATCTTTCTTAAGAACTTTAAGGGAATTGTCTACGCTATTACTTTCTCATTTTCCTGAATCCTGGAAAATATCCAAGGTTGTACCTATTCCTAAAGCCGGTAAAAATTTATCTGACCCTAAAAACTTACGTCCTGTTTCGCTACTTAGTAATCTTGGAAAAATAGCCGAAAAAGTTATTTTGCACAGGTTAAAACATTTTACTGAAAAAAATAATATCTTGCTTGGACAGCAATTTGGGTTTAGAGACAATCGCTCTACAGTTATGCAGTTAGCAAGAATTACTGATCATATTACTGATGCTTTTAATAAAAATCTGCACACCGGACTTCTTCTCTTAGACATAGAGAAGGCGTTCGATACTACTTGGCACCTTCGTTTAATATATAAGTTTATCCAATTAAAATTCCCTAATTACATTATACGTCTTATTAAGGATTATTTAACTAACAGAAGTTTCGTAGTAAAAATAAAACATACACACTCTGACATTAAATCTATTCTAGCTGGTGTTCCCCACAGGGAAGCATCCTAGGACCCTATCGATTTATCTTATTCATTAACGACATTCCTAAAATTAAAACCTCGGATATGGCTTTATACGCGGATGACACTGCCATATATTGTTCTTCGTACCGAATAGATACTGTACAAAAGAGATTAACAGAAGGTTATAAAGAGGTTAAATTCATATTTTAACAAATGGAGAATTAAATTAAATTCTGAAAAAACTGAATCTATCTTATTCACTAAAAGAAGACCGCGATCTTTTACTCCAGTCCTTATAAATAACAAAGCTATGGATTGGAAAACTCATATTAGATATATAGGTGTAATATTAGATAAAGGACTTACCTTCTCGAAACATATTGAATACGTATCAAATAAAATTCATGCATCCCTATTCAAATTATATCCGGTCTTTAATAAACGTTGTCACGTTAATTCAGTTAACTAATTATTTATAAAAATATTATTATACCGAAAATGTTATACGCGTGTCCCGTATAGTCTTATGCAAGTAGTTCTAATTTAGGTAAATTACAAAGACTTCAAAATAAGTGCTGTAGAATAATACTTAAAGCCCCTCTGTGTACAATAGAATTGATAGTATGCATGACACATTGAAATTATCGTATGTCGAGGATATTATTATCCAACACACAAAGAGATTTTTTGAAGGGTGTAAACTCAATCAAGATCCCATTATTAATAATATTGGCGATTATAATCGTACTAGTTTGCAATTAAAATATAAACGGTACAAACATAAGAGGATAAAGCCTTACTATAGTACCAGCGTTTTTTTTTTATTTTTATTTTATTTTTATTTTATTTTTATTTTTATTATTACTTTATTTAGTTTTTAGCATTCTAATAAAAGTACTATTATTCTTATTTAAGAGGCCGATATAATGTGTATTCAAGTTTTGGTGGTGGTTTTTCCTGAAATTATATTTTGTAAAAAAATTGTATAATTATCTATTTTATTATATGCACGTGGTATGAGATGTAATTTTTCGATACACGTAGTATACTAAGTTTGTTGTTCATGTAAATTTAATTATTGTAAATACACTTTTACTTACTTACTAATATTCGGATTATTTATATTTTTATTTTTTGATAATTTTGTATTGGAAATCGCCACCTTCCGTATAGATCTAGTCACTCAACTTATCACGCATTTTAATTTCGATAATCGTTCACTTCGATTGTAAAATTATATATTTATTTTAAAATAAAGTTATTTATCGTATCTAGTTCAGTGTTCAACATACTCCTGTGTATTGCTTTCATTCGATCATAGTTCAAACGGATCACTTAAACACCTACTCTACAATGGATTATTTTATAAGTAAATTCAGTCGTTTTCAAGTTGAAATGTAGTATATCCATATGTGAAAAGTTTTGTATATTACGTACTGTTATAAAAGTCAAAAAAAAAAACCTAAAAATTAATTACAGACTATTATTTGATTAAAAAGTAAATTTCGTATATTGAAATAGATTCTAAATCGACTACAACATAAACAAAATTGTAGTTAATATATTGTTTTTTTTTTTTTTAATTATAAATGAAACCTAGCCCAGCTGGCCAATAAGCGATTATCCGATCGTATATTTAGAATAGAATTTTTGTCTTTCTAACGCAATACGTTATATATATATATATATATATATATATATATATATATATATATATATATATATGCATTTTTTAAACATATCTTTTATGTGTATCTTCAATTTTAATACAAATTATCCGCATTGTACTTACTGCAAATACTAATAAATGTTTTGTTAGGCAAAATTGCACAACCAAAGTTCAATGCCTTATGATATAGTGTATTAAGGGATATTTTATTCTACTTCTGGTTATACTTACCAAAAAAAAAAAATTAATTAATGAAAATAACATTGTGTAAACTATTTACATAATTCCTATAATAGTTTTTTAAAAATAAAACGCGTACAAATTTATTTAAAACACAACGAAAAAAGTTTATTAGTTCATTGGATACAATTAATATTTTCCCGAGTTTCGATTAACTAATAAGTACGACACACATATAGCATACTTGCACTAACAAAAACAAGTTATATTTGTTTACATATATTATATATTGTGTGTTGGTTTCAAAGTAACGCTTTTGAAGAATATGTATAAAAGTCGACAAAAAAATCTATCTGTCCATCTACTTTCGCCGTCATTAATATGGAACTTGTATTTGATAATACCAACGACGGCCCACTTGGCTGTAAACCATGCCTGAAAACAAACGACAGAACACTCATGTTACAGCTAAATATAAAACCATGATCAAACGAACACAAGTTATATTGAATTTTAATCAATAATACATACAGGGGCACCGAAATACTTTTAAAAAAACCATTCCACTTCTCTATCTCATATATATATATATATATATATTTGAATGTGGCGATTTAAAAAAAAAAAAGAGTTAAAATCACAAAAAAATTTCATTATGAAAAATCACAAAGCTTTTCGACTATTTAGCCATTATCAAACGAATATAAAAATATAAACTATATATATATATATATATATTATTATTTTTAAATTAAATTAACGTGCCATGTACAGCAGCCACGGCTAGAGGCACGATAGGAAAAGAGGACTAGATTGAGGAATAGAGACGGGAAAGATGGAGGAAGATAATTAGATTCGACAATGAAACATGATCATCTTTGAAGAGGAGATGGAGCGAAGGAGGAAGATTAAGAGACGCTCGAAGCAAGGAGTATGAGGGAAAATCGACTAGAATATGGGAAACGGAGAGGACAACATTACAACCGGGACACACAGGAGCCAAAGTTCTGTTAATGAGATATGAATAAGATGCGTATGTTCCCAAGCGTAATCTGGTGATAACCACATCATCTCTACTTGAAAGCGAAGTTATCCCGGGATCAACCGAATATTTGATTTGCCGCAACTTGTTGGTTTATAGCGTTAGCTACATAAATTTATAAAAATATAAAATGTAAAAGTTGTTACTTAAGTACACAATTTACAAAAATTATCAAAAACAGTATTTTAAAATAATTTGATATTGAATGTGGTAAACAAGACAATATCAGCAATATAAAATTTATACATAAACAACACAATAACAAGTAAAATGAAAAATAAAAATATCCAACAATATAAAATTTGCACATAAAGTCTTTCCTATGGGCACCGGTAACATCGAGGAAGTCCCGACAATGGTATTGTCTTTAGTTTCTGCACACGATATCGTTTGTTTTATACAGTCCGAACATCGGAAACTTTGGGAACAGACACATAAGGAGAATCTCGGTAGTATCAATTCAACCATATCTTCCTAAATTTCCATATTTCTAACTTTAAAAAAAAAAAATGAAAAGTAATTATACTAATCGGCAAATTGTGATTCTGGCATTACTTGTTACCGGATCGTCCATTTCTTATGCAACTTAGAGAAACTGCTTACTGTCCTCTCCATAGTTGACGTGCGACAATCCTGATCGCGTGTTCGAACATTCTTCTTCAATAACATTACGTTCTTAACTATATCATAAATGTAACTGTCCTCCGTACAATGTATTGTCCCTTCATCTTGGGAATTTACATCTGTTTCCAGACATAGCGAAATTCCTAGAAATATTACCCATGTTTATAGAAATATGAGTTAGTTCCTACGCACAGTAAGCTGTAAAGACACTCCATGAAGAAAATGTAAATTCCACTGCTACGTAACTGGTTTAGCTATATATATATATATATATATATATATATATATATATATATATATACATATGTATGTGTGTGTGTGTGTTTTAAAATTAAATTATCGAATAAACTGAACAAGCCGAAAAAAAGCGAGAACGATATTTATAAGTTTCCTATCATCAATTTCGAAAGTTGGTACGTGTGACGTCGCCTAAGCAATCCTTATCAATAAGAAGGTGACTGACAGAGAGAGATAACAACGCAATGCTTTCGGGCAAAACGAGATGGTTTGCTATTGTCTATATTTACGAGTATCTGAAAGTCAATTGCATCTTAAAAGAATTTACGCGACGACTATTATCGTCAACAAAAACTAAACTGTCAAATTCATCCAGCACAACGTAATAAAAAAGTATAAATACTGCTAATCGAAGAAAATTCTTCAATGATATCCGTAGACCTAATTACAAACGAAATTGGTTATGTTTCCGAAATTAATGAAAGCCCATCATCGAGTTTTACCGAACATCGTGGCTAGCATATTGTACATTACTTTTGGGTACAAAATAGGCTAGCATTATTCGAGGCACTAAATATAACACAGGAAATATAATGTTACAAGTTGGGTGCTACTGCCTTCATGGTCTCAATAAAAAAACATCATGCCCCGAGGTGAAATCATCTTCGACCTTCAAACTGACAATCCAGCGCTCGAGAAATTACACCATATGTCTGTGGTGCGTGTGCGATTTTTTTTTGCCGAACATCATTTTTTTTCTAATTTGAAGAAAATGTCTAAAACAGCGCTCTTTTTTTCATATTAAAAAGAAACATTTCTGAAAGACGTTTAAGACGTAATGAACTCACGAGTACTAAATCTAAAGATTGAAGTCACCGAGTACTATATTCCCTGCGTGCACACACAACGTATTAAAATACGTAATTATTTCATCCGTACTAATATATTTCTTTAAAGAAATAATTAATTATCATACACACACGCATATATATATATATATATATATATATATATATATATATATATAATGCAGATTTTTGACGAACGTCATTTTCTTTATCATTTAAAAATGTCTAAAATAATTTTTCACGCGCTCTTTCGGCATTAAAAAAAAAACTTTGACGAATGTGTTTTGACGAAGATTTATCGAAAATATAAAATTAACTTAAACTACACGATTTTCACACGAATACACGCAATGAAATTCGTAATAAAAATCATCCCTTATTTAACAGAAATATAATCGATCGTTGTGAATTAGAGAACTTCCATACCGACCCTGACGAAAGACAAATTAAGTTCTTTACTGAAATTTCGGACAGACGAATGAATTTATTCAATCGACCAGATACAAAATATAATAATAATAATACTAATTTCGCTTTATTAATTCGCGACCAAAGTTACGGATATATTTTTCGCGTAGAACTAATGAAACAACGAACCTGATAACTAAGACGTATTCATTCGATAGTTCTAAAGAAATTCGCTCGTTTTATAATAACGATAATAATCTTATATATTGCAACTGTTAATTACGGTCGACTTACTAACACGTCAAAATGTTATACTAAATCGTGAATCAGGATCCGCGGCAGAAATAAATAGACGATTATTTAGAAGTGGCAGATAATATAAGTCTCTTCATAAAATTATTCACAATTTATAAAATATAGGGCGCGACCCAGAATAGACGGAAGGGTTTGTTGTTTTTTGAATAACTCAAAAACTAGTCGACCATAATTTTCGAATAAATTATTTTAAAATAGGAAAACAAAAGAAAGATTATCTTAAAATCATTTGTGGACACACAATATCGTTCAGACGACCGCCATTTGCAACAATACATTCATTCGGTCTTTTTACAACATTTCCGAGCATAGGTCGCTGAATTTTTAAAATTTCTTCAGAAATCCGACTTTTCGGGTGTTCCAGTTAACGCGGCTCTTAAGGTATCCCCACAAAAAAATATTCTTTTCGAAACTCTCTTTGCACTGTCGTGATCGATTCCTACCGAAATTAACGTCCACGCAAAACGCGCGCTCGTTTCGTTACAAACTGGAGCTGAACAAAAAAGAATCTCTCGTGTGTACACTAAACGGTGTTACCAACTTTGCTATTAAAAAAACAGTCCGTCTTCTCCGGCCCACCCTATACATGTGAATCACAGGATCCGGCAGAAGGAAATCTCGACTATTGTTTAGAAGTAGCAGATAATAAGTCTTAATGAAACAAAGTAGAAAATTGTACGTAGTGTTTATATAAAATACATACAGGAGGATCAATAATACTATCAACGTTAAAGATACTTCAGCGTGTGTGCATCGAAATAGTGTAAATATGTGTATATATATATATATATTACTAACGTATAATTAATAGGATGCACAATTCCATCTATGACGGAGTATAGTTTAACATTACTACGTAACCAACTCGATTCGTCCGAAGTGACGTCGTTAGCATCTTTACGACGACGATTACGATAATCGTAATTGTAGGTTCGTCCGTTAACTATAAAACTGATAGCCAAATTAATATCGTCGACTATCGAGTAAATCAACAAAAGGCAAACGCCGCTTCTGACGTCATCATTCCCGTATTTATCGTAGTACTGATGTTCATTAATAATATTATTATAATTATTATTATTATTATTATTATTACTATTATAGGGTAGCTGATTAGTACGATACGTTTTGACGCGTAAATTAAGCTCGCGAATTAAACTAAACGTATGCGAACATTTGCCTCTTTTCGTATAAACGGTTAATCGGGTTTTACGGCACGGCGTAGTATCGTCATTCGGAATATGTTGCTGATAATAATAACGATGACTGAGATCATTTTTCGACGGCGAAAAATAAGCCTCGTCGTTTAAATTATAAACGTTTTGAAAATTGTCCGGTACGAAATTAACATCCGACAAGAGAGCGTCGCCGTTAACGAGGGTCGTCCATCTTTTCGTTAATAATAAGGACGCGTTATTATTTTCTCTGACGGTTCGAATTATCGGATTAAAACCGGACATTACGTACGATCTACTAACGGGTATCCAATTATTATTATTATTATAATAAGTTTCGTTGGAAAAATTTAAATTATTAACGAAATAGAACGAAATTACGAAAACGATCGCCGAATCGGAAAACATCGAAAAAATTTAATATAAAAACGAGAGAAGAATATTTTAAATGAAAATTTTTAATTTTATTACCGTATCCGGTAGAAACGACAACTTGGACGTGTATTTTTCGAAAAACTAATCTTTCGCCTAAAACTATTTGAACGGTATAAAACGGAATACGAGAATATTACGTTTTATACCGATCAAATCCTATACATACATACACGTACATACTTATAAGGTGAAAGCGTTGACGACACACGCCAAAAACCGGGAAGATAAGATATCTATAACATGCGGGCATTTCTCTGTAACGGTGTCTCAACTGATTATAATACGTGTATAAGCGTTATTTCTAAACGTACATTTTTTCTATGACAGACACTTTTACCTCGACACTCCGGAAAAAACGAGAGCTAACGAAATATGTTTAAAAAAGAAAACATCCGTGCCTCGTGGTGCAAGGGAGAAGTGAAACTTCTAAAAAAATTATACTAATAATCAAGATGATATTTTATGACTTATTAATAAAATTTATTTTTGATAATTAATGAATCAAATTGATAAAGAAAGCGCATGACAATAAGAACAATAAATATTTGCAAAGATAATACATAACATACTACCTTTGGAGCTGCTGCAACGCAATAAAACGTATTTTGACAGACAGGTTGTTGGTAGTGAAGGTACATTTATATATATATATATATATCTGCCCGTTATTTCGTCGACGCCCTTAATGCAACAAACGTGGTTTGATAGTCGAGTGTTGGTAGTGGACGCGCATACACACACACACACACACACATATATATATATATATATATATATATATATATATATATATTATATATTTGTCCAGCCTATGTATTCCGCTTGCTCATTTTACGGATTAACTCCCCATATACAAGCGCCAATAGAGGTTTCACTTCAAAAACCATAATTGGTCATCTCATCACATATGTCGTATTACACATATACTTCGAACAGTTACCTTTTTATAGAACGTATCTAACAAAGATTATCAACTATGATGTTATTATATCTGTACACATACGTCTTTTTCTTTTTTGAGTCAATCTTATATTTACTTTACTACAGGAATAAATAAATTTTACGAGACGTGCAAAATGTGTTAAAATAAATTGATTAAATATAATAGAGGGTAAAGTTACAAGCAAAAGGATAGGAGGAATACTATGAACGTCTACAATGAATAGTGCGTTTACGATCGCTAGAATATAAGTAAATATCGAGAACTTCAGACACTGGCTACCAACAGGGCATATGATGGCTGCAGCGACGAGATATTGCATTTAGCGAATAAAAAAAAAAAAAAAAAGTCGAACGGTTTTGTTTTTCGAATAGCGCAGTTGGTAACACTGCTCTGACGCAAACCACGTTCTCCGCGTTTAGTGTACACATTCGTTTTTGTCCAATTTCAGCTATCACGGCATACTATTACGAGAATGAGCGCGCGTTTTGCATGAAACGTTATTTTATGGCATGATAATTGAAACAGGACAAAACCGAATCTCTCGTGTGTACACTAAACGTTCAGTACGCGGTTTGCGTTGTAGCAGTGTTACCAACTGCGCTATTCAAAAAAACAAAACCGTCTGTCTTCTCTAGGTCACCATATATTTAAATATTTCTCTTCCTTTAAATCTACCACTGTTTTATTACATCGAACAATTCGTCCCTAGTCTTTTCAACTTCCACAGAATTTAACATTTTCTATACACGAATTTTATCCGGTCCTATCATTTTACGCGCTCTAGAATATGCTGACTATCATCATCATCATCATCATAATCGGATTACTGGCTATTTTAATGCATCCGATATAATTTTTCTATTTTGGCTTTCCAATATAGCTTGAATTTGGTGATACTATCTATTCACCGAGTCGGAGGCTCCATTTACTCCTTTTCTCTTCTATCCGTCGAATTACTACGGATTTTACTAAACTGTTCTCATTTCTTCGCAACATATGACCATATTATTTTAGAATTTTCCGTTTGGCATTAAGTATAAAGGCGCTGTTCCACGTTTAGCTCTTTTAGAATTGTGGTGTTTGTCTTCTTCCCCGTCCATGGAATTTTAAGCATTCTGCGCCCTATTCACATCTCAAAGGCGTCAATTTTTTGCCTATTCTGCTCCATATGCAAATATGGTAAATATTAAAGTATTTACTAGCTTTATTTTCGTTGAGCGAGTAATGGAATGATCTCTCCCCAAATGTTATTTAATCTCATCATTGCAGATTTTGATAACACCTCTTCGCTTCCGACGCGGCTGTTTATTAATGATCCAAGGTTTCACTATTTCTATATCCTGTATAGTGTTTTGCTTGTAGGAATTGTTGTTTTTATATATTACCATAATTTTTATTAATTAAAAATCCCAATTTTTATATTACGATAAAATTAATGTTGCGGAATCAACTCTTTCTCGACCATTGAATACAGTCTTTAACTTTTTATCTTTTGCAGTTCATATACATTTTATCTTAAGTTATACGCTCTTTTATTGTATGTGTCTCGTTTCTGTAATTTTGATTCGTATATTAAATGTTCTATGTCTTTGCCTTTGATCACTCTACATTCACTTATACTCTTTTTTACCCATTCTATCGGCTTCTTTATGTAGATGGAACGATTTTTCTTATCAGGCTCGTTATTACTTTATTATTTTGTCGATGTTTTTTCAATCCTCTTTTCTTGCATATAATTGTTAATTTTGCTCGCTCGTTTTCCTCTTCAATATTTTCGGAAGTAGTATTTCATTATGCAGTACTTTGTGATTCTGACATCAGCAACTGACATGGTGGATAATATACTACATTTAAAACGTACATTTACTATTTACCTGATATAAAATGACCTTCTACGTATAAAATAGATATTCGTAATCGTTGCAAAACTGTACCAAAAGATCTATCTGGTCATTTATAACACGTTCAAATGACCTCGTATTATTTTTCACGTGCATTACTTTGGCGTTATAATCGCGCATAACATGTAATTTCAATGTATAAAATAGTGTTCAACTCATTTGTGGATTATTTATCGAAAGATAATAATGTTTGCGAAATAACATTATTACACCTTTCTCGGATGCTTTTCATCTCCGCTACTTAGATAATACACGACTATATCATCCAGTATGATTTTTACAGATCAACGCCATATCACCTTACTTCAGCGTCATATGAATATTGCTGAACACCCGGGGCCAAGAGCAAGGTTTTGTCCTACATGGTGATTTTTTTTTAAAATTAAAGTAGCCTTGCGCTAATTTTCTCCGGTCCGGTTATATAACCGTTTTTGATATATATATATATATATGTATATATATCATGTTTAGTTGTATCTCTTGAATAGTCATTACTAAGTGCTTCACGCCTAAATTCAGTAATGATTACGTTAGTTGCAATGTTAATGATATTAGTCTATTTACCCAGTTACAAATTTGCGGCTTAAGATTTTTAAACAAACAACTCATTCGTCATTTGATCACACGGAGAGTTATCAACAGTTTTTAAATAATCTCGATACGATGTAAGAGACAAATAGAATTAATTTTCCTATAATTAATATCGAAATATTTCGAATTATATTAGTATAAAATTGAAGATGAAACCCAAAATTAGGATGAGATACGGATTTCAAATAAACAACTGTTTATAGTAATTGTCTATCCAGATAATAAATAACAATTTGAAAATGGGAAAATTTACTAATCAAATTCAAAACTGTAAAATGCATTAAAAATGGGGCGTAGCTAGTTATCAAATTGAAAAAAAGAAAAAACTAAATCATCGCTTAAACGGTTTCTCGCCTTATTAGAAAATCAAAAATACAATCAAAATGAGATAAGCAGATTAATTTATTTTAAAAAATAACGTAAGAATGAATGACCACAAGTATCACAACTCAAAACAAACACACTCAGAAATGCGAATGATTCTATTGACCTACCATCGAAATGTAAATATTTCGCAACAATTTCAACAGTATAAAAATTATTTTTAAAAAAATGGTAGTGTGATCGTGTTATCGACTTACTTTATATTTTTTCTATTATTTGCGGTTTAAAATCCGGTTTAATTACTTTCGATAATTCTTCCGCGTACAAGTCTAACCTTTGCGTCATCTGGAAAATTGTAAAAAAAAAAAATAATCATTGAAGACGATAATTGCAATAATTCGGTTCTTTGAGAAATTGATGAAAAAGGAATCGTCGATTGTGTAAAGCGACGTTTCGGCGATACTAGCGCTTAATTGAGTACAGAATCAGTTCCATAAAGCGAATTTTAACGACTCTGTATTTTACAATCGACAAACTAGTCTTTATTTTATTGAAAAAATCAATTGAAAATTAGTTAAATCACTAATATTTATTTTCTTATAGAAAACACAAAGATTTTCGGCATTTACGCCATTATCAAGTGAAACATTGATTCTTTAAAAATGTTTCACTTGTTAATGGCGTAAATGCCGAAAAGCTTTGTTTTCTATAAGAAAATAAATAGTGATTTAATTAATTTTCAATCGATTTTTTATAAAAAATCACTACATTCCACATTATATAAAAAATTTTTTTTATTGTCTTGTTATTTTGTTTATATATAATAATGCTAAATCACTTGTATAAGTCACAGTATAATTTCAAAGATACAGCTTGTTTTAGCAAATTATTATTGACTTTCCGTTAGTTTTTAATTGCTTTAACGTATGGTCGTTTATTTCAAATAAATAATTACTTCAATTATAATAATAAAATGCAACTTAAAATAAAATGTAAAGAAAATAGAGTACATATTTTTCTCTTACCTGAAATCCCCAGAAGTCCCTAGTTTGGCGGCATAAATTAAGATCCAATTCGGTTACTAGCAAACCGTCAGATACTCGTGAAAGACCCTGTAAGTAATTAAACAAGTTTTACGTTTACATGCCGGTAAATTAAATGATAACAACAAATCGGTATTTCCCTGTTTCGCGATACATTTTCAAATGGCGCCCAAGATAATAACGATTTCTCGCGATTTATTTCCGCCTCCATTATTACCGGCTTAATCATTGTGATTTTCTATTAATCATCCACCGTTTTAACTTTTTCACCTTTGATCGTATCATCATCAGTGATTATTTTCGTTTTAAGTTAATTTCTAGTATGTAGTTTTGCTGTGCATTATGGCTCAACAAATGATTTATTCCATAGATAATGTTAAAGGAGAAGTTATATGTACTCTTCATTTGCGAGTTCTACAAAGTTCTTAAATTATTTAGTTTTTCATATTTAAAGCTATTTACGAGTATTGCTTATTTAGTTTAGATCTGAGATTTTGCAGAAATAAAGCGGGCTATCCATTTCAGGAGCTGTATTCTAAAAAAATAAATAAATTATGATTTTTAAAAAAAAAAAAGCATATATATACAACACATAAGAAGTTAAAATTACTAACAATTTTACTTTAAAAAGATCACAAAGCTTTTCGGCTGTTAAGCCATTATCAAGTGAATATAAAAATATTAATTATAAAAAATATATACGAATTTATAAAAATACAAACTGTAAAAAATATTACTTAGATATACAATTTACAAAAATTATTTAAGTGATAAAGTATTATTTCTAAATAATCCGATTGTGGATGTGGTTAACAACACAATCAACTATCAGCAATATAAAATTTATATACGAACAATAACGATAAAATAAAAATAAATAAATACATCCAACAATATAAAGTTTATACACAAATAATAATAGTAATATTTATCAGACTTTGTATTTTTATAAATTTGTATATATTTTTATAATTTATATTTTTTATATTCACTTGATAATAGCTTAAAATGAGATCTTTCATTAAGAAGACATTTTAGAGATTTGAACTTCTTTTTCGTTCATTTTATCGCACACACATACATATATATATATATATATATATATATATATATATATATATATATATATATACACATATAAATTTGTATTTTGTGTTTTTTTTCATTATAATTACGAAAATTTTATCGTATTATTGTCTACGTGTAAATTTTATACCGTTGGATATTTTTATTTATTTTTATTTTATTGTGTTGGTGTTTGTGTATAAATTTTATATTGTTGATTGTGTTATTTAACCACATTCACACCAAATGTTTTATCCACTTTAATAATTTTTGTAAATTGTATATCCATGTGTGATTTTTCATAAAGAAAAAATTTGGGTGATTTTAACTCTTTTTATTATTATTTTTTTTTTTAACACTCATAGGGAAACATCGGTCAAATATGCCGATTCGCATTTTTGTGTTGTTATTCTGGCTAAACAGGTTTGACTTTAAGTTTAGGCGCTCATAGTATCTTTTCATCCCTCCGAAATTCAGTCGTTATGCATGTGAACGATTAGTTTCGACGTCCGCGTTGTCATCCGTAGTTATTTTTGTCATTTTATTGTCGGTCAGATTTACCTCGTGTTACCTTTGCCGCTATTTTCTTATATGTATAATAGTTATATATACACTGGCAAAGGAAGTTATTGAGTGGGTTTTGACTAAAAAACAAAAAGAGCTTAGTATTCCAACTCAGTCTCTCGTTCGCTGTGTAAAGTAATTGAAGGCAGCAATCGGAATGTGACAGCTGATAATTGGTTTTCTTCGCTGGAGGGAGTAAGCGAGCTTAGTAAGGAAAAGCTCACTTACGTTAATACTTTGAAGAAAAATAAACTATGTATACCAGCAGAGTTCCTTCCTAGCAATAAACGATCAGTTCTGTCTACACTTTATGGTTGCAGAAAGGAGGCAACCCTTCTTTCTTTCGTTCCAAAAAAGAACAGAGCTGTATGTTTGATATCCACCATGCACAACAGCATTGAAACCAATCAGCAGCTGAAAAAACAAGAAATGATTTGTTTCTACAACACCACTAAAGCTGGGGTGGATTCATTAGACATGAAATGTGCTGTTTTCTCGTCTAATCGGAAAACTAGAAGATGGCCCTTTGCGATTTCCTACAGACTCGTAAACATTTGCAGTATCAATTCATCGTGTACAAGTGTTACAAAGGAATACCAACGATGAAACGCTACGATTTTATGAAGAGACTTCGAAAAGAATTGTTGTCCCTCACCTACGAAAGAGAATTCATCTCTAATTTTCCAAGCGACCTAAAGCTAGAAATCAATAAAGTACTGGGAATCAGTGCTCCACAGGTTGGAAATATGCCTGATGATCGCCTTCCAAAAAAAAAACTTGTGAAATGTGCCCGCCAGGAAATGACCGAAAAACTCAGCACAAATGTATAACCTAGCAATCTGTGGCAAGTGTCAGAAAACAGTCTGCACTGACTGTGCTAAAAACTGTGTTTAAACATAAAAATTCAAAGCGCGTAAGTTTTTTATAAATTTTTTCGAACTTCAAATATAAACATACAATCACATTTTATTTGTTAAAATTTTATTTTCTTAATAAAATTGTACATAATAAACAGCTTTTTTATTTAAATGGTCTAACTTTATTTTTCTGTCATTTAATCAACTTAAATATATGAGTATTTAAAAAAAAAAATGGGGCGAAAACTTACAACGGTCAAATTAACCTTATGTTTCTCTTAGCGTTATAAAAATCATGTTTCCCTATAAGTGTTAAATAATTACAGCATTCCATACTTTTCAATATATATATATATATATATATATATATATATATATATATATATATATATATATATACATGTACATTACATACATGTACATTACAATTAAAAAATGTGTACATCGATATTATGAACGAATTTAATGGACCCAACGCTTGTTGTTGTTGTCCAAGAACAAAGGAGCGATGGAATAGTGTGTATGTTAAGGTGTACGTGTGGAATGAGTAATATAAACATTGTATATTTTGATAGAAGAAGAAGATACAAGCAACATGACTCTACGGTTAATTCAATATTAATCGGTTAATTCAATATTTTTATTCGCCAGCTCGAATTTTTCACATCGCGAATGTTATGTTAAAAGATAAAGTATAATTACCGGAGTCCTCACGCCATTCGGAGCTGTGACGTAACTAGAACCGTAAAAATGACCGAAATTTTTATGCGCTGCCTTCCCGTCTCCAGACGTAAATTCATTAGGGAACGCTTCGACTCCGACGCGATTAATCGCGCAAGTATAATAACCGTTCGCTACAGCTGCTGTCCGCGCTTCAAGACCCCATAAATGTTCACTAAACGAAAAAAAAAGAAGCCATTAAATAAATTTATTACGAAGTGTTTCGATAAATTCGAAATTTTGAAACGAGATATATAAATCACAGACTTTACGGATGTTTCATTGATTATAGCAAGACATTCAACTGCGTGAAACGTCGTGGAATTATTAATTAAAATTTTGAAGACGATTGGAATAGATTGGAAAATTAGAAGATTAATATGGAAACTTTTCTGGAATCAGACTGAAAAATTCATAAGAAATATGTGCTCATCAGCGAAGCTAATGTGAGTTCCACGCTATATAACTATTATTCGTCAAAAATTCATCTAGATTATAACCGAATATAAAATATTCCATATGTCGATAAAAATTGATGTAGATGAAAATATAGAAACAAATGAAAATAAAACTTTAAATAATGAAGGTTTGACTGCTACCTATTTTAACAGTATTAAGTTGGATGAAACTAATCGGGCGATGAATCACAAAATGTGTATGTTTTCAAAACTTATAAAAAGTAAAGAAACATAAATTACCAGATGATGTAAGTCACAGTGTTATGGAAAACAATAATTCTCTTACAGCTTTGATGGAAGAAACTAATACTATACACTTGTACGCTCCAAAAAATTAAAATATTACGGTCATATAAACAGACATCCAGATAGGTATTATTTATTCCAACTTGTCCTGAATGGTGTCATCGAGGGACATCGAAAATCAGGAAGGAGGAAAATTTCATGGAGAGCTGATATGCGTCGGTGGTACAACAAGACGTCTACAGAGTTGACAGAATTGTACAAGGACAACGATGGAACAGCCCCATGTGAATCGCTAAACTTCGGTCGGAAATGGCGTAAAAAAAGGATTATCATCGAAAAGGCGAAAATTCATTACATAAATTATATTCGTTGAAAATTTAAGGTTTGTGTGACATCAGAACACTTGGACCACTTAATTTTCTTTTAACGTTAGGTCGCGAGCTTAAATTCGGGACAATCATGTATTTATTTTCTTTTGGCATACGATCTATGCAAAAGAGGATAATAAGTAACAATGCTAATAAAACTTTGTATATTATCTCCCAGCAGCAGAGATTATTCACTATCTGAGAGTTATTTTTATGTACGATATGACGAGCTAAATTCGGTTCTTAAGTTCAAGTTGACTATGTCGTCCAAGACGTTTGAATCGTGTAGACCAACTACCAGTGGATTCGCATGACTCGTTATTCGCTGGATGTAACTGGGTATTTCGAGATCCCTGTGTAAGTCATTGTTCCATACCACGGTGACGATCAGATGCTGCGTAGCAATTTGGCATGGAATCGCTGAATAATATTAATATTGGAATTGCTGTTTATTCCCCCAAATCTGCACGCCGTATGCCCATATTGGCTTGAGGATTATTTTGTATAATTTTTTTTTTCAGTCGACAATTTCGAGTATTTTCCAAGTAGCCAATTTAACTCCTTCTACTTTAAATGAAGTTATTTTCGTTTGGCTATTATATGATCCTTCCATGTAAGCCGTTGATCAAGGTGTAATTCCAAGTTTTTGCCTTAAGTGATACTGGAACACTAATGTATTATTTAAATAAACTGGTGCAACCTTTGTTTAATGTTAAAAAGACTCGTATGGATTTTGTTTCATTAACATTGAGTTTCCATAATTTAAACCACCTTTCTAAATCTGTTATAACCGATTAATCGAAAGAAAAAATCGAAAAATTAAATAGATTTTTATTGTAACGATTACAGATATCGAAATGCTCACATATTGACTTGATCGTTAAATTTCGTATCATTATATATTTGTACGTATCGCACGATACTTCACACTGATTAAATTTGCTACCAACAATATAGTAGTAACACGCTACATGTCATATAACTTAGCTCACAATCTCATTCATCACTAAAGAAAATTGTATCAATCACCTATCACATATACGTATATATTTATATATTGGCAGGAAGTTCATTAAGAACAACTAACCCACAAGAAGTAACTCGCAAAATCTAGATTAAATCGAGAAATTACAAATGTCTGTCTATACACGTCACGTAAGTAAATATACTAAAATTATTAGTATAAACTTTTATTGTACTAGCTGTTCTCTGTTGTATTAAATTTTATTAATAATTATACCTACTGAGCTGTGCGACGTAAGATTTTAATTTAAATACCACGTTGTTAAATTATTCTTTTAAGGAAAATTCACCCATAGACGATTATATTTTTTATATAATAAATAAACGCTTTTAAACTTTATAAATTGGCGACATTCATATAGAAACTATACATTATTGACATTAAAATGAACTTAAACGGTTGTTAACCTTAAACCGGAACAAGTAGCTGACGGATTAAAAACTATTTCTGCTCCGTTCAAACCAAACATCAACCAATTAAGGGGATGATGCCGACCGTAGCAAATATTAACAGCGATGTTACCGAATTTTGTCTATAAAGTAAATATTAACGTAAATATTTATACGCGTTCCTTATATTCGTAAATATATTATTATTTAAAAAAATATTTTATTCTAATCTTTTTTTTTTTAATAACGTGGAATCTTTCTTTGATATTCGATATGCTTTTCCTCAAATACAAACGCTTTATATAAGTTTTCTTGTTACATCATCCGCAGTCGAAGTTCGATAGCTACTAAACCATCATCTCTGGACGGCTCTTGGAGCTGGAGCGCTGATAATTTATACCATCTTATCTGCTTCCAACAAACGTTTTCGCCTACTAGGTTTTCTATGGCCAAAAATACAAGATGGAACAGGTGATATTTTTCTGGGTGTCTACGCACGTGTCCGTAGTATTTTTACTTTCTGGTTCTGATGTTATAAAGCACCCCGGCTTGATTTGACATTTTATTCGACACTATCTAGGTACGGTATTTTTAGTATTCTGTAATTTGCGAGTCATAGTGAAGAGATATATATGTACAAGCTCGTATTAGCCGGCATAAATACCGTTGCCCTGGAGGCACTTACGCAGATTGACAGATGTATCAAATGAAATGGTCGAAGGTCTCGATCTCCCACGAAAGGAGCAACGAATGCGATAAAATTAGGATTAATTAATAATCCGGTCTGTAATTCTGGTCACCTCGTGCATGTGATAGAAAGATTATACGACGATAAATTTCACCAGAACAGGAAACTTTATCCATTTGACGCAGAACCGACATTCGCTAACCTTCGGTAATCGAACAAGATGCAAAAATAATTATTTTTTATACTTTCAGATTCTGTGTAATTTCAGCCGACGTTTAACGCGGTTTAAATCATTGTAAAATGTACGTAAAATGTTAATTAAATATCGTGTACCTTAAAAACGGGATGACCCGTATTGCCTTCCATATAGTAGGTGGATTCGTTAAAATCCCCGACTCTCGGTATATGATTTTTCCGATGTATACCCAGTACATCACCTTCGTTATCAATTACAACGCTCGTATTCCAAATAGTATCGCTTTTAACTTCGTCCCGTTCCAAAATAGGCGATATAATTACCATATTATGCCGTTTACAGAACTACGCGATTAAATAAAAGGGTTATTAACACTTTATTGAAATAATATCCATACGACATAAACGTGTTACGGAAAATGGATATAACTACTTTTTCATTAATTTCAGTCGATCGATATGTTGTCATCCGCTCGTAATAATAATGACGCGACCATTCTGTATTTAGATTCGCGTGGGGAAAAATATGAATTTAAAGTAGTTTTTACGCTATCTTTGAAAATAGTAAAAACATAAGACAATACGATCGAAATGAAGAGATATGTTGCATATGTGGATAATCAAAATTTTATTTTTACGAATAATAATAATCATATTACTTTTAATTATCGCGCGTAACTACATCGCGTATAATTAATAATGCCTTAAATACTAGCCCATTTTAAGCAAAACAATGGGCTAGTCGCGATGTCTGGCAACGAAAAATATTACGACGATAAAGAATGCACGCAGGAGACATTTTTTCATCTCTTCCAGTAACGTAGTCTTCATAGCTACAACGATCTAAATCCTTCGATTTTTTCGTAATCGGTTACTTTTTTTCGTGTGTGGGGGGCCTTACGGTGACTTGGTTGTAGTACACAACTTACGATAGATCGCGCGACCTTCGTTAGTCGCGTGGTTGCATTGAGAGATTATCGCCGTCAACTTTATTGGACAACAGATCGATGATGTTTTCAATGTTTGCACTGTTCACGCACGCATGTGAAAAACACTGTCAATTATTATTGGTGGCGGTGAGCTAGTAGTAAAAGTAGTAGTAATACAAGAACACAACCAATGAATTACACACACATTCAACAATATATAATCACACACAAAATGAACACTAGCAATAATATACTACCACACAATACGCAGCAACAACAACGTATATCGTTATTTGCAAGTGAAGAGTATCACAAAACACCGGCTCCACGTACAATTCTGTTTCGAGTTCATTAATTCTGAGAACATATCAGAGGACATTGTTATAGCAAATACAACTCTACGCGACGTTTCACATTGGTAAATGACACAAAATTGCCGTAAGTTTAAAACAATCATTAGAGACGTTCGTAAAACGATAAAAATTGATATTAATAAGAAACATATCTAAAAATATAAAAAGCGCAAACGCAACGATTAACTGAAAAATGAGAACGAGTTAGATTATTCGGCATTCAGAAGCTGAGTAAGTTCGGATTATTTATTATCCCATACGTGCGAATAACAAACATTGAGCAAACCTGCTTTAAAAAATTGGTGGTTGGACCGTCTTTAGCGGATTCAGCAAACTCACACCAAGGTACTTTTTCACGAGTACAAAATGCAAAAGGCATCGCTGAAAATTAACAGTAATATTTTTTTTCCGATAAAATCTATTCAAGTTAAAAGCTACATATATAACCGTTCATTCGAATGCCATAATTCACAGCTAACGCAAAAATCCGACACTAAATCATATTAATTAGCAATTAAATAATCATTATCGTTTATTCCACACGCTATATTTCGCTTCTTTTCTAACTTAATTTAATTTATATACGTCCAACTAATTATATTATTTGTCTCTCTTTTTTTCTAACTTTGGCAATTTAATTTATATATGTTCGACTGATATTTCTCTTTTTTTTTCGTGTAATAAAAATAATAATAATAATAATAATAATATATATTTAAATAAGCAAATTTTTGTCCTAAAATTTGAGAAATAAATTAATTAACATCCAACGTATTTATAAGCTGAATAATTGTGTATTTAGTAGTTTACTCGTGAAATTCATGAAAAATATCAATCGTGCAAACGTAACAACATGAAAATATAATAAATTAAGTTAGAAAATATGAATGAATTAAAGTAAATTAATACGAATCGAAAATAAATCATATAAAACACAACGTCAATTGTGGTTCGGACTAATTTTATGCTATTTAGTTAACAAGTTGATGCATACGCTTAACGCGGAAAAATATTAAATTAGTTGTTGAAATGGGTTTACCATTTTTTAAAATTAGATTTATTTTATTTTTTGGAGTTGCGTCCATTTTAATAACAATTAAATTGAGTTAGCCTCAAATATCGTAATCTTGTAAAATTATGGATGAATAAATTATATAGGCTTGAATTTATAAGATTTATCTTTTTTCTTTTTTTTTTTTTTTTTGTTTTGAATAAAACGTTTAGAATGGAATAATTTTTTTTTTAGATTCTAATCGTAAACGTTACTGTTATCTGGACTACATTAAACAACAAAGTAGTTTAAATCGTTAAATTTTATATAGAAACAAGAAAGCTTTTCTGCGATTAAGCGCTATCAGGCGAACATAAAAAATAAAATATAAAAATGTGCATAAAATAACAAAATAACGTGTAAGAAAATACTTAATTTAAATGTACGATATTATAGAAATAACAAAGTGAAAAAACATTTATAAAATAATTTCATTCGCTATCAGATTACTTTTTATAAATAAATCTTCACTTTACAATTTTTGTAATATTGCGCATCTAAGTTAAGTATTTTTTGCATTTTATTTTTTCGCTTTCATATTTTAATAAATTGTGTACATTTTTAAACAATACTTTTTTTATGCCCACTTGATAATACCTTGAAAAACTGTGTATCTTTACATAAAAAATGTAGTGATTTTAACTACTTTTTTGATTATTTTTTAAAAATTATTACATTCCTCGCTATTCTAATTAGACTAGATTATTGATTATTCTGGAAATCAGAAGATAATATTGCACATCATTTTTAAATATATCACGATGGTTGCTTTTTAAAACTTTACATCATCTTTTTGGTAGCGTTTTGTTTCTTAAGGTCACATTGTTTTTGCTTCACTTTGTATATTAAATATTAAGAGAATTTAACATTCTACTCGGTAATTATACATTATATAATAATATGTACGTAAAGAACTCATTTCTTACTCCAAGCTTCTTGCAAACAAACAATGTTTACACCCATTAACGCCGCTGCATCTAGTATTGTCCCCACGCGATCGTACAATGCAGTCCTCTGATTTGCTATAGGGGAGTTCGTCGGACATACTATCGAATTTTGTATTAGACCGATCCTCACAATTCTAAAAATATGTAAGGAAAAAAGAAAAATTATACTACGCAACTTTAGAATTTGCATAAAATAATTAGAGAAAAACAGTAATTATTTTCAGTACTGATAAATGAAATGTAGTGATTTTTTTAATTGTAAAATTAACGTTTTTATTATAATTAAACGAATACGAGCAATGTAAAAGTGTTTCTAATATGAATTCTATAATATACGTTATGTAAATGCCTGAATATAATTATTTTTCTCATTACATGCAGTCTGTAGTGCGTAAGCATTTCAATAAAAAGTTCTAAATAAATAATTGAATTAAAATAATTATTTAATTTCCACCAATTTTAAACGAATACGAGCACTCTATGAATCCTGATATTAAATCTCGATATTAGTGTTCGAAAAATATTTTATTTAAATTACTTAAAAATTTACAAAAATATCAATTATTGAATAATTTGATCATTTTTTTTTTCAAGGACGGCTGGCGTATTACTAATTTCGAGTACCACTCACGAGGCACACTTAAGAAATTATACACACTACTTACAGATAACGATACAAATATTATATTATATATTTTAAAAATCCATAATTTCTACGTTCCTCCATTATATTAATTGTTCGTAGTACTTTCCGAATTTTCGCGTACACACATGCTAATACGAAATATATATGTATTAATCGTCGTGTTTGAGAGATACACTGCATAGTGACAGAGCTTAATATACCAATTAAAATTAAATTGAATTAAAATAACGACTTAATTACCTAAAACATAAATGCGAACGAATGCACAAATAAAAAACAATCTAAACTATAAACGTTGTCTGGTCTATTTTTGTGATCAAGGTTTTCAGAAACCAATAACGGCTACTATAAAATCACAAAAATAACAAATTGTTTTGTTCATTATTTGTAAATAAACTAACTGCTTGACATTGTATTTTTATTTTTGACAATAGTGTGTCCGTTTCTATACTACGTTTTCCATCTTCGATCAATCTCCATACGTTTTATTTAATACGTTTATTTTACAAAATACCCCCGTTTTAAGCAAATGCTCACAATCTTTAAATCATAACTACATGTTTGTACCGCAGCCTTAATTCTCTAAAATGCTGCTTATACGCTCATTTTTTTATTACACATGTCCTACCTTTTCCTATCAGAGCTAACAAATTCTTATGCGTGATCTATTCACAGTTTTATCTAAAACATAAATAAATTTTAACAAAATATTTCAATAACATATTTTATAATTTAATCTGAAAAACGTTTGAATAATCTAGAAAACTATTGCACATGCATACAGCTTTGCCGAAATTTAAGTACAACCCCGTATTTTTTTTTTATTTTCATGTTTAGGAATTAGACAGATAATTAATTACGTGACTAGTTCTGATAAGTTCAAATATTCAAGAATTCAACCTTTATTTTATGTAATCTTTAAAATTATTTTCCTCGCCATTTATTGCACACCTACGTAGCAGACCATCTTGGATAGTAATATAAAAAGCTGGATAGGCATGGACAATATAAGAGAATATACGAAGCGCGCTCAACATTTGACAAGTCAAAGGAAAAATAAGAATCCTATCAATACTAACCAGTGCAATTCAATCATCGAGTCCAGTTTTTTCAACACATATGTAAAAGTACATTAATAGCGTCAAAACGTCATAAAAAAAAATATATCTGAACACAATTACAGATTGACATAATTCATAGAGAAATAAAATAATACGATAATCTACAACATGTACAATATCACGTAGCAAAGTTAAATTATTGTTAATTAATATATAATTTATACGTCGGATATTCCCACTCCTTCAAATGTTGAAGTGGCAAAGTTTGCTAATGATACAGCTATCCTATGTGTAGATAGTCTACCTCTATAGACGATATGTACAAACCTGCAATCAGCAGTTGAAGAAATAGCAACATGGTTTGAAACGTGGAAAATTAATATTAATGAGGATAAATCAGCTCGGGTAATATTTACTAACAGAAGAACCGCTTCAACAAAACCCATAACCATAAATAGGACCATAATCCCTCAAAAAGAAGAAGTAAAATATCCTGGATCAACGGCTAACATGGAGTAAACATATAATTAAAAAACTTAATGAACTCAATATCAAATGGAAACAAATGTTTTGGCTGTTAGGAAAAAGATCAGAATTATCGATCGAAAACAAGCTGTTATTATACAACCCGGTCTTGAAGCCAATTTGGCTATACGGTTGTCAATTATGGGGTTGCGCGAAAAAAAGCAATATTGCTATTCTACAGCGAATGCAGAACAAAATCCTCCGAAATATTGCTATTGCTCCATGGTATGTAACTAATCTTACGCTTCATGAAGATCTTAAGGTGAAGTCCATAAAAGAGGAAATCGCGATCGTTGCGCCAAAAAATATGCGTCTGGAAAAACACACACATCACATGGCGATCTCCCTAATTGATAACTCGCTTGAATACCGTTGACTGGATAGAACGAAACCTCTGGACTTAATATAAACCAAGCGTATTAATAGTTAAGTTTTAACATCCATCATTGGATGGAATGCTACTCATGATATAGTATGCATATAAATTACAAAACTTACCAAATAGCATTAGCTAGGTGTAAGTTAACGATATCAATAAAAAAAAAAAATTAAATGAGCTCCTTTAAATAAGATTTTTCAATAAAGATAAAAATAACACTCAAATCTACATCTTTAACTTCTTTGAATAACATACCTTTGGCAACGCAGTTGCTCCTTGTTACACGGTACATTATAGGCCTGAACTTCAAAATCATGATTTTCTGCAATAGTCACAACTTCTTTAGGAATATCTAATTTTCTAAAAAATTAAATTTGTATACGGAGATATATATAAATCAATCTTATTTAAACGTATTAAATTATTTATACATAAATTAAGATAATATGTACATACGGTAAAGGTCCTCCATATAACAGTTTGCTCACATTTTCTTTTAGGGATGGGGAAAGTTCTAGTAAACTAAAACAATCTTCTAAAGATGATAACTCAGAATCCCCCATATTTAAAATAAATTAATAATACTATCGTAAAATATAACCGAATAACTCAAATATTAAACCCTACTTCTCGCTCTACTCAATCACCTCAATTAAACAAACATACAAAATGTAATCCACTTAAACAAGCGTCACAGTTAATGGCTCATCCTAGATTTCCTTAAAGTTTGAGGGTTTTCACTCACATATCAGTTGCCAGTGAGTTTATTTTAATTTGTCAGATTAATTTGTATAAGGATTAAGTAAAAATATAATGTTTAAAAATAAAAAAATAATTGTGTTTAATTATTTTAATATGTAATAAATTTTTGGGTATTTTAATAAATTAACAAAATCTATTTAGGTATATTTTTATTCATGGATCGTTAAAAACAAGGAAACAAACGAAACCATTTGAGCCATGAACAAACTGAACAAACATAGTAATATATTCCTATACGAAGGCTATCTTAAAAGAGTTTTGTTGTGCTTGCGGATTGCGGAATGCGGAACGATGGTGGGTTTGGTGGGTGTCATACCGTGTATGTATTGATTGGTTTTTGACAGGATGTGTTTTTATTGTTAATTTGTCGTAATAAGTCAAATACTTTTTTTTTGTAATTTATCGCATCATTACAAAAAATCATGTAAGCTTTTATAAAGTATTTATTTGTACAATATTTCTGTTTTTAAAATAGACGTGATACAAATAATCCGTTTTCTTAGGTGAGCGTCACTGCTTGAAATGAGTACAAATTGTATAATGTATATAAAGTGGTTAAAAGTCCATGTTAGCAATTAACATATTTGTTTTGCCTCATTTAGAATAGATTATGGAAGGAATAACAGAACAGGATCCGAATGTGGATGAAGGTGTTTATAAACCTTCCATAGTAAGTGTTTTATTAATGTAAATATGATACCACCGTGTGTTAAAAATATACATCCGTATTTTCACATTGTTAAGTAATTTAAAATTTTAAACAATAGTGACTGATTTTTCAGGATTTAGAATGGTATAGTAACAATTATATCGGTTTAACTGGGATTCGTCGTTTAGAGTATGTAGCTGACAATTTCGCTTCGATGCGTACTGAAGCTTTAATGTTGGCATTGACGAAATTAAAAGACACTTACAACGTTCAGTTATATAAGAAATTGTATGAAAAGTTAACCGGAACTATAACGTATGATAATTCTTATTTATATTCAGTTTACAATAACTGACTAAAATTTGTTTAGTTTTTCATATATGCTATATTTTGTCACATTATTAACTTTTATGCATTTTCAATATTTTTAAAGTGAAGACGATTATACAGAAAGTACGGTTGAATCTTTCAATCACATATTGCATCCGACATCGTTGGCTTCTAAAAATCGGGAATTCGCTTTGAAAACAGATGAACTATTGAATAATTTACGTATGTACAAAGCTAATAATATTAAAGAAAGTGTTCGTACAGTTTACAACGATCTCGGAGATCATCATCTTGATGCCGGTGAATTAAACAGCGCTTTGGGATATTACGGTCATGCATGGTATTATTGTAGCACCGAACAACATATAATTAACACATGTATTAATAAAATAAAGGTTAGTATTATTTTTGATCATTCGGTGATTGAAATAATATAATTGAATTCGTAGTATTCAAATGTTCTTATAAATATATATATTTTTATTTTTTTTACAATTCATATATTCGGGCTAAACAGTTTATTTTCAAAATTTTAATATTTTGTTGACCTAAAATAGTTTACAATACATTTTGAATCTATTTATTTAATACGTTCTAATAGTTATAAACTTGGAATCTAATACTGAACAATTCGGATAGTTTTTAATGTGTTTTAATTTTCTCAGGTTGTTTTATTGATGAATCGTTGGAACAGCGTTTTAAGCTACATATCGACAGCTCAGCACGTTAATGGTTTTAATGAGGTAATAATAACAATCCTACCGCATGTCGAAAAAAAATGACAACGAATAACAATGAAATAGTATTAATATCGTAGAAATATTATTTTTTCAAATTCTTTTTTTTTTTATTTTTACTTTTATACGCGCAACTGTTAAGAGACAATGAGTGCGTTTGCTGAGTGACCATAGCTTATAAATGTGAGAAGAAGCGTTCCAATGAACACTTCCATAGCGTTGTACAATTGTCAGCTAATCATGGGAACTCAGTATATCACGAGGCCATCGGCGTTTTAGTCTTCGCGTACGCGGTAATTGATTTTCTGCGAAGGCTGATATTAGAGCATTACTATTGTAGGCCAACTTGTTGTGAAATTTTTTATATCTGGTCTTGACAACCTCTGCGACAAGCGATATGTTTAGATCTCGATGAATTATTTTATTCGAAACGAACCACGGAGCATTAATTATCTTTCTTAATATTTTGTATTATACACTTTGGATACGATTCGTGTTTGATGATTTACAACCCCATAATTCGGATCCATACAGCCAAATGGGTTTTAGTAAGTTGTTATATAGAAGGACTTTGCTTGTATCATTTAATCTAGATCGGTGATCAAGTAGTCGCCTCAACGCAGAGTATCTTTTTCGTAGCTCTTGTTTCTTAACATTTAAATGATATCTCCAAATTAAACGGCTATCGAGATAGAAGCCAAGATAGCGGACACGATCAGAGCTAGGAATAATAGCATTACTGATACATATGGGATTGCACATTTCCTCTTCTAAGTGTAAACGTGACGTGATGACATTTACTGACATTTAGGCGAATACGCCATTTCATAAACCATAGTTCGGATAGATAAACATGTTAAGGTAGTGGAAGCTTGGACAGGATTTTCATGTTTTGATAGTACAGCAACATCGTCAGCAAATGTACACAATAGCGTGTCAGGATGCCGTGGTATATCTGCTGTATAGATCACATACAGTATTAGTCCGAGTATACTGTCTTGGGGTACCCCAGCGCAGACACTGTCATGGGTGGAGATATCAAAACTTGTTTTTTTCATTGATATCCGGCATACTTAGAAAAAAATATTTTTCTATACCGGAAACTAAATATATGCGCATTATTTTATACTTATTTACGACAATGCTTTAGAAAAAAAAAATATGTGCAAATTATTTATTTATAACCATGTTTTATAAAATATTTGAGGTATAAACCAAAACAATAGGTTTATACAAAATAATAATTCACGAACATAACTATATTACAATATAAATTTATTCCGCCAATATACTTTTATAATTGGCATTATTTAATTAGAAATAAATCTACATCGCTTCGAAAGTTAAATCTAGGAGTTTTATAGTGCTCCACCTGTTTGTTACAAATATATTTTTTACAATTCCTAAATTTACAATAAAAATAAAGTAAATGGTTTTTAAAATTATTTATATATGAGTATAAAATTTACATATCTGGATGAAATGTTTTTTCTTTTTTATTCTAGTTTAGAAAACAAGTAATTAATTTATAAGATAACGTGGGAGCGAAAATAACATCCAGTAACGGTGCTTCAAATTATGCATCACTTTCACCGCTTAAAACATTACATGAGATCTTGCGGCTCATGTCGTTTCAAAAGCCACGTTACATTGAAAATCAAAAAAACCATCATAATCGATTTCAGTTGAATTGCAGCATAACCACATATTTTACACTGTACAAACTATTTCAATTTGTGTGGAAAGTTTCATCTGAAACAAACCAGGATGCCCTTAAAATGCATCTTTAAGACTTTGAACTGAAGCTGCTGTCTTATTTCGATGTTCGAGTATGATGCACGCGTCCACAGCTGCAATATATATGTTTGAACTGGTCTAAATATTGTCTTATAGATCAATAATTTTAATTTTGTCGATAATTGAGTTTAGTGACCTATTAATCAGTATAGTTTGCCGAATTGTAAGTTCCCTTTCTGATGTGAATTTTCTGTCGAGATATTTTATGAAATCTGCCTGAGGTACCCCTTGTCATTTAGTTTAACTGGTGGGCAAGTATGTTATTTAATTAAGGTAACGCGTGATGTGATTTGTTTTCATTAAGTTATATTGACGATTTCCGTCTACTAATATTTTTTTTTTCGAAAGGTTTAAACTGCAACATTGTTATTAAATTTTAATGCGATATTAACCAACCGGTACGGTTCGATTAAAATGAAGAGAGTTCATTTTCTTGTTTTATTTCATTACGTAAATGTCAATGAATGTAAATAACATATTTCTTGTGTTTACTAAATATATTTGTTCGGTTTAAATCAATTTATAATTAAATATTTCTGAAAACAGGTTATCGAAATGAACAAGCCTTTACAACCACAGTTAAAGTGTGCAGCTGGAATTGCCGAACTAGGTTTGAAAAATTATAAGTCGGCAGCGTTGAACTTTCTACACATAGATATTGACAACTTTTGCTTTCCAGATATGATATCGTCGAATAACATTGCGACATATACCGGATTATGTGGATTAGCTACTTTCGACAGGGCAGATTTACATAAGTACTTTATACAAAACGGGTAAATTTAAATTTTATACGTTATGTTTCACATACATGGTTCATAATGTATATTTGAGAGATGCATTTTTATATTTAGATTTTCTCCCGTTAGTAATTATTTTTTAATTGAGCTCGTTTAATTTTAACGTTATATAATTTTCTTTCAAACTCGAAGTCATTTGTATTGAATTCTATTTATTTATATATATTTTCTGTAATGTCTGTAAACAGCTGATGCGTACATACGTCTGTTGGCGTAAATATTAAGAATGAAATAATATATCGACCAAACTAACGATTAAAATCATTAAACGGATAAATATATACAAATAAATAACGTTCGTAAGAAATTAACGAAAAACTTTCAAATTTTCTGATCAGATAATTTTTTAACAATGTTTAGAAATGATACTCGTGAAATGGACGTAGAATAGGGTAAAAATCGTCACGTACTCATCACTGTCTGTAGAAAATAAAATTCTACTATATCAAGGGACCTACGGAATAAAAATCTGGGGAACAGCCAGCGATTCGTGAATAAAACTTCTCCAGCGTTTTCAGGCAAGGGTCCTGCGCAGAATTGTAAGTGCTCCGTGGTATATTCGTAATGATCTTCATAAGGACTTTCGCATGCCAATTGTAAAGGTAGCTCTCAAAATCCACAGTGAGAGATATATTCAGCGATTACAACACCATGTAAATCCATTGGCAGTCAATCTCAAGGATAACAGCGTCCAATTTCAACGTCAGAAAAGACTTACGCAATGTAGCCGATCTTAACTAATGTTTATTAAATAAAGAATGGCTGTCGGTAGACAGTGTTCTGTTAATATTCGATACATCTAATAACACTGCTACTTATTATCCACCTAGAATAGATTGTGTGCAAAAAAAAAGAAAAACAGTGCATCAAACAGATGATTTGCAGCTATGAAAGACCCTTACTGTCGCATGATAGTCACGACGGTCAATTATGAGCCGAATGATTATGTATATATATTATATATATGTGTGTGTTTTCTTCATAATTTTTTGCGTTAAATTTTTCTTTGTTATAATATCCTATAACCAATTATATTGCAGGCCATTTAAAGCTTTCTTAGAATTGGAACCGGAAGTACGCGATATCATTAACAACTTTTATACTTCAAAGTACTCCTTGTGTTTGAAAAAATTATCGGAGTTGAAAGTAAGTAAAACTTTTCATCGGCTAGTTCCTTTCAATTTCAAATAAATAATTGTTCCTTCATTTAAATTTCTTTACTAATTTTTTCACTCTAATTTTACAGGCTAATTTATTGGTAGATATGTATTTCGCGCCTCATGTTGATCATATTTTCAAGGAGATCAGAGTTCGTGGAATATTGCAGTATTTCAGGTTCGTACATTATTAATATTTTTTTAACATTATAACGTCGATTTTTTTTCGTCAGATTTTAATTAAATATATTGATCGGGAATAGACTAAAATTATGTTTAAAATTTGCCACGTTTGGCACGTGTATTACATTTGGATAAAAACGACTAACGACGAAAAAAAATGTCACCGGAACTCAAAAGTATTCGAAAAACTTAATTTTTGAAACCGTGATTATGAATTTACTAAATCAACAAAATCAAAACAAAAAATCTGCTATTTATCGGATATTCAATTTAAAATGACTAAATATGCTTATTAACACCACTGCGCATAATTAAAGTACGAAAACAAAATGTATATAAATTATACTTCTTTCAAACTTTAATATTTAAAGTAAACAAACGTTAACCCCAATATTCTACGATTCGTATTAAATGTTCCCGATTGGGGCGCTAGTATCGATGATGAATTGAATATTTTTTGTGTTTAAAATTAATTGCAAATACATTTTATAATGAATTGGATGGAAAATTATTATAATTAATCGCAAAAATTTTAAAATAATTTAAACATAATCTTTTTAACATATATTAAGCTGCTAAGAACATATACTATACTTTGATCTTGTCCAGCAGTTCGAGAAGCGACATTAAGCTAAAAAATTATGTTCAAGTTATTATAAAATGTTTGTAATTAATTATAATAATGTCCAATCTAATTCATTATATAATTTGTTTGCAATTAATATTGCATTCATCATCGATACTAGCGCTCAAATCGGTCACATTTGATACCAGTTGTGAAATATTGTTATTAACATTCGTTTATTTTAAACATTAAGTATAATTTAATTTTTAAAAAATCATACTTTAGTTATGCTCGGGAATAAAGTATAAATTTAAAATAAAATTACGTATGTTGTACTCGCCTAGAATTGTGTATTTTTGTGTGTACTTATTTTTCTAGTTTTTCTTAGTTTAAGAGTTTACATTTAATGTTTGTATTTTTATTTATGTTTTAGTACTTATTCTAGAGCGGACATGGTTAAAATGGCTGACGCGTTTAATACGCCTTACAACGATTTTCGTGAAGAACTTATTGATTTAATTTTTCACGATAAATTAGCAGCACGTATTGACAGCGTAAAGAAGGTACTTTGTTATAATTTAATCTTCGTTACTATATACTCGAATTTCGCTTCAAACGTACGCGCAGAATTACGATTACAGCGACGATGTAGAAACGGTCTATTTTGATGAATTTTTACACATCCTAATTTTCAAATTAAACGATATTAACATAAAAAAATTACACGATGTAACGAAACAGAGCTGAAAAAAAAAACATCTACACGACCTGATTAACTGTAATAAAATTCCGTAAATTGGAATAATCGTGTCACACCAAATCGGTCAAGCCAATGTATATCCAGTTCAGTTTAGTCAAGTCAGTTGATTTCACACCGAAATCGTCCGAGGTCACAGACTACAAGGTTTGTTCCTTAATAAAAATTCGTTTTATTTAATACGCACGAGTAATGATTAAAGTTTCTTCTATTGTACTGAGAAGGATTATTCGCAGAAGGAGTAATAAAAGAAAGCGAGAACGAGAACATTGTTCATTCAGTTAACTGTGGACGGTTTAGTTATGGTTACTTTAATCTTTTTCACAATTTACTTAAATAAATGAACCTACATTGTTCCATGCAACATCTGCATATAGAGAGAGCAATATGACATTTAGAGATGAATTTAAAAATATTTTATTTCTCCCGTAGGATTTGTACTTGGATAAAATACATTTTAAAAAAAAAATCTGGAGTGGTCAAATCTGGTGAGCGCGGAGGCCAAGCGAAATCTGTGCGACGCGACAATATACGATTAACAAACACTTCTTTCAGTACTGCGAACGTTTCTATTGAACAGTGAAACGTCGCACCCATCTTGTTGAAACGATGACGAAATAAGAGTAGCAAGAACGAGTTTATCATATCGATATAGCGTGTTCCGTTGATAGTACCGGTGAAAAAATAAGGCCCCCACTATTCGCCACCTCAGCCCAGACGATTACTCGCTCATCAAAAGATTGTTTAAATCGATCTGTTCATCTTAAATTTTTTTCAGCAAAAAGTTTCTGTTGTGCATGGTCGGTACAATTCCTGAGTTATTACCAGTTTATACGGATGAAATTTCAAGTCTTCCACCAATATACAACGATCCTCTGGACGGCTTTTAAAAAAAACTGCATGACGATGAACACCGCGTCTGGGGGGGGTACGAACCGGTTTTTTTTTCGTCCAGGACGTTTTTCATAGCTGTCCCTCGTAAATTTTCAACCCACCTTAAAATTTAATTGCGAGATGGTACAGGTTTACGCCGCGTAACTTTGAATGCTTTTCGAAAATCTTTGCATTTCCGTGATCGATTCGCGCCGAAAATGACGTTCCACGCATAACGTCTCGTTATAGGTCCTTATAAACACTATCTATCTGAAGTCCACAATCCATTAACTGATTAATGGAAGTATATTAATATATGTAATCTGAACCTATGCTGTTGAGGGATGAGTATTTTGTCTAGATATCTATTTAATCTATTGTATAAAATAATTTTAAGAAGTTTAAATGGGCAAAACAGAATTGTAATAGGACGATAGTTCTCAACTGTCAAATTATGACCACATTTGAATATAGGTGGTATTCTTGCTGTTTAAAAAACGTATATATATATATATATATATATATATATATATATATATATATATATATAATATATATATATAATATATATATATTATATATATATATATATATATATATATATATATATATATATATATATATATATATATATATATATATGTAATGATATTTTTTAAATAACGCATTGCGGAGTATCCTCTGTGATAAATCTTTACGTTTAAATATACGTATGCAGTACTACATATATCCTATTTTATTTTATGCAATTGAGGCAGCAACATTAAACAAAAGGCAAATAAATCGATTGGAATCTGTAGAGATGTGTTACGTAGAAGATTGTTGAAAATATTATGAATAAACAAGACATCAAATCGAAAAGTCCTAGAGATGGTCAAAATTGAGAGAAAATTAATGAATTATCCAATGACAAATAGATGGGAAAAGAAATCGAGAAAGACGAAAAACCTGCTGGTTGGATAACATCAAGGAATGGACGAACACAAAAACTCATGCAAGAAACCAGTGAAAGGAAGTTTTGATTGCCATACTCTTCGTAGAGCAGTTTATAAGAAAAAATAAAATATAGTTATTTATGACCTTGTTTTCATAAGTAATTTCGTTTTTGTAATATATAAAAACTATATAGGTGAAAACGTAAAGTAATATTTTGTATACCAGTGAAAGGAATTGAGCAGTTTATAAGAAAAAATAAAATACAGTTATTTATGACCTTGTTTTCATAAGTAATTTCCTTTTTGGAATATATAAAAACTATATAGTTGAAAACGTAAAGTAATATTTTGTATTATTTCGCCTTTTCAGTCCGTTGTATAATTTTTTTTTAAATTGGTTGATTCTACATCAACCAACTGGCCCTTACTGTGAAAATAAATAATTTTGATAGTTTTAAAAAGTTTGTTGTTGGTTTTCAGCTTTTAGTTGCTAACGAACCAGATTACGAAGCTGAAACATATGAAAGAGTTTTAAGAGAATGCGATCGTTTCGAAAGAACCGCCAAAACGATTATGATACACGCTCTTTTCAAGGAACATAACGTTCTCGTCCAGGTAAGACATTTAATTTTACAAAATAAAAACAAAATTAAATCACCAAAAATTGTTATATTAAACGCGAACCATTTCTATTGTTACGTCCTTATCAAGTGTGAAACTAATGTCTTAATAGCACTAATTTTACTAGGGATATAAATCTACGAAGTAAATGTTGATTTATTTATACCCTATCAACAATACATACACACGTACCTACCAATCTGGGTTAATAAGTCATCGTCGAAATCAATCATATTATTTAATAATTTATTAAATTATTTCTCATTTTTCAAATAATTGTCTGTTTCTAATTTTATTCTCTATGTACATGATCGATATTTGTTTTTGTACCTTCAATGATTTATGATTATTTTCGTTCCTAATATATTACTTATTTTCTTATCTGTTTCATCTATATAAAACTTAACGCATTTTATGCAGTTTCAATGTATTTTTAAAAATTTATAAATATGTTTTCTACATATTTTATTGATCTTGCATAATTATTATTTTCTGTATTATCTTGCTGATACTTGTTTATGCGAAAGGGAGACAAAACCACTTCATTTCGTCATCCAGGTATAGCGGTCACTTGATGGTTGTGGAATTGTTTTCAGAAGATGAAGCGAATTTGATTCGATTGGAATGTTGGCTCATCTCTGGATCCACTGCTATCAAGTGTTGGAATTTTCAGAACAGGTCCCATGAAGCACGTAAATTTGTCTGCTTTGTCGGCTCGCGCGTTGATGCCTACATTCACATGGCCTGGAATCCATGCTATGAAGATCTGGTTTTCCCAATCGTCCATAATAAATTTTATGAATTCGTGTTGTTTTTCTGAGTGGCGCTGTATACGTTCGAGAGCACATAGAGAGTCTGTGGAGATTATGAACCGTAAAATTTTCATTATCTCACTGTAAATTCATTATATTTAACCAGTAGTTGGTTGATCTTCGACGATAGACTGGGGTTAGGTTTGTTTTTGTAAGCTACGTGTCTGTCTAGATATTGGGACACCACGGTGGTACTTTTGATGGTGCACATTTGTAAATTGCTGTAAGTGAGTTGAAATTTAATAAAATTGACTGGATTTTGTGATGGATAATATATTTTGCTTGGACTGATTATAAGATGCAGATGGTTTGATTCTGCAGACAAGTCTGGAATCGAGTATAAAGATCAGGCGGTAGCTCATCTGCTTCCCTATAGAGATTAACTATTGTAGTGGATCTGAAAGCTCCAAGAGCCAACCGTTAACAAAGAAGTGCGTTTTTTAATGAGGAATATGCCGGGAATCCATAGTCATATTTGGATCTTTGAGTGTTCGATAAATCTTCAGCAATGAAGATTTGTCTGCTCCATATACAGATGGGATAATTTCTTCATTAAATTAAGTCTTTGCATACAGGACATGTTTAAACAATTTGCTTCCATTTCAGCTTGTCATCGTATACTAGTCCAAGATACATAATTGAGTCGAGAGTCGAGATTTGTGTGTCATGTACTTTCACTGTAAGATGATGGTTACAAGCTCGAATTCTACAAAAGCGGATTGCTTTGTTTTTTGAGTGAAAAGCATTAGACAGATATTTTTTTAACAAATAAACGGATTGTTTGTTGTTTATGTAAATGATAACCATTTTACATTACTGTGATATGAAAATTCCTGTTGTAAAAAATGTATTATAAAGTTAAGAAGACGGCTGCCTATATTCCATTTTTCCATTATCTTGCATACCTATCCCAGAGTTTTATTTTTAAATATATTATTCTGTTTTGTATAAATATATTTTCTAGTTTATTCGTAAAAATTTCAGTTGAAATAGGCGATAACGGAAAATTTGTTGTTATTCCTGCTTCTTATTTATAATACTCGTCTTTTAATTAACGAATTTACGATATATTTGTTCGAATAATACAATATAATTTATCGATAATCATGATAATCGACCAACAAGTAAAGGTACCATATTAAGCGTTTTGTTTTTAAATAGTGCGCACAGTGTAGTTCATTTTTATTTTCTTAATATCGTTCATAGATTTTTCATATAGAAAATGCTTTATTTTAAGAATTTTATTAGTAACACAAATTTAATGCGTTTATTATAATTTAATGAATAACATGAATCGTTTATAAACTGCGAGACAAAATTAATCACCGTGTTTAATATGACTTCCTTTATATTTTATGTTTTTTTTTGTTTTTTATTTTATTCTATTTTTTTAGTAAGAGATCAGAATTACGAAGATGAATTTACGGCGTAACCCGAGCTAAAAAGATCAATCGAAAGTTGCGTTTATTTTATAATATTTCTGTTTATTCCTACACGCGGAAAATATAATTTTTTCTTTTCTAATTGAGATTTCATTAATCCCTTTAATTGTTTAATTACTGTAAATATTTTACACCTTTCTATGTAATTGTGTTTTACAATAAAACGTATAAATCTCTCCTGTGTGTGCACATTTAAATTTATATTTTGACAAATAAACATTACAAAATAAAAATTAACATTATTTCGCTGATAGGATCAAATTTATCTCACCAATATAGTTTATACGTATACTTTTAGAATTTTGAAATATTAATACGGTTTCGGTTCTTTCGTCGATTGGACGTATTAATATCTACCTCAACTGTGTTTTTTTTAAAGTGAAACTTCTATTGGCGCGTTATATATGGGGAGTTAACCCGCAAAATAATATATATATATAGTAACAACCATGTTGTTACATGTTAATGATTAAATAAATAAATAAGATGAGTTTGAGAATTAAAAAAAAAAAAATAAGTAAAAAGAATAATGATAATGACGACGGTTTAATATCGTGCTAACCTTTCTGTTGCTTTCTCGTCGGACTAGTTACACAATAAGTATATGTGTATGTGTGTGTATATATATGTATGAGTATGTGTATGCCTAATTTTCTAATGAGAAAATGGGGAGAAATTTAAAACATTTTGATTGGTTATTGAAAATCGTCTGATCGACGTATTAATAATAGAAACACACACACACACACAAATATTATATGTAATGACAAGATAATTACTACATGTGAGATGCTCCATGTGGAGCCGGTAAAATTACGTTTATGATTGGATATTAAAAATTATGTTAAACCAATCAAAAAATACACTCGCACATATGTAAATGTACAAAGATTTTTCTAGAAGTTCCATAAGTATATACAGTAATAATAAACGAATCTTTCCAGAAAAATCTAGAAATTTCTAATTAAGCATGTGTATATGTGGGTGTATATATGCATTTTTTTAGTATAAAAGGATATGTTCAGTCTAATTTTTAGTTAGTTAGTTCAAATTAATTCAAGTTAGTTGTTAAATTAATTCATTTCATTCTAGTTTAAAGTTAGTATAGTTTTATTAGTTCAGTTTAATTTAGTTTCAGTTTTTATTTTAATAAACGTATTTGAAAATCGTGCGCGTTCGAAAATCCGTAATCTATTAGTTTTTTTTTCTTTTTAAATAGAAACTGCGTTTTATGTTGTTTTGTTTTGTTCATTTTTAATTAACGGTCGTGGCCCAATCCACGTGGCATCCCATCTGGAGAGTTCGTAAATGTCTGGTATGTATATATATATATATATATATATATATAAACTTTTTAATTTCAACAATTTAATAATAAACCATAATAATAACATAGTATGTGACGTCACACTAATCTGGATATATATTATTAGACCGTGTTATATATATATATATATATATATATATATATATATATATATATATATAGTCGAATCCGCTTATAAGGGACACATCGGGCGGAAGCCATTTGTCCCTTATAACTGGTTGTCCCTGTTAAGCGAATTTTTTAAAATCTCTTGTTGGAGCGAGTGGGTGTTAGAATATATACAGTTTAGTAAACAATTAACATACTTATAACCTTATTAATGCGTAATATTTGAGTAATATTTATTTATATGGAAATTAAGAGAAAAATACAGGAGGCACACATAAGGTAAAAGAACCTGACCTGATATTTGTAAAAATTGTTCATTTACTGTAAAAATGCGCTGTAGTTGTTTGGTGTAAATTCTTCATCTGCTGCATTTGAACAAAATCTGCACAGTTATCTAATGATGCCGTAGGAGCACCTTCATTATTCTGTTGCATAAAATACCGCCGGAGCTTTTCAATACATTTTTTCGCCTCTGCAGTAGACACTGGAGGTAAGGAAATGTCATCCGTGTCATCATCACTTTCTGATTCTTGTATTTCTTTCTTCTTTGTGATATTTTCCATAATTTCGTTATCCAAATCTTCAATATTATTGTCGCGTCAATATCTGAAAATTGTTCACAGTTGGTCACACGTAGTAATTCATTCAGTGTTTCATTACTTTCCATTTCAACAATTTCATAATCAGGCTTCTTGAAACCACAATGAGCAAAGCAGTTCTGAATTGTCATAAAAGTGACTTTTCTCCAGCTATCAGCAACAAATTGTATAGCCTGCAGTATTGTTATTGTGGAACTGATATCTTTTGCCATTGTAGAAACTCAGGTCGTCTTCAATAACTTCTAAGATATGTTGTATCAACATCTTCCTATATTGCACTTTTAAATTTTTTATGACACCCATATCAAGTGGCTGAATTAGTGAAGTAGTGTTTTGGAGGTAAGAATTCAATTTGAATATTCTTCAGTTTAACGACAGTGTGGTGTGAAGTTGCATTGTCAATAAGGAGTAAAATTTTTCTAGAATCTCTCTGTAATTCTATATTCCAGTTTTCTAACCATTTTGAAGAAATAGTAGCAGTCATCCATGCATTTTTGTTTGCATAATATGTTACTGGCAGATTACTTACATTGAGATTTTTAAAGCAACGTGGCTTTTTAGTTTTACCATTAACTAAAAGTTCTTTTTGTCACTTTCAGTTGCATTGCAACAACATAGCACAGTGATACGATCCATAGCTTTTTTTGAACCAATAAGTTGCTCGTGTTTGTATACTAATGACTCATTTGGAGTGGCTCGATAAAATAAACCAGTTTCATCCGCATTATAAATGTCATTCAGGCTGTAACTTTGAAGGAATTTGGAAATTTTGCTTGAACTCCATTGTTCAGCTTCTGTCAAATCAGCGCTTGCCTTTTCTCCATCAGTTTTTTTGAATTTGATATCATGTCTCCCTTTCCACCGAGCAAGCCAACCATTCGTAGCTGCAAAGTCTTCATAACAATTTTTTTTCGCAAACTCTTCAGATTTTAATTTCAACATTGGCCCACTGACATGAATACCTCTTTGTGTTACTGTGCTAAACCATAAATTAAGAGCTTCATCAATCTCTGGGTTTTTGCATTCTCTTTTTCGTTTCCTTTCCACCACCTGACTGCCCTTTTCAGTACTACTCCATTTTTTACGTAAGTTCTGTTCATCTGTTTCTAACGGGAGATGGTGTTTTTGAGGATGCCCATGATTTTTGCTAACTCCCAAATAGGCATATTGGGAGGTTGAATTTCGATTTTGTCTAAAATAGAAATTTTTTCCTTTGATGATAAACATTTACGCGATATTTTATTCATACAAATAATTCACCAGAACTAAAAAAAGAAAAGAAAATTTTTGTAAAAAAAAAATAATAAAACCGTAGGACGCACTACAGTTTTTGCAGAACTAAACTAAGAACATAATAAGCTATCGGAGGGTGCATAATTAAACGTACAGAGCAAAAAACAGTATAGCGTCAATGAAACAATGTCAACACAGGGACATCTCAAACAAAACGAAGAAAAAACAAAAATGTTTACTTAAACAAAAACGAATTGTAAAAATGACTAAAACATTTTTATTCAATTTTTGTTTATGTGAATATTTTCGTTTTACGATCGGAAGTGTCATTTTATATCGGTTGGCTTATCGCCTGTCTCACTATTTATTGCCTTGAAAGTCTATTAATCTTTGTCCCTATTAACCAAGGCGTTGTACCACTAAAGGGAACTAAAATAACCTTCATTTGATACGTTTGATTCGGGGTTTTGCTGATTGCCCCTAACAAACTGCTGTCTCTCTTATCTGGAGTCCCTTATAAGCGTATTCGACTGTATATATATATATATATATATATATTGTTAGCATGTACCTGCCCTACCAACACCCGTCATTCAAACTTCATTTGTAGCGTTAGACGCATCGACTTATACACATAGGTAGGGTTTTATTTTTATATATATATATATATATATATGGGTAGGTGGGTGTGTTTTTATATATACACACGCGTAAAAATTTAAAAAAAAAAAAATTAGCAAATTTAGTTAAAACGTCTTTAAGTTTCACTTCTACCTTACACTGCTAGGCACAATGTTTTTTTAAACGTAATAGTTACGTATAAAATTATTTTAATCAGTTTGGTGTGAGCGGAAACATTTTTGGTTTTAATAATTTTAAGGTTGACATTAATATAATTTGAATTTGAGGTTTTTTTTTTCGGATGTTTGATGTATATTTTTTTAGCTCTTTGAGATGTTTCCGTCGATTGTATATAATATTTAAGTTCTTTAATCGTACTACGTGTTATTAGAAATTCATTTTTCCCTTCTGTTTAAATTATTATGTAACCTTTCTAAACAAGCAACTTTAATTATTTATGGAACTCTTGTTTTGGTCTACTGCAGCTCATTCCTCCTCTGTATTACTCCTAACTTTCAGTTGAATTTTGGCTTATCAATTAATCACGTTACATTATTTTCTCGATATTGTTGGTTTATAAAAATTTACTTTCGTCAGATTATTATTAATAATTGAGTATAACTACAACATTTTAAAATGAATATTATAATCAGATTTTCGAACTGATATAGGTTACATACTTAGCTGGATTGATATTTGTAATTCCACGGTGTTTGCGCAAAAATTATACAATCGTATTTACACGCGATGAACGTAACATAAAATGAGGTTGGAAATACTTCATGTTATTTTTCAACGAAATTATATAAAACCTTATAGTAATCTAGAAAGAATATTGGAAATAGACTCAACTTAGATCATGTGATCAAAAGAGCATTTGTTGAATATACTAACGATTGTATTTCGTTTAAATTGATGAGCCATCATCTCATAACTCAATCCGAGCATCGCGTATACATTCGTTACAAGAAAAATAGGCGATAAAATTAATTAAGTAAATGTTTTTATTTTAAAATTTAATAGAATGTATTTTCTTTTGATAATAAATTGTATAAAAAAAATGCTTATTTGATTTTGTTTGCAGTGATTCTGATAAATGAAGCACTATCTAACAAATAGATAAAAAGATATTGTATGATAATTATACATATTAAAATTCACCATGAAAAAACTAATTGCACTAAATGATAGCAAACCAACCAATTAAAAATTGCAAGCATATTTCGATTACTTGTTTTTTTTTTCAGTATTACCGACTTTAATTAACAAAGTTTTCAAATAATATTTAAAGTTGTACATTAAAATTAATTATAAATGAGAAGTGAAAATAAAATATCATCTATCTATTTAAACTGACAAAAATGATTTTTTTTTGGGGGGGGCACTGCTGAGGAGCAATCACAACCCACTAACATGTTGATAAATAGTTATTATATATTGATGTTACAATTGGTTAGGAATTTGTAAAAAAGGAGGAAAACACGGGAGTCATTAGAAAAAATTAAGGGATTGATAGAGAAAGGAGGACGATAACCGATGGATATTAAGGAATTCAGGAGTGCGAGTTGGTCAGGTGTGTGAAAACTGCAATTGAAAAGAATGTGGTTTTCATCGGCGATAATTTGTGAATCGGCTGGATGGGAACAATATGGGGAACTGGAAATCCCAATACGAAACATGTGAGCCGGAAGACGATTGTGTCCAGAACGTAAACGGGTGATGGTTGTAATAAATTTTCGGAAGTTAAAGTGTATGTTGGACAAATTAAAGTACCAGGGAGTAGGTGATGTGGCCAGATAATATCTAATGGTTGTATAATAAAATAATTTTTATTGTAACTACGTTAAAATATTTTAAAAAATTTTAATACCTATTGTAAAAATGTAAAAAAACGTTATGTTTACCCAACGTAAAAAAACAAACATTCAGTGCATTTAATACTATTTTTTATAAGAAGATATGAAATAATAATCTAATTTTTTATTTTTAGTTAGTCAGTAGTAGACACAACGTATGATATACATTAATTATAATGTAGCTTACAATACACTCTGTTTATATTTTAAGATTATGTCTCATAATTGTTCAGCTATATTTCTTCTGATTGAACTTCGAAAGAGCAATTTTTAATTATTCCGTAAGATGGAACGCATTATTAAAAAAATAACCAAATGTATTTAAAATGAAATGGGTATATAAATAATGTTAAAGCTGTATATATTGTACGTAACTTAATTAAGAAAGAACAAAACAGAAGTCATAAATTCAGTATGAAAATATAGGACATATTTATACAATAGGTTTACAAGATAGTATACTTCCGATGGATGAAAGCGAAAGTAACAATAAAAACCCAACAAATAATGTCTGGTCATAATAAAAGCTTTATGATGGTAGAGCGCTAAAAGAATCGCTTATTATTCAAATTGATATTTAATTTTTTCATTCTTTTTAAATGGGCTTTTGTGATTCCAACCAGGGCTGTAACGAACGGACGACATGTCTTACTAAATATTTATATTACAGGCTAATATGTAATCAAATATGATCATGTATACGCTATTATTATGTAAGTTGAGCAGACATTTGCATCACCCATTACATGGCATAGTCTACCATACATACCAGTTAAAAAATGAGAAACCTTATCGTGTCGTAATTCGTGGGTTACCACCCTCCACAGACACTGCAGAAATAGCACAAGAATTAGCAGATGCTGGTGGACATGAAACCATAAGAATTGTGAACATCAGTAAAACCATTAAAATCCGAGATAAGGATAATAAAATAATTGACAGGACGAATAAAGCTTATCCCTTGTTCTTTGTAGATTTAGTTCCCAAGTCTAATAATAAAAACATATATGAGATAACACACCTAGCATACTGCAGGGTAAAAATAAAGTCACCACGTAAAAGTACCCAAATACCACAGTGTACGCGCTGTCAACGGTGGAATCACACTAAAAACAACTGTTTTAGGCCATACAGATGCTTTAAATGTGCAGGGAATCATAATTCAACTACCTGCCGCTTAAAAGATCCCACTAAGTTTGTATGTGTTAACTGCACCGGCAATCATTCTGCTAACTATCAAAATTGTGAATCATACAGAGCCATTGAGCGTGCCATCAAATCGCCTACAATGACTGCTGTACAACGCATCCAGCAGGAAAAGAAAATATCAAAAAAAGTAGATCAGGAAGTGTCATATGCATCTGCAGTACAACCTGCAGCTCAATCGCATGCACTTATCCAAAGCAGTGCTCAAACAACTACTCCTAAGCAACAACTCCAAAAACTGAAGTCCACAGCAGAACAGCAAGCGCCAAAACAAAAATCAACTATTGAGTCTACCCTAGAACAAGTTGTAAATTCTATGGCAAACATCATTCAACAAATTACCAGCGTTTCTGAGAGACTTAGTAAACTGGAAATCTCACAGCAGATTTTACGGCATCCAACGAGTAGCAAAAATACTCGCAAACAAGGTAAGAAAAAATGACTGACTCCACAATTAGAATCATAACATGGAATGCTAATGGCCTTAAGGATCGTCTTAAGGAGCTTGAAATCTTCCTTAATCAAAACAAAATCGATATAGCGCTAATCTCAGAAACACATTTTACATCAAAAAACAATCCTAAACTTCGCAGGTACATGATTTATCATACGCCTCATCCTGATGAAGGAGGGCATGGGGTCAGCTGTGATTATTAAGCAAAACTTAAGCCACTACCCAGAAAAGTCATTTTGTAAAGAATATGCTCAAGCTACAGTCATAACTATTAATACAAATAACACAGTTATCAACATTGTATCTGTATATTTTTCTCCTAAACACAACTTAAAATTTGAACAATATACACATTTTTTAAGTCTTTTTGGAAATCGTTGCATTATTGGCGGCGATTTTAATGCAAAAAGTGAGGCGTGGGGTTCGCGTCGCTTATACAAGGGAACCTCTGCACATACCAAAGGGAAAGAATTGTTCAAAGCTTTACAAAGATCACAATATATTATTGCTACCTCTGGGAAACCAACATACTGGCCAACTGATAAACGCAAAAAGCCAGACCTTATTGACTTTTTTGTCATGAGAGGCATATCTAGTAATTATGTAGATGTTGAAAGCTATATAGATCTTACTTCCGATCACACGCCTGTTTTACTCACAATCAGCGCAACGGTTATACGAAAGGAAAGGAAATATACGTTAACCAATAAGTATACCAATTGGACTATGTTTCGTAATGAACTAGACCAGCGCATCAATCTGCAGGTTCGATTAAAAGCTGTATCTGAACTGGAAGAATGTTCAACCCGATTAATTGAAGTAATCAGAGAAGCCGCTAAAATTGCGATTCCATTTTCTAAAGCAAGTGCAAAGCAGGATATATCGTATCCTCTCGAAGTTCGCCTCAAGATTACCGAGAGAAGGAAAGCTCGTCGCACATGGCATAACACACGTGATCCTCAGGATAAAACTATTTTCAATCGTGTTAGCCGCCAACTCAGCAAATTAATAAAAACAATTCAGAATAAAACGTTCGAGTCTTATGTACAAAATCTTAGTCCTTCCGCCGACAAAGAATACTCTTTGTGGAAAGCCACTCGCCGGCTAAAACGACCAGTTGCCAGAACCTCACCCATACAGGATGAAAATGGCTGTTGGGTAAGACGTGACGAAGATATAGATGAACTGTTTGCCTACCATCTATCGCGTGTATTTCAACCGCATAATCTTCAATCCGATATGGAATCGACAGTTACTAACATTACTTATCGTGAAGATCAAAAGCTCACCTTCTTCACTCCATATGAAGTAGCAAGAGAAATAGATAGAAACATGAATCCGAGAAAAGCTCCAGGTGTCGATGAAATTTCAGCTCAAGTATTAAAAGAATTATCAAAGAAAGGCATCATCATGCTTACGTATATCTTCAACGCATGTATGCGTCTAAAACATGTGCCGCTATGTTTTAAAACAGCCCAGATTATAATGCTGAAAAAACCAGGTAAGCCGGAGCAGGAAGTTACATCGTACCGTCCTATATCCCTATTACCAGCAATTTCCAAACTTCATGAGAAGTTAATACTAAAACGGCTGTTGCCACTAGTTGCAGATGAGATACCGATCCACCAGTTTGGATTTAGGAGACGGCACACTACAGTCGAACAAATACATCGCATCGTAGCGATTATTAACAAATCGTTTGAAAATAAGAAATATTGCGCCGCTGTATTTCTTGACGTTGCCCAAGCCTTTGACAAAGTGTGGCATCAGGGGCTGAAATATAAGCTGAGTAGATTATTGCCAGGTAATATATGTCAATTATTAGAATCGTATCTGGATGAACGGCAATTTCGTGTCATTCATCAGAATGCTGTATCAAGTCTTTATTGTATACTGGCGGGTGTACCGCAGGGGAGTGTCCTCCGGACCCCTGCTCTATCTGCTGTAAAGATTTGCCAGTGGATGAAACAGCAACAATTGCAACAGTTGCTGATGATACAGCGATACTTTCAGTTAGTGATAGCCAGCTTGAAGTAACGGCTAAACTGCAGTCTGCTATCAATCGTACACAGAAATGGGCATTAATCTGGAAGATTAAGCTTCATGAACAAAAATCTGTTCACGTTATGTTTACATATCGTCACACCAATTTGAAGCACCGTGTATACCTAGAGAATTTAGCTCATTCCGCATGCGGAATCTGCTAAATACCTCGTTATGCACTTGAACAACGACTAACATGGGAAGTGCATGTTAAGACAAAAATTAAACAGATGAAGATCAAAATAAAAGAATTATACTGGCTTATTGGACGAAATTCAAATCTCAGCACCATCCATAAGCGACTATTGTATCAACAAATTATTAAACCGATATGGACGTATGGTATTCAATTATGGGCATGTGCCAGCAAAACAAATATCAACAGGATACTAGGCAAAGCGTGATCTTGCGAGCCATAGTTGATGCATATCGCTATTCTCGCAACGATGATATTCATCGAGATCTTGGCGTATCTTTCGTACAGAAAGTCACCAAGGATTTCGCAAATAAACATGAACAGCGGCTGCAGCAGCATGTAAATACTGAGGCTGTTAAACTGTTGGATACCAACCATGACATCAGACGATTAAAACGTCGACACCCGCATGATCTGTCGTGCAAATAAATTAAAATTCGAAAAACTGTGATTGTTTGAGCTACAGGATCGCAAACGTTTGCATTTAGTATATAAGTCTGTGTATTAAATGAGCACTATGCAAATAAGAATACTTATTTAATCTGTGTGATTAAGATTGTATTGTAAATATATATATAAAAAAAAAAGAAAAAAAAATCTGAGACTAGTTGGGAGAGAGATTCCTTTACTTACAATACGTGACAGGAATTTCGATTGATACATTCTGTAATGACTGCAGCTGAAAAATAGGTGATTTTCATCGGCTATCTGATCTCATTACAAGGATGGGTACAGAATGGCGAAGGGGCTAATTTGTGAGAAAATAGAACGTATGGAATGTTGTTGAGCCTTAGGCGACATATAATACGAATAAACAAAATTCTGTTTTCTATGTTGGCAGGAAGATTGAAGAACCAAGTAATTACTGGAATTGAAGGTTGAATATTTCTAAATTGTTTGGCTGAATATTTCCAAGCGCGATTCCAAAATTCCCTGTGCAAAAACTTAAGATCAGTTAAAATGTCCCTAACCGGTGTATTGATTACATTATTTGCGATAGTTCGATTATATATATATATATATGTATATATATATATATATATATATAAACCCAGTGGTTGCGCAAGTTCAAAGTTTTAGTCTCGTTATTTTTTATTCCCTTGTAAATAACTGGTTCATAATCCACAAAGAATAGGGAAGTTATAGACGATTGATTTTACATTTGAATGAAATTATAACAAAAAACAATGTGTCGGTCGAAAAATATAATTTTAGCACGAATATTCCCCTTAAATAACATTTTTCTTTCCTTTAGAATTACGATGGTAATCATCACTTTGAATGTGTTGGTGTTGTGTAACCAAAGAATATGTGACAAAATAGATTTATCAACGTTTTATATTGATAAATATGTATAAGATGCATAGAATATAACACATCATTACCAATTTTTAAAAAGTAGAAAAAACATTACGTATAATGTCCCATTACAACCGACCAAGTAATTACCATAAAGTAGTGAACAGTATTTATCACAAATCAATATGCATTTGTTTATTTAAATGTACATTTTTACTATTACATTTGTTAAAATAATTTACTTGGTATTTTTTTGCTTTCCATACTTTGTGCCACGTTAGTTTAGAATTACGTAATAACGGCATAGAGTTGTTGAAATTCAGTGATTTCTACATTATTTTATGTTTTACAGCAATTTATTTATAATTTCACCCACTGGCCGGGAGGGAGATAATGTGCGTGCTAGTGTCACAGAATAATTCGAAACGTTTAAACGTACATGTGCAACAGCATATTTACATAATTCAATAGTTAGCCACCAATATATCTACCAATTACTGAATCAATTCTAACATAATAAAATAAATTTAATTTCATTCGTAACTCTGCGTTCATAATTATTTTTTGACATGCAACCAACCTAAACAAATTAATCCAATACACCCTGAAATAATTTGAGTACAAAACGGAAATTATTTAAATTATAGAAGAAATAATCAAATTTTAAAACCTTCCATATTTTGTATCAATACCGGTAGTTTAATCATCGTATAGCGGTGTCGTTTGAGGTGCACGCAAATGTGTTTATGTTATACTCTAGGTCTGTTTGGTGTGAATTGTGACGCACTGTTCGCTGTTTTACATTGATAAATAATGAGTTTAACTCAAAATAAAAGTAGTCTTGGTGTTTATGTTGGGATTGCTACAGGTAAAATACAATGTGAATATTATTAGTCATGTTTTTCGAATCTCCATGGAAAGTTAAGGATTATTGCTGTATTGTCACTATTGCAAAACATGATTAATAAGATCGAAGAAAAAATTATCTAATAGTTTATATAAATTTCAGGAGGTATAGCCTTGTGTGCTACTATCCTAACTGTGCCGTTTTTAACTCCTGCATTTCGTAAAATATGTTTACCCTTTGTTCCTGCCACTAAAACACAAATTTCAAATGTGTTGAAAGCGTTGGAAGGACAATCAGGTTCATTAATTGATTTAGGTAGTGGCGATGGAAGAATTGTGAGTATCTTATTCCTTGTATTCATTTATTAATTACTTTTCGTATGCAAACAATGCTGTCTACTAAATTTATATTTATGTGTATATAGTTGAGATTAAGCATAAATTGAATAATCTCGCTGGTATAGTGTTTGTGTTACACGTATTTAATCTATATAATGACGCCGATACTTTAAACATTCCATGTCTCATCGGTATGCTAATATATCAATTAATTATGATAAAACACTATGGTTGACATAGTAAGCTGATGTTAGCTTCAATTACTCGATGATTAAATGATCATAATAGCATGTAATCGCGCGATAAAATGTATATTAACTCGATGCACGTAATTTATCTCATTATTGTAAGGTTTCTTACTTTTAAAGATCTAATGGAAAATATTGGAAACATGTAACATCATTTATTGGAAGTAATAATTTATGTAATAGAATAGACTTCTAGGGATAGTGATAGCAAAGCTACAAGTTTAATTTATGTGGAATTGACTTTAAAATTAATAGTAGACAATGATGGAAGCGGTGAAAATTTATATATAGTGTGATTAATTTGAACTAAAGAGAATTTAAATTCTTATATTAACATGTTTTTTTAAGTGTACTTAAGATTTGGTATGTATTTTCTGAACAAGGGTATGAGTATGAATATTTAAAAGCATTTAAACATTCGTCTTCAATAACTTGTATATAGACTAACTCATGTAATTAAATTCAATGGACGATAGAGCAGAATTGTCCTATGAGACACTGGTAGATATCAACTTTTGATACGTTAAGTGTGTGTCAACTTTTTTTAATAACTACTAGCTTGCAGTTATTAAGATTATAATTGTGATATTCCTAACATCAATAAAAAAATATAATCATGCGAGATGATTTTGAAAATTTACCAACTGCATGCAGTATAGACAAATTAGATCTGAAATCTTTGTGAACTATGTGGAATTTATCTACATGGCATTATAATTTAGTTAGAATTTTGATAATTTGCTTATGTAATTAATCGCGTCGAACACTATTAACGATGGGAATTTTTTTGTTTAGTCTAGATATCTTTAAATATGTGGTGATGTAATATAATATATAGTGATTTTTTCTAAATAGATAAATTCAAAACATATATTTAACCTTATATACAAATTTTATTGTTCTCGGTTATGTCTCTACACTATTACTTCTTTATATTACGCTGTGATGTAGTATTAAAATTTAAAAATGAAGATTTTTCCTCAATACTATTCCGGTTATGTTTTAATGCAAATATTAATCATATATTTGTATAAAGAAATTGTTTAACTAAGTTAATATGTCGGAAACCTTAATTTAAAGTACTAATAATTATTTTATATTAAATTATTAAAAAAAAAAAACAATAGGTGCTTTCAACGTCAAAAGCAGGTTTTCAAGCTGTTGGTATAGAATTAAACATTTGTTTGGTATTGTATTCTAGAATCATGTCGGTTTTAAAAGGGCACTATTCAGTTAAATTTATCAGACGGGATTTATGGAAATTTAATCTAAAACCGTATTCAAATGTAATCGTATTCGGTACCGAAAATATGGTGAGTTATTCTAGAAGTACTTTATAAAATATCCAATCATTGTATAAAATTCGAACTGAATTATACAAACATTGCTGCTATTTTTTTTTTCTTTTATTTACAGACGCTCGATTACTAAGATCATTTGCGTCTAAGGGTAGGGTTATATGGCATTAATTAATCCGGTTTCTGCAAGAAATTTTAATATCTATTTTTTGAGGGTCATCGTGTAGTACTTCTCCTAGTGAACTGGTTGATATATTGTAAAGGTTTCGATGGTTTGCATATTTTGCACATTCTATTTTGTTCTGTGGTTTCCCAGTATCCTAAAATTGGTTTGATTTGAAAAAGATGTGTGTGAGCGCACTGGGTCTCCCAGTATTCCTGATATAAAGCGTTGACTTTTTGTGTTATGATTGAGTATTGATTGTTTGTGAATACAGATGTTATAATTTTTATGTTTTTTGATTTTGTTCTGGTGGCTTTATCAACTATTTCATTTCCTGTGATTCCCGAGTGCGCTGGAGTCCAAAGGAACACTATTTGGGTTTTTTTCTGTATGAATTTATGGATGATGAATTTTATATTTACAATATCTAAGTTAGTATTTTTAATCAGTTTTTGAATCTGTTGTAGAGCGGATATTGAGTCGGAGCATATTATAAAGTTATTTTTTTGTTTTTCTTTGACTATATTTTTTAACGCTTTGTATATAGCTATTAATTCACCTGTGTACACAGATGTCCCAATATATGAGTGGTATGTTTGTGTTCTGCCCTTTATAAGGTAAGCAGAAGTGGTTTGGTTTAGCATCTTAGAGGCGTCAGTGTATATTTGAGTGTAGTTTCCGTAGTTTCTGCAGACAAGTTCGTTAAATTTTTCAGGATGTGCGGTGATGTTGAATTTTTACTATATTTATGTAGGTCCATATTTATCGTTGCAGTAACTTTGGTCCATGGGGGTAATTTAGGTAGGTTACTTTTTCTAATTTTGGGTAAGGTGTATTGAAGTCTATCTAAGAAGTTATGAATTCGGAAGATTTAGAAGCATTAGGTTTATTTTGATACAGGTAGTTTAATTTATTTTCTGTTATGTTATTGTAGACTGGGTGGGATGGAGTGGACAGTAATCTGATTTAATATTTTAGCATAAGTGTTTGTCTTCTATATTTTAGTGGTAGAATATTGGCTTTCACATGTAGAGCTGATGCGCGGATGGTGTGGAATGCTTTTAATGCTATTCTTATAGCTGTATTTTGTATTACATTTATATTTTTCAATGTATATTGATTCGCACTATCATACAGTATACTACCGTAATCAAGCCTGCTTAGGATATACGTTTTGTACAGTTAGATTAGTGTCTTTCTATCGGATCGCCAGGATGAATGATTTAGCAACTTTAATTTATGTGTTTTTTACAGTTTAATTTCCTGTCTAATGTTAGTCCTAATAGGTGTAACGTATTTGTATTTTCAATCGGTATTGGTTCGATTTGTAAGAAAGGAATACTTAAGTTATGTTTTGTGCTAAATGTAATTTGTTTAGTTTTAGTAATAGAAACGGGGCTCAATTATTTATTTCATATATAGTATTTTGGAGCAGAAGTTCTATATATTTTGTTTCAATGTGCGAGTAATATATCGAAAGATCATCGGCATAGATACAATATTTAACTGGGGAGGATATGTGTTAATATTTACAACAGCCATTATAAATAAAGTTGGACTAATTACTGACCCTTGGGGAGTACAATTTTCTTGGATTTTAATTTACGACACGTAATTATTCAGCTTGACCCGAAATTTTCTATTGTGTAAAAAGTTTTTAATAAAGATGGGTAGATCTCCTGTGAATTCCCATCGATGCAAGTTTAATAATATTTCATGTTTCCACACTTTAGCTGACTAGGGTTGTAGTTTTGTTTTGAATTAAGTTATCCTGTATATCGGTTACTAGTTTGGTTAACAGATCCTGTGTGCTTCTTTTCTTTCTAAAACCGAATTGTAATGGATCTAGTAATTCAAGATTTTCTAGTTGCCAAAGCAGTCTGCTGTTAATAATTTTTTCGAGTAATTTGCAAAGAATATTTGTGAGGGTAATGGGTCTGTAGCTAGCAGGGTCTAACGAATTTTTGTTTTGTTTTAATAACGGAAATCGATGAGCCGCCCTCCACTCCTCTGGGAAGGACTGGTTTTGCCATAACAGTTATAGAAATATAGGATAGCCATTTTAGAACTGAAGTTAAGATGTTTTATTGTTTTATCAAACTTATGTGAGTACCATCCGGACCTGCTGCTGTTGGGCGCATTTCATCTAAGGCGGTGTCAAATTCTTCCTTCGTTATATCTGTATTGTAACTTTGATTTATGTCTGATATATTCGTGAATTTGTGTAAATTTTATTTATATATGATATAATATTGTTCTTTCAGCGATATATTGCTTACGATTATAATTCAAAACACACACTGTGATCAAGACTGATTACTCCTAAACGTCGAGCTCTACTAAAATCAATAAAAAAATTGAAGCAGGAAAATGTTTATAAAAACTTCAAATGTCACTTTAAAAAAAAAAAAAAAAAATCGTAATAAACATAGTCGAGAATAATATTTTAGATAAATTTTCTCACTAATGTTTTTCCCCCTCCATATATATTTAAGAAACTCCATATCGATCTTAAAGTTATTATTTCATTAATTTATCACGAACACGTAGATTGTAAACTTTTCTTTCTTTTTTTTATATATATATATTTAACTCCTTGTATTTTTTTACTTTTCTTGAAGAAACGTAATTTGAGAATTTTAACTAGTTTGGTTTTTAAAAAAACATTATTACGTCATCAAGAATTGAACATCTACGGAAAAACTAGCGACTAATATTTTATGTTGTTTTTTTTTTTATGCGCCAAAATATGTATTTAATCATTGAAGTATTCGCATTTTCATTCCATGTTACCAAATTTTTCTGTTTTTTTTTTTTCATCAAAAGAGCTGTAGCTTTAAAAAAAATGTATGCTACGTAATTTAAAATTCGAATAATTTATTTCTTAAATGCTAGTATTGGAGAAAAAGCTAAGAGTAGTTCAAAGGAGAATCGAGAACAAAATGATTGGAATAACACTGAAAAACAAGAAAGAGAACATATGGATTAGAGAAGCAACAAGAATAAAGGATATAATAATAAGCATAAAAGAATCAAAATAGGTATGTGGGCTGGTCATCTGGCAGGACATCCGGAACACCCTTGACAATGTGAACACCAGACAGGCAGGCGACTGACACGTTGGGTTGATGATGTAAATAAAGTTCGAGAAGATTGGCTAAACAAAGCGACCGTCAAAAAAAAAATGGAAGGAACTTCGAGAAAGTTACATCCAGCGGTGGATTGAAAATAGTTTTTTTTTTAAAAAAAATATGACTTTTTGTGTGATTTTATTTTCAACGATTTCGGCGTTATTATTAAATAAAATTTACGAAGATGATGATTTGTTTAAATAATCTTTATTACGATTGTTGCGATTAGATGGCACCGTTGGAAGATAAATTGAAAAATGAATTATCCGATAACGCTGTTGTAATAACTTGCCGATTTCCATTACCAACGATACAGCCGACAGAAACCATCGGATACGGGTTTGACACGGTATGGAAATATATTTTACGACAGTCTTGAGGGCTATTATTGCGTGTTTTTATGTAGTTTGAAAAAGTAGAAAATATAAATCAGTTTGAAACATCATTAATCGAATATATTAAAATATCCGACGCGTCATATGCGTTAATCAGATACGAAAAACTGCGCTATTAGATTGATTAGTCCGATCAGTGGTATAGCGACGTGAACTATGATACTTGGAAGAGTTAAACTATTCTTCTGCTTTCTCGCGGCTAAATATATTAGATTAGGAAGTGTGAATATATAAACGAATCCGCAAATAGCTCCTGTGAATCTAAAAATAAAAAAAATTATTATTTACGCGCACAATTCTGTATAAATTTCAGTAATAGTGGAAATTGTAAATAAACGCGTAAATCGTTAATGTTTTAAAAATGTTATAGTTCCATGCGAAAAAAAAAAAACACCCATTATGTAAATTTTATTAACAATACAAACCGAGTGAAAATATGCATTCCGTCAAAATTTATGTTTTAAAATAAATTCGTTAAAAATTAAATAAGTCTTAATTATGTTAAACAGATATTTACTTTACTTCGGAATTTTGTATTTTTCGTTCATTTAATGATTTCGAATTAAATATTAAAACAGAATGTTTAATTTGTGTTTTATTTAAATTTTATTTTGTATATCGACAACGTTTTATGCTTTCGACGAGAATTGGTAAAAAGTCCTCTAGCCGACCGAACTATTCGTTCAATTGATCTGTAGATGACTACTTACTGGGAAAATAAAGAAGCTGTGGGAGGGCAGTTGCAAACCACTCGGTATTGGCTAGCCAAGTATATGTCGTTCGACTAATCATCTATCAATCAACAGATCCATGGTGATTAGGCGATGTTTCCTGATGGAACTTGTTTAATATATTTATACATAATTATATTCAGAACGGTTAAAAATTATAGAAACGGTAGTGTGTAATTGTAATTAATCATAATATATAAACATAAATAAAAAATAAAAATACGAATTATTACAGAGAAGTAATTTATGTTTAAATTTAAAGTCTGCACAATTAATTAGTTTACCTTCGTATATTGTAAAATTTCTAGTAAAATTTTTTAACAATATTTTAATATACTTATGTTTTTACGAAGTATTGTTGAATTAACAAAAAAAAAAATCAGTCCAGTTTTGTTAGTACGACAGACGCAATCTTCGTTGATGGAAAAACATAGAAAGAAACATACATACATTTAACTTTCGTAGATCTATCAAAAGCATTCGACCAAGTTCCGCATCATCTCACCTGGTATGCACTGCGAGATTGTGGAGTTCTAGAGTAATTAATAAACTGGATGCAAGTATTATATAAAGGAAAATCAAGTAGAGTCCGTTGTGCGGTGAGCGAATCGTATGATTTTCCTGTTCAAATAGTAGTTTATCAAGGGTCCGCACTATCGCCACTGCTATTTAACATTGTCTTAGATACCATCACACGTAGTATACAAACCCCAGTCATGTGAACACTGCTATATATGCAGCTAATATCACAAAGGACGTTCTTCAAACTAAAATCCATACTTGTAACAACCAGTTGAAGAAATTTAAGCTTATAGTTAATGTTAAGAAAACGGAGTACTACAGACCCAAATATTAATGGAACTATTGAAATTGGCAGCGAAACGTGACTTCGGACTAATAATTTAAATATCTAGGAACCCATATACAATCAGACGGTGGTACATCCAATGCAATCCGTGACCTTATAAGAGCAGCCTAGCAAAAATAGATGCCAATGTCAGGAGTGCTGTGCGATAAGCGTATGCCCATAATACTAAAAACAAAAATTTATCGGACTGTTATCCGCCCAGTCGAACGTTGCAACCTTTCATTATTTTACGTGCCCTGTGGTCTTCAATTTAGCTCATCAATTGTTACGCCCGTTCTGATTTTTATTCGGTCGATATACCTGTTTGGATATCGTCCATTTTGATACCTTCCATTCACTTTTCCCTAAATAATTATCTTTTCAATCCCGACAGATCTTAGAATTTCAACATATTTCTATTCATTATTTGTGATACTTAATTATTTTTAGAATCGATGTATTGTTCCTTTTTTCAACACGAAATTCGTAATATTTTGCGATAACATGTCAGTTCAAAAGAATCTAGTACCCTTGCGATAAGAAAACCCAATGTTTGAATTAAGTTGTTTTTATTACTTTTTCGGGGAACGGGAGTATTTTAAAATACCAAATTTTATTTTAGATAATTGAATAAAATGCGATAAACGTAATTTTGTATTATAATATGTATATCGTTGTCTGCATAAAAATATTATCGATAAAACTTACCTAATAACAGTGCCGATATGAGGTAAATATATCGCGAATATTACGCATGCCAGTACATTAATCGAATTAAGTATCATTACGTGTAGCCTACTCGAATAGGAAGGATAATTCAAAGCGGAAAAAACCTGAACGCGCAACATGTAACTGAGTAGCGGAAAAACCGTTAATAATTGGAAAAGCAGAAATATCCTCGCGATGACCGTCATTATATCCCCGCTTGGAAAATTATTTAACATGTTCTGTATGTAAACGAACAATAATCGCGCGTATTTACTAAATAATAAATAAATCTTACAAAAATTAATAACACGGGATTTAACATCCTATACGGTATTAATCGCCTGTATAAAATTTTATAAAACACGTTCAAATATTACGTTTCTATGGAAATTTTTTTTTAACCTATATCGGTCTACTGCTGGACCCCAATCAATCAATCAATCAATCAATATAAATTGGGGAGAAAATAGCCTAATAATCTCCAGTATGATAAAATATAACAATAAAATTAAGATTTTTATTCGTGACTCTTGTATTTCTCGAAGTACATTTAATGTAACGTTGTGTTAAGTTTTAAGTCTGAACTTAGTTTTTTAAAGTTACCATCTTTGATGATTTTCAAAAGTTGCATCACCTCTTTACAGTTCTCACACTGTATCTTCGTTCCTTTCCTGTTATATAGAACATTCGCAATCGTACGTTTTCTTTCCTAATACACGGATTCGTGTAAAGCTCATAATTCTGCTACATCATCGTGATTTCTGTATCATTTATCGCTTATATCGCTTTCATTAACTTCATCATCACTAAGACAGCAGGTATTCATTGGAAATCTCTATGGTACAATTTTTTTAACGTTATAATATCTTCGTATCCTATTCTTTACCGATAATCATCGCGTTTACATTTGTCTTTATATTCGCGATTCTAATTTATCGATGTAATTTCATCACGTAACACAGTTCCTAAGAACGGGGTTATATGCTATTGTTAACATTATTATCAATTATGTAATTAAGTTTGTTACGAGCGAACCGTGTGAAAAAAACCTATTACAAAAAAAAATCATGCACTTAAAAATGCGCTATCTTCGTCAAATTTTCGATGTACGTTTAAATTCGTATGTGCGTTTACAATTTTAGAATAAATCGTAATTAACGTACAACGATTAATTTATTTTAAAGCCCGGTAAAAATGTGTTCCGTTGTTATAGCCAATTTCATATAGGTCAAGAGTCAGTCGTCCATGAAGACAGAAACGGGAGTCTAGCAATCGTTTTGAAATAAAATCTAAATGAAGAATGTTGGTTGAAAAAAGAATTTACTGACATTTTAAAAATTACATAACAAAAAAAAAAATTATAAAACTAGCTATACGCGCACACGATTTAGGTGACATCGAACAATTATTACGATGGGAGGAGAGATAAAAACTTGAGGAAAAATAAAATGTGGCTCGGTTTTTATGTTTTCAAAATTCAAAGTGATGAAAACGTTGGAACCATTTTTTCCGACCACGAGGAATTGTTCATAAATAATTCAAATTATGAAATCGTCTCTGTAGAAAACCGTTGGAAAGGTCGTTACTTTCTCTCTTTGTGCGATAGACACGCATCGTAGCAATTAACAATTTTTAAAAAGTTCCTTTCCTACAATTTCTTACATTTTCGAACATTGATCGAAAACGGCGATTAAGGTGACTATTTCGTCGCCATCGAATATATTCAGTATACTAGATTCGCAAAAGATTATTTCTCAAGAGTTACGAGAATGGTAAAAGAACGTCTCAACAGGTGTAGAGAATATAAAGGGTTCTTTTCAAAAATCTTGTAACTTTTTTTTTAATAACCAGTTGTCAAACTTACTGAGACACGATACTGACATTTAAAAAAAAAAATAAATAAATAAATAAATAAAAATGTAACGCGATCAAACGGTAGATTGAATGTTCTAAAGTACATATTCATTATTGCGTTTTCAAGTATCGCAAAGATTTATTTATTTCGGGTTGATTGAAAACATATTGTAGAATTGAAACGTATACTTACATCTTCGATACAAACTTTAGGCAATGGAAAACAAATATAAAAAGTAAATCCGATAATTATGTAGGTAATTACAACGAGCAGATAAGCCACCGATAAATCTCTTCCCTATAAAAGGCAATAAATTAATTAGCGAATAAATTGTATACATTTTTTCCGTTACTTCTTTTAAATACATCAAGCGAGTAATATAAATGTGTAGAATTTTTTTAATAATAGAATTTCGACAAAATGCATATATACGTATACCCTGTTCGTATAATCTGAGTTAGAATCCTACCGGTTGAGAACATTTTTTCACACGGTAAAAATACATCTAATCAACTCAACTATCCATCTGATCGATCGGTTTATGAATACCGAGCTTTGCGGGGAAAGCAAAAAAACAATAGGAAGACAATCGTTCGGCCAGTTGTAATTAAATTTTCAGTTGAATCGCTTATCGCGTATGTTAACCCAATCGTCAACACTATAATTTTTGTGCGTATAATGTAAGTGCTAAATTATAAGTCTTGAATTTAAAAAAAAAAAAAAAAAATTAATTGGGCCTGAGTTAGAATACACCAAAAAAATTTTACGGTAAAAATGTCTAACCAACTCGGCTATCCATTCAATCGAACGGTATGTGAATACAACGCTTGCTAGGAAAGTGAAAAAAGCAAGGAAAGGCAATGTAATCCACTATCGTACATGTAAAAATATATATATTTGACATTTAATTTAAACAGTTATAGTAATATTGAATAAATGTACCGGAACAAATGGCCTCTCCGTTCATGAAAAGTAAAAATTCTAACAATATAAAATTTAATAAATAACAATCGTATAAAGTATAAATTGATGAAAAATTAAACAAAAAAAAAACTAAGTAATTTAAACAAGAGTAAATATAAGTTTGCTTTTAAAACGAATATGTAATGTCATTTATAAGTACTGGAAAAAAAAAGTTGAAACGTTACGAGAATAATAAATTATGTTTAATGCGTCGATACTTAAGTATATTCAACAATTAGTTTAAGCCTATACGCTGGCGACGCCTCTATTTGTATATCTATGTGACGCGTGGTTATTATAGGATTGCGAATTATATGAACTGGTTTACGAGTTCTGGATGTGCGGTGCTATAAATAAATTTTTAGTATACATCCTGTAGCGCTTTACTGTGCTAAAACGTGGACACTGAACAAAAGGAATGTTAAAAAATTACGGGCTTTTGAGATGTGGTGTTGGAGGAAGTGAATAAGTTGAACCGAAAAAGTTTCGAATGAAGAAGTTCTCCAAAGAATTGACGAAAAACAGACGTTTTTACAATCGATAAAGAAAAGAAGATTAACCTGGATGGGACATGTACTCCGACATGGTAGTCTGTTACGCGATGTAATAGAAGGACAGATTGCAGGGAAAAGAAATCGTGATAGACCACGAAACACTTTCGTGACAACATTGTTGTATGATGCAGGCGCGGATCAATACTGGAAAATGAAAAGATCTGCAGAGAATCGGTTAGGCTGGAAGTTACTTACTACGGAATAAAATCTAGGACTGCCAAACTTATGATGATGATATATTGGACGACTTATTTAAATAATTTCGTCCGAATAATATCCGATGAATTTACTATAGTAAGAAATATTTCCTGCTGAGTTCGTCGAGGATTAATCCTAGCCCGTACACTATGTAATATTTTATATTCAGATATACACAAAAATCTAGATGAATTTATAGCGAATAATAACTATAGCGCGGAACTAATTAGCTTCGCTGATGACTCGTGCGCTGTAATAAATCTGAATTATCCTGTTCATATTTATAACTTAAAAATATTTATATTAAAAAAAAAAAACAAACTCCAAATCACTTGTATGCACTGTGTGCGTAGCGGTTATTTGAAAAGATGGGATTAAACAATGATAAACGAATAAATGAAATCGATTATGCGGACGATATGGTGATAATCCATTGACACAGAAATGCAGAAGATGCTCGACCGAATAAACGATGCCGGATTAAAATATAGAATGAAAATCAACGTAGGTAAAACCGAAATGACTAAATTTACGAACGATGCCGACAATAAGCTACGATCAAGATCGGAACACAAGAAATTGTAAACGTAAATGAATTCAGATATGTCGAGGGCGATTATAAACAACGTTGATCGAGATGACGAAGAAATAAGGATCAGCATTTATATGGAAATAAATGACTAATAATCTAAATAAGTGCTGGAAATCAAAAGATGGTGATGACGAGAGAGAAAATGCTCAGATGTAGAAATAAAATCTAAAATTGAATTGGCGCGTTTAACGTTTCAAAAATTAAGTAGCTTTCTGCGTAGTCATGATATCAATCTACGATTAAAATAGTGGATCGTGATATGTTTTTTTCAACGCCATTATATGAAACATACATTTAGACTTTAAAGGTAGAACAAATAACGTAATTGTACTATCGTTCGAAACATTATGATTAATCGCATTAGCAAATGTTACAAATAAATTATGAAACGGATGAGAAAAGATGGCGATCTGTAAAATTATTAAGAAATATTAATCATGTGGGTCGTTTGATACCGTTGCCGGAATTACTCGAAACAATGCTAACGGCACATTGGAAGGTGCTCGTGCAGTTGGTCGCAGAAAAACGTCATGGTTTCCTAATATCTAAGAATAGATGACTGTTGCTGAAACATGAAATCTTTCCCGATGAGCACGGATTAAATCTTCGAACGACGTATATGCCAACCTTCGATAACGAAGACAGCTCGTTAAGATTATATATCGTTGTCGTCATATTGTTCATTGCCGAACATCGCAACTAGCCACCAACTGTACATTATTTTTAAGTACGAAATGGAGTAACGTTAAAGGCACTAATCATACACATCTCAGGTGCGTGTACATGTGCTTACATGGTGGTGTATGTCGTGGGCTGAAATCGAATCCTTAACAACTGTACCACCTAAATATGCATATAAACTGAAAAAGAATTTTATATATACATATAAAGAAAAAAAACTTACGTAATGACATTGATCACGACTGCTACGCATGAGCGTAATAATTATGTTATGTATGAAAAGCGATAAGGGTAACATTCCGGATGTGGCAGCGAACGTGTCTTCATAAATTTTGGTAAAATTTATCGACGTTTCGTCGAAAAAATTTACATTAATTCCCCAGTTGATTGATTTAACGAGAACAAATATGATCAAATAAAAAACCGATAAAACTCCTGTAAAATAAAACAAATCGCGTCGGTTACAATGAAAATATATATATATATATATATATATTAAAAATAATAACTAACGCGTGATTATAATAATAAACATAAAATTAAAGAAAATAACCGTCTTAATGTTTGGAACTAGCGATAGCGCAACCCTAGATTTTATAATTTTACTTTAACTCGGTAGTTAAATATTTGCACAATTTTATTATGCGGCGTAGAAGCATTAACGTTTAATAAAAAATAAATTTATCGATATGAACGTACAGAAATTATTTCATCGAAAAATCCTTAAGATACCCGAGACGACCAAGAGTTTCAAACAAAGATGTTCTAAAAATGGCGAGAAATGATAAAGGATTGGATTATTTTGAGGGGGGGGACGAACAAGTAGAGCGTATTTTGAACGTGTAAGATGCAGAAATTATGGAATTCTTCAACCGGTACTGCGAGGACAAATAAATGAGTAGAGGAGTCCTGCAAGAAGAACAGATTGGCTTAGTAGGATCAGCATATCTTCTGTTACGGACGCAAGACAACATAAAATTTGGTAGTAGACTAGTAATCACTTACACTCGCTAACGAGTATGACATCGTGAAGAAGAGAATATTTGAAAGGGATTGTTTACAGCTAAAAATGTTTCAAGTAGAGCGTATTTTGAACGTGTAAGATGCACAAATTATGGAAAATTCTTCAACCGGTACTGCGAGGACAAATAAATGAGTAGAGGAGTCCTGCAAGAAGAACAGATTGGCTTAGTAGAATCAGCATATCTTCTGTTACGGATGCAAGACAACATAAAATTTGGTAGTAGACTAGTAATCACTTACACTCGCTAACGAGTATGACATCGTGAAGAAGAGAATATTTGAAAAGATTGTTTACGGCTAAAAATGTTTACTTGATGATATATCTGTATCGTTAGATCTATATGTGTATATAATTGAAGAGTAGTTGCTAACGCTGTTGTATGTGCGCATGCGTATTTGGAAACCGACTAATTCTCCTGGCGAATTGTTATCAGCCGATGTCTGTGATCCTTTCGATTCTTCGTTCAGTCGTCGTATATATCGTGATTAAAGATCACTACTCACATTATCGTTACACGTTCGTCGAAAAAGAAAAGACAGCAGCAGTTGTATCTCATTGTGTACGCGAGGTTCTGTCAAAAGCATGTACTCTTGGTCACAAGGTGAAAGAATTCATAACCGACAAACGAGGTGAATTGACGAAGTACGAGCAACCTTGAAAGACTGGCGTTTCAACACGGTTGACTGCACCGTAACGCCAGAGCAAAACGGGAGCGTGAAAATCGTTCAATCGTAGAGATGGCTCGCACATTCAAATACTCAAATTTGGATTTCAGTTTTCCGGCAGCGATCTGGGCCGAGCTTGTCACGACTGCTGGGTACACTCTGAACAGATTAGGAAAATCATCTATCGGTAACAAGACTCCATACGAAATTTGGATCGGTCAGAAATTAAGAATCAAACGTCTTAGAATAATAAGTTCAAAATGTTACGTTAATATTCCGGTTCAAAAGCGTAGAAAAATGGATCTGAAAGCAACGGTTGGGTATGTAGTCGGATATGATGGAAATGAACGCTACCGTATTTATGTTACTGATAAACGAGACGTTATCGATCGCAAGATGTTATTTTTAATGAAAACATTCGAGGTTGCCGAAGAACGCATATGCCTATTAAAGATGACATCGATAACGAAGATGAAAGAAAATTCGATGACGCGCAGGAAAACGATGCTAAAACTCAATAAACTGTGCTTACTCCTATATCAAAATCAAAGAAAATTCTTAGAAACGAAGCTGATTTAGAATCTGAAACCGACTTGGAAAAGGACATAGTACTTCTTGTATACGTAAACGACCGATAAAACTAGACAAACCGATAAAAACTAGACGATGCGTTGAAGTTTTCTTAGCGGAATCCTACAATGTACCAACACGTACAGTGAAGCGATTCAAAATCAAGATAACGAACAATGGATTTAGAAATGGAGTCAATGCAGATGAACAATACTTGGATTCCAGGAAAGCCAATTTTGAAAAATCGATGGGTTTTCTGCTTTAAACACAACCCTGACAGTAGTATTGAAAAATATCGAGCAAGGCTGGTAGTAAAAAGTTGTGCTCAGAGACCAGGCATAGACTACGATGAAACGTTTGCTCCAGTGACCCGTCTAGACAATGTTCGTTCAATGTTCGTTCACTGATCGTGATTGCAACAGCAGGAAAAATAAAAGTACGACAGTTCGATGTTTCCACAGCATTTCTGTATGGAGATATAGATGACGAAATGTACATGTGGCAACCAGATGGATACTTAGATGGCACTGATCGCGTGTGTATGATGAAAAGTAGCTTATATAGGCGAAAATAATCACCGAGATGTTGGAATAAAAGATTTGACAAATTCATGAAAAACCTCGGCTTTTTACAAAGTCAAGAGAATCCGTGTGTTTATATTCGTCCTACTTGTCATAATGAAAAATTGATTAAAGTAATAATTGGCCTGTACGTTGATGATGGGTTAGCAATTTCAACCAACGAAGACTAAGATGAATTTATTACCGAATTATAGTCTGAATTTAAAATCGTGTCAAAACCGGCAGATCACTTTCTAGGCATTCAGATCTTGACGAAACCTAATTGAGATATTGCCTTCAATCGTCTTACACCTAAATAATTATCAATCGTTTAGGTATGACTGGTGTAATCCGGTTACAACTCCGATGGAAAAACGCTCACCGTCTGAAATAATGGTATCAACGCAGACTTTTTCTTATCGATCAGCAGTTGGTGCATTATTGTACATAGCGCGAGGTACTCGGTTCGACATCGCGTATGTTGTTAATGTATATAAAATTCTTCGTTAGAGGATATTAGCTGCTTGAAACGAGTCATACGATATCTTGCTGGAACTATCAATCTAAAGCTGGTCTACAGAAGTGAACCAAAGAAAACGAAATTCGAATGGTAGAGCGATTCAAATTTCGCAGGGTGTCCAATAACCCTCTGTTCGACTACTGGCGTAACGATCAAATACGCAGATGCGGCTATATCGTCGTTTAGCATACGTCAACAGCTAGTCGCTGATTCCAGTTACCAGTCTGAATTAATAGCGGCGATTGAAGCTTCGAAGGAAATTATATCAAGATATCGAGATTATTCAAGAAATTGATAGGTCTTTCCGATGTACCTATCTTGTTAATCGACAATGAAAATACGAAAACAATTGCCGAGAATACAGAATTTCACTGTCGAACTAAACACATACAGCGCAAATATTTGTTCATTCCAGATCGTATTCAAGAAGAAATGATATTATTAGCAACTTCGGATTAAGAAACATAATAAAATTATTACATTTGACACCATGATTAGGTACATAAGTCTAAAATTTTTGTTACTATATAAATCATATATATATCATTGTGCCACCGCGTCATTGGCCTTTCCTGTTTCCTTTTTCTGTCCATCGGCCACCACTGTAAAATCCGCTTTGACCATCTTGTGACCAGCCCAATTCCATTTTGTTGTAGCCATTGAAATGATATAGCAAACATAGCTGGGAAAAATTGGTTGAGGAAAGCACAGGACAGAAGTGGTTGGAAGACGTTGGGGAAAGCCTTCATCCAGGAGTGGATAGATAAAGGCTTATCGTGATATATATATATATGTGTGTGCGAGCGCATGCGCGTGTTAGAACACTTCTTTATAGCTAAATAACTAACTCGAAATGTGATATCGAAATATTAAAAAATAATCGATGATTTATTTTCTTATTATTCTACTACGAACTTGGATAAACACCTTAAACTGATAAAGATGATAATTAATAATAAAAATGCGAAAAAGAAACATAATCAGGCAATACGTACCGAAAGATGTAAACTTAGTAAAAAACGTAGGCGATTTAAAATTAAGTAACGGCGCGACGATTAATATTAAAAAAATAGGAACTGTTTCGTCGAGATCCCATAATTTTTCGAACATTGATCGTTCTCGTTCGATAGAAATTGGCGTTGAATCGTTCGCTAATTTGAAACGTCGACAAATTACTGAAAAAACGATTTTTAACGCACAATATGAATGAATTTTATATTCGGTAAAATTTTTAATACAAATAAATTTAATAAACCGGCTATCTTTATTAAGTAAACAAAACAAAAAAAAAAGTCGTTAAAATCGCTAAATTTTTACATATAAAAATACCTCAAAGCTTTTCTGCTATTAAGTCATTATCAAATAGACGTATAAAAAAATATAATATATACAATTTATTAAAAAAATAAAAGGAAAAATAAAAAATAAAACGTAAGAAAATACTTGATTTAGATTTACAATATTCAAAAATAGCAAACCGAAAAAACCTAAAAGTTTTAATGTCTTTCTATGTATAAATATTTAGTGATTTTAACGACTTTGTTTATTTTTTAAAAATCACTACATTCTACAGCGTTTAAAATATCTTTATTAAATTATATGTAATCGTCTCGAAATATTTCAATTACATTGTCGAATTAAATATGATCGATTTCGAAGTCTGAATTCACAAATAAATCTTTCATTGTAAAGAGAAGGATAAAAAAAGTGTTGTTTTTTTTAGGGGTAAAATTTATACACCTCGTGTATATATTATAACTTGTATAAGACGCTGCGTCTATGATCCCATTAAGCACATTCTTCAAATCTACGTCTCCTCTTTGCAAATATTTTTTTTTTTTCAAAAATTCTCTTGTTACATGATAAAACAAAAATACTTCGTGTCATTAATTTAATTATATCCGACGATAATATTCTGTTCGTTGTACGGACATACAAAAAACTATTGTCCTAGACCATGTGTGTAAATTCGACGAAGGACACGACACACAAACCTGAACTAGAAACCCGAATTACCAGCAATATGTGCACTTTGCAATAAGAATCACCCTGCAAAAAATTATAAAGCGTGTGAAATATGTAAAAATCTCATCAAACAAACCTATAAGCTTCAAGATAAGTCAATATCTCGTAAACGGGTACATGAGTTTAGACGAAAAGACCAATCCGGCAATGAGACTGGTATAAAAACTGTTTCTACAACAAAAAATAAATCATATCTGAAAGTAGCATCCTCTGATAATATACAAAATCCTCTGATCCAAAATAACAAAATAACGAGGTACTACAAAGTATGTTAAATAATTGTTTTTGACCACGTTTGAAAGTATGTTCCTCCAATTAATGAACCAAAATAATTCGATATTAAACACGCTAACGCAAATCATAACGTAAATGAGTAGAAATTCCTTGAGAATCGCACTACTTAAATACTGAAAAGATAGATATATTACTTATCACTGAATCTCATTGTACCAATAAAACGTATATTCACATCCCAAATTACATATGTTACCACTCAGTTCATCCGGGAGAGAAAGCTCATGGAGAAGCGACCATATAATTATAAAAAGTAAAACACAGAGCATCGTGAAGAGAAAATTATAATAATAATAACAAGTATATTTCAGATTAATAAATAAATTACAATTCCTATTTATGTACACATACCGAGCTTACATAATTGCTCATACTGTGCGATATTTGATTTAATATTAATACTAATATAGGAATAAGAAAGTAAAAACAACTGCAGGGAAAAAATACAAATAAAAACCCTGCTTATACTAATTTATCTATTTAATGTATAGTGAAAGCGACGCCCGAGATACAAGCAGCATTAGTAACTATTGAACATCCTATTAATTAACCAATTATTAATAGCTGCTGCGTACTCTCCTCCAAGTCGAACTGTCAATAAGAATGTATTTCACCTTTTCCTTACCGAATTAGGAACTAGATTCACTGGCGATTATAATGCTAAGCACCATTATTTCGGTTCTTACACTACGAGGTTTAGCCTCATATAAATCTGTTACAGAACTTCATTGCGAGTTTCTCACTATCGTCGAACCAATTTATTGGCCCTCTGATAAAAAGAAACACCCTGACTCGATAGATTTCTTTATAGCAAGTGGTATACCTACAAATTACATGTCGGTGAAATCAATTTATGATTTATTATCTGACCATTCTGCCGTAATTGCTACTGTTAGTACTGAGATAGTTATTACATCACAGGAAAACAAACTGGGTGTTGTATAAACAAATAATCGAAGACAAAACTGATTTGCTCATTTCACTGAAAACATCCTCAGAAACAGATATGGTACCACAATTTATAGAATTAATGCAAATTGCAGCCTGGAATGCTACACCTAAAATAGAGTGTAACACAATTACAATTGATTTTTATCCGAAACATATACATGAGTCTGTTTCTAAAAAAAGAAGAATTACGAAAAAATGGCAACGAACCAGACACTCAGATAATAAAAAAACATTAAATAAAACTGCAAAAAATGTCCCGGGATTGTATATGATTACTTCAAGAATGATCAAGGAACTTCCCCGAAAAGGAATTATACTACTAACGTATATCTATAATTCAATGTACGAATTTCATATTGTCCGGCTCAATGGAAACTTGCGAGAATTCTAATGATATGCAAACCGAGGAAAGGTGACACCAATGTCGCAATCGGCCTATTTCTATTCTTCCAGCTTCATCCAAACTATTCGAGAAATTAATTTATCCTACAATGAATTACATTATTTGTAATAAAGGTATATACTCACGTTATATAAATCAAATTCAGAGTTATCAACAGAAAACTGTCTTGAAAATAATCAATACAATGAGACAATATTTTTAGACATAGGAAAAGCTTTTGACAAAATCTGGCATGCCAGATTACTTACTAAAATCAGGGACTAAAAATAATAGATATATTAAGTAAATTCGTTCTATGATTAGAAAAAACGTTTTCATCGTTTATGTAGTACGCTAATAATGAACCATAAGTAACAATATCAAGTCATTAATATATGTATGACAAATTTTAATATATATATTATATAGTTTGATTATATTCCATAAAACTGAAATTAATAATCGACTGGACTACTAAATCTTAAAGTTTTTTTAATGACGGTGTAACAAATTTAATTTTATAAAACAAATATATATGATTTATTCAACAGTTGTATCAATGATCGAAAATTATCAACGACGGAGGACTAAATAAGAAATATCTATGTCAAAGAAATAATAGAAGTCAAAATTAAGATTGACCTAGGAACAAAACAATATAATGGTGTAGTGTTAAAAATAATTTACAAGTTAAATATAATCATTTTCATATTCTTCTCGTTTATAATTCACATAAATAATATGACGAGATATATACGATATCTTACAAGAATATTGGTATCTGAGGTCAAAATGTGGTACGTCTTGATCGAACGATATTTATATTGATATTCGTATTTTTGAGGTTTTTTTCATATTCCTCATTCAGCCAATTACCAGATTAATCACCATGAACGGTAGTTGCAGACAAATAACCAGACCTTTTAACATTTTGCAACCTTATCTCTTCATAACATCATCACCATCTGGAGGAATATACATTTTTTAATTGACTAACTTTCTCGTAATTAAAAAGGATTGCATTTTGTATATTTTTACTTATTGATGTTCCACTGACTTTCCAAACTAAAAAGTCGGGATTTTTTATACATTAATCGGGCTGATTAACGAATAAAAAATCGAAACTATAAATCAATCGATAACCCGTGGTGTAACGATTTACGCATTTTTCCTACTGTAAAAAAGCAACTTCTACTCGACCGAAATAAAGATAACCGACAAGACGAAACCAAACACACCTTGGGAAGCCTCATTTAAACGATTCTCTAACACGAATATTCTGTATCAACTTTCTACTTGATGGAAATCTTTCTTGTTTCAGCCGCAAAATTACGCCTAATACACATTAAGAAAAAATTCTATAAACTACGTTTGCAAATTTCGAATATTCTCGGTCATTAACACAAAAAAGTTTTTTTCTTCAGATTAATGAAAATTGTTTTCTACCAACTTTATATTTGATGCAACTTTTTTGCTTTTTTTGTTTGACGACCACATTAGTTTTTAAGTTATATTTACTTTACATGTATAAAAAATAGAACAACAAGTTAGTATTCCTAATTACTAACAAACATGCTTTTTTAAATTTAAACGAGTGTGGAATGTAAAATGATTTTTTTAAATTAACCAATAAATACAAAAAATGACTAAAATCAGTAAATTTAATATTAAAAGACCACGAATCTTTTACGCTCGCCATCTTATCAACTTATAATCAAATCTGTCATTTCACATCGCTATTCTTTATATAGTATTGTAAATCTTAATTAAATATATATTTTTTTAAATTTTATTTTTATTTTTTGACATTTTTTTATATTTAAAAATAGTTTAATAGCTGGAAAGTTGTGTGGTCTTTTAACTGTTTCAGTCACGCGTTATCAATTTTTTTTACATCAAATTATAAATTTTGGTTTATGAAATAATTTTCAAAATCACGCGAGGACGGGAAAATATACAGTAATATTTCGTGTATAATATCGCTTTCCGGCCGGATGATTGGATAATTTTTTTAATGTCTTATATAAATATTTCTAGAATTGAAACATTCAGTGACAACCGAATATTTATTATGATGAAAATATATATTAAAAGTTCATGTATCGTAGAGAGGACACTGCGACTGAGGTTAATATCAAATTTTTGATTTTAAGTACTTTTTTTTATTATTTTTTAAAAATATTTTTATTCGCTCTATTTAGAAAGTCCTTATGTCGTCTTAATGTTTATTTCCGAATATCGTGACTAGCACTTTGTACGTTATTTTTGCGTCAAAAATCGGCTAACACACTACACCAATGAAGGGTGCGCGCGTTAGTGGAGTTATACGCAACGAGGTCATTGTCTTCTTCGTAATTAGGAGTTATATAATAGAACGATGAAAAAGTTGGTATCGAACTCTCGATCATCGAGTTGATAGTCGAGTGCTCTAACGATTATAAAACTTATTACTTAAAATCATAAATAAATTTTAAACGGTGATTTTTTTTTAATCGGACCAAAATACAAGTTATCCAAAACTAATTATAATTTTTTATAAATAAAAATTAAATTTATCGTTATCTCCGCGAATGTTTTCAAGCGTAAACGACCCACTTTCTTTTGTCATTACAAAATAAACAGAATCTGTAATTACTTACCTGTATTATTTAAAGCGTCATCATCGTCATTTGATACACTCCATTCGAACAAAGAATCTATAAGTAATAAATATTAATGTTAATTTATCGCGTAATTCAAATTTTATTTCGATTAATACGTAACCACTCTGTACGTTTTCCCATATTTAATTATCATGACATTTATGTAGGCTTGCAAAAAAAATTCTTCTAAGAATTCAAATAATTTTCTAACATATTCAATATTATTAGTTGCGGATATAACGCCTTTTAATAGTATACTTATAAAATGTATACACGTACAATAAAACAAAGCGAACACTGACTTTGTAAAATCTATAACATTACATTAAAAATTTAAAATCTTTGGAAAAAATCAATTATCTTTCCCGAAATTATGGTTAAAAACTGGAGAAAAAAAAATACGTTTAATCGACTATCATCGTTGAACATAGTTTTAGACAAGAAAATTCTTTTTTCTTTTTCTTATCTCGTACAAAATTTTTATACGACACAAATTTTACGAATACTCGTTAAAAATTATCACAACCATAATACGTCGTTGAAAAAATATATCAAGCTCGTTCATTTTCGTGTTAATTGTCAAAAATTGTCCCGAAACTGCATAAAACAACTGAATTTTTGTACAAACAAGCAAATCGATTTTCACTCTACAGAAATGTGATTATTAAACATAAAAACTATTTTTCCTATTATTAAAGAGTAAAGTTTTACTTTGATTTTTAACGGATAATATAGAAATAATTTAACGATCACCGAAAAAGGAAGACAGGCGCTCGCTCAAAATAATTATTGAATTTAAACATAGTAACGTTATTCTCGAAATATTAACTTTTTTTAAGAAGTAACAACGAAAGAGAAAGCAATAATATTCTTACGATATCGAATTGAAAAGAGCAAATTAAAAAATATATATATAATCGCCGGTTATATTCGAAACTTTTTGTTTTATATAGTTATTTTCTGAACACAATACTAATCTACTTTTATATTCCGCTCGGTTTTTCAAGCAGGCCCGTAATAAGACTATCGTTTACTTGCAATTTGTACAATTCTGCACGAGATATATTCGACCAATCTCCAAAATAATGACATCGTGTTCAGTTGTTCCTTATACCATTATGATTGAACTACACCTTCCTACTTCTTTTCTAGAACACTACCTGATTAAAAAATAAAATTGCATTACATGAAACTGGTTCCGTCTCAGGAAGTTTTTTGGCAGCCAATTACGACGAGTTTTTGATTTGATCTTTGGATTAGGTAAGTCTGAATACATCTATGCACGTTTTCATTTAGACAGTTATATTTTACTCGCCTTCTTTAAAGAGCTCCGTACAAATATTTATTGGCACGATATTCGTCAACGCAAACGCCCGAACTGTAGATCAGCTATTAATCTCAAAATTCTTAGAATCTTACGTGCCTTGTATGGCCACTATCAAAATACACCGGTACTCAACTTCCGCATAAATAAATTCATTGCCGCTGTTTCGAAAACATCTTTTTTTTTTTTAGTTTTTTTTTTTTCGGCCCAGTTTCCACCCTTGGCCATTTTAAGTGGACTATTTAGACTATAAACTTATACTATTAGCCTTAATAAAATGATATAATCTACGCGCATCCAAGGAGATAGGATCCACAATAAGTTCTTCAAGTTGTACTGGAAGCGAATTCCTTGTCGATAAAAGTTCAGTATTTTTCTATTTTGGGCAGGACCAGATCTGATGTCCGACGCTATCTTCGATATTACATATCTCACAAGCATAGGGCCCAAACATAGGCGAAGGGCAACATTCTGCAACAGCTGCAATTTTTTTATCTGTATTTTATTAAAAGTAATGAACGGCGCAATATAATCAATATGGGATCTGATGAGTGCTTTATAGATCAGAAGACCTACTACTGGATGGACACCCCACTTCATTCAGGTAATGACTCGTATCAGTAGTTCTGTAATCTGAAAGATGTGAAATATTTACTCTTTAGTTTTTACATCATATCTTTACGTATTGTTCTTATGCGTCAGAATCCTGTTAAGAAGACACCATTATGCGTGAAGCATATTAAAGACTTCACAGATGCTTTGAAAACTGCAACTGAAATACAATTTTCTTGTCGCCTAGTCCGACTTCACCATTTGGTTACACGAGTACAAGTATAGTATTAACGAAATAAAAATCAAATATACCTGTTAGATAGTTAACGACATTGTAAAGAAAATTGCTCATTAATATCCAATAAACGACATTTGTGCCGAATATAATGACGAACGAAAATATCCTAGAAAACATTTCAGCCCATGGCCCCAGTAATAATTGGCATAAATACGGTACTTCACCTACTTCACTTTTACCTACACATATATAATAAAAAGAAAAACAAGAATATGATATAATGATATCGTGAAATTTATCCAGATAATATTTGTTTTTTACTAATATCATCGTTAAATTAGATGCGTGTATGTGAATACTTCACGAGTGTCAATCGTTTTTTAATTTATTTCAGATAATTTTTGTGTTATATATATATATTTGTAAAAGTGTATATTCCAAAAAACTAATCGTTGGGTGAATATAATTTATCGATTTTCTTATTACTTTTTATATTTAAAAAAATTTTAATTTAAAATCTGCTACAATTTAGTAGTAATGGACAAAATGGACAAACTATTTTACAATCCATGCTTGATTTAAACAAATTTATTTAAAAATTAAATCACAATTGCAAAACGAGACATCATGTAATTAGGCAAAATAGACAAATTATTTAAGATAAAATAACGGCGATAAAAAAATTATGTAACAAAGGAAGTAAATCTTTCGCGGAACATTTTGTCATTTAATCAGAACACTATTAATTTATGCGTGAAAAATGAACCAATATAATACTATTTTATTTTATAAGGTTTTGGTCTATTTTTTATCACATATTGTTTTAAATTATTTAAAACTAAATTAATTATAGAGTCAAATAAAAACAACGTTATTTGATCATATCTAGTTACACAATTAAGAATACATGTTTGCTCTACTTATTTAAATAACCGATTTAACAACATGAATTTATTTATTTTTTATAAGAATTTAATTTTAACTGAAAAACGTAAAACAACGGAATGATTTATTAACTACAGCCTTACTAGGATAAAAACAATTAGCGATATATTAATCACATAAAAGACGATTTTCATAAAAAGCTATTACATAATCAAATACATAAAAACCTCACATAATCGGTTAATTAGAAAATACAGGTTTTAGGTAAATATCATGTTAGTAAGACAAATATAAGTAACACTCAATATAGAAAACGTAAAATTACTAATTTATTAATTTGTGGCTTATTTTAAATTTTACTATTTTAAAATCAGGAAAAATAAATAATTCATCCAAATTTGGTTATATTCGTGTTCTATCTAAAATAATGTTTAATAATTTGTCACAACTATGTATTATCATCGGTGTGATTTCAGTAATGGTAGGGAAATTCATAGAGATACGGGGTGAGATCTTAAAGAACTTAAGCCATACGATTAAAGTGTATTCTGAACAAAAAATGCAAATGTAAAAAAAGTTTGAATTCGCGAACAATAAAGGCACTTGAGTAGCATTATTTACTGTAAACAACAGAGGGTTCTAGAAATAAATATAAACGTATATATCAAATCATGAAAGCCTTAGAATTGTTAAAATCTGATGAACAACAGACAATTAGTGCAACGCTAACATCATTTCTGAATGAATTCCGTAATCTACTCTCACCATTAATATCAACGTTAACTAAATTAATGGATAAATTATTATGAGTAAAGTCAAGTTAAGCGATCAAGCTTTATCAATAATCCGGTGGAATACGAATAGTCTCCATCATAAGAAACATGAACTTCAGTGTTTTCTTACCTCGAATCGAGTTGATGTCGTTCTGCCAACTGAAACGCACATTATTAATCCTACGAGCTTTTACTTTCCAGGATATAAAAGTTATCATGCAACCACCCTTCTAACACCGCGATGGGTGTGCTGCTGTCCTGGTTAAGGCTAATATTAAGCAATACCTACGTTTTATTCGCAATACCGAAGCGTTCCAAGCAGTTGAAGTCTGTATAAACACTTTGGACAATGAAGAAATAACGGTAACTTCAGTTTATTGCCACCCAAATTACTATATCCCGAATGACGAATTTCTGAATTTATTTCGTCATCAAGGTAAAATCTTTATTTGCGGGGGCGATTATAACGCTAAGCACGTCCGTTTTGGATCAAGATTGCAAACAAAACGTGGAATTCAACTGTTTAATTTAAATCAGAAACTACTTAGACATAGTTTCTCCTTTTTCACCAACATATTGGCCTAAGCACATTAATCGTCAACCGGATTTATTGGATTTTTATTTCATTAAAGGATTACGTAATATTCATAAATTATGCAACACTATTCCTGACTTATCATCTGACCACATATACCAGTGATACTGTATCTCGATAAAATACCATGTGAAAAACGAGGGGCACACCTTACCAACAAATCAACAAACTGGATCGAATTTGGGAATCTTGTCGCGGGAAGAATCGATTTAAAACTAAAGCTAAAAGCACCCGACGATATTGATGCAGCAGTTGATTACTTGACAGATATCATTCAAGACATTTGTAAGAAATGTACACAATATAACTCAACTTTGAATAGTAATAATTGCGCTATATTACCCCCCTCCCCTGCAAATCCGTAAACTGATCAGCATGAGAAGAAAAGCTAGAAAAAAATGGCAACACAGCAGATATCCGTCTAATTATTACGCATACAAAGAACTTTGCAAGCAGTTAAAAGAGGCTATTGATAAATATAACAATGCGCGTTATCATTATTATTTGTCAGCCTTAAACAGCGCAGACTCCTGTCTGGAAAGCAGCGAGGACATTAACAAAAAAGTCGGCTCCTTCTTATCATCTGAGGAAATCCCATGAAACATGGACGAAGACTAATAATGAGAAAGCTGTTATTTTTACCGATTATTTGAGAACCAATTTAAACCTCATAGTTTGGATAATCCCTTACATACTTAGAAAGTTATGCAACAAAATACCAGAGTTATTCAGTATTGTCCAAATTATAAATACTATATTACACCAAATAAGCTACGTTCTTGCATTAAAAACCTACAAAATAATAAAACCCCGGGAGAAGATGGTATTACAAATAATATCCTAAAACATCTACCTCAAAAAGGTCTTCTCCTACTCCTTTACATTTATAATTCGATGATGCGACTATCTTACTTTCCGAGAAGATGGAAACATTCAAGAATTATACCAATTCACAAATATGGAAAACCGGCTTCTGACGTTTCATCATACCGACCAATAAGTTTATTGGATACGTTTGGGAAACTATTTGAGAAATTACTTTACCCAATTCTTTGCGGTATTAAGAACGAGATTGTTTTACTTCCTGATCATCAATTCGGATTCCGAACTAAGCACTCGGCTGTTCACCAGTGTCATAAAGTTGTCGACGCAATCGAGTCGGTTTTGCAGCGCAAATTATACTGTTCAGCGGTGTTTCTGGATGTAACCAGGGCATTCGATCGCGTCTGGCATGAAATGCTGCTCTACAAGATCAATGAGATGTTTCCGCTTGAAATATACTTTCTTTTAAAATCCTACCTCAACAGTAAATCATTTCAAATCAAAATAGATAAAGCTGTATCTACTCCGCGAATGATTATGGCATCAGTCCCACAAAGAAGCGTCCTAGGCCCTCTTTTATACAACATATATACCGACCACAATGTTCACTATTCAGCCTACTTTCGCGGATGATTTTGCTATTTTGGCTAGTTATGAAGACCCCCGCGAAACGTCAAGGTATATACAGAGATACTTACTGTTAACTGAACAATGGGCCCGAAAGTGGAAAGTCGAAATAAATAACCTTAAGTCGTCGCATGTCACTTTCACAACTAGACGACAGAATTGCCCGCCAGTTACATATTGCGGTCGAATGATACCAACAGCGCCAGAAGTTAAATATTTAGGATCAACATTCGATCGAAAATTAACGTGGGGACCGCACGTCATAAATACGCGGAAAAAGCTGACGCTCCTACTGCGCCAGTTGTATCCGTTAATAGGGCGTAAATCGCAACTTCGTCTTGCAAACAAAGTCCTCTTATACAACACAGTAATTGCTCCTATCTGGAAATATAGTCCCGAGGTGTAAGGTTCGACGTCCAAAACCAACCTAAATAAGATACAATCGTTTCAGTCGAAGGTTTTAAGGATTATGACAAATGCACCATTTTATGTTCGTAACGATATCATTCATCATGACTTCGGAATACCGACCGTTGCAACAAATCACAGACGGCGATACAGGAAAATGCATACGGCACTCAGTGAAAATCCAAATCCGCTAATATCACGAATGTCGACAACACATCTTCCAGATAACCCTGTCAGACGTCTTAAAAAAAGTCAATGTCGGGATGCAGCACTTACGTCATCATAAAATGGAGGAAGAATAAATATAAATAGCTATAACAAAATAACATTATCCATTGAGATATGTTGTTTATTTGATATTATTCTCTTTTTTTTCTCGCAGTTGTGTTTATAATCTTCATATAGATTGATACACACACACACACAAAAAAATAGAATCATATTTCGATGATAAATATTTTTATTCCAATACAAGGCGCATTTTAAATCAACAGAACAATCAGTTTCGAGCGTAAATTATCGCTTTTTACTTACAGTAAGAAATGTCACCAAAATGCGCATATATAAAATAAATTATTTAAAATCACAATACAAATACAGTGTTATCCCTATGATTATGTTATTTTGGTTAATATCATGATAATGTTTCAGTGTTTATATATATATACTGTTCGTTTATATTAAGATTCATAAAAACTTGTTTATGAGGAACAAATTTATATGTCTGCTCATTGCTTTTACAAGTTAAATTTCAAGTCGGAGTAAATGATCTATTACCGGGTTTATTTTTAATACTTAATCCTAATTTTATCTATAACTGTTTAGTTTTAACGTGGTTAATTTAATAGATAATTCATTTACTTATTTTGCCTACAGCTATAAAATGAAAATTATTACATTAAAAAAAAACATATATAACATAAAATTCACTGATTTCGGAAATGTTTATATATTTTGACCTATCTTTAATCAGTCCGTTGTTCTTCCTGCTCCCTATATCTGAATTACGAGAAGGTATTTTTATGCATCCATAGTGACCGCCCATTACTCTTTTATTAATTTTTTGTAATGCACTATATTTAAATTATGTTTCAGCGATACTATTGATTCTTACCTTATCTTTTCTTTTAACACCCAAAATAACTGTCTGTAAACAACTTTTGCAAGCTCAGTTACATTAGCTTTTATAAGATAAAAACGAGCTTTACTACATGCTTCAATAACCAAAATTTGTTCCAAACTATAATTATTCTTTGTTTACTTGTTTTTGAGATTAATTGTCTAAAATATATTATTTCTTTTATTCTTTCTATTCCATTTCCGTCTCTTTTTGAGGATGGCGAACCAATTTCGAATTTATCAACGTTCATAATCAAACTCACTATTTTGTCTATAAATTCATTAATTCTAACACTTACAACTGAATTAATTAATGTCAAGTTTTCCAAATATAGCCCATTTAAGTTGATACATATATTTTTATTCTATTTAATTTCTTACTTTCTTTTAATGTAACCCCCAACTGTTATATTTGCCTTTATTCTAATTTATACTGGATGTTAATTAATTATTTATTGCGTTTTTAAGTTGTTCTGAGATGCTGATTTTCTTGAATTATTTCTTCAAGAAATGAAAATTTTTCCTTATAAAAATTAGAACAGCTACGCGAAGAATTAGTTATTCGTAGGTTTTATAAATTAATAATCATTAAAGATTCATAGAGAATAACTGAATCAATATCAAAATTTATACATTTACTTATAAACTAAAGTTATGACACAAAATAACTTAATGAAAGCTGGACGTTAATAAGGACAAATGTAATATATTAAATCATAATCTTAAAAATGTATAATGTTAAAGCAATTATTTCATCAAAATTTTGTTCATTAAAAAAAAAAGGAATATGCTTACCAAATTCTATTTGAACTTGTAATAAACGATAAGCTGTATAAACTGCAAGGCTAGAAATCAAGATCATCAATAACAGAGCTAGTGGAAGACCAGCGCGCTGAACACTCCATGGCATAGCCAATAATGAACTTCCTATGATGGTGTTCCATATAGCAAAACTGAAAAATTAATAATCAACATGCAAGTATAAATTTTACCAAATATGTGTAGAAATTGATTTTAAATTGTCAAATTCTTCTTTCAAATATACATACGCCGAGACAAATATATTAATAAAAATTATAGTTTTAAATGCACGCTTTGCTTTTACTTATTTGCATAATAAAATGTATAATTAAAAGAAATAAACTGAAGGTAATCAATGTTTATTTAAGAAACAAAATATATATTCATTACTACATTTTTATTAAAAATATTCATTATTCATTAAACATTAACTTCACTTATACAAAAAAAAAAATTAAAATTAGCTTGTAAAGTTATATGCCAAAAATAAAATATATATATATATATATGTGGAATGTAATTTTTTAAGAATGCATAATACGGATAATTAATTTTTCCGTTCATATACTTTAATTTCATATTGAATACCATTTTCCTCTTGTATGCCTTCGGGTATTACACCTTTTTCTAAAATCTCCTTGTAGTGATCAAGAAATTTCGGAAAAAATACATCACACTCAAAATGATTTTTTACGTGAGTTATGTAAAGCCTATCGCATATTTTACTTTCAATAGCTTCTTTATATACACCAGAACCACCGATAATCCAAATATATTTTATATGAGGAAAATTATTCGACAAATCATTTACAGCTTCAGACAGGTTAGTGTAACATTTGATGTTCGTATCTACAATTTCCTGTTTTGTAAGGACAACATTAAATCTATTATCCAGTGGTTTATATTTTGGCGGAATTGACTCCCATGTTTTCCGACCCATAATAACGGCATTTTTAAGCAAATTATCGTCGGTTTTTTTGGTAATTTCAGTGAAATAATTCATTTCGTTCTTTAATCTCCATGGTAAATTTCCATTAATACCGATTCCATAATTTTCGCTAATTGCAGATATTAAATGTACTGGTTTTGAAACTCCCATTATGAACGTATGATTGCACTAATTATACTTAAAATAATAATTAAAAATGTAATAATTAACACAACACCGGCTTCAAAATAGAAATGTATGTTGTTTTCCGTTAAATGCCTGTAAACAAATAATCTTATCAATTTGGGATATTGCTACATTCGCACTGTTACTGTATTCTAATTTATTTTTGGTCGTTTAATGTGAATTTGTAACTACGGTTTTATTTAGTTTTTTAAAAGCGGTGTTCTATGCTACAACATTTTATAAATGTAAATAATCATTAAATATAAACTGATTTTTTTTATTTTTAATGTCAGAAGGTAAACGACAAATTGATGATTATTTTATAGGGGCTAATCAACGTTATAGTTTATATTATTTTAATTAAAATTAATAAGCTATGTTAATTTACAGGTGAAAATAATATATTTATAATTTAGTAAAAAAAAACACGATTATTTTATAAATTTGAATTTAGTTTATTAAATACTATTAGACTATTAAGCATGTCTATCCACGTTGCGACTTAGTATCATCACTGAAATTCATAAACAGGTTTGTTTTAAGGTTGTCACGATAAAGCTTATTGGTCAAACATAACATTAATATTTTTTGATTTTAATTAACACGTAGCATTTTAAGTTTTATTTTGTTTATATCTGATAATTTTTTCGAAATTTTTATCTTATAAAAATGAAAAGGGTTTGATATAATGTATTATTTTAATATCACAAATGTAATTTACGAGATTATGATTGATTACACATTGGTATATTGGTAAAACTTAATCATTTAACCACTAACGTGTGCCATCATGACGTGCATAATTTTTTTATTGCTTTTTTTTTGTACTTTGCAGTAACACGGGCTGACTGTGCGTATCTATACCTTCCTTACTATTCATCAGATATCACATATACCGTTAATCACTTCCGTTTCGAGTTGTTACTGATTAGTTTTAGGTTCGTAATCGTGTTTTTTTAGACCAGTCACCGTGACGTGCGTTAGCATTTTTTTCTCTATTTCATTTCACCAAAACTATTATTTTAGACATTTTTAATGTTATAATGATATATTTGTGTTCCGAATTATGTTGTAAATTTTGTACTTATTCAAATGGATAGAAAACGTGCTTGGTGATACTTTTTCCCCGCTAAAAAAAAAAACATAAAACCAAATGATCCTGATTTTGAAAAAAGAAAATCTGTATGCAGACAACAGTACTGAAAATTCAGCTGATGAGAATAGTTGACCGCAAGTAAAAACTGTTACGTCTTTTAAAAGCAAACATCGTCGGACTTTCCATCAATGTAACACTTGTAAACTTCCTATATCAAAATTGACATATCTAAAATCTGCAAAATAAACACTTCGCATTTTTACTATATTAAAAAAAAAATTTAACTTCTGTTTTTGTTGTCATCACTTCAGTAATGACTTGTAAAAAAATAAATAAATAAAACTTACTAACCCGTTTTTTTTTTCGCATATTAATAAAACAATATTTTTCTTATTTTTGTAAATTTATTATTTGTCACTTTTTACTAAAATAGTAGCATTTTTGTTATAATTATGTTTATAAGAAACAAAAGAAATATATATATATATATATATATATATATATATATATATATATATATATATATATATATACGTCCAGAATTATTGTTGGTGAAAACCACGTCCTGATTATTCAAAAAATTTAACGTTTCGAATGGACTTACACCACTCATCATCAGAAACGAACTAAACCACAGACCCTTGAGTTATTTCCTTTTATAGGCACTTCTCAATCGGAACTTTGTATTTCCAGGGCTGTGAATGGTCCTACTCCAAGCATCAGGTAGCCGGAATCCACCTTCTCTGTTGAAATTATTATGTTTCTCTATTTCAATAGCCTCTCGGACAATTCGCTTCCCATATTTTTGCTCCTTTACCAATACCTTCCTCTCCTCTAAGTCTATAGAGTGACTCGCTGTAATTAGATGTTCTGCTACTGCTGATTTACCTATGCATTTATGTTTACAATCTGCAACATGCTCTTTAATGCGATATATATATATATATATAATTAAAAATGTTTTACTTTTTAATTTTATCGTTATGAAAAAAAAACGAATTAAAAAAATCACAATGAGGTTTGAAAAAAATAACGATGGTTAAGGGTTAAAGATTATAACAATTGTTTTATTTCAATGTAACTAAATTAATGATTTTGAACAGCTGAAATAATATAACCAAGCTAACACGTGATGATTTTAACTTAAGAAATATTCTTGTGGTCAGCTATTTTGTCGATATTTCGGTATGTAATACATCCTCGCAACGTAGATACACATCTTAAAATTAAATTTCATTATTTTCAAATAATTACGATTCGTTACTCAATATACAGAAAAGTAATTTATTTTAATGCGATAGCTTAAAAATTAATAATAATTACCCACGAAATGATACAAATTTTTCCTCTTTTAACTTCTATACATAATCTTATCAACGAGATGTAAATCCTATTAAATTACGCGGTATTATTTTTAAGTATTTAACATAAAACAGTTCACATCAGGAATGAAGAAAAGGAAATACAGTTTGAAAAGTTTTTTAGTTCGATAAAGGTATCTTCGTCTACTTGATATCAGTAAAAAATCTTTAAATGAATTATTCAAAAGTATTCTACGTAGATAATGAACGTTGATTATCTAATATCTATTAGTTTGACTATTAATAAATAGATACCATTGTAGTAAGAATATACTCACATTTATAGATTACGAGAATATTGAAAGCAACAACATTTTAAGATGCTGGAATTGCAGAATAAAAATATTCACTGTTATGTCAAACGTAATGTGAAATAAAAAGACTTGCAAAAATGCACCTTAACCAAAAATTTACAGGAATAGAAACCGGAAACAATGGAGATAATAGGATGAAGAAGCCTTTTATCACATTCATAACGAATTCTAAACTATACTAAATTATGTTTTTGAACAAAGGTGTAAGAACGGCAAAAATATGTTTTTAATAAGGTGATATAATGTTTTAATTTTAAAATTTTTATCACTTAATTTGATTTTTTTAATTTTTAAGAAAAATATTAGACTTATACAGTACGAAGCTCATGACTATTTTTAAATCAATTTGAGAATTTATTTCATTAAATACATATAAAATTGGTTATTGATTTAAATTAGGGCACGTGTTTTCAAGCCGGATGTTCTATTTTTATAAAGATGTAATTCAATGTGCGGTATTTATTCATATATATTTAAGAAATGTATCTTTATCTTTTTCAAAGTTTATAAAAAGATTATAGTATCCATCTTAACCTTTTCATTCCTTGTTGATATCCTGAATATGTTCTGCTTCAGAATATCTATACAATTTTAAAATAAACTAAAATTGTAACAAATGACAATAATATCAGCTGGGATGAACCAGTTCCTATTGTGTGCAATATTCGGGTGGAAGTAGGTATAACACAGATATATACGCGTAGTAAAGTTGTTTTATATGAGCTGGATTCAGGGAACAATGATTTTTCAAACATACAATTGTTATTGATAACATTAATAGCTAATAGAAATGTTGATCAGATTAATAAAGAATGTAAATGTTAATCTCTTTAAAAAGGAAATTTGCAATCATATTAAGAATAATTTGTGCATGTAAAGTATCTACATAATTATTCTGCGTATTAAACTAAAATCTTACAAATTTAGTATATATATATTAACATGGAAGTAACCATAGTATCTACTATGGGATATTCCAGGTACACATGATGTTTGCGACTTACAGGGAGCGCAGCGATTTAAGGTACACTTTTGAACCTGTAAATGCCAATATATTCTGCTAGCTAAATAAGTTACTTTAATCAGCTAACTACCAAATAACTAGAGTTCGTATTATGCGTTTACCTCTTTTACTAAAAATATTATACAAACGTCATTTAAACAATCGTCACAATCTGAACAATTTTTACTTTTCCTAGGATTGAAATATGTAATTGTAATAGTTTTGTATCACGTATTCCAATTTTTAAGTTTATATTTATTTTTACATGAATCTAATACCTACATTGTAATAAAGCTGTTCTGTTTCTGTGGTTCACTAGTGATCTGAAATATAATAAAAATTTACAAATGAATTCTTATGCTCTTATTTAACAGGTCCCCTAAATAATATCAAATTTTTATATATTTAAAAATTTAAATTGTAAATTATAATAATAAACGGCGAGTAAGTACAAACTGAAAAGATTATATTAAACTACTTTCTTAAATTTAAACAGATTATATGTATCTTAAATTTATAAAATTCCAGATTTTTTTTGCATCATCAGTGACTATTATTTTGTTACTACTCAATAACAATAGAGAACTACATGAAAAAATTTAACCTATTACGTGGTATTATAAAGAATTAAAACCATTAAAATCATTAAAAAACGTTTAAGAATGTAAAAATTATATAAGTGGTAAAATGTCTTATTGTCCGCACATAATGTCACTAATTTATCCTAAAAGCTTTCAAGCCTTTCAGTCACAATATCTCCTATACGATACATAAATTTTAAAGCTAATAAAATTATTTATTTTCTGGTTGATATGACATGTCCCTTTGAAAAATATTTATTAAACACATCAAAAATTATCTAGAGTAATCTAAGAAGCATCATTATATAATAAACAACTGGTATAAAATTTATAATTTTGTATCAAAATTTGATAATGTATGATTCTAAAAGTTAAAAGAAAATCATCATTGTTGTATTGTCCGTTGCCAAATTTTGTTGTTAGCCATTGTATGTATATTTTCGCGTATAAAATAAGCTAGAATTCAAGGCACTGACTATATCCAACACAGGGCGCGCGCATATGATGTTTTATGGAGTAGAATGCAATTGCTGAAAAAAAAATTATGCCGCCTGCAGCATTATATACTTGTATTTTTTCTTGGCGCTATAAAGTAGTAATTACAACCCACTAACAGATTAAAATTTTAGATATTAATATGACACTCGGTTTAAAATTTAAAAAGAAACCAAAAAACTGGAGTAAATTAATAAAGCAACGTAAAAGGAGGGCGATAACCAACTTATATGAAGGTATTTAGGAGAGAGAGTTGCTTCTGTTGATATACACGATGATTAAAGAAAATGTAGTTTTCAGTAGAGATAACATGCATACCAAAGGGATTGGAGCAGTATAGGGGCCCAATCTCTTATAATGATCTCTCTGCTGATAATAATTCTATACATATTGCCATTTTAACAACCAAACTCCTCTTAAAAAAAAATATTTGGACTATAAAAAGGCAAACTGGCATCAACTTAAAAAATACATTAACAACAACATTGTTCACACTGAGTTAACAAAATCATAAGTAATCTTGTTGAACTAATTCTGTCATCGACTGAACAGTACAACTATTGTTTGGTTCCAACATCTAATTTACCATCTTATATTCTTGTACTTATCAGATTCAAAAACCGCTTTAGACGATTGTGGACTAAGTATTATGACCGACCAACCGCCTCTTCTCTAAAACAACCATTGTCTCTTCTGATTAAAACTCTTCATCACTGCCTTAAAAATCACAAAAATTACAAATTTAAGAACTTCCTCAGCACGCTAAGCGCCAAGGATAATATCCTTTGAAAAGTGGTCAATAAATGTACCCATCACAGCAAGGCTCTTCCATCTCTCTATGACTCATTCACATGCAACTATGGATATACTGGCACAGAAAAAGCAAAAGTCCTTGTTACTCACTATTTCAAAATTTACCGACAAAATTTACTATTGACCTCCAAATTTCAGCTCAAAGAATCTACTCTGGGGTCCAGACTACATACAACTAACACTACACAACACTTTGTTATCCCCTAGAAATATCCAATACCATAAAAAAAAAAAATTAAAGCACTCGGTAGGCTCTGATAATATATCACTGATTGTAATCAAAAAACTTTCTCATTCCCCTTTACCATGTTCTCAAACATAATGAACGGTATCATTAAACTGGGATACTTTCCACAAAGATGGAAGCTTGCCAAGATCGTTGCCATACTTAAGCAGGAAAAGGACCCTTTCCTGGTTTCCAACATGCACCTCATTAGCTAAAGTTGCTGAAAAAGTGATTTACGCTAGATTCATATATCATATTGACAACAATAATATAATTCTAAAATTTCAATTCGGCTTTGGCATGGATTTAAGTTGTTAAAGCATTTGATATAACGTGGCACACGGGTATTTTTTACAAAATGATAAATGCAAATTCCCTACTTATCATTTAATTAGTAGCTACTTAGGTAATAGATAATTTTTAACCCCGTGTCATTTCATAAAATTTGTTTTGCTAGTGTTCCGCAAGGAAGTATAACTGGACCACTTTTGTTTTGCTGACGACACTGTAATATTCTGCAGCACCCATGGACCTAGCACAATCCGTAGTAGACTATAGCTCAAAACATCGCAGCTACTTAAATACTACAACAAATGGCAAATCATCATAAAACCTGACTAAAATCGAAACTATATTCTTCACCTACAAGAGATTAGTTTTACCTGACAATCTGACGATACGGGTGTCGCAATTTTCCTTAACCACAAGTCCTTCCTCAAGTTTAACAACAAGATAATCATCTAATCCGTCCAGTACTTTCTTACACTTGTCCAGCCGAGAGCTCGATTTCAAAAGCTACCTTTAATCAATTACAAGCTATTCAAAATAAATGTACTTTGCTATACTAGAATTGACAGCATACGCGAAACTATTGACCTGCGATACATTACAGATTTTATCAACTAACTTTTTCAACAAGTGCTCATATCAAAACAACGAGCTCGTTTCCTCGATTGCCAGTTACGATCCCAGGCAATTTCGTTTCATGTACTCAAAATTTAAATACAGGAAACTTAAATATAACACATTGTAGTAATAAACTATAATTAATTTATTTATTAGTATTAATCTCTTTTACTGTACACCCGACACATATGCCATCCGTTTTCATATTTTTCTTACAGTATTAATTTAAGAACCGAAGACTCAAACCATATATTTTAGCAGTCTAAGCTTAAGCTCCTACATTAACATGTATCATTAGTAATTAGTAATGAAACTTGTTTATTTTGTAGCCGGGTTTTTTTCTGCAGTATTCAACGTTATGTATTTCTTTCACTCTTCATTCTCTTACTTTGACATTGTGGTAAGGTGTCCCCGGTACACAATGTTTCTAACACATATCATTTAATTTTCTTTTATGCAATTATATTGTTATTGTTGTTGCTGTTAAATATAAAAATTTGTGCTAATACTTAATGAAATAAATGTTAGAGGATTTCTAACGCTTGTTATTGCTTGTGAAAATAATGAAAATTTGGTATAAATGGCAGAAATGAATAAAAAATAATTCTGTACATTGTTTTAAACAAAACTTTGATTACTTCTTAATATTTATATTTACCATATGCATATTTTAAAACCTAGATCAAGGTTATTTACCATAGAATTATAAATTTTACATAGCATAATATTTTAAGTATTTTGCAATAAAAAGCATATACCTCGTTTTTTAACACTGCAAAGGGAGCTGATGTTCCATACAGGAATAATTGATAATCGGGATCGCTATCTAAACTGTACGACCTAAAAATTTAAAATTTTTGTACACTAGTAAAAATTCCTTCAATTTGTATGAATTTTTTAGCAATATCCAAAGTAATATCTACATGTTTTATATTCTATCATGTACTGCTGTAATTGTTTCAATTATAATTTTAATTATTTCTACGTTTTAGCGACTGATAAGAAATATTATTATACCGGTAAATCAAATAAATAGAATTGCAGATAAAAAGTGAGTTTTTCTACTTCATTACATAAAATCGTACATTGCTTTTTGTGCCATGAAAATATGTTTTGCTTTTCTTTTACTTGATCATACTTAGAAAAATCATATGTATTATATTGTTTGTTAGTATCACTGCACGGAACAATTGCTTACCTGTTAAACGCTCGAACGTTCTTTTTAGTTTTTACCAGTGGAGTTAATTGATCCTGTGCTTCGTCTTGTAACTTTTTTATTGTATCCAAATTACTACAAAAAATTAAAACGATAACTATCCAGTAATCCTATCATTAGATACAATTCCAGAAAAAATTAATGTTAATGCTCCATTAATTAACAAATCAACCAATTGGAAACTCTTTAATAAACTAATCATTCACCATATTAACTTAAATGTAAAAATTCAAACAAGAACAGATATAGATACGCAAATAGAAAACATAACGAACGCCAAAAAAACATGTGCCGAATTATCGACAAACAACCCAGGTTACACACACAAAATAAACACTCAATACGTACCAGTAAAAATCAGGCAGCTAATCCGAGATAAGCGACGAGCAAGAAATCGTTGGCAAAGATATAAATACCCTACATACAAAACAATTTACAATCGCTCAGGAAATCTTTTGAAACGAGCAATGAGTCAATATAAACAACACTCATTTTAACAAGAGCTTCGCGTCTTAAATACTGCAGATAATTCCCTCTGGCGCACCACAAAAAAAATCTTAAAACATCACAATGTAATTTATCCGTTTATAACGAAAGAATGCAATTGGTTAAAATCAAGCTCAGATACGGCACAATATTTCGCTAATCACATGGCCAATGTCTTCTCACTACATACAGACATTTACGAACATAAATTTTGTGAAAAAATAGATAAGGCACTTTCTGCTCCACTTCAATTATCAATCACATTAAGGACTTTTTCACCAAAAGAAGTACAATATGATATAAAGCACCTACCATTAAGAAAGTCGCCTGGTGAAGACAAAATAACTGGTAAATTACTTCGACATATTCCAAATCGCATGATATTACTCCTTACATACATATTTAATGCGATTGTTAGAATATCATACTTTCCCGATAAATCAAAAAAAATCTATACTTATGGTTTTAAAACCAAACAAACCAGAAAGTCATGTCACGTCATACGGGCTCATTAGTCTCCTGAACACCTTATCTAAACTTCTAGAGAAGTTAATACTAAGAAGAATTACTCTGATAAGCGAAAAGATGAAAATAATTCCGAATCATCAGTTCGGTTTTAGGCATCAGTGTCATCGATTAGTCGATACCATAACATCTTGCTTCCAATGAGGTATGTACTGTTCTGCAGTTTTCCTCGATGTAAGTCAAGCATTTGACAAAGTCTGGCACTTAAGTCTAAAATACAAAATAAAGTTATTTTTGCCTTCTGAATAGTACCTGCTGTTATCGTCTTATCTGGACAACCGCAACTTTAAAGTGCGATATAATAATGAGTTCTCAGAATGGGGCAAAATCACAGCATCAGTCCCCAAAGGAAGTATCTTGGGTCCTGTGTTATATTCAATATATACAGCTGACATCCCAACATCTGAATATTCAATATGCAGATGATATAGCAATCATCGCCCGTCGCACAAATCCTAGATTGGCATCACAGCTAACAAAATTTCATTTACGAATTCTCGGCAAATGGTCTAGAAAATGGCGGATTAAAATCAATCCAAGTAAATCGGTACATGTAACATTTACATGAAACAAACAAATCTGCCCAGCATTACAGTTGAAAGGGAGTGTCATAAAACAGCAGCAGCCTGTAAAATGCCTAGACATAATCTTAGACCAAAGGCTAACCTAGTCACCTCATATTACAAATGTAAAAAGAAGTTAAATACTCAACTAAATAAACTTTATTACCTAATTGGTAGAAATTCTAAAATGTCACTAAAAAATAAGCTCTTAATTTACAACGCAATAATAGCACCGATTTGGAAGAAGAAGATTGGACATATGGCATAGAACTATGGGGCTCATCTGCGAAAAGTAACATCCGGAAATCCAACAATTCCAATCGAAGTCACTTCGAATTATATATAACGCTCCCTACTACGTAAGTAATTACACAAGGATCTGCATGTACAAACTGTTGAAGAATCTCACAAAATGAGATGCAGCAGATTTAACAACAAATGTACAGATCATGTCAAACCGCATATAACACAGCTGTACAATCTCATTCTACCGGATAATCCACCAAGACGCCTTATACGTAGACAGTGTAAGGATGCACTACTCTAAAAAAAGATAAAAAAAAAAAGAATAATAATTATCATATATATACTCCAAGAGGTACTCCAAAAGCACAATCCTCAATTGTTAATAACAATGTTACTAGGCTATCATATTCCTGAAGAACTTGGACGAATATACAACACTACAAATGGCATAAAAATTAATGTGAATTCATCGTTAGAGTAAAAGACTAAAACAATTAAATTAATAAAATTCAAAATCTGACTGTACAAAAAACAAAATTTATGGATATACATAACGGATTCAGAAGGTTATAGAATCTTTAAAAGGAAAAAGGGAAAAATAATAAATTCTTCCAACACCGGATGCAGAAACATCAGATTCCCGAGAAAAAATCCTTTTAGTACCACCAATGACGATGGTCTCAATCGGCATAGAAGGGCTATCTGCAGAGAAAAAAAACAAACTCATGAGCAACTTATGTTGTCAACTGAAATTGTACTATGTGTATACAAGAAACTCACAATCTGATTGGTATGCGTAGAATAGTAGAATTCCATACAAAAAATATTGTAGTGCTGTTTTAGTAAGACCCAATATAAAAATTCTCTTAATGGTAGAAAATAATACAAATAACATTGGGATTGGGATTATACAATTCACCAATTTTACTATAACGTCAATGTACAAACCACCTTATGTCGATTTCGTCTTTACAGAACCATTAAATTTTCGATATCAGTAACAGTGTATCGTTATGGAGATTTTAATAGTCGCAGTATCAACTGGGGGTATAGCAAAATGGACTTAAATGGTCGAAAGGTGGAAAAGTGGGCAGAAGTTTGTCATTATGTCAAACTCCTTTAATAGTGGTCATTGGAAAAGAGGGTATAATCCCGATTAGCTCTTCGCCCAGGGTAGGTTACATTCAACTTTGAGCAAAAAGTTAATTATTACAGTAGGTACAAAATGTTTTAAGTACGGTGAATATACAGTACATTCAATTTATTATTTTATAACTATACATTAGGTGAGCCTTTCTCTTATGTAAAAATAACTTCAGAAAAATGTAAATTAGGAGTTACGCATCTTTAATTCAAATTACAGTTGGTGTGCTTAGTTTTATTAATGCGGGATTCAATGTACTAATTATATAATAATGAAAAACAAACAAGTTGGAAATAAAAATTTACACATTTAAAATTTTAGACAATTGTATCGAAAGATATTACCACTTTATCAGTTTATTATTATAATATTATGTTTATAGGTATGTTCACATTATCGCATACATTCGTTATTGTTGTTAAAATAAATTATAACTTTGTACAAAAATGTAAATGACTTCATTTGGCGTAGTGTTTTAGTTAACTTCATGTTGAAAAGTCAATGTAATTATATTTCCATCTTACCCCTATTAAAATACGAATAAGATTTTAAAGAATAACATTATAAAACTGATTTCACTGATTCGTTATACACTGCGCATATTAAGGACTACAACTTACAAGTATTTTATTTTTACAGTAATGAAATTTTTAATTACTATTATTATAAAAAGAATAATATAAACATTGTGTTTAATCATACGCAGAAATAAAACCGTTAATATTTATTATTTCGTTAATTTTTTTTCTTTTAACCGGATACATATGTGTTTATGTGACTAGAATTAACACATTCTTATGTTAAAAATAAGTTGTGAAATACGTTATATATATATATCATCAATTAATGTTAAGCGTATTGAAATTTCTTCTTTAATGCTTAAATATACACTATAATTACCCGGAACATTCCTCCTCATCGACAAATGAACGTGCTGGTGATGTTGAACGTAATGATTCAGCTGACTTTGATCGTAGCAGGGACAGCGCACTGCTTTTCCAGCTTGGCGATAGTTTATTCATTTTTTTTTATTTTTGCATAAATACTTTCCGTTAATATTTTAATTAAAAAATTGAACATTTTCACACTAAGATTTCATATATTTTTCGAGGTTATTTCACAATATAAAAATTAACGTAACGAAATATCGAAATTAGCGCTATTTATTACTAACCGCAGTCAGCGTGCCGGATAAAGAGATTAGAAATAAAGAAATGATTGCGATAGTGATGAGAAACCAGATCGTTTTTAAATAAATGTTTGTCACGTTTGGTTGTTTGATAACATTCATCTCATTTTGTTGGACTTTGAATTTAGTACCAAATTCTAATTATTTCCCCCACTTAATACGTATATAAATGTTCATGAACTTGTAAATTATATCTTTCTATTCAGTATTTAAGCGGTTGATCAAATATTAAAATCATTCTAAACTTCAACATGCTGAAACATCTATTCATTAAATTATTTTTTCATAATCATTTAGTCAAAATAGATTTTTGTAATTAATGAATGAATACAGTTAGGTTGCTCGCAAGCATCTAATACAAATTTACGTCATTTGTTTTAATCGAATTTAAATTAATTTTAAAAGTAATAATAGGTATGTAAATAACGGTAAAACGGAAAATTCAACCTATTCAGGCACTATGTCCTCTATACGGGGCATAAACTTTAATATATATTTTTATAATAACGGACATTTGGTTGATATTAAAAAGTTCAACTCTAGAACTATTTATACAACGCATTAAAAGTTATCTACTTATCTAGTCATTTATTATTATTATTTTAATTAACACTCCAGTCCGCGTTAATTAGTGAAGCTAATAAGTCAGTAACAAATTAATTTATTCCTAAGCTATAGCATGAAATACTGATCGTTCTCTCAAAAAGAATATTATACATGAAATATTAATTTATATTTCTACCTCTTTGAGTAATTTTTTTTTTATTATTCCAGAAACCAGTATGAATAATTTTATATCAAAAATTGATAACGCATGACTAAAAGGATTAACTAGATTCTAATACGATTGTGTAATTAACTGACTTATTTAAAAATGAATCGTTTATGAAAATCAAACCCTTTGAATTTAGTTCGCGAAGTCCAAGAATTGTAAAATTTTGCAAAAAAAAAAGTATCATTTTAACAGTAACAAGTAGTAGTGAATTTTTTGGGACAAACTCAAAATTGTTTGAAAAAATGACATTCGACAAAGCATAATTGACTATATATGCATACTTTCAATTTTAATGTATCATTTACTTACATACTCACATTTAAAGTTAGTAATCCATAAATAATTATAATTTTCTGGATATATACTTTTTTTACAATACTAGGCATACAATGCGTTTAAATCTGTGAACTTATCTTTTGATAAGAGACAAAAAATATAATCTAGTTGCTCTACTAATTCTATCAGTGATTGAAATAATAAATTTCGGCTATGAATGATAATTTTATCATTGAATATTTAAATACTTTACATAAATCTGTAGTCGCTGACAAATTTATCTGCATAATTTTTAAAAACCTAATTTAAATACGACACGATTCTTATTAAAAAATCAGTTAATAGTGTTGTTGCCTCATCGTTCGTAAATGTGTTATTAGGGAGTACAACGTTGATAGTACAGTTAATTAAAATTAAATAATTGATGTGTTCAGTTGGAAATAGTGATATCAATAGAAAATTAACACGTGATAGTTTCATCCTCTTTTAAACACTACATTTTTCCTTTAATGTGGACTAATTTTCAATACGTCTCAACTTTATTATTGAAGTTGAAATATTACTGGATAGGAATACGGAATATGTTTACAACACGTGACATACACATTTTGTAATTTGTATTTTGCATCTCTGCGTACGATTATTTTGATAACAGGCTGATTGTTTAGCAACACTGTTCCTTTAGCTACATAATAATACACGTTAGTGTATATTGTGTTGTTGTGTTCTGAAAATGGTTATTTGATATTTACGAATTACGGCTGCTGTTGCAAGATTCGTTAACCTCTGTTCAACTAAACAAAAAACAGTGAACGCCAGCTTGCTTTGTCAGTGTGTGCTTTGTTTTGTTCGGTTGTTTGTTTGTATCTGGAACATTACACTTCATCGATCGGTCGTTAAACTCGTTAATTCTCGTTCCGCTTTCGTTATAGTTACCAGCATGCCTTACAAATCGATTAAAGTGGATACTACCGCTTATGAGGGTCAAGCACCTGGTACCAGTGGTTTGAGAAAACCCGTTAAAATATTCCAGCAAGAGAATTACACCGAGAATTTTATTCAGTCCATTTTATCCGCTATAGAACCAAGTTGTACAGGAAGTACGTTGGTTATTGGCGGAGATGGACGGTTTTATGGCACCGAAGCTATCAAAAAAATAATTCAAATAGCAGCTGCGAATGATGTAAGTCTCATTCTTTTTACGTATTTTATTTTAACCGGAAATGTGTTTTTCACTTGTATATAATTTTTTTTTTAAAGTGACAATAGGTGAAAACAAATTATATCTAATATTTATGATTCTTGTTCAAATAATAAAGCTTTGTTTACTTTCTGAGAAACGTTAAGCTTAAGAAAATTACAATCCTTTTAAGGCGTGACCGATGTTCTTTTTTACAGGGGATATTACATTTATGTATTAAAAAATGATTATGACATAATGATTAATCGTGTAAACGTTTCATTTTTTTATAGTTTGTAAATCCTTAATTCTGTTTTACTTTTAGGTAAGTAAACTAATTATTGGGAAGCATGGAATTTTATCCACCCCAGCCGTATCTTGTATAATAAGAAAATATCAGCTTACAGGTGGAATAGTACTAACTGCTAGTCATAATCCAGGTGGCCCTGATCATGATTTCGGTATTAAATATAATATACAAAATGGTGGTACGTACGTTATAAATAATATTTCTTATTTCTGAGTTTATAAATGATTTTGTTAAAGTAATTTATAATTTGATAATTCCAGTTTCACAGTATCCAATTTTTATGATATATCTTTCATAGGACCTGCACCAAATGCTGTTACAAATCGAATTTACAATTTAACTAAACAAATAAAAGTGTATCTAACAATACCAGATTTGGAAGTTCCCATCAGTTCTATTGGTACACAGACTTACGAAGTATGTAAAAGACGTTTTAGCCACCGTTTCGAATATTACATATTACTTTATTTAATTTTTTATATTGTAATAAGTGATTGATTTTTATAGATAAATGGACGTAAATTTATTGTGGATGTTGTCGATCCGGTCGATGATTATTTGGATTCAATGAAATCAATTTTTAATTTTGAAAAAATCAGTTCCTTATTTCAGCGGAAGGAAGCGTTCAAAGTTCTCATTAATTCAATGAATGGCGGTGAGCTCTTGAAATATGTGTAACACAAATGTCGCATATATTGTAACGTGTAAATGATCATTTTTTCTGAAATAATGTTTAAAATTTATTTTATATTCTCGTTTAAATACACATTTTAATATAGTAACGTGGACGTCAACGACAACAAAAAAATAATTACACTTACATTTATTTATTGTGATAATATACGTTGTAAGTTAATTTTAAACATCTGACAACATTTTCGGTTATTAAACCAAACGTTGTGTATCTCAATTGCTTAGTACTGTAAACTAGTGTTATAACCGAGACAGTGATTCGATAAATAAAAGCTGCAGAGTTTGATACTAATTTCATTATTCGAGATTAGAATTAATTGCACGCCGTATGTTAATTACGGCGACTCAAATTTGAAACTGAAAACGTTGAAAACTTTATCCTAAAAATAAAATCGTTTTACATTTTGCAAACTTCGTACGAAGAATCAAAAATTTTCTGTTGAACCGTAAAATATCTTCTTAGACCGATAATAATAATAATATGAAACGATGAAACACTCAACTTGTATTTGCGGTTAAAAATAAAATAGTGTAACAGCTATTCAATGTACAACCTTTGCTTTCATTGTAGTTAGATAATGTTCTAATAATAAATAAAAGACCTATTGAATGTTTGATTGATATATATATATCCTATACTCGGATGACTTTTGGCGTGTCATTTTAGCTACACAGTTCAGCATTAATTTTTAGTATTACAAAATTATTATTTAAATCGAAGTCATCTGGTAGCATTTTCAACTTTTTTCTTACATCTGGGTTTCTAAATATTATTTAGAAATATCGAGATTTATTTAATACATCTCGGTCATATGATTGCCCAATCTAAATTTATTACTGTTATACAATATAGTTAATAATATAGAACTCTTATTAATGTATACATTAACGATTTATTTCTCTGCTATTTTATTTTATTTTTTGTAATATGAAATGTTTTTCAATAAAAAAGACAAAACAGATGTACGAATTTAATAAAACTTAAATTTATTAACAAATTTCGAAAAATTGCGTGATTTTCGTAGAATGCTCAAAAATGATCGATGTGATAACTATACGGTGTTTTAATCCAATTGTTTCGGGGTTTCAATGTCGAAACATATTATTAATGTCTTTTTATTAATTTTAATATAACGTTCTTCGTAATTTCCATATATTATTTTTCATGATATGGTCGTAATTTTTCACATTTTATAATCAAATGTATTCATTTTTTATATCACAATGTTAAGTCACTGGACCGTATGTTCAACGCATATTCGTAGAAGAACTGGGAGCTCCATTTAAAAGTATAGTAAATGTAAAACCGCTTCCGGATTTTGGTGGTATTCATCCAGATCCGAATTTAACGTACGCGGCTGACCTTGTTAAAGCGCTACAAGAAGGGAATCATGATTTAGGAGCAGCTTTTGATGGTGACGGAGTAAGTTATATAAACATTGCGATTACTTTAGTATGGTTATTGTATTTCATTATGTTTATCAAGAATTGTATAATTGTTCGATCAACATCCACATTGATGTTCCCTTACATGTACACATTACAACTCTATTGTATCTTTTATTCTCTACCAATTTTCAATTAATTTAATTTTTGGCTAAATTGATCAAACTATATAGAAAAAAACTTAATTACAGTGAGAATGCAAACGAAAATATATTAAAATGAAGGAAAATGATTTTTTTTAGAAGAAAAAAAAACGGAAATATTCGATATTATTTTACATGGGGCTGATACCTACCAATTTACTTTTTCGGTTTCAAAGTTCAGTTTGTTTTTGGTGATCGTAGCCGTTAATCTTCCTCACATCTCTGGTTCGTAAATAGTAATCTAAAATCCGAAGGAATAATCCTAGATGATAATCCGTCACATATCCCCCATTATAATATGATAACGCACGGATGTCATAAGCTAGCCAGAATCTGATCAAGTACCTGGAGGTTTGCTTATAGAAAATTGCTTATACCTCATAAAAGCATTATATAGATCTTATATAGTTATGGAGCTAAGACCTATGTCAATCCCAAAATCCTTAATCATATAAATAAATAACATAGGAAATTTTTATTAAGGATTTATCCTGTATTATATGCTGTGTCTTGCCTTTAGACATATAATTTGGCAGCGCAGTGGTTAGTGAGCACAGATTGGTTGATAAATCCATGAATTCATTAAGATTATTAAACACAGACTTTATGTATTCCGTTTCAATAGTTTCTAATAAAGTTTTTAATAAACATATCCAAATCCTTGCTAGAAAAGTGGAATATTAACAGCTTCGGCTATGCGAGATGTTCTAGACACCAAATTAAAACTATGAAAATTAATTTTTGGTGCTCTCTGGTCATGAAAAGTTTCAATCTTATTTTTTAGATTTAGGTTTGCTGACGCACCTGAGTACACTTTATACTCACAAAATCCCATCGATAGTATTAATCATTTTATATATGTGTCCTATCTTCTCTTTTTTACGTAAACATACAAAATTGACCTCTTACCCAGTCGTATTACAATTGACATAAAAAATCATATAGCTTTTCTACAATAAATTGACTCTCTCTAACGCCTGATTTCTTGAATATCCTAAAAATGTTGTGCAACCATTCCCAGTTTTCCTCTAAACTAAAACTAACGTTGTGGTCACCTCTGGTTACAATTTTTTAAATCATCATATTTTGTAACCTATGAACGTGTTCTCTCCTTTTCATTTATTCATCAATAGCCTTTATGTACAAAATTGATGATCTGTGGAACTCGTCCTTACATTTATCAGCCTACTCATTTAAGAGTCACGTTACTTATACCTATTTTTGATAAATTCACACAGTATTTAATAATGGATTAATTCATGCGCATGTTTCAATATACTCATTATTCTATTACAAAGAACTAATATTTCTGCTTTTTTATTTTCCTGATACAGGTCGTACAAAACGTACATTTTAAACTGTTTTTACAATTAATACGTAATAGGATGCGTATGTTTTATATTTTATATATATGTATATACCATTAAAACTTTGTTACATAATAAATGCGTGTTTTTAATATATATATATTATATTGTTTAGGATAATTTAAAATTAATATATACCTTGTTTTACACAGGATCGTAATATGATACTGGGAAAAAATGCTTTTTTCGTTAATCCTAGCGATTCGTTAGCTATTTTAGCCAATAATTTAGAATGTATTCCGTATTTCCAAAGAAACGGTGTGAAGGGATTTGCTCGAAGTATGCCTACATCTTGCGCAGTAGATAGGTAAGTTACTAAAGTTTATACCAAAAGATGTTAAATGTGCAATAGATTTTTTCACGTCTTATGTATCTTTCGGTAAATAAACGATATTTTCGACAAATATATTACGGAAGTTTTTTTTTATTCTAATTTAAACTTCATTTCAAAATGTATACATTCGTAAATCAGTACAGAAACAAATGAGAAAAAATACGTATTATGAATTATATAATTTGTAGCATTGACGTAAGTACCGACCAAAGATGAAAATGACTGAGGCTGAAGCGTTAATTATTTATTGTGGTGTCGATCAAATTTACAGTTTATATTTAATGCGTGTAATCAACATTCCCCTTTTTGCTTCCTGCATCAAGATATAAAACGGATTGATTATTTTTTTTTTATAACATACGTAATTTTGTTTGATGGTTAATTCCTTTTTTTTTTTAAAGAAGATTCAAATTTTTTTTTGTTATAAATACTTTCCTTTTTTTTTTTTAAAAAAAAAAAAATTAATCGATGATGTATTTTGTATCTTCTCTAATACTATAAAAATTCGACGATGAAATAAGCATTATATATAGTGTATTTGTCCGTAATGTATTTACTATCAGAAACGTTAATTACTATTATCTGTTTATGTTGTATATAAATTATTTTGTTTTTGTACGTGTCAAAAACGTGACACGTTAATTAATTATTCGCTGATATTATATAATCGTCTATTTTTATTGTTCTATAAATTACTGCTTACTGATATTTCCGAAAAAATTTAGAAATTATTTTATATTTCTCCGAGATTAAATCGCTGTTTTAACGTTTAATATAAAAATTATACCGATACGTTTTCTGAAATGCTAACGGGCAATTTTGTTGTAGATTGTTCTACGGAATGCTTAGTTTTGAAGAAAATTTCAAGATATAATTTACATCCATTAGTAATTTGTAAAACTGTCTTATATTTGTTTTAACATTTCTAACGAAGAGGTTATTTAATTTCATCTAAATCAGTTTAAACCCTAATAATTTTTTTTTTTTTTTAGTTTACTTTCCTTTTGCAAAGAATTTTTAAAAGTTCAGAAGGATAAACACAAGTGGTTATTATTATTTTTTTTTTAAATATTGTTTTTATTTTTGCTCCTTTAGTTAATGTATATCGTACATCTGGCTCCAATCTTACTGTATCTATCAGCTGTGAACACTCAAATAATCCCGCGATATTTTGATAATTTATCAAATTACGAATTTGTTTTGTTACCGATGTTCGTTTCTTTAACGTCTCCTTAATCATTATTTTACTACGTATTTATTTTAAAATATACCTACGTATAAAGTTATTTTGATATTGATAATTTTTTATTAGAGTAGCGTCTGAGAAACACATTAATTTCTATGAAGTGCCAACTGGTTGGAAATTCTTCGGTAATTTAATGGACTCGAATAGATTATCATTGTGTGGAGAAGAAAGTTTTGGGTGAGTTTATTCGTTCGATAATAAGTTTTTAAAATTAAAAAAATATTTAAATTTATTTGGCGGTGCTATAATTTATAAAATAAACACTTGAAAATACATCGAAATAAAATCAACATTCACGATTGCAACTTTTTAAACAATTAGGAAAACGAAAGAAGACTTTTTCTATTTAAAATGAAATAAATTGTTTATTTCATTTTTACTAGATACTTAATTATTTCTATACCTAAACATTAACTTAATTACACAACACACACTACGTGAAAAATGTAGGCAAAAAATCAATTAGGTTTTAATAATTGATCTTAAATGCCTATACATTGAGATAAGAATAATTAACAGTGACCTACTTGTTAGCACTAATTTTAAGATTTTTACAACGGTTGAAGTACTCTATATCCGTACGAATATTCAGATTTGCACATACACATACATTATATATATAACTTACACCGCATGTCCATAAACTATAAAGTGTTTTTTATAATTTTAATTAAAGATTTGAAGTTAAATAAGTACCAAATTTAGCAAAGTGTAGCTTACTAACAATATATCATCCCGTTAGCCAGCTTGTGGGTTGAAGTCATAGTCCACTGGTGTCAAACCGTATCAAAACAGACACAAAGTAAAAATATAAAAAAGTTAAGAGAAGGTTCAATAAAATTAATTCAAAAACATATATTTTTCTAAATGCAGAAATTTATTATGTTATATTTTTAATTATAAAAATGCGTATCGTATTTTGCTTTATATTTCTTATTTATCTATGTTCATTGCAATCGTGAATGAGCATGGAAATATATAATAAAATACAAAAATTACTACACCCACTTACTTACTTACTAGCAGGTAGTCAAAATGCGTGTTTCTCCGCAGTTGCACTTATCACATCGCGTGGTTCGCGTTCTAAATTTGTTGAGTGATCGCCGGACTTTCCATCGTAAGTTATGTGGTAAGGTGGCAAAACTTCCTGTAACTTGGCTGAACTGTTTGGTGCTGATTCGTTCTACATCCTAGCTGTTTCTGATTTGGTAAGAGCCAACAGCATTTGATTGAGTTGCCTTAAGGAAACTGTTCCTTTATTTTAATCGACTGGGGAAGCATTATGTCCTATTAGTGGGTGACTATTATCCATAATTTCGTTCTAATGCTCTTGTAGCCTCACGTTTTATTTCAGGCGGTGCTATTCTGGCTAGTGGGTAGATTTGCTGTACTCTTGTCGGTTTGAGGCATCTTGTCACTATTTTCCCCTACTTTATATGACACACGTTATTTAATACCGGCGCTGCAAATTCGACTAGGGAGAAATAAAGAGCTAAAGCTGACATCCTCAAACTTCAACTAGATCCAATTAGTTTTCTGATTATATTATTTCTAGCCTTTGTAGCATCACTTCTACTACCTTGGATACGTGATACTCAAGTCATATATCTTTCTTGCTAGAAATCTATTATGTGGTTGCACATTCAACTAGATCCAATTAGCTTTCCGATTATATTATTTCTAGCCTTTGTAGCATCACTTCACTACCTTGGATACGTGATACTCAAGTCATATATCTTTCTTGCCAGAAATCTATTATTAATTGTGTCGTATGTCAATGTTAAATCCACGAAAACTTTAATTAAAAAACGACGACTGATCATATTATATTTTTTTTTATCGTATAAATAATACATAATTTTAACAGATATTGCAATATTGCTTTTTGATTTCTTTTAATTTAGTACCGGTTCAGATCATATTCGAGAAAAAGATGGAATTTGGGCAGTATTAGCGTGGCTGTCGATAATTGTAAATGTAAAAAGTCCCGTCGAAACTATAGTACGTAATCATTGGGCAAAATACGGTAGAAATTATTATATCAGGTATAAAGTCGCACTTGTATTATTTGCATTTTTTCCACGTATTTATTTACTTCCTTGTTGAAATTATTTATATTTTTGTTTCTAAGAAATAAAGAACGATATATATATATATATATATATATATATATATATATATAATAAATTAAAAATATCAGTACAATTTTTTTGGTAGTAATTAGAATACGATATTATTATTATATAAACAAATAGTAAATGAAATAAAATGAAAACGCAAAGTTAAATCGCTAAATATTATATTAAACGCGAAACTTTTTGATCATTACGTAATTATCAAGCATAAAAGTAATAGCTTAACAGTATAAGCATTGCTGATAAACTAAATTTGTTAACGAAAAAATAATAATTATAGTAAATAGAAAAGAACATACTTAATTTAGATGTATAAGATTACAAAAAAAAATTAATAATAATAATGCGAAATAACAGATTTGATTATAAAGTAACCTGATGGTGAATGTGGTAAACAACACATTAGTTTATTGAGTTGCTTACCACATTCGCTATCAGGTTAGTTTATAATCAAATCTGTTATTTCACATTTGTTCTCTTTGTAATACTGTACATACAAACTAAGTATTTTATTTTTATTTATTTTGCGTTTTTTATTTATTATTATTTTTTACTTATTTTTATTTATGTACAAGCCGAAAAGCTTTGTGATTTTTAATACTAATTTAATGATTTTAACTACTCGTCTATTGTTTATTTTTCATAAAATCATTACATTTCGCACCAGTTCAAATTAGTTTTCATATTGCTTTGTATATTTATATTTTTATTTATCAGGTATGATTATGAAGGATGCGAATCTGAAGCTTGTACTAAAATGATGGAAGAGTTGAAAATAAAAATCACTGACCCAAATTTTATAGGAACATCGTTCAGGCCCGCCAATAGAGAGTATAAAGTTAAAATCGCTGACGATTTCGAATATCGAGACCCGGTCGATGAAAGTGTCACCAAAAATCAGGTTTGTTCTATTAGATTTTAATATGATAAAGTTTTTGTTGGAATTTTTTCATTTTTTTGGACGCTGTATTTAGTAACGGTTCAATATTATAGTCGATGTTTATTCTAAAATACATTTTCTAAATTTAATTACGTCTTACTGTGTATATATATATATATATATATATATATATATATATATATGTAATATTTATACTAGTTTTGGTTTAAATTTGTATTAACAAGTGATGAAAAAATGCGATTTGTAATTAATAGAATTTAATCCACTCGCCTAGTTACGTACTCCTTATATTTTGTATTCAAATGAATAAAAACCCGTTATTTTAAATCAACATTAATTTTAAAATTTTTCTTAAAAAGTAAGCAACTTTTTGTAGACTGGTAAACCTATGTTTAATAATTATTTATATATATAATTGAAAAATCCGATGGATGATATTTTGGACGAATAAGAAGTAATCCAGAAAAAAACAAAATCTCTTGGATAAGCAATATTGAAAAATGAACCTCAATTAAGAAAGCGATGGATTTAGCCAGAATAGCGAGAGACTGTAAATTATGTTTTGCAATTTTTATTGCTAAATTGTAGATGGTAGCTTTTCTATATGAGATTCACAGATGGTTATTCAAAAAACCGAGTCCGTGATTATTATATAAAAAAAAATCTTTGTAAATAAAATCGAAAGAAAAATTTAATAAAATGAAATCGCAATAGGCGGTGACTTTTAATTTTTTTCGAACATCGTGATAGTCTAAAGTTTATCGAAGAATAAATAATAAGCAGTATAAATCGTCATATAATGTGATTCGAGGATTACGAATATATAATATACTGCGTAAGTAACATCTGATACGTATAGAAAAATTTAATCAGATAAAATTATAAGTAAGGCGTGTCCTCTAACTTTTTATTAAAGTCTAAAGTAGCAAAAAAAACCTCTACATAATAAGTAGAAATCGGAATAGAACTAGATATAATTATGCCCTTCCGATGGGGTTTACACGATTTTAATTAGAACTGTTGCGGTATATTTGCAACTTCCGAAATTACGCTAAATTTTACAGGGCATTCGTATAGTATTCGAAAATGGATCACGCATCATTTATCGTTTATCCGGTACTGGTAGTAGCGGTGCCACAATTCGTGTATACATTGAAAAGTACGAGCCCGAGATTGGGAACATATTCGCAAGTACTGATGCAGTATTGAAATCATTAATTAAAGTACGTATTTTGTATTGTACATACATATGGATTGGTTCGGACGTGATTTAATATCTTTTTTTATCGTTATTATTTTTTGTCGTTTTCGAGATATTCTCTCTCTCTCATATATATATATATGTATATATATATATATATATATATATATATATATATATATATATATATATATTCACGAATCTAACAGTTGAATTACATCGTCGTTAACAAGCACGTTTTACAGATCCCTCATACTAATTATTGACGCAAAGCGCTTTCCTCTGATGTCTTTCGCAACACTGTTATTTTCATTTGGTACGATTTGTTTTCTATCAGAGCTAGTAACGTAATATTCTTCATTATGGCGTATAGTTTACACCGTCTTCTTATTCCACTGCTCCTTTACATTTTTTTTTTATGGCATTCAAGATATTTTAACCTTTAGTCTAATACCGCTTTAAAAAACATTGAACGATGTTAATTTGTTACGACTTTGTTCTTTATTCATTTTCAGTGATGATTCTATGGTAAGAAATATCACACGCTATGGTAAAAATTAACTCTACTTTGTCTAAAGACTTTTTTTTTCACGTCGTGCGTTATTTAGTGCTACAAGTGCTTTCCTAAAACATGTGTTGATAGATCTAAGGATGAACTTCTATATTATTCTGAAAAGCATAATACTGAGTAACGAAACTAACTTATGGATCATCATATTTTCGCTAGCTACCACTTTCATATTTATACTTTCACTTTGCTTCTTGTACTAGTGAAAGATCAAGTGATTTTAGGGTATTCGCAATAGTTTGATTTAACGTTCTTCGGGCGAAACGTACATAAATTATATATTTTTAATATTCGACAACTTTAGAACTTAATTGTTTAAATTACGGTGTCTTTATCGTTGCGAATACCGTTTAAAAATAATTTTTTTAAGCATCGAACTAATTATGGACTTTGTTTTTTGAAACGTGCGTTTTTATTACGTTTCACAATTCAGAGTCATTTTGTTATTAGAATTGATCATTTTCATGTTTAATTCTTTCGATAATTTTCTATCTCGTGATATACGTTTAATAATTTCATCGTCGTATTTTTATTACCCTCGCTGAAAGTTTGTTATCCGTATTGTGTTCCACAAACGATTGTAAGCTAATCTCTCGTTTTTCTATTTTTAAATAAAATTTCCTTCAAAAACGTTGGTCGAGTAGTGTTTGAGAAAAACAAAACCGTCCGTCTTCTCTGGGTCACCTTATATAACCATTATACGTTTGCTGTGCTTCAGGTATGCAATTAATTTGATATGTATACTAATCGTCTTGATGTAAACATTTTCATGCGAATACAGATAGTTATAATCCATTCCACACTTTTTTTACAGTAGTATAAACTGAATATAGTACAAACCTTTAAACAAATCAGCAATATTACTATATAAAAACGGAGAAACCATTAATCAGTTGCAGAAAAATGATTAGTAAACTTTTTCATAGGACAATGATATAAGAAATGTAAATCAATTTCGATTGTGAGTAATATTGTTACACAGTTATAACTGTTATTGATTTTCTCAAACTTAAAGCATACGGTCTAAATTGAAATTACTGTTATTTATATAAGATGTATGTAAATTAAATTAGATTCCGACTGAGGACTATTCGCGCAAAATAAAAAATGTACGGAATTCATTATCGGTTCGTACAATTTTTTTTTTTTCAAAATGAGTTTACTTCACTTATACAAAATTTTCTTCCGTACAACTCGATGGCGTAATATCGTGTATGGATTTGATAATTTGTTGCAATCGATTCCAGTCTGTCGCTATTATATAAATCTATTGTTTTCTTAATTCCAGTCCATTTTTTAATATTATCCGAATGCCCTTTTTCTTCCTGGATTTCTTTTTCCTTCTATCGTACCCATTGTTGTTATCTGCATAATAATCGTTTCCATCCCGGTGTTATAGACCTCGTCCTAACTAAAAACATTACTCCAGTAAGTAAGCCAGTTTCTTTGCGTTTATTAAGCTCTAACCATAATCCCATACGATTTCCAGTTAATAGAAAATGTAATAAATCTATTAAGTCCGCCTATTTGTTTAGAAGTGCAGATTGGACTGCATACCGAAATTACATCGCTGATAATGGGACCGTGTAAATCTAATGCAGGGCTTCATGTTGAAGATGAAAGGTTTTACTGATGTTATTATACAAGCTGGCTGAGTCGACCATTCCTAAAATTCCGAATCCCTTCTCATGTTCTTGCTTTAATAAAATTACAAAATTATGTGAGACGACGGTTAAAAAAAAGAAAAATATATCCTTACACAAAGAAATTACTTCAATATGCCATCACTTACTTACGGTGATTCTGTCTACTGCTCGGATAAGGATAAAAGTAACCTATTAGCCGATATACATAATAACACTCATATTCCAAATTATTATATGGCTTCTAATTATTAAAAAATAAAAACATTATGTCAACAGTTAAAAAATATCTCAAAACTTCCCCTGAAATAATACTACCAAAGGAATTAGCTCTGTCAATTTATAAATACGCTTAAAAATAAATCAGTTGGTTCGGTTTACACGATATTGATGAAAAACTTACCTATTAAAGATTTCGTAAAACTTACTGTCATAATTAATTCCATGCTTCTACTCGCATACTTTCCTAGTTCCTAGGATCTATCAAAAGTAGTTCCCCTACCGAAAGCGCGGTTAAGAATACAACCGAACAAACGAATTTACGTCCTATATCATTACTGAGTAATATCAAAGATTATCCCGAGCAGATTGATAAATTTTACATAAAATAATAATACTTTACTAGATTAACAATTCGGTTTTAGAACCAACAACCGATGTGGTTACCGATGGATTTAATAAAAATATGCATACTGGTTTACTTTTATTAGATATAGAAAAATCGTTACTACCTCGCATCTTGGTTTAATTTATAAGCTAATTCAAATGAAGTTTCCTAACTATATCATACGGCTCATAAAAAATTATCTGACTATAGTTCATATAAACAATGCAAACTCGAGAAAAAAACAACTCTTTTAACTGGTGTACCGCAGGGAAATATTCTCGGGTCTTATTTATTACTATTTATTAATGACATCTCAAAATATAAGAACTTAGAAATTGCTTTGTATGCAAATGACACTGCCATTTATTCTACATCCTACAAAATAGATATTATCCAAAGGAGGATTAACTGATGGTTTTCAAACAAATGGGGAAAATTAAAATAAACATAAGCAAAACTCGATGCTATCTTATTTACTAAAAGAAGAAGACATTTCGCACTAGAACCTCTGATAATAAATAACGTACCCGTGCAATGAAAACCGATATTAAATACGTAGAGGTGTAATTTCGGTTAAAAGTCTTGTATTTTCTAAGCATATTGATTACTTGGCCAATAGGATACATGGGTCTTACCCTTTGTTTAGAAATCTTCTGTTAACACGCTCAACAAATTAATAATATATAAAATAATTATCCAATACTTTATATAAATTTTTTGTTTTAATATTGCTGCATTTTTTATGTTGATAGTTATTTTCATTTTTCGAAACACACTTTTTATTTACTTATTATCTGCGATAACTTGTATTTTTTCGTCTCTTACTGTCATAATAATAACATTTTCTTTCTGCTTTTCATCGTTGTTATTAATATTCGGCCAGTTCTCATTAGAATTTCGATATTTTCTCATTTTCGATTTTCTTTGTTCAGAGTATTTTCCACATTTTCCGGTAGCATCACATGAAATCGAACGATCTTTGTCGTATTTTTCTTAATGGTGTCCCGTTTCCCGATGGAAACACTAATCTAACGTGGATTTTTGGCCCTAAGGTTACTATCTCAAAGTGTGTTTTTCGTCCCAGATATTTGTCAGTATTTTCAATTTATTCGTCGCTTAAAAATAACTTTTCATTTACATTGGGTTGATTTGTTTTTGTTCTATTTGTACTATTTTTTTTCTCTTGCTTTCTAGCGATGCTATGTCAAGTAGTCTTTGTAGATCTGTTGTATTTTTCACTGGACGAACTTGTCTCAATTTTTATTCCTTCACTGCGTTCTTCCAACGATTGCGCAAAAATTTTCTCCGATTATATAGATTAAATAACAACGGCGATTGAACGCATTTCTTTTCGATTCACTCCGTTAATTATACTCGTCTATTAATTAGTGCATTAGAACAGTGTTTCTCTCGAACGCGACTTCGAAAACCAAATTGATATATATATATTGTTCACATACTTTAATTATGCGCCGAATTCGTAGGAATTTTTTTAAAACCGGACTCTTAAAATGTATCCGTCACGTCAGATTGCATTTGTTATTTGTTATGTTAATATAGACAACTTATGGGACCGTTAAATATAAAAATAATAAATACTACTAAAATGAAATTTATAAAAATTGTTAGCAATTTAAACTATTTTCTAACACTTTTTTTCGTATCTATTGTCGAATTATAAAACTTGATACTGGTTTACTAAAATGTAAACGCTTAATTTTAACAGTGTAGAATGTAGCGCTTTTCAAAAAATATACAAAACAAAACAAAAATTGATATCACTAGATTTTTATATAGAAGAAGAGACGCTTTTTAGCTATTGAGCCATTATCAAGTGGACATAAAAAAAATTATAAATGAAAAACAATATTACAAAAAATTGAAAAGTGAAAAAATAGTCATTTATAAAATAATCTAATAATTATGTATTTTCTCTCATTTTATTTTATTTTTTCCCTGTTGTAATATTTATAAATATGTATATATTATATATGTTTTTTTATGTCCACTTGATAATGTGAAAAGCACGTCCTGATTATTCAAAAAACTTAACGTTTCGAATGGGCTTACACCACTCATCATCAGAAATTAGTTCGTTTCTGATGATGAGTGGTGTAAGCCCATTCGAAACGTTAAGTTTTTTGAATAATCAGGACGTGGTTTTCACCGAAAATAATTCTAGACGTATGGAAAACAACCACGAAAGTTTTAATAAATATATAATGTGAAAAGCTTTATTTTTTTTTTTTTACATAAAAATTAAAGTTATTTTAATCATTTTTTTATCGTTTAAAAGTTTGTTTATATTTAAAAAATCGTTTACCGTTAGTAATTTAAATATATTATGTTTATATTCGTTATAGATCGCGCTCACAATTTCCGCATTAGAGTCGTTTACGGGACGAACAACTCCAACGGTGATAACGTAATATCGCGATATATTGTGCTCGTTCTTGATAATATTTTTGGCTACCGAATTTTCTGCAAAGTTAATCACTTTATGTTTAAAATTAGTTTGCGGAAACAGCAACAAGAAGACATTTGGTTACCATAATGAGTGTATTATACGTATATAACGATTATTAATAATAAAACCTATTTTTAAAATATATATATTTTTTGTTAATATTTTGAAATTTAAAATCTATGTACATACATATTTATTAGTATTATAATGAATATTATTATCGCTCGGTCTGTTATATGTATGATATATGTATTGCATGTATAAGAGAGACTTTTAAAAGCCAGTTTAAATTATCGTTTGCTATAATCTACGTAATTATTTCACTTTGTTTTAATGAATTTGTACAGCGCACAAAATGGTATAAATATTATTCTGTTTATTTTGTTCAGTAGTTCATATTATAATTGTACTATTGGTTTTTTACGCAGCACTATGTAAATTATATATATTGTATAGAAATTTGTGTGTGTGTTGCGTGATGTAATATTCACGCAAGAAAATGACCAGTCGAATACTGCCAGTTAGTTTTGGGCTCGTTGATTCCCCTCGTATGAGCGGGAGTTTAAAAATAACGGCCGTTGTTATGTACAGTTATTGTTTTTTTTTTTAAAAAAATTATTTTACGCTTTTAATTGCATATTTTTATTTTTTAATTTTTATTATATTCTTCTTGTAGTAATATGGTAATGACGTAATAATTCGGAATCATATTAATTTCCGTTGCTTATTATTAAAGATATACAGACGAAATAAAATTTTAAAATTAAATAAAATAAATATGCGGATGTTACAAGTAAATTGTAAATTTCGGGGGTGTATGAAATTTTAAAATGAAATACATTATAATTAAGATTATTTCAGTTTTTAACTTATGTTGCTTTGTATTTAAATTCTGCATGTTATAAATGGTTTCATTGTGTATACCACTTATTATGTGAGGTATAACATTTATTAAATACGTTTGTTTCTATAATGTTTCATTTATTTTATTATATATATATATATATATATATTGCTTTATGTAATGTGAAAGTATAGGGTGGCCCAGAGAAGACGGCAAGTTTTGTTTACTGAATAGTACAGTTAGTAACACCGCTACAACTCAGATCGCTTGCTCCACGTTTAGTGTACATACGGGAGATTTGTTTTTGTCCAGCTTCAGTTATCATGGCACCTTATAACGAAAAGGAGCGCGGCGCGTTTTGCGTGGAACGTTGTTTTCGGCGTGAATCGATCACTAGACGGTGCAAAGAGAGTTTCGAAAAGAATTCAAAGTTCTCGATTTTTTTTTTGTGGGGATACCTGAAGAGTCGTGTTTACGAAACACGTTCACGAGATCTAGAAGACATGAAATCTGGGATTTCTGAAGGAATTTTAAAAATTCAGCTACCTATGCTCGAAAAAGTGTTCGAAAATCTTGTAAAGACTGAATGAATGTTACGAATGGGGCAGTCAACGATATTGTGTTCCACGAATGATTGTAAGATAATCTCTCGTTTTGCTATTTTTAAATAAAATTTCATTCAAAAATTTTGGTCGACTAGTTTTTAAGTTATTCAAAAAAGAAAAAAAAAACGTCCGTCTTCTCTGGGGCACCCTATAGTATGTAATTCTTACATATTTTCTTATAATTCTTAAAAATTCCAGCGTAAAAGCGACTAAGATAATGATTACGCATTTTTTGGATTACACTAGCTACATTATGAACAGAAAAATATAAATTATTTTAAAGAATGATATTATGGAGCTTATGTGGGAAAGAGTAAAAGCCTGTAAAAAATTGGAAGGACCTATAATTAAATATTTTATAATTTTAATAATGATCACACGACGTCAAAATTTTATATGCTAGAAATTAAAATGATTTGATTAGCAACAAGAATTCTAACTGACAAACATTTCGACGTAGTTTATCTTAAGCATTTATAACTTTAAAAAAAAAAAATTATTTGTTTTTAATATTTTAAGTCTAAAGAAAATTTAAAGATGGCATATGTCAGTTATCGTATTGTGTTGTTGAATACGACCAGACTAAAACGAAAATAGAAGTACAAATTACATTGGTGCTGTTAAATTATAATAAAATTTTGTACTTTGTTTAGTACGCCTGTCTGTTATTTGAAAAATGTAAATCTTTGATGTAACAAATAATCGTGTACAGAATATTAATTTATTAACTAATTTCTGTTGTTAATTTACATAATTTGATCATTCGGTTTTAAATGCTTAAAACATCTAACGTCTAATGTGACGAGCACAGAAGTCCCCTAATATTCGATTATTAATATAGTCACTTTTTGTGCTTGAGTCAAGTCTCAAATGACCTCGTTTATCCATTTCTGATTCGAATATGCAAATCCTTATTTCTCTAATACCAACCTGTATTGGTAGTTAAACGAATAATTTTGTTTCAACTTCGGTTAACATGCTTTGCGCATTGCTAAAGTTGAATCCCATAAGTCGAAATGGATTTGATGATCGACTGGTAAAGTAGTGGTTTACTGTAACAGATTTGTGAATTTGTTTCTTAATATGACAGACTTTCGAATCGGATTTCTTCTGCTTTCTGCCTTACTTGATACTTTCATATTATACGGCATCATGATGCAATACAGGCTATTTAGGTTAATTCTGATGGTATACTAATAGGTTACCGACTAGTTCGTATATCGTTATTTTAGAGTTTACTAATGAACACTTCTGTTCTACTTTCTTCTTATTTCAATTTACCTTTTATATTCAGTGCGGTATTCGCAATTCGAGACAATGTAGAAACCAATGCTGATCTACTTTTAATTTTTTTTTTCTCGCTTAAGTCATCACCTGCCACAGTTTTTAAAACGTTATAGAATACATTAATTAAAAGAGAGTTCTGCCGGTAAATTTTGTCCGTATTACGCACGGTAATATGTAATGTGAGAAATTATGAAATACATTATCATAAGGCTGAAATTTTAATTATTGGTGTGTTACATTTTCATCGACAGTCGTTGTACGAATTACCTTTCGAATAAACGTTTTACCTGTAAAATATTTTCAGTAACTACGGTCATTTCTCATCATCTTTTTTTTCTCTTTCAGACTAACCAACTATGTATTTGACTTAACATAAAGATAATCAAAGACAATACTATCCAGAACTAAGTAAAACGTTTAATTCCAGCATAATGAGAAGAGAGAGAGAGATGAAAATATCTAAGGAAAACAGCGGATATCTACAAGATGCAAACGAAAAAAAAAAAAAGTATTGAGATTTCCTTTGTTTTATGTTATATAACTAGAACAGAAATGAAGGATAAGACTTATGCTAGTCTTTATTGAGCAGTAAATAACTTGGACGCGAAAAAGAAAGTATTAAAACGCTATATTTGGGAAGATGATTTATAGGAAGACAAAAGATTGCAACAGCCGTTGAAAAGTAAATTTATAGTAAAAAATTGTATGCTAAGGAAAAGTTAAACAATTTATCAAATAGATCGCGAATATTTGTCTGCCTGTAAAGATGAGATAGGGTTACATATAAATAAAATTCAGAAACTCCAAAATTGAAATGTACCTGGGTAGAAAATTGACAAAAACAGAAATTACCATAATATAAATATCTAGAACAGTAAAATATAGAAAACCAGTGAAATTAAAAAATCACCTAAAGTTGTATGAAAAAGATACATTAATTTGGTCTCAGTTTTCGGTAAAAATACATGGTTTATTTAAACAAAATAGGTGTGCACACTTATAATTATTTTCACCTTCACGTCTAAATATGTTATGTGAAAATTAACGTATAAATCTAAAATTTTTCTAACTACTCCTAAATGTTTATTGTTGCTTACTATTACTTCTCCGGCCCTCCCGTTTCAAGCTAAAATGTATTTACGGTCTTTCTAACTAAACTCTGTTTGCTCCAATTAAATGCTATGTTTCCAGTTAATATTATTAGGTTTATTTTTGCACCCGCAATATCATCCTTATATTTGCATATTCCATGGCACTTTTCTCGTTTTTCAAGATGTAAAGCTAACTTTTTTTTAATAAAAAAAAACAAATATATCAGAGATAAAAATTCTTTATGTATTTTTTAAAATTGTTTTTGAAATAAAATCTGTCAACCATTAGGATCATAAATTCGTGGGCAGCAAATTTGTTTTCACTTTTTGATCAGTTTAGGCGGATTGTTCGAATGATGAGTTTATGTTTCTTAATGAAATTATATAATTTACACGTATTCAAGGAGGTAGGATCCACAATAACTTCTTCGAGTTGAATTGATAGCGTATTCCTTGTCGATGGAAATTCGGACACGCTGTGTGTACTTTTGTATTTGTGACAGGGCCAAATCTAAAGTTCGATACTGTCTTTAATATTACATACCTAACAAGCTCCACTTCTGATAATTTCTAACTTAGCAAGAAGTTATGACCACTTCTTAACAAGTTTAGAAAATATACTTATGTCTTCTTCACGTGTTCACGCTACCATACTCAGGAAACTAAAAATTGTGGCTTTTTTATAATGAGAAGAATTTATTAATGAACAATATATGCAAAAATTGTAAATTATTCGACGCGAATTTTTATTCACAAATCAAAAATTTCGATTATTTAGTACCAAATTTATTTGACCTATGCAATCGATTAATAACGTTTTCTTAACCTGCTACACTGATATTAGAGAAGTTTACTAAAATTCTGTTTACAGCTAAGATCCTCAAGAACATGATGTACGTACCGTTTGTAATAATTTAGTTCGTAATTATGTTATTGCGTTAACTTCCGGTAATGGTAATTTTAATAAGAAAGGTTTCAGAGTGAATCCTAATTCATTATTATATGAATTTAATATTTCGGTTATCATTGGAATCTGTATTAATTGGGTATGTGTTCTCAGTTACATTTTTGATATTTATATAATTAAATTATATGCTTTTGAAACTTCCATGGTTGTTTTTTATACTCAAAAGTTTGTTTTCAATAAAATTATTTATAAATGAAACAACGCAATTTTACTGAAAATAAATTTTTGAGTATAATTAAATTCTTTTAAATATGTTTATATATACACACATGTATATATATATATATATATATATATATATATATATATATATATGTATATATAATATTAATAATTTAATTGACCATTGAACGTAATATGTAATAAGAATTGTATTTTGTTATCGACAGGTTTTTAATTTTGTTTAATGTGCGTGATGGCTGATAGGTATATCGAATATTTTGAAAGAAATGTTTTTACATATCAATAACTCAGCTGATAATGAAAATTTTGAGTGTGTGCTTGATTTAAAAATCATAAGTACATTTTATTTTGATAAACTAAGAGTTGTTAAAGTTATTCAGAATATAAATATATTAGCTAAGCGGACTTTGAACTTTGGAGAAAAAATTGTATTTTATGAGTTTTTGTAAACAAAACTGGAGAGTAAAAAGTTAATTTTATTAATTTTTCTAATAATTGATCGGGTTTAGTTATTTTTATTTTTTATTTCATCGTTATTTAAATCTTCTATTCGTGCGAGTTAAAAATATGTTCGCGACGTATTTTTTAAGAATTATTCGTATGCTTGAGATTGTGATCTAATAGTTTTGTTGCCGAATGAAAAGGTGCGTTAAAACAGAAAACAGCTTGACGGATTAGTTATAAAACATGAGCGAATACATATATACGTTGATTAGATATTACGCTGTCTGATATGTTTTGCGTTCTCTAGATAATTTACTTCAATGGTTATTATATCTTAACGAAAACTTATTGATGATTTCCATGTTTTATTTGCAACTTATGTCCACAGTTTGTTTACTTCATTAAAGGAATAATATAACGGCAAATCACGTATTTTATTTTAGATTTCCTTGTTTACTATTTCATTGCAAAAAGAATATTTGTGTTTATTCAAATTATTATAATTGCATCCTTATGAGGACTGGTTTATCGTTTGCTTCTGTATTTAAATATGTCGTTGAGTACACTGCGTTCACCACTAGCCTAACATGAAAAATTTATTTCTTAATCTATCTCATCGTCGCCGTTGCGTTATTGAATAATTTTTTTTTGGTGAGGGAGTAACTTATTTCATTGTGAATTTCACGTTGTTAATAATTGTTTTTTATTTTACTAACGTGCGATAATTTTTTTTTACCTTAGTATTTCGCATTTATACACAAATATGCGTCTTTATGTCTTTATTCATTTATTTTTTGATTTTATATTGTTCGATTTCTTTTTTGTTATACATTACATTCTTATTTACGAAGGTAAGCGTCGTGCGATTTAAATTCATTAATTTTATTTAAATAGATTTGCTTTATAATATGGCATACATCTTTAACTTCTTCAATGCGTTGTTGTCATTTTTAATTTACTTTAATGTGACATTCGATGAATAAATAATAAAAATTGCTGACAAGTATTTTTTAATTAATGGCTCCTTCGATATATTTGTTTTTAATTATAAAATAACTCAAGTGATTCACTACAAACGATATACGTTTTCGCGCATATTACAAGCAGGCATACTTCGTTAGTTTTATAGGTCAAAAATAATGATCATAATTTTGCATCATGTCTGTCTTTTCAATACGTGAAAATTCATGTATGAAATGAAAATTAAAGAACGAAATCATATAAAGTATTGATAATTCTTAAAAAACAAATTACTTGATGAATGAAAAAGATTACTCTCCTTTATATCGGTATTATATATATATATATATATATACGTATATATATTGTTTATATTCGATGTACTGCCAGATTAATTTAAAACATAATGTAAATTATGGACGATCTAGTAGAAATAATTTATTTTTAAATAAAAAAGTACACTACGGAGTCGTTATATATGCATAGCAAGATTTTTATCCCGAATAGTCTTGAATCGTTAAAGCAATGTATTCGGTCGCTGGAGTGTGCTTTGAAAAGGCTGTCGTCCGTTAATATCCTTTAAACATTGGAAATTAGATTATGATCCAAATAATCCACAAATGAGAATGATCTATAAGCTACGAATGTTACATATGTACAAGTTTGGATTTTAGAGAGAATCTTGTATCGTGTATCGAGTCATTTTTCAGTTCAGTATGTCGAAATGTCAGTATTTAAACGCAGAATAACATTTTAGTTTTACAAAATTAAAATTAATTATACCGCGCAAAATTTTCCTTTTTCTTATTAAAAACAAATTTTATTTCGGCGTGTTCATTTGTTATTAATTCATTATTTGAATTCACATTCTAGTGAGAAAGGGCGTAATTTAATTTTTTATTACTTACAATGAACGAGTTTTTGAAACAATTTCATTTTTTTTTAATTTTAAAATCATATGTGAACAATGATGGAAAATCATTATTTGGAAAATATTGTAAAGGATTAAAACACGAAATTATTAATATTAACCAAATAATTATAAAATGTTACATGCAGGAGAAATATAAAAAAAAAAGGATACTACTAGAAAAAATGGAAATAATAAAAGAAAGAGGTAAAAGTAATTTATTAAATCAGTGATAAATATTTTGATGAAGAATTAGTTTTAAGAATTATAAATTTAATCAATTTTTATATCAGGCGAAAAGTTTTGATTTTTGTAGCTATTTAATTGAATTGTTTATGTATAATTTTTTTATTGTTAATTTGTTGATTGTGCTGTTTACCACATTCACTATCAGATTATTTTATAAATAACTTCACTTTGTTATTTTTTGTAATACATTTACATTTAAGTATTTTTAACATTTTATTTTAATTTTTTGTTTTTCCTTTTATATTTTTTTATAAATTATATATATATATTTATTTATTATGTCCACTTGATACTAACTTGGTAGCTGAAAAGCTTTGCGGTATTTTTATATAAAAATGTAGTAATTTTAACTATTTTTTTTGTTGCTTAATTTCATTTTTCATTTATTTTTTTTTTTAACGTAAACGATGATAGGTTAATAAATTCTGATTAGCTTAAATAAAAATAGAATTTTCTGTTATAAACGACACGTAAAACTTTACATAATACACAATATTGTTTGTTCGTACGTGAAATACACGAATGCGTTAGACAGGGAAACCAGTTATGCTGCTTACGAATGCCTCGATTATAATGAATTATTACGGATTTCGTTTTGTCGAGTGACCCAGTTTCTTCGGGTTGTCTTACAATGATCCAGGTTAATGTATATAATTATAATATTGTCCGATCGACCGAAGTGCGAAACTTTTTAATTTTAATTCGAGAAATACGAACGTTTATAATTATAAAAATAAAGTCAGAGTGTAGTTATCGGCTTTCTATAAAGTCAACTTTTAAAATTTATTTTCACCATTTGTATGCGATAAGTTTTTTGTGAAACACGGGGAGATTCGTTTTAACCTCACCTATAGGAATCCGAGTAACGTCAACAATTATTTCCACTTGTAATTTATTTTAATCCATGTTGCGTTTTGAAATAATTTGCGCAATATTCATAAACGATCCACCTAGAAAAATAATATTTTTTTTTAGTATTACCGAATATTAAAGTGTTTAACTTAACAGTTGCGAAGTTTTAAGGAAATGACGTCATTGTCAAGCGTTTAACCCAACATTAAGTATACAGTGCGCTAATTATGGCTGTAATAATTTTAATTTCAAAATTTAATGCGGGAAGAATTATAAAATTTGTTTTTTTTTTTTTGTTATTTTAAAGTAGGAATGTTTCCTCGACCGACTCGTATTGAACAAAAATAAAATAAAAACACTATACAGAATTATTATTTATATTCGTGTAAATATAGTCGATCTTATTTATAAATATAAATAATTGCGTGTTATAGAGTTTTTTATTTTATTTATTTTTTAAACATATTTTACTTCCGTAATTTTGAATACGAAAATGTTTATTACTGAAACATGTTGTTTTTTTTTAACGTAAAATAATAATTAAGTCCAAAAAGAAAAATGGAAAACGAAAATGCAAAAATTAAATAATGAAAGAAATACAAGAACTAGATATTTATTTAGATCACCTAATATCGTCAAAAACGATATAAAGAAAGATATAGATGGCTGAGTTATACATACTCGGAGGAAATACTGGTCTTTTAAACGTGTTTTTAAAGGAAAATACACTGATTAAAAACTGTATCACGCTCACGTACGGATTTCATACTTGGACTAGAATTAATGAAATAAGAAAAATGCATAAACGCATTGCAGATATCGTTATCGGGCGTAAGGTAAATTGATAGAATAAATGTTTAAAATATTAGGAATAGGCTATAATTTAAGGGAGTAATAAAAAGTCTAAAATTAGATTTTTTTAATATTATAACTTCTTCTGATCTAGAACTGACGTGTCTAACCCGTCATCTACCAGATGTAATAAATGTGGATTTTTTTAGAAGGAGTCGGTCCAGCGACAGAACTCCCAAGTTATGAATGATGACAGCCAGAAAGAATTATCTGAAATCAGTAATACGTTTTCTCTTCAGCCTTCTTATCGCCGATTGAACTTGCAAACTTATTGCCAGCGGATTTTCATGAGTTTCCAATCTCGCCAGGTAATCGCGAGCAGCTCGTTGGATTACTTGTTCCACATATTGTATCTGAAGATCTTTATGAGTTAGTAACATACCATGGAGCGCCAGCTATCCTTCGTAGTATCTTATTCTGGTACCGCTGTATTTTTTTAATGTTGCTCTTAGAGGAACATCCCCATAGTTCGCAGCCATATAGCCAGATTGGTTTAAGTATCGCATTGTACAATAAAAGTTTATTTTTAATATCTAATTGCGATCTGGGTTCTAATAACCACTTTAATTTTGCTGTTTCGATATTTAATTCAGTCCTTTTTGCCGTTATATGTGATGACCTGATCAAGATGAATTCCTAGGTATCTAACAGAAGAGTCTTGAGGTATTGTTGTTCCACTTAACGAAACTTGATATTTTTTACGTTCAATTTTTTTTTAGTAAATAATAAATGTTTACATTTAGCTTCGTTAATTGCTATTTTCCAAATGCTGAACCATTCAGCGATCTGGTCTAGAGCAACCTGAAGATGCCGAGTGGACGCATTAGGACGCAGTCATGTGAAGCTAGTATTGCCGTATCATCAGCGAAGGTTGCTATAAATGTATTTTCTGGAATATCTCGTAAATACTGAGTATAAGAGTGGCCCCAGGACACTGCCCTGAGGTACTCCGGCCTGTATCTTATGGGGAGATGATTGATAATTATTAATTATTACTTGAAAATAGCGATTCTCCAAGTATGATTTCAAAATATTATGATATTCCGGTGGAAAAATTTGTTTGCATTTATAGAGAAGGCCTGGATGCCAAACTCTATCAAAGGCTTGTTTCACATCGAGAAATACGGCGGAGCAAACCTTTTTTTCTTCAAGACACTGTTCAATTTGGCTTACAACTCGATGAACCTGCTGTACAGTCGAGTGTCCGATGCGGAATCCGAATTGATGATTCGGTATTGCCTTCTCTTGATCAATAATCTTCTGGAGCCTTTTTTGTATTAATTTAGCCAGAATATGTAGCTAAAGTTAAAAATGATAAATGGACAACAGCAGTAACAGATTACACGTAGTTATAATAAAATAAAAAGGCGCATGCAAAAATTACTCGAAAATAAACGTTACAACGGAATAGCTTAGGAGCGGATTTGAGGGACACGTTTAAGGAAGGCCTTTGCCCGTTACCAGGGTTAGAAAATAATCGTCATTATAAGTAATACTGTAGAGATGTATACGTTTTTGTATATATGAGTATACCGTTTATATAGGTGTATAATGTAAGTTGTATTAAGTGTATAAGAAATTTTTGTAAATTGACATTGCGAATAATAAAAGTTCTGAGGTTAAGATATCCAGTTATTAGCTGGGATGTTATATACATATATATAATATGTATATATCTGCTATTATACGGCGTCGAATCCTGGACGGTATCAGTAGCATTATGTAAAAAGTTAGAAGCATTTGAAATGTGGGCGTATCGTAGGATATTAAAAATTCCTTGGACGGCTAAAATAACTAATTCCAAAGTTATACAACGATTGAACAAAAAAAAAAAATCCAAATTATTAATTCAGTGAAAATAAGGAAACTAAGATTCGACTTCCTAAGTCCTGCTCCATTTTTTCAGCTGAATCCTTTGCTATATTCAAGTGTCTAGAGTTCCTGTCCATGACGCAGTCTTCTTCTAAATTCCTTATTCTTTCTGATTCACTCAATGTTTTAAAGTCTCTCCACAACCTATATACAGATAATGCACTTCTACAACGCATTCTGCTTGTCCATGACTTCCTTACTAAATCTCAAGTTTCCATAGCGTTCATTTGGATTCCCAGCCACATCGATATTCCTGGAAATGAGGCTATTGACCGAGCTGCCAGAGAGGCGTCTTTGCTTCCACACATATCCGCTCGTCTCTCTCTCTATAGTGACGTTAAAGCTTTCCTGAAATCTTTCGTAACTAAATCTTGGTGTCGTGCATGGAAGTCTAATGAACAAAACCACCTCCTTTTAATCAAATCTAATCCACTATCCCAACTGCCATTTCCTTTCAAAACAAGAAAGAAAAATGTTATCCTTACAAGACTCCGTATATCCCACTCAAACCTTACCCATTCCTATCTTCTTCATGGCACAGACCCGCCACTCTGTCTCTTTTGCCAAATGTCTCAACTGCTCATACCCCACATACTAACATCCTGTCATGCTCTCACAACATTAAGAATCCAGCACAGCCTTCCTCCTTCTTTACCTCAACTTTTATCTGAATCTACTGACCATATTCATAATGTGTTCCTGTTCCTGGATTCACTGAGCCTCTTAAATCAGATCTAGGACCACAGTAAGCCTGTGGGCGCATATGGCCCGTTAGTGCAGCCGGCGCCCGTATAATAATAATAATAATAATAATAATAAGATATTTCGGGCACATAATGATGAATAACAAATATGAGTCGCTTCAACTGATTATACGGGGTAAAATAAATGGGAATCGCAGGCGTGGCCGGCCTAGAGTAATGTAGTTAGAAAATCTAAAAAAGTGGTTCAAACTAGATACAATTGAAATATAAAAGTTATGGATAAAGATTAAGTCAAGCAGATGATCGCCTTTTTAAAAGAGTAACATTACACTAAACTAATTACTACCTGGTAAAATTTTTATAATAGCCTTCAGTGGGTCAAATGGCGAACAAAAAAATCGACGATGAGAGTTTTATTTTAATGACGTCTCTTGAAACGAAATTCAAAATTGTGACGTAATATGATCGAATTCGAAATATATATATTCTTTTATTATAAGCCGTGTTTTTATTTTTTACTTTAATATTTTTATAAAGTTATATTTTAATTATATTATTCGAAGTTATTCGTTAGGTTGTTTATCTATGCAAGTACAAATTATGAAATTTGTTAGCAGTGTACGTTTTTCGCATAAAGTTTTATTCTTAATTTCCTGATTATTGTACTAAATTAATTTTTTTGTTAATTTTCGAAAATCGATATTAGATTTATATTATTTTTAATACTTTGCGCTGTCTAGCAATGTTTTGTTTCCTGATTATAATTAAAATGCTTATTGATGTATTCGTTATTATTATTACCGAGATGGCATTTATATTATTATTTTTATATTTTGACGTTCGCGCTATCTACCAATGGTTTTTATACATTAAAATATATTTTTTCGAGCAGATTAATGTCCCCTTCTTCATGTAGTCCCAATAATGTATGTACGTATTGCATCGTTTGTATTTCTCTTTATCGTCTCGACTAAGTTTTTTTTATATACGTGTAATGCACAATCGATAACAGCACTCGATGCGCGTCGACTGTAGTTCTGAAAAAATATAAATACGGTGGTGTTGACCGTGAATTCTGGGACACGTTAGAATTTACTAGTTGGTTCACGATGAGACGTGTGCCGGTCTCCAATCGATTTCGAGAAAGGGGAAGGTTTTTCAATAAGTGAAAATTCGCCCTACTATTTACCGACCTTTTCCAAAGCCATCCGCCAAGATTGTTAAACTATGACCGTTAGTTTAGAGTTTATTGGCTTTACGCAATATGAAAATACAATTAATACTTCCGTAATGTTTGAAAATTTTTGGCGTAGTATAATTCTTTAACTTCGGTTTAACCATTTTAGTCACAGTGTTTATTATACGGTACATAAACTTTTAGTGCTAAAAAAACCCGTTTATTTTTAAAATAGGAGACATTTGGTTGACGTAGAATGTTTCGATTCTAAAAATATTTATAGAAAGCGCTAAAGTAATCCGATCATCTGAAAAGTGATACGCAAAATATTACTTCATATCTTTTCCTCAACTGCTTCATCAAAATGTATAATTTTCTAAAAAAAAAAATTGTGACTGAAAAGATTAATGACTTCGTTATATTCTATAAGAGAAATTTAAATTCGTAACAATAATCCGGAAAAACTGCGAATTTATAAAAAAAAATGCGTTCGAGTACTTTTAACTTCAACGTGTTACATTGAAGTTAAATAAAATGGGTTCTTTTCATTAGGACTATACAAATAAAGTTCTCTGAGAACGTAATGCCGAATAGATTTTGCATTACGAATTAAACCTTTTCATTTGAACGATTGTATTGCTATTACAACTCGGAGGAAATATTTTTGCGAAGTAGTAAAGAATCTAAACGAAGTACGATTTTAACGGTAACTATATTGCTGCCTTTTTTCTCGGCAGAAAAAATTACATATATATAATATGTTTTTATCTCGCTTGTTACATATATATTTTATATATATATATATATATATCATCATATTCGTTGGCTCGGTCCTAGCATCGTGAAATTATGAGTTCCAATTCCTTTCAAACTTGTTCGCCATATGTCCCTATTTTCCGCGAGTCTTATAACTTGCTGGAGCGATGAGGCCGCAGTTAATTGTTTAATCCTATCTGTGTACCTGGTTTCTGTCCTTCCGCGTATCCTTTTGCCTGCTACCATCCCTTCAAGAATTAATTTTTCTATTCCATTCCGACGTACCACATGTCCGAAATACCTCATTATGCGCTGTATTACTATGTCTCGTAAACGTAGATCCGATCCTACATCGTTCAAAACAGAGAGGTTGGTTCGCTTTTCTGTCTACGAGATATATATATATATATATATATATATATATATATATATATATATATATATATATATATATATACAGAGGCTACTTTTGCCTCACTTCTGAAAAAATTTCAAAAACGGAAATATTGGTGGATGAAGGCTTTCCTCCAACGTCTTCCACCCATTTCTGTCCTGCACTATTCTCAACCAATTTTTCCCAGCTATCTTTGCTATATCATTGTGCTACCGCGTCATTGACCTTTCCTGTTTCCTTTTTCTCTCTATCGGCCACCAATGTAAGGTCCGCTTTGATCATCTGTTGTTTTCTGTTCGAGTCACGCAGTCGGCCCAACTCAATTTTGTTATAGTCATCCACTTCACTGCATTATCTAACCGTGTTTGTTCACGTATCCATGCATTCTTTTATCGATTTGATAATCTTATATCCGACATCATTCTCTCACGTGCAATCTGATCTTTTCTTATCCTGTTAAAATTTGTTTTTGAATATGCCATGTTTCCGAACCGTACATCGGAAGTACACATTGGTTATACAGTTTACATTTCAGATTTTGTTTATTGTGGATTACTATAGGTAATTTTCCAAGCGCAACCCGCGATATATTCTCCTTGTCACTTGTGCTCTCATTATTACGTCTTCATTTGTTGTGATTTTTTTTTTACCTCGGTATGTGTAATTATCTACTTATTCTATCTGTTCCGATTTTATTGCTATTTATTTACTTTTCCCAGTGTTCGTCATTATTTTATGTAAATCTTTTTTAATTCTTTTATTGTTACAGTGTACATTTTGTTATCATCATCTGTGTAGCTCTTCTGCACTTCAGCTCGCTAGAATTATATCGTTCGCGAATCTGAAGCGTTTCAAATATTCACCGTCTGTTCTAATACCGAATGTAGTCCAATCATTATGTACATGTATATTTAAATACATAGACCACTCTATCTTTGTAAACAGATTAACTAATAAATTCGTCTCCCTTATTAGAAAAATTTTAAAAAACAATATACTGATTCGAAACTATTAATAATCGAAGCCTCGCGGAATGCCACAAAAAAATAGTAACATCTTTAATGTTATGAGTAACAATAATTCGTTCCGGATCTTTTTCGAATAAAGAAAAACAAATTTTTGATGTATTAGAAAATGTAAAAAAAAAAACTATAGCGTTTTATTTTTTTTTTATATTTTTGGTGTTTTAATTTTTTTTTTTTTTTCAAATTAGGCCATCTAAGGACCACGTGAACTGCATCCTCTGCCGATGCTCATCCGTCTATATTGCGCCATTTTTTTCTTCTGTTTTTCTTTGAATCTTTCGAAATTTTCAATTTTCTTTCTAAATAGTTGTCTACCCTGAATTTATTTTATCTTCATTTCGTCTGAGTATTTTTTCTACAAACCAGCTTATTCTTGTATTCAGATTTTTATCAAAAAACTCGAATATATGTTTTTGGATAATCTTCCGGATTCCATCCTTTTAAGATGACCGTAAAATCCGACTGTTCTTTTACGCGCAGTATCTGTTATTTTTTCGACTACTTCATATACTTCTTTACTAGTTCTTAATTTCCACGTATCATTTTCATATCTTGGTCCGAGGTATGATGATATTTCTTTCTTTTCGATCGTATTAATACTGTTTACTGAATTATTGGCTAGTAAAATAATTTACGATTATACCCTCGTGTGTAATGAAAATGCGAACTATAAAAGAGAAAAATTATTAAAAATTATTATTTAAAAATTATTAAAAATTATTATTTTTCTCTCTAAAATTAATAGTAATAATCGTTTTCGCGGAAAATTATTTTTACCTCTAGCAATTTTTTCGAAATAATTTTGAAACAAATTTCGCGACTAGAAAAATTTTAATATCGTTGCGAATAATTTTTTTTCACGTTACGTCTTATTCTTTTTTTCGTCATTATTATTATCATCATCGTTATTATTTTAAATTAAATTAAATATTATTATTCGACGCGTAACAATGAGCGATACGAGAAATTTTCCGGTCGAAAATAATTCCGAATTATCTTCCGATACGAAAAATTACGTTACGTTCGATGCCGTTACGGAACGTATAATGAATAATTTCGTTTTCGGCCCGTCTACCATAATCGATACCGTGCGCGATATTTATCGTACGTTCGACGGTCGTATCGGAAAAGAACAATTCTTATTGGAAGCGATCCGATTAACGATGAATATAAACGATCGGTACGCTAAGTGGTTGGGCGAAATCGTTCATAGAATGTTAATCGATTCGAAGATAACCGGACAGGATTTTGCGAACGCGGTGTTTTCGGTATTATTGACGGTGGAAGAACAGCCGGAACGACACCTCGAACGATATTGGACCGTTTTCAAACGGATGTTAAAACCGATTGTAGGACAAGGACATCGCGCCGTGATTTCGTTGTTACGCCGGAAAGCCGGTTCATTTTTAGACGCGGTATACTTGGATTCGTTCGAACGGTACGTTGTACGACCGTTGATTAACGAATTCGAACAAGACGACGAAGATCGTACATTCGGTCGAGATGAAAATATTTTACGACAACGTTCGACGATTTGGGGAATGGATTTTAAAGATATGTGGCGCCAATTGCATCATACGAAACATAAGAATGCCGTTGTTTCAGATACTGAACATGTTATGAATCGGTCGAAGAAACATTTTTTCGTAGACGTTAATAATAATAATAAAAATGATACTAATAATAATAATAATAATAATAATAATAATAATGTTTATGATTAATGCTGATAGTAACATCAAAGATGTTCGTAATAATTAGAATTATTCGTAACTAATATAATGACGTCGATAAGAATAATAATAGTAATGATAAGGAGGATAATCGTGGAAAAATCGATTATTCGAAAGTAGACCTAACGAACTTATATTATATATATATTAGTGATGGGCATAACTGATTACTTCACATAACTGACTAATAATTAATTAGTAACACAGTTTCTAAAAACCCGAATAAATTATTCGGGTTTTTATTTAGTCGGATTTACTTTAATTCTTTATTAGTAAAATGCAAACATGGCATTGAGAATGAAAATATCCTTAAATGATAATAAGTTGTGTAACGAATAACAGATATAAAATAAACTTATTTAAAATAAAGTTAAAAAATATAATTCAGTTGAAGAGTAACTAACAGATAATCTAGAATTCTATAAACTTCGTGAAGTAAATTACATAATAATACATATTTTAGGGCTCCGTTAATAAATTTAATATATTTTAATCGGTATTTTACAAAATCAGTAACTTATTATAGTCGAAATATAACTAACAATCACTGTATTTAAAATCTGACTAATTTTCAATCATTTCCAGCAAAACCTATTAACATCGATATACATCCGACTACATTTCAATCGGTTCCAACAAAACTTACTAATGTTGTAGATATTTTCTGCGTTCCATATCCTTAAATTACTTAAATCAAAGTACAATTACTTACTGTTAATTTCTTATGATTAAATCCTAAGTAAATTTTTGATAAACACAGCAGTAATGAAAAACACCTAATAGAATATTTCAGTCGGAATGTGATTAATTAATTTTAATCGAAATAAAATAATTAAATGATAGAACCTACTAACGGATATAACTAAATTCAATCGGATTTACGTCATCCCGTTTAAGAGTAATCGGTTTTTTATTCTAAAGCACATCACACACTTCTTATCATATGATGTGCATTAAATTTACTTATATGCGAAAAATAATACCTTTAAAAGATTTATAAATATACGTAAACACTGTATATAAAAAAACAAGAATATTTAATCAATCGCTTGAATTAATAAACAAATTTAAACAAATATTTTCAGAAAACGACTGATTTATTTGGTTATTTTAGAAAAACTGAATTAGTCGGTTATTTGAAAAAAAAACCGGATTAGTCGTTAGCCATAACTTGGTTGTGCCTATCACTAATATATATATACATATATATATATATATATATATATATATATATATATATATATATATATATATATACGTATGTTTATTTATTTATTTATTTATTATTTATTTATTTATTTATTTATTATTTATTTATTTATTTATTTATTCATTTTATTTATTTATAAACGCTTGATTGCCAGGATTAGTTACGTATGAACATCAGTTTATATTATATTTGTATCATATCGCCATCTGTAACAAATTTTAGTAGACTTTCGATTTTATTCGAACCGTCCTGTAATATTTGTTGATTGCATTGTTGAATAATTTATGTTTTGTATTCGGGTATTTTAAAAAATTCCGTGTTCCTGAGTGATGAAGTCTTAAATTGGACAAAATGGAAGACCTGTTAATATGTGTATTTAACAGTATATTGCAGATTGTCGCATAGGTAAGTGAGCACTGGTGAAATATTTATTTAACGCAGATTATTCAATAGATTTCAGTTGAAGGAAGGTACTCTAATGGATCAATATTGTCCGGGAAGCTATTGAAATAGAGAATGATTTCAATAGGGAAGATGGATTTCGACTTCCGGACTCTTGGAATGCTGTATTAATAATTAATATGAAACTGGACTGACACTTCAGAGTGCGAGGAATGTCCGGCCCGATAGAACAACCAATCATAACACAGAAAAAGTATCACCTGGTGGTAGAGCAGCCAATCACAGCAGAATATGAGTGTCAGCTAAAGAAGAATCAATCACAGCTCTGGGAATATAAAGTTTGGATTAAGAAGTGCCTATAAAAGGAACTGATATTAAGGCTCGTGATTTAGTTCAGTTCTGATGATGATGAGCCGATTTCTATTATTCTGTTTTAATTTTGTCTCGCTATTTTCCGATATTATATAAATGTGACGAGTTTTTCAGAAGTTTTGATGGGATATGTTTAATTTTTTTTTCGTGAAGTGATTGTAATGTTAATTTATTCTTCGTTGTTTAGTTTTATCGCTTTACGTTTTCATTTTACGAGTATGGAGTTGTACCAATTTATCTCGGAAACGCTTTAACGATTATTGAAAAACATGACCCTTATGAAAATTACAAATTTTGAAATTTTGGCCCCCATTTTTAAGTATACCTTTTCATAAAATTTCGGAAATTCAATTTTTTATTATCTTATTTTTCTGAATACTTATCTAAGTGTACGTTGAATATTTTAGATCGATCGCGTTAACGGTTCGAATGTTTGTTGCGAATTTGCTTTTTACGGCATATACGTTGGTAAATATAATTAAAAGTTCATATCTGCCGTTCGATATATAAGGTACCGGATCTTCCCGAAATATTTTTTAATCTATGAAAGAATGGAAAAAATTCAGTCGATTCCAAAATTCATTTCCAAGAAAAAACAATGTCAAAACTGATATTTTTATTTTTGAAATGAAATTCTAATTAAAGTAACGGCTCTCAATGGTATGTGATCGTATCTGAATATATTTTACACAAAATAAATCATTTTTTTCTTCTTTTTCGAAAGCATCATTGAACTTCGCTTTGAAAAATATTTATTAGAGTTAACTGTTTCTTGTATCGATTTATTTCTATATTTATAGCGATTAAAATTGTTGAATAATCAATCTGAAGAAGGCTAAATACGCTCGTTAGTTTAACAATGCATGTTGTAACGTGTGTATTTCTAACGCGCGTGAAGTAAAACGCAAGTAGACGCGTCGTTTTCTTCATTGCGTCAATTTTAAACGCTCGTTTTAGCTGTAAGTACATCCGGGTATGCGTCAATCGAACCGCGTGTGTTGCTGCGTGACTTCTGCTACTTATTCTATATTAATGCTAAAACGTTCATCGTAACGATTGTTAAAGTTGACGTTCCTTACATATTGACACTCGATATTTCTTACTTCGTTTTCGAATTGTTCATTTTACATAGACGTCCGAAAACTTTCAACGTGGAAAAATATTTCAATCGAGTAGTTGAAAACATTTTATTATTATTATTTTTTTTTTTGTAAGATAGATGAAATTTTGTATCAATATATATAGTTTTATCGACGCAGCTGCGTTTTACAAACGTAACTATTATTATTTGCTCGAGATATGTTCGTACGAGAAATTAAATTAGAATTTTATTATCTAACAATTCATTGAACGCGATCTTTCATCATTTTAAAACGAAAAGGTAATAAAAGTGGTCGATAAAGAAGTGTTTTTGTAACGTTAAAATAAAGTTGGTCAATCAATTACGCACGTAGAAGCTAAACTGTAAATTAAAATGGATATACTAAACAATAGCGAGATTAACACTCAAAGCACGTCTTAATCTCGGTAATCGTATATAATGATGTATATATATATATGTGTGTGTGTTTTCATATATTTGTATATCGAAACTATTGCGCTTTATACATTATTGAAGGACACATGTTTTGTTACGATTGTGTTTTTATAGTCTTTTAGAAATCAATAATACTCGCTACCCATATTGAATCATTGTACGAAGTTTTTTCTTCCTAATAATTTTTTCCACGTTTCTTTAAAGGTTCTTGCGTTCGAATATATGTGTGTGTGTATCGATTCGAAGACATGCAAACATTTACAAACACATAATGTACATTCTTGTATAGTTTTAGATGAATTTAGGAAGAAAATGGACTAATGTTGCGCGTATATTGGTAATAAAGATGGCGCGTACGTCAACATCCTTATTTATGTATAATCGGTAATTGTAATACGTAACGTTTGATATCGATGACAGTTTTTTTGGAATAACTTATTTTAGAGTCACTTGAACGAAAGAACCAAAACTACGAAATTCAAGTGGACGAGTCGATTACATAGAATATGGCGCGATTGATCAATCACGAATACAATAAAAAATAACGCGGTGATTTGTGCACATGGACAATGAAGGCGAAACACAAACAACGTACCGATAGTTTTGAGATGCAGTTTTGGAGATGTCTGCTACGAATACCTTGGACACCGAAGCAAACGAACATTTCCATTTTGTGCGAATTTGACACGAAGCGTAGATTGTTCAGCGATGTTTCAGGTCACACTGCTCGTAATGAGCACTCCACGCTTCGGTTATGAATTAATGGACAAGTACACGGAACTCGTCCACGAGTTAGATGATTAAATACTAATGGACGAATATGATGGGAAATATACTAAGGTAGTCGATCGATGGCTGTAAACGGATACAGTGATGATAACAATTAATAGTGGCGTATTATAACGGTCATGACATTTCTTCGGGGAGATTACGACAAAACAAAATCTTAAAAGAATAATTACAAGCTGTTCCAACGTTTCAGTCGGAAGCTGCTGGTATCGAAGACTAAACGGGTTTCTTAGTGAGGAACACTGGGAACGAGTAACCAATATCACTTAGACTCGGGCTTTTAGAATAATCATGTGGAAGGAATGTATTCAAGTTAAAAAAAATTCTAACCACTTAATGGGGCTCAACAGTGGTAAACGCCAACTATTGTTTTGAATTTCACTATCTTTTATAGGGAATTATTAAAATAAATTACCGTTATCATAAACGCTCTGGTAGATTGTGTTTTTATACAAAGTGATAAAAGCGTTGCCTCGTCATTCCACATCTAAGGATATATCACGCTGTAAATATATAATAATATATACATTGTTGTATTCCGTCATAGGATACGGTTTTTATGTGTGTGTGTTGATTCTGTTTCAATACTATTAACTACAAGCATCATCTCTCCCTAAAGACGTCGTGGTTCTACTTTTTCAAAAAGATGTGGCGTAAAGGAATTGTAGTGATCATTGATTTACGGTTTTGTTGTCCGGTCGTGTTTTCTACATACAACTCTTTAACTAACTCCTTACTATCGCTCCATACAGAACGTGTAATGTTTTATATATATATATGTATGTATGTATGTATGTATGTACCGGCATCTGGCTGATTTAATTAATCGAGAAAAATCCATAATTTCTCTAATTTTTCGTAATTCAACAATTTTTTTTTCGGTATGCCTTTTCTCAAATTTAATCCTGTGTTAACTGCAACCTGTTGACGTTGCTCCTATTTTGTATCACTCGGTTGGTCAGCTGTCTCTCAGTATGTATTGTCCAAGTTCCTGCTGAATACAATAACATCATTAACGTATTTTTTTCGTATCCATTTAATCCTGTTATTCGTTAGATAATCAAATAATTTTAAAAAATTACCCCAGACGATTTAGCAAATGACTGAAATGCTGACGTTGCTGTCACCGTTCTACAAAACAACCTAGACAGACTGTATCAGTAGACCCAAAAGTGGAAAATATAAATTTAGTTGTCATTTTCTAATAAAAGAGATCACGATAAATAAGTATTGATAGGGAACAGCGTGACATAAAGAAAAAATGTAGTAAAGTACCTCGAGGTACACTTAGATAAAAAAAAACTAACGTGGACAATTCATATACAAAAGAAAAGAACTGGACCTAAAATGAAAAAAGTTATACCGGCTCTTATGATACAATTCTGAATTATTCTTACAAAATCGATTACTAGAGTACAAAGTTGCATCGGAACCGATCTGGAGTTATAGCTTATAAATTTTGGGTGCGCAAAAGAAATCAAATCGATAATCCGGCGCTTCCAGAACAAGGCGTTACGCTTAATTTATCGAATGCCTTGGTATGTGTACCCAATGAAGCTATGCATCATGGTTTAAACCTACACACCGTTGAAGAAAGCTCGGAATTATTTAGTCGATTAAGTATTCATCCAAATCAGCTAGAAGCACCACTTGTACATAAGAATGTGACACGTCCTATGCGACTAAAAAGAACAAAGATAAATGATTTAGTCTTATATTTTTACAGTTTTTTTGTAACGTTAAGCATCGTTGGATGCACCTTCCATTCGTTGTGATTATTAATAGATACAATTTATTGGATAGCCTCTCAACTGGCTAGTTATAAATTAGCATTATCTATCGTGTGGGGAGCCCCATTGGTGGTTGACCCCTTGGTCTTGTGCATTCCTTTGTTACCTATATCGATACCGGCACTCTTTCTCATTTTTGCATAAAATGCTCGAAATATATCACCTTCTGTACTAGAACTACATTTGACAATGATTCCTGCATATTAATTTCTTGTTCAACCCGGATTGTGTCTATTTCGAGTATCCTTCCAATGACGGCATTTCGCGGTAAGTTTTACTAGCTGATCCCCGTACATTTGCCCTGTGTATCATCCATTACCCAAATATTTTTACGTACGAGGAGTGTTTATTATTAAAGTCTGAAACAGTTCCCTTCTAACGTGCGATGAGCTGTATCAAAACCACGTGGTTGTAAAGAACATGTCCATTAATTTGTATGCACGATTACGAGAGTGTGTCCGATATTATCGGATAATGATATCATCGCGGATAATGATATCGTCGAGGATGACATGTCGAATTAAACCTCTCCGTATTATTGTTTATACATGTATATGTATATATAAATAATTTGCGCGCGTGTTTTTTGTAACGGTTTAAGTAATGATCACGCGTGACCTACATCATGTCCGTTATATATGGATTATGTTCCCGATAAGTACGTTTTTCGACCAAGAAGCCATAAAATTTCTCTTCCGAATTAAAATTAGTTATATCTCTCTTAATCCACGGATTGTCTCCGAGTCTTTATAACTGGACATTACGTAATCGCACTTAAAATTAACGCGTTATTTTATTTATTTATTTACGTGTCATGCTTCATAAATTAACAATTGCCAGATAATACAAGGTGTTTTTCTTTTTAGAATATAACGATAATAGTAATTATCCTAATATAATAAATTACGTAGGCCGTTCATTTCGGGTTTCGTTGAATTTAACTTTCATTTCGTACGAAATTACTAACGCCAGATTAAATTTTATATTTTTAATCGTGTTATCTCTTGTAACATTTTATTTAAATGCGATAACGGGTTTCGCCGCGATAATACCCAGTCTCGTATCTTCGTCGGTTTAAGATCGCGAGGACAGACTTTAATTTCGTTTTTAACGTCTCGCATATTTCCCGAAAGATTTTTACAAACTGCGAGGAAGCTTTCTTCGCGTACCTATTCTATTCGTGTATCTTCGCCGGTGGTAAGTGATCCCAATAATAACTAGTCGTTACGTGTAGTTTGCGACTGAACGTAGATGGAGTAATTAGTAGAGAGAAACGAATTTCGTGAAAATTAGATAACTCAAATTTAAGAATATGTAAAATCGTCCGTTTTTAATGTATATATACGTGTGAATTTTTAATTTTCATATTACGTTCGTATTTACATTTGTCACTATCATCGTCGTATCGTTCATTGCCGAGCATCGCGACTAGAGCCCATTGTACATTATTTTTATTTACAAAATGGATTAGCATTTATCGTCGCATATTAATACGTAGCGACAGGTATGCCTTAGTAGAGTGAAACGAATTTTAGACAAATAATAATTAAAATTTAAAAATATATAAAATTAACCGATTTTAATATATATGTAGGTATTTTTTTTTTTTTTTAATTTCATATTACGTACATATTTTATCATTTACATAAATATTCCTATCGTTCATTGACAAACATCGTGACTAGCCCATTTTGTACTGGGCTGGCGTGCAAGGTATTCATATGCATCGTAGGTGCGCGCATACAGTATTATATAGAGTTTAGGGTGTGTATCTTAGTAGAGTGAAATAAATTTTCGAAATTAGCCCAATAATGATTAAAATTTAAAAATATGTATAGATATTTTTTAACTTTCGACATATTAGGCACTTATAATATCATCGTCGTTATTGTTCATTGAAAAACATCGCAACTAGCCCATTTTTCGTGATTTGTACGTATAAAATGGTCTAGAATTCCGGGCACTAAAAATATGCATCGCGGGTGTGCGCGTATATAATATTATACAGTAAACTAGCGCATTCGAGGTATTAATTATAGGAATTGCAGGTGCACGCCTATATGATATACGGAATGGTGATTTTTACGTACAAAAAGAGCTCTTGCATTTAAGGAACTAATCGTACGCATCGCATGGTGCGCGCGCATATGTTATTATACGTGATGGTAGTTACAGGATGATGAAAAACTATAAATTTTATGCCGCCAGCTGGAATACACTCGACCGTCGTCCGATTCGAGCGTTATAGCAACTATGTATAGCGTTATGTACATATATACATATATGATAATAGCTCGCGTACTTCTCTATAAATTTGTTCTACGTATTGAAGTAAAATAATGTCTTTTTTTAATTTAATGCGTTGAAAAGAGTAGACGGTATGTGTTAACTAAACAATAATGGTTGATGCGGTAATTTACAATAACTGCACCCGAATTTTGAAACACCCGTAATTGATTTTTTTTTTTTGCTTTTAAATAGTACAAGCTATTTTATACGTATAGATCAAATTACGAACCTCCTACATTTACGACCTTTTTTCTTGTCTATGAATTCAAATTTAATTTAAATTTATTAATGTTAATCAAATTTAAAAATTATTATTATTATCATATTATTATAATTTTTATTTTAGGACGCTCGACTACAAAGGTCATTTGCGTCTACGAAAATTAGACACGATAAATTACAGAAAAATGATTTACTACTTGTAATACTATTCGTTTAGTTTATAATACTTTTTTTAAATCGGTTATTTTTAGAAAGTATATTACTCGCTGTATTATTCACTTCAATCTAGTCCAGTTACTGATTACTTTGTTATTCGAATTTCGGATATTCTGTAATGACATGTTCTACGGTAAGCGCTGAACCTTGACAAAACTTGCATGTCACTAAAGACGCATTCTCCTCGATTAGTGCGTTAACTTTAAAGGAAATTTTTATTTTATCTATTTTTTAAACACTAGAAATATTATTATATTTTTATTTTATTTTATTTAAAATTATAACGTGTACATTATTACCATTTCTACTTTATTTTCTCTTCGTCTTTACATCTACAATCGTAATTCGTACGGATGGTAAATTATACATGTTTATTACCTTAACAACTTTTTAGAATAGTTCTTAATATGCTCGAGGATTTATTTAATTCAAACTTTACAACCAGTTCGATTGAGACATTTGCATTTCCGGTTATTTGTACGATAATATCAAAGCGATTATTGGGTTGGAAATAACTCGAATTTCATATCGTTATCGATACGATAGGTCGACCTTGTTATCAGTCCGCTTTTTTAATAATAATTAGATGCAATAAGTAAAGTTTAAATTTGAAATAATTTTTTACGTCATTTCGACATACTACACGACCAAAATAGACGGCCATTCGTTGTATTAGTAAACGTACAAAACTGGTCCCATTTAATCGAATAAAGAGAGGTTGGTTCTTTTTCCTATCCAGCCAGCCGGTAACATTCGGCTTTTTCAAAAGTATTGATTCGTACATTGTATAGAAAGACCGAAAAAATTAGGCTTTGTAAGTACACGTGCCTTTTCCGTACCGTTTGCAACTGACCTTTGCCCTTTGGCCGTAGATATTCGCTTTTGATTTTGTAACTGACCATTGCCCTTTGGCCGTAGATATTCGCTTTTTGATTTTGCAACCGACCATTGCCCTTTGGCCGTAGATATTCGCTTTTTGATTTTGCAACTGACCATTGCCCTTTGGCTGTAGATATTCGCTTTTTGATTTTGCAACTGACCATTGCCCTTTGGCCGTAGATATTCGCTTTTTGATTTCAATTACAGACCTCCGTGTTTGGTAATTAATGAGTATATCGTATGTCGTGTGAGCTGCAATTACTTTTATCGATCGCCGTTATCTTCATTGTATGCCGATTTCTTTTCTTCTTAGGTCACTTTTTCCAACTTATTTAGATAAACAGTTAGTTGTCTCGACGAGGGTATCTATAGTTATGCCATCGGCATATCGTGAATAAATTGTTCATAGTTTTTCTTAACATTTTTTACGCCATCTTCATCCAATTATCCAGCTCATTGTTTAGTTTCGCTGTATACATTAAATAGCGTGCGGCTCGAAATACAGCCCCCGATTTTAGTTTTAAAATCATTCGTGAGTTTGTTGTTGTTTTTTACTTTTCCAATATTGTTATAATACACACCCACACCTTTAATCAGCGCTATTACACTTCACACCATCTTGTTGAAACCAGGTACGACACAGAAGACGATGAAGTGAGGTAAACAAAAATTAGTTTATCATCTCGATATCTCCGGTGACAGTACCAGTGAATAAATTAGGCCTCACTATTCCCCACCTGGTCACTCTAGTCTAGATAGTTATTCGCTCACTATGTGACGGATTCTGTTCGATTAAATTCGGACCAGTAGCGGCAGTTCTGTTTGTTTACCGGATAGCTGAAAATGAGCTTCATAACTCGCGAAATATTGTTTAAATTGATCTCTTCGTCCTCGATTTTTTTTTAGCATCGTTTCAATAAATTCGTTGTGCATGGTCGATTAATTCCTGAGTTATTACCAGTTTATAAGGATAAAATTTCAAGTCTTCCAGTAATATACAGCGAACAGATTCTCTGGACAGATTTAAAGAAGCAGCATGGCGACGAGTTGGCCGTTCGCGACTCCAAATGATCGTTGCCTGAACTTGATCGAAACTGAACAAAAACCAATTTCTTGTGTGTACACTTAACGTCGAGCACGCGGTTTGCATTGTATCAGTGTTACCAACTGCGCTATTCAAAAAACAGAATATATATATATATATATATATATATATATATATATATATATATATATATATATATAATATAGTTAAATTATATTAAATTTGTTTATAGTTAGAAATTTTTATTACAACACATGTTTTTTCTTATTTTTCTTATTTTTCTTATCGTTTGTTATTGTTTAATTCATTTAATAACCTGAAGATGGTGTTTTTTTTTTAATTTAAAATTTTTAGTGTTTAAATTTTCCTTTTTAAATTCGCGCATTTTTAACAACGACAGTTTTATTAGAAAATTTAAATATTAATGTCGGCTACGAAAACTGGAAAATACAATTAAAATTTATAATTTTAAATATAATGATGTTTTTAAATGGCGCAGGACGTCGTGATGATGGTGAAAATATATAATAATGATAATAAAATAATTATAATATTTATTGTGTTGATGTCAACGATCGGTTACTTTTAATTCTCGCTATAATGATTTTAATGTTAATTAACGGAAAATGATCCGGTATTTCCTCCGCGTGTTTCTTCACTCTAACAAAAACTACGTCATTAATTATGAACAGAACGAGTTGTGCTAGTCCGGTTTGTAAAATAGTAGCCAGTTTTGCTACGTTTGAATTTTTTAAATTGTAACGAATTTTATAATTTTTTTTAGTAAGGAAACTTGTTCATATGTACATGTTTTTCGACATCTATAATAATAATAATTCGATGTAATTTTTTTTATAAAAGCGTAAATTGTCTGACCCCTGCATGTCCCCTAATGAATTGTATTATTTTTTTTTACTTTTTATCTTCTTGTACTTAATAGTAATAACTCATTTTGGTCGTTTTTGTGATAGTTTGGAAAATTGTCCTTTCTTCTGCTTTTTCTATTTTATGATTTCATTATCCGGTCCTAGCAGTATTATATAATTATTCCAAGAAGTAAAATTAAGTTCCGATAACTTGCATTATATAAATTTTTGCTAAAATCTAATTATTTACAGTTCAAAGCTTCGGTAATTTGAACAGGATTTAAACTTTCTCTAATCGACCATAATCTGTGTTGTATAGTACCGTAAAATTGTCTAACAAACTTTGGCATGTTAATAAATGACGTGATGTTAACCGAGAGTTCAAACATGTTTTATTCAGACATGTTTTGCTATAATGCAACGCATGTTAATATTACTACTTGTTTAAAAATTGAAACAAAAAAAAAACACGTTAAAGAGAATACAATAATTTTTTAACTTATTATCAAAGGGACATTTTCTAATTGATACTATGTACTTGATTGAAGTTTTTCATCGTCATATAACTTTTAATTATTAATCCCACTCTGTATAACATTATATACTGGCGCATCTGCATTGCGTGTAATTTGTGCCTTGAATGTTAACCCATTTTCTATGCAAAATAATAACGTTGTATGGGCTAGTCACGATGTACAGAAGTGAACAATATGATGATCATATATTTGTAGGTGTATATATATGTGTGTGTGTGTGTTAATCGAGATAAGTAGAGTGGTGGTTTCTTGTTGCCTTTCACCCGGTCTTCTGGTAGAGTTTATTTTCTTAGCTTTAAGGGAAAAACACTTGTTTTCTGTCAAGATAGTCTTCTTTAGCCTTTGTGTAAAACTCTGACCACAAGGTAGCGGGTTGTTATTGAGGAGATAACGATTTAATTTGCCCTAGAAGAAACAACCCCAGGATTTTTTGCACACTTTTAGTAGACAGGTATTTAAGCTGTCCATCTGCATCCTCGTGTCTCCTTGCCCTGTCGCTACTGGAATCGTTTACTAGAGACTTTCCATCAGTAGCCGCTTTGGATTCGCGACTGCTTATTGACTATTAACAGCTGGCCAGTATATCTATTGGTCATCCCACTATCCACCACCTGTGGACGCGTCCAGTTCCGCTTAGAGCTCCGGATCTCGAAAGGTACGTAGTAGTCCCTGCGGAAAGAAGACCTCGAGAAAAGAACAGCAGCCAGAGAAATGTACCCAAATATAAAATCGATGATGAAATAACATAAGAATAAAAAGAATGGATAGTGAGTATAAAAAAACAAGTTCGGAAAACAGTGTGATGATGAAGGAAAAATACTTGATACGTGAACGGATTATTTCGCGGAACTGTATAAAGATGATACCAGACTAGAGTGAAGATGAGGGAAAGAGAGGATCCTGTAGGGATTGAAATGACAGAATTAAATAACACGATACTAAAAGTTAAATAAAGCAAGTGGAGAAGGTGGAATACCGGCGGAAATGCTGAAATGCAGTGGGGTCAAAGTAAAAAAGTAATTGCTGGATATCTTAAATAAAATTTACAAGTACAGTGTATTATCCAGAAGATTTTAAAAAGAACAATATTATACCAATTCCCAAGAAAGGTTCCTCATAAACATGTTCAAAACATCGAACGACAGCTTTAATGTGCCTTATATACTGAAGATATTACTAAGCATAATAAATGTAAGAATAAAACAGAGAATAAGTGTTATACAATACGGGTTTATAGCAAATAGAGGGACCGCTGAAGTTAATTGTTCAACGTGCTATAAATGCGAACAAAAAAATAATAGCTTGCTTTTTAGATTGCGAAAAATCGTTCGATAGAGTGAAGCATGCGAAATTAATAAATATTCTACAAAAATATGATTCAAATCAAAATTATATAAGGGTAATTAAAAATCTTTATAGTGAACAATCAGCGAATATTAAAAAATATAGAGAGGAGTAAGGCGAAAATTTTGGTATGAAGATAAATACGAGAAAACCAAAATAATGAAATTTACAAAGACGAATAGTAGTGATTTAAAAATAAAAATTGACAACGAATGGATAGAAAATGTAACCGAATTTAAATATATTTTGGAGCAATAATTACAAATGATGGAAAAGACATGAAAGGAATAAGAGCAAGAATTGCAATAGCAAAACAAGATTTCATCAATCTGGAAAGCGTACTGAAGAACAGAAAGTTGTCGATGAAGCCAAGGAAAACAATTGTGCAATGTTGTGTGTAGACTGTGTTAAAATTTAAAATCAGGCACTTATGCCGAACATCGATATACTTTAAATTTTAATTCGAAATATACGTTTCAGCGTAAACTATTGTGAATAGATTTATACCCGAGTTATAGAAGCAATTGCATAAATTATTTTTTCAGTAAACACCGATAATTTTACTAGAATAAATTTTTCGTAAAAATCTTATTAATTTTGCCTAACTAGAGATTGTGTATGTACATAATCTTAATAAAGACGCCGCTTAAACAAATGAAATTTCTATTCCTACACTTGAAATTTTTTATAATAAATTTTCGTAAATTTTAACGTATAATGTTTTAGGTAGGGGGGCGGCTGATGCTAACCGATGGTGGGGGTAGGTAGGAGAATAATATTTTTCGTTATTTACAGTTTTCCTGATAATTTTCTTATCGGATACAGGGGGAAAGAATAATATTTTTCGTTATTTATCGTTTTCCCGATAATTTTGTTATTTAATTACATTTCGTTACATTCAACGTAATTTCCTATCTATACCGGAAACGGTAAGGAATTTGACAAGCCCTAAGTAACTTTTCCTATGAACATTACTTCAAAATTACCAAGTACCGGCCACAAACCTATGTTTATTTCGATCATTCTGAATGCAAGAATTCTTTATCGTCACTCACTTCGGTTATTTACAAATATTTACTTCGTAAAACTTAATTATACGTCGATAATCAAATTCTCGATCTAACATTAGAATTCCCGTCTCATCTGAAATTACGTTTTATTTTTTCAAACTTTCTGTAATTATTTGTACAATTGTCTACATTTTGTAATTGTTCTTCTTCTTGTATTCCTTAATCTTTCGATTGATGATCAGCTAGAAAAGCAACCTGAACACTGTGCTCCGCGCTTTCGATTGCGATATTTGGATACGCGAGTACGCTGGAAAGTATACCTTTGTTCATCTTTTTCTTAGCTCTCTATACTTACATTTTTTGACGTTAACAGCGATTTATTTTTAATAAAAGCGGCATTTGCCTTCGTTATACTAAACCCTATTTTCTGATGACATCTTCATCATATAATTAACGTAAATGTTCTTTCATATGTTTAGTTTTTCATTATACTAATTTTATTTTTACTTTTGTAATATCTTTCATTTTGCTATACCTCGTGGTCGCAGGTTTTTTCTTGATTATTGACATATTGTAGCGTTTCATTATATAGTCTAGTTTTAACAATGTACTTTCCGCAATTATGGCGATATCGTCGACAAATCTTAACTATTTTATGTTCATTCCACTTATCTTAATTCGATTGTTACTAATTTTTCCCATCCGATATATATATATATATATATATATATATATATATATATATATATATATATTTAAGAATGTAGAATATAGTGATTTTTTATTAAAACAAAACAACAAAGAAGTTGAAATCACAAAAAAATTTTCTTTATGAAAAATCACAAAGCTGTCCGGTTTTTGGGCCATTGTCCAGTTAATATTTCAGAAGATAAAAAATATAAAATGAAAAAATATTAATTTAAGATTACAATTCACAAAAATATAATTTATATACTCCTGAGTTTTTTTAGTATATTTCTATCTACTATTTTGTTGTTATTAATTGATTTCAATAATGTGTCTTTATTCCTTATTGTTAAATCAATGCTATATTTGTTAAATATTTTTATTATGTTATATGTATGACTTCCTACATAATTTATTGAACTTAGATAATTGTTATCTTTTTCTATGTTGTTATTGTTGTTAGATTTATTCCACATTTTATCGACTGTTATAATAGGATTATGTTTATCACTGATTGCTATTTGTTTTATTATGTTTTTTCTTTATTCACTTTATCACTGTCTATTAAAATTGTATTTGCTCTATTTATGAAACTATACGATCGAAATATTTTGAACCAAACTTTAACTAGCGAGTGTTACGAAAATTTGGATTAACGTTCCGTCATTTTTTCAACACGACTCCCACAATTTGGAAATATTTTTTCTTTGCTAATATGTTAATTTATTCGCGTCATGTATTTTTAGTTACACATTAGACGACAGTGTCTCGTAATATAATTAATTTTTCATATTCGAAAAGCGACAACCGACGTGCTGGCGCATAATAAATAAAATACGCCGTTTATTTGATCAATAAATTTAACGTGCTATTAACGAGAAAAACGATTATTATTTAAGTATGTCGGATAATGTAAAGCAATAATTTCGATTTTAGAGATAATTCGCAAGTTTTTCCCAGGAGGCAGTACATGTTCCGCAGTTTAAGTTTTATTTCTTTAACTACTTTGATCCTGATGTGTTCCTTCCAAGTCAAGCGGCGATCAAGCCACACGCCAAAATTTATAAATAAACGAAAACTAGTAGGCAGTAAAATAAAAATAATACAGAATTAAAAAATCTTAGCTGTAAATGATAGCCAATCTGATGCTAAAAATAAATTGCAACATAGACTCGATCAGATTAAAAAATGGACTATAGATTGGAAGATTAAACTAAATGAGCAGAAGTCTGTCCATGTCTTATTTACTTTACGACATGCTGATAATATGTACCAATTGTACTTAGGAAACCAAGTCATTCCACAGGCTAACTCAGTAATGTACCTAGGCATGTATTTCACGATTGACCTGGAAAGTTCATGTTAAAATGAAAGCTCAGCAGATCAAGAATAAAACACGTCAATTATATTGATTAATAGACAGGCAATCGGAGTTAGATGTTTCCTGCAAGCTTCTGTTATACAAGAAAATACTTATGGCTTTGCTAGCCAAGTCGAATCGGGATATAATACAACGCCGTCAAAACATCATCTTACGCGCGATAGTTGATGCTTATCGTTACTCACGTGACGATGACATTCATTCTGATCTTAATATGATGTTCATTAATGATGTCATTGAGCAATTCGCTGAATTGCACAAGCAGCGATTGGACAGTCAACGCAGAAGCGAGACAACTGCTTCACAATAAACATGGAATTAGACGACTTGTTCGTCGCCACCCCCTAGGATTTAGTCTTGTAATATGTAAATTTATGTATAATGGATGCCAATGTGATACGTACTCTACACTCGTTTTGTACTTAGTGGTTAAGTTAACTATTAAGTAATCATTAAGTTAAAGATGATAATTATTTAGCCAAATGGCTAAGATTTTATCTTAGTAATAGCCTAAAAATAGTATTTAAAAAAAAAAAAATAATAATAATTGTTCAATATAAAAATGAAACTTCAATATACTTATAATTAATTCTTCATCAAAATTGAATAAATTATTTTTATATTTTTCTTTTATTATCACAATTTTTTTGACTGGTTTTCTTTTTTTTTTAACGTTTTCTGTATGTAAAATTGTATTATTTATTTTGTGTTTCAATTCTATATAATGTTTTCCAAATAATGATTTTTCATCATTTTGAGTTTCTACCTGTGATTACTAATTTTGCATTTTTTGTAGTTCATTTATTATTCTCCTAACGTTTATTCTTGCTAAAGTTTAGTTGAAATATTCCGATTGTATTTATCAAATGTTTCAGAGTTTATACTGATTGTTGTTTTTGTAATTTACCATTATCTTTACAAATCTGTCCATCAACACACTAATAAGTCCGACGATAATTTAATAATTAGCATTTCTTTTTATTATCCGACATCCTTAAATAATAATCGTTTTTCTCGTTAACTATACATAGTATAGCACGTTAAATTTACTGATCAAATAAACGGCGTGTTTTATTTATTATGCGCTAGCACGTCGGTTGTCGCTTTTCGAATATGAAAAATTAATTATATTACGAGACACTGTCGTCTAATGTGGAACTAAAAATACATGACGCGAATAAATTAACATATTAGCAAAGAAAAAATATTTCCGAATTGTGGAGTCCGTGTTTAAAAAATGACGGAACGTTAATTCAAATTTTCGTAATACCCGCTTGTATATCAATAATTAATAAAGAGATCGCCACTAAGAAAGACGTAAGATCTTTATATCGACACTTGAGCAAAGATTAACATAGTGTCGTATCTAAAACAAACGAGCTGAGTTAAATATTCGAACTTGAGCAGAGAATATTCTTCCGGATGTTATTTTGTAGCTAAAAAAATTGATTTTTTTCTTTAAATGGGGATGCTGATCTTGTGGGGAGACTGTTTATATTTTAATTAAAGATAATAACTTCCCTAAAAAGGTTACTGTGCAGGAATAATTGTAGATTATCCAGATGATAAATTATAGGGAGATGTAATAAATGGAGATCGCAGTAAGATAAGATAAAGCTTAGAATGTAACGGCGTCACAACAACAGGGCATAAAGAAAAACATGATCAGATTACCTGTTCCGAGTGGAGTGCACAGAAGGGATTTTAAGGCAGGTGACAAATGATGCCCAAATGTTAATCTACTGAGGAATACAACTCCTTTGCGATTGATCTTCTTAAAGAAATGGAACGACGTAAGATTAGAGACCGACGGTTGAAGTTGATAGTTATTGGTGAGACGACTAATTGATCTCGGTGTACATCAGTTTTCAATAATCCTTATGCTCCAGCTGTACAGAGTGAATTGTTAATCGGTGAAAGTGTAACCCGTATTTCTTTTGTTTAGTGTTCATTAAAGACGTCGCGTCGTTTAACTATTTTCTCCTCAACCCCGAGTACAAGTGTAAAAGTGACGAGTCTACAGCTATCTAATTCGGTCTGTTTTTTTTATTAATGAGTATGACTTAGTCAGTCATCTGGTAGTGGAAAAAAACACGATACAAATCTATTTTCGTACACTGAACACTTTAAATATATTTACTTAAAAAAAATTAAAAAAAAAAACATTTTGCGTGAATGTTATGATTTTTATATTCTTTAAATTGCGCACGCGGATACAAAGTAAAATGTACGATTTTCGTATAGCGTTTAAAATATATTTTTAACTCGACTAATTATAATAAGATGAATTATAATTTTCGAGTAATTTATGTCCAATATATCCGCGGTACACTATGTAAACTGGAGTTTTTAAAATCGGGAATTTATTTATTGCCTTTTAATTAGTTTAGTGCGTAATCGAATTTAAACGGATAAATTATTTACAGAATACAAGAAGGGAGTATAGTTAATTGAAAATGTTTAAAATGTATTATTTATATATATTCGTGTTTTTTGTTTAGAATTCCAATCATAAAATAAATATTTAAAAATTTGTAAAAGGATGGATTCCGGTGAAAATGGAGTTTACGAAGATACGTCGGGATTGAGACGACGGACGTCAACTATTCTTGATTCCAGGTGTTCAATTCACCATCATCATCATGTAAGTTTTCCTCGTAAAAATTTCATAGCTATATTTTCTATGTAATGTATATAACATTCACAAATGCGAAGAACGAGCTAAAACAATAAAACTCCTATGTAGATCCTTCAATGCTAGATAAAATACCGACTTCTCAATGGGTATCCGAACTAAACGATAGTATATCGTTAAATCTGAGATAAAAAACAAATCAAAGACGGAAATGCTATCGGTCCGGATAAAATACCGAACAATATTTTAAAGCTTGGAAATCATTAGGAGGGTAAATACTTTCTATACTAGCCGTTTTCTCCTATGTGGAAAGGTGAATGTGTTCCAATAAGTAACAACTGTAATATCGATATATATAAGTACAAGGTCGTTAGAAACGATTGCAAAGACAAACTATTTCCCAGAATAATATTTAATCTTAGCGTTATTTTTAGCATGATTTTTCTCTGAAATTCCGAATGGATTTCACTCTGGTCGTGGCGCGGTCGACTCGGTATGCTCGCTAAGACAACTACAAGAAAAATGCTATGAATTAAATAAGGATATTTATGTCTCCTTCATTATCAGCAAAGACTTATACAACGCGCAGTCAAATTAATGAAATGCATGAAGAAAGTTGTTTGTTCGCTAGAATTTACTGAAATACTTTCCTTTGTGTACGATAATATTATTATTAAATTAGATTAACGTGTTATGTGCAGCTACTAATGACTAGAAGCACGAGAAGAAAAAGATATTAGATTGAGTAGTAGAGGATAGTTTTAAGAATTATTTTAAGCGGATGTTGATGTCAGCGAGGAGAAGTGGAAGCTAAGTGTTGGAAAGTTTAATAAGGATTTTTTGGGAAGAATATTGGGGACAAATGACGATTGCATGATAAATAGTAAGTGTAGCACCGCACAAGGTACACTGTGGTGGATCATTCCGCTGCAAGGAGGTGAACATGTGTCATCTTTGTATAACCCAGTCGAAGTCGGGCAATGACCACCTCTGCTTTGCCGCGCAGTATGTTTACATTCGACAGTCGTATTGTTAACTTGACTGAACGTAATTTATTGTTTGAACGGACAGAACGCCCTTTTTGTTATCATAAATGCGATAATTTCTTCTTGATATATCGCGCAAAATCTGATGGAGGAACTGCGATATTTGGCGCAGGCGGAACAATCGCTGCATCTTTGGCTGTTCTCTCAGTAGGATCGTTTTCATGAAATCTAATATGAGCTGGAACCCAAAGAAATGTGATCGTTTGTTGTGAACTTTTCATTAAGTAATTGATAATTTTCTTCGCTATCGTGTGCTTTGTGGGATTTATGCATCCTATATCGATTTTAACGCTGTTAGCGAGTTCGAACAGACAGTGGCCGATGAGGATGTGTCACATGATCGCTTGTAAAATCCTCGACTGCGAGGTAATTGCATGTAATTTGATAGACAGAACAGTAAAGTATTGGTAAAACGAATAAAACGAATAAACACTATTTCATGTTTAATGACTGAGCAGCCGATAAAGGCACCATATCTGTTTAAAAACAGTTGAACAAAATACTCTGCTTGATTTTATCAAAATAAGTGCTATATTGCGGCGAAATTTTTAACATATCGTACTCTAATTCACATACAAATACCAACGATGATAATTCTTAAAATAATAATTGTCTCAATTTTTTGTTTAAATTAACAGGAAACTGACGACTCAAATAAAAATGAAGATTTAACGGATCGCGTCAGCCTGTTAGAAAGTATCAGCGATGAGTCTTCCATTATGGAATTCCTTCCGGCTAAAGACGTAAGTTATTTTTATATTTATAGTTTCTTATATCCGCAGAAAAAGTAAAACCTTTAGATTCGCTCAATTTTTCATCTTTCCAGCGATATAATCAATTAGTCCCTATAACTCTATAGTTCATTTGCACCTTAATTGTTGTTGGAAAAGAATACTTTTTGAGAATTAATGAAGACTCGGCTATAGCTGAAAATCAGTTAGTAATTTACGATACGAATTAAGATGGTGGCTTTCGAATATGTACATAGAACTCGTGTACGTCTTAACGTGTGTAGCATTTATATATATATATATATATAACTATTATAATAAATTCAGTTTTTCAAGCGTTCAAATCGTGCTACTTCAGGTTTAAGATCAATTGATGTACATATAAAGCTTTTCCAGAATTTTAGTCTTCTTCGCTGTTGCATATAATCATATGACATACGACGATCGTTATTTTTCCCGAATTCATTCTCTCCGCTTCGTGAGCAACGTGACATCTTATTTCCGCGGATGTTCGAACGTGTTCTCACTTTCCCAATATTATTGTGTTTCACGTATCCCGTGATAATTGGGCAACTTTAGTTTAAGACGACATCAACGTGTTGGCACATGTACTATGTTACAGAATTACATAATGACAAGGCAATAATCCAGAAATTGTGAGGTTTAGCACTTTATTAATTTTGTATTCATTTTATTAAGATACTGTTTCTAGCAACAATTCGTACGTTAATAGCTTGTCTAAAGTTACATTAAAGTACTTTAGATGTTCACTAAATAATTTCAATTTAGTTCCCTGTCGCCATATTTATGTTTGATATTTACCGTGGTAAATAATTCTTTAAATGGATAATAAATACTCGTGTTTTTCTAATTCTGTTTAAGTAAGTTGTTTTTGTGTATTTTAAGAGTTTATTTAACATTTAACCGAGTTTGTATTAATACAAAATTTGTTTCTTAAAAGAAAATCTAACTAATGAATTTTGCGGATAAATGCAATACTAAAGCAACTATGGATAAGTAAAAGATGGTTAACATAAAACGGTTGTTTACATATAAAGCAGATAAGAATAGACAGATTACGCTGGAAACATGTTTAACAGTTATAGACAAACGGGGGGTAACACAAGTACAATTCTATAAGTGAAGATTGTATCGATAAAAACCTTGCTGTCTGTAGCTTTATTGCGGTGGTATTTTGAAATGGCGAATTAAAAAAGGAAGCATATATTAATCTAACGAAGGAAGCTTATTTTTGAAATAACATAATAAAATTATAAAGAGCGTTTGCCGGTAAAACATTTTCTTTTAATACTCGTTTAAACGTCACAGCCGATATTTTGTAGATACTGTAGCTCCTCCGGCTTATGTCCGAAACCAGTTAGAATGTTCCTTTATATGTATAAGCTCTACCATTCCGGTTTTAAGTCTCTATTCCTGTAAGTTTATCTGACTACATTCACTTTTCAACAATAAAACTTCCTTCCCAAGTTATGATGATATCATTAATTTTCTATCCTTAATGGCGTCAACTATTGCCTTAAAACTGGTTGTTAATCAGGAAGCTCCTATCGTCCTATATTTCAAGTTTCGTGTATGCGTAAAACTTGTGAAAGAATATTAATGCTGATATATATATATATATATATATATATATATATATATATATATATATATATATATGCAAGTCTTTTATATTAAAAAAGAAACACTTAATTGCTTGTTTTTTAAATATAAACAAAATTTTCGACTCTCTTCTCCCAATATTGAGAAATTCTAAAGTAAAAACACTTTTCTCGCGGACATCTTTTTCGTTTTTTTATCGTATACTTGTCTTACCAGGCATTTTTCGAACTTTAAACTAATTATAGTTATCAGTTGATCACGTTCGTAGCTAATAAGTTTTGATAAGAGAGGTCAACATTTGCGTAGAGAATTTCGTAATCGCGGGATTTATTTGATTAAGGACATTTACAAATTAAAATAAAAAATTGCCCGTTAATTAAAAACATAATATTTTTTCCAATAAAAAAATTCATTATAATGCTTTTATATTTTTAGACTGTAGACTGGATACAAAAAGTCGCTGTTAAATTTTCGTTACTTGAATTTACTCATTTCTCTAATCGATAAAAATGTTGTTAATTCACTATTAACGTTTTCATTTTTTATAAATATACCTGTAATACATTAATGTCGATGTATTGGAGAGTAGTGATTTCATGAATTAGCAAAACAAAATTAGAAAAATGTTAATCGCTGTAAAATTTATTTTATGTATGCAAAGCTTTTCGACTATAACGTCATTTTCAAGCATTACAAAAACATTACAAAATTAATTTAATTGTTTATTGGTAAATATTATGTAAAAATGATAGATGACACCTATTCGCGAATAATCATTATAGAATTCTTGTAAAATGAGATTTTAAAATTCGATAAATCTAAGATCGTCGAATCACTCGAAAACGTACTGCAGAGCCAGCTTTGTACATAAAATTAAATATTAAATTAAAGTTAACGATAAACAAATTAGATGCGAAAAATATATTAAATATGTGGGTATTATAATAGATGAGAACTTAAACTTCGGTAACCTTTTAAATTACTAATGTAATGAAATTAGTTGCGAAATAAATGAAAATTAAAAAAATGAATACCAACTTTTCTTTTCGTCATTCGTTGTGGATTGTTTGACAAAGAACGGACATATTTTCCTTTCGATAGGTTTTGTATACTGTCTTCTTTTCCATTTAGATCAAACAAAAAATTTTTTCTTATTTAAAAAAATAAATAAATTATAAATTATTATTATTCTTATCGATGTATTAATATATATTGAAGATTTTCTTATTACGACTATATACCTAAATAAAAAATCAATTGAAAATTAGTTAAATCACTAATATTTATTTTCTTAAAGAAAACACAAAGCTTTTCGGCATTTACGCCATTATCAAGTGAAACATTTTAAAACATCATAATTTAAAAAAATATAAATTAAATATAATTACTTTAAAATATGTGATATTATATTTAATTCATATTTTTTAAAATTATGATGTTTTAAAATGTTTCACTTGATAATGGCGTAAATGCCGAAAAGCTTTGTGTTTTCTTTAAGAAAATAAATATTAGTGATTTAACTAATTTTCAATTGATTTTTTATAAAAAAATCACTACATTCCGCATTATATAAAAAATATACCTAAATCTCTGTTTTCCTCCTTTTTATGTTTGACCTTTCCTTTTTATTCATAATCGGAAACTTTAATAATATAATCATTTAAATTATGTCGAGTATTGCATTTTAAATATAAACTACATATCTAATATATAGTATAGATGTGTGTGTATATTTGTGAGAATATAGATTTGTTACCTCTTATAAGTTCAAAATATGTATGTACTAGTTTCATATATATATATATATATATATATATATATATATATATATATATATATATATATATATACAATTTTTCCGTTAACAGCTTTACAAACCTATATATATTACATATCTGTTGAATATTTATTTGTATCGGAAGACCCAGAGAAGACGGATGGTTTTGTTTTTTGAATAATTCAAAAATTACTCGACCAAAACTTTTCAATAAAATTTTTATTTAAAAATAGGAAAACGAGAGATTAGCTTACAATCATTTGTGGAACACAATATCGTTCAGACAACCGTCATTTGCAACAATATATTCATTCAGTCTTTTCACAAAATTTCCGAGGACTTTTTCAAACATAGTTGAATTTTTGAAATTTCTTCAGAAATCCGAGTTTTTAGGTCTTCCAGATACGTGCTTCGTGAACATAGCTCCTAAGGTATGCCCATAAAAAAAAATCTGGGGTGGTCAATTCTGGTGAGCGCGGCGACCAAAAGAAATCCGTGCGACGCGACAATATGCGGTTACCAAATGCTTCTGTCAGTACTGCAAGTGTTTCTGCCGAACAGTGACACGTCGCACAATCTTGTTGAAACCGTGTAAGGCCCAGACGACGGCGATGACGAAGTGAGGGAAGCAAAAACGAGTTTATCATCTCGATATAACGCGTTCCGTTGATAGTACTAGTGAGAAAATAAGGCCCCACTATTCCCCACTTTGCTACTCCAGATGGTTACTCGCTCGCTATGTAACGGTTTCTGTTCGATTGAATTCAGATTAGATTCGGAACAGTAGCGGCAGTTTTATTTGTTTACGAATTTGGATAGCTGAAAATGATCTTTATCGCTCATCAAAAAGATTGTTTAAATTAATTTTTTTTCCAGCATCGTTTCAGCAAAAAGTTTTTGTTGTGCATAGTCGGTACTTTTTAATTTCCGACTTATTACTAGTTTATAAGGATGAAGTTCCAAGTCTTTCAGCAGCATACGACGAACAGAACGTCCACGACTCTGAGTGATCACTGCCCGGACTAGATCGATTTTTGGGGGTACAAACTGTTTTTTTGTTTTTTTTTTTTGTCAGGGACGTTTTTTATCCATCGCAGAAAACGTGGAGCACACATAAATTTGTGTGACAGTAAATGCTTTTATATATATATATAATATATACTAGAAGTTACCCGCAGCTTCGCCTGTTTAATTATTTATTTAAATACAATATCGTTGTTTCTTTCTTTTACTATGCGAAATCAAAAAATCCAGAACGGATATATATATATATTATATATATAATATATATATATATAATATATATATATAATATATATATATATAATATATATATATATATATATATATATATATATATATATATATATATATATATATATATATTATATATATATATATATATATATATATATAAAATATTCGGTTATCGAAATATATATATAAAATATTCGGTTAGCGAAGTGTTGCACGTTTCGTACTAATTTTATAGTATACGTATATATATTCGCCACGCCCCTAACGCAGGTTTGTATTGCGTGTGTTGGTAGTGAAGGTACATTCGAACGGGAAAACGCGTTAAATTTTAAATGATTTGGCAAAGATATTACTGTTTGCTACTTTTTAAAACTTTAAATTATTGTAATTTCTGTCCCATTTATGATATCAATGTGAAACAAAACTTAGAACGAACCCGATATAATATAGGCTATAAGCTGTGCGAATTACTGTAATTAGAGGTTAAATCGGAGCAGGCGGACAGACAGACAGAAATTTAAAAAAATAGATTTATGTGTGATAAAAATAGCCCAATGCAGTGATTATAATGGAAATATTCACAAATCACAGACAGACACTATAGTTTTATATATGAGTTTGATTATTACATGGGTGTGTTGTGCATGTGTAAGTGACTATATATCAATATGTGTTTATGTATTTATATGTTTTGTTAACTTGTATTGACGTGGTATCTTTCTTATTTTGATGTCCTTTTTCTTTTCTTTTATGATTATTTTTAATTTATTTTTCTTCATTTTTTTCTTAATTTATATGAAGATTATTGATTACTTTGATTTTGGCTCACTGTTTATTGAAAGTGAGAAAAGATAAGATTTGTTTTTGCAATCGGAAAAGTACACTGTGCTCTTTACTTATATGTACCACACATGTGAATTTGTACGACAATGAAGCATAATTAAATATATGTAAATGTTTTATACATATATGTGTGTGTGTTGTGCATGTGTATCATGCATTTGCATTTACTTATTTTGATACGGTATATTTTTTATTTTTTTATTGAATTTGTTATTCTTTTTATGATTGTTTTTTATTCTATTTTTTCTCTTTCTCTTTAATTTACTTTTGTTTCTTTACTTTCATTTTGGCTTACTCTTTGTTGAAGGTAGGAAAAAGATTTTGTTTTTATTATTATAAAAATACGCTGTGACCTCAATCTGTACTATTAGATTTTCAACAATATCAACAGTACTACATCGCTGAAAGTCAGAATAAAGGGAAAAAATACTTCGCTTTGGTGCATAAGGTTTCCAGTAAACCACGGTTTCAATTATAGCAGAACGTTTCGAGGGATTAGGCGATCCTAAGACCTATTTGGTCTTACGGAATAGAACTTTGGAGTTCAGCAAGTAACTCGAGCATCGATATCATAAGGTCAGCTCAAGATAAGATATTGCGTACAATAGTCGGAGCGCCATGGTTCGTGAGAAACGAGGATATACGAAAGGATCTACAAATACCATCAATTAAAGATGCGATTTACAACCGTAAGGAAAGATACATTCAACGGTTAGAAAACCATATTAACCATCTGGCGCAGAACCTGACAACAAATCGTTCGGAATTCGTACGCTTAAAAAGGCGTAATATCATTAATGTAAATACGCTATAACGCCCATAAATAGTTCTGTTATAAAATAAGGAGCTGTGGCCGATGGGACACGTTCCACTAAATAAATATATTTGTTAAATGCTATCTTCGCCGCTTATTGCCTCAAATAGGCAGATTGCGAGCATAAAAAAAAAAAAAAAAAAATATATATATATATATATCAACTTTATTTAGACTACGTACTGGGCATAATTTCTCCCCCTCACATCTTGCTAGATTACGCATAATTTCTGACGGTACATGCGCCATGTTGACAACTCCGAAGTTTCTAAAGCATAGAGATGAGATGTTGTCTTACAAGAGTGGCATACATTCTGTGAGTATTGAATTAATTGTTTCCGACCCATTGTCTTCTGTCATCACAGTCATTTTATATAATTTTATCAAACGTAGCTGCATTCAGATTTAAAATACATTAACTGGATGAAGGTTTAAACTGGCCAAATGGCGCAAGCTGGGTCAAGAAAAAAAAACCTGCCATGATTATTTAAATTACTGCTTGAGTGATCATATTTAAATGTTATATAATGTTTGTTTGTGTGGCGCATGTGCAACTATATATCTGTATTTATATGTTATATTGACTGATATTGATATGGTATTTTTTTCATTCCTTTTTCTTTTCTTTTATGATTATTATTCTTTATTCCCCCCCCTTTTTTTTTTTAATTTTTCACTTCCAATTTGGCTTACTGTTTATTCGAGGTGGGAAGAGGATAAGTTCGTTTTTATAATGAGAACGCTACACTAATATTATTTAAATTACTCGCTTGTACCACATAGATAGATGTGTGTAACATTGATGTATTATAGTAAGCATATGTAAATGTAAGACATATGTATATATAACTATGTATCGACATGTGTTTACGCGTTTATATGCCATGTTGACTTATATTGATTTGTAAATTCGAAATTGTATGTCTATTATTATAAGTATTGTTAATTTAATCGTATTAATGTGTGAGTACTTCCGTCTAAAATTAATTGGTTATTTATTTCGATGTGTTTTACCTTAATTTTCGTTAATTAATTTATCGCATCTCTTCGTCGATTTTTATTATTTTTTTACGTGCCACGTTTGGGAGATATGCGTTTACCATGATTAATTATTATTATTGCGTTATTACTTTCTTGAATTTCGTAATTTACGTAATTGTTCAGTTTGCCATTTTGACTTTTCGCCAATGTCACATTTATCATATAGGTATGGGGTATCGATGCCAGGACTATTCATGTACACGTTATTGTTTATACGTGGGGTTGTATACGTTTATATAATGCATTACTTGTTTATGTTGTTCGAAATTATGCGTCAGCTTTCGTTTACTTTTTTTTTTGGCATTTACCCTTTTACATAACAAGATCTATTTAATATAGGCTCTAGATCAGTGATTCCCAAACGGTAAAATTTAAAAATACAGAGTTTTCACGACTGTTCTCGAGAAATAGATTAATAAAATTCAGATATTTCGTCGACAGTTTTTAATGTAATCGTACAATTCTGACGATTACGTACGGATTAATTATCTAGCCTCATTTTATTTCGATGGATAAAATTAATCAGCTCGTTATTTTGATTCACAATCGAGACATATAATATATGCCGTGTGCTTTCGCATAACACCAGTAACAACTCGTGAACGCAAAATCGTTAATTTTGATAAAATATTACTAGAAATTTTATTGCGAATTAACGCGGGAAAACATGTTTTATGCCGGGTTAAAAAATTATTAGAAATCTAATAATATTTTTATTATGTATACTTCTTTGTTGAACACGTTAAATTTTTATATTTCACTATGGTATCAACTTACCCTAAGTTACGGAATAATGCATTAGGGAGGGTATGTAAGCAACATATCAGACCTTTTTGCGAGTATTGCAGAATTGTTGTTTAAATTTACCTTTAAAATATAAACATCGGCATCGTACGAACACTTATTGAATATTCGAGAATTGTACTATTTAGAAATAAACCTGTTGTCGAATTAATTACCGAGTCACTTTACTAAATCTGAAGTTCAAGGTCTACTGCAAGAGGCAATTTTTTTTTTTTTTTTGAGGATGCCTTTACATTCTACCCAACGACTATACGTACGAACTTATATTTTATAAACGCGGACAATTTTACTAGAAACATCGCTATGTCTAGAAATAGATATAAATTCTCAAGATGAATATATTGTGCAGAAGAACGTTACGAGACGCGCGCAGTAATTTAAGGTAGAGTTCAGAGCGTAATGTTATGAAAGTAGGACATTCGAAGAACACATGATCAGGATTGCAAATTACACGTCCAGCATGTAGAGGGCAGTAAGGAGTTTCTCTAGGCTGCATAAGGAACAGCCGGTCCGGGAACAAGTAATGCCCGAATCACAATCTGCTGATAAGTATAATTCTTTTTATTTTTTTTTTTACTGTTAGACGGTTGTAATTGATAGTACATAGTAAGGGGCGACTGCTGTATACATTCCACATATGTCTGTTCCTAAAATTTGCTATATTCCGTATAAAATTTATATGTATATTCACTGACCTGTTCCCGTATCTGGTCATCTAGTATAGTGTCTTGAATGCTAGCTAATTCTGTACGTAAAAATAAACGTACAATATAACGATGATGATCCATATGTTCACGATTTTTTACATGATATACATAAAAAAAAATCGTGAACGTATGGTACACTGAATTATTTATTATTTCTTTTTTTATAATTTCCGTTGAATCGTGTTCGTCTAATTATTTTATTTTTATTAATCTATTTTCTGACTGCGAATATAATTAATGTTTAAAAATTCTGACGAAATTACGTACACTTTATTGTAGTTTATTTATGCGTTGTCTTATATCCCTCAATTTTCCGAAGACATAGTATAGTGCTAATATTTTTACGGTTTAATTATTTACGACGATGTATACATTTTTATTTAAATTTTAACGAAATATATAACATCCGTAATTGTGTCATTTACTTTTTTTTTTTTTTTATTGAAATAGGACGATAACAATTCGTTATCGAGCGATCTTAGTAATATGGCGCATAATGTGGCCGAACAGACCGAAGAATTTGTTCGCAATATGTGGAATTGTTGCCATTTCCACGCATTACCTGCATGGTTACAAGATAACGACTATCTTCATACCGGTCATAGACCTCCGTTAAATTCATTCAACAAATGTTTTAAGTCCATTTTCAGAATTCACACCGAAACAGTCAACATATGGACACATTTATTAGGTACGTTTATTTATATTATTTATTTTCATCGTAAAGAGTTTCACGCTTTTCGATGATTTTATATTCATTTATAATGAAAAATAAGAACTTAAAATAATTACCTACCTCGACACTTATCAAATAATCGGGTGACGCGATTTTTCGAAATAACTTATTTTAATTTATAGTATGTGTTCCAATTTAAGACCAATAAAAACAAAGTACTACATAATAAATATTTCTTCGCCCGCCAAGAAAAATAACATCGATGCAAAATTGGCCACAAGTATTGCAGGTAATAAATTATTCGTTGGTGTCGTATCCAGGTCAAATATCATACTTTCTAAGGTCAATATTTTGACAGCTGTTATGAAGAATTTATTAAATTATATCGAAAGCGGCAAATCTAGAATCCAGCGTCTAGTTGTCTGAATTTCCCCCGCAATCGCAGGTTAAACAACCTTTGTTTTACCATTTTTACGTGTTTTATTTCGTTCTTGTGCATCCATACCTGCCAGTCTCATTTATTCTGCGACTTGTAATAGCCGCGTGTCACTTGGTCATACATTGTGTATTGAAAATCATCTAACTGTATAGTTCTACATCATCAGCTTCCATTCGCCTTATATCGGTTAATGCTATACCACTTACGAGATATTCAGTTGACTTTTAGGCACCTAGTGATTTTGCGCGACGACCGTTCATTTTTTCACATGCGTACATCGTGTCTAAACAGAGCCAGCATACGCCGTTGATATATATATATATATATTTTATAATGTCACAATAGATATTCGTACTACTTCTAAAGTAAATACAAAACAATTCTTACGCTTTTATAAATTACAAAAAAAAAAAAAATTATATTACAACATAAAAAAATAAATCGATGTATTAATTTTGGGTAATTTGACAGAAATTGTATAAAACGGAATGAAGTGAAAAGTTATATGGATAATTTAGATATATTTCAATATAACAAATAGTTAAATAATCGAAAACCGACGCACGCAGTAGACGACAATAATGCCTCTTTAATCGATGTAAAACAATGAGTCATGTGGTTCTATACACTTCTTTCAACTTGTTCAACTCTTCCACTGACACTGTCCATTCTTCGTCAGACAATTTTGTGGCTAAATTTCAGAATATAAAATCATGTATCTGTGTGTGTGTGTATGTTTGTGTTATATGCGCGTAACATCAAGATGCTTAGTTATACAAATAGATAATTATTGCAGATTTCAACTGTATATATTCTGTATATATGATTCTTCCGATCTAGTGTATATTGTAAATGTAAGACTATTCTATAATTTTATGTCACCTTTTAACTTAAAGATAATTCTAATGAGTACGAGATCAATGGTAGCAAAGAACTCGGGTAAATGTATGTAGAATTTTCTGATTACTAATTGGAACAAATTGTACGGAGAGGCTTCTACCTATTAACCTAAACGGTGATGCAGGAGATACAGCTCTAATATATTGATGAAAATGTAATTTAGATCATAAATTTGACAAATAAAATATTTAATAAAAAAAAATTATTAATATTTTTGTTATTATTATTGTATGTACAGGTACAGATATTTTTTATTATAGTTAAACCGTCATTTACATATTGTTATCGCATCTACAGATACAGATATTTTGTATGTTATTTATAATGTAATTTACAATTATTTCCATTATTATTCTTATATGTGCAGGTTGTATAGCTTTTCTCTACCAGGCTGTTTGCGTACTACTGGATAATGTGCATTTGGAAGAGAAACTAGTTTTTGCAGTATATTTTTTCGGAACGGTCATTTGCTTAGGATTGTCTTCCGCGTTTCATACGTTACACTGTCACTCGGAATATGTTGGTCGACTATTCAGCAAGTAAAAATTTGTTATATTTGTATAAAAAAATACTTATTAAAAAAATTAAACGACAATTTCTAAATTAAAATTGAAACATAAATTACTTATCGATTAACATTAAAATTATAATACAATTTCCTCGCGCGCGTTAAGTTTATGATAAATTTGTAAACGAGACAAAACATTATGCTCAGGTATAATGAAACGATATATTAATAAAGACGAGGAAAAATACTGAAAAATTATTGTTTTTTATGAATCTTATAAAAATTATTTATTAAACGAAATAAAATATTAATGGAAACTAGAAAAAATATTAAAATTGGATGATTATTATTCTTCTTCATTTTATAGTACCTTTATCATTAAAAAAGGTTAGTCATAATTTGACTGGTACTGATTCTGATTGAATGAAGTATCTGTTGGCTGACTGTCAATCCCGTCCAATATTCTAGGTTTTTTCTGCCACCTTCAATTTTGTCATGATTTGCACCAGTTCTCATTTATCGTGCCTTGTGATGTAGCCCAAATATCTTAATTTTCTTTTCTCAATTGTGGTTAATAGCTGTCTGATTTACCCATTCTTTCTATAACTGTTTTATTTGTTATGCGGTCTGTCCCCACGATGCCTTCAGGATTCTTCAAAACACAAATATTTCGATTGTTTCTAGCTTTTTCATAGTTGCACTTTATATCGCCCACGCCTCCATCCCTTGTAGTAAAAAAGAATATACATAACATTTAAACACCTATATCTTAATTCGAGACTATGATTTTGTAAGTATCTCATTTTAATGACAGCCTAGCTTGTTTAATTTTCATTTTTATTAATCATACTATAAATTCACGCTTAATGAATTATGTCTAGTTATTTTTCTTTCTTTTAAATAGCAATAATATGTAATCTTACATATATATAGTCAAAATATCATTTAATAGTTAAAATCACTACAAAAGTTTATAAATTAAAAGGCCACAAAGCGTTTCGATTATTAAGTCATTTTCGAGTAGACAAAAACAAAAAGTATAAAAAAAAAAACAAAATATAAGAAAATAATTAATCTCGAAATACACAGGGCCTATGTTAATAAACTAACCCAACGGTGAATGTAGTAAATAACACATGCAACCAATTAACATGTGACATAATAGTCTATACATAACCATGCCCAACAACCAATCGAAATGATCGCTATTCTCTGTCTAATATAAAGATGATTAAATTTATAATATACTTCTTAAAAGTAGTGGAACTTAAAAAACCATTCAGTTTTTAAATGTAACAAATAATAGATTACATTGTTTGAGGAATAGGAAGAGATCGTTTAAATGAGGGCTATTATTACACAATAGTTGGGATAGATTAGCGGATAGGTTAAACTTTTGACGGAATTCGGATAAATAGTTGCAGCTTGTTAAGATATGCCGAAGAGTGAATTGAGGAGTGTTACAGAAAGGACAGGAAGGAGGTGGTACGTTATTGAATAGGTGTGAGTGGGTTACACGTGTATGACCAAGTCTTAATCTAGTTAAAACTATTTCTTCTTTTCGAGATTTTCGATCGGATGACTTTCATTCTTCTTTCTTTCCTTTTATATTTCTGAGGTGGTTTGTGGATGAGGTCGACACCCATTCGGAATTCCACGTGTTGTAATTTTCTTCTTATGACTAGTCTTTAGATCATCTGCTGTTAATATGATTTCGGCATGTGGATCTGAAAGTAGCGAGATTGAGCTTTTTGCTAACTTATCAGCAATTTCATTGCCTTTTATATCTTTATGGCTCGGGATCCATATGAACTGGATATTTATTCCGGCGGATTGTAATTGTGATAAGGTTTGATGGATTCTTTGTACAATTGGGTTGCTGTTGAATATGCTTCGAATGTTTGTGAGTGCATTAATCAAGTCTGTTAATATGATGAATTGATGAGCTGCGCGCGATTTCCATATCTCCTGTAATGCTAGGTATACTGCATACAGCTCAGCAGTTGAAATTGAGCTTTCTGGTGGTAGTTTTTCGGCTTTGCTTATTGTGTTTGAAATGAAGAAAGCCACTCCGGTCGCTGATACTGTTTTTGATTCATCTGTGTAACAGTGTATGCTGTTCGGGAAACGCTCCAAAATTTTGTTTAATCTTGACTGAAAGTCTACGATGTTCACGTAATTTTTTGTTGACACCGAAAGTTCGTCGATGATTTGAATTGGGGGTATTATCCATGGTGCACGACGTACGAAAATATGATGGAGCGAGCGGTATGTTTTCGAAGTATAAGGGGTTTGGGTATTTTCTTCAAATTTCAGTGCGATGTGCTGATCGCTTTTGTTATTCAGTTTGAATTTCCTCCGGTAATAGTCGTTAAATAGGAGATTATCTGATGGCAAGTTTGATATAGCCGCAGCGGCGACAAGGAGATTTGCTGTTTGTATCATTCTTCGAAATTTGAGAGGCGGTTCGTTAGCTTCTACGCAGAGACTTACCGTGGGTGTGGTTCTGAATGCTTCTGTTGCTAATCTTATGCCTTGGTAATGGATGCTATCTAGTTTTTTCAATGTTGATCTGTTTACTAAATTATAAAGCTGTGCACCATAATCCAGTTTTGCACGAATGAAGGACCGGTATAAATGCAATAATGTTCTTCTATTACAACCTATTTCGCTATGGTTGAGCATCTTAAGGATTCCTAGAGCGCGGATGCATTTCAAGCGTATGTATGTTATATGATCTTTCCATGATAGCTTTTTATCCAGCACGATTCCTAAAAATTTGATTGTTTGTACCTCTAGAATTGGTTTTGACTGCAGTGTCAGAACCATATTTTGTTGACTTCATTTGTATTTCTGAATGGGATCGAAATTATCTCTGCATTATTTTTAATGTTCGAAAATTGATGGGAATAGTTTTGATCAGATGATATCGATGCGAAGTGGTCTACAAACCTGTTTGCATTGTGGATAGGTTCTTCAATTATCGTATATGGATTTGGCAGTCGGAAGCATTTTCATTACTCGGATTTGTTTGTTGCGTCGTTTCCGGTATATTGACGATTTTATGGCGAGTTATTTTATTAGCGCTGAGTGTTGGAAAGTTATGGTTGTATTCGTTCTATTTTGGCTAACGTAAGAGTGAAAGTTTTCAAATGTGTCTATTTCGCATTCTTCGGCGTTATGTCCTTGCAGGCCACATTTAAAACACGTGAATTCGTCCAGCGTGATAAAGGTACTATGTGTTTTGCCATTTTGGGTTAATATAAATGAGCTTGGGATTGATCGTTGGTTAATAACTGTGTCTGTATATAGTTGACGCCTCCAGCTGATTACATGAAAGAATAGTTCGTCCGTGGGGTTCATTCTAAGTAGTGATATTTTCGATACTAAGTGTATTCCTAATTTGTTTTGCAAAACTTTTTCTAACTCTTCATTTGATATGATTGACGAGGAGACGTTAAATAGGATAATTTTATATGCAGTTGGTTTTAGTTTTTTTGCTTTGATGACCTGCGAATTAATTGTAATACCTCCATAAGTTTGCATGAAATCATCTACAAGTTGTTTATTTTTTAGGAAAATGACGATTCGTTGTTTGCTTATTTTTGAAGCGGTTATAATACTTTTTTCTCCTTTTACAAGGTCTTTTAAAGCGTATAAGCATTGAATAGATTTGTATTCATTGAAATGGTCGAAGATGAGTCCTTGCTCTTCTGTAGGGTGTATGAAGTCTGTTAAAGGTTCAATTTTGGTTTTGATTCTATCTGCAAATGTTGAACGGTTATCCGACGATTTATTTAACGGAAAGTGCGACGAATTTTTCGGCGAGTTGTACGGCGATTTATTAAATGTAATTTTATTACCCGAATGTTTATCATCGACGGTTGACGCTGTTGTTGCTGCTGTTATAGGTTGTGGTTGGTAATGAACCAGTTGTGACGATAGGTCGATAGGAGAATTCTGTTCCATCGTTTAAAAACGACGGCGAAGGGGGAAAGCCGCGTTCCCGAGTACTACTTTACCGTAAACGCGTAGATAAGATAAAAGAGATAATATAACCGATTTGTTATACGAACAATACAAGACCGAACGTATTGAAACTCGTAGAAACGCACGAACAACACAAGACCGAACGAACCTGTACAATTGTTTAAAATGGCTTAAATAGTTGAAAAGCTTTGTAATCTTTAACCCTTTCAGTCATACATTATACAATTTTTTCATATAAATTTTACATAGGTGTTTATTATACAATATTACTTCTTAGATGAACTATAGATTTATATGAATATTTTAAAAATTTAGACATTTTACGTTAACCAGAAAATAAAAAACTTCCTTAGCATTAAAATTTCACATACCATATAGTGGACATCGTGTGATTTTAACTACTTTTTTATTATAAACCAAACAAAATATAACACAGTTTAATCACGAAGTTTTTCATTACAAGTAATTTCACTTTTACATTTATTTACAATAAATTTTATTTATAAAACAGATTTTGAAAAATAATTCTTCATCAAAATTGATATATATTTCCAAACCGGGTTCAGGTTCCATTAAATGTTGAATATGTTGGAGATTAGTGATTTTAGAAATTATAAACCAAACATAACACAGTTTAATTACTAAAGGTTTTTTATTGCATTGAAAATGACGTAACTGTCGAAAATCTTTGCAATAAAAAACTTTGAGTGATTAAACTGTGTTATATTTTGTTTGGTTTATAATTTATAAAATCACTACTCTTCAATATATTCAACATTACTTTTTTATTATTTATAATTTAAAAATTACTACATTTTACACCAGTTCGCAAAATTTAATTATTTCTCTGTATAGAAAAATCCTTCGTCCGTCGTGATTATTTATATAAAAATTTTACTATATATATATATATATAACGTAAATTTTAAATACTATAAAAAGTAAGAAAAAATTAATTAACTTCCGGTTGTTAGAAATTACATCATCCGTGTTAGTTTAGTACGTGTTTGATTTTATATCATTGAAGGCTAGATTATTGCGGTATAGCTGTGCTAATTATGGTGTCGTTCGTTCCTTGGCTATATTACGGATTCTATTGCCACATGTTTTCTATAATTGTGTACCTGAGCGCCGTCATAATTCTCGGTATTTCATCGATTATCGTTTCTTTATGGGAAAAATTCAGCGATCCGAATTTACGATCTTTACGAGCCGGTTAGTTATAAAAATTTTAAAATTTTCTTATATTATTAAAATTAAATTACGACTTAATAATACGTTTCGAACTTAAGGTACTCGATATTTATTTGTCGATCTCTACTCCAGAAATCGTAAGATGTCAATTGTGAACGCCCTCTGTATATTCTACATAGCAGCGATACAACCCGAGTTATATTCTAATTCTTTAACGCTCGGATAAAATATTTTTCGGTTATAATGTAACTGCTCGATTATTAGATTGAATTATTAAATTGTATTTTTACAAAAAATCAATCCATATACTTCTTAGAAAATTATATTAAAAAGTAATGAATAAATATACCTCTACAGTTAACGGTCGATATGATCAAAATTGGTGTTCACTTATATCGAATAATGTGCCATATCGAAATTTGCAATTATACGTTTAATTAAGTTTTTCTTAAAATGTTTTTGAAATTTTATCGACAAACGAATGTTTATATATAGGAGGTATATTTAAATGATTGACGGAGAAGAGAAACTTTAGTATAGCGCGTAGCATTTAACGAAATTAAATAATCATCATCATTATCATTAGTATAGTCCTAGGAAAAGCGTTAAGGTCAAGCAAAGCAGCATATGCGGAATTGACGTGGATAATTTTATGTATCCGGGATCAACGTTAACCAATAGTGGAAGCTGCTTACCGGATGTAAAACACAGATTAACATTAGCACGCAGTTCTACAGTTAGACTAGGAAAGATCTGGAAGGATACAGCACTGACATTGAATACAAAGTTGAATTTGTTAAACTACCTAGTCTTTCCAATAGTTATTTATGCGCGCGAAACATGGTCCCTTACTACTGAATATGTCAACAGAGTAGACGGGTTTTAAAGCTAGGCATATAGTAGGGTTATTAAGAATATCGTGGATGGATGGAAAGACTAATGAATATGTTTTCCAGAAGCTGAAAATACATAGACGTTTATCAAACAGAATAAGGAAAAGATTTCTTAGCTTCTTTGGACATGTTGCGAGAGATATAAACTCTCTACAACGTCTAATAATCACGGGGAAATTGAACGGACGAAGAAAAAAAGGAAGATCAAGAACGCGTTGGACTGATCAGTTATTAGCTTAAACATGCACAAAGCGTTAACCATAGACCAACATAGAGATCAATAACATATGCGACTGTTTCTTACACTATGCCCTCTTGAGGGATAAAGGAAGAAGAAAGAGGACTGGTCCATTGTCATGATAGTAAGCTTCCATCTTTCCCGGTTTTCGTAAGTTCTTTATAATTCAACGTAATTCTTTAACCCGGCGCCTTTTAACAGGGATCATATTCTCGGTCTTCCGCGTTCTTTCTCCTTTGGATTTTATTTTCGAGAATATTTCGAAGCAATCTTCCATGACGAAGTACATGACCCGTCCGAGTTAATCGTGACCCGATTTAATAGCGACCTTTTCTCTTCAATTTGTCGTAGTATCTGTTCATTTCAAATGTTTCCTACCCAGCTTATTCATTTCATTTTCTTCCAAACTCACATGTCGAACTTGTAATTTATTCATATTAACTTTATTTAATGTCCAGGTTTCAGCACCATAAAAGGCTATGGACTACACGTACTTCTTCAATATTGCTTTAACGGTATTGTGTCTTAATATCACTTATTTTTCTTAAAACGCGCAGTTTGCTAGTACAATTCTATAATTAATTTCAATATCATAATGGAGATCTTCCGTTATAACCTGTCTAAGGTATTCTGGACTTGTTCAACTATTTCACCATCAATTTTTATACAGAACGGGTTCCTTCAAATTATCGTTACTTTTTTCTTTAAATATTTATTACCATACCTAGTATCTTCTTTGCTTTATTTAAACACCGTATCATCTTTTGAAGCACACCCTCAATTCCTGCGAAGATCACCTGGTCATCCGCGAATTTTAAAATTTTTAATTTTTCTCCTCTTATATTTGTTCCATAGTTAGTACTTTCGAATGCTTGCTTAACTATTAACTCCATATAAACATTAAAAAGATACGGCAACAACAAACATCTTTGTATTGTTCTCCTATATTTATATTTTCAGGTTCTGACAAGTTATTATTAATTTTTATTACAGCTTTTTCTTGTTCGTATAGATTATATATAAGCCGCAGTGGACTTTGAGGACATCCTATTTAAATAATATGTATTCATTAATTTTTCTTTCTCATTATTACATCAAAGGCATATAACGGATGCGTAATATAAAACAAAAATAATTTTTTACATCATCTAATTAATTATCTGATTCAATTATATATATATATATATATATATATATATATATATATATATATATATATATATATATATATATCTTCTGCTTCTTTTAAAGCCGTACATTTTGCAGCGCATAAGCTATTCCCAATAATTTCGCTCCCTTGTTGCCTTAAAGAGTCTACCAATATCATTAATGTTACTCCTTTCTTTGATATTTTTTTGTCCACGAATTTCTGCTTCTACCAACAGCGTGTTTTATCATTAATTCTTCCTTGCAATATTAGCCGAAAAATTTCATACTTTTTCCCTCTTAGAATATGATCCTGATATGTCACTTTTCTTTTTTAAGTATTTTTTTAGCAGCTTTCTTTGTACACCGACTCTTTTCAATACATTATTATTTCCATTAAATTCTTAATAACCTTTTTTTATTGAATGTTTTTGTAATGCTTGAAAATGACGTTATTGTGCAAATAAAATGAATTTTATAGTGATTAACATTGTTTTTATTTTGTTTTGTTAACCTTTTTAGAAGCCACATTTCTGTAGCCTCTAAACGTCTAACAGTGCTGATACGTGCATGATCCACGTATCCACTTCGTACAAAAGTACTCGTATAACGGTAGCAGTCTATAACGGTTAGTCTTAGCTGAAGTGGCATATTATTAGCGGGGCATAATGTTCTTTTTCAGGTTTCCTCCGCTATTTCACATTTTTTTTTTTTTTTCAGAACATTACGGCATACACAACAGTAAAACGCCGATTATAGTATATGAACTCACAGCTCCTTACATCCCATATTTGTGATAACTGGTCAGAATTTCTCGCTATATATACAGACGGTTCTAAATCAAAGAATCCTGTAAGAGCAGCTTTTATAATTCCTTCCTTAGACATAGTTAAAAAATTTTCCCTTTTGCGAGTTTCTTCCATTTTTACAGCAGAGTCTGTGGCTATTTTTCAAGCTCAGCGTTTCATTCTGTTGAATCGGGTAACTCAAAAGGTAATAATTTTTTCAGATTCTAAAAGTTGTCTCTTGGCCTTAAAGTTCTAACTTTATAATCCTCATTCCTTTCCCATAATACTTAAAATTCGTAATCACATTACCCTTTTACGGGGTGCCGGTATCTCTGTTAAGTTTGCATGGATTCCCGGTCATGCTGGTATTAAGGGGAATTTACTTGCTGATCATTATGCTAAATGTACAACGTACCTTGATTTATTTATTGCTTACACGCCGTGCATTGATCTCCTGCCTATCATTAAGACAGCTCATAAAGAATACTGGAAAGCTACTTGGAATAATCCTTATAATGTTGCAAAATATAAATTGCTTCAGCCTGATCTTCCTTGTCTACCATGGTTCTATAATATCGAAATACAATTGAGTCTGCTCCGTGGTTTTATTGTCGCTTTATGTCGACTACGTTTTGGAAAGAATCGTCTACCGGCTACACTTTTTCAAATGCATCTTGTTGCTTCTCCGTTCTGTTCACATCCTTCAGATATCCACTGTATCGCAGACGCAAATCACATTTTCCTGGAGTGCTCATATTACCACTCCACTCGTGACTCCTTCTATAATCACCTCATATCTCTAAACGTTCCTTTTCCTGTCAGTATTCCTTTCTTACTCTCCACACGTAACATGCACATATACATATGTTTATATAGGTTTATTGTTAACTGTAACATACCCATATAGTTAAAATTAAGATAATTCTTTTTTATTTATTTTTTGTCTATGTAATATAGTTTAATGGGTAAACTGATGTGGAAGCCCAATAAAAAAAAAAAAACAAAAAACAAAAAAAAAACCAAACACAGAATGATTATAAAATAAAAATATGAACAAAAATAAAACCGGACTACGCTCAAACAACACGCTAATTAACATAAATAATATTAAAAAATGTTATTTTTTCTTCATCGCTGTCTAATTTTTATCATTCCGAAATACCTGCGTCTGATAACTTTATGAAATTATTGTTCATGATTAGATGATTGGGTTATCAGTTAGAGAATAAACGATCGTGTAACGACCTCTAAATAACGTAATCTGTAGGCGTAATATTTAGTTCCGTCTAATTTATTTTGCGCCGGTAAATTTAATGATTTTTTATTTTTACCGGTTTTTGCATTTTTTTTTTTTTGTTATTTTATTGGTATACATTTTTCGATTTGATTCGTTTTCCTACCCGAATGTAGTATACAAACTGACGTGAATAAAAATGTTCATTTTACGTACAAAATTTGCTATAAATCAATACACTAATTATACGAAACGCAGATGCGCGCGCTTATGATGTTATAAGAGGTTAAGTGCCGACGTCTTGTTCGTGTGATAATTAAGAGTTACGTAATGAAGAAAAACTTTATAAACTTCTAATGTCGCGAGTTGGTTTCGAATCCTGCACCGTCGAATTGACAGTCGAGCACTTTAGCAACTATGCCACCGCTACATATATGTGTATAAATCCTTTTAAATATAATTTTCCGGAATTCTATTAAATTTTCGATGTATATTTGATAATAATAAGTAAATAAACAAATAAATAAATTTGCGCATTATTTTTTTTACAAAGCCAATGAGCTACAGTCACACATCAATTTTATTATAAATTAATCGACGGCTCTATAAGTAAATAACGCTATTTTGATAGCCCTAAGATCATCGCGTATGTAATTCTGTTCCGTTAAAGTATTATTAATGTTTGACGCAATTACCGACTCCGAAGTAAAATACAGTTATCATTAAATTTATAGACCTAACATCATTACGTATACAATTCCCTTTCGGTTACGAATTTTAAGTAAGTCTAAATAAAATAAACAACACTGCGACGACCGTGATGATGAAGACATCGAGAAATTCGTGTATATATATATATATATATATATATATATATATACTCGGAAATCTCGGAAACCAATTAAAAAATACCTGTATGGAAATTACGAATTGTGAAATTATATCGAGTACACCCCATAAAATTTTGAACATTTCGATTTGTCATGTCCTCGATACTTATCTAAAATGTACGTTGAAAATTTCTCCTCTATCGTTAATCGTTTGCTAGAAATTGTATGTATTAGTAAATATAATTCGAATTTTATATTTCGAGTACCGTTTCGATTTAAAGTATCTCATATTCCATATTTTTAATTTATGGAAGACCTATTTTAAAACAGCCGATCCAATAATTTTAAATTTATTAAGGCTAATTCTGATATTTGTCAAAAAAACCAAAAAAAAAAAAAAACGGACATTTTTGGTTATAACTTCGGAAATTCGAAATATATTTACAAAACATTACGGCATACATAACAGCAAAACGTACAGTGTATGTACTTACACAATAATTATAAAAAAACTAAACCACTTTTACACATCACGCTAATTAATATAAATAATATTAAAAATGGAAAAATAAATTTCTAATACCAATAATGTTTCTAATAAACTACATTACCTATATAATACGAGCACACATGCGAACAGAACAAAAAACAGAAATACTAATAATACATTCATATTTGCCTTGCGGTTAGGATATTTATCCAAAGGCTAAGGGAGAAAACCCCGACAGAAAATCCGCTGGAAGGCAACGGAAAACCACCAGTGTATCTTTCCAAGAACAATTATGAATTCTAGAATATGTAATAACGTTGTGCCATGCGATCCGACTAGCAATCGGCGCTGCTCGAGGTCCGGGCTCGAGAGTGTTAAATTAGCGACTGGCCACGATAATGTAGGAAACCAGGCATTACGTGGAAATTATGTTACTGGAATAAACATATGGAAAACTATACAAGTCGGAACATGAAATATCCAAGATCTGCTTGATGCAGGAAAACTCGCCATCGTTGAACGCGAGATATCCGGTTTTACTTTAGTTGGAATATCAGAAACTCACTGGAAAGGAAGAGGATGTTTCGTAAGCAATAATAACGTAATATACCATTCTGGTCATGAAACTCAACATAGGAATGGAGTAGCCATCATAATAAATAAGAATATACGCGACAAAGTTTTTGGATACGAAATGGTGAACGACAGAATAATAGCCATTAAGATAAAAGCAAAACCTGTAAATATGAACATTATACAAATATATGCGCCAACTAGTGACTCAGATAAAGAAACCATAAACAAATTTTATGCTATACTTGAAAAAACGATGCGAAAGATACCATCCCGAGAAATGACAATTGTGATTGGCGATTTTAATGCAAAAATCGGAGTAACAACTCACGAATCTGAACTGATTAATTTCTGCGCAAGCACAAAAATGTTTATATGCAACTCGGGTTTCAAGCAACATCCTAGACGACTTTATACGTGGAAATCTCCAGGGGATAGATATAGAAATCAAATTGACTATATATTGGTAAATGAAAGGTGGAAATCATCAATAAAGGATACAAAAACATATCCAGGAAAAGACTGTGGCAGTGATCATCAAATGTTAGTCGCAAAAATAAAAATAAAACTACAGAAGTATAAAATGAAGAACAACATTCGTAACAGATGGTATTTAAAAGACAATATTATATATAAAAACACAGCAATAATGGAGCTGAAAAACGTTGTACAATCGACAGATCCGCTCGAGAAAGCCAATACAACCTGGCAATACACCAAAAAAGTATTAGAAAACGCTAGTAAAAAGGCTAATATTATACCGTACAACAAAAGAAAACCTTGGATTACAGAAGACACATGGATAGAGATAAACACCCGCAAAGAAATTAAAAAGAAAGGTTTAGATAATAAAATAACAACACAAAGATACCGGGACATAAGTAGAATAATTAAACAAAAGTGTAGACGGGATAAAAACAACTTTCTAAATAAGATATGTAAGGATATAGAAGAAAACAAAAATAAAAATGAAGTAAAAGATCTATTCCAAAAAATTAAGCAAATAACGAGACGATTCACTTCGCAACACTTGGGTATTAAAAATGAAAACGGAATAACGTTGACTAATGAAACTGAAATATTGACAAGATGGAAAGAATATTGCAAGAATTTAATGGAAGAGATAGGTGAACAAAATAGATGCGTAACATTCAATAACGTTTTTGAAAAGGAACCACCCTTATTAAAAGATGAAGTACGCTCAGCTGTACAGAAACTAAAGTCTTTTAAAGCAGTGGGAGAAGATCGCATTGTATCGGAGATGTTCAAATATTTAGGGGAGGCATCAATAGATATTTTCTATAGCATATGTCAAAATATATGGAGTACAAACATATGGCCAAAGGATTGGACAACATCAATATATGTCCCAATCCATAAGAAGGGATCGCGAGATATATGCGAAAATTATAGAACGATCGCCCTTGTATCGCATGCCAGTAAGATAATGCTGCATATTATGCATGAGAGGCTTAAGCCGTACATACTACCACAATATCAGGAGAGCAAGCCGGTTTTATTCCAGGAAAAGGTACGCAAGAACAAATTCTGAATATGCGACAGATAATAGAGAAAAGTCGCGAATTTAATATTTCAGCGTACATTGGCTTTATAGACTACTCCAAAGCATTCGACTGTGTACAATGGAGGACATTATGGCAGATATTAGAACAAATGGGCGTACCGCGACATTTAATAACATTAATTAAAGCGCTGTATGACAATAACATTGGAAAAGTAAAAATCAATAATAAATTAACTGACGCATTTAAAGCTGAAAAAGGTGCCCGTCACGGATGTATTCTGAGTCCCATTTTATTTAACATATACAGTGAATGGATACTTAGGAAAGTACTCGATAAATGGGAAGATGGTATAAAAATAGGCGGAAAAATTATTAATAATTTACGGTATGCTGATGATATAACAATAATCGCCTCATCAAAAGAAAAACGTTTCACCCTTTTACATAAGCTTGAGAACGTAAGTAAACAAGCTGGATTGAAAATAAACCGAGAAAAAACTAAAATAATGATTATCGACAAGAATAACTGCAGTCGGCATCATATACAAAAACTGGATACGATACAAGTAGTTGATAAATTTGTATATTTGGGATCACTAATCACTAAACATGGTGCATCTACCGATGAAATTAAAAATCGAATATCAACAGCTAAATTGGCATTGGGACAACTACAAAAAATATGGAAAAGTCACGACATCTCAATGAGTACGAAAATTCGCATAATGAATACTCTAGTCTTCTCTGTTTTTCTATATGCTGCGGAATGCTGGACACTAAAAGCAGCTGATATTCGGCGCATTGATGCTTTTGAGATGTTCTGCTGGCGACGAATGTTGCGAATCTCGTGGACAGAAAAGCGAACCAATCTCTCTGTTTTGATATAGGATCGGATCTACGTTTACGAGACATAGTAATACAGCGCATAATGAGGTATTTCGGACATGTGGTACGTCGGAATGGAATAGAAAAATTAATTCTTGAAGGGATGGTAGCAGGCAAAAGGATACGCGGAAGGACAGAAACCAGGTACACAGATAGGATTAAACAATTAACTGCGGCCTCATCGCTCCAGCAAGTTATAAGACTCGCGGAAAATAGGGACATATGGCGAACAAGTTTGAAAGGAATTGGAACTCATAATTTCACGATGCTCGGACCGAGCCAACGAATATGATGATGATGATGATTCTCATGTAAACAAAGTCTCAATCGAGATACGCACATAAACACATACTGATTCATAAATACGAAAAACAGGACTGAATACCAATCATATGCACATATTCCCATGCAAGGAATATTCGATAATGGCGATATATAGGATTTTTTATAACTAAAATAAAACAAACTTACTGAAAAGTAACAAGTGAAATATAGAGTTAAAAAAAATATATATAAATTTACTATCAAAGTGAATATTTAACTGCGGATGAATGTTTAGTACGTTATTATATAGACGCAAGGTGGATAGAAGTGGTGAATTATAACCTAGATTTGTACGAGCATGTGGTTCATAGAAAACACGATATGACCTATTACTAATACTGGGGACCATAAATAATATCGTGGATAATAAATAATTGTCATCTATTCGAGCGTTAACTTCAACTTCTAGCACTCAAGGATTTAATATTTCGGAAATCACATAAAATATTATAACTCAAACGCGTAGGATAGACACCTTACGGTAATAGATATACCTCAAAAACCGAAATTGAACTTTTTCCACAGTGTGAATATATTTAGTGTAGAAAGGATCCCACACTACAGATGCGTATTTTAATAGTGATCTTACAAGAGTGTTGAATAGTATCAGCGGAGTCCTAGGATCACGAAATACGCATGAATTTCTTATTATGAAATCGATAGTTCTGTAAGCATTTTTGATAACATTAGCAATATGAGTTGCAAATTTAAAATTGTATTCGATTAAAGTATTTGTAGTTATGTATGTAATTTAATGGTATATTTTTTCGGAAAAAAAACACGATTTAAAAAAACATTATTTGGTTTTATATATATATATATATATATATATATATATATATATATATATATATATATATATATATATAAGAAAATAATTAACGTTATCCGACTGATATTTATCGTTTTTAATCATTTATTTAATAATATTTTTTGTTTCCACGTTCGTAAACGACGAAATATTCAAATATCGATTATTTATCTCATCGTTACGCAGGAGTATTTATAACGTTCGGATTAAGCGGAGTCGTTCCGGCCTTGCATTATGTTTACATGGAAGGCTGGTTTAGTACGATAACTTTAGCGAGTATCGGTTGGCTAGTGCTAATGGGCGTTTTATACATAATGGGTGCCATTATATACGCGCTGAGAATTCCCGAACGATTCTTTCCGGGAAAATGCGACATATTGGTAAGCGTAGGATGATATTTTTTTATCGTAAAAGATTTACGTAATAGCGTTAGTCGCTAAAAATAAATGTATGAGGAAATTCGATGTTTTCTTCGGTTTCGAAGCAATTACTCGAAAGAATCGATCTTTCGAAAGATATAAATCTTTGCGCAATTGACGGATACTAGATATTTTCATTTTTTTATTAAAATTATTCGTACGATATAAAAAAGTTTAGCGAGGTTAGATTAAATTAAGCAATTGAAGTGATTTTACTTAGGGAATATTTCATAGAATACACGTAATGGTCCGGTTTTAAAAAGAAAATATAGTTTTCTAAAATTTGATAGTTTAAAATTTGACAGTTGCTTTATAGTAGAAACGAATCGTCTCATTTGGCGATATTTCGTGCGTTAGGCGCGTCTTGATCTGTACTTTAGTCCTTTAATTCTTCGGGTATGACAGCTGCAAAAAGTCTAAAAAAAAAAATAAAAAAAACATAGGACGGTCGTTAAAATTTAGAAAGTGGAACATTATTAAAAATCTTCCCATACGTAATAAAATCACGTGAAAAGCAATTCTTTTAACTATATACAGATTATATACTGAAATTTAATTTGAATTTTTGTATTATTTGTAACTAAAAGCGTTATTTTATTTATAACTGTTAAAAATTATTAATTTTGAAAAATTTTTCATTTTTAATCCATATTATTCTAATTGCCTAATATTTTTACAGTCTTAAAGAGATAATTTGTATCATAATTTTTATATAACGGTTACGCGAGCAGGTTTAATAAAACACTGACTTATATCCTAACCAACACCGCGCGTAGTTCTTCCCGTGTCCGGATACGGTTATCTATATAGACGTTCATTATATAATAATAATAATAATACACTGCTGGTAAATCGTCGCTGTTTAGATGGACTTGGATTACGAATTATGCATCTTTCTTTAATATTATAAATGAAGAATAAGCGCTTCACGTTATGGAAATGCGCATGTTAAGGATAGTCAATCGGCATCAGAGTATCCGATCGCGTCAGAAATAAACGAATGTACGCTGCAATGGGTTGCGCCCTAACTTGAGCAAACTTCGTGAAAGCCGACTAAGGTGGATGGGCACGTGCTACGAGCTTAACATAATGGCAGTGGTGAACTGATGTCGGTAGCATATACGTTTCAAGTTCCTGGTAAAAGACCAGTAGGAGAAGACTAAAGCAAAGATGGCATGATGTTATCAGGATGGATCTTAGAAATGTCGGCATTTCTTGAGATCTAGCAAACAGCCGGATTGAATGAAAACTATCTATTTGTATGGCAGACCCAAATGCCGTTGATGAAGAAGTAGGAGAATTAAATTTCTTATGTACTCCTCTAGAAATTTGTAATGCGATAGCGTTTAGTCGGTAAACAGATGTCGTGACCAAAAATGTAGTTTTTTCGATAAAGTTCTGCCATTTATTTCTATTCTCTATACTGTCCATTAGTTGACGCATTGACACCCCTTCATCTCTTGTATGTAATCTATGAAATGAATCAGCGGACGTCTTCTCTTCCCTGGGATTACTCCTTGTTTTATAATTTTTTCTAACCCGTTTCGTCTCATGATACGTGCAAAAAATTGGAGACATCTTCTTTTTATATCTGGAACTAATCTATCTTTCTGTTTCATCCTATGTTGTAGTATTGACATATTCGTCCGCCTCGATAAAATCCTCGACATGCGTCTATAAGAGCATATTTCAAATACCTCTTTATTTTTCTATGTATCGTTTAACACTCTATCGAAAACACTAAAGAGTCCATTAATCTTTTTTTTTTTTTTGTCATTATATTTATAGAATGGTCCATCCATATCTTGTTTAGTTTTGCTACTATGCATTTGGCCATCCCAATTCGACGCGTAACTTCCTTTACATTGTTTCCATTGTTGGTAATATACACGCTCCTAAATATATAGTTTCTGTTTTCTTTTTTATGTCAGGCACTGGCGTAAATATTGTATTCTGTCAGTACATTGTATATTTCTTCCGATTTAGTTTTAGATTGGCTTTCCAACTAAAATGTTCGATTCCTCTTAGAATTTCTTCCAATTCCAGTTAAGTCTTCGCCAATATGACCGTATCATTTGCGTATCGTAAATTGCATATGTTTCTTCCACCGATAGTTATTCCGCCATAATACCACCCTTCGATTACCTGCCTCATAATCCATTCGCTATATATATATATATATTATAGCAAAGGTGATAATATACTGTTTATATTTAGCGTACATAAACTGTAGTAGCTCGGAATCGTACTAATCACATTATTTAAACGCGAAAAGCAATTATTTAAAAAAAAAAAATTCAAAAGCGTATGTAAAATCCTTTATATAGGGAAGCTGATAACTTATCGCGTGTAAGCGTTTTATTCCAGCGAATCAACCGGTATTAAAAATAGACCTTGAATTCGTATTTTGGATTAACTATAGCTGTACTTGCAGTCGAAGATAGAACATATCGGAGTGGACGACAAGAGTACGTTAGAATGGGACGAATCAATGCTATTTTATAAAAGATCAACTTATTTCGAATGCGTCTTTATAAGAAAAGATTTAACGATAACAATTGCGCGGTTTGTGACGTAACCTTGTTTCGATGTTCGTACTAATAAATATAGAAATTTAAACGATGGTGTAAATAATAATTTTCCCGATTTTATTTATTTATTTATTTATTTATTTATTTTTTTGCTCAGTTTCAAAGTCATCAGATATTCCACGTATTGGTGTTATTAGCCGCTTTCGTACATTATCACGGAATTTCTAAAATGGCTTCTTACAGAATTTCGATGGGTGCTTGCGATATACAACAAGCGTTGGTATAACGTTCAATTTTTTCTCAACTTTATATTTTTTAAATCGTTTCATCAAATTTTTTCGTTCTATTCGATATATTTCGACAAAATTTAAAGTACTAATTGCAATAATAATAAAATTAAACGTAAAAATCTGTGTAAAATATTTATTTATATATATATATATATATGTATGCATGTATGTATAAATAGTTTCGCCTGAAATATATAGCACAGATATTTGGTTGTTATATTTTCTTGGAAGTATTTTTGCACTTCATTGCGCGCCTATTTTTTCTATAAGTAATTATTATCCGAACTAAATGAACGAAATTCGATTGTATTTTGTTATTAGCTAAAAGATGGTGTCATAAAATTTTAAAAAGCATCTAAATTACCGCTTCATAATTTTTATTATATTATTATTATTGTTTATTATTATTTATTATTATTATTATTATATTTGTTATTGTTTATTATTATTATTATTATTATTATTATTATTATTATCGGCATAAGAAATTGTATTAGGCTAAAATTGTACTTATCGTCTTTCTTTTTGGGGAATTTTTTCTTCTTTGGATTTAATTCTTTGGAGACAAATTGTATCGAATATATTTATTTTTCGATTTTTTTCTCGGGTTGTTCTTCTAGTAATTTACTTTTTTTTTTTCAGGGTTAATTAAATATCTGGCGAATGCAAGATAATTTTTTTTTTTGTTTTAAGTGTGAAAATTTCGATCTGATTTAAGCGATCCGAATTTCAGAATAAATTATCGCGATTTTCGCCGTGTTGGCGATATAAAAATCGGTTTCGGGTACCCATAATGTTGTAAGATTAGACCGTACACTGATCGAGAATTCGATAATAATATCGAGATCGAATAAAAATTATCCGATTAACTATTTTACCACTACGTCGCAGAATTATACTATGAAGATTATTATTATATTTTTAAAATTACCTTAATAAAATTTCGCTAAAAATTATATATTCGCGTACAAGTAGTCGGAGTACGCGAATGATAAAGCTCATGAATGATGCGGCTGTGTTTGACTACTATTATTATCGATATCGGTCATAGAAGTTCCATGATTAAAATCGACAATCGCCAGTTTTAATTTTCGATCATATTCATGCGCATTACGTAGGAATCGGCTTACTTGTAAAAAAATATTTTATCGAGGAAACATCGTTTATCGTTGTAAGTTTTTTACATTAACGGAATCATGGGAGAAATGACGGCTCATGGTCGATCTTATTGGGAAGAATTTTAAAATCGAAAATAGAATCTCGCTTTGAAAATTACCAACTATGGAAAATTTATACGAACTCGAATTATATCGATTTCGATGAATAATCGAATTTGGTTTTGAGTTTTTAAAATGTGTCTAACATTAATTTCATTATACTCGACATAGGTATGACGAAAAATTTATTGACTAACGTCTATGTATAACTTATCGACGTTATGTTTATAATCTCTCTCTCTCTCTCTCTCTCTCTCTCTCTCTCTATATATATATATATATATATATATATATATATATATATATATATATATAATATTTTCAAATTATAAATAACTTTATTAATAAACAATAATAGAATAACTTACTAATAATGAAAATCACTAATTGTTAAATAATTATAGTTCACTTGCGTTATTTTCAAATTACAAATAACTTCGTTACTAAACAGTAGTTGAATAAATTACTAATAATAAAAACAAAAATGATATATGTATATATATCCACTACATACATACATAATATATTTTATTATATATATATTTATATATATATATATATATATAAATATTAACTGTTAAAACAACCATATTTGAAGTTTCATGTGCTACAGATCAATTTTCAAAAGTTAATAGTACATTTTTAAAATATTAATTTTTTCTGTTGCTATTATTAATAACTTATTTTATTACTGTTTATTATTATTAATTTAATTTATTTATAACGTGAAAAAATTTCGTAAAAGCCTAAAAGAATTTTATCGTGATTATTAACTATTACTGATTTTTACTAATAATAACTTTTTGTTGTTTTTTAAACGATTTCGTTACAATTATTATTTCCTTATATTATCGAATCGTAAAATTAATTTTATTTCTAATTCTATTTACATATTTTTGATCTTTTATTGTTACCTTTCGACATTTGATTAAATATATTCAATTCTGTAAACATATATTTACACGTTCCGTAATCGATTCTATGTATCTAGATAGATTTCCAGAAGATTTTTTTTTTTAAATATTATATAAACTGCAACGGGTATTGGTTTCGAGAATGCTCTAATTACCTTATTTACTATTTCGAAAATACACTTTTTTAGTTACATATTTTAACGTATAATTGACGATTAAATTTTTTACATCCTATTAAGATGGTACCTATATATGCGCTTTAATTAATAAACTGTTGTAATTACAAGGAAAACAATATTTTATTATCCCGAATGCCGACATATATAATAACTAACCTATGAGACTTATCGTCACGCGCATTTCCACTAATTGCTGGAACTGTTAATAATAGAGTTCATTTCCGAAAACTGGTGAAGGTGATTTATATTTTTTTTATTACCGCCATTTTATTGTAGAAATATACATACGTGATATGCAAGATTTTATTCTTTTCCGTTGTGTAGATTTTCTGCGCTTGTGGTTTTTGCTATATATTTTGTAAGCCATTAATGCAGCAACAAGTCGTGTTGAATCAGATATACCAATGTCCAACGGCTTGTTCGTCTGGTTACAGCATTCCATCGTGACAATTCCATTTTTCGTTCTGTTGTTTACTAGCGCTGATTTAGAGATTTCTATCTGTTTTAGTTCACCGGCAGTTGGTGACAAATATAATCACTCCGTACTTTTTTTGAAACAAACGAACAATGCTAAAACCAAAATTGATAGATATCGCGATAGAAAGCAAAAGTGTTTTGCATTTCTTAACAATGCCTACTAAAGAGAATTCAAAATTATCGACAATCGAATAATTTCTCATCTATAATAATGTAATCACCCGCGGAATAATAATTTTTGTAGTTACGAGTTGAACATTGTCCGGATATCGCATGTTAGACGTCTTTATTGTGTATTTGAATTTATTATTATGTCTGCTAAGAATAGAGTCGTCGGGGAATAGCCGAGTGGCTCTAGTGGTCTAACGTATGGAAGTTCAAATACGATCGACGAAGCAAAAATTATCATCAGAAAATGAAAATATAAATAATCATAATATTATCGCGTGGAAGGCAATGGAAACCACCACGCACAACACCATATATGAGCGCTAGTAATAATATACTACAAAAACGCGGGGCTGCATTGTATCGTGAAAACAAAGCGATTACAATCAGTTCTACCGGGTGTGTGCTTAACGCACGCTACTTACACTGTACAATAAAATATGTATAGATAAGTGTAGTCGCCTACCTCCGATAAGGAGGCTGCACTTAATGACTATGATGATGCTAAGAATAGAATATTGCACAACTGTACGTTATAATGAATGGTGTACCATCGCTATCTATGGTGGTACACTGCTGGATGAAGTCTGTTCCAAATGTTTGCTATCGATGCCTGTTCTGAGTTTCCTTGACCCACTTATAGCTGTCTTTACAATAATCATCTTCGATCGAGTTAGTGGTTTCCTTTCTTATAAAGATGAAATAAAAATAATAATTCTAGCGTGATCGAGGAAGTTGGAATAAAATTGTACGGGGTTTGAAATTGAAATTATTAGTCAAATATAAATATTTAAGAAGTAACGCGTCTCAAGGCGAAATAAATACGGAAAATATAGCATAAACGGCCTCAGACGCGAATAAAGGAATGACGTAGTGAAGGAATAAAAATTGCGAGCCAACGAATTTAAACAAGTAATTTAGCTGACGTCACAACACTTCTAGCACAAAATGTAAGAAATTAATAAGGGTTATTGGATATTTCCTACCACAAATGAGGTTTTTTTGGTCGATGAAGTCTTATAATGTAATTACTATTTTTGCCTGGCGATAACAAATAAGACATTTTTGACATGTTCCTTATAAATGTACGTATATACACTGTGATGAGGTGAATTATGTCGTTTAAAATCGGAGAGAAAAAACAACTATAAATGAAAGTGGTTAACCTTTCAATCATCATTCATTATTAAGTGTCGTCTCCGTATCGGAGGTACGCGACTACTTATCTATAGATAATTTGTTGTACAATGTAAATAGCGCACAAAGCGATCATAATATGGCATTAGCATAGATTGTACACACGGGAGAACTGATTGTAATCGCTTTGTTTTCGACGACGAAATAGAGCCCCTCGTTTTTTTTTCTATATTATTGCTGGCCGCGCGTACAATGTTGTGTGTGCTGGTTTGCCATTTCATGCGATAATATTCGGATTATTTATATTTTTATTTTCCGATGATAATTTTCACATCGTCGATCGTATTTAAATACCTTCCGTATAGAAGACCATGCTCTAAATAATCGGCTATTCCGACGACTTTCAGTCGTGCATTATACATTTTATACAAGCGTTACACTACAGGTTAGATGAATTGTAGATAATTTTCAGTGAATATTTTTGAGAGACATTTCACGTCAACTAGAAAATGAAAACTTTTGTTAGCGTTAAAATTTCATATACCATATAGTGAAAATCACGGCTGAAAGGGTTATTAAAAAATAATGCTGGATAGCGTCGAAAATTGACCGGTCATATTTCATCATCGCGACGTTGCAATAATTAATGTTGATGTATTGGAGAGTAGTGATTTTATGAATTGATAAAATAAAATCATTTTGTAAATAAAACAGTTTTTAATATTCTCAACTATCATTTGTCTTCGGCCACGGTAGTGCAATTATTAAAGAAAAAAAAACCAATCAAGCATTACGAGGAGAAAAATTATTCGGGAAAAAAAATAAAAGCTTGTACGGTAAAATTATATTCATTTAACGGAACCTATCTCCGCCGTATACTGCTATCCAAATGAGCGATTAGATGAAAACCTACCCGTCAAGTATTTTAAGTGATTAGGATGGAAATTCGTATCTGGTGGTGATTGGAATTCAAAAAGTCGCAATTTCTAGCTAAATGTAGGTTACTTCTCGGGAGGCGAACCTACTTACTGGCCTCAAGATCGTAAAAGGAAATCTGATCTGTTCGACTTTTTTTTATAACAAAAGTAATATCATCTTTATATATGAGAGCAGACTCTTGTTTCGACGTACAGTCAGATCAGTCGTCAGTTATATTAACGGTGAGCATTTCGCCAATAATAAGAACGCCTGAACCATTATCAATAAAAAAAAAAAACTAACTGGCCTTTGTTTAAACAGTATCTAGAATCTAACATAGATTTAAATATGTCCTTGAAAACTAATTACGATATTGATAAAGCGGTACAAAACTTAGCAGGAACCATAGAAAATGCTGCGTGGCTAACCACTCCCAATGTAGAGCCACCGTTCCGTAACATATACTGATACTTGTACGCTAAAAGAGAAAATTACGAAACACACGAATCCGGCTATTAAAATGCAACTAAATATAAAAATAAAGCAACTGCGTAAAAATAAAAATGAAGTGCTTACAACATTTTTATCGAGATTATCGTCGACCAAACACGATGATTACTCACTATAGAGAGCGACCAAACGTTTTCAACGGTCAATTGTGCATATTACGCCAGTGCAAAATCTTGACGGTACTTGGGCTCGCACTAACTTCGATAAAGCAGCGCTCTTTGCAAATTATTTTTGCGATATATTCACACCGAATGCTCAAACTAGGATATACTTAGAAAAACCACTGCAAATAAAAATATGGAACGGAAAAAGTGTCCCGGATTTGACTTAATCACAGCAGAGCTTTTAAATAAGTTGCCACGTAAAAGTATTGTATTCAAAACAAATATATAAGGCCGTCCTACGTAACCAATATTTTCCCTCGGGTTGGAAATTTTCTCAGATAATTCTTGTACCAAAGTCTGATAAATCGTCTGAACTGGTTTCATTATACAGACCTATTTCGTTGCTTCCTATTTTTTGTTCTTAAAAAACTAATTTTAAAACTATTGTTTTCAATATTATCTATGAATTCAATTATTCCGAATTTTCAATTTGTTTTTCGCGAGCATCGCAACACTATAGAACAGGTGGTTCATCGATTAACGGAGATTATTGAAAATAGCCTGGAAAACAAGAATATACAGCTACATTTCTGGATGTTAAGTTTAATAGGGTATTGCATCAGGGACCTTGAACCCCTGCTTCCTCGCCCTTTCTATCTACTACTTAAATCGTAATAGAAGAGAGATACTTTCGAGTGAAAATATCCGATGAATAGATATTTTTCCAGGAAGGGCTCGCGTAACGCAAGAAAACGTTCTTGTTGCAATATTATTCTTAATTTACACGTTCGACTTCCCGGAGCTTGGTAATGCAGAAGTAGCATTGTATGCCGATGACGCAGCACTCGTAGCTGTGGATGAGTGTGAAATACAGGCACAGAAAAACTGTAGGAGTCACTCGGACATGTAGAGGCTTGGCTAAAATGATGGCGCGTAGTAGTCAATGAAAGTAAGTCGACGCATATTTTTTTCACAAATCGAAAGATCGAACGTCTACCAATCAAAATAAACGATGTTGTCATTTCAAATACGAATAGTGTAAAATATTTGGGTATGTATTTGGACACTAGACTGACTTGGGCTACTCACGTTTAGAAAAAATCGGGCATTTGAGGCTCAAAACCAGAACTACTAATAAATCAGGGTTATCGATGAAAAATAAGACTACTGTATAAAATAGCCTTAAGACCGATCTGATGGGGTTGCCCAAAAACATCCAACTTACAGAAAATAAAAATAGGATATTAAGAACTATTACTGCAGCTCTCTGATACGCCTCAAACTTTACCCTCCATAACGACTAATAAAAAAACAAGTAAACAAATATGTCGCACGAATTTTCGCATGAATCCACTTGTTATCAATTTATTGAATGATTCCGGTGAAATACGCAAGCTGTGATGAAATAATCCTTTAGACTTTGTCCAACCAATATAAGTTTAGAGAGTACTGCCCCTCCACAAAACATCACTCATCCCATTAAGTCAATCACTAAATTACCTCTGAAGTTGTTCAGTTATGATAAGAAACATATATATATATATATATAAAAAATCATTGTAATTATTTTTTTATTAATGCAATAATTTTCGACGATCACGTCATTATCAAAAATAATACGTTTATTGTATACGCTTGATAATGACGATTGTCGGAAAGCTTTGCATTAATAAAAAAATAATATTTTATAGAATAACTTTAAAAAATTATGGTTAATTTCGACTATGACATTTACACGAGTATCAGAAAGAATTGAAAGGATTCGTAATATCAATTTAATCATAAATTCTTCTTTTGAAAGTAATTTCGGTTGAAATATTATATAAGTAACATGTCTAGTAGATAATTTTTTTTTTTTTTTTAGTTTGAAACACAACTAAAATTTTTCGATAAAAAAAAACTAATTCTACGATCGAGATCCAAGTGTATTTTGGTACTTTCTACATTTCAAATGTACTTGTCTAATGTGTATTAAAAATATATATATTCTATATTAACATTTTTTGCTTAATTCCATACCAATATATATTAAATAATTAAAAAAATAACATTTATATTACAATGTAATAATTATAGATTACAGCGAATTTATGGTCTTCACTACGGAGAAATTTCCACGAAACAGATGGACATTATATAACTGTGCTAATAGACCGAGAGATAATGTAATTTATGAAATTTATAGGTTGCTACGTGTTAATTCTGTTAAATGCGAGAAATGACGGTACCTATATATCGAGGGACATGAGAACACGAAAACAACTTTTACAATTAAAATAGTAATTATTTGGAAAAAAGTTGTTACATCGGTGAATAATTTCAGACATTCATACGACAACTGATAGAAAAGACCAAAGAACATAATACCGTTAGTATTATGCTTCGTTTATTATACTAAAACTTTTAATACTGTTGAAAAGTTGTGGCCGTCGCTTATTGAAATGGGAATTCCAAAACATCATCTCGTATATTTAGTAAATCAATTATACGCAGGTGCAAGGCAGGGATGTGTTCTATCCCCGCTACTGTTCAAAGAACACATTATAGACAAGTTATGGACGGTTGCAACGTTGGTGTATCCGTCAATAACCTACGCTTTACATAACACGATACAGCGCGATGATATGAAAATATTATCAGAATAAGATAAGCGCAAAATATGGATTAAAATTAAATCAAAATAAAACAAAACTGATGGTAGTTGATCGAGCAAAGGTAATACCTGATACAACGAATCGAAGGGTATGAAACAGTACCAAATTATGTATATTTAGGATCTCTTATCGAGGATAAAGGCAAATCCATTTAGCTCGAAAGATGAGTGAATTAAACAAAATACGGTACGACACATTCATTACGAATGCAGTGAAAAATAAGTTAGCGCAGTGTTTGGTGTTTTCTGTGTTCACATACACAGCGGAAACTTGAAGGCTGAAAGCTAAAGATATACAACGTATCGATAATTTCGAAATGTGGGTTTGGAGGCGTATGCTACGTATACATTGGACAATGAAGAATACAAACCTTTCCATATTACGGAAGCTCGATATTAAAAGTAGACTGTCCGAAGATAGTCTATCAAAAATATTACACGATTTTTCGGTCATATTGTGCGGAGTGAGCACTCGTTGCAGCGATTAATAATTAAAGGAGACCCTCGTGGCAGAGGACCGATTAAGTGAACGGACATGGTCAAAAAAGTACTTGGACAGTACTTAGTTGAATGCAAACGGTAAACTACAGATCGAATACAATGGCGGGAAAAAATTTAGTATAAATATGGTCACGACATCTCTCCGGTGGATAACTACTAAAGAAGAAGAAAATGTGAAATTATTTAAAATTCAGCTTACGGGAATATGAAACAAGATTATTTTTCGTCGCTATTATAGTTCGATGTTTATAGAAAAATTTAATTCATGGATCGATGATCTTTGTACATGATATCAGATGAATCACGAACTTATGATACACGCTTAATGTCATTATAAAAGGAAACATGGCGTGGCTCATAGGAAAAGATTAAGCGATTTGATGTAGATAACGTTGCATATTTCAAGTCAATACTAATTATAAATCGCAGTTTCAAGATAAGTATCGTGTAAACAATCCAATTCCATCACTCTCACATACTTTGTTCAGTTGTCGTTTTTAACATGAATGAGAGAAACAGATAATTTTTATGTAAATAATGCAAAGCAGGTGACAAAAATATTAAATTAATCGTTTTTAGTTAATCGTTTCGACGTTTGTTTATTGTGTTAAAAATATTTTTGCTTAAAATACTATGTTTACACGGTTCTGAATTCATTTCATTTATTCGATTATTAATCGTCTAAAATTACTCTGATGATGATAGCTGTGTTCGATTAATTTTTTATCTTTACTTTTCCAGTCATTGTGCTGATCTAGTTCTAACTAAATGTTTGCAGTTTAGTTTTGAATTTGAAAATTGAATAGGAGGTTTCCGTTATTAAACTGTCATTTTGTAAAATTTGTAGGTGGTCAACTCATTTTGATTACAGAAAATGTAAAACGCGTATATTTGGCATTATATTAAAAAGTTATAATAATATTTAATAAATGTACCGGAACAAATGTCCTCTCCATTTATGAAAGTAACTAATAATATAAACTGGTAAATAATAAATATACAAGATGAAAATAGTATTGATGGAAAAATCAGACAAAAAACCATCACAAATGAAAAGCGGTAATTTAAAAAATAATAAGTTTAATTATATAACGAATATGTAATATCATTTATAATTAATGGAAACGAAAGCAAATTATGACGTTATGAGAATAATACATTATGTTTAATGGGTCGATGCTTATACTTAGTATATCTAATACTTAGTTCCCTGGAATCGTAATTTCCTATTGCTGGAAGTAAATTATTACGGTGCACACTACAACTGAGAAAAAATTTTTGGGATAGTTTGAGGATATAGTCTTTTACATATGGTATCTGCAAATATGCATATATGAAATTTTAGTGTATACAGGGACATTGAGGATACATCTAAGACATCGATTTTGGACTAATTTCAGTCTATTAAAACTAGCATTTGAGACTGAAGGCCAAACTGGACAAGAATATGTTAAAATAGGCCTAATGATTGATTTGTAGATTATTAATTTATTATTAATATTTAAGTGAGATTTACGTTTGAAAATTGGGTAAATTGAACAGATTGCTCTGTTTGTCTTCAATGATGCATGGTCAATATGCTTAGAAAAGGTTAGCCCCTTGTCTAAAATGACACCAAGATATATCTGGTCAGACCATTCTATATCAACGCAACTGACGTGAAGTCTGGTCGGTAAAAACGGTCTTCGACGAATGAAGAAAATTGCTTTCGTTTTGGAAGGATTAAGAGCAATTTGCCATTTAGAAAATTACTTAATTACACGATCAACACCGGATTGTAACCTATTGCTGATAGTACTTGGCCTGTAGGAATTGCAGTACAACGCTGTGTCATCAGCGTATAAGGCAACCTCAATGTTATTTATATGCGGGAAATCATGCATGAAAAATGTAAATAAGAATGGCCCCCAGTACGCTACCTTGAGGCAATAAACCTTTTAGGTAAAATAAGCAAGAAGTAGGAAGGCTAACACACATCAGAATATTTTTAACTTTGTGCAACACAAATATACATTAAATATTCATAGGGGAGTACCACTGTGTTCTGGGCTAAGTCACATTTATACATAAAAAAATTCTAGACAGCAACCGTTTAAGCTAGTTGCAGTAATAGGTGCCTAAAAATCGGGTTTAAATAATAATTGTGAATGTTATACACTTTAATGAGAAATTAAACTATTTACTAAAATACTTCGTACTAATAATTAATTCAAATTTAATTTTTTAGCAATTTTTAAATATAAAAACAATTTTTGATCATAGACTATAGAAAATCTAAAAGTTTCAGTTACTATTTTCATGAATGCAAGCGTTTAAAAGCTTACCGGACTAAAAAGCTCTTAGTTTATAACGGTAGTCAACTTAGTCAGGTGGTTATGGATGTTAATATTAGTAAATTATGCCACAAAATTTTATTCAGAAAATTCATGCAGTGATCTTCGAATTTATTATAATGTGGTTATGAACTCTAATACACATGTACGTAAATTTTTTTATCATTCATGACAAATTATAGTTTGATAAAACATAACCTTTGTACTTGTGTTTATCGCGTATAAAAATTAATTTAATTTTCTTGTAATATGTTAAATCGTTAATTATAATTATAACGATGAACTTGAATGATAGTTGCGTTGGTTTACGACACAGGGGCTCTACAGGAGCTGATAATCCGAAAAATCAAGATCCTAAGGAATATAATAACGATCAATTTGTAAGTAAACATTACGATTTATTAATGTTTCGTTAGAAAAGATTTACATGTCATAAAATTAACTGATGCTACGTTCTTCACAGATAATTTCGGAAGTTCATCAAAATAATGAAACATTTTCCAACGATAAAGAGACAAATGAAATGTGTGCTACTCAGTCAATAAAGGTAAATTTTTAAATATGAATAACTTAATGTTTATATTGACGTTTTGAATTTTCATAAGTTAATATTAAATATCGTTTCTTGCGCACAAATGTTTGTTCGTGATTTTATGTGTTCTAATGACTACTTTATCATTTCTGCTTGTAATAGTTTTTTTTATATATATCTAAATAAATATAATTTCACGAAATGCTTTGTTTTTAAACTATTATTGATAATTTTTTGGTATATTAATATGAAATTTGTCTGTAAGACCAATGGTAAGGAATATACTGAAGAAAAGGAAAATGAAACGCTAATTTCAAAATCATCTACACCGACTAAAGCGGACGTGATTTACATCGATGAAGTAGGTGTATATAGTTAAATTTATTACAAATGACGATTTCTTATATTTTTATTTTCATCGATATAAATTACTATAACACATTCAGATTCGAGTTATAGTTTTTATGATTTTTTAAAGGAAAACGAAGAGAACGATTCTCCAGATGTAAATATCGGATGCATAGCTCAAAATGTTGTTGATCAAACGGAAGAGCTTGTACGAAACATATGGAATGTTTGTAGTTTCCACGCGTTGCCTCGGTGGTTGCAGGACAATAATTTTTTACATAACGAACATCGACCTCCTCTTAATTCGTTCGTTGAATGTTGTAAATCTGTGTTTCGATTACATACAGAAACTGTCAATATTTGGACTCATTTAATAGGTTATTTATTTTTTTAACGTACGTTCGGCAATGAACAATAATACGACAACGGATGATTATGACTTTATTATAATACTCTATCATAATACTGATTATATATGGTCGTGGAAAGTTTTGTATGAATAGATGTGTTTAATACGTGTAAACACTTGTATGGATGAAAACCGCTAATTATAATTTGTTGCGAATAGTTAGATATTGTAGATGGGTACTTTTATGGTATCATTTTTATAAACGGAGCGAGTAAATATTTCGCGCTGTTTTTATTTAAAGAGAAATATTAAAAGTGATTTCTGATTTACGTGCGCATTAATGAATGATTAATTTTTACGTCTAGATTATTTTGTGAAAAACAAACGAAGACTGATTGAGTTATAATTTTGAACGTACGTTATTTCGATGATAACTTTTAAACCGTTTAATTTTTATCAATGTATGACCTCTTTTAGCAAACGAATTCTATTGATTTTCTGGTGTTGTGTAAAGTTTTGTATTACTAAATTGCTATTTGAGAATAGCGGATATAATTATTGATTTCAGGATTTATTCGTGAATGTTTTTAAATATAACGAAATCATTGCCGAAGGCATTTAAAAATTGCAAAAATTATGTAAATACTTATCATTTTCACACTCGTATATGCGTTTAATAACTGGAATAAAAAAGTATCTGTACTGATTTAATCTTATCAAATTTTTTCGACTGGTTTCATATTACACGTTTTTTTTTTTTTGGTTTTACGTTTAATAAATATAGAAAATTATGCCTCAAACAGAAATAATTTTTTACATCCTTTTATGCGTTTATTTATAGGTTGTTTTATTTTCATGGGTTTATACGTTCATGTTTTGTTGACGGAACATTATGCCTGGCAAGATAAATTAATTTTCGCAGTGTATTTCTTGGGAACGATTGTTTGTTTAGGATTGTCGACCGCGTTTCATGTAATGCATTGCCATTCTGAACAGATCGGCAAACTATTTAACAAGTAATTATACTTTATAACGGTATTTACACGTATCTAATTTAAAATAATAATAATGTGTTTACGTATTTAAAATTGCGATTTATGCACTTTTAAACTGTTCGACTAGTGGAAATTTTTTCACCAGTGTTGTACTTGTGAAAAAATGTGTAGAATTCGAAAGGTGTGTTACTTTAAAAATGTTTTATTGTCATCAAATAATTATTCAACATCATTTGTTTATTAAATCATTTCTGTTATACTTACGCTAGTTAATTTACAAAAATTAATCTGTACTCCGTGTATTTTCGATTACAGTTTTAAATGTGTATTATTGAAGTAATCACAGTTTCTGTTTCCCCGTGTGCTATATTTTTTATAATCGCGTGTTTATTAAAGCTGCACGAGTGTGAAGTTTTGAATTCTCAATTCATGATTTTTTGTAACTTTTCGCGTTTTTAGAAATATTTATTGTAATAATGCAAAATGTTCAAATTGAACTTATGAAACATATTTTAAAATGTTCCGAACCTAATTAAGTTTGAAATTTCTGTCAATTTTTTATTATTATTTATATCCATTTTAGATTTAGTAAGTCTACTTTAGTTGATGTTGGCTATTTATGATGTAGTGGTGAGAATGTGAGTATTTCCCGTCAAAAGATCATCGATATTAAATTTATGATTAATCTTAAATCTCAGTTATAATTTTTTTATTGTTTCACAAGATAATTCATAAAAAGAAAGCGAATAATGCGTAAGTGAAGCGTTCACATCCGAAGTAAAAATAAATATACTTAATAAACATGTTATAGTTTATTATTCACTTCATAACGAAGTTTAAATCAGAACCGAAGTGAAGGTTGTAAAATGCATCATACTTTTACGAATTATCATTATCAGCGGTTCAGCGCTATATGTTATCGTTATATTTATTTTGTCTTTTAAACACACATAAAAATCAGTGTCGTAGGTATTTTGTCAGTTGCCTTTTAGTTTTATAATTTAAAAAATAAAAAATTTTCACTAATAAAAAGTTAAATATAAGTGAATGCGAATTTCTTTAAAGAAGATAATTAATGTGCGGTGTTCGGTTGTCAACATCGGAAACGAAAACGACAAGAATAAAAAGAATACAAACCATATTTGTTGGTGCGATAGAAGGTATTCGCGGGGTTGGCCGCAGAAAGAATATATTTATTTAGCACGGGATAACATTGTGGGAAAAACCGTGGAAAATGTGAACGTCCACCTTCAATGATCAAAGAAAGTACGAATAGAATAAAAAACTAAGTTTACGGTATAAGCTATTTTTCTAGATGAACATATTACTAAACGTTTTAACTTTTTCGAGACCCTCGTGTTGTGGTTCAAACTGGAATTTGCATTTAATTAAACGAATTATTATCCCTCTGAGTCACAATATTCCGTATATGTAACGTGAATTTTTAATGCTAACAAAGTTGTCTAGATGGCATTTGGTTGACTTAAAAAATATCTCAACTATAAAAAAATATTTATTTAACGCGTAAAAGATTATCTAGAAGAGAAAACTGTATCTTACACAAAATATTTACGTTTTCAACTGTTTCGGGTTATTTCGTACCGTGTAACATTTATAGGAAAATTACTTTATACATACAAAAATTTATAATTTTGTTTTAAAAATTGATGATGCAGATTAAAAAGGTTAAGAAATTCATATCAATAGCACGTTCGAAATGTCTATTCTACATAAAACGCTGTGTATTTTTTTTTTGTTATAATATTTTACTATTATTATCACGATGAGAAAAAAATTAAATAATTTTTACATAGATCGACTCGGTTAACGAGTTGGAAACGCAATTTACTGAATTCATCGTCTGAAATGAATTCTTTCAACCGCATAACGAATTTTGGCGCAAAAATATAAATCTATGTAGGGCGTTTATTATTATACAGTATCGCTTTTTAGATTACTCTAGATAATTTTCAATACGTTTTTATAAATATTTTTACAATTTTGCGTTACAACCAGAAAATATTCAATTTTATTAGCATTAAAATTTTGTGTATCATATAGTGAATATCGCGACTGAAAAGGCTTCGAACGAATGCTTATAAAGAAAAGAAAAAAATTTTAAAAACGCAAATTAAGATTGTGTATACATTTGTGTTGTTTACGAGTAGGATCCGTGTGTAAATATTTTATTAATTTTATTCAGACTTTTTAATAAAATCTAAATAAATTGATACGCCGTTACACTAATTCTCTTATTTAACTGTACACGAATTTCATAAAATTTTAAATGAAAACTAAATTTTTATTTCAAGCTTTCGTACTTATTTGAAATCGTACGCGAGAAAAGAATAATCACCTTTTTCGCATTCAAAATTTAAATATTTAAAAATCATTAGTCGAATTTATTTTAAAAAATTTTAATAAATACGCTCTTTTCTATTTAAAAATCAACTCGTCCATTATAATTTATTCTCATTATATTCAACTCTAAGTCTTCAAAAAAAAAGTGAAAAGTATGATCTACTGGCATGGCCAACATAACATAATGTGGCCGGAAAACAATTTTTCAATATTAGCATTTAACCCGATGATTTTATTTTATTAGTCCTTTTTTTGTTATTTGCTTCGTTTTGAGTCTTTTTATCGACTTATTTGTTGAATTCGTTTTATCCGTCGTCAAACTGGCTATAATTTGCCACTAGTGTAACATTGTATTTGTCGTTATTCAGTGCAGTTCGTTTATTTGCTAAAACTCCGTTAGTCCGTTTAGTGTATTTTCGTTTGAATAGATTAATTATCGCCGGTTGTAATATTTGTGGTTTACGAAAGAAAACAGAGTGGATCATCGTTCGAAACAGACCATACCTTTAAACATTTTAATTAATTAAAATATCCTTGCATTAATGGCAGATTTCGAGCAAAGACTCGATTGCTTCAAAATAATCGATAACGTTTTATCGATTATTCAAAATCCATTTTCTGTACAAGTTGATGACGTTCCTGTTGATATTCAATTAGAAATAATTAATTTACAGCGTGATGAAACACGTGAAATATTGAGAGGAGCAAAAAATTTGCCTAATTTCTATAAGCAAATAATGAAAAATGTCTAAATTTTAAAAAACTTGCCAAAACGTATTTAGTATTCCTTAGCTCAACTTATATTCGTGAACAGACCTTTTCTTTAATGAATCTAAATAAAAGTACAACTAGATCAAGATTGATTTATATTTAAAAGCTGTGTTCAGATTAGCTACTACAAATATAGAACCAAACATTAAAACAATAATAAACGATGCATATCGTCTTAACACGTCGCATTTGTTTTATTATATTAATTTATTGCGTCGATATACAATTATTCGTAAATAAATTTCATAATAAAATTTTGTTTACTTAATAAATGAAACGACATATTTGGAAGCGTACTGAAAGTGAAGTCAAGCGGCGATTCGGAATGGCCAAAAGCAACGATATTAACAAGAATCTAGAAAGATCATTCTATAAAAATAACGAAAAAAACCGGTTAATGGAATCACTGATATGGCTCAGCGTCGTGGACATTAAACAAAACATTATGCCGAGAATTAGAAAAATGTGCTGCTATAGTCGTATGCTCAGTATTTCATGGACGGAACGTCGGTGCAGCTATCCTGAAAAAATTCGGAATAGAACAAAAAATAGATTGGTTCCAGAAATAAAAAAAAATGCCTTAAGTTCTTTGGTCATGTTGTACGCGCGATAGATTGGAAAAGATAATAATATAAGGAGTAAAAAGAAGCAGGGATCGACCGTCGACCCGTTTTGTCGATTACACCAAAGGCATGATGAGACTGTCTATACGGCAATGGAAATTACGCAGTATAGGAATAAATGACGGAATTTCATTGGAAAAATTACACATGATTGATCACGATGTCTGAAATGAAGAATAAAATCATCGAATCGAACTCTAGCGAGTTTATATTACAAATTATTCCGGGATAAGTTTAATTTCGTAATCGGACGTGGCTTAAAAAGGTGAAATATTTATTTTTTAAAAATATCTTTAGAATTTGAAACATAATAGAGCACGTGTAAACGTTTCAAACGTGAGAATATAACAAAATAAATTCGACGAGTTTAATTTGTTGCGTATTATGAAATTTGTATTTAAAATTAGCGTAAACACTTAAATTTTCGTACATAATTATGTAAATGAAAAATTAAAAAATTTAAAAAAAAGTATCAAACCACCGTGCTAAACACGTTATATCGACCGTTGTTTTTGCCATGGTAAACAGCGTGGCAATTATTAATGTACTGTTGTTATTCCTGTTTGAATCGCTTGCACGATTTTAAAAACAAGTTTGATCACTTTTCTTAGGACCGTGTACTATTTATTAATTCCCTCTTTTTTGTTCGTCGACCTTCTTGTATTCATAATCATTATACCGATTCTTGCCTGAAAATATTACATACATACATACTATATATATATATATATATATATATATATATATTGGATTATGTATTTAACAACGACTAAATGTCATTGTGGTTAAAGCGGAAACTATACAACCATTGTGTTTTGCCGGTTTTTACATATAACTGAAGAAAAACAAAAATTCGTAAAAAGAAACATCAACAAGATGTGAAGGGCGCGAACAGAGCGAAACTGATTAACATTTTAAGTGTAAGGCGGTTCGAAGATACTTCGATGCGAGAGGACCGGATTCTGTTACATTATGGAGCAAATGGTCAAACCCAAGTGGACGTGTGCAACAAATCCGGAGAAAATAATAATAGGTGGACAAAACGAGTGCTCGTATGGTGCCCAGTTCATAAGAGGTAGAAATATTAGCTGACATCGGTTCGTTGATATTACGATGTCACTCAAAAGTCCGGATGAAAGGAATAGCGGGAAACTATATATCCAACAGTGGATACCTGGTACTGGGTGGAGGCTTTCCTCAAACATTCGAAAAGTTGCCTATCTTGTGCGACGTGAATCCAACTAATTCCGGTTACTTGCATAATGTCGTTCTCTCCATCTAGTCATAGTTCTCTGTTGTCTACGATTAATCGGCCATCATTGTAATATATGCTTGGTCCATCTATTGTCATTTTGTCTGGCAATATGTTTCGACCATTTCCATTTTAATCTAACTATGCGTTCCATTGCATCTACCAATTTTGTTTGTTGCCGAATCGATGCAATGTTTTTGTGATCTCATAGTCTGATATTAAGCACGACACTTTTGTACACCGTTTGAGTTTTTTTAATTCGTCGAATTATTTGTTTTGTGAGACTCTATGTTTCAACCTGGTATGTTACAATTAGCAGCGCACAATGATTGTATATACTTTAGTTTTAAGCTATTCGGTATTTCTTTATTTTTGAAATCACTGCTTAATTTTACGAATTGAATCTAGACAAGAAATGTTCTCCTTTTTGCTTCCAATTGCATAAAAATTTTCCACCGTAATTTCTTGTCCCAAATACATATATATTTTCGTACGGTTTCAATTTTTTCATCATTTATAGATATTGTACTTTCTGTTCTATTCGTCATTATCATCGTTTTATCTAAGTGCGCGTTCAGTTCTGTCAATATTAATTGTATTACCTCTGTACTGTTTATCAGAATCACGTTATCAGCAAAGCGCAAGTGATTTAATTTTTCCTCGTTTATTATTGAATTGCATTTTGATTGTCAAAAGACGCTTTCCAATGGTATATAGTTTTGGTGATATCACCTTGTTTTACACCTCTTTTCAATAGTATGTCATTCATATTTTCCCATAATTTAGCCTTCATTAATACCGATTCATACATTTTCTTGACGATATTAAGTGAGCTGCCCATATTTCCTCCAAATCGAAGCTTTTTCATAATCAACAAAGGCCATACATAGAGTTCAAGATTATATCACAATTTTGTATTCACGTTCTAATTGTCAAAACGTTGTCTTTTATACTGTACCCCGATCGAAGTCCGGCCTGATCTGTCGGTTGGTAGAGATCTATTGATTACGTTATTCTATTTGTTATAATCCGAGTAAATTGTTTATACACGTACGATAGCGTACTGATAGATGTGTAATTCTTTAGTTGACTGTATCTCCTTTTTTACGGATTTAATAACTTCCGTATATTTCCAAGCATCCGGTATCGTTATTTTCTTTTAGGCATGTATGAAATAAATCACATAACTTGTTTTACCAACCCTCCATATTGTAACATTTATCGGAATACTTGATCAGGGCCGGGTGATTTATTTCTTTAACTAATTTGAGAACATGACTTCATCTTTTATTTTTTTCAGGAATATGTGTATGATTTACCTGATTAGTATGAATATTTCTCTGTTCTCCTTTTGGCGCCACTTTTTTGTTATACACATCAGTGAAATATTTTTCTATTTCATTTTTTTTTTCTATTTTATAATTGGCTCTATAATAATTTTTATTTTTGTTAGTATGCTTATACCATACATTAAGGTTTTTTTAAATACGTTCGGACCTTTATTTAATTGTTTTAATTATAGGCTAGTGTTAAATTTGTAAATATCATATCTTGTTTAACTCGGTTCACTTAATTAAATTTTTGTTCGCTGTTACTTTCATTGTACGCCGTTGTTGCATTAGTTTATGGGTGTTATTGATTGATATAGTTTTATTTTTACGAAATTACATGCCGCATAGTTTTAGCTATAAATATAGTGCTTCGTCACATTTAAATAGTATTTCGTTGTGTAATTTGTCTCTTAAATTATTCTTTTAATACATTCTATTGTTCGACAATTTATCAACACCTACCTCTTTATGGATAGAAACTTTTGTGTACTCTTTCTTGGATTGTAAATTTATTTGTATTTGTATAGAAAATCTAGACTTCCCCAGGTTCATTTCATTTTTGGATTTTTCTTGAAGGTTTCCATTGCGTAAAGATTATTAATTTCCAGACAGTTCGTCAGTGTTTGACCTTCTTCATTGCTAATACCACTTCTATGTTCACCTATTGCTGTCTCTTGATCATTTTGTTTAATTTCAATTATTGCGTTAAAATCTCCAATGATCATCGTCCCCCCTCGCACAAATTTTTCTTCAATGAATATTGTGTATTGTTCCATAGAATTCTTCTGGATGTCCTCCTGTTGGTGCGTAGACTTGTATGACTTTAAGTATATATATGCAATGCTGTCTGTCAGGCTGAAGTATCTTAATATTTTATTATAGTCCATCGTTTGTTTATTAAGAATCCTATTCCGTTTGAATGATTTTTATCTATAATACTCTTTGTGTTTGTAATTTTATGGTATTTTCTCCGAGCCGTCTAACCTCACTTAGACACAATATATCCCAATTTATTTTATTTATTTCCTCAGTTTCGTAAGTTTTGTACGTTGAGTGTTTATTAGGTAGTTTTGCTGTGTCCGGATGGTTGTTTTGTCCAGTGGTTGTCTTCTTTATATTTATTTTTACTAGGCAGTAAGGGGTCTTATGTTAAGTCTGGAATTACGTATTATGACCTTGGCTGCTACGGCCCTTTCTTTTCGTAACAGTCATGTTCGGGGATGTTAGCCTAATCATCCTGCTCGTTGGGCAAATTGGATGATACATTTTATTCCTACTGACAGGTTAAGATACTTTACGGTTTGATTTCCTGTTAAATAGGTATTTATTATTGTTTATATTACTTTGTATTGTATCTGTCGCCCATTATTATTACATTTTAAACTTTATAGTATTAATTATGTAAGAGCAGGAATGATTGAACTGTTAGAATCCTGCCTACTGATTCTTCTGTTTGGGTTTACTCTCTTAGCCAAAAGGACCCAATTTTAAGGCACTGAATACTCGCCTACCCGTTCTAGATCAGTATTTACGTATCAGACTGAATCACATATGTCATAAGCGGATTGCTGATAGTTGCAAGTTACTACTACAATAATCGCTTAACGGTATTTAATGATAGAAACACCACTCACGTGGTTATTGTTTCGTTTTTCCGCGGGTGGGTCCGGCATATAGCAGCCGAGTGACTTACTAGAGAAGATGACTAACTACAATAACCTTCGCCCCGTCAGTCATATATATATATATTTGCATATAATTGTGATCAAATAAGTCATTTGAGTTCATACTGTCAGGAAGGAAAATACCCCTTACTGTGGCGCTGGACAAGGTCTAAAGGGGTTTGCTATTGTAAGTTATTGCAGGTATGTAGCATTCAGTTAAAAGGATTAACTTCCACTCTGAGTACTCGTCTTTTTATGCGTGTTTCTGATAAAAGGTAAAAATATAATCCTTTATTTAGGATTTTGTTCGGTTTTTTTAATAACACTTTCAAGACATTAGTTTATGTACTTGATAAATATGTAATGATCGAAAAGCTTTGCGTTTAAATATATAATCTTCTTAGTGATTTAATTTTGTTTTTGCTTCGTTCGCATTTTAAATAGTAGTTACGGTAGAATTTCATATTTAAAGTTTCATTTGCTTTTTTTTCCCAATTATTATCACGTTTTCAGATTTGTGACTTTATGGAAGTGTTAAAATTATTTAGAAAATTTTATTTCTTTTAAATTCGAATTTTACGAATATTTTATCACCGTATTACGATTGTTAATAGGTTAGATTATTGCGGCATAACGGTCTTGATTATGGTATCGTTTGTGCCGTGGTTATACTATGGATTTGATTGTCGCGTGTACCCGATTTCGATATATCTGAGCTCCGTGTTGATATTGGGCACGGCTTCTATAATAATGTCTCTACAAGAGAAATTCACTCGGCCAGCTTATAGACCGATACGTACGGGTGAGTCCAGTTTTTAAACGCGTTGCAATTCGTATAATAAATAACGAGCGCGCTAGAATAGTAACTAGTGTCCATTTTTAAGCACCCATCTCTAGATGGGATGCTTCTCATGTCACATTATGCATAAATAATCAAAACTTTCTAAATAGCATTAGCTAGGTGTAAATTAGAAATTTAATAAATAAATAAAAAAAAATATATATGAAAAACAAAATCAAACATCGCAAAAAATTTAACCATGATGTGTGCGTAAATATTGAGGAAGGAAAAATAAAAATACATTTTATACGATATGGCAAAAAATTTAAACGTTATTTAGCACTCGCAACAGCCGATGGATAAAAGAAAATTCGTAATCTTAAAATTTAAGTCATTACATAGAGCACGTGAAATTCTTTCAGGTTGAGGTGAAGAAGAAGAATTTTATATATAAGAAGAATAACCATTCGGTTTTTCCGACTCATACTGATGAACTTTTAAAAAAATTGATAAAGTTTCGGTAGTATTTCATCACTTATATAAAAAACGAGGTATGCCAAGTTACTTGAGCTTGGGCAATTCATTGCTGGCAGTGCTGTTGATGTTATAGGCCTAAACGAAACAAAATTTGACTCTTCTTACTCTATTAAATTTAGTGGCTTTCTTGATGATTCCACCAGAAATAACCATACGTAATAAACTCAAACATTATCCCATTTCTATTCCCGTACCGAATTAAGTCCAAATAGTGGTTATTTCTTTAGTTATTAGCAATTGCGAATGCATATACATATATTCATTTTATCGTTTCGTAAATGATATAATGATATGGCATCATTTATAAAAACCAACACAAAAGTAATAATTTTTTTGGGTTTTAATACAAAAAACGAACAATAGATTCGACATTCAATTATATGAGACTTCTCTTAAATTCAATCTTAATATTCTTGCGTCATATACACCAACATATCCGCTTTCCAGCGCTGCCAAACTTAGCATTACAGACTTTGTTATCGTTAAGAATGTCCATTCTATTTCGAAATCAACTTCTTTAAGTAAATTTTGCTCAGACCATAATCCCATTATCTTCTGTTTAACAAGGAGAGTTATCATTATTAATGATGTATCACCGTACAAGTTTAATCGTGCTAACTGAAAACATTGTAAACTTTTCGTCAACAATAATTTAAATTATAAATATCCGGTTAAATATCAGACATTGACAAAGTCATCGAAAACCTACAACGTGTATTGTTGCTTTCAAGCCAATTCCTATCAATTACTATATTAACGGATAGAAGCACTACATTCCATGTAGTATTAGGCAACTAATTCGGATTAAAAATCGTTATCGAAAGCTTTTCTAGAAAAACCAGTAACTTCATGAACTCTTATATCTATAAACCGTTTTACAATATCCTTAACCGGGTAGTAAAGTTAGTATTACTTAATTTATATGAGTATAGCCTACTCTGATAGTGAGAAAGTTGTAATGCTGGCTCAATATTATTGTGAGATATATAAAAAGAATTTCAATTTATCTATGAACCATCATCATGTAGTGATTACGCGCATTGTAAAAAGATGTAAATAGTAATATTTAGATGCCGTCTATTGCTTCAATCGTGATTAACCCTAAAGAACTTCCATTAAAAAATACACTATCAGTGGGTCATGATAAATTTGATTCCAACAGTCAAAAGGTATTGTCTTTTTGACTCATATTCTCAACTCAATAATAAAACAGAAATATTCTCCAATCTTGTGGAAATCTTGTGTTATTATTTCTAGGCATGGAAGAGAGACGTACTCTTACTAATATTATAAGGTCAACAAGTTTACCAAGCGATATGAGCAAAATATTTGAAAAAAATAAAAAGACTCGTAGGGCATTCAGCAAATAACAATATTTTAAATGATAGTCAATTTGAGTTAGAAAACATTTATCAACTGTTCATGGTTTAGCTACCTTACGTGAAGTTGCTGAAAATTTTAATTTCAACAAATATACTGGTTATTGACATGAAGAAGGCCTTTGATATTATTTGGAAATATTTATAAAATGATCCAAATGAACTTTGATCTTGCATTAATACTGCTTGTAAAAAGCTATTTAGATCATCATACCCCTTTCGTGCTAAAATTAAGGCCGATATAACACCCGAATTAACCAAACTTAGTTAATTATTAATATAATAAATATTAATAAGGCCCACATTAAGTAAACTTAGTTAAATATTAATACAATAAATATTAATAAAGCCCGAATAACTTTATATATCTTAAAATTTACACATACATATTTACATGAAAAAAAAATATACTAATGATATGCAATTGAACACTCATATACCTTCTAATTTTCAAATCTTACACATTTTTTAAAAACAATTATGCCATCTGGAATTTTAAAACCCTACCTGGTTTCACTTGTTTTAAATCGATAATAATTCAATGCAAATGATGCAATTACCAGCGAAACTAATATCGGCTGATGTAAAAACTGTTTTGTTTATTAAAAAAAAAAAAAATTAAGTTATTTGTGGGACGATTTATTTATTTATGTTTCGCGTAAATTTATTGTCAGAAATTTCTATAACACGAAACTGGTCCTTGCGCGAATTGACATTATCTTTAACGTGTATTCGAAATTCTACTTTCTCGATACTTTTGTAAAATTTTAACGATGTACGAAATAAGCCGATTTATGTTACACGTTAATATTTCATTTCTCGGAATATAAATTTTCTTTTTTATTTAATTTATATACGCAAGCTCGTATATTTCAGATATTTCGCTTCATTTTGAAATTTACACGAGTGGTTAATTCTGAAACTCGTCGTCTAAAATAATATTTAATTATTTTTTCATACTTCTTCGTGTGCACTAAAACATTCCGATCGTTCTTAGTCCTAGTTAATAGTTTCGAATTAATTTTGTTTATTAACTAATACAAACAATTGGTTTTAGCCGTTTTTACGACATTCGGATTAAGTGGCGTAGTGCCGGCTATGCATTATTTATATGTAGAACTACCGGGCAATAAGATGGCTCTCGGAACAATCGGATGGCTGATATTAATGGGATCACTTTACATCATGGGAGCTCTAATATATATTATGAGAATACCGGAACGAATATTTCCAGGCAAATGCGATATATTTGTAAGTATTTTATTTATTCGTTTATTATATATATATATATATATATATATATATATATATATACATGATCCGAACCTACGTGTTGTTGTTTTACATATGTTTCTGTTCTTTATAAACTGAGTACATTGCTGGAGCGACGCGGTATCGCCCGCATTACTAAATTTTGCAGTATCTTGGGATAAATTTCGTTTAATTTGGAGAAGTTTGTTGTTTTCTGTGTCCACATGATATGTAATATTAGTCAAAAAAAAAAATACGTTTCGAATACTTATATATATCTCGTTGCAATAGGTGAATTTTTATAAATTATGAAATGACAGTTACGTCACGTATACATAGTAGCAAAAGAAGTAACACAACTAAATTGTTTAGTAATATATAATTTGATTTGTATGTTGTATTGTTTACGTTTGTGAAGTACGTTTTTAATAACGTATTGCTTTTCTAACGATATATGTTTGTTTTACCCTTCATGAGAAATATTTTTGAATCTTGTTCGTGTATATATAATGTGAGCGTGTGTATGTAGGTGTGTAGGTGTAGTTTGTAGTATTGTATACAAGGTATAAAATAATTTTGAATAAATGATCGTTAAATAATAGAAAAGCGAAGTAATAATTTACTTAATATATCCGATCACATTATTGCTCGTGTTGATCCTTTTTTTTTGTTATTGTTTTGAACTTTCAACATTTGCATTTAGGTACTTTTGGAATTGTGTTCTATTGCCCAGTAATCTCGTCAATAATTACAAATTCTTTGAGTTTGGATATTTTAAAATTCTGTAAAGTACATTTTTGTGTTTTTTGGGCGATTTTGTTGAATGAATAGGTAAATTAAAAAAAAAAAAATGTAGCCAAGTAATAGAAAAAAATGTACCGGTCTAAAAAAAATTAATTAATGTATTGAAATAAAAAAAAAGTAATGGTGTAACCGTATCCTATTATGAATTAATTCGTATATGCCGTCGTATTTGTATATATATTTTTCGAATTATATTATAAATTATATTTATGGACTATATTTTAATTATTTAATAAAATATTTATTTATTTATTTATTTATATTTTAGCAAAACTCCGGTCTGCAATTGATTTTTGTAAATAGTATAACTATCAAGATTTGAATTTTAGTCCACGATTATTCTTCTTTTCGTATCCGGTTCTCTTAGGATTCATATTTTGTCGCACCAATATTCGGCCCGGATCTTGGCTTCTTCATTTGCTAGAGTAACATCATGCATTCTACACATCGTCGAGTTCTTTTTACACTCAATATGTGTTCCTAGGTAGTTTTCATGAAACTGCTCCTTGACTTCAGTCTGTATGATACCTTAGTTTAACCGTACAATGCTTTTCGTCGTAGATTTCGGCAGTTCTTTCTTTGTCAGCTATTACACGGCGTGTTATGTGTGTTGGCGCTATACCGCTCATTAAATAGAGGTTTTCTACTGCCGTTGGTTTCAAACATCCTGTCACTAAACGACGCGCTTAGTTCAGAGCACATCCACCTGTTTTGCATGCGCAGAACTGGCACAAGCGGGGCAGTCGTACTCTGCCGCTGTAAAACATAACGCTAAGGCTGTCGTTCTTATGACCGTAACATTTGCACCCCATTTTGAAGTTAAGAGCTTTTTTTTAGTATTCCATTCCGTGTACTGATTCGATAATATCGTACAATTATTTTTCTTTAAAAAAAAAAACTATTATGTAATGCACAATTTTCTATGACGACAAAATAAGGAGAAAACTTAAAATGACAGAACATTTTCCGCTTTGTCATTCTAACATCACTTTTTGTTGCGCTGGTTAAATCGGATTAAAAATACGTGAACCGTATACTAATAGGTGGTTTTTTTTTAAGTTACGGTAAATAACGGTTTGCATGAAGTACGTGAAAACTCAAATATATATTCATTCTCTTCTAAAATAACGTCCTATTAAGGTGTGAACTATTTTATATTGGACAAGTTTTATAGGGATTATGTATATGTATTCGTTTTATATGAGAATAATGTGAGAGGTTTTTTTAAACATAGTTAGGAATTTAAAATAATCTAGACATATTTTAACCGAAATATAAACTTATGCGTATGTATGTATATATATGTGTGTGTGCATTTAAAAGTATATGTGTGTATTTATACGCAGGTAAAAGTTTATATTTTGATTATTATGTATGTACATTTTTTAAAATACTTTTCGCAAATTCTTTGTCGATTAATTATTGGAAATTTTGTTCAATAGTTTCAAAGTCATCAGATATTCCACGTTTTCGTGTTAATAGCTGCACTTACTCACTATTACGGTATTACTCGACTCGCTTCTTACACAATGTCCAGTTCGAGTAACGGTTGTTCAGGGTAAAACGATGGTGTTTCCTTAGTCTAAATCAAATTGTTAATATTAGAGAATCATTTCTCATCTTCCGAGCAGAATCGAACCGATCGGATGTTCATCGTGCACTGAAAGATAGTCGTGGGAGTTTCTTTACGAAATAATACTCGACCTTTCGTTAATTAGTCAAGTAAAGTCTGTTTTTATTTTATGTAAAATATTTGTCTTTAAAAAAAGCCATATCTGAAGAAACACGTGAATTAAGTAGGATATTATTGTAATACTAGTATAATTTTAAAAGTTCCCTGTGTTATTACAAATTAAGGTAGTAGTAGAAGTAATAATAGTATAAATTAAGATAAAGAAAATATTAGAATTATGTATATGTTCACTTAAAGACGAGTGATTTTTTGTCATTTATATTTGCACCAAATATCGTTGAATAAAATCTTATATATATGTATATGTATACGATATTAAATACTATGTAAAGTCCGTAAACTATATTTTTGATCTACCTACTAGTCAAAACAACTTTTGGTATCTTTCATAGATTAATTCTATACAACGTAAATACTGATATTAGTTCCAACATTAGGGGAAATGACGCACAATGTTTTTAAACTAAATAATAGCGATATTTGCGATTCCAACAAGTTATGTAAAGTAATCGCCTACCTCTCGTACGGAGACGGTGAATGATTTGTGATTGAATTTGTTTGAACAATATCTCTATTTTATCAAAGTTATTTGCAAATATATGAAACGGATTTGTACATTCCCTTCATTTATAAATGTATATATGTATATTTATAAATGTACATGCACGGGCATATGAAATTATGTTTATATACTCGTAATACTAATGGTTCAATTCCGCGATTTTAACAACGATTTTCAACATTATTTCGATAATACCTTCAGAATTGTTACGGTATATATTTCAATGCTTACAATATCTAAGTAGCTAATAGCAAAATTTCTTTAAATCTATTCGTTAAACGCATTAAGATAAAATATGAAATCAAAAATGATTTAAATTTTAAAATGTGCATATGATGAAAATGACCTCGTTGGCACATTCAGTAGTGAGAGTTAAAGGTCTTAAACGTTAGTACGATAGGTTGTTTGATAAAAATGAAGTACAGATTAGAATGTAATCTTGTCTGTGTGTAGAAACTATTTTCATAAAATGTGATAATTTTAACTGTAAGGTCTGTTTAGAAGGAAGCATGTCAATTTCATTAACTAATTCAATCTAAAAATCATTTATTAATGTTCAAAATTGTGGGTAGTAACTACGCTTTTCAATCAAATATATATATATATATATATATAATCCTTGGTGGCGCCTCTTTTATTTATATTGCACCAAAGAAACAATATCCAAGGGAATAAGAAGATTGCCGGTATCTTTATGAGTTATTTACTGGAGACTTTATACGGTTTAATCCAGTATCGTCCCAAAAAATCGGTCTTTCTTGAGCACGAGCTTTATTACAAAAAAAAAAAAAAAAAAAGTAGTTAAAAAAATTGAATAATATTCGTCTGCTTTATTCATTGTGAAAATTCCAAGATGCGAGAAAATAAGTCCTCAACACTCAAAAAACAGTACAATGCACTAAGAAAAAAAAATTAAAGTAAAAAAGAAGCGGCAACAGTAGTGAACCAATTCAAAATCCACATAAATAGAAACAGGTCGCGTATAAAATCATAAGGTGGTTAGGTGGTTTTGGCCTAATTCTAAGAGAACGACTGACAACTAAATTATATTCGGACTGACGATGGGCATTGTAACGCGGTGAAAAATGATACCGTCTCTGATTGTACTTTTAATAATATTAACGAAGTGTCACCAGCATTGACACAGATATGAAATCTCGACGTGCTGTTGTGATATTAGATCATACGATAATTTTGAAAACGGCGTCTCTAAGAAATTAGTTCACACACACACAAATAAATAAAGCCTGTATTTCGCCAAACGTCGGCCAAAGGCGTCTCACCCAAGAATATAATAACAAAATTATGTGATATATAAACATAAATACCATACACCTATATAATTAAACATAGTTATAAATTCCATATGATTGGCACAATTCCTTTCATTTCCCTCTATCGGAGCTTAATCGCAACCAAGTAGAACCCAACCGCTGCTTGAAGTCATCTGCCCATCTTAGCGGTTGTCTGCCTATACTTTTTTTATTGCAGATTGCAACCCACTTGGTTACCGCTGCGGCCAAACCGTCCCGACGAATCATGTAACCGGCCCAGTTCCATTTCAGGCTGAACTGCCAGTTTCAATGTTCTTCATTTTGGTTTTTTGCCTAACGGTATCCGATCGAATTCGATCAATCCGTCTGATTCCAAGAATAGATCTCTCCATTGCTCTCTGCACGATTAATTTTGTCGATATGTGCAACTTTCACAGACCACGTTTGGCAGAGCTGGTACAACGCATCTTTCCAGAATGTTAACTTTTGCTTGTAAGTTAATTTTCCAGCTTCTATTTTTTAGAACTCCTTTTAAACTCCAAAACTTGTTCCATGCTGCGGCAATTCTTGTTGTTAGTTCTTTATCCATCTAATCATCGAATAATAAACACCGACCCAAATAAATTGTTTTCTGTGTATATTCTAATTGTTCGCCATTTAGGCAACTTGTTTCTAATGTACTGTTAGTAAGGAGCTTCGTTTTGCTAGTATTTATATTTAAACCTACATTATTACAATTACGGTGTAGTTCTTCAATCATAATTGAGAGTTCGTTTGCAGATCGCGCAAATAGTATTACGTCGTCTGCAAATCTTAGATTAGGTAAGTATTGTCCGTTGATATTTAAACGTTTAGTTTCACAGTTTAATTTCCTTATTGCAAATTCAAGTACTGTATTGAAAATTGCCGGAGAAATTCGATCGTCTTGGTTTTGTTCTTCTGGATTGATTATTATTCCACTATTCGCTTCTAATGAAATGTACGCGTTACTTAGTTTATATATTTTCTTAATTCAATTTAAATATTTCGTTTCCACGCCTGCATATTGTAAAGTATCGGAGAACGCACTGTACTTTATGCTATCGAAGGCTTTACTGAAATCCATAAGAACGATAACTTCAAGTTATATTCCCGACATTTTTCTATAACTTTATTAACCATATGAATATTATCAATAGTTGAAAATCCAGCTTGTGTTTGCGGTTGCATTCATCTAAAACATTATGTACGCGTCATTCCAAGACTTTCATAAACAACTTGCACATAATAGGAATCAAACTAATCGGTCGATAATTATCCAAATTACTACGAAAGCCTTTTTTATGCAGTAATATAATATTGGATATAGCCATTTCTTCAGGAAATTTTTCTAACTCAAATATTTTATCAAACATTTTTGCACAAATGTTAATCAAATATTCATATATATATATATATATATATATATATATATATATATATACATATATTGCATTTATTACATTCGCTTCAAATGCTTTATTTTACTTATTGGAGGAATTCGGAGTTTACTACTTCCGATTTAAAAATGTATAGTTTAAGAATCATATGTACAATAAACTATGTATATGTAAGTAGTCGCCTACCTCCGATACGGAGACGACAATTTTAATGATATATATATATATATTTTGAAACCCTCTTAACGGAGAGTAATTTCGATGACTAAAAATAATCATAAATTTGTCATAATAAGTGTGTGTGTTTGTGAACAATAGAAAGTTGAAGTCCGACCAAAAATTAGATGATTCTGCATTCATAGTTCAAACTTGTGTTTTTGGACTCTTAATTTGCCAATACAGCTGAGCAAAGAGTTCAAGGGCAAAATATCGTCGCTAAGCTTTTCACACTTTCCACCTCGATGTCTTTGCAATTTCGTTTAGGCTTGTTTTCGTGTTTTATGGATAAATGGCGCCTCCTTTCCTTAGCGAAATACATGATTCAAGCCGAAAATAAACAATTTCCATAGACGACGATGAATCACATCAAAATGATGTTGAAGAAGAACAGTCTTTCATCAAATTGGGAACTTACTCGACTTCGTGAGTTTTATTCAAGAAAATGTGACGAACGAGGGTTTTCCATGACATGTGTGAGCTGATCATAAATCACCAACTGGAAATGGTGAAATCCAAATTGAAAAAACAAACAAAAACTCCTTTTTTTAAAAAAAAATATATATATAAATTAAGTCTCCTACATGCGTGATTACATAATTAAATATTGTCTATATAAATAGATATAAGTTTAAAATTAAATACGTTGTGTATATTATGATTATTTCTAGTGGATTTTCAAGTGAAATGTCCCTTATAAATATTATTTATACCCGCATTATATATCAAATTACAATAAAACTGTATACATTGTGAACTTTTTAAAACCCTTTTAAAGCGGATACTCACACGGGTGTCCTTTATACAGAGGTTTCGCTATATACATATAAAGAACAAATCAACAAATATTTATTTAAATAAAAAACTGTTGTTCATACAAAGTGAAAATGATCAAAAAAGAAAATAAGCGCCCCGGATTATTTGTACGATATTCGTAATGTTTTAAACGAACATACATAATAGAAACAACATCGTAGAATACGTTTATATTAAAAATGAAATGACTGGTGCTACGAAATTATGAAAGATAATATTATCGAATGTAGTGGTCGATAAAGGACGCAGTTCTCTGGAAAGAAGGATGTTTTTTTATTGGAAAATTTATACTAAATTATAAAGGGATACAAATTCGTCTGTGCCTGAAATTCTTGCAATCCAGATATAACAGAAGGCATAAGTATTCTATGTAGCACTATTCTGACAAAGTTTATACACATATCCTTATACAATACACACCGCTTATATACTTTCTCAAAACGTTTTATAATAAAATTAAAGCTTTAATGATTAATTATCATATAAAAATTCTTAATTAATATATTGTTTTAATAAATTAGTTTTTATAGGTGGAATGTACAACGAGCGTCGTTTATATATATATATATGTGTGTGTGTGTGTGTGTGTGTATGCATGCATGTTTATGAAAATATGAAAACTGTTTAATCATGTTTCGGATTTTTTTTTTTAATCAGCACAACCACCCTGTTAGATTTATTACCGAAATATAAAATAATTGCGAGAAAGCTGTCAGATAAAATTAGTCGACTTTATTTCGAGTATGTACTTATATAGTTCAATTATGTACAGCTCTATTATTTAAGTAACTAAGTAGACGATATCTGTTAGCGGATATATAAACTATTATATTAAAAATATATTTATGAGAATGATTGTCGATAGTGGTCGATGAATCGATATCGAAATTATTGTTTGTGTTAATGGTACTGTTGATAATAATAATATGATAGAAATTTAAAATTAATGCATCGATTGGAAATTGCTTTTATATTCGCGATATCAATATATACACGTTCAAATTTTGACACACTCGTTTGTAATTATCTACTTTCTTTACCTCGACTATATGGACTACCGAAGATATATGAAGAAGGGGTGTCCCATTAAGATCCATTGTATCTTCAATTAATAGCCCGACATATGCTACATTGCAAAACACCTTAAACCTTTCGTAGGAGGTAATGAAGCACATATAACAAATTCTGAGCAATTCATTGAAAAGTTGGTAGACTTAAGAATCGATGATAATGACATCATGGTATGTTTTGATGTAGTCTCGTTGTTTACCGGTGTGCCGATTAAAGATACCGTTGAGATTAAAAAGAAACGATGTATAGATAGCAAAATAGGTACATTTTTGGACACAGCTGTTAAAGCCAACGCATTCGTGTTTGATGACAAATACTATAGACAAACAGATGGCATGGCGATGTGATCAAGATTGGCACCTGTCTTTGCAGGATGGCAGAGGTTTGGAAGTCTAAATGTTGGTTTAGATATGTGGACGACACTTTTGTCATTTGGCAAAATGGTGAAGAAAAATTATTAGAATTTTTCGGGACATTAAATTCATTTCATATGAACATAAAGTTCACTGTGGAACGTGAATGTTGCGACGAATTGGCCTTCCTGGACGTTCTGGTAAAAAGAAACAATAACAAGAAGTTATTTATGTCAGTGTATATTAAGAGCACGTCAGGGCGATATTTGGTAAAGGATTCACACCGTCGCCCGAGACATCTAGTTTGACAAAAAAATATTAGCTACGACACGCCTCCGATCTGTGAAGGGCATCACGGATCGTTTGGGCAGAATATTGTACAGGAATAATATTAGACCGGTGTTTGGCACGTATATAAAATTGTGTAATATGCTGAAAAATGAAAAGGATGTTATACCAGAGGGAAGTAGCGTGTGTGTACAGAATCCCATGCTCTTGTGATCTTAGCTATGTCGGACAAACAGGCAGAACTGTTGCTGTAAGGATTAAGGAACATGTAGCGGACTGCAAGTATGAGCGTGTCTAAAAGTCGGCTGTGGCGGAGCATCAAACGGTTACGGGGCATGTAATAAGGTTTGAAGAAACAAACTTGCTAAGGTAAATATCCTTTTTAATAATTGTATTTTTGAAAAAAAAAATTATTTATCTTTAAAAATAATTACCTACAATTATAAACATTGGTAATTTTTCGAATGATAGTACTTGCAAAATTATTGTACACATCTTGTAAGTTATTGTTAATATTGGATGTACCTTAGATATTACTAAATATAATTTTCAAAAAATTCTACAGATGTCTCTGTTGCGTGTTTTCTTGGTAAAGTACAAAAGAAAACATATTTTTTTAAAGAATAATTATCTATAACAAATTGAAAATCTAACACCGGAAAAAATTTTTATTTCGGTGATTAGTAATTTATATATGTATGAAAAAGCATAAAAATAAATTATAATGTATCTAGGAACATGATTTATTCAGCGTATATAAATATATATTATATATATATATATATCTATGCAATAACGCTATCTGTGGAGAAACATCGATTTACTCCATGTACATAATTCCCATTCAGTGTATCTTAGATAGCGCTAGTTTTTTTATTCGTTTTTGAACAAACTACTACGAATCAGGCGATGATACATCATATTATAATATATTTGCATGAATCGTTTATGTAGAGTTTCTAAATAGATTTATCAGGTTGTGACTACTATTTTGAAAAGTATGGAACGTATTAATTTTAAAAAAATAAACAAAAAAGAAATTAAAATCACTAAACTTTTTAATGAAAAATTACAGTTTTTCGGCTGTTAACCATTATTAAGTGAACATAAAAAATTAAATATAAAAAATGTAAAAAATGATAATTTAGATATGGAATTTAAGTAAAGTGAAAAAACAGTATTTGTAAAAGAATCTGATAGTGAATCTGATAAACAGCACAATTAACAATCAGCAATATAAAATTTATACAAAAACAACGCAATAGCTAGTAAAATAAATAAATAACTCTAATATACAAAAATAACGAAATTTACAATATGCTCTAGCCGCAGGTTTTTATTTACTTTTTTCCTGCAGTATTTAACGTTTTGTTTTTGCTTTATTATTTATATTCTTACTATGTTATTGTGGTAAGGTGTTCCCGGTACACAATGTTTGTAACCCATGTTATATATTTTCTTTTATGTTTATTACTTGTGCAAATATACTTTGTCGTTGTTGTTACAATATGCTTCTTGGAACTAATTATTCATCGAAATTTATCATTGAATTTAATAAATTATTTTTATCTCTTTGTTATTATTTTTATTTTTTCTAATAGTTTTATTTTTTATAATGTCAAATTTTATGATTTTGTCTTTTAATTCTTCACAATGTTTTCCAAATAATGATTTTTTTACAATTGTTTACATATGAATTTAGATGTTTTTAAAATCTTATTGTGAATTGTCTGCTTGTTTCTCCTTTTCCATATTGATTTAATTTATATACTGAATTTTTAAATATATTTCCGGTATTCTATTTCATTGCTACTAATTGATTTTAATAATGTGTTATTATATCTTATGGCTAAATTCATGTTATATTTGTTAAATATTTTTATTATTTTATATGTACGATTTCCCACATAATTCATTGAATCTAAATAATCCTTTTTATCTGTTTCTGTAATTGTTGTAAGATTTTTTCATATTTTATCAACTATATTAGGGCGATATTTATTATTAATTGCTATTTGTTTTATTATGCTTTTTCTTTATTTTATTTACTTTATTATTAATTTTATTGAAGAATTAATTTTGTAGGGAGTATATTGTAAATTTAATCATTTTTATATTGGACAGTTGTTTTTATTCATTTTTATTATTTTACTGGTTATCGTATTATTGTTTATGTATAAATTTTATATTGCTTATTTTGTGTAGTTTACTAAAATTCACTGTTAGATTAAGTATTTTTCACTTTATTAATTTTTATAAATTATATATGTAAATTAGCGTTTTTCACAATTTGTATTTTATTATAAATTACGATTTTTGTGTGTGTGTGTGGAAATCGGTCTTGATTTGCGGCGTTGGCTACAGGGTACTTCTGAAGAGATTTCTTAAACAGCGTTATCTACATTTTACATCGGTATATATATGTATATATGTGTGTGTATAATGTATATTTTTCTGCATTGTTTCAACGTCTTGACCAATCATGAACGTATTTCAACAATTTTCTTACATTTCACTCGATTTTGACCTGCTTCCACTAAGGCCCGTTGTGTTTTGGGCGTAATCTATAAACCGAGTCGGAGGTACTCCCTATATCTTTTACTTTCTGTTATTCACTGTATGACCGTTTTTTCCAATCTATATCGACGTATCATAGTTAATTTTGTAATTTATTATCGGTTCTTCCAATCCATGGATGATATGTAATATATATATATATATATATATATATATATATATATATATATATATAATAAAGAAGCGTGTATCCTAATGTTTGCGATCTACTACCAGTTTTTCTTCATTTTGATTTATATGTACGTGTGTAATGCTGTTTAAAAATGGCACGACATCCTTATTGATATCATTGTTAATGACGGAATTCGCTTGAAGGAACTATTAGTGATAATTTCTTTTTTAAAGAGACATGTACGATTTCGGTTGGTTATTACAGTTCGATGGTAAAGGGTATCCAGACGATAATATCTGATTTGTGGGCGATTTAGGGCAATTTATTTTTCTTAACCTAGACATTAATAAGTTATGCGTTCTTTTATCTCACTAAGCAATATATGCCCTCGCATATATATACACACAGACATATATATATAAATTAATTAATTGTCCCGTGGACTGAATTATTTATCTGACGTTCCACGTATGTATATTGTACATTACGCTTGTCATTTTTTTTTTTATTAAATGAGAACTGTCTTTTATTGTCCTGCTCGTTTTCTCCTCATGATTATTATCACTATTCTTCTTCTTATTATTATTATTATTATTATGCCGTAAGAAATTGTACGTGATTACTTATTACCGTTGATTTATACTAGTTTGTACCGGTTGTAAAATTACTGCACTTTGTAACCGCTATTGTAAAACGGAAATATCAACCTTTTTCGTTGTTAATGTTTTTTTTCCTTTTTTTTTTCTGACTACAACAGACTGTAATTGATGAATTTAATGACGTTTAAAAATAAAAAAAGTTCTATATAGTTGTAATATATATCATATCTTTCTTTTCTCTGAACACGACACATTTGTGTTTATGCTTCTTATGCGAGAAGAAACCTGTATAGAGTGCATTGACGTACAATTGCGATAATTACATTTAAATGTTATCATTCCTAGGGGCTTAGTCTGTCTTCATAAGGATAGAATTACACCGACAAGAGTTCAGATTATAAATCAATCGTCGTTACGGAACAAAGCTAAATATCCGTATGTTTACATCGATACGAAGATAACGGTCAACGTATGTATAGATGAAGGAATAGAAAACGTCGGGGGAGTATTTTATGTTTTTGAGAAAGTTAAAACTGACGCAGTAATATAAAAATATGCGATTTATATCAAAAATTTGATGTTCATTTAGAAGATACGAACATCGGATTTGAAGGGTCGTATACTACGGGTGTGCTTACGCGTTATTGGTGTATTCGTTATTTAACAGTATCGGATAACTGAAAAATAGTAGAAACGATGGTGAATTGAATTGTAATTATGATTTAATAATTCTTCGTGCGGGATTTTTATGTCAGAAACAATATCCTAACAAGTCTGCTTAGCAAAAGGTTCCAATTTCAAAGAATTCTGGAGCTGGTTTATTTTTATCACTTCATTCTGGTAAAGGCTAAAATGGTTGAATATCTAGCGAGAGGATATATTCACGTTTCGTGACGAAACATTTGTGTATGTAATTTAAGATTTTGTAAGTTATTGGACTATTAAATTAGGAATTTGCTACAACCGGAAGACAACTGCATATTAATCTTCAACGGATATACGATAATACAAAGATCAAAGAACTTCAAAACTTTCGCAGCGTATATAGAAAATAATTTTGCGAGGTTGCTCGATTTTGTAATATTTGCAGAAGAAATAAAGAATATAGTTTCGTTGAAGAAGTTAAATTTTGAATTGTCTTCCAAGATATGTTGAAATCGTTAAATAGATCGGAATAAAAATGAGTAAGATGGCAAAATTGAATAAGCTTATCTACAGAAAATAATTCGATATTCGTCTCTAAAAAAATTAATAGCGTAAAATGATTCAAAATTGGAAGATCGATGGTTGTACTTTTCGCTTAAGAACTGAAGATGATTTGTTAGAGAAATAGTTTGAGTTTTGTTTCTAGCGCCGCAATCGTTTATACTGAAAAAAATAATATATATAAATGTAACTATAAGTAACAACGTAACTATATTTTAAAAATTGTAATTATATACATATATATATATATATATATATATATATATATATATATATATATATATATATATATGAAATATTATAAAAATCAAAAGTATATTATACATTTCATATAGGCGAAACTGGTAAATAAATAAAAACTGGATTAAAATAATATCTGATATTTATCCGTTTGGAAAAAAAGGTTTCGACGCCGGATCTAACACGATAATTTAACTCGAACATTGGAAAAGAAAGAAATCAACGCATATATCTCGTAAGAATTATACAAAAATTATATTATAATCAAAATGCCAAAATTCGATTAAAGAACAGAGATTCAGAATGCGTGTTCCCATAAGACGCGGAGTCATGCAAGGATGTATTTTATTCCCTTTGCTTTTTAACATATATGCAGATGAGGTATTTGAGCGGCCTTGTTGAACGTGGAGATAGGAATTGAAATTAATGAGACACGAATTAACAATATTCGATACGCATACGATGCTTGCCATACTGATCACATCGCCGGAAGACCTACAGAAATTAGTTGATAAAGTCAACGAAAACCGAAAGAAATATGGTCTCTAAATTAACGAAAATAAAACAAAACTGATACTTGTAAGCGCAAACAGACATAAAAACGTTAAAATGAAAATTAATGGTAAAAATGTGTAACGGGTTAAAGAATTTAAATACCTGGGGTGTTATATAACAGAAGATCTAAATCCGGATTTAGAAGAAAGAAGAAGGTGTACTCAAGCAAAACAAGCTTTTCAAAGGATGAAAAATTTACTCACAGATCGATATTTCAAGTAGAAAATCAGACAAGATTTCATATGACGTTACATTTATTGTATACTGTAAAAGGAACAAAGGCAGCGACATACACTGAAATATTCGAAGTCGTGTGAAACGTGACAGTGTAGAAAAGTATGAAGATATCATGGACACAGAAGATATTGAACACCAAAAAAAAACAGATGTTATGATGATGATCTATATATATAATATATATGCACATTTATTATTATTATTATATTACAATAATTGGGTTATTAACCATTTTTATATATATATATAAACAGAAATTCTTCAAATCAATAACGACATGGATAGCGTAGAAATAAATGGGAACAGAGTAAATTTGGTAGAAAAATTCCAATATTTAGGAAGCACAGTAAATAAACGTGCAACGCTTGAAGACGAAATTTCATCGTCTTTAAGAAAAGTAAACACAGAACCTACACCGTTCACCAACAAAGGTTTGTCGACGGAAACAAAAGTTGCTGTGTATAATGCAATGATTATACCTGTGCTCTTGTAAGGGGGCGAGACTTGGCCAACAATGAGGAAACAGATTAAGAAACTTGATATGTGCCATCAGCGGTTTCTGCGATGAATATTTCGCGTACGATGGTTTGATCACATTTCGAATGAAGAGATACTAACAAAAGCAAAGTGTTCCTCGGTGGATCATTTGCTAACAGCAAAGCGCTTGAAGTGATTGGGACATGTTATCCGAATGGAAAATGATAGAATACCAAAAAGATTGATGTATGGGGCTCTGATCAAGGGCAAACGTCCTATAAAGAATCGACATAAATCCGAAGAAGGACAAAAGGGGAACAATGTGCTCAAGATCGTAAAGTGTGGTCCAAAATGGAGACCAGACTAACGAGCGTTAAGCCGCCAAAGAAAAAGAAGAAACCTGTTAATAATGATGATGATTATAACCTGCCCTTCTTGTGATTTTACATCAACACACCGCTTAGCACTAGCCTCACACGTGCATTATAAACATAAATCTTAGTGGAGGACTCCGAGTGAGGATAGCTGATGTACAATATATGCTTACGAAAATCATGTGCAACACATCCGCGTTATTAATCAACAATGTTATTACAAGCTGTGGCATTCATTGTTGTTGCCATTAATATGTTAATGGAAACACGGTTTGAATAATAATTTGGAAATGGTATATATATATATATAGAAAATTCAGGAACTGATAATATGTATATCACGTAAGTTTTTTATCCATTTGTATGTATATATGCATATATGTGTATATGTGTGCTATATGTAGGTGAATTTGTGTATGTTTGTTCATATATACATCCCCATATTGCTTTCTCTCCCACTTTTATCTCTCTCTCAATATGCGTATATATATATATATATATATATGTATATGTTCGTTTATGTGTGTATATAATTTATATACATATTCAACTGGACGTACTACAGAATTCTGTTTTAAATGTTGTAAAAAGGAAATTATAAGTAGCACTCGTTAATTATGACCGAGAAAATTTGGCCTATCCGTTTCATTAGTCCCCATTTCAAACCGCACAATTTTCTCGCGCACCCTTCGATTTCCTGTTATTAATGACTATAATGTATTTCATTTTTATCGTCTTTTCGTCAGACGTGTTATTTTTCGGCGTGTGATACTTTTCTTTTTTTTTTTTTTTTATTAAAAAAATTTCAAATCTCGAAAGACCTGTTCGTTTACGTTTTTTTATATTATCATCTAGTTACCGGGTGGGAGACGTGGATTGGTTGGCTGGTTTTACTTTTTTCAATTATCGTACAGACTGATTTTCGTCGCCCAGACTTATTATTAATCATTAACTAATTAATTATAATACGAAAATTTTTAATTTCGTTTATCTTTTCTTATTCGCTTAAATTTCTATAATTTATTTTTATCATTTCGAGAAAATTCGAACTAAACGAAGAATTTCTTTCAGTCAAAAACTTTACATGACGAGAGTATTAGATTAAGTTTTTTTTTTTCTTTTTGTATTTGGTAATTTGGGAGTATAAAAGTGCGAGGAACTGTAAGTGTTGTCGCCTGAAACAGATGAAGTGTACATGTAATAAAACAAAAAAAATGAAAGTTGATGTGTGTAGCCTGTAACTTAATAGATAGAATAGCTAAAGAATGAGAAACATAATGCCGTGGACCATCAAGAGTGCGCGGTGAAGAGTTTGTGACTTATAATTAATATAGTAATAGTAAGAAAGGAACAAATATATACATATGCACATATATATAACTGTAATAGAAACGTAAATGAGAAAAATCAAATATAATAGAAACGTAATTAAGTTCAAGTAGATAAGCAAGAAAACAATTAAAAAGAACGAATAGTTAGATGTGAAAGGCGGCTAAGATCACACAATGTTGATGAGGTTTTACGGTTCGATTGATGTTTGAGAGTTATGTGGAGTGTAGATTAGTTGCTGCTCTTAAATTTCCTAACCATTGCCAGTTCCATAGGCAACAGAAGACTTTTGGAACTAGTTTTTGTTATTGTTGGTGCGAAGGGGTGTGCGGTATTGATGTCGAAATGTAGGCGGAGATCCGAGAATTGTGGATATCGAAACAAAAAGTGTTCACTGATTTTCTCCAACACCAGGCCGCAAAGCTGGCAATAGGGGTCACTGGCAAGGTGAAACCTATGCAAATAGGGGTCAAACTTGCCATGCCCTGAAAGTACCTGTGCATTATAAAAGTTTACATTAAGTTTTTCATGCCGACTCTGTTAAAGACCATGGGGGGAAAATATATAAATTTTCCTTTTAATTTAGGACCTTGTATCGAACGTATACTTATTAGTTGATCTATTTAAACGAGATTCCGTCGTAATATGTTTCGGATTCGGTTAATGTGCAGAAAACGAATTACAAATTTGTCATAATTGCGAGATCTATTTTATTATTATTTTATGATATAATCAAAAAAATTTATTGTTTTCCAAGATCGATACGATCGCAGAAATCGGGAGATTTACTTTCATAAAACGTCCTCTCCATTGTACAAGTGCCGAACGATTATATTTATCTATATAGATAGTACAACTCTCCATTTTCGATCGATTTATTTTATTACCTTTACACACATCTCTAATGACTGCGCACAAATCAGTCACTTTTATACGTTTCTTCAGTTCCATTGGCAAGATTATATACATATTTATCACAAATTATTTAAGACTAATATTGTTACAGAAGCGTCATTGTGAACAATGTATTTTTTCTTGCGAACTCATCGATGAGTTCCTCGATATTGAGCCATTTCAAATTCAATCGATAATAGAGCTAAATCCACCAATCGCACTTGTGCTATTAGGTAAATTATTTTTTTACTATTTTTAGTTTGGAGAAATGTTAAAAATAATTTTCTAGTTGTTAGAATGTGACGAATATTACTATAAAAAATGACTATTTAAAAAGGTCGCTTAATGGACATTTAGTGACCAACTTTAGAGGGTCATTAAGCTAATGCGATGAGGGATATTTTGTGGAATAGACAGTAGTATTCCGTCGGAATTTATACTGGTTGGACAAAGTCTAAAGGCTTAATTCAGCAGATTGATAGCAAATGGATTCATATGAACGTTAATTCGAGCGACATATTGGATTATCTATCTTTTGATTTCATCTTAAACAGTTTTAGTCGTTTTGGAGGGTAAAGTTTGACACGTATCAGGGAGCTACAGTTTCTTAGTACCCTATTTTAATATCGCTGTATTTTCCGGAAGTTAAACGTTTTTGCTCAAACCCTACAGCTGCATACCATATACCCGGATTGCTATTAAAACAATTTTATATAACAGAGTTTTACTTTCCAACGATAACTCAGATCTACATGACGTAGTTCTGGTTTCGGCTTCAAATGCTCTATCTTTTTCTGAACGTGAGTAGTTCAGGTCAAACTTTTTCGAGAGAAAAATAAACATTATAATAATTATAAATAAATGATGCAGTGATTACATATATGCCACTTAAATATCATTGTAGTGTGTGTAACAGATACTGCAGAGTGTAATTAAAAGAAACAAAAAAGATAGAAGGTAGATACTAGGATCTTAATCGTCCCAGTACTTGTTGTGCTTATAAATTACAAGTGAACGCACGGAATTGCAACAATCTTAAAGAGCAAAGAAAACCCAAGAAACAGCAAAGAAAAAAAATTATTCATAAAAATTAACGATAATTCATTGCATATGTAATTTTTAATAATTCAGGGGGAGAAGGAAAATCATACAATACAATTTTTCAGTTACGATATCACGGTTGAATTAGCTTAATTTAATTAACACCCATTCTATATTTTCGGAACATAGCAGATTTCACATAAAAGCTAGGATATTGTTCATCCTTAGTGATTTTTAAGCTGTCATTAATTTTTATACCAAACTCTAAGGTCTTTGAAATTCGGACAATAAAACATAAAATAACGAACATTGTCAAAATCATAATTATCATACGTTATACATCCAGGGTCATCAATTAGATGAAACCTGTACAAGTGTTCACCCAACTTACCATCGCCTGAAAGCACCCGTGAATTATAAAAATTAATATTAACTTGTTTTAATTTCATCGGGTTTAACACATTTGGAAAAATTCCAATGTTTTTCGACCGGCGGACCAGTTTGTCCATCTTTCTTGCCACAATAAATACAGTGTATCTGTTACAAATTTTACGAAAGATTTTATATGTAGGTGTTTCATCTAAAAAGTTTAGATCAATATTAAGATATATTAAATTTTTGAAGGGATGTGGTATTACCTATAATTCTGTATTGAGAAGTAATTGACCAGTCAATTATGTATAAATCTAAAGGGATAATGTTACTAATAACATTAGCAGCAGAACTCGGAGCAGTCCTGTACAAAGAACAGATATTAAGTAAAAATCATTGTGAGGCTATCATCCTTCTGAGTTTTGATAGAATCACGTCTTCATTGCTGTTTATTGTTAAATACATATATATATATACCATTACAGGACATAAGAGGCCGGAAATTATAATTTGTACATTAATTACATTAATTGTTATCGGAGCCAGCTAATCTATAACACGAAGCCTTATAATTAAGAGATTCCGCCGATAAATTTGCGAAAGTTAAATTACATAGCTAATTAAGTGAAATTTTTTTTTCGCAGTTCAAAAGTAAATTCTTTACGAGCACGTATACGGTATGTTTTAGTAGACATGCATGCGCATGCGTTTGTAATATATATATATATATATATATATATATATATATATATATATATATATATATATATATATATATAATTAGTAAAATTATTTGATCTCGATAACGTTATCCGATTTCGATGATCGTAAGGAACTTATAGAACGAGACAGATATTCAGATTAGACGGAGACGGAAAAAGGGAGGTACGTCGTTAATTAATTTAATCGATTACTTTCGCTCTGGCGACCGTATTAATCGGTGCCAGAGTAGATAACTAAATTTTCAACGAACAGAATTCGTTACGCGTTTTCGATTACAATTAAGTTTGCCCCAGATAACTCCGATTTAAAGGTCACTGAAATAAATCGGATATTTTTTAAGGACATTTTTTATTTCCTAAGTAATATTATCAATTTTAACCGAGATGCTTCTCCTAACCGATAAATTGTTGATGTAAGACGGAGAAATTATGGAATAATACGGATAATAATATTTCTCAAAACGGAATTCCCCCCCCCCATTCAGCCCATTTCGCCGGTGGAGGAAGCTTATTGCTTAATAACTAGGTGTAATATTGTAGGGGGCAGAAGACTAGAGTGCTAAAATGAAAAATTATAATTATATAGAAAAGTGCAGGTGTATCTGAAAAAAAAAAAAAAAACACGGTGTGTGTAGTACTCCTCTGCCGAGTGTACTTAATATCTAGAGTGGTGACAGGATGAACTACATGATCCCGTCATTCACCATGTGTGTATGTGTGTGCAAAGGTGAATTTGTGAGAATGAGTGATAGAAATTAGAACAATGAACTTAAAATATACTTATCGCTAACAAATTTGTACATAGAAATTAGAACAATGAACTTAAAATATACTTATCGCTAACAAATTTGTACATCTTATATTATTCAAGTGCAAATAAAATCATAAAGAAAACTTCTTCGTAAACGAAATAAATCTTATACAATAAATACGTACAATTTTTAACAAAAAAAAACAACACGATGTTAAAACAAAATGCGTATATATAGAATTACAATTATTTTCTTTTTTTAATAATATTCATACTTATAAAAATAAAAGAGCAAAATCATCATTAATAATAAAGAGGGAATTACATTGATAGTTATAAAAAAAAAAAAATTAAGTTATACAAAAAAACTAGTGTAGGCGTGTAGTGTATGTGTGAGGAGTGCATGTGTAGGCAGTAATTGAGAAGCATAGACCACACTATTGTTGCGGTTTATTGAAAATTAATTTAGTTCACACGGATTCCAGATGACTTAACCCTTCTCATAGACCCGACAACGATAATTTTTTTTTCAAATCCTTAATACTTAAAATTGATAGACGCAGCGGAGAGCGCAAGGCTGAAATGGAAACGGACCGTGCATTTGGCAAGACAAGTGGATGAAAAATGAACTAAGCGAATATTAATGGCCAATTGGCAGCTGGCGTCTGCGAGGGAGGCCTATGGATAGGTGGCGAGATGATGTCGTTAAATGACATGAATTAATTGGGTCCGAGCCGCGGAAGATAGATTGGAAAAGTTTTGGGGAAATGGCTACAGCTCGCAGTGAGTTCATATAGGCGTATCGCGATATAAGATAAAATTACTGCATTTTTAATTAAGAACAAATAACAGAACATAGGAGAATGTGACATTATACGATCGAATCTGAATAATGTGTTCCAAGCATAATACGTTTTATAATCTATTCGCAATATATAACGATTTGGAAAAATCGAATTTTTCATTAAAATAACCGATTTTGAATTTTCGATATTTGCGTACAATATATAAGACGATATGTGAAAATAATTACGAACGTATTGACGATAATTTTGCAAAATGAGCTTATCGTCCGACCGATATTTCTAATTTACTAGGTAGTGTTGTTTTGATGACTCTAACGAAATGCATATTTGGATATCTTCGACGTAAGCATATAGACAAATATTTCACAAATTTCGAATATTCACCTAAACGCAGATTTTGGGTTAATCAAAAATATTTTTTTTTTTTTAATCCTTAATACCTAAAAAGATAATCGCGGTATATCTATCCGTAAGTTAACAACGTGCATATTAGTAAATTATGAAGAAATTATTTATAAACATTAATTGACAACATCGGGCATATAGTTTGCGAGATATTGTACATCTAAAAGTATTAGACATGAAAGGGGTAATTTTGATCGACCAACGGAAATAATAGCGGGAAATTTTGTCGAAATTCGTGTTTTGCGTCTTAACTCCACATTGTCCACTAAGCACAATTTGCAACTACTTCGAACGTCATTTCTATGACGACGTACCATCTCGAACTTTGCCAGAAATTACTAAAACGTATAATCTCAATTCCCCGTTTTAATAGTTTACCATTATTTCCATGTATGTCGTAATAATTTTACAGAAGCTGTCAACCTCGATGACATCCGAAGTAGTTTCTCTTTTACCTAATCACGCAATGAAGACTACAGCGAGAAATTTTTCTATTTTCACGAGGTCGATAGCAATTATTCGAAAAACGCAAAGTATATTCGTTGAGATAATAGTTTCCCAAATTATCAAAATAGAATAAAAGGAGACTAATATTAAAGTATTACATGTTCGCAATCAGGATACGTTTATGATTATTTACTGGCGAGTGTAATCGTTTTATCATTATTAATTATCGACTGTTTTCCACTTAACTGATCGCATATTTATATATTTATACATATATATATACATATAAATTTCTAGTCAACGTTACAGTGGCACATTTGTCTTTGGATTTAAAGATTTTCGTGTTTTTTGCTTTTTTGGTAATTTTTTGAAATTTGTCGACATTAAAGGTTAAAACTTTGATATACCTATATCAACCTTTCACCGTTTCTATTTGTCCGCCTATATACGGTATATACAGGGTTCTTTTTGCATTTTCTTTCTTTACCAGCTCGAGCATTAAAATCACCTATTAATATTTTAATATTACTCGTAAGAATGTTTAACATTTCATGCTCCGGAAGTTCCGAGAATTGTTCAACTTTTTACGGATTTTTCGATTGTCATTATTAATTGGAGCATGATAATTTATCAATGTATATATTTTATTTGTACACCGTATAGTCATAATTGATAGACATTCGCTGGACGAGTAGAAGTTTGTAATTTAATATATTTTTGTTCACGATAAATCCTGTGATATCGTATCTTCGTTCCAGATACTTTAGCGATCTAAAACCGCCCAAGGAGAGACAGTCATAGGATGTATGCAGACTTTTAGTAGACAGTTCCTCAAGCTGTCCATCTGCATCTTCGTGTTCCCTTGCCCTGTCACTACTGGAATCGTCTGCTAGAGACTTTCCATCAGTAGCCGCTGTTGGTCCGCGACTATTCGACTAATGTCTTATTCACAGTTAACCGACATATCTATAGGTCATTCTACTATCCGCCACCTGTGAACAACGCGCCAGAATTATTTATTTTATTTTTTCGTATTATACATAAATATTTCATATACACGTATATTATACGCGCGCGCATTTAAAGAAATAAAAGAAGATTCTTCGTGAAGAAGGTTTAAGTCGACCAGTTAGAAGACTAAAGAAGAGACAATGTTGCGTTGTCTAACGAATAATAAATTAAATAACATATTTATTAAAAAAGAGAAGAAAAATATATGTATATATATATGTATATATATATTTATACATGAAAAAAAACAAAACAAAAAAAAAACGGTTTTATCTATTACTGAATGTGAAGGTTAGAAAAGGAGCAAATATCCGAAATTAAGTTAAAATTTCTGCCACAAAATAAAATATTAGGCCAACGACTAAAATTGCCAAGTATAGATATACAAATTCCGAATTCGAGGAACATAGAGTTCCAGGAAAAGTTCGAAAACATAAAAGCAGAAGAATAATTCGAAGTATCCAGTAGTGCGTAAAATCAAAGACATTATTATTAACGATTTGAAAAATAATAAAGCAGCACGGGAAGATGCCATAATTGCAGAAACGTGGAAAAATGCAGATACACAAAAAATAATTCGAGAAATATGGATATCAGAAAATGTGCCCGTTAATTGGAAAATGGCGTTGATTCGCCTCCTTCTTAAAAAAAGGAGTAGAATAGAACCTGTGTTAATAATAACCGAGGAATATCGTTTTTACAACGTGTACAAAATTCTTTCAAAAGCGTTACAAACTAGATTGGAATAGGTTTTAGGAAAGGAAGACCTTGTCCAGAACAGATACCAAATTTGAAATTAATACTAAAATATAGGAGATTGAGATCCAAAAACATAATAGTAACTTTTGTTGACTTTAAGAAAACTTATGACTCTATAGGCGGAGAAACATTATTTAACATGTTAGACGAATTTGGAGACGTAGATAGTAAACTTATTGCTATCATTAAATAAACATCGACAACACGCAGTATCTGAAGTTAAATTTTTATGGAAGTATCAAAACCGTTCCAAATAACGACAGTAGTAAGACAAGGAGATGGATTAACATCATTCAACTGTGTATTAGAAAAGATAAGTATAGAATGGAGAATTAGAACAAAGGAAACAAAGGAAGTATTCTCGAAGAATAAGATTAGGTAGAAGCAAGAACGGCATAGAGACTGATTAGACGATTTGGTGATTTTTTTTAGATAACGTGGAGGATGCGATAAAACAAGTAGATATTTTAATGGAACAAGCTGGAAATTATATATATTTTTTTTTGAAAGAACAAAATATATAACTAACGTCGGAGATGGTCCGAAATATATAAGAACGAAATCCGAGAAAATTCGAAGAGTCGTAACATTTAAATATCTGGAGGGAATGATACAACCAAATGTGTTGGACAAGGAAACCGTTATAGAAAGAGCGAGAAAAATAGAAACAGCATTTCGATTAACGGAAAATTTTATATATCAAAAAATCTCTGTCTATAAAGGCGAAACTAAAACATAATGCTCTAATGAAGCCCTAGAATGTCTTTACGCGTCGGAGTGTCTTACAATTCATTCAGTATATTAATACGATCGAAAAGAAAGATAATCAGGAAAATCCTCGGACCACGATGTGAAAACGATACGTGGAAATTAAGAACTATTAAAGAAGTATATAATATCAGATACTACACGTAAAAGAAAGGTCGGATTTTACGGTCGTCTTAAAAGGATGGAGTCCGGAAGGTTATTCAAAAAAATATTCGATTTTTTTGATAAAAATCAGAATACAAGAATAAAGCTGGTTTGTATAAAAAGGACTTAGACGAAATGAAGATAGAAGAAGAAATCCAAACTAGATGAATATTTAGAAAGAAAATTGAAAATTTCAAAGAAAAACAGAAGAAAAAACCCGACAGAAACGAATATTGGCAGCGGATGAAGAAGTATTGGCTAGAGAGAAAGGCGATGAATCGGGCATAAATTATTTCAGGTGGACCTTAGATGGCCTATTTCGAAAGAAAATAGAATAATAATAATAGTAATAATAATAATAATAGCAATAATAATAATAATAATAATAATAATAAATGTGTCTGGTATATGCTGCGTACACATATACCCTAATATTAAAATAACTGTAGCGTTATACAAGCGATTACGATGTAATTATTATCAATTTTAACGTTGGGTATGATAAAAATGAAGAAGTAGGTTACATTTAAATGGGTTACAATTTTCCGACGTTTTACAAAGTGGGCGTGTACGACATACAAAAAATATTTAACTGTTTTAAGTCGTAGTTAAAATTTAATTTGCAATATTTTTTACGATAAATTTTTCTTACATGATGATTAAATACGAATTATTTATAATAATTATTACATGCCTTTATTGTGATATATACATATACACACATACATACATATATATATATATATTTAACAAATATGTATGCAATATGATATAAAGTACCGCGTTAGCTGATACCTGTTTTTGCATACACACATACACACACAAACAAGTATGTATATATATGTATATAATCATAATTATTTGTATCATCTTTAATCGTTACCAGATTATCTCTACCGTCGTTATCAATACAATAGGTTGGTGTTTCTTTTTCTACAAAGTTGCGTGAGCAACTTTTGGACCTTAGTGAGTAGTTAGTGAAAATTTTCAAATATTACAAACTGATTATTTCGCTGCTGTTATTTCCAACAATTCAGTTTATTTTTCTCTCATTTTTGTTTTAAATTTTTGCTTATTTATATCACTTCACGATTTTTTTTTCTTTTTAACGCTAAAAAATTAACTAAACACATCCAGTGAATCGTTATCGATATTGTTTATCACAAAAAACGAAAATATTTTTTTGAGCAATTTCGTAACGTATTTTGATAAACTTATTTAATAATCTGTTATTCGTCGCTTTTAAAATTATCGTTGTATTCGCGCATTATAAAAAAATTTAACTCAAAATTTTTTTGTACGACATATTTATTATACAACGCTATTTTTTAGATAACTCTGGATAAATTTTTAACAAGTATGTATATGTGGGAGACATTTCGTGTCAACTAGAAAATGTACAAATTTGCTAGTATTCAAATATTATATACGATATATAGGACATCGCGACTGAAAGGGTTAAACGAGTAATATATATGGTTTTATTTTTCGAACAGCGCAGTTAGTAACACTTTGAACTCATCCTAGTCGTTACATAAAGTGAATATGAATAAGTTACAAGCGTTCGAGATGTGGGCTTGGAGGAAAATGTGAAGGTAGAAAAAATCCAAAATAAGCAGGTACTACGACAAATCGAAAAGAAGGTGGTTATTAAATCAGATTTTGGATGGGTCGTTTGTACTTCGTCATGAAGGATTGCTTCGAAATATTCTCGAAGGTAAACTTCAAGAAAAAATAAACCAGCCGAAGACGGGGGAAACACTTTTATAATAACTCCGCAAAAAGACACCGGATTAAAGAACTATGTCGAATTAAAAAAAAAATCTGCGGAAGACCTTAGAAGAAGGACTCTCATGATAATGGGCCAGCTTTAGGACTGTACTAATGATGATGATGGATTCAAATTACTATTATACAGTCGGTCGGCTACTTCCTGATAAGAAAAATTAAAAATTTCCACTTTTCTTACAAAAGTTTATTGTTCTCTCGACAGAGCGATTATGGAACATGTTCTTCACCCAGCGTAGGGCCCAATCTTTTTCGAATTATTTTCCTATCTTCGATTTTTAGTTTATATAGATTTTTATTTGAGTTCAAGTTTAAGCATTCGGATGCGTACTGACGATATTGTTTTATTTTAGCATTTACGGATATCAATTTTTTTATTATATATACCCGTTGTTTGTTGAAAAGACAATTCCAATTTACGTTTCCGTTCCTGCGTCGAATTTTTATCCGCAGCATTTACCTGAATCATCCCTGGTATTTTGTGTCTTCTACTCTTTATTCCATTACGAGTTTTTATTATGTTGGAAGTGTAAATTTCATCTTAGCAAAAGATACTTCCCGATTCAACCTTTGCCGCTATTATAATGCTCAGTATTTCAACTTGATGGTCAGCTTCTTCTTCCACATTTTCTGCTTATCGATGCTATGTCGTCTACGAAAGAGAAACCGTCCATCTACAAATAATTTTTCTTTCTTCCAATTGTTACTCCCTGGATTCCTTCTTGTTCTACATACTATTTCTTTTATTAAAACGCGATTGAATTATATTAACGATAGTTCATCACTTGCCTTAATCTAGTTTTCATCTTAGACGGTTCCGAATTTATTTCGAAATTTGATATTTTGCTTGCTAGTCAATCCTTAATCACTGATCGTATTGTTATTGATTTATTATTATTATTATGTTTCAAATAAAGTTCGTTAGTTTATTTTTTTTTTTAATTTACAGACTAATAAGTGCGTAATTTTTATAACACCAATTAATTTTTCCTTAAAATGTTATCTGCAACCAAAAAAGAAAACATCCCGAATGCCCCTTTGTACGTATACATATGTTTATATATGTACAGATTATATAGACTTATGTTTGTGCATATAAAAAGTATAAATAAATATCAAAATAACTTAACAACTAAATAATTGCGAATAATAACAATCGAACACATTGCGAATATAATAATATGCATTATAACAAATTACGTTTAATACGACGATGTTTGTATCTGTGTTATACATGAACATAAATTGCCTGAAATGCTAGTTGTAAATTGCCGTTATTAGTTCATTGCTAGATTGCAGTTTTGATAAACAAAAAATTCGCTAATTTAAATATATAGTCTTTACTGTATGGAAAAATATTTAACGTGTGGTGCATATCTGATATTCCGGTATAACGAGATGCATTTGAAATGCATCTTAAACATTGGTTTTTGTACAAGTTGAAGTTTCTTAAAATTAGTATATTAGATACAGAGCACTAAGCTGGACAAGAATAAGTCATTAATAGTATTATATAAAATTAATCTATTATCGATACTTAAGTAAGACTTACGTTTAACAAGCGGATAAATTGAACATGTAGCTTTATATTCCAGACTTTCATGGTTCAATTTTTTTCAATGTAAACTATGTCAATTTTTTATTACGTAACATTTCGATTAAACTCAAAAATTTAATGAAATGCGGATTAGTTATAAAAGCACACTCTAATTCGTAAATACTGTTTTCTATTGTGGTTAAATTAGATTATAATTATATATATATATATATATATATATATATGTGTGTGTGTGTGTGTATAAACGAAATGAAACTTCAAACAAAAGGTAAATCGCTTGAAAACTTTTGTTATCGAGTAGTTTATTGTTGTTACGAGATTCTTTCACAGTGGTAACATACGAAATAACTAACAATCTCTTGCAGGTAAAGCGAGGAATCCGCGACTAAGTCTTCAGGTGTAATTTAGATTTAATTTAGAACGCGTTAGTAAACGTCAGCATCTCAGTCAAAGACCATCGACCTTTTTAGTTTGGCCGCCCACCAAATATTACCGCATAATCTTCGTCTATACTAGTAACTAACTACTACTATTACTATTAGTCTTAACGGTAATGATGATGCTGTTACTAATACGACTAATACACTCTATAACAACTAATACACTCTATACGTATTGATAACGACTGAAACGAGCGTCGGAACAATTGTTTTTGCTTAAAAATTTACTTCGTTTTTAATACGGCTATATTTATCGTCTCGGCAAATGCATTGTGTTATCGTTCTGAAGCGCGCTTTGAACAGCAACACGCGCACATTTTGAATGTAATTTAACCGATTTAATGTATTTATATGCCACTTATACCGGCACGTACCTAACACACACACACATATATATATATATATATATATATATATAATATATATATATGAAAACACCGTGTGCAATAGGCTACACCCACGGTAATTCTTAAAGTAGTATAAAAAAATTTAGGCGCATATAAATATATTAATAAATAAATAATAATACTAGAACATATTTCAATAAAGAATAAATATTGGAAGAATAAAAAGTTCCCACTATTTACTCGAAAGCGGTCAAAGATTAAATAATATCAATATATTAAAAAAACATTAAAGCACCACCTTAAAATACACTGTATTCAAACTTAATAATACCGATCTATGCAGATATTGAATTAGAAACACGTCATAAGAATACGAACGAACAAATTTTAAATGACATAATTCAAAATAAATATAGCGAATTTGAAACTATGTATAGATACGGATCAATAAAAGAAGGACGGGCATGTGCCACAGCGATATATAATAAAAGTAAAAATAACGTAATCGAATCCCAACAATTTATTCATCATGCCCAGCTGAAGTAATTTGAAAGCATTAAAAACAATCGGGAATGTACAAAACAAAATTTTTTAAAATATTGACCGATACCGGTGTCAGCGATAACAATTAAAAAAGAATGCATCGCTGATAACGTAATATGCAATATATTAAATATTATTGGTAAACTTAAAAAAAATTATGATATATTTCAAATGGATACACTATCCTAAAGAGGGAAACAAGATCATGGGTAGAGAGCAGCTGGAAAAATAAATCGAAATAATAGAATAGAAAAAATTATAATACCACGGATGGAATATATATATTCCGTATAAAGCGGATAATAAATAATGAATTGTGGAAATAATGGGAAGAAATATTTTGAAAAACTGTACAGATATATATTTCAGTCACTACTAGTAAAAAAAAACATAAGTATTTTGTCTCTCCAGAATTTTTGAGGAAAATAACGAATGGGACTCTTATTTTGATGGTAAACGAAAAATTATTGTTTCATTTTACTGTCCAACATCCTGAAAGTATACTCGCTAAACAGAAAAGTAAGAATATTGTAATTTAATTAACGAAAATAATAGCTAAAATAAGAAAGCTTAAAACGTAAAAAAAAAGAAAAAAAAGTTATTATAATGAAAATTCTAAAGCCGTCTATATATATTATTTTTAATATTCGCCGGAAATTAAATTTGAATTATTCAACGCGTGACTGTTTTTCGACTTAATTGGAACTTTTAAATATCTAAATGTAGGATGAAAATTTTTTATTTCTTACGCCTAATTGTTTGAAAACTATAAATCAGTCTTGTATCTTTTAAAAATCGAAAATCTACGATATTGTTATTTAATCGGAAAGTAAAGGTTAAAAATTTAACGATTTATTCTATTTACTATACGTCCCCGATAGGTACTTTCCCATTTTATATCGGAGAAAAATTAAATAATCCGCGCGCACCTAGCGGCGAGTAATCGTATTAATAATTTTTGTCGTTTCGTTTTCCTAATAATAAAGAACGTGTAGTTTTAAAATATTATCGTTTGGTTTTTTACTATTTCTCGCTCTCGAGTATAATTTAATTTTTTAACGACATTACAAATTTGCGCGAATTTTACCGACCGTTGAAGAATTTGCGTTGTCTTTTTTGCAAGAGTGGGGTGAAATATTTTTAAATACTTTAGACATACCGTGAAATTATAACGTACTATACGTAAATAGAGACATAATAACAAATTTTTTTTCACCGTATAATTTATCAATTGTAAATAATTTACAATTATTAACGTTTTCTAAATATTTACAATTGTGAATCGACACAAACTACTAGAGATAGGGCGTTTTGCGCGTGAATTATTTTATTTTCGCGCTGATAGATAATAGGTAACGCGTGCGATAATAATATTGAATTTTTACAAAAAAAAAATAATAATAAATAAACCGAATTATATTTTTAATTCTCGATTATTTCGTACGATAATTTCGTAAATACCGTACGGCTACCCTGGCTAAATTGCGCGCTATTAAACCGCGTACGTACGTTTGGAGGACGACGTTTATCAAAATAAGCGGCACCACGCCTCGACGGTGATAGCCGGCTTTTTAGTTTGCACGCACATCCTATCATATCTGTCACGTTGATAACGTTGAACGGTCGTGTTATCGTTATTGAAATTATATTACCGTTCGTTTGTACCTATTATTTTCGAAAAATAACCGCGTTACACGAACGACTTGATTAATCGATTAATTAATTAATTAACGAATTAATAACGATAAATGATAATCGGATAATAGAAGATGCGATCGAAAACGAAATGGTGTTCTACTTACTTATTCCGGGCGTAATAATGGGCGCCCGTAACACTTAATAATTACGATTTACTATAAAAGAATTATCGGAGCGTATATAAATTTTTTTTATTTGCTTTGCTGAAAAATATATAATTATGATAAAATCCGGTGATTTCAAGTCGTTTATTTTATTAGTTTAATTCCTTTATATATATATTTTTTCGCCGCACGTTATTCGAAATGGTAAAGAAGATTAAGAAAACAAGATGGCGTAATTTAGCGGTGACCGTCGGAGTCGGTAAGTGATCTGATTTTTCTTCATATTTATCTATAAATATTCGAATGTGTATACGTGTATATAAATAAAACTTCTTGCGTATGATATTTCAATAATGAAACTTACGGGGAGGAAAACTTAATTTACGTATATTTATGAAATCTGTTCAAAAATTATACATTCGAAGTAGTTAATAAAATGATTAGAACAGATGGAAATATAATATTTCACACGTGTATATATTTAGATTTTACGTAAATATTTTTTTTTAGGATTCTATCTGCGTCTATTAAATGTTCTTTATTACGGAAATTGTTAATATTTTTTTTTGTCATTAAAAGTTTCTATAACGTATAGAGTGGACACCTAGACTGAAACGGTTAACCGAAATTTAGTGTTAACTATTGGAATGTATATTTATGATGTGTAACCTATATACATATAAAACACATCCACGCGTAGATAAGGTGTATAGTTTATACATGTATACGTATAGCAAAAAGAAAGATTATAGATAGAAAGTATAAGAAACGCGTGGACAGTTTATATAAATATTCACGAATGTTAAATGTAAATGTTTAAAAAATTCTCTTTTCGCGCCATAATATTTTCCCCGCCTTAATGAAATAAATAGGAAGGGCGTTGTTTTTTGACGTATGGGTATTAGGATACATTTATGGCGTCGGTGAAACTGGTTTCGGCATTTTAAAAATGGAAATGTGTTGCTTTTTTTTGACGGTACTTACTGTAAACATCGATAAGATAAACAAGGAATAGAAATGAAATTACGGGTTTTATTTAGTTATTCGTTTTAATATCCGAAAGCGTAAAATAACATATTTAATACAGTATTGTCGTTTATTCGACGTCTCGAGATTATTTTTAAGGCGCTATATAAATATTTTTACAATAATAAAAACATTCCAAGGGGCAAACAGATTATAATATATAAAAGTAGACAATTTAGACAATTTTATTCGAAGTTCACGCGGTGAAATATAGAGAGAAGGCAGCGAATGAAAGGAATAAAATTACGTCAAAAATTAGTAATTATTATAATTCGTATTAAAACGAAAATTATCGTAAAAATTACGGTACGTGGTAAATAATGTACGCCGCGATCAGGAGTTAGTTCAAACAGCGTAAAATAGATATTATCATTGTGTATAAAGCAGACTTGAACACTAATTTTCCTTTTTAAAAATTAATCGTATTATTTCGTAATTTGTTATCAATTTTTTTTTTTTGTATTTAGTTGATTATTTTTAATTACTTTCTCATTCCGATTTTATAATACTTTGCGTTCGATATCTCGTTTTGTCTGAATTACGCATTAAGATTAAAGTCAACGAAACTAAATGTTCGAATCAATTAACGCTCAATGGAGTAGAAATCGCTACCACAGGTAGTGTGAAATACCTTGGTGTGCACTTGGATCATAAATTGACGCGGAGAAAACACATTTACGCAAAAGCAAACAACATAAAATTTAGTAGTATGTATTGGTTAATCGGAAAAAGACATCCAAGCTTCCAATAGAAAGCAAAGTCTTATTGTATAAGGCGATCCTAAGACCTATATGGTCTTACGGGATAGAACTTTGGAGTTCGGCTAGTAATGTCATACGGTCAACCGAAGATAGAATAATGCGTTCAATCGTCGGTGCGCCATGATATACGAAAGGATTTGGAAATACCATCAATCAAAGAAGTGATCAGCAGTCATAAGGAACGATAACATTAACCACCTGGCCCATAATCTGATTGTAAACCGGTCCAGATTCGTACGCTTAAAAAGGCGTAATATTATTAACTAGCGTACGCTACAACACTGCGCCTAGGGCTTGCGTACCATTTGGAAAATATTCCAGTCGTAAGATAAGGGACACGCTCCATTAAATACATTTATTTTTCAAAGTTATCCTCGCCGCTTATTGCCTCAAATAAAGCAGATTGTGAGCTTAAAAAAAATCTCTATAGTGCGAAATATTCTTTAAACACTGATTTGTTTATCTGTTATAAAACTAATCGTATTTGATTATTTTCTATCTTAATATTTCACGTCGATCTAATTACTCTTATACGTATTCTTACTTACCGTTGTCACTTTTGCTGATCCTATATAAATACATTTTTTTTAATACGTTCTCATTTTTCTTTAAACAGAACATTTACAATGATGGTTGTGTATATATATGTGTATAATATATTTGTATATATGTGTGTATGTCTCTGTTTTATTATTAAACGAGTAATTCTTGTATAACATACACTCGACTATCTCGGAAACGGCTCTAACTAATTAACTATTCGGATGAAATTTTATACGCACCGTAATGTTGAAGAATAAGCAAACTAAGAGAAAACCCGTCTAATATCAGATTTCATCTAGATATGGGTTCTCTATTAATCTACTATTAAGTTTCGAATTGAAGGAAGACATTCTTTACTCTATATACACTCGTGCGTGTATGTGTTTGTGTTGCCTATATGTGTATATACGCGCATATAAAAGTATTTTTGTATTTGTACAGCTATTGAAATTTCTATTTTGTTATTTGTGGAGCAAAAATATGTATTGAATTAGTTTTAATTTATTAATTTTAAGTTTAACCCTTTCCTAACATAATCTAGTCTTAAATTACCACTGAAGAACATTATGTTTATGAACGCTAATTAATTTTATATATTTTCGTTGTCCTATTCTTACTGCGATCATTATTTGTTGTTACTGTTTTTTTAAAATAATTATATATTTCATTAAATAAATATATGTATGTATGTTATGTATGTATGTATAGACGTGCAAAGGACCACTAATGCGTCAAAATTAAGTATGGTACACAAATCTACACATATATCACTTCTATATACAAACAAATAAATATTTCAATCTTGCGTGTAGAAAGAATCGTCCTTTGCAAGTGTACTTATATTTAAGGGCGACAATCATGATGACAAAACATAGTCTTAACTACTACCGTTTAATATAACGTAACTTAACAAACTTAATACATGTTAAGAATATTTTAATTTAGTTTATATTTAAAAAAAAAATCATAAATCTTTATATCATCGACGGCAATGCTTGCCGGCGGATTATTATTATTATTTATTATCGTTATTACAGATTATCATTACTATTATTATTAAGAAAATACACACATTTATACACACATACATCTGCATATACAGGTTATTACCATTATTATAATTTTTATTTTTATCGTCATTATTTTTTCTTCTTATTCAATACATATTATTATTATTATTGTTTTAATTTTTATTCCATTAAAACTGCACATACATTCACTAGTCATAATCGATTATGCGTGGAAAGATATGTTCTTATTCACTTCCCCCACCTTTTTTTTTAAACATAGAGTATTCAAAAGTTAATTTTATAAGTTTGATCAGTGTGAGGCTTATTTGTGTATCAGGCTGCATGGCCGATTTCGAAATTTAATACGTTTTAACAATAATAGTACTAATAACGAAAAAAAGGCTACAAGCCATATCGTATTTATAATTCGAATGTTACATTTTATCGCGGTTATTATATTATTAATTAGATGAAAATATAAATATTTTCCTATCATTCCTACCATCCGTAATAATTCTAAATTAAATCTCGGTGAATTATTTATTAAAACTATTCGATATGTTGTACGATTCGCGTAGAAAAGAATTATTAATATCAAATTAAACGAAAATTCTTAAAATGAATGTCGGAAATTGTTTTTGGAGAATGGTTTGTTTTTAAAAGATATTACTTTATCATCGATTGACTATCAATTGCGCGTGCGCGTTGTGCTATATAATTTATATTCTTTTAAAATTTACTTAAGGAACGTCCGAAACCTTTCTAGCCCCTTTCCCGACATTATCGACAATTCGCGTCGCATTAATATCGTAAATTTTTAATTCTATCTTTTTTCTTTACAGTAGTGGTAATAGTGATGTATTTTATCGTAACATTTATTCCGGAGACTTCCTGTAACGCCCACATTATTCAATCGGGTTCGCCTACATTTTCGTAATATCTCGTCGGAACTTTTTAATAACTTTAGAACAATTTAGAACATTTATTCGAAAGAGTATAAGTTTTGAGAATAAGAATTACAATCATTACCCGGCCATTCTTCTTCATCATCTTATGTCTATTTCGAATAAGACAATCTATGTGATACATGATATAAACACGGTGGTCTTGATGCACCATCCACTTATAGGTAAGTACATATATTACACGTATATAGTTATATATTGTTAAACAAATATACACACACGCATACAATATCGGCGGTGGCTTGTAGTTAAAGAAATCTAGCGGTTGCAATTACATCTTACCCTTTCGCAACGTACACACAATTTTTTTTCACACATCACGAAGTAACATTAATAATATCAAAGTCAACAAAGTGTACTAACCTAAGTTACGGTACACGATACCTTCGGGAAAAAAAACAAAAAACAAAAAACGAAAAAACAAGATGTAACAAAAAAATATAAGAACCTTTTAAAGCCGTAATCAGGAAAACTAAAAATTATGAAGTTACATTGTCAATCTAAAGATAAAAATTGATCGTGTGCAAAATGAGTGTGTGAGGCTCTGTATTGGTGCAGTTAGAAGTACTCCGATACCGGCATTGTTGGCAGAGTGTAAGATTCCTCCGTTACAGCTGAGACGGAGTTATTTAGCATTAAAGCTCTTGATCGGTAGAATGTACATAGATCGCTTGCCGCTATACAATTTATTCTACCACATTTATTCCAACTGGCGGTTTTCAAACAGCAAAATGCCTCTGCTGGCTTCGGTTTTACCTAGGTTGGATGAATTTCAGGTGCAGACTATGCGAATTCATATATCCATCCAATTTATGTTACCTTATTCATACAATTTTGCCAATAAAATAACATTTTTCTTTCCAGAGAACTACGTCCATTGGCCTCCCCCACTGATCCGGGCTACATTTAATAGTATTATCGCTGAAAATTTTCCTACGCATATCCTTGTTTATACAGATGGATCGAAGTCATCTCAGGGAACTGGTGCAGCAGTTTATATCCCTTCTCTTAATATTAGCAGTGCATACAAATTATCTGATCTCTGTTCCTCATTTACAGCTGAGTGTGTGGCAGTATTTCTTTCTTTGTCGTCCTTAATTGATGCGAATCTTCCAGGTAATTATCTCGTTGTTACCGACTCACGGAGTATTTTAAAGGCTATTGAATGCAAAGGGAAGGTGTCAGATTCATTGATTTCAGCCATCTTGTTGAAACTTAATCAGCTGGAAAACCTCAGTATATTTGTGTCATTCTTGTGGGTACCGGGACATCGAGGAGTCCCCGACAATGAAATGGTAGATGCAATAGCTAAAAGGGGTTCTTCTAGTGGTGTTTTATTCTCTTCAGTTTCTTCTCGTGACGTCGTTCACTTTACACAGTCTGTTCATAAAAAGCTCTGGGATCAGACATATATGGAGTGCATACAGCGGTCGCCTCTTACTGCGTATTATCAGCTGCAGCCGTCTCTCCCTAGGTTCCCATGGTTCTACGTTTTCAAAAACATCAAGCGGAGAGGAATTGTGCTTATCAGCAGATTGCGGTTTGGGCATTGCTTGTTGCCTGACCGCCTGTTCGTTATGCAGCTTAGAGATAATTCGTATTGTCCTCTATATGCTGGTCGTGTAGTCTGCAACCCTGATCACGTGTTCTTCGAATGTCCTTCATTAACAGCATTACGTTCTGAACTGTATCTCAAATTACTTTACACATCTCGTGGTGGTCCTCTTTATAATGTAATGTCCCTTCTGCATGTTGAGAATCTAGATTTATTCCCGGACATAGCGACTTTTCTCGAGAAGTTGTCCGAGTTCATAAGAATATGAGTTAGTGATTATTACAACTCCACGTTAGGTAAGCTGTAAAGGCATCCCCATTAAAAAAAAAAAAAAATAAAAAAAAAAAAGATAAAAATTTGTAATATTAAATCGAAATATATTTAAAATTGATTTCCGCACGAATAAGCGCGACAATTAAAAAAGTATAAAACCTTTTAAAATACTAAAACGAAACAATTCGATGGTTAAGTAATCTTAATTTTTCATAATTTACACAAATGCTCCGAAAATGAAACGATTAATTGTCGTACAAATAATAAGCTTCAGTAAGGAAAAAATTCTGCATATATTAAGATCGGTCGGTAATAATATGAACAACATAACCTGCAGAGAGACAATGAAACAGTTCACAAGCTGAAATGTACCCAGTAAAAGAAAGAAACACCAATAGGAATTCGAAGGAGAAAAACTAATCTAGGCTTGTTCGTTTGTTAGGCGATAGTATGCGCACGTAACCGTACCCACGTGTTCTGAACAACACAACGAGAAACCCCTATTATTGTGCCAGCAGTCGCTAATCAGTATACACCCGTAATAGCATTATTGCATTAGACGTAAAACGACTATATATCGCTGTACAAAGCTTTGCAACGCCTTCTTCAGGTTGTATCGAGCGTGCAACCGCCAACCGTTGTAACTAGGCATTTCAAAGTACCTTTTTAAAATAATTTTTACTTTTTAATATATTCTACGAAAATATGATTAAAATTCACTTTTGTTTAATCTCCATAACATAATTAGTACGTTTAACTTCATTAATTTTTATGATGTTCTGGATATTTTTGGTGGTTGTGCAACCTTTATGTACAAACCGCCACTGACATACATATATATATATATATATATATATATATATATATAACGTATATGTGAGCGTATGCACCTATTCATGTATACATGATTGGGCTTATACACATGTACATGTAATATATATATATATATATATAATTGTATGTATCCATAATTATCGCAGTACTCATTATTTTATGAATGTCACTGTATCTCGTGTACCGAGTTGAAAAATCTCCATTTCTCTGACGGTTATTTATTATTCGAAAATTAAAGTTGACTGGTGACGTCTTACCAGCGTTGGTTTAATTTGAAATAATGTTGGACATTTATATTCACCTAAATGTTCTGTTTGGAACCAATGTCATTCACATCCAATATTTAACGGCTGCGGTCGAATATAATCATTTTTGCCATTTTACTCTCGTTGACGTCAGTTTGCCGTCTGTTTTAACGATAATAATCGAACGTTTAAAGGGGTTTCGCTTCGTGCTAATGATGACTTTTTTATATTAGATACATTACCTTTTCCGTTGCTATTTTATGGGAAATTCCCGAGTCATAACGTTTTTCAAAGAAAGTTTTTGTATCAATCGCAAACCGCGGTTTATTCGGGCGTTAGGATTCCTTATTCCGTATTATGTATACACATTAATAAGTATAGAGGTGTGTCTGAAAAATAATTTGTACAACTCGGATTATGCAGTTAATTTTAGTACGTGAAAAAAAAAGCATTATTAGAGTAATGAATTACGATCATCATTAATTTTTTACAATTTATTTACGTTACCTATAATATCTCATCACCGTCATCATCATAGTCGTTTCTCTTGACTCATTCTATTCCGATCTCTGGCTTGCTTTATAATCTCTTTTAGGTTATTACACGTTGAGTTGGGCCGTGGTATAAATTCCGATCTTTTTTCTTCCTTCGATAGGTTTTTTAATTTTTAACATGTACCGCCAGCGTGAATATTACGTTTTCTCGTATTTTACGCGCTATGTATATCAGTTTTTTTTTTCCTGAATATCTTTCACTAAAACTGTTTCTTTTTTCCTATTTTTGCGAGTACTATAATCGGCCCGTGATATCTTTCACAGTTTTCGATAACATGAAAATTCAAATGCAGATATCTTCGTTTCACATTCAACGGTCCTCGGTTTCGCATGTGTATTTTTGATACTGTCAGTATGTAGCATCGCAATATCCTTTTCCCGAGTTTCAAACTCGTTTTTTGATTTACGAATACTCTCTGCTCGAGAGTTAGTAAATGCTTTCTTACGCCAATTCTTGTCCTTATTTGCCATCATTACTTATCAGAGCTCCTAATATATTGGTTTACTTCTTTCGGTGTTTGTACTCCTATATATTTATATTTACTTTTTCGTCGTCATTTCTCGCGAATTTCGTCACATTTGTTTTCTTAGTATTAATTTTCATCTCGTATTTTAAACCGGGGGGTAATTTATTTGGTTCAGAATTTTTCTGCTCATCCGCATACCTTATTGCGATTATTATTTCCAGGCCTATTTTATTAATTCCCGTCTCTTTCACAATCTCTTTTGCATATATATATTGTATGATGTTAGTGACAGAAGGGGACATGCTTGCCTTATCCTTCTTTCAATGTTACATTTTTCTTTCGAATATTCCGTTCCGATTTGTTGCAAGTTCTTAATTATTCTTATACATCTTTATCGTCTATATTGTATTTCCTCAGGATTTTAATCATTTTTTCATGGTTAACGCTATCGAGAACGCTTTTTCGTAAACGTCCCTATTTGCATTTAGCGTTGTTTGAACGACGACCTTTAATAAAGAAATCGCGTCTCGAGTTCCTTTTTTCGCTACAAAGCCATACTTTGTTTTACTTAGGTTGTTATCCAATTTCCGTTCGATTCTGGTACGAATAATCGTCAACAATAATTTAAGCGCGTGACTCGTAATAGTCGAACAACTTTTCTTCGGTATTGGCACAAAATTTACACTTATAAAATCATCAGACAACGTAGTACCGTCTGTGTAGATGTTGTTAATTCAAAAGCTCTCGTTCACATCTTGGTGTAATATGCTTAATCAAATCCACCGATATTAAAGTATTCTGTTGTTTTGTTTCTTTTGACTCTTTTTATGCTGTTTTCTAATTCCCAAAATTTCTGTTTTTGGTACCGTTCCAGTTGTTGTAATATCAACTTGATTTTCCATCCTTCTCTTTTACATACGCTGTGCCGCTTCTTTTCTTTTTATGAATCGTCATCGTTTGTTTTATTCTGGCATGTAGTTTTCTATCGTTGCATTTGACTTCAAGCTCTTTTATGTCCTTACATTTCTCATCGTACCGATTACTTTTAGCTTGCGATACTCAATACTAGATCTTCCTTTAGTTCTTAAATCTATCGTATCTAATATTTCTTCTACATGTTGAGAATCTAGATTTATTCCCGGACATAGCGACTTTTCTCGAGAAGTTGTCCGAGTTCATAAGAATATGAGTTAGTGATTATTACGGCTCCACGTTGGGTAAGCTGTAAAGGCATCCCCATTAAAAAAAAAAAAAAAAAAAAAAAAAAATATTTCTTGTGTATCAACGGCTTGTGTTCGCGCTCTCATTTCATTGGTAGTGTGGTTTTTACCTTCGTGCTTCCACGTGGTCCGCATGTTTTCAATATCCTCATTTTAATTTAGACTGATATTGTTTCTCCAGTTCCTTTTGAAACTTCTATTGTACGCTTTTTGATTTAATTTCATCGATATCTAGCTGTTAAAATGTATTTTTTTTTTCTCCTTTAGACTTTTCAAGGCTTTTTCATATCTTGCAGCCAGTAGCTGGTGGCGAATCTTGAAAACAAAAGCTAAACTTGGACTTAACTGTTTCAAGCACCAGAATACACAGTAAAATATTGGCCGGTCATGCATAAATTTTTTTTTTTTTTGGAACAACATTTTCATTCAAACTGGTACTGTAGAATTCGCTAAGGACGTCTTCTCTGCGAGGCATTTGTTCTTTCTCAATATCTTACTGGCTGCAAGAAAATACGTGACACGGTTAGATTTTGTATGAAAAAATATATAGATGATCCAGAAATCGTACCACCACTGTAATTAAAAGTACGGTACAACGGATGTAACAGTGTGCTAGAGTTAAGCTGACGCAAGAAAAATTTGAAGTTGTGTACTTGTTGGAAAAGTCAAAAACAACACACACACACATATATTTATATACATCGTGATGAATACCCGTACACATATATTCAAAAGATATGTATATATACATTAGTGTGCGTGTGTGCGTGTATATATGTATGTATGAAAACGGGGAAATATATTAGTTGTATGTATTCCACTGTTCACATCTATAAAGCGTCATTATAATAATCATGTATGTTGAAGATCAACTTACTTCTATTATTAACAAAGCTCATCAAAAATGCTGATAAGTACACCGTGACAAAAAAAAAATATTATCATTATTATTATTATTGATTAGGACGTTATGGCGTTTTATATAATTACACGTGTATGTATGTACAGGAACTCATAGCCCGATGTAGTTCGAACGATTAAATTAACAGAAATAAGTATATACCTTAAAAGACACAGGTAACCTAATTTAGGATGGAGGGGAAATATTCAATTCCCCGGTCATGTTTTGTACTTTTGTACTTCAACTAAACGGACTGTGTCGTATAATTACAACTCGTTTTCCGTATACGACGATTAATAATGGCCTTGAAAAATAATATCTTTGTGGCTACCCTAAATTATTATTATTTAAATATATATATATTTGCGTATTTTTATATAATACAAAATGTTCCTTTCGGTAATCTCGCTATAATGATAGACGGAAATTTTATATAACGGCTTATCCGAGGTATACGGGCTTATTAGCTTTTATAGAAATATTCGCACACTTTTGTTGTGACTATTGAAAAGTTTTCTGGGTAGACCCACTTTTTTTTTTTATATAGGGTGATATTCTATACACGACGGGATATGACACCCGCACAAAAATGTAATACTAAAATTTTTCCAATCGTACAGAATACTGTACTATCTCTAGCAATTCCTACTTGCTATACATACATATATATATATATATATATATATATATATATATATATATGATTTATCACGTTCATTATTAAAAATTAATCTGTCATTATTGTGCATATATTTTCAAAAAGGTCATTAAACATATTATTGTTGCTAATATAATTTAATTCTATATTTGCACATCTCTTATTTGATACAATTCAATTTATACTTTTATCTGGCTACTCCTGAGTGAAAACGTTCTTCAAATTTCGGTGTACTGCGTTTTTTGTACAACCGTTATATTTCCCTGCTACTTTTGATATATTTTAACGCTAAAATGGCAAATGTACTGCGTTGCCAGGTCGCGGATCCCCCTGTTTTGGGAATTTTTGAGCTATATGGTGTTAAAATTGGAGTAGAGTTTTTACAATTAACAGTACAGGGGTTTTTGAGGTTACTCGCATAAACTAAGTTTAGAACTAGATTTTTATTTAGTTATAAAATTTTTAATCTTTTTGAAAATATGTGTAAAAAGTTTACCGGTGAAATGTATGACGTAAGTAATGGACAACGATGTTGATGATATTTTACAATCAATAGATATATAATATTTATTAAACTTTTTTTCTGCACTAATAAGATTGTAATCGTTCTTTGTTTTTATGTAATAATTATTATGTCTAATAAAAAATAAATACTTAAACATTTTTACAGTCAATGATGGTTCTTTGTTTTTAGGTAATAATTTTTAAGCGCGGTAATATTTGAAAATTTAGAGGGGCATTTTCTGAAAAACATGCGTATTTTAGGTTTTTGTTTTCTATTCGTTGGGGTGGGGGAATACATCTCACATGGCAACACTGCAAATGTACTACCTAAAAGACGAAGGATAATTCTTTTTTTTTAATCATTACGCCCATATTTTCTAACGTGATTGAATATTTTCGAAATGTTTAAAAATTCGTATAAATTAAAATTAATGAATTATCAATACTTGGGATTTCCCACGAAATGGCGCGGACTTTATTAATAGTTAATTCGGTAATATTACGTAATATGTTTGTACATTTATTTGAAGAACGAGATTCAACTTTTATTCCTCCGCTTTACAAGTTTTACGCAGTACATAAAATCGATTTTAACTCACCGTCCAGGTATCGTTATTATTGTCGCTCGTCACTTTTTTTTTTTACAGTCACTATTATGTACTCACCTGTCAATATGTAATATACGTACTAAGATATATCCGATAATTTGTATTTTCATCGATATATTTATTAAAAATAATCCCTCTGTCGGAGATGTCTAGCAGTCACAAATAGGAAGTGAATTATAAAATATTTAAAATTGGTATTAATTTTTCCTGGTAGTATATATTTTGATATATGCATATTTTTATGTAATAAATAAATTCTGATTTTGATAAAAGATACTCTCTTAATAAGAAATAAAAACGGCGCAGTTAAAAAGCGTACAGCATATATTGAAAGTTGCGTCATACTTTCGTTGCCCTGATAAACTTTTAGCCTCGCCTTTTTTTCTACATCTACGTTGCTGTCGCTGGTGTCATTGGCACGTTTTCGTATATATACATAATGTGCGCACACATGTCCATATTTATACACCGACACACACACACACACGTGTATATATATATATATATATAAAGTGAGAGAGAAATAAATTGATGGAATTATACATTCATTTACAATTTAGTTTAGTTCAATTGGGTGAAGGCTGATAGTGTTATATTTTACTTTAAATGCGTAAACAAATTAAACACATCTAAAAAATTACTCGAAGCCTTGCGTGGGGTGAAAAAAGAATTTGTTTTCTTCGTTGACCGTGCATAAGGATGCGTACCAAAAATTAAATTATATTTTCGAGAATCTGTCGGAACAGTTGAAAAATATAAAATAAGGTGTGTTTAAAAAATGTTCGACGATTAATAATTACATATTTTCTCGGATATAATGTAAGAAATTCGTAGTATACTTTTAATTGTCGTCTAATGACGGTAAGCCACATATCACGGTTAATCTGCGTTTAGGTAAATATTCGAAATTTGCGAAATATTTGTCTATATGCTGTTCCGCGCTACGTCGAAGATATCCAAATATGCATTTCGTTACAGTCATCAATATTTTTGTCGAACAACACTAACTAGTAAATTAGAAATATCGGTCGGACGATAAGCTCGTTTTGCAAAATTATCTTCAATACGTTTGTAATTATTCGCACACCCCATATCGTCTTATATCGCACGCAAATGTCGAAAATTCAAAATCGGTTATCTTACTGAAAAATTCGATTTTTCAAGATCGTTATATATTGTTAATAAATTATAAATCGTATTCTGATTGCCACGCATTATTCTGATTCGATTGTATAATGTTACATTCTCCTATGTTCTTGGGTCCAAGACAAAATTACACAACAGAAGAACCAATTAGGAAGAATTTAAACAAATAGTTGATGAATTTACCAACTTAAATGTAAGACTTATAAAGTGCTTTGCAGAATTTTATTGTACTCCTACTACAGAAAGCAGCATGGGCGAGTACGCCGGATGAATCGATGAGCTCCCCAGTTATAATACTACCCAACAGAAATTCTAAATCAGGTAGCTAAGGAAAAGGAATTAAAGAAGCAATGGCAAACAAATAGAGATCCACTCATAAAAAGGAAGCTCAATAAACAAACAAGGATAGTAAACAATTTATTACTCAAACTAAAGAATGAGATATAACTTCATTATCCCCACAATCGCTAGAATATACATTGTGGAAAGCTACACGTACCCTAAAAAGACCGAACGAACCTGTACACCCAATAAGAAAGTCAGATAATTCATGGGCTCACAGTGATAAAGAAAATACTGATGAACTTGTTAAATATTTCGCTACAGTTTTCACATCTTGGTCATGAAAACCTACCAGTTAATTCATATAATATGGATGTAAGCTTACCAATAAAGCCTTGCTCCCTAAAACAAAATAAAACAACTGCTGTTAAAAACATGAACCCCAAAAAGGCCCCAGGTTATGACCTGATAACAGCAAATAACTACCACGTAAAGGACTAGTTATGCTGACGTACATATTTAATGCTATAATACGACTTACTATTTCCTGCAGCTCAAGTTTTCGCAAATAATGGTGTTAAAAAAACAGGCAAACCTCCTACAGAAATGATCTGATACAGACCGATCGCCCTGTTACCTATAATTTCTAAACTTTTTGAAAAACTGATATTGAAAAGATTAAATGAAATTCTAGAAATTAAATAGTGCCTTCGAGGTAACCAATATGGTTTTAGAATCCAGCATTCTACCATCCAGCAAGTCCATCGAGTGGTGAAAAAAATAGAAAGTAGTTTAGAGGAAAATAAAGTATGCGATTCGGTATTCCTAGAAGTCAGCCAGGCTTTTAACAAGGTATGGCATAAATGTCTACTGCATAAACTGCGAATTATATTGCCATATCAGTACTACAAATTACTTAGTTCATTTTTAAAAGAAAAATATTTTCAGATTAAATTAGGAGATGAGGTATCTAACATACAAGCCATACTTGCTGGAGTCGCAGAAGGAAGTGTGTTAGGACCGTTCCTCTACTTAATGTATACAGCAGATCTTGCAGTAAGCTTGGTAGCCACCTTCGAAAATGATACTGTTATATTTTGCGACAGTCAATGCTCGGAAGAAGCTAATAAAAACCTTCAAAGCTCATTAAATGAAGTAACAGCAGGAGCGAAGAATGGCGAATAAAGATCAATGAAAACAAATCCAAAAGAGTAATATTTACCAATAGAAAAATTGTTCCTAAAAGCATTACCATCAATCGAAAAGCAGTGCCGATAAGCGATTGTGCCAGATACCTTGGGCAAGTTAACATGGAAAAAACATATTCAAACTAAAACTAATGAATTAAATATAAAAGTTCGCCAAATAAAAGGTAGAAAATTAAAGCTACATTTGGATAATAAAATCACCATATACAAACAAATACTTGCTCTTGTTTGGAGATACCGGTGTTAAATATGGGGCTGCAGTGCTAGAACAAATATAACACTAATGCAGCGATTCCAGAATAAAACTACGAACCATTGCAAATGCGCCATGGTTTGCAACAAATAAAACTTAACATCGTGACCTACATGTTCCATATGTTGTTGATGTGATAAAACATGGCGCAATAAAACACGCAACGAAGTTACATGATCACCCCAACTGGACAGCAATCAATTTTCTGGATTACTCATCAGAGCTGCGAAGGTTGCAGAGGGTCAAACCATTGGACTTGATCAAATAAATCAAATTTGTACATTCTAGGCCACTTTCAATGCAAGGAGTGTCGCCTCAAGTAACTGCAGATATCATATTCACTATTGATAGCATTAGCTAGGTATAGAGGGGGGAAAATTCTCCTATGTTCTGTTATATATTGAAAGCGGTAACGGACGAAAATTTTTTGTTCTTAATTAAAAATGCAGTAATTTTAGCATATATCGCGATATGCCCATATGAACCCACTGCTGTCTGTAGCCATTTCCCAAACTTTTCCGGCCTTTCTTGTCTGGTTCGGATCCATTTGATTTCTGGTCACTTAACAACATCATCTTGCCATCTGGCCATGACGCGGGCTGCCAATTGGCTATCACTGTAATATCCGCGCAGTCCATCTTTCGTGATCTTGTCTTGCCAAATGCCCGGCGCATTTCCATTTTAGTCTGGCAATCCGCTCTACTGCGACTATCAATTTCGCCTGTTCCCTAATCCATGTAACCGTCTTGCGATCATTGAGCCAGATTGAAAGGATAATTCTTTCGTGACCTTTGGATTTTTCTAATTATTCTACCTGTCTCGTTAGTAGGACTCTACGTTTCAGCTCCGTATGTCAAGACTGGCATCACACATTGATTATAGCTTACATTTAAGGCTATTCGGTATTTCTCTATTTCTAAAAATGTTTCCTAATTTCCCAAATGCCATTCAGGCGAGCGTTCTTCTTTTAGTTTCCAGCTGCATTATATTGTTCTTATTATATATATATAAATGATCATGCTATGGTCGTTATATGATACAGATGTTAAATAAGACTGAATTATAAGTTTATTGTGGAAAAAACTAAATTCCTAGCAGATATTAAAACCTCTTAAGAGTTAATAAATTTAAATAAATGCAAAAATTAATATCGCAAAATACGTCAGAGAAAAACTGTCGATCGAATATAAAAGCAGTTGAATGAAAAGCTGCTTCTTACTGAACGGAAGAAATATATAATATACATAAAAATACCTACCAATAAATACTGAAACTAAGATGCTACATAACAGTGATCGAACCTGTGGCGTTATATGTCTCTGAAAGTCTAGTAATGAACAGGGTAGAACTGAATGAGCAACTTAAAAACGGAGAAAGGAAACTAAGATGGATTGGATTTATTAAGAGCGGTGAAATAATTGATACTAGATGAAAGTGTTTAGACCGTTCGAGAAATTGATCGATCATATTAGGATTAGCAGAGATAGTGGATAAAGGCCGGTTTATTTAATTAGAGTGAAGGACGGAATGTTTGTAGAATTATGAACAACAGTTATAGATTGTTGGCTGCAGTTGCAATGGGGCGTCCCTTAGATCTAGGATACGTTTGCGAGTAAAAATTGTATACCCGATGCGGATTAGAACTACTTCATCGCAGCACGATGATTCTATCGATAATTAATTATAGATGTAATCTTATGCAAAACTAAATATGCGAATGTTGCGTACTAAAGAGAAGTATTAGCTCCCATAGTTTATGAAAGCTAATTCTCGACGCGTGTAATGATAAATGGGATCTTTTGAACATTCTAAGAAACTGTTTTATTTTTTTCACGATTTTATATCAAATCTTAACTTTTTTTTTTTTTTATCGTATTCGAGTAGAATAATATTGTATCAATTCCTAAATTGGTAGAAAGTACAGTCTTAAAATAAATGCGAAAAAGACCAAATGGATACCTGTAAGTAGAAATAATATTCGAAATAAACCAATCAAAATTGATGGGGGAAAAATAGAAAAGGTGGATAAATTCAAATACTTTGGATGTCTGATAACGGACGACTTGGATGCGGATACGAAACAAAAACGAGATGCGGATACACGAAAACGATCTTCAACAAAATGAAAAAGTTACTATGCGGTAGAACTCTCAATTTGAAAACTCGCCAGAAGCTGGTCCAATGTTATATTTACTATATACTATTAAAACAGTAGAAGAGATTAGAAGCTATTGAGATGTGGATTCATAGAAGAATGATGCGAATATCACGGACCGAAAAGGTATCAAATATAAAAGTACTAGAATTAACAAATTCTAAACGTATGCTACGGGATATGATATGGAGCAGGAAAATAAAATATTTCGGTCATTTGGCCAGAGGAGAAGAATATGGGCTATTAAAAATCATACTTCAAGCGAAGATTAACGGTAAAAGAAGACCAGGCAGGAGGAAAACTGAATGGATAGACAACATAAAGCAGCATACTGGAGTTCACTCAATACAACAGTTGTAGATTATTGTGATGCCTACGTCCAGTAATGGATACGACACTTAGAAGAAGAATCAATTTCTAATGTTTCAAATAGTACTCTTTGTATATAGAATCGTAATATGTTGTATTAGAGAATGGATCAACTTGTTTCAAATCGAAATATTTTCTGGCAGTAAATCTGTGAACAATTGATTACACTAAGACAGTTACGTTGTATAGTGCACGCCGTTCGTACGAAGACAATCATCATAGTTGTATTTTTCGTTGCCGAACGTCATGACTAACTATTTCACGTTTAGAATTATTTTCGGTGAAAACCACGTCCTGATTGTTCAAAAAACTTAACGTTTCGAATGGGCTTACACCACTCATCATCAGAAACGAACTAAACCACAAACCCTTGAGTTATTTCCTTTTATAGGCACTTCTCAATCGAAACTTAATATTTCCAGGGCTGTGATTGGTCCTACCGTCAGCTGATACATCACCTGATATTACTGTATGGTGATTGGTCAATTCTTCTGTATTCATTATATTTCCAAGGCTATGATTGGTCCTACTATCAGATGATATTCCTGTATTGTGATTGGTTAATTTATGGGCGTAAGAAATTAGAAGAATTTCAAACAAGTTTAAATAATATCCATCCTAATATCAAGTTTACCATGGAAGAGGAGAATAATGGTGTTTTACCTTTCTTAGATGTTCTAGTAAAAAGAAACATAGATGGCACATGGTCAACTAGTGTGTATCGAAAAAGTACACACACTGGATTATACATACATAAAAATTCACACCACAACCCAAGTCAAAAATTGGGTGTTTTCAAAACTTTAACAGTGAGAGCCCAGCGTTTATGTGACAGCAGTAGTATTGAAAATGAACTGGTTAATCTTAAGCAGACTATGATCAACAATGGGTACAGTATAAAATAGTCTGAGAGATATATTAATAAATTTAGTACAACATCTAGAAAAAAACAGGCGGAAAACAAAGAAGAATATAGAGCAAGCATAAAGTTACCTTACATTATGGGAACAACAGATAAGATTGCCAGAGTGTTACAAAAAAACAGTATAAGAACAGTATTTGACACCTATAAAAAGATAAAGAACCTGTTAAATAATAATAAAGATAAAATTCCCGATGGTCATACTGCTGGCGTGTATAAAATTCCTTGTTCGTGTGGAAAAAACTACATTGGACAAACTGGAAGGTCTATTAATACACGCATTAAAGAGCATGCTGCAGATTGTAAATATAAACGCATAAGTAAATCAGCAGTAGCAGAACATCTAATTACAGCGGGTCACTCTATAGACTTCGAGGAGAGGAAGGTATTGGTAAAGGAGCAAAAATATGGGAAGCGAATTGTCCAAGAGGCTATTGAAATAGAAAAGCATAATAATTTCAACAGAGAAGATGGATTTCGGCTACCTGATGCTTGGAAACCAGTATTACTTAACAATAGAGAAAAATTAAAATACCCTACTGAAGTGGCCAACCAACCATTGATTACAGAAGTACCAACCAATCACAATACAGGAATATCAGGTGATGAATCAGCCGATGGTAGGACCAATCATAGCCCTGAAAATATAATTACTACTGACAAATTAACCAATCACAATACAGGAATATCATCTGATAGTAGGACCAATCATAGCCTTGGAAATATAATGAATACAGAAGAATTGACCAATCACCATACAGTAATATCAGGTGATGTATCAGCTGACGGTAGGACCAATCACAGCCCTGGAAATATTAAGTTTCGATTGAGAAGTGCCTATAAAAGGAAATAACTCAAGGGTTTGTGGTTTAGTTCGTTTCTGATGATGAGTGGTGTAAGCCCATTCGAAACGTTAAGTTTTTTGAACAATCAGGACGTGGTTTTCACCGAAAATAATTCTAGACGTATGGAAAACAACCACGAAAGTTTTAATAAATATATATTTCACGTTTATTTTCAAGTACAAAATGGGCTAGCATTCAAGGCGCATTAGTTGTATGCAACGCAGATGCACGCGCATACGATGTACGGGTTAGACTACCGCTGCCTTCTTCGTAATAATTAAGAGTTACGTGATGATGGAAAACTTTGATGTCGCGAGTTGGTTTCGAGTACTTAAATATATAAAGAGAATGGATTTCTAAAAAGATGGTTCCGGTAAAGTAACTAATACATTTCAGAAATAGAAGGACAATACTGGGAACAACTTGCAACTCAGAAAAAACAACGAAAAATCGAATATTTCAGAAATATCGTTTTCTGAAAAAACCATAATGATCGCTTGTACAAGTTTCGACAATATCCGTGAAATTCAGTTTTCTTCCTACAGACTTAAGGTCCATTCACACATTTCCGGTTCCAATCCGTTCCGGTTCAGTTCAGTTTCATTGGTGTCCGTGATATTAAGTATCATCTGTTCATACATATCCGTAAATACGGAAGTATCTGTTGACAGAAATCTGAATGTACATATTCTAGAATTTCTAGTTAAAAATTAAAATGTCATATGTTAATATCAAATGTTCACACAAATAATACAAATTTTAAAGTAAAGCCGGTGTGCAGTCAAAATATATCAGAAACATTCAATTTCTTACATTAAACCAAATACTTCATTTTAAACAAACGTCCATATACTTTTAATGGGACAAATTATACGAAATTTCATTTTTTCAAACGAGTTCTATTAATTTTTCTGTATCCATTCTCAACTACAAACAAAAACACTGATCCGGTAAACATAAAAATATCGGAAGCAACGATATTGAATTTTAACGGAAGGTGTACTGAACTAACACTGACGGTAAACCGGATCGTTAAACCGGAACAGTGCGAACATTCTAACCAAATTACTCTAAATAATATTTTATTTCACTGATGTTGTTTCGATTTGTCGGACTGGAACGGATCGGTGACGGAAATGTGTGAATTGGCCTTTAGTCTGTGATTTCACTCGAATAGTATAATACATAATTTATCGATAACACACGGATATGTATGTATGTTTATATTTCTATATATTTTATAAATGTAGAGTACTCGTATTAGGGACTAATTTCAATTTGATAATAAGTTATTGCTAAATCATATAAAACTGCTTAATTTGGCGAACAATATAGACAACAAAAAAAAAATCAATTGAAAATTAGTTAAATCGCTAATATTTATTTTCTTAAAGAAAACACAAAGTTTTCGGCATTTACGTCATTATCAAGTGAACCATTTTAAAACATCAAAATTTTAAAAATATAAAATTTTTAATATTTATTTTCATTTTACTTGTAAAATTGTGTTTTTTAAAAAAATTTTTGCGTTTGTATATTTTTATATTTTATATTTTATTTTTGGACATCATACGTCGCAACAGTTAATGAAAAATTTAAAATTCCACCAGTACACAACTTTTACAGAATCCGGAAAATAGTATTGAAGAAAAAATTAATATAAAAAAACAAAATTAATAAACAAATATATTGATATTAAATTTCAACAAATCAAAAAATAGATAGAACAGAAGCAGACACCATTTTTGGATCATATTTTCACAATCACCATCGCATATTTTTAAGTAATTATATTTAATTTATATTTTTAAAATTTTGACGTTTTAAAATGGTTCACTTGATAATGGCGTAAATGCCGAAAAGCTTTGTGTTTTCTTTAAGAAAATAAATATTAGTGATTTAACTAATTTTCAATTGATTTTTTATAAAAAATCACTACATTCCACATTATAAAAAATTAAAATATAGACAACGACAAAACAAATAGTTAAAACCACTAAATTTTCATATATAGAAACTTTTCGGATATTAAACGATTATCGAGTAGATGTAAAAATAAACTTAATATAGCGATTTAACATAAAAGGAAAAAACGAAAAATGAAATAAAATGTAAGAAAATACCTAATTTAAAAGTATAATTTTACCACATTCGCTATCAGATTATTTTATAAAAATAAGTGTATTTTTAAGTTATTTTTGACAAAATATTGCGTATCTAAATTATGTATTTTCTTACATTTTATTTAATTTTTTTTTTATCTTTCTTTTACATCAGATTGTATATACTGTATTTTTAAAAATAAACAAGAAAAAAATAAGTTAAAATCACTCAATATTTTTTTTATTCATGAAAAATCGCAAACCTTTTCGTCTCTTAGGTCATTATCAAGTGAATATTTAAAAAATAAAAAATATTAATAAAACAATCTGACAGTGAATTCAGTTTTTATGAATTGTAATCCTAAATTAATATTTTTTCATTTTATATTTTTTATTTTTTAAATATTCACTCGATAATGACCTAACAACCGAAAAGCTTTGTAATTTTTCATAAAGAAAAAAAAATTTATTTTAAGTTAATTTTTTGTCGTTTATTATAATAAGAATCCCACATTATTTCAAATTATGTATTTTTTATGTCTACTTGGTAATGGCTTAATAGCCGAAATGTTTTTGTCGTTTTTTTATATGTAAAAATTTGATTCCTTTTAACTACTTTTTTGTTGTTTATTTAATTTTTTTTTAAAAAAGAACACTATATTTTACATTTTTCAAAATAATTCCGATTATTATTAGGTATTAAAAATTATTAGCTCTCGTTTTCATTCATTTTGACAGTGTTTGCCCGTTTTAATCGCAAACTTTCCAACATATCGACCCTATACTTTTCGATAGGATTTAATGTTTACGTAATATGACTTCTAGGATGAATCCGTTTGATGATTATTTATATATACTTCGCTATACGTGACATACAAGATGCGATTTTAATTTTTTACACCTACGACGATATTATTTTATCCCGTTATTTGGAAACGGTAATATATTTTATCCTCGTATTTTATACTGGATATGTTTATTTATTGGGATTTATATATATATATATATATATGCACACGTATATACTTTTATACGCTTGTGATAAGTGAGTGCGGGTGAGTATCATTAATATGTGAACTAGTTTTTTGAAGACAACGCTACTCAGGTATAGCTGTTTTCTCCGTGGTACTTTCTTCTTCTTCTTCTTGGGAGCCAACGATCGAATTTTCGTTTGTCCTCTATTCGTCCTTCTGTCTCGTTTGGTTATGAAGCTTCGTGACAATGTACGTGTAACCGGGTACTACTGATTAATTTATTTCGGCCAATTCTGACCTTTAATCCGTTTCGCATGCGAGTATATTAATCAGGTCGTTCACGCATATGCTACGATATATGATGATTTTTTTCTTAAATTTTAATAGTCACACATTATAGATTTTTTACGCAAATTTATAAATTTTTATTTAAACTGGAGGAGGTAAAAATATAAAGTAATATTTCGTGTATATAATACTGATTCCAGATAATTTTTCATGAATATTTTTAGAAACGTCCTATGTCAACTAAATGCCTCTTTTAAAAAAAATATATAAATCTTTTAACATTCATATATCGTATAGAGAATGCTGGAACTGAAAAAAAAAGTCTTATAATTTTTTTTATAACCGGGCTTCCGTCCAGTTTACCCGTATTCATATAGTGTTTGATATTTTAAAATGAATAGGAAGGAACTATTTATAATGCGAATATAAAGTAAAAGGACTAAAAGGAGTATGTAAAGATTAGTAAGTTTAGATATTGATATCAGAGTTTACAATATAGGAAATGACCAATGGTACGTGGATATTTTGAAGAGCTAAGACGAATGCAATATTTATAGGAAATATTAGGAACAAGAAAAACTTGAAAAAAATCTACACACAATTTACTATAATAGGGACATTCGAGGTTAACATGGTGCGCATCGGCCTCTAAACTGGTATCCATAGGATGTGAGCAATTAGTAGAACTAACAAGTTTCAACTTATGTAGCGAAGCAGGAAGGCGACTACTGTAGAGTCTGTGTCGACAAATTGTAGTAATAAAACTCCGCAACTTAATCGTTTCAAGTTTATTATTTATTACAGGACCATGAGGGTTGGATAGATATATAATGCTTTGCTATAAATGGATCGGACCACAGGTTTTTACGAGTACTCCTTATGGGTACAAATGTAATGTACGTTAGGAGATCAATAGGAAGAGTGTAAACTAAAAATGTTCCTAATGTAACTGTTGAGGTGGTGACCCCCAGCTTATTGCTATAGATATCGCTATGCTTGAACATCCAATTCCGAGTGCGTTTGACGAACATGAACAGCGAGTGCTGTAATGTGAACAAACAACTTACATAATCAGAGTGGATTCGAATATTAATTAAAAGTCGATGGAGATAGCATTCGCCTCTATGGTGAAGATGGAATTTGTTGAAGATACTGAGGACGGGGATGACAAATGCAGCTCTAACTGAAGAAGCGTATTTCGAGCCATCTGTGAAAATTAGAAGAGATTTAGGATGTAATATTAACCAAGGAGAGAAATCTGTAATTGGCGGTTAGTAGGAGAACATGATTCATAAATGAGGAAAACAAAAAATGTTATTTATATATTTGAATCGTACGTCTCTAGTAGGAACATCGTGATGCTATTATAATTCAGAATTCAGTAGTTTGCGTCATCCATTTCTATTGTATGCTCCATGCACACGGTCACTGAAACTTTTCCCGGTAAAGTTGTGAATCTCGTCTGACCATCTTAAAGGCATACGGCCACGATGTAGTGCCTTCAGTCCATTTGCCCGGACCATGTGGCCGAAAAACCATCTAATTCTTCGTTAATAGGTGCTTAGGTTCGCCCACCTCCTTAAATATTGGTCCATTGGTCCTCATGGCCGTCCTGATTAATTTTCTTTGATCCGCATTTTCGATATCATATTTAGTTCTTCGCAACCTCGAATTTTCTCATTAAAAATAACATAAACACGGCAGCTTTTGTCTTCATCGGATCTAACCGGATATTCTACTGCGAATTTTGCATCCGTTTTTCTACGTTTCTGACCCGGAATGTTTACGTGCCAAATTCTTTTCGACTGTTCATACTTCGTCATTGTCGTATTCACCTCTATTATCGGTTAGTAATCCCTTTACATTGCGACCAAGAGTGCTAGTTTTTAACAGAACGTCACGTATGCAAACTACTGATGCTGTATTTTCTTTTTCGACGAACGTGTAACAGTGTTCTTTAATAACAATGATATATCTATGGCCATCAAATGAACTACCGATATCGGCCGATAATAATTCACCTGGGAATAATACGAGTAGGGTTTCGAATTTCATCCTATATTCTTTCTTGAATTACAAGGTTCGCTCATTTTCGTATTTAGTTTTATTACTTTTCCGTCGCTCGTAATAATATTGAATAAGACAATCGCTTTCAACGACTTCCGACGCTTGTGGTAGTACTGTCTGCATGCATCGAGAATTTATGGAAATTACCGAGTTTCTGCCTGGTGCCGGTAAAAATTGTCCGATCGCCTAATTCGAATTTACACGTCAGTTGATCAGATGAAAATTTACTTTCAGGAAGTTTATCGTGAGCAGTTAATACTGAAACTAAATTTGGATGCCCGTTAATGTAAACTGCTTCTTATTATCTGAAATTATCGAAAATGTCATCTCCTTATCGATACGTAATTTATACGTCATAAAACTTTTTTTATTTCAAACGAAATCCGTCCATTGTATGTGTAAATACTTACGTCGTAACAAACGCTGTTAGAATTCATCTAATGTCCTTGTATATCGTCCGTATACCATCCAAGTTTCGCAGCCGTACAATATGTGAGCTTGCTTCTTAATTTATAAATACCGTTTTATTCGTTAATTTTCTCAATTATTCCGGTATTTTCCACGCACAAACTATAATTTATGATCCGAAATATAATCTCAGCTGGTATTATAGCATCGTAAACAGATAAATTCTTTCCATTCATACTTCCGGATTAATTTATTAATTTACCGAATAAGAAGCCTATAAAATGTTTCGGAAAGTATAAAATGAAACTTCTTATTTTTAATTATTGATTGTAAATTTACATATTAATTATTAAAATTTTTAATTATTTGTAAGATCGGATTTTTAAATTATTGATCGGTTTAGTGTAAATTATTCTGTTTGTTCCGTGTTATTATTATTATTTTGTATTTTGGACAATACTATAGTTATCCTGTCTATTTACAGTAGTTTAATTTAATTTTCGCTACGTCTTCTATCTATCCTTACTTGGAGAACGTAGGAGAGTTACATTTAGGCGAGAGTCTCCTAATACTTCTAACAACCAACTTGAACGGGCACAATGCAAGAAATGAGTTGCTAAAAATTACTTTTAATCTTAAATTTTCAAACTTCTAATGAGATAACTTTTTCCCTGTGCAATCTCCATGTCTTAAACCGAGTATTATTAATTTAGCTTTTATTAAAAATGTTGAAATGTTGACGAGTTCCGATCATAATTCAGTAATCTAAAGGAAAAAAAATAATCTAAAGAAAACACGTTATAGCTTCAGTTTCTGGAGATGACAAGGAAGCGTAGAGTGGGAAAATTTATCTATATGTATCTTTTGACATATTCGTACGTTTGTTATCGTTGTGATGTCTGCAATAATATTTTTATCTCTATTACTCGTAAGTAATATTCTGTTCATTTCATATTATCTCTATAATATCGATATTATATTATTAGTATCGATACAGGCATCTTACATTGTACGTTGATTTTTTGATACGTACTTATTTTATGTCAGATGTCTCAAAAATGAATTTATAATTTATAAAACGATTCGAATTAGTGATAGCAATTTACTTAATCGAACGATAATTATATGTTATAAATAATATTGGTAGTAATTATTTATTGTAAAATATTATTGAATATTTGTTTTTCTTCTCTTTGTTAACATATATATATATATATATATATATATATATATGTATATATATATATATATATATATATATATATATATAGCGAAGATCCTGCTATAGTACAAAATGCACTAACACATCTGGAGTCAATATATCGTAAACTCGGTTTGGAAATAAACCTAAAAAAAACGTCGATTCTAAAGATAAATACAGATGCTGAGAGATCTGTCATGTGAACATGATTAGGAGAACACTGAAAATAAGCTGGAAACACTTGGTGTCAAACGTGAACGTTTTAGCTCTAGTACCAGTTAAATCTGATGCGCAAATGCTGACTGAAAGGTTGCATGAAATGGGTCGGCCATATTTTGCGAATGCATAACGACCTCACATCAAAGAAAATGTTATATGGTATTCTAGAAACTGGAAAAAGACATATTGGAACACCTAAATTGCGCTATAAGGATGTACTCGCAATAATCTGAAAACCGTCTGAATAAACACAAGAAAAACTGTTTTAGGAAGTGAACGAACAAAACAGAAATAAATAATGATTATCGTAGATAATTGATGCAGAATGTCACGTCCCAAAACACGAGGAAAATCCCACTGGTCAACTAGAGTTTGTTTGCAGGCGATCAACAACAGCAAATAGTCTGCCACTTGGTAAGACATTGTGTCGGCTTTGTATCCAATATTCGTCATAAACATAAATTACAGTTGCAGTATTCGTACTCAGACAAGTATGATAGAATAATAATTATATATATATATATATATATATCATCATCATCATCGTATTGTTCGTTGCCGAACGTCGTGACTAGCCATCGTACGTTTATTTTTACGTACAAAATGAGCTAGTATTCAAGGCACCGTTGCGCGCGCATATGATGCTATACGGAGTGGTGTGCCACTGCCTTCTCCGTGATAATTAAGAATTAAATAATGATGAAAACTATCTATGTCGCGTATTGGTTTCGAACCCCCGACCGTCGCGTTGACAGTCGAGCACTCTAGCAATTACGCCACCACGATCTATATATATATTAATACATAAAACTGTAGTGTCTGTGATTTGTAAATATTTTCATTATAATCACTGCATTAGGCTATTTTTATCATACATAAACAGAAAATCTATTTTTTTAAATTTTTGTCTATCTGTCTGTTCCGAATTAACTCAAAAACTATTAAAGTAATAATGATGAAATTCGCTCAGCTATATTATCGGATTCCTTCTAAGCTTTGTTTCACATTGATATCATAAATAGGACAGAAATTAAAATGATTTAAATTTTTAAAATATCGCTGTCTCTTTTTTTTAACAGTTTTATTTATTAGTATAGTTTCGGCGACGTTCCAAACGCAACAAACGTATATATACACGTATGTATATATATTTGCGGGTTATACAAAACTTGATTTATATTGCGGCATTCGAACCGGAAAACGTGTTATAAACAATTTGTAATAGATATCGTTTACTACTTTTTAAAACTTTAAATTATTGTAATTTCTGTCCTATTTGTGATATCAGTGTGAGACAAAACTTTAAAAAAATAATTTGACAGACGAAGCCGTGGGTAACTTCTATTATATATACGTATATATTATAATTATAGCAAAGGATCGTTGTAACTATAAATAATCGTAGTATATGATATCCGTTCTTAAAACATGTAAGTCTCATTTATTTCTCACATGAAATGAAACAATTGCGGTATATAAATCTAATTTTCAGTGTGTAGTCGACGTAATATAATGAATTATACTAAATTACGGAGTACTTATCGGGAGTAAAAATTTCAAAAAAATTAAAAAATGAAAGGAATAAATTAGCGAAAACAACTATGTATGTATATATGTACGTTTAATAAATACACCTCACAACGGTTGATATGATAAAAATGTTTGTACGCCTGTGTGCGTTACGCGTATACTATATGATAACTGTTGCCTGGCATGTTTTACTGCTACTCGAAAAACAGTCATATTAAACAGGTAAACGTTTAATTTCGTGCAAGATAAATTTTTAACAGTATTTTTCGTTTATTGTAAACGAATCATAATAAATGACCTCCAAAAACGGTGGTAAAAATCAACCACCAATTCGAGACCAGCGCTTTTTGACTGATTTACATATTTTCATATAATGGAAAATACGCCCTTAATGGATTATTTAAAGTAATGTTCGAGAACAAAAACCGGATTAAAATTTTTCAATAAATGTAAATATACACGTATGTAAAAAAAAAAAAAGAGATTAGTAATTGTAAAAAATGAGTTGTATTTAATCAGTAAATGTCTATTATAATGGGGCAAAATGATATCGTCCAGGATGTTACACGACTGCAATTATTGATCATAGTCGTATGATTGAATTGAAAACGTATATTTAATAAGATTTGACGAAACGATTAAGTTACACGTCGGTAGTAAGTTTATTAGAACAAACGTGTTTTACATATGCACACTCTTCTGCTGGCACGTGATTTTATTGCCGGTAGTAATGGGTCATAAGAAGGTGAAAGTTTCGGTAATATATGTTTTTTCTTCCATATGTCTGTGTGTGTGTTTAATAAAAAAGATTAATATATTATATTAATTTTCCCGGCATAATACATAATACGTATATGTATGTATTATATCAACACAATTAATATATCACGTGCCGAAGGCGATTATTTCCACGGATCGTAACTTGTAATTTATTTATTTGCGAACATTTTTCTTGGCATCGATTATAGTAAAATACCAAGTCGTCGCGAATAAATTAATTTCGAGAACTTCGTCACACGCGTGCGTCTTGTATTTTTCGTAAAAATTTCAGTCTTCTCATCGTATCGGGAAAATTTATCACAGTGCATCATGCCGGAAGTCCAAAAAGTTCATTATTTTTCCATCCAATTTGAGAACGTTGTTAAAGGTACAGTTGTGCGAACAAGCTTTACATTCGAAGAGGTGTTCCATTATTTGTGATTCGCCGCTGTCACATGTGGAGCTTTTACCCATTTCTTCATATTGTTTCTTGTACGCCCAACCATAGTCCTTAGATTTCCATCTTTTTGGTAATCCACATCTGCACCCATTGGAAGGTTTTCTGCTGGTTCAAACCAGCGGATTTTTGTATTATTTTATTGTGTTCCTCTTTCCACGCCGTTTATCTCCTCAGGCTTGGCGCCGAGTGGATTTGTTACGGCCATGAAACTTTTCCGCCATTTCCATCTCCGCCATTGCTAGATGTGTCCAAATAGCAAGTGACGACTATCTGCTTCTTCTGCACTTTTCTCTGCACTAGCTGCTACTTGGCGTCTAATTGCGGATGGGACAATGCTCGAGAGAGTTCAGACTTTATGTAGCGGTGTAGGTTTTAAGCAGCCCGTGATAATCCGACAATTTTCATTTAGGGATACATCGACATGCTTCGAATACGACTATTATTTAGTTTTATTAAATACGAAAAAATTTACAATCATCTAGCTACCGACTGAAGAGTCGTTAAGTTTTTCATAATAAATCATTCTCGGATATTCGCTTGTTATCGGTTAAGTATCATCGATGTGTCTACTTTCGGTTAACCTTTATAGTTCGTAAATTGACGTAAAACAATTTTCGTACCTGCACGTTTCAAATTGATTATATGTAACTTTTTGAATATTTACGATGTAATAATCGAATAGACAATATGCTGTATATATAATGTACATGAGCGTGTGATAATCGCGCGATATTTCGAAAGTTTTAATATATACGAAAATTATACGCGGTAATATTAAAAGCGTTAAATTAACCAATGTATAAAAGATCCTATTTTCACTGATAAATCAGTGATCGTAATAAATATTTTGTTTATTTTATTAGAAATGATATTATTTAAACATACATAGTTACGCACGAAAATAGATTAGACGTAGATAATATGTATATATATATATATATATGTGTGTGTATAAATAAATCGCTAAATGTCAAGCGCGTGTGTAGTTATATACAAACATATATTAGCTAGAAGAATTAGGGAAAACTCAAACGGCCGACGAGAGAATTATCCTTGGAATGTGGCTCAAAGATCGATTAAACGGATTATGGATCATACGAAATTGGTAGACGCCGTGGAGTGGATTGCCAGGACAAAAACGAGCCACTCATGTATCCTCGTGCACGATCAACGAACAAAACAAATCCTCTTTTTAAGTAATTTTTTTAGAGATGTTTAAACATGATGTAGTTAAATGGGCAGGAATCACTTAGGAATCGTTGGAAAAGTTTGGCGAATGCGTGTTTATATAGACATACCGTGATATCGTGATCGTGATGTATGTATATATAAATATATACATAAATACGAATGATGGAAGTTATTTATGGAGGAAAAAGCAAATTGATTGCATTTGTATAACTAACAACATAAAAATGTATTTATGATTTATATAAGAGCGACATCTATGCACAAATATCGCGCATTATACCGTATATCAGGACGCTGCAAAAGAGGTAGGGCTCTGACAATATATATTAAACGTAAAATATAAACACATACCTGCACATTCAAATACAGGCGTGTGTTTTTGTTCATACCTCTTATTTGACACTCGTACACATGAACACAGATAAATAATTGGATTATTTTTATTTTATGCAATCGTATTGTACCCCCACCCCCAAAAAATAATAATAAGAGTAGAAAGAAGGAACAGTCCTAGATTTAGAAAATGTGAAAATACTATACGTATGATGTCATTTCGATTAGAGACACTAAATATATTTGTCGATTATCATCAGGGAATTTTATAGTTTTCATTTTTCTCCTGTTATATTTATTCCATGGTTAGTACCTTCTAATGTTCGTTTAACTATTAACTCTAAATAAACATTAAAAAGATATAGCGACAACAAACATATCTTTCTTATTATACTTATATATATATATATATATATATATATATATATATATATATATATATATATATATATATTAAACCTATATCGGTCCACTGCTGGACGTAGGTTATATTTATTGAAAAGTGCTATGAAAGTTTGCCCGGGAGTTATTGCTAAACACTGAAATTACTTTACGGGACGGCTAATTTTAAATTTTGAAACGATATAAAAAAAATTCTCAAGCGCTCAATTGTTACAAAGTGTATCGATCACAACATCGTCTGTAGGAAAATCTCAACACATTTTTTTGGTATATTAACCGTGTTAGTTGTTATGAAAAAAGTTTTAAAATAATTTAGTATTTAAGCTTTGTGGAAATCAATGAACTTAAAAAAAGAAAAGTCATTTCCTATCGAACCATATCTTTTAATCGCTTATAAATTTTTTAAAAAAATTATTGAAATTATTGCCATATAAACAGAATATAATTTGTGAATAGCACAACTTGAAATGTGTCAAATGTATTCTAGGATTGAAAAAATAAGTGGATCGATATTTAAACAATAAAAATGTTATAAAAATAACTAAATTTTGATGTGAAAAATTCCACATAGCTTTTCAGCTACTAAGCCGTTATCAAGTGGGACGTAAAAAATAAAATATAAAATATGAAAACATTTTTTAGTTAGTTTTTTTTTTTGTAATATTATACATCTAAATGCATTTTATTTTTTGTTTTCCTTTTATTCTTTTTATAAATTGTATACATTTTTGTATTTTATTTTTTTACACCGACTTGATAATGGCTTAGTAGCCGAAAAGTTTCATCGTATTTTTGTTACAAAATTTCGTGATTTTAACTACTTTTTTGTTGTAGATTAAAAAAAAAAAAACACTACATTTTACGCTGCTCGAATTAACAATTAAATTCATTGTTACCGTATAAAGGGCAAAGAAAATAGGTAAAAAAATGTTCGTTGCGTTATAATTATCGTGAAAATATTTGTATTGTATTGTGTGAAAATAATTAGATCTTAAACTGAAATATTTATACCATGCGTTCTAGTTTATATAATTTATTTTAAAATAAGCAAATTTATTCATTGATGAAATTATAGTAAATGCTTTCGTATGACGTTAAAAGTCAACGTCCAGGAGCTGTGTAACTGGTTCTGAGATTATGAATAATTATAATATTATGATGTACGATAGATAATGATCAACGATGATTAGATCATAGGCGATGGTATTTTTCGTATCGAAAAAACTCATTTCTACAATATTTGAATCCGATCATCAATGATATTTCGTTTTTTGTAAAAGCATACGTTGAATTCAACTTTACGTCCTTAATCTGGTCATTTGAATATTTTAGCGATATATAGTAAACATAATACTAATGATTAATGATGATAGTAAATATGCGGAGGGTTTACTTGCACAGGGTTTGATATTCGACGTGATAGATGTAATTCTGAACGATTATTGCGTTAGACAAACTCTTTGGCACATAATCGAAAAACGTACATAAAAAGTTTTATATATATATGTATGTATGTATATATGTATGTATATATGTTTGTGTGTGAATGGGTAGAATATTTATTGTAACTATTAATTATTGAATTCAGTAAACATGTTGATTTATGGATGTTGTATTTTGTATTTCGTATTTACTCTCTAACAAGGGAAAATTGTATTTTCTCTGATTTTCATTTTAAAAGTAATAGGTTACACATTTTTCAATTTTTAAATAAAAATATTGCAAAGTTTTGAAGGTTTTGTTCGTCTTAAATATGTTTTAATTTTTCAAGAATAGCATTCAAACCTGATTTTTACGAAAGCATATGCATAAGTTTGCAAGTGCTTTTTATATTTTCTATATAATATACGTCACTATTGAAATTGTAAACAAAAAATATTCGTAGCTACTTAAAAATTTCTTCTATAAAATGAATTTCGTTCATTTCATTGAAATAACTCGTCTATATTGTCCTATTTTATTGACCGCAGTTGTATTAAAAAAAAATAAAAGTTTATTTCAAATTACACATATTTAAGTTTTCATAATAACACGCTATATTATATCGTACTAAAAAGTTCTGGTAATCTTTATTTATATTTATCAAATGCAAATCATTTGGAATTTAAAGTATATTCATAAGGTAAAAGCATGCATAACATTTATAATGCACTTAATAATAGTATCTACATTCTACCAAATATTTATATTAGCCTATTTAATAATAATTTTATCGTGCGTATAATTATTAGGAATTATTTTTAAATACTTGCGTTCTATCCGAACTGATAATAACGGAATATTTTAATATTTTATAATTTTATTTTTAAATATCGATATAGTTATTTGCAGTGAACGAGAAACCACCGCCATATTTCTTGTTCTTGATAATATGACACGCGTAATAGATCATATATACAGTGTATCGGGCAATGCGCGGCCACTTTCAGCGATGGAAGCTGACTTGAGTTCCCCCGTACCCTCATTGGTACGACACTTTGCAGAAGAGAACAGACGGGAATATGGGAATGAGATCTCTAGAATCGTCAAGAACTATTGGAAAGAAAACAAGACATGATAGTCTCAAAAAGGATATAAAAAATAAAAATTAACAACAGCATAATAAAACAGGTGACAGCGTTCAAATACTCGTGTACAATATTCACAAGTAATGGCCTGGACGTAAAAGAGATAAAAACGCGGATAGCATTGGCAAAACGAGCTTTTACAAATTTCGGACAAATATTACAGACCAGAAAGATGGATTTGGAGTTGGGGAAAAGAACAGCAGCGTGTTGCTATCTGTGATGGAATATGCAGCGAAATATTGGACCTGTAACGCCGAAAGCGAGAGAAGAATAAACGCATTCGAAATGTGGACGTATGTCGCTTAAGATTCCGTCGACCGATTTAGTTCCGAATAAAAACGTGCCTCATCTACAACGTTGGTAAATTGACAATCGTCGAAGACATGAAAAAAGCGAAAGTATATCGGGCATAAATAAGGCATTTTTATGTTAGCGATCCTTGGGAAGATGCTTGAAAAAGCAACAAGATGAAGGAAAAGTATGGGGCATATAACAACGAACATAGAGGTTGGTAGAACTTACGAAGTAATAAATGCAGCTAGACGTGGGAAGATATGAAACGGCTGATGGTTCTCGATGTGCAACCTCCTGAAAGGAGACGCAACAAAATGATGATGATTTGCAGTGAATAGTTTTCATTTTCATCGTTATTTTCGTTATATTCGCGAATTAACGTAATCTAATTTTTATATCATTACGGTATTAATTTCGAATTTTAAAATATCACTATTGATAAAACTATTCGTGTTGCAACTTTTAAAATTACGAAATACATACACCCTACATGCAGATGGTAAAATATTTGTTCGTTTGAGGTTTATGTGTTAGGTATGTAATTATTAAAATATTACGATATTAATTAAATTATTTACTATCGATTATTCGTTTAAAGTCGAAAATGCTCGTATATATTTTATTCTTTCGTGACGTCACATATTGCAAATTCACAAAACATTGACGACCATAAAGTTTCATTATTATGTATATTTAATCGATTTTATCACTCGTATTCTACTCACATACATAATTCGATATTAAATAATAATCTAAATTTATGTAGAATGATTTTAGCGAAAAAATTTTTTCTACCTTAATCGTAAAAATGTGAGAATTGTATTTAATTAATTTCAGTTATATAGGGTGATCCAGAGAAGATAGATATGCTCCACGTTTAGTGTACACACGGGAGATCCTCCTGAAGAAGCACGCATCTTGCATAGAACGTTATTTTCGGCGTGAATCGGGAACGACGGTGCAAAGAGAGTTTCGAAAATGAATTCAAAAGTTACGCTATTTTCATCCATGAGATCTGGAAGATCTGAAAACTCGATTTTTTGAAGACATTTCAAAAATTCAGCGAACTATTTTGAAAATTTTTGTAAAAAAAAAAACTGAATGAATGTATAGTTGCAAATTACGACCATCAGAACGATATTCTGTTCTACAACATTAAAAAACGAATATAGATATTTTCAACTTAAAGTACATAATTCGCGGTCTTATCTCCAAGAACAATGAACACTTGTTCTTCAATGGACACTAGCTCATTCAGGTATAAAGAAAACATTGACAGAATAGTTAAAACGTTTCCTACAAAATATGAAAACAATAAAATCAACGCATATTACCGATTTACATATACGGTCCTTTAAACACTTAAAACGTCATATCAAAAATTTTGGGAAACCTAATGTCCATATACACACTTGTATCAAATTAAGCCGAGATTAGTGGAAAACAGCAAATTAGGAGGAGAGAAAAACAGAAAAAACGCTAGCAAGACTACGCACAGGACACACATTACTTACTTCACAACAAACTCAACGGGGATTACCCACCTACCACGAATGCAATTCGCAATTAAATATAAATCACATACTATTAGAATGCACAAAATACAGAAGCCAACGTATAAAGTCTACACTATTATAAAAACAATACTCGAAGATATCCTGAACAAAGTTAAACATCTTTTACAGTATAATTAGTTTATGACCGACATTAAGACACAAATGATCCCGATAATCGAGGGTCTATAAATAAAATAATAATAATAATAAGTAATATGATAACTGAAGAACGAAATTAAGCCTTATTTAAACAATGGTTGTACTTGGAAATGTTACGAATAAAATAAACTACTTAATTCCAAATAAAGTTGGCTGATATGTTTCACGAGGTGACTGATAAAATAGCAATTACGTGCGTATTAACGAATATTCGATAAAGTATTAATCGAATTGCAATATGCAATTATGCGTGATTACTCGGAATAATTCTTCAAGAAATATCGAGAAATATAAATGGAATCGAAAAATCTGCTGAACGAGATGTAGCGATAACATACGTTTACTATGTTATACACTATAATTTAGCCACATGACAAACAACGTACACGTCTATTATTAATGTATTAATTTATATATACATATACATATATATATATATATATATATATATATATATAAAACTGCAGTGTCTGTTTGTGATTTGGGAATATTTTAACTATAATTACTGCATTGGGCTATTTTTATCGCACATAAATAGAAAATATATTTTTAAAAATATTTGTCTGTCTGTAAAAACTATTAAGCAATAATGATGAAATTCGCACAACTTATAGCCTATATTATCGGATTCATTCTAAGCTTTATTTCACATTGATATCAAAAATGAGACCGAAATTAAATAATTTAAAGTTTTAAATATGTAATATATATGGACGGATATATATATATATACGAAATATATACGTATACTATACTAATATAGTTGAGTCGGGGGCGTGACCGAAATAACGTATGGATATACATACATATAAACCTGTTAAAAGAAAGAGACAGCGATATTGTATTAAAAAAAATAATTAAATAGGTGAAGGCGTTGGTAACATATATATATATATATATATATATATATATATATATATATATATATATATATATAGATGTATAGGTTCTCTTCTTTTTGGGAGAGAGTGATAGAGAGATAATCTTATAAACTGGTTTCTTTTTTCTCTTTCCTAAAACTAAGTTTTATTTCTAAATTCCATATCATTCGTCGTCTGTCGGATGTGAAATCGAATTATCGATATATCGACCTGTTCGATGTTGTCTCGTCATCAGCGTTGATCTGGAACGCTTTTCGTTTCTAAAATTAGGCCAGTGAAACTGACATCGACCGTCATGTGTATTGAAAAGGAAACACGCGGCACGTAAAAGCATTTATCTCATAATAGCGAAAAAAAATAACTATAATAATTATTATTTAGATTATCAATTGATCAACGAGTCTATAAGAACGATTTTCACCTCGAACGAGTAAATCGAATATTCTAAACAGAAAGATATTTTATTATATATACGCCCGTAAATACATAAATATTTGCAAGGATGAAGACGGGATTATCAAAAAATAAATCTGTTGTTGTTTTGAGCGATGTATGATAATTCAAAATACCCCCGTTTGGGTTTTAGAAGAAGATACACGTATAATTAAGCAGATATCGTAATAAACGTTAAAATTATTCTAATAATAATAATAATAATAATAATAATAATAAGATTTATTTCAGAAATGTGCATTATGGTACGCTGTTCTTCATAATTATTTTGTAGTCTACTACTAATACGACACTTGAAGTAGTAAAGCTTTAAAAGTCTTTTTTTTTTACTTTTTTTATTCGAAATTACGATTTTGCGCATAATATTCTTTACTTGGACGCTATTTTTTACGTTGGTGCTTATTGAATCGATTAGATCGTTAATTCTAAGATATAAATTCGGATCGTTATTTAACGACTTTACGAGGATGTTTTTTATTCGGTAACTGAGAACGAAATTAAAAACGTTAAATTTAAATTTCACCACATGTGTGTGTAATTAATATCGTCGGTCGAGCGAGTTTGTAAAATTAGATATTTTTGGAATACTCTTAATTAGTGCTCTGAACAATCTTTATTAACGTATTACTTCGAATTTAAGACGCGCCTTTGTTTTCGAAATGTTTTTTGCAGAAAAAAATATATCATCGAATTTAAGACGCATCACAATTGCAAGAAAGAACGTTCTAGATGAAATAACAATACTTAGCGTAAATAGGAAATATTATAAACCTATAAGTACGTAGGCTTAGGCTTACTTCACGCAGTTTCATTTACCATGGAAAGGAAAAAACAGTAATTTACGACTAAATTATCTATCTTTTACTAATCACGTTTTTACTGTCGTCGGTAGTTGAATCGTCGTCATTGTCGGACGGTGAAGTAGAATCGTTTACCGTCGTCTTCGTTAATAATACTCCAATACATTCGATATAAAAGACACTTCAAAAAGGATTTGGTGATTATACTCGGCGGCAGATCTTCTTCGAAAACCCTTCCGACGATCGTACCAGCTGAGGGTCGTACGATTTTGCCAGTTGGTGCGAGTGGATGGTCAGTTTTTAGTCAACCGCCGATTGTATTGTGTACGAATAAAATCGTTAAAGACTTTATTAACGGCACGACATCAAGCGGTTGTAACTGACTCGTTGTAGTACCTAGAGGAATGATTATTAAATCGCATTATTTTCGATTTGCTAATCTGGTTTTTATGCTGTTAGATAAATGACTGCGAAAAGTATTCCTCACAAACACGCTATTTCGTTTGAGAAGTCCACCCCGCCTATATACGCACCATTACCAATCTCGCATAAGTTTACTTGTCATTCAGGCATTTTGTTAGGCTCGAAACGCATCACAGAAGGTTTCTTTTGGTACAGTTTTTCAGTTCAGGATTTGGTAACTTACCGCCATCCGCAGTAGCACTCGGCATAACGGTTACTCTTAATTTATTTTTTGATCCTTCAATTTCGTGGCATATGAAAAAAAAAAACAAAAAACTGCAATTACCGATTTGACTAAATCGTTTCTTTAACCTTAGTTGTGTTACATAACGTTCGTACTGCATCAATTTATTCTCATAATCGGATGGTAGTTTATGGAAAATTGTGACGTTACGACGTTTGTCTATTCACGAATGTTTCACACCATTCGCCACTAGCTTTAAATTGAACAGCTTTATCGCTGGAAATTTTTCTGGCTTTTAACATTAATGCTTCTCTCGTTACTGGAAGACTTTTTGTGCTCTTTAAAATAAGTTACAACGGTAGCATCGATTTCCGTATGTCTCGCGTCTACGAAAATGATTCTTTGGTTCTTTTACACGCGAGTAACTTAACGCTTTTCCGTAATAAAAAAAAAAAAAAAAAAAAAGTACGTTATTAACAAAACAACGATAGGTTGCGATAACTACGATGTTTGGCAGAGCAACACTGTTGAACGACGACTGTGACAGGAAATGGAACAGGTTTACGAGTGTTTAATCATTTTAGTTTTATAAATACCATTATTCGACTCCGTGAAAGATGACTGGTATAATGATAGTGTATAGATAGCATAATGTAGCAAATATAATTTTTTTTTCAAAAATCATATATTTATTATAAAATAAAAATACAAGAAGTAAACCCAATCACACACATGTACTTGATAATATATGTTCCGTCAAGCCTTGTCGACGGATCTACACCATTTTATGTACATCTAAACTATTATTACATACGCATATTGTTTTAATTTATAAAATTTACATACTCACATATACACAAAGTTACAGTTATAGTACTCACACATTCCCAATTACACTCTTACCTACACTCTCACAGTAACTATTTTTATATTTACCATATTGTACATCATTAGTAGTAGCAGACGCTATATTAACTTATTGCTATCACTTGTCGTACCATTTTGAATTCATTATAAATTGTTTTTTTTTTTTTGGCTTCCATAAAATTGTTATTTATTTTACTTTACTTTATGTAGCATTAGTAAATCACCTTTGACTTATTACTATCACCTCCAGCCGTCTCTCCCCAAACTCCCGTGGTTCTATCTTTTTAAAAAGATTAGTCGTAAGGGAATTGTACTCATCAGCAGATTGCGATTTGGACATCATTTGTTGCCTGACCGTCTTTTCCGTATGCAGCTTAGAGAAAGTCCCTTCTGTCCCCTCCATTCTGAACAGGTAGTCTGCAGCCCCGATCATATCTTTTTTGAATGTTCTGCTGTAGCACCGTTGCGCTCGGAGCTTTACCTTATCTTGTTACGTTCTTCGAGTATTACACCTCCGTATAATGTATCGTCCCTTTTACATCTGGATAACCTACAATTGTTCCCCCATATAGCGACGTTTTTAGAGAATTCAGTATGCTTGATTAAGATGTAGATAGTCCCCACAGTATCACGTTGGATAAGCTGTAAAGGCACCCTCATTTAAAAAAAAAAAAAAAAAACACTTTAGTTTCCTAATCTTTTTTTCTTTTAATATATCTTCCGGTATAATAGGACTACGACTATCCTAACGTATAATAGGACACGTTTTTTTTTGTTTTTTTTTTAATACGCATAATAGATATTTCATACATGCGGTCAATTTACCTCGAATTTAAAAACATTACTTTAGGCCTCGAATCGTGAAAAAAAATTACGTCTTAAATTGGAATACGGTATGTTATAATTACATTCTTATATGCCCCGAGTACCATCAATAAATATGTTTTACCTACTTATTATTAAACACATTCGTGCATATTTAGCTATTTTATAATTACATTATATCCGTTAATATTAACGTTTAATATACGCGACATTTAAGTAATAATTACATACCGCAAACTGGATGAAAAATTCTGTGTCAATTATTGGAAAAGTATTCCGTTACATTTCTTTATTTACACACACACACACGCATGATTAATCGCATTCTCCGTATTTTATACAAGTTAAATGTGAAAAAATCATGTTCAAAATACGTTCTAATCGTCAATGGTGTACATTCTTACAAATGAGCGTACTATTTATTCATTTATTTACACGAGTATCGGTTGATTGACGTATGACAGCTCCTAAATCCGTAAGCTCGTAAATTTTGCTTTATTAAATAATTTTATTTTAACTCTTTATTATCCTCGCGCTGTTCGTTTATTGCGTACTTCAAAAGATTTATCGCTTTTTATTTCGACTTTCGCTGCTTAATTACACAATGTATTCAACATGCACGACAACCGTGTAAGCGTGTTGGCAAACGCGCACACACAAACACACACGCTCGAATTGATATGTATGTGTTTTTTGTGGGGGGGATACGTAATACGGGCAGTATTTTTCCTTCGTCATGTCTGAATAAAACATTGCGTAATAAACCTTTTTCACAATCGTCTCGCTGCTCATTTGTACGTATTTTATTAATTTCCGTAATTAAAAATTTGTAAACGCTTACCAGTAATTCTTCATCCAGTTGTCTATTTATTGTTATATACCTCTCCTTATTTTATCATATTTTATTAAATCTCGTTTTGCTGCTGAACATATGCAGGCTCGTATTAATCATACAGAGAAATGGTATAAATCGTGGAAAATAACAGTAAAATGAAACTAAATCTACGCGTGTCCTGTTTACGCTAAAAAGATAATAGAGGGTGAAAAACACCGATCCGCTTTAACGATAAAATAATCCCAGAGTCCTGCTCTGTAAAATATCTAGGGTTGCACCTGTATCAGAAGTTAACCTGGAAAAATCATATTCTAGCGAAAAGATAACAACTCGAGCTTAAACTACGAAGTATGACCTGGTCGATGGATTGGAATTTATTATTATCGGTTAAAAATAAACTGTTAATATATAATGTTATCTTAAAACATGTATGGACATATAGGATCGAAATCTGGGAAACAGCGCAACTCCAGGCTGGGAAATAATCCGGCGTTTCCAGTCAACGCTCTTACGTAACATCGTTGGAGCACCATGGTACAATACCGACCTGCACAAGGATCTTCGGATGCCTGATATGAAAGAAACGGAGCACACAGTAGTAGATGTATGCGGCAACTTCAACAACATGTCAGTCGACTGGCTGCCGATCTTACGAGTAATTCCACAGAGTTCAGGCGTCCGGATACTGTCAAATGGATTTGCAACATCGTCGTTAAATTACGATTAGTATACACAAAATATAGCCGCTATTGAGCAGTATTCTGTTGAAACACTTGTACAATATCAATTCTGCTTATTGTCCGGCATTCGTGTGTTCCAACAATTGCACGAGTATAAAACTCAGATTACAAAGTAAACTATTAGGGCGAATATATAGCATCTTTTCCCGATTTGGGAATTGCAATAATTTTGCCGGTTTCCAAAACGGTGTAAAATACTCATACTTCAGGACAGCGTTCGTCTATGTTCTAATTTCAAAAAACCCTTTAGGAGATAAGTTTTTAATTTAGGAGTATTATCATAACCAACGGAGTGTTAAGCGTAATTTAGATTTAATATAAGAATACATTTCTTTAGGCGTAGTTAGTTTAAAATAATAAACCGTCGGGTGGATGTGGAAATACTTACGAATAGAGTGGTTTATTTTATTATTGAAATAACTCATAATTAGATGTATGATTATGAATATTAAAGTAATGATGAGTCAGAAGTTTAGCTTTCGTAGAGCCATCATAAATATAATGGGTTACACGCGAGTCAAGAAGTGGAGGGAGTGCGTTTTACGTTTCGTCCTATAAAGCGTGGATGCTTTCCGCAAAACTATTATAAGCTGGGTTTACTTACATATGGTATTTTCGTTTTTGTTTCTAATTCACGGTGTACAAAGAAGTTTGGTGAAAACACCATACAATCATTTGGCATTATGACCACGTACATTAGAACGATTTTCAATATATAACTTTCTTATCACATTTTTTTAATATTTTATAAATAATATTAAATATTGAGGTGTCTGAACCAATCGGGGACCACTGTAGGTATACTTGAACACGAATAAGTCTGCACCGGTAGTCAAAATTTGAGTAAAGATGAGAACACTTTTTCGATATCCTCAGTGTAAGTAATTGATTTCAGACATTTAGTTTTTAAAATCTAAACCGTTCGCGCGGCTAAAGTTATAACGATATTTTTCATTAATATTGTGCACTGTGTCATTTCTCGTGATAAAAATAGGTTTTGTCTCGGATGATAAGTTGTTGATGAAGATGGTGATAGTAATCATTTTTAGTCAAATATCGATAGTGTTATTGTGAAAGTTGGAATTGCGGAAGAAAAATGTTGGAGTACGAGGTGCTGAAATATTTAAGTTATCACACAAGTATATATACTAGCGGACCCGACAAACCTTATCCGGTAAACACGCCTTAGATTCGTAAATTTCATTTTTTTTTTAATAAGCTGTAACAATCTTGACCGTTTTGATGAAAATTGTTATTTAAAAAAAGTTATTACGTACCAAAATTTAGATAATTAATGTATAATTTTATTAACGCAAAGTTAAAAATTTTTCTTAAGTCCGATTCCAGCGCCAATAATCTCTGAAATTAAAGGATAATATTTTCGAATATTCGTTCAATGTAAAACATTCCGAAATTAACAAAACAATTTATAAATAAACGATTAATTAAATACAACATTTTCCAATGACAGATTTGATATATATATATTTGATATGTTTATATATATATATATATATATATATATATATATATATATATATATATATATATATATATGCATATATATATATAATAATAATTCAATTTTTGTTTAATGTGTATTTCATGGCCGTTTGCTCCCAAGAGTACTACGTCATCCACATATCTTAGATGCGTTAATCTATCGTTCCCTATCCGGGTTCTCATATCTTGCCAATTTAAACTTTTCATTATTTCTTGAAGAGTGGCATTAAATTATGTATATATATATATATATATATATATATATATATATATATATTACATTATATTAACATCTAATTCTGTGTTTTTGATAACACCTAATGTGTTAAGCCAGAAGCGAACTTGTAAAATATTATTAAACTTATTTACGTGAGTATAAAGCAATTATAAAAATCTGTCTCACTAATGATGGTAAATAAGGATCAAATGTTTCCGAACTGATTATTTAGGTGGTACCGATCATTACGGAAGTATTAGGATTATGTATAGAGCGTAGTTAACAAAATGTGCCAGCCCAGTGTCAGCATGCCCACCTATACCGCATTATAAAAATAATTAAAATTTTAATTCATCGTCCTGTATACCGTTGTAGATTCGTACGAGTGCTATCCGTTTTTATCATTTTTGTTTTTTGTGCAATGCAAACTAGGATGATTCACTTCGATGGGTGCGCATACTTGTGTGTACTGGAATAGAAGTTGATAGGATGTCACGTAGACGAAGAAACAGGAACGTGTACTTGGTTAAAAGATAACGAACGATATTTGCTTACGCCAACTCGAATAAGAGTGTATTGGCTAGTTGTTATCGCTTTTTAAATTACTACAAATGTTACTAATTTAACAGGCAAATCCCGTTTGTCCAATGATAGAAAATAAAACGAATTTATCATCGACAAACGACGCTGGCGATGATAATGATGACGTGTGAAATATTCAAAGCAAATATATTCGAATATAATATGCAACGTTACAATTTTAACGATGTATTTACAACATTAATATTTACTACATACATGCGTAATTATAAAGCACGTGTACAACCATATACAAGGTGTATAGGATATATATATATATATAGATAATATCCAACTCGCATTAATCTTGTATAAATATACAAACAAATCTCGCGAAAATTCATTAAGATCATTAATTCATATTATATAAAAATTAAAGAGTTGCGTTGTTGTGCAAATCAAACTAACATCTATATGATCTTTATGAGAAAGTCGAGTTTAAATTAAAAATTAACGAGTTGCGCTGTTTTATAAATTAAAAATAATGTCCATATGATCTTTATGAAAAATAAAATCATATAAAAAGATAACGATAATAACATAGTAATAGCAATAATAATCAAATAAAATCATTCTTCTAATAATAAACAATTTAACAACATATATTATTAATACGCAAATTAATGCATATTTTGCAATGCGCATATTTTTGTGCGAACACCGATAATAACGCGAACAAAGATTTTAATACAGTATGTAAACACATTAGAAAAAAGAAAATACTTTTTTTACAAAGAAATAACTTAAAATATAGAAACATATTTATCATAACTGACACTATACTCATTCACAGAACAACATTCATCAAACATATTGTAATGTAAAAGGCGCGAATAAAATTAATACATACAAGTTTATTATAAAAGCATGAATACGATAATGCAGCTTTTGATAATGGTAATTAGAGTATGTTATGGCATGTACTGGAGGAAGCAGCGGTGCCGATAAATCTTATAATATTAATTAAATCTTTATATGTAAATAATAAAGCTTACGTACGCCTGGAAGGTACACTGTCGAAATGTTTCCATGTCGGTAAAGGTGTCAGACAGGGATGTATTTTGTCTCCGTTACTTTTCAACGTATATGGAGAGTGGATAATAAGGGAAAAAATGATGGACGAATGGTAAGGCGGAACTACAATTGTTGGGAAAAAATTCTTAAACTTCCGGTATGCGGATGACACAATACTCATTGCAAATTCGGAAGGTAAAATGGCGGAACTATTAAGAAGAGTGCAAACGTTTATAAAGAAGCTGATTTGTTGCTAAATAGTCAAAATGCTCTTTAATGATAGTAGATAGACAACAAATTTTACCTCAACCATTCCGACTCATTGGCGATATGGAGGAAAAGGAAAAAGTGGTGTATCTTGGTGCGTTGATAATAAATAAAGGCCGGTGTAAAGAAGAAATTAAACGAAGAATCGCTATGGCAAAAATGCATTATCAAAACTTACCAAGATTTGGAAAGATCATCGCATTACCGAAGAGACGAAAAAGAAACTATTGCAAACGTTGGTACTTCCTATCGCAACATACGGTGCTGAGTCTTGGACTATACACAGCGCTGATCAGAAACGCATAGAAGCATTCGAAATGACATACTATCGCAAAATATTACGAATTCCGCGGGCGACGAATTGATTGATTGGTCACGACGCTCGGATACAATCGGAGATTATGATTATGATAATAAATAACTAAATAGAAAATAAAAAGTTAAATACGATAATAGAAAGGTGTTAAAGGTATTTCTTGTTAATTTCTTAAATATTTACAGTTACAATCGATTTAATAATAATAATGATAATAATAATATAAGAGGCATATATCAGGTCGATAGTCTAACTCCATTGCGGTTTTGTTTAGCATTAAATCCTTTAACTAGCATGCTTAACTCTACGAAGTATGGTTGAAATATAAGAAGCGATAAAACAGTTTACAATTTAACACATTTGTGTTATATGGATGATATTAAGTTATACTCGGGTACAAAAAAAAAACGGTATCAATAATTTATTGAAACTAACAGAGAATTTTTCAAGAGACATTAAAATGAAAATTGGCATAGAAAAGTGTAGAATACAAAATGTATGTAAAGGAAAGATAATAAAATAAGAAGGTTTCATAACAACAGAACAAGAATATGTATGATCAATGAATGAGACAGATTTATACAAATATCTTGGAATAGTACAAAGTAAACGAATTGATCATAAAACTATGAAGGAACAATTAGGTACCAGATATATAAATAGAATAAAGAAGCTGACAAAAACACAATACATATGTTGTCCCAATTCTAATGTATTCCTTCGGTGTGATACAGTGGAGTAAAACTGATATTGAAAAAATTAATATCACAACGCGCAAATGTTTAACCAATAGATGCATCATCCGAAAGCGTCAATTGAAAGACTGTACATCAAAAGAAACGAAGCAGGAAGAGGACGAATACACTCGGAGAATTTACTAAATAATCAAATACAGCAAATGAGAAAATACTTTATCGATAGAAGTAACGATTCAGCCTTACATGCAGTAATAAATCTGATAAAAATTACACTCCATTATAAGTAGTGAAACTTTCATTAATAATAGACTAGACTTAAAAGAAACATGGAAAAAGCTAAAGCACTACATGGAAAGTTTCCAAAAGAACTACAAAATAACAGTGTGAATTCTTATCTATCAAATAAATGGCTGATACGTGGAGAATTATTCCCGGAAACATAAAGGTTTTTTGGTGACGATTCAAGATCAGGCGATAACAACCGGGAATTATAGGAAATATATTAATTAAGGAATAAAATATCTCCGATAAATGTCGAAAATGTGGCAAAGCGAGTGAAACGATTAAACATATTTTAAGCGGTTGTGAACAATTAACATCGAGATTTTATGTTAAAAGACACGATGATGTGGCAGCTATATCGAGAAATGAGAATAAAATATGGATTAATTAAAGATAAATAAATATACACAAAAAAATAATCTTAGAACACAAACAGTGTAAACTATACTGGGACAGAAATATATTGACCGATAAAACAATAGAACGTAACTGATATCGTTTTAAGAGATAAGATAAATTAAGTACGTTAATAGATATAGTTGTACCAGATAATCTAAATATTAGTAAAGTGTATGCAGGAAAAATAAATATCAAAAAATTACAGAGCAAATGAAACAAATGATGAAACTGGATGTTGTAAATATTGTAGCATAATTGGAAACAAATAATATCGAGCAGTTTAGGTAATAGCATAAAGAGAACGTACAGGACTATCATCACATACACGATGGAACCAGTTCGAAAATCGGTATTATTGATTTCCAATATGAAAACCTTCTTTAACCATCAACATGAATGAAGTTTGTAATGCTTGCTAATTAAAAGCCGTATTACAAACTCAAACCAGCATGGCTGTGAAGATTGCGGATAATAATAATAATAATAATAATACTTTTAAAATAAAATTATATTATTTATTGCGTATCCTTATAAATATAGAAATATACATACAAATAATAATCATAACGTAGTAATCAAATAAATTTAAATTTATTTGAATATATAATATTATTTTTTTTTTCTGCAATGTATTTATAATTATTTACACATTTATGCATAAATAATAATAATAATAATAATAATAATAATAATAGTACTCATAAAAGTTATCGGATGTCACTAGAAAGTTACAGTTCAATAAATTTCTACATATTCACACGTAAAAATTTGTTCTAGTTGTGCAATCGTGTAAGATTGATCACCGACAAAAAGGAGTAATTCTGTAGAACTCGTGTACTTGACTAAATGCCTGTACAGGATTTTTATTTTACCTAGATAGACTAGAGACAACAGAGTAATATATATATATATATATATATATATATATATATTTTAAATTTAAATTTATTTCAAGTTCCACCGTTTGATTCGAAGTAATTTATACGCGTAAAATAAAACGCCTATAAAACTAGTAGCGCGTTATTAAAGAAAAATGCGTAAAAAAACAAGGGAATAAAGCTCGTTAGATAAATTAATAAAACAAAATAAAAAAAAATCGCTAAAAATTTTTTTTATCAGCGTGAAGCTTTTCGACAGGTACGTCGTTATCAAGCGTGCGCATAAAGACGATCCAAGTTTGGTGAATTCGATAAAGTCAAATGAAAACCGGTGCAACAACATTACAAGAAGATTCATATTATGCTACATAACGGATAGATATCGAAACATATATTTCCCGATAATGAATAAATTACAATCGCGATTAATGCTCGTGAAGTACGGCTGATTATGTAAGAAATGTTTAAAGTTCGATACACACGTCGTTAGAGTTAATAATGTAATAGATAGGTGGGACAGAATTTTCCTAAATGTAAAATAAGACCCAATAATAAAAGTCGAATAAATGTTATTAATGATAGGTTTTTCCGCTCTTAAATAAACACTCCAGTTTTAACGTCAAACGTCTTTAAATTAGTGAAACACGTTTCGTATACAACAAACTAAAGTGGACAACGATGTTGTTGAAAAAGATGCTCTAATGCGCGTGACTAATTCATCGAGGGGACGTAATTCGAGATTAGCAATAATAATAACGATATATAAAATTCTTCTCGTTATTAACGTTTTTACGGGTATTTTCTTTTGAATATTGCTATTGATTTTCATCCCTTAAAACTATATATATATATATATATATATATATATATATATATATATATATATATATATATATATATATGTATGTATAACGAAAGAAATAGAATGAAATAGAATAAGGGCAGAACGTACATTACTCCATTCTTCTCTTACCCTTCTTCACTTTCACCCTTCCTTTATTTCTTTCTCTGTCACTCTTCGTATATTTATATATGTGTGTGCGCCCGTATTATATAGGATTTCATCGACTTGGGAGAAACGGCCTCTTTTCGACGCCCTGTTTTTATAGACGGTCGACGATTCCGCTGACTTAAAACGATACGTATACTCAACGTTTCTAGTCTGGTCTGGTCGTTTATGACCTTTTGGTATCTTTTTAACGGTAAACGAATTTCCTACGGAGAAAATCTTCGTCCCGAATGACGGTTTTGCATTTAATAGCGGCAGACGTTGACGATAGGAAATCCCTCAGCCTGAACGGCCAGACGTATATTTCCGAGTTAGGTCTTCTTATCGAGAGGTTCGTTCCCTTGAAACAAGAAAAGAACAAATTCATCACTGGTTCGACGAAACGTAGTCGACACCTGAAAGATGACACGCTGTAAAAAAAGAACACGAAATAAACCACGTTATTATGAAAAAATTGATTACGAACCTTTGAAGATCTTCTATCACTTCAAATATAAAATTCTATAAATCGTAAATAATTTACACGTACACGCACGTAAGTATCCTTAAAGTTGCCTTAGTGGCTAAATACAAACAAGCGACCGTACAAAAATGAAGAAATAATAAACAAAATTAAAATAATAATAGGAAAACTTTTGTTTGAAAGATGTTATTTAATTTAACGCGCATAAAAATCGTATAGCGTATAATATATTAAAAACTAGTTTATCACGGTATAACATCAAAAATACGACGATACTTATATAGCGTAATTACAGTACAGAATACGCTAGCGCTGGAGGCACTGCGGGCGGATATGAATTTTCAACTTCGTTTACTAAAATTACAATATGCGTAGCAATGGGCACAATCATCAGCGTGGTGAAGTTCTGTAACGCAGCCTGCAACATATTTTTCGCTTTTCATTTGCCCCCCCCCCCATTTAAATTATTTATCGGTTAAACGGAATTCCGCGAATTCGATATTGAACTGTTAAAAGCTCGAAATTCTATATTTGTAAGTGATATTTGCGATGCTAGCGCAAAATGAGCAAATGCTCTAAAATACCGAATATATGTATGTTTTTTTTTTTTTAATTGTTTGGAGTTTTATTTTTTGAACTCTTTAAGAATTACATTATATATACAATATATATAAGAACATATTATACATATAATGATCTACTTTTGTTTATTATGCACGTATATCATGAGTCTAGAACTGCTTACTCCACTTAATTCCCTACAACTTTTATCAATTTTATATTATAAATAAGACCAAAAATAACTAAATACTAGAATCGATAAACTCGGCGATCGATTGATAAAATAAAATTACACTCGGGCGATATCGGAGTAGATAAATTCGTATATTTAGGCAGAATTTTTATAACAAATACACTGATTTTGCCGGGAAAATTACAAATACATGTAAATTACTAAAGAATATAGAGGGAAATTTATGCGATTAACGTTTAATACTAATAAACGGTGTACGCCATACAAACGTGGCCACCTACGAGATGATTAATTGTGAAAACCGAAATAAAAATGAGAACTATTAGGCAAATGAAAGCGCATTATTAGGCGTTAGACTTCGGGATAAAATAAAGAAACGATTAAACAAAAACAAACGATGCTCGAAGATATAAGGATTGCAATGAACAAAAATGGGAGTGAATTGGACATATTGAAAGACAATCTGAAGAAATATGGACGAAATAACTGACGGTATCCACAAGATCGGGCAAAACCAAGATCAACCAAACAGAAGGTATTATTAAAACGACAGGAAAACGCAGGATGCAAGAAGACGGAAAACATTAATCATTGCTGTAATGCGGTAAAAGAAGAAGATATTTATTTTTTACTTATATTTATAATTGATCTAATGCAGTTTATTGATTTTAGTATGTATGTACGTAAACATATTTTTTTCATCTCCGTTTAATCTTTCCGCGTTTGAAATAAACTTAAAAGTAATTAATTTAAATTATTTCGCATTTCCGAACGGTTATACGGTGGCCATTTTCTACTTAAGGTGCTTGTTTTTTTAGTTTGTATTTTTATTTACGAAGCTCAGAGTGTCTTAGTTTTTTTTTTCAGCTAATCATTACAAAACTTCTAGCTACAATTACATTCGCTGTACAACGACTGAAAATTAAATAGTGGCTATATCTAACTTATATTATTAAACGAGCAAATTATTGTATATATATATATATATATATATAAATATTGGGATGTCTTGTAAACGGCTGTAATCATTTTGATGAAATTTTCTACATACCTGTAATTTATTAAGCGATTTAAAATGGCTTTTATAAAAATTACGAATTTTGGAAAATTTTAATTGTTTTCTTTTTATCGTCTTTTTCATGATACTTATCTATGTGTACTACGTGGAAAAATTCAACTCGATCGTTTTTATAAGCTTAGAAATTTTGCTTTTAACTGTTGGTAAATAAAATTTTACATGTCGGGTACTGTTTCGATTTAAGACGACGGAACTTTCGGAAATTATTTTTTAATCTTTATTTAAAGAGAAAAAATCCGATCGAAAAATTCCAAAATTCATTTCCAAAAAAAGACACATTGAAGGTGCGCTCAATTTCTGATTCGTATCTAAATATCGAAAAAGCAAAAACCAAGGTTGCTCAATGCTCGGGTACTATATTTTGAAGCAGGGTTTTACGTGGAGCAAGTAATTCGTACATTCACGATAGTAGGCAGAGTAAACAAAATATGTTATACATATACTCATATCGATATGATCAGTGACATTAAGGGGTTCTAAATAATGAAAAGGATCAAACACCAGTTAAGCCTATAGACGGACATATAAATCGTCAGATAGATATATAAAATAGTTCGATTGATTAATAAATTGAGATTTTATTATATATATATATATATTGTGAGACGGTATAGGAGGGTGTAATTTTCTTCGTGATTACTTTTATGAAAGAGTCCAATTTGAAATTTCGCATTATCTGTAGGGTTGCAACGTTTAAAATCGATACGAAATAGACGGGAAAGAGCTCGGTGCTGCGCCATTGCGTATATGTCCTGTTTTAAGTTGTATTTTTCCTTATTTCTCCCTTATCTCTTACGACGGACTTATTTTATTTTAGGCTCATATTATTTCGATTAACACGCACGTGCGCGCGCATACACCCACACACATACACACGAATATGTAATACGTGCGTTTTATTATATGTTTTACTCCCGTATTGATACTTTTCTTAATCTACAACAATATCGTTTCAAACTTAAGATATTTACACCATAAATAATCCTTTTTTTTTATTTTTACATATACGTGTGTACACACATACACATATATAAAAGATATACGGAAGTGTTAGGGAAACCTCACATCGAACAGTGGCTTCATATATGTATATTAAGCCGTGTATTATCACTTAAGTTAACCATTTTCATTGTTTCTACCATACAAATTTCTATAATAATTTTTTGCCGCTGACGCGGTTAATAATGATTTAAAATAAAATAATTTATAACATATCACCACTACACTACTAAGCAATATGACAGCTACAAATATAAACATACATATACAGTATGTATGTAACCGATAATTATAATTAAATGAAGCGAGTATAACGGATGCCATTTAGCGTGAAAGATAACCGATAAACGGTAAAATGTTAATCATCGTAAATCAGTTTCAACTGAAAGGTTCAACATAAATTATATTATCCTTGGAGCGGTAAACATCAGCGCTCATCCACCTACTACAACATATACATGTCGTAATACATACTTGATACATCTTGTTACCGAAGTGTGTTTATGTAACCTCGAATACAAATAGGCGGAAATACAATTTTTTGTACAGGAATTTTTCGATTAATACATTTGTATATTTATAATTTTATAAATCAATTTATATGTACATACACATATGCCAAGTATCATTGAATTTGTCAAGAAAATATAGTAGATCTAAAAAGCGTAATTATAATTAACAAAATTCTTAGATTTATAAACGTAGATTATTACCGCTGTAATAATAATAATAATATTTGGAATTGATATAGAGTCAAACTATTTATTGTTTAACGCGTATTATAATTTTTTTTTTTTTTTTACGTTTATGTTATTGGCCTTAATGGAATTATGCGATTTACACGCATCCGAACAGGTAGAATCTACCACTAATCTACGCATTTATTATGAATTGACCGAGGATAATAATAAAATATAAAAATTAATTTATTACGTCCGGGTTTATAATTTTTAACATTTTATTTAATCGAGAAACGAAACAAACTTGACATCGATGTTCCTTAACGCAGATATATTGGATTCGCCTACCATATTTGTGACAGTTTATTTATGAGAATATTTGGGCTCGATATATAAATCTATTTCCTGTCGAATAAATATTGAAATATGTGTAATTTTCTAATTATGTGTTTGAGTTATGCTATTTCGATGTAATTACGACATGCTTTGGTACAGTTCCATAATAAAAAAGATGTACATGTTTATTTGTAAAATACGGAATACGATCATAAAATAAAGCTAGAAATTCAGCGCGTATTCATTCTACGCTACTTTAATATTCATAATTAACACTAAAATCGTATTACCTCTTTACGCACTAACTCGTAAAATTTCATTTATATTACGATTTCGACAAATAATAATAATTAAAATTCGAATATATTTTAAATTTCGATTTACAAAACTTAAAATAACATCAAATATCTAGGTACGCATCTGGCCACAAAATTAAATTGGTCAATTTATATTAATAAAATAAATAGAATAACTAAAGTTGAAAATCATGCAGATGAATTAGTTTCTCGGAAGACAATAGTATTGTTCCGCTGAGCAATAAGCTATTATAGTATATAATCAAACACTGAAACCAACATGGAGTTCTAGTTGTCAGCTATGGGATTTTTATAAATTAAGTAACATAAAAAAAAAGTTCAGACGTTCCAAAACAAAGTTCCTCGAATGTTACTGATGCCGAACCAATACGAAAGAAACAATGATATAGATCTCCGTGTACCAGAAGTCTCTGATAAATGAACTAACAAGAAAGCACGTATTTATTTATTTATTTATTTAATGAAGCCACACAACAGCTAACAGCCAATTATAGTGTAGGCTTATAAATAAAGTAATACAATGAATAATTTTTCTGAATTATAAAATTAAAAGTAAAAAAAATGAAATACAAAAAAAATACATTGAACACATTCACCAGCCTCACACCCATTAAACAGACCAGAAAAACTACCGCATTCACAAGTCTCACACTCATTAAAACATACATCACTCACACCCTATTCACACAATCTTACTCGGAATAAACGGACGAATAATCTTCAACAAATTAATAAATACAATATAAACCTTAATGTATATACTACATGTACATTAGTAAAGGAAGACTGCAGAATCATACAAATTCAGAGGCAAATCAGCTTTCAATCCAGCAGGACGAATTAAGACGGTTGCAATGAACCGAACCTTATGAATTGAGCAAATAATAATACGTATAGAAGAATATCGGAATATTCTATTGGGAAAGCGTGAAATATGTATAATTAATATAATTACTTTAAAGTATGTTCAAATATTGAATAGATTGTAATAAAAATGACGTAGGTGTTTTTTTAATATATATATATATATATATATATATATATATATATATATATATATATATATATATATACAAATATACGCGAATCATGTATACCCCCAATTTATATTTTGATAAAATACATAGTACACATCATCATAGTCGTGTGCTCATTTCGAGCGTCGTGAAATTATGAATCATAATTTTTGCGTACAATTGACCGACATGTATCCCGATCCTCGGTGAGTTTAATAATCTCTTGCAGCGAAGTGATACCAGTGATAGTTTTGATTTTGGTCATGTACCGCGTTGATGGTCTTCCTCTTTGTCTGCAGCTTTTCGTCATTCCTACTGTGATTAGTTTCTCTAGGCTATCTTGTCGAATAATATGGCCAAAAAAGGTGGCTATACGTTTCTCCACTATGTGCTGTAATAGGATATCCACATTTTAGCTTCTTTTAAAATCGCCAGATTGGTTCGTTTTGCAGTCTATGAGACCTTCAAAATTCGACCACAGCAGTACATTTCGAAAGCGTCGATACTCTGTATATCTGTTTTGTTTAGCTTCCAACATTTAGATGCGTAGAAAAATACCGAGAACACAAGGCACGAGACGTACTTTGGTGTTCATGTTTATGTCGTGACTTTTCCATATTTTAGTAAGTCATGCTAATACAGTTTTTGCTATTGCTACTCGACGTTTGATTAACGAGTGATCCTAAGTTGACAAATTTATCGACAATTTGCAGGTCGTTCACATGTTGCCGGTTCTGTGTTTCACTTTTCTCATCAAGGATCATTATTTTAGTCTTGTCTCTATACAAGTCTTGCAGCGTCCAGTTTTTGGAAGAGATGACTGAGCTTTCCTTCTTTCGATGACATTATTACAACATCATCTGCATATCGCAAATTATTAAGTGTTTTTCCTGCAATTTTAACTCCATCTTCCCATCCCTCCAGTACCTTTCTCATTATCCACTCACTATATATATTGAAGAGGGTGGGGCTTAATATACATCCCTGACGGACTCATTTTCTAAAATATGAATTCCTGAGTCCATTATTAATTTTCGCTCTTCCGCTATTGGAACCATATAGAGATGTTATTAGGTTAATTAGATGTACTGGAACACCAAAGTATTTGCCATAATTTCTGCAAACGCACGGAGTCAAAAGCTTTTGTGTAGTCTATGAAACATAAATATGCTTTGACCTTATATTGCCGTATGTTCAAAATTTGCTCTCTTGTTCCTTTACCTGGAATGAAACCTATTTCGATGGTATTTGCGCCAATATATATGGTTTTAGCCTTTCATGTATGATATATAGCAACACCTTGCTAGAATGCGATATTAGAGCTATAGTTCTGTAGTTATGACATATATCTCGCGCTCCTTTTTTGTGGATCGGCATATAAATTGATCGTGTCCAATCACTCGGCCAACAGTTTGTATCCCAGATTCTCTGGCAGATTGCGTGTAGAACTTCCGTCACCGCGTCACCTAGATTTGTGAACATCTCCGCAACAATTTTATTTTACCCTGCTGCCCTGTGTTCACGTAATTTTTAAAAAGCTAGAATAATTTCCTATTTTAATATTGGCGGATACTTTTCGGTTACAGCCATTGATGTTTCTGTTATTTCCTCCTTATGTTCTTCTTTTATTAGCTTATCACAGTATTCTTTCCATATGGATCTTATTTTTTCTTCTTCGGTTAGTAGTTTCCCATTTTCATCTTTTATTGCCGCATGATGTGAGATAAATTGCCTTGTAATTTGTTATATCTTTTGGAACATATCTCTGGTTTCATTATTGTCTTTATTTCGTTCAATATCTTTGCATATGTTATCCAGGAAGTCATTTTTGTCTCTTCCGCACATTCGTTTGACCTGTTTATTCATTTCTTCATATTTGCGAAAGGTTTCCTCATTATTCAGGCCATTATTAATTTTAATTTACCTCTTTTTGTTTATTAAATCCCAAATTTCACCAGTAATCCATGTTTTTTTTTAGATGTACGGAAAATTTTTTTGCCTGTTATTTTTCATATCTTGTTTTCTTCTATTCTGTTTTTAAAATCGTCATGTTTCTGCTCTATATAACGCCACACTCCTCATAAAACTCTTTATAAACCCTTTTCTAGTATTGACTGATGGTTTTTTTGGTACCAGAGAAAGGTTTTTTCACGAAAACGTTATTAGCGATAGCTATTCCTCTTCTTATATTCTTTATGCTTCGACCATCTGATGATATTATGCTTCCATATCAAAACGGAATCCATACGCAAGTCTAGCTACTTTTTCGTAATAACCGAAATATTAGTACCGAAATTATATGCATTGCACAATACGAGGTGAATATATATATACATACATACATACATACATATATATATATATATATATACATATATATATATATAATTTTTTACACACGTGCCTATAGAAATTTTTGGAGGTCAATTTTCTTGTTTAAATTTCGTTTTCATTTATTCTACAACGTAAAAGTCTTGGCTCGACTAGTGTACAGGCGTCGTTTTGTGCGTGTACAAAAAATGAGTTACGTTTGAGGCCGTTTAGGTAGTTATTATTAAAACGGCGTGTTTCAATATTCGTCCGTCTGTCACGGCGGCGGTACAATATGGTGAAGCATTCTTAATCGAACCCAACGATGTTTTGCGCTTATGATAATTACTGATAATGTTAGCCCTCGTTAGGGCTATATTATCGTTAATTAAGTAAACTCGATATTATTATATCGGATAAAAGTACGTGTTCTCGTACATATATATATATACACACATATATATATATATACACACAAGTTCATTTATACATAGGCATACGTGTACATATTATTTACGTTAAGAATACGTATAGTCCTGCATATATATATATATTATTGATCTATACGTAAGTATACACACTTATACATGCTTGTCTACATATGTGTATATATTATTCTGAAATATGTAAATACATAATACACACACACATATAATATATATGTATATATATATATATGAGTATGGATAATTTCATGTGTTTTGTCTTGTGTAATACACACGTTTTGAGCGAATTATCTGCTGTTTCTTTCGAGTGATTGACATATATGTACGCGTTTGAAGTTGTACCTATAGTTACGTTTCCAAAGGTTTGATTTGTACTTACTACCGATCAAGTCCGCCCTTGAAATTCATTTATATATAAATATATATATATATATATTTACTTACCATACATGCGTATAATTATTTATTTATATGTATGTATATATATATATGTGTGTGTACATATATATATACATACATATATACATATATATACATACATATATATATTTATATATGCATCGTTACATTACGTTATTATACGTAGCCTGGTGTGTGCAAACTTACGGAACAAAGAAGTTTTGATATTACGTTGTATTTTATATTATTGTTTAATTCGGTATGTTTGTGTGATAATTTTTTCCTTAAAATTAATAGTAACAATAATAATAGTACTTTTAAAATAATGATTATCACATAATAACTATTTTATAATGTGAAAGTAGCACTACCAACAACAACACAACGATAACAGTGACGATATCAGCAAATAACGGCAACAACAACGGTGATAATAGTGCTAGCGATAATCAAATCAAATCAATGTATATATTGGTTCTGTTTTATATATAAAATGCATTAAGATAAATTCTTAACGACGCAGCGTAATAAATTGTATGTGCAGAAAAAGTTCGTTACTTCCGCACGCATATGCTCAAACATCACCACCACCTTAAAGTGCAAATGCAAATGCCGTGTAACAGTGTGCGTATGCATATATCAGGAAAAGTGTAGATTTATACTTACAATGAAAAGTTATAACTATTGACATTTACCCATATATGATTATGCGATATTCAACTATCAGGCATATACGTACATACATACATGCATACACACTAAACGCAACCTATAGTTATCTGCTCATCCTATACACATGTTTATTACATACGCTCGTAAATTACCAATATTCGCATATATGGCGCACATTCACACGGATGATATAAAACGTAAAAACACATTTTCTATTAGACGTGCACTATTAAGCGATATTCGCTATTGCACGACTACGTACATAATTAACGACACCGCACGTAAGCGTGTACTCTTTTAGAATACATAAATTGATATCGGTTACGAGATTAACAAAACCAAAAATTGTGAAATAATAATCTGAAATTCTTTAATTATAACGCATAATTTGTAACCCCGTTGACGTAATGCCTCCTGAAGTCGCAAAATGACGAATAAATTATATTACGAACGATACTAACAATTATAATAAATGCCGAAATGAATGTAAAAACGGAATTAATTAACATTTTCAGTCAATTGGCCTTTAAATTTTGCCGGTGTATCGAATTTAAGTAAGTGAGGATTAAAACGAGACGCTACAATTTGTTTGTATATCAAATTAACCACGTCAAAATTTGTCAACGGTGACGTTTCGGAAATAATTGCAATTTCAATTTTCAGTGTGATTGTTTAGTTTGGTTTGAAAATCGAAATTATAAATAACTCCGAAACGTCATAGGAAATTCTACGAAAGTCGTTTAACCTGAAAATATTTCGAAGGATGTTAAAATAGAATTTTTGGAACTGATAAAAAATACAAACTATGTACACGAAGAAAAAAATAATCAGGTGGAAACGTTTTTTTTACAACGGCAACCATTACAATTATATAACATTAACAGATAAAGAAGATTTGTACAAATATTCAGAAATTCCATTATATCGCAATAGAACTGTATTAACTGAAAAAAAAAACATCCGAGTGGATATTGTATTGATAGATAATAAAGTACTTTAATAGACGGCACCGTTCCAGATAACAGACAATATTGATAAATGAAATAATAGCGTCTCTGGAAATAATGGAATAATAACCAAAAATTTAGTTCAACCGATGATAAATCGAAGTCTTTCTATAATAAAGTAAAATATAATTTAGCTGCTGCTTTCCAAACATCACCGCCATAGTAATTATCGACCGGTCGGTATCGTCAAATTATCTATATGCCTAGCAGAGTAATAGATTTCTTTCGTCAGAAATCTTCCTTGTCGACCGGGTAGATATCCTCGTGCTTTTTCTATAGGATTGCACTTGAGACTGGATACGAAGTTTACGTTAACAGTCGCATTTTATTTACTACGTCTTGTTGTTAGAAGACAACGATTGTACAAATAGTCGGGCGTTTCGCTGAATTTACGTCGCAGTCACCAGTAACGCTTTCTATCTTGTAGGGGAGTTCAAAATTTCTAAACTTTTTTCTGTTAAGGTACACGTCACGATTATGCGCCAATTTAATTTGCTTCCGTTTGAGCCCATCGGTTGATTTATGATTAACGAAAACATATTCCAACATTTTTCGAAGGAGCCACCCCGATGATGTGTTATTTTAAGGTCCTATTTCTTTCGAGTCTCATTTTCGAATTCCGAGACATATTTTTTTCAATTATTATTTCAATTATTGTATCTACTAAACGTGCCAGATGTTGCATGTGTTTCCTCCATACTTGTATATATGCAACGTGCCCCCCCCCGTCGATAATAGCGTCGTGCAGTCTCCCACGTTAATGAACGTTCTTTTAACAACGGTGTCGCTCATAACTTCCGGATATTATTATTTTTATACGTAGTATTTGAAGTACACCGTAATTTTCTTGGTAGATGATTACGCGCTCGCATATATACACAGACGAATACACACGTGCATACGTATATTTATAATGCGATAAAAATGCTAGAGCGTTATTCACACATTCTATATGATTACATTTGTGCAAATGAGAACATTTTGGAAGGGTTATTTAAAACGTTAGAAGTAAAGATGTTGTCAACTTGTCCGATATCTCGTACAAGTAATTCTGATTTATGAGATCACACCTCCCACGTATTCTGGCAAAAGTTATTTTTTTTTTCATAGGACTGAATACTAATCACTTTCGAATTGTTTTTGTTCATTATTTTAACATTCAGTTGTTGTGTCCTTATATATTAATAGACAGTAGCGTGTAAGATATCGTATACATACGTTATATTTATATATATGTATATATATATATATATATATATATATATATATATATATATATATATATATATATACATCATAAAATTATAAAATCGAACTAATCTCCCGCATGGGTTGTTATTACTGGTGATGGTTATTCACATATATAATCCGAATAGGCCAACTTAGGATCACGGTATTTCAACTGTTTAATTTTTTGTTGTTTTTGATTTATTCCGTATCCAAATTTCGGTCTTTTGGTTTTACGCAATTTCGACTTGCCTTTAAAATCTTCCATATTTCGCTAGTTATGTTACTCGGTTTAATGCAAACTTCATTCCAATCACCTACCTCCTCGAACCATTTCTGTTCCTCAGACTCAGCGTGTAAGTAAGTATTCGGTTAATTAACATTGTTAGGTTCGACTGCTTTGTGTGATCATAAAGCCTAATTTGCCTTCTTTTCATCCCGAATATTTGTATGTTTCTACATTAGATCTTGGTCTATATTCCTCGGTTACTTTCGTTCGGCCTAAGACTTATCGTAACATCTTCTTTTCTTTTCTTTTATGTAGTTCTTCGATCATGCTCTTTTTATTTCATGGCTTTCTGTCGCATATAGTACTTCGGGTTGGATAATAATATAATTTACATGTTCAGTCTGGAATAATTTGTGTGTAAATATTGGAAATTGTTTTAGTATAACCATTTCTTCAAAAATCCCTTGTAGCACTTTATATTGTATAGCAATCTTAGTTTAATTCGTCGTATTATATATGTAATAAACGATTTCTATTCCATTAGTAGTATACGTCGTCATTAAATATATTCGATTTATGTAAATAATAACTGTATGAATTTGGCACGTATAGTTCGCATCGAATTTTTTATCTTTAATAATTCTCGTTGTAATGCTGAGCAAAAAAAGACTGTTAATAAGTTTATCATTTGCTTCTTGATCGTATCTAGATTTTAAGTTTATTATTATTATCAGTTATTTTGCTATATTGAGTTATTTTTAAATATAAGAGATCTTTTTATAACGTATAAATTTATTAACAATATCGAGGCTATATCTTGTAAAGAAATATTAGACGCAGTTGTTATACAGAAAGATGTTTATATGTATGAGAAATTTTCTACGATTAACATTAACATTACGAATTAATCGCTTACTCGTATTAAAGATAATAATTATGTACGCATCAACGGTACGAATGTAAAGATCGTATTAATTAATTTCGTCTTCTACTTTAATTGGTACTGTTACGAACCGAGTAATTTAAAAATATAATAATATCCGTTATATTGTTTATATATTTTTTTGTTTAAAGACGTTTAATGTATGATCAAACTTTTGCAGAGATAAATTTACAATTGTTAAGCTGAATATTATTATATATTACCCGCTATATGTTACTAGTCTACGAATTTGACCATTACATATATATTTATTCATTTTTAAGCTCCATTTATACACGAGTATATTTTGTTGAAATTTAAATTGACGCAACAATAAAATAAAAAAAAAATAAAATTCAGAAACAAATACGAAAAATAATGATAAAATTAATCATGCACGTTAACGATAAAAATCCATAGATAACGTAATTATAGTTAGATAATACGTATGGAGTAACTTGCTGAAGTAGCTTATGGTTGCCGGTAGTAAAATTATATATATATATATATATATATATATATATATATATATATATATATATATTTAAATACTTCAAAGATGAAATTTGAAAATTGCTCCAAAATAATTATCTGGTCATGAAGTAACGAAGTGTCAATATTCTGCTTAATTCTAACATTTTTATGCGATCCACAGTTTCGATAATATCATTACGGTTAGAGAAAATATTGATTATTTTTAGTTTACCCAAGTAATATGCAACCGTGATCAGTTAACATTTGTGTAATATAATAGTTAACATCTATGGAGCAACCATAAGTGTCAATAATAAATTTGAGCAGTAAAAAAAGTACGATGTTGTGCTAATGGTAATAGCGGTGTTAACAGACATATGGATATATATATATATATATATATATATATATTTAGAGGAAATTGTGTGTTGATTAATGATAAGTGATTTGACAGTTATATTAGTATTCGTGTAAACGTGAACGTAACAGCATTTATAAATATATATAATATATATATATATATATATTGAAGCAAACTTGCCGAACCGGGAATTGGCCAAAACTAAACATAATTTACATGTGTGCTTTCGAGCAAGTGTGGACGTTATGCACGTTTGCGCGTTAAAAATATTTCAATGACTTTTCTGAACTTGTGTTATTTCTGATTGTTTTCTTAGTTCCGGTAGACTTAATGTTATTATTTTTATTTCACTAATAATTTCCCCGTCTTAATCGGGACATCGGTTCCAGCTAAGATTGTACAAAACTACTCGTATGTGTTTTTCTTATTTATGTATAGTAACAGTAGTAGTACATTTCTGCGAATTTCGAATCTCGTTAGTATTAAATCATGTTCATTCTTCATTTTTCCCTTTAATTCTCGAAAAAATCGTCCGTAATATAATTATTTTATTCGTAAATTTCCGCGTTGGTAACCTTTGAAGGCTTCGTCATAAAGTTTATTGAAAGTCAGTGTTTATTCAATATATATATATATATATGTATATATATATTGTATATAATGTATGCGCTGATATGAACTCATATTTATATGGTTTCTTATATTTACGTACAAATTAAACTAGGACGCTCCCGTTATTTTATCTTAAATAATAATACCGTTGTGTGAGTGAAATAAGCATATAATGTAATTTATATTAATTTTATATATATATATATATATATATATATATATATATATATATGTAGATATATAGATATATATTGAAGCGCAATGAAAGATTGAAATACTTTTTATTTTATTTTACTATGACGAATTCATTCGATTAGGCGAACAACCTTTGTTTCTTATTATATGACGTGATTTAAACTGAAACTGAAGAATAGCTGAAAATAATTCGAAACACGGTTAAATGCTTCCCCCCCCCGTTAAATTAAGATTTTAAAGTTAACGCTTTTCGTCTCAATAAACGAGTAACGAAAAGTGAGAATTTTATTATAAAAACAAAAAAACCAAAATTGTGTCAAACAAGAAATTTACATTATAAGTTCGTAATCCAGAATGGCGCTAACAGAATTTTCGATTTGAAATTTAATTTTGTACCGTCGTATACAATTATTTCGAAGTTACCAAAAAAAAAAACTGTTTTAATTAGAAAAGATTTTATTTAATTTTGCTTTTAAATATTTTATATTGTGATAAACAACTAAAAAATGTGATTAAAATCGCCGAATTTTTATACATAAAAATGCAACAAAACTTTCCGGTTATTAAGCTATTATGGAGTGAATGTAAAAAATAAAATATAATAAAATTTTACTTTGCTATTTTTTGTAATATTCTACATTTGAATTAAGTATTTTCTTATAATTCATTTTGTTTTTTATTTTTACCTTTTATATTTTTATAAATCGTATATGTATTATTATTATTATTATTTTGGCTTCTGTACAATATTACAGGTTGCCACTGACATGTTATTACATCTGTAATATTAAATATTACATTTTTATATTTTGTTTTATTTTTATTTTGTGGCCTTTTTAGATATAAAAATTTACTGTTTTTAATTAATTCCTCGTTGTTTAGTTTTTTATGTGTTCTAGTGTAGATTAAAATATTATATAATTAGTGCATACTTGTTTCTCGAAACCGAATCGACGAAATTATTCATTTTATAAATGAACGAATCGACTCTGAACGAACCGACGAATTATTTAGATTCCTTTTTCTCGTTTACAACGATACAGAAAAAAGGATATCGACAATTTACGGTATAACGAAATTTTATAACCGCGTATAGTTTTTAATAATTTATCGAATTTATTTATTAATTTTAAATTTTCAAAATAATTAAAATATTAAATATGCTTCTGACTTTCTTTTTTTTTCTTAATTTACGAATTCTCGTTTAATAATATTTCGTTATAAAATTTTTTCTTTCATCAATTATTAATTTATCATTTATTTATTTATTTAGTTAGTTACCTTCCCCATAACTGACGGTAGCTCTACATCGAATATAAAAATTTTTAGACATACAATTTATAAAATTACAAATTTTAGAATTTAATGAATCTAATTATCTACGAAAGCTGTTATATTTAAACCATCCGGTATAGTTAATTGTTTTCGTGCTTTACCACCTAATATTTTGCCGTCGACGGCCAATCTAAAAAGGCGGGATCGATCTAGTATTCTTCATTTTATGTACGTTTCCTTATTGTTCTTCAAGGATGACAATAAAATCGATCTGATTAATCCAGTGCAACCGCTTCCGCATTTATCATCCTATCCGTCCATTTTATTCTATCCATTCGCCTGTACGTCCACATTTCAAACGCAAGCAGTTTTAGCCATAGTTGAACTGTCACGGAGTATTCTAAATTTATCATTGGCGCGATAAATCTGCTATATCGGGATCTTAATTTTGTTTTTGAATATCGTTCGCATAAATGACAATTATTTATTATCTACAATCATATGGTGGTAGTAGTAGGTTACATCGTGTTTTCCATGAACCACATGCTCGTACAAATCTACATTATAATTTACCATTTCTATCCACTTTGCTTCTATATAACGTACATTCATTCACAGCTAGATATTTATTTTAATCGTAAATTTATATATAATAATTTTTTTTATACTCTATATTTCAGTTTTTACTTTTCAGTAATGTTATTTCGATCATAAAAAGCCCTGTGTTATTACCATTGTGAATTCCTAAATTGTTATTATGCTATTATACGTGATTTCGTTTATCAACTTCTTTGCACGGGAATATGTGCATATGATTTTGCAGTTATGAATTAGTATGCGTCAATATCCCCGTCTTGAGGGGAGAGATTGTTTACATGGGTGTATAATTTTTGTTTTTTGTTCGGTTCGGATGTGTGCTTATATATAGATATTATATTTCATTAGAAATATTTTTTTTTTTTTGTATTATTAATCTATTTTTCCATTTTTAATATTATTTACGTTAATTATCGTGTCGTGTGAGTGTGGCCTAGTTTTATTTTTGTTCATATTTTTATTCTATAATTATTTTGTAAATGCCTGCGCTGTAATTGGCGTTTTGCTGTTGTGTACGTCGTAATGTTATATAAATAAATATATATATACATATATAATTTTCATTAATCGTTATTTATATTTTAGAAATATTAACGTTAAGTTAGTAAATTTATACACCTATTTATAAGTGTTTTCATTTTTTTCCCGCTAATACATATCGCATCGTATATAGAAACTAAACACTATATTTATTGATTATTTGAAACTGGCAATATTAATCATAACAAATAAGCATTTGTTTTTTTCGAACTAATTTAACGTTTTAAAATTTTATCTATCATTAGAGTACGTCGTCTGTAAGTGATTTATTCAACTATTTGAAGATAAATTACGGCTTTTAAAGACCGGACGAAGTAAGCGAATGGTGCAAATCTACGCTACGATAAGATATGGAACGATCGGAAAGAGTAAAGTCGAGAAAGTCAGTCCACAGATTGGTTGTAAAATTCTTACCGGCGGGTTTTGAAGCAGCTGCAGCTTTTCAAAGGAAGAATGGGACCGAAAGTACCCGGGTCGAAATAGAACGAATATACCGGATTACGGTCCGTTAGGATTCTAGGACGAGAAAGCTGGGTGCCTACTATCCATTGGGACGAAGTAGTGATACGCTGGCGAAATGCAGTTTTATTATAATTTTTTATTTTTGCTCGCAATCTACTTATTATTAGCGACGAGAATAATGCTTAATGACTAAATTAAATTTATTTAGCGGAGCGTGTCCCAGTGGGCGCAGCTCCTTATCTTATGACTAGACTATATTCCAAATCGTACGCAAGCCCTAAACGCAATCTTATAGAATATGTTAATTAATAATATCACGTCCTTTTAAGCGTATAAATCTGGACCGGTTTACTATCAGGTTCTGGTCCAGGTGGTTAATGCGTCTTTCTAGCCGTCTTATGGTTGCAGATCGCTTCTTTGATTGATGATATTTGCAAATGTTTGTGTATATCGTCATTGCGCACAAACCATGGCGCCCCGACTATTGAATGTTCAATCTTGACCGTATGACATCGATACTCGAATTGCTAGCTAAGCTTCAAAGTTCTATCCGGTAACACACCATATAGGTCTTAGGATCGCCTTATACAACACTTTGCTTTCTATCGGAATCCTGGGTGGCTTTCCGATTAACCGATACACGTTAATAAATTTTATGTTTAGTTGTTTCCTTTCGGCATTAATACGTTTTCTCCGCTTCAATTTATGATCCAAGTGCACACCGAGGTATTTCACACTACCCGCGGTGGGGATTTCTATTCCATTGAACGTTAATATTTGATAATTTTTGTATAATTGAACACAATACGCGTATAGATTTAATTTCGTTGATTTTAATTTTTCAATACGTGAACCATGCTTCCAGTTGTAAATGCAACAAGTTGTACACTATTAATTTGCCTAATAAGGTATTAATAAAAAAAGAAAAAAGGTTCATTTAGACGACAATCGATGTGATGCTAACTCGATGTCGTGGTTTGGCAGGTAATATAACAGTGTTATCAGCAAACAGCTGTAGTTGTGATGAAATTTAGCGGAAAATCCGACGATAATATTTGATAATCGGCGTACACTACCGTGTGGGGTAACTGATCCATCCTGTTATTGTCCGCTATTAAACAACGGTTTATATCCTCAACGTATAACCGAGCCTTTAGAGGTGGATGTGAAGATATTCGAGCAGTATCAGTTGCGATTGGAAGAAATTTGAATTCGAATACTTAAACTACCCTTAGACTTCCTACAACTATTATCGCGCTATATAGGGTAAATTCCTTAGTTTAGGGATTAATTCGTCCGATTTACAATTTGTCGCTTTCTCTTTTTATTGGCTCGTCTAAAAGTCTATTTTGAGGGTTATTACGTTTACACTGTCGTTGCGGTTATTTAATTATCTGCAGACATTAACAATTAATTCGTGAAAGTCAGTCTGCCATGAACGAAATCTGGCAGATGCGAACAACGCGTAAAATTACTAATTATTCGTTTGAAATTTCGATAATCGATTAAAACTGGATCGCGTTCGCCGTCGAGAAACGATTGCAGAGGGTGTAATTAAATTATATCGGTTACATACGTGTTATTCTTCTCTCTCTCTCTCTCTCTCTCTGTTTATTAACTCGATCGGTAAAATTTAATTACGACGATGACGAAGAAAACGATAGAGGGCGCCGCGGTTAGATATTTTTTTTGTTGTTTTAATTAACGTGGAAGTCTAAAAAAATTCTTTCGTATTTTTCAATGAGGAATGTCGTCCTCCGAATATTTTTATTTTACTTAAATCGCTTCGTAATTTTACGTAAATTAGCCTGGCCAATGTGAACAACTTTTCGATAATTTCTAATTATTCACCACCAATAACGATCGTCAGACTTTTCGATCCGCTTTATTTTACTATAATTATCATTATGCGCATGTACATATATGTGTGTGTGTGTGTGTGTGTGTGTGTGTGTTAAATGACATGATAAGGTTCCAGAAATATAACGTAGTCAATATACGTTGAGTAGATATTTATCGTTATCCGTTATTTAATTAAGCGAATGCTTCTTTAACGTCGTACTAATTGGATACGATATGTATGCGTATAATACGTATCGTCGCAATACCGTTCTTTGACGAACACCATTTCCACGGTAGATTATTTTTACATATAAAATGGGCTACCATTCAAGGCACAAATTATATGCAACGTATGATTATCTACGAATTTTGGGTGCCACTACTTTCGCCGTGATAATTTGAATGCTATATGACGATAGAAAATTGTATAATCTTTATGCCGCGAACTGGGATCAAACACTCGGCCGGCGATTTGATATTAAAATGTATATGTGAATTATACGTTCCTCCAAGACGAATCAAAAATTAGATTTCTATTAAATGAAATACAAAGTCATAGGATTTGTACATGTTTCTAACAAAATGAAAATACCCAATAAACAATATAGTATATATATATATATATATATATATATATATATATATATATATATATATATATATATATAAAATATATATTATATATATATATATATATATATATATATATAAAATATATATATTATATATATATATATGTAATATATACATATATAAAAAATATATATATATAACATATATATATTAATGTATGTATGTATACATATATATTTGTATGCGCGCTTGTTTATAAATGTGTATATTTCTTCTTTTATGTAATGGATGTCTATATGGAACAATATCGAAGGTTCTATGAGAAACTTCAGTTCAACCAAGATCCACTGGTACACCGAATGTTCGCTATCAATTTTCCAGCCAGATCTTACAGACAACTGAAAAGGAACAAGTGGTGCCACGATCCGCTTCCAATTACTCGAGTGGGCTAAGCTATTTTCAGAGAATTTTTACATACTGCCAGGATAACAGAATAAAAAAATAAATGACCAGTTTTCTACCGGAAAAACAAAAATTAGTTATTTCGTTAGATTTGTCTGATTAATATACATTTACATTCCTATTCAAATTCAATCTTCTCTCCTCCAGGAACTGTCGATTCTCTCTCTTCTCTCTCTCTCTCTCTCTCTCTCTCTCTATATATATATATATATATATATATATATATATATATATAAATCTATTTTTCACAAATAATGTAAAGTATTAATAATATGGAATAGTTTTGTCCGTAATTATCTTATACGTGTTTTATTTAGTTTTTCACGCAGACCTCATACTTACTCGTGTCGACTTTACCTTCATTCTACCGACATTTCTTTTGAGTGATTGACAGTTTAAAACCGCAAATAATAGTCAATCGACAAGTATTCTACGTCAATAAATGTATATCAATTATTTAAATATTTCGACATCTGTACCATCGATCTACAGACAGAATGATGATGATGATAATAATAATGATAAAACCTTTACGATAATAGAATATGTTTACAGATCAGAACGTCTTACGATGAATATATTAAACGGTATTAACAAGATTGAAAAGTAAAAAATAAACTATGATAATGGATAAGTTGTCTCGCATCTAGCTACGAAAATGATGATAAATTGAAATTAAAAAACTAATAATAAAATAAATAAATAAATAATAACAAAAAGTATTTAAAATCACCAAAGTTTTTTTCTACTTTGCTACTTCTTATAATATCGTACCTCTAAATTAAGTATTTTCTTACGCTTTATTTTATTTTATTTTTTCATTCAATATGTTTTATAAATTGCATATATTTTAATATTTTCTTTTTTAATGTCCACTTGATGATAGCTTGACAGTCGAAAAGATTCGTAGTCTTTTTATATTAAAAAATAGTGAAAATCACTACATTCCACGCTGTTCAAGTAATAATATGTAGTCGAGAAAAAGAAGGTTCATATTTTGTAGACATCTTAAAACGACGGAATCGGATGAACCGGTTTAAAAACTACTCGATTTTTTATTATTAAATATATAAATACACGAATTGATTGTTTCTCGAAGTTAAAATAGACTTAATCGAAATTAAGATAGAATAAAAAAAAAATACTCAGGAATAAACATTTAGTGTGAAAAAGGAATATCTAAGAAGTTTGAAAGAAAAATTAAAGAAGGAAACTGGCAAAATATGGACGACGAAAGTAGATCGTGGGCAAAGTATGAAGAAATATAGGATACAGAGAAAATGTTGGGTCGTGCATAAATTGGTCTCCAGATCATCGGATTCAAAAAATAATTATAATACTAATAGTAATTGTATACGAGCATATATAAGTACATTAATAAAGTTCGTTTAATGTATTAATTATTTTATTTTTTCGTGTTTATATATATATGTATGTATATTTTTTGTTTGTTTTTTATTTTCCTTTTAGAATTGAATTTATTTTTGTTATTATGTTCTCCTAAATGAAGTATAATAATTGGTTTTGGATCGGTGTTAGTTACTCGTTTGTAAACATGAGTAGAATTATTACATGTGCATATATATATATATATATATATATATATATATATATATATATATATATATATATATACATATTTATTTATTTATAACGCTAATCTATGTTAAGTTATATAAATGTATATTTAATGCAAGACTACCTAGTTGGATATGTATATTTATATGTTTTCATCCCATCTTCTAATATTAGCAGGGCATACAAATTATTTCATCTTTGTTCGGCATTTACCGTTGAGTGTGTAGCAGCATTTCTATATCATTCTTAATTGATATGAAGCTTCCAGGTAATTATTTTATTATCACCGACTCACACAGTATTTTTAAGGCTATGGAAAACAAAGGGACGGCTTCAGATTCGTTGATTTGATTCATTATAACTTAATCATTTGAAAAACTTGAATTTGTGTCATTCTTACGGGTACCGGGACATAGAAGAATCGCCGGTAGTGAAATTTTAGATTCATTAGCTAAGGGAAATCTTCTATTCTCTTTAATTTCTGCACTTGATATCATAATTTTTATACAGTCGAAACATAGGAAACTTTAGGAACAGACATATGTGAAGTGTATACGGTAGTCGCCCCTATTAATTACAATCGTCTCTTCTTAGATTCCCATGGTTCTGCTTCTATAAAAACATTAATCGGAAAGGAATAATACTAATCAGCAGATTACGATTCGGCATTACTTGCTGTCGGACCGCCTGTTCCTTATGCAATTTAGAAGAACTCCTTACTGCCCTCTACATGCTGGACGTTTCAATTTGCAACCCTGATTAGTGTTCTTCGAATGCCTTTCTTTAATAACATTACGCTCTGAACTATACCTTAAATTACTGCGCGCGGCTCGTATACAAGGTATCGTCCTTTCCTCATCTTGAGAATTACATATATTTCCAGTCTAAAGAAATTTACCGCCTTTATAGAAATAGGAGTTAGCTGCGTAGACTGTAAAGGTATCTCCATAAAAATTAAAAAAAGAAAAAATGCTAGTATGTATATCATCACACGTGCAAATATGTACGCGCTGATAGATTTATTTCGATCGCTATATAAGATATTATATATATATGTTTTCTGATTTTCTTTTGTAATTAATCCGATACTAGTCTAGTGTTATACATAGGCGGTATTTGTAACACTTTATACAAATGTGTATACTTGTAAACAAGCAAATTTAATTTGTTATAATTATTATTATTATTGAATTGAATTGAATTGAATTGAAATCTATTCGAGGGTTTATTATTAGTGATCGAAATATTGTATTTCAAAAATTCGATTACATATCAGAAAATATGGAAAGAAGAAAAAAGCCAAAATTAAAATGTAAAATAATGGTTGGAAATAAAAATGTCGTAATCCATTAAATCGTAGTATGACGGATATTCCTTTACCCGGATAGAAACTCCCAATGATGGAAACTAATACATACATACATATATATATAATTTTTTTTAGACGAAATTAAATTTTTTGTTGGATGCGGATATCGAATCGAAATTTCTACGTTGCGGGCGATATAATGAATTATATAATAACATTTTTTGGGAGTATTTGTACGTGATCAGGTTTCGAATAATGTTACTTGTCGGGCAGAATTTTAAAATCTGGAACAACGGTCACGTATGAGGTAGCATGTTCAATATTATGCTCATCGCACTCACATATATATATATATATATATATATATATATATATATATAATATACGTAATCGCTATAGATGGCAATACATTTAAGCTTTTCCAGAAATTGTGAATCGCTTTCAATGAGTAATTTTCGATATATGCGCAGTGAAACCTAATTCCAAATAAATTATGAACGAATAATATTTAACAGATCGTCAGTCTATCTTAAATAAATTTGATAATGCCATACGTCGAGTACGCACTCGTGTCTACTGAGTATCCAACGCCAATATGTGAAGTATGCCGTATAACGGTCTATCATATTGTTGTAATCTACCAGAAGTACACTCAATATCGTTCAATCAGTTGAAAACAAATATACCTGATTTAAACATTCTCCGCCTTCTCACCAACTTTATAATAAATGATAAACGTTCTAATTATCTTAAAGTAACTGATAATTCGAGTATTTTAGCCTTATAGGCAATCTCGTAAAAAAATAAAAAAAAATGAAGATATTTAAAACGGCATGATCGCGTGGTAACAAGTATAAATACAAATAACTTGCGAGTTTAATCTTGTTAACTAAGGTGGTTGCTGCTGATTTCCCCTCGTTCTTCTACTCATTTTCATATTATCTTTGATTTTTCCAGCTACATGTTCTGTCAAGGTGACTATTGCGTTGAATACGACGTTGTATATTTCTTCCATACCACACCGTCCCGCATGTATTGTGGAATGACCTAAATTGGTTGACATATTATTTAGTATAGGCTTTATTATTCTAGGTTTAGCGGCTGGATTTATTCCTCCATATTTCGTAATACAAAACCAGCGAAAGAGGGACTTAGGCGGCTGGTTCGACTGCTCGTCAGTAAAATTATTCCGGTTAACCGTTTTAAGGTATAGCCTGTGAATCATCAAACTTCGTGGGAAGGTCATGTGCGAAGAATAAGAAAATATTACATGGTATTTCTTTTCAAATCATTCATTTTTGTTCGTATTATCGGTTCCAGCGTGTTTGCTCTTAAATCGTGTATTTTATCTGCGTTATGATTCTCAGTCTTATTTTGTTCTGCAATCAGTTCTTCGTTATTTTCCATTACCGTTTCTCGTTCTTTACCGGTGATTACTGGTTCACTGTTGCTCGTTCTTTTAATTGTTTCCTCTTTAACTTTTCCCGATTTAACTGATACTAATAAGTTATTAATGCAAGTCGTTCTCTTCAGATCCGTCACTCGGTAGCCTTTATTTCCGGTCGCAATTCTCTGAAAATACATGTACGCGATTTTGTTCTAAATTTATCGTTTAATTTTTTCAATAAATGTTTTTGTATCGTGGGAATATATTTATTTCGTTTATTGGCAGTTACGGTTTCAAGCAACTCAGATTCGTATACACCAAATATAAACATTTATTTATTTATTTATTTAATGAAGCCACACAACAGCTAACAGTCAATTATAGTATAGGCTTATAAATAAAGTAATACAATGAATAATTTTTCTGAATTATAAAATTAAAAGTAAAAAAAATGAAATAAAAAAAAAAAATACATTGAACACATTCACCAGCCTCACACCCATTAATCACACCAGAAAAACTACCGCATTCACAAGCCTCACACTCGTTAAAACATACATCATTCACACAATCTTAATCGAAATAAACGGACGAATAATCTTCAACAAATTAATAAATAAAAAATCAATTGAAAATTAGTTAAATCACTAATATTTATTTTCTTAACAGTTTTTTAATAATTATTTTCATTTTACTTGTAATGTTGTGTTTTTTAAAAAATTTTTGCGTTCGTATATTTTTATATTTTATATTTTACTTTTGGACATCATACATCGCAACAGTTAATGAAAAATTTAAAATTCCACCAGTACACAACTTTTACAGAATCCGGAAAATAGTATTGAAGAAAAAGTTAATATAAAAAAACAAAATTAATAAACAAATATATTGATATTAAATTTCAACAAATCAAAAAATAGACAGAACAGAAGCAGACAGCATTTTTGGAGCATATTTTCACAATCACCATCGCATATTTTTAAGTAATTATATTTAATTTATATTTTTAAAATTATGATGTTTTAAAATGTTTCACTTGATAATGGCGTAAATGCCGAAAAGCTTTGTGTTTTCTTTAAGAAAATAAATATTAGTGATTTAACTAATTTTCAATTGATTTTTTATAAAAAAATCACTACATTCCACATTATAAAAAATTAAAATTAATGAATACAATATAAACCTTAATGTATATACTACATGTACATTAGTAAAGGAACACATATACTAAACACCCACCACATAATAACAATCTAGAACCACCTGGAATAGACAACAGCGAAACTCCTCATCGCAAAATATGTTCGGGAAGTAACTTATTAAAGAAATATCTGTTATCAAAGTATATATCCATACAGGGAAATATGTTCAAAAGAGAATTATACAAGCGGATAGCTGACGGCAACGGAGAACTTAAACCGAGGTTTGTTCGTGCACGCGGCTCACTAAAAAAACGATTCGATCGCCTATTTGGTCTTGGTACAACGTAGGAGACGGTTGATGTTAAATACTCACTATTAACTCTACCGTTGCATACATCATGAAGAAACCTTAATTTGGCTATTTTCCTTCTGTAGTGTAAAGACCTCACATCCATTATATTTCTTAATATATCGTAATTCATATATTTAGGGTAAATACCTGATAGACGATAATATAGATATTTTAAAAGTTTACACTGAACTTTTTCAATTAACCTAATGTATTTATTATAATACGGATCCCAAATAATTGAACGGTATTCTAAAGGACTACGCACTAATGCATTATAAAGCGACAGGAGCGTCCATGGATCTATATGAACTTCTTATAATAAAACCTAGCATTTTATAAGAGCGATTAACAACATCGCTTACATGTATTGAACATTTTAAATTGTCGTCAATATTAACTCCGAGATCCCGCACCACAGATTTTTTAATTATCTGCTTACCATTCATCGTGTAAGTGAACGAGTACCTATTTCTATTTCTACAGAAATACATGCGGACGCATTTGTCATAATTGAAAGGTAAATGATTTTCTTTGCTCCACAGAACTAGCTTATCTAGATCTGTTTGTAAAGATTCACAGTCAGCTAGTGAAGATATAGGAGCATAAATTTTGAGATCATCAGCAAATAAAAGAAATTTTGAGCAAAGGTTCTTTCCAATATCATTGATAAAAATTAGGAATAGAAGTATTAAACATAATATTATAGAAAATTAAGTTACATTATAACAATTATTTAATTATCTCTAATAGAAACACTTTTTATTATCATTATTATTATTATTATTATTATTATTATATAAGTAAACTTGTTCTTTTTTATTAGTGCAGATTTTTATAACTTTCGTGCAGTACTTAATTCTATCCTCTTTCCTTGCACTGAACAATATAATAATTAAATTTAGTTATTGCTATAAAGTATTTCTAGTGCATAATGATAAATGTCGTTCTCTCCAACTAATAATAATTTATGGAATACCAATAAAAATCGATAATTAATCCGCTAATAAACCACACCGTGTTAAGTTATTGGCTTCTCATTTCTTCGAAATGGGCATTCGTTAGAATAAAATTCCACGTATGCATTACCATAAAATAAATAAGGACGTTAGTTGTCAAATATTTCCTTCAAGATTAAATTTGACTTGTAACGCCGATTAAAATCAGAAAATATATATTTTAAAAAATCCTGCGGCGACTACTTGACGTTGAAAAAACTTTCGATTCAGCTTGGTATAGTGACAATATTTATAAAGTGTTTAATTTAAAATTTCCCTTATATTTAATTAAGTTAATAAGTCCTCTGTCAAAATTTATCACTCAGGTGTACCATAGGAATTTATTTTATTTTAATAGATGATTTATCTGTTACCTTACATCGAAAGAGCACAATATACTGATGATTCGGTTTTATATTATTGATCTTTTCGACCGAGTACTGTATGTAATATTTAAAAATTAGTACAGATAAAACAGAAGCTGTTCTCTTTACTAGAACCCTGTTCTCTTTACTAGAACCCTCGTTAACTAGGCAGTAGTATTCTGCAACCTAGTATATAAGACATAGGGCTGCTGTTCCGTCTGCCCCGTGCTGCCTTTGGAAACGATAATTACAGTTCCCGACTAACTCTACCGCTCCAATCATGTAGAATAATATGCGTTGTTCAATTTTTTATTATCACTTTTTTAACTTTCGAGTTGTGGAAATGGTTTTATTGAAAGTAACACGTTTCACTTGATCACAGGAAGGTTCTGATCCAACATTGAGTGTGTGTGGTTAAAATACATTCTTTTCTGTATTATCCAAAAAATTCCACCTGATTACGTTCGCTACGTGCACATTCACCATAATATGGGCTCGATTTTTAAAATAACGTTTTGTGAACTTTAGTAGTTTCCCACAGAGTGATCATGTTGACTTTAAATATATATGTACATATTGAATGCATGGTTTTATATATATATATGTATATATATATAGTGCGAAAAGACCCTTATTCCCTATGACATTTCTTTTTAATACTGCAGTGTACGAGTGGTATCGTCCGTAGATTACACGAGAGTTTTATGTCTAAAGTCATAAATTACCGCTCTCTTTTTTTGGATATTAAAGAAAACCCCGTTAGGACGCCACTAGAAAATCTGATACCGGCTACCTTCGACCGTAGTAGCGTTACGCCGCACCGTATAGAAAAAAAAATCATTACAAATTACAAGTTCATTTAATTCATGATCCATATTTCTTCTTGTTCGCTACTTTTCTAAAAATCCGTTCGTAATACGCTCATTTTTAATTTAATTTTTTTTTTTTGAGTGTTAAAAATATGTGTTAATTTAAAGACGGCGAAATTCCTCCAAATAATAATAATTAGAAGAATACGAGTTTGTTAGATAGATCTCTTCTTCTTCTTCTGACGACCTAAATCCTTGACGTGTTGGCTGATTTTAGCGTTCTGCTTTTTTGATCATCAACTCTTCAATTCTCTTTATTCTTGACCAATCTGTTATGTTCATTATCCATCCGAACTGTCCTCCGCCTCTTGATCATTTTATATTTTACCTTGTGCTATAGTTTGTAATATGCGGTATTCTTCTCTACGAATTATGTGACGGAAATACGCAATTTTTCTTTTCTCTACGATATTCCACAACAGTTCTCCACTAACTGCTGATCTTTTCAACACTTTCGCATTTGTTACTTTTTCCGTCCAAGGTATCTTCAGCAGACATCTCAGGAACCACATTTCCATTGTAGTTAGCCGCTTTTCATCTTCTTACTACGCGGACAAAATGGGCGTCCTTACTTATACGTCTGTCGGCAACAGTCGTAATTAAAGATATCCACACTGGGTGTGTGACGAATACTCACCATCTTATATGTATATATATATATATATATATGTATAATATACACATTCTATCGAAAGGATTGACCGTATAAGAATCGTTTACGCGCAAATTTACCGTGTAAAACATCTTATAATTGGACTAATTAAGAACGTGTGCTAAATTAAAGAAATTTGTATTCGGTTCATTGATCGTTAATGTAATATTTCACCTAACTCTGTCTTCGTCCAGAACGCGTACAGACGTGTAATTAATATTAGCGTTTGAAACAGTAGCGTCCATTATCGTTATAAGTAATTTTACCGTTAGAATGTATAGTTCGTTTAGTTGTAAATTGAAAAAATACGACCGATGTTTTCATTGGCAGATGGCCATTGAATTTCAGCATCCTCTAGTATTAAATGTACCGCATTTCGTACGACAACATAATAATAATAATAATAATTAGAATGGAAGACAATATTCAAATATAACACCTTTCTACTCTCGTTTTAAAGACGGTTTAATGGCCGTGAAAAACTTTCAAACGAACGTCGCGATAACTTCACCGTAATAATGATAATGATAATTTCGAATACATTTCTAAATGAAGCGCCCCGAAGATAGAAGCTTTTCTTTGTACTTTTCAAAACTCTTTGGCATTTCCACTTCGCGCATAACGAACTTTATACGTGTTTTCTATTCGTATGGTGTACATGCATGTATGTGTGTGATTACCATTGGCGGCCCATCAGCATCGAGTTATTTTCGTCTTTTGTAATCTAATTTTATCCAAATCGTCTCTTGTTTCTCAACACACAATACATACTATCTTGTTTTTTACGTCTATAAGACCGAAACTATCTTTCTTCAAAGAGCAACATCGGCCATTCTACTAGGTGCTACATATTCTCTATTGTGTATATTGTCATTTTGGCTAGTTTCCTGGCTGTTTTTCAGTCCTATTACCTGTCAGCCGTACTTTATCTGTTTATTTCGATCTTTATTATATATATATATATATATATATATATATATATATATATATATATATATGCCAATATATATATTTATTTTATTTAAAATTAATGTGATCGAAAACGTCTAATATTGTTTACAAATGTGCAGGGTTGAATGAATGTGTGTCTTTGATATATGTTTGTTCATAGCTGTCGACTATTTGCCATTAGTTTTAATTGCTGTAATTGGTCTTATTATTTGTAAACTATTAATTCGTAATTAAATATTTTATTACGCGTATACAAGACTCACTTCTCTACCGTATGGAAAATCGAATTTTCACGTCCACGCTTGTAAAGAATATCGAAGCGCTCGAGTTGCATATATATATATATATATATATATATATATATATATATATATATATATATATATATATATATTTAACGATTTCCAGACAAGGACTATATTACCGTGTGTTGCGAAAAATGTTAAAGCAAATCTATACGCGGTAGGAAATTCAAATATTACAATTATATAAGTAGACATTCACAAAGGTATTATTTAGCCTAACTTGTTGTGAATGGTGTCATCGAAGGACATCGGAAGACAGGATAAAGAAAAATATCCGTGGAGAACTGATATCGGTGGTTTAACACAATATCTATAGAGTTCGTAGATGTGTTAAGTGAGAAAGATGAAACAGCTATTTTAATCGTGAAAATTTCGTTTGGAAATAGTGTTAAAGGAAGAAGAAAATATAAGATATTCAGCTGTATTACTTTTAATAAGCTGATTCTGTTTTTAATAAATATATCAAATTATCCTTCTCGAAGAAATAAGTCCTGAAACCTGCGATATTACTTTTTACCTAGATTCATTTATAACATCTGTGCATCTTGCGTTACGTAAGATTAGTGTGTCCATTTTTTACGTAGAATTAATAGTTATTAACGATGGTGTAGTCATGATGTTCGGCAAAAAACAATACTTCGACGATATTTTATATATATGGTGCCGAGAAAATGCGCGAATTCTTGAAACCGCGAATAAAACTAATAAAGATTAAAGGGAGGAAGAGAGCTCGTATATGAATTATGTTTATACGATCCAGATGCTCATCAGCGGTTTCAGTTATCCGGGCACTGATGCTCAGCACCGATGCCCGGATAACTGAAACTGCAGATAACGTAAATACGGTGGTTTAAAACGATGAATTTCGAAAAGAAATTAGAAAATTAAGTGGAAATTATAATATTAAATTAAATAGATCGAAGACAAAAGCGACGATCACCGATAGAATCGGAATATTTCTATCAAAATTGTATGATATCGCGTCAATATACTATATCTACTGTGAACCGTATTTTGAAACAACCATTAAACAATCTTTTAAAATTAACGACGGCAATTAGTAAAACCTAAAAATAAAATCTGTTTTATTTATTATACGTATCTCGTCTAACATCCTGTTTCAATACAAACGTACTCTTTACGGCAATTGCCCGAAACTGCTGTTTATAAATTAGTACAGTCAGAAATACCACGAGTGCAGGGATGACTGCAATTATTTTTTCATTCGATATTGCAGGTGCATTCGACAACTGCAAATGGTCTGTAATTCTTGATATAATTAAAAATTACAAATTTAATCCATACTTAATTAATATGCTAGTAAGCTACTTCCGAGATAGATTTGCTCATCTCAACGTTAGTAAACAGCTCAAGAATGATATAGATTGAACCGTGTACAATGTGTTAGTTATGTTTTATACAGGTGAGCAGGTAGACAATTATGCACCCCGGGTTGAACATTTAGCGTCATTTAAAAATAAACTGCAACATATTATAGAAAATATTGTAGATAACACTACGATGTACTGTAGGATAAAATTAAAATTAGAAAACTATTTGAAAAATAAGAGATAATTATAAATAGTAATAATTTATTAAATAATATGACGAACCTCGACGATAAATTAACGATGAAATCAATTTTAAAAATATGTTTATCGTAATACTGTATATAGGCGGGAATTTGTTAACCCTGATAGGTTGGTTCGTGTTGTTGATAGTTAAGACTAGTGCTGTCGATTCCGGAAAATGTAATCAATTAACCGATTCCGGGAAATCGAATTGACTGGAAAGTTGCAAGTCGAATCATTTCCACTTAGAATCGATTAATTGTTGCAATCGCCGAGATCGACTCAAAATAAAATGCAGCTTTTTGAATTTTATAAACAAGTTTTTTTCACGCGAATGAACAAAATTCTACGCTTAAATTAACAATTCAACATATTAAAATTTAAAATACGAAAAAAACGTTAAAAAACTATATTTTATTAATAATTATTTTAAATTTCGATAAAGATTCTTGCCTTATTGGGCGAAAGGCAGGAGTGGTTGCTGATGAGAATGTTTCCTGCTGATGAGAACATTCTCTCTGATGACACAGATGTGCTTGAAAGGCACAAATATTTTTTTTAACCAATTGTGACTCATCGGTGAACGACGACGACGATCTAGTGTCTGTTAATTAATATACTTCGCTCGTTCCTAATCAACTCATTCACTTTGACGAATCGTTTTTTCACAAAAACCAATCGATCAACTCCGGAATCGATTCGAATCGCAACTCGATCAACCAACTCATTCACCTTGACGAATTGATTTTTGACAAAAATGAATCGATCAACTACGGAATCGATTCGAATCGATAGCACTAAGACGTTAGTTTATGTGCTTTCGTAATGTCGGAAAGCTTAGCTATTGAATGTGTATAACTTTTAGTAGTTTATATTTTTACTTTGTATATATATATATATATATATATATATATATATATATATATATATATATATATATATATATATATATATTAAATTTTATGATATGGGTTGAGTTCAAAATTATTTCCTAATTAAATATTAATTTAATGATCGTTTACGGGTAACATGAAATAATTTCCTAGATTTACGAGCCAACCGGTGGGTACATTAATAATTAGAAATTATCCCCAGTAATATCTGCTTACTCGGTAATTTGATGCTTACTTCGCCTAGTCATAATAGAAGTGCCGTTTATCACATTGATACAGTTACACCAAGACTAAATTGCTGATGGAAATAAATCCACATCGGTCTAAGTTTTTCACGAGCCGGTTAACTGTGTACGTGTCTTACTTTCCACTTTCGTTTGCCGTCTTCAGACGATATCCTAATAGTTGTTGTTAATTAACCTTTTCCTCGTAATAAATAATGGCGGAATTATAGTAGTTCGAATTAAAAAAAGTAAAAATAATATTCGAAAACTTTCAGATTTTCACTTTGAAATAGGCATATATATATATATATATATATATATATATATATATATATATATATATATATATATATATATATAGAATAGTCGCTGGCTATATTATATATACGAATACACGTTGTAACCCATATTTCACAATACGGTCACATATATAAGCGATTGGCATTTGTGTTTGAGCGAGGTGAGAAATGAACGATAAAATAACGGCAAGAAATGGAAAAGAGGTTAGTTGCTGTACGAGTTATGGCCGATATTTTTTCCTGTTAAGAAATAAAAATTACATATACATATACGCATTAATCATATTAATTAATTAATCATATTAATTAATTTGTACAACGCGCACGCAAACGCTGATATAAATAACTATACACGTAAATACAGTGTCATTATCGAAAGAAGAATAAATATTCGAAACGATCTTATGCGCGGATACGTTTTAAAATATTTAAATATATATTTCAATAAAAACGGAATATTAAAGGCCAAGAATTAAAATACTTCGAGGGTTACTACTTTGGACTGACCTTCACCGGCAGCGTAAACCGGACTACAGATAGCGCATATAAATATATTTCATCGTGGATGATATCTTAATAGTGTCGATAAAAAATTGGTTTTTGGACCGAGATTAATGCAAGTACAGTTCGGGTTTTCATCTTCGAAAGTACTTATTATACGAAACTTTATATCAAATTCTTCTAAGTACAAAAAAGAAAAAACACCAAAAAATATTAAACCATCTAGCTATATTTAGTCGTGTTCGTTAATAGCAAAAGTTTATTATAAATTTCACGATAATGATTCAACACTTAATTAGACAAACATCGTTTTGCTCGAACTTCTTATTTAATAATTTCCCGTCATATTACTATTTAAAATTGTTATTTAGTACTATCGTTAGTGAGATTTTTAACTTTGTTGTACGACGGTGCTTTAATTTTTCCCGTGTCGAACGAATAATTTAATATTTCTTTTATAATTGCGTCAACTTTGTAATTTAGTTGTTTCAGACTTATCGATGCTATGAATGTTATATAATTAAGAGCAAACTTTTTCAGCAGTTACGCCGTGTTCAAATTAAAATAGTTAATTATAAACAAAAAACAAAATCGTAACAATAAACATTTTTTACGGCAAAGCTTTTCGACAGTTACGTCATTATCAAGCATACGCAATAAATGTTACATATAAGTTATCTGAATAATATTCATACAACGACAACTTATAATTTGATATACATATTTCACTAGCTAGAAGTAAGGTAAAATGTACAAATTACATCGCAAACCTCAAAGGACAAAGAATATCTCGAGTAACAGAATTTTTTATCTTGGCAGTTTAATAAAAAACAAAAAAGTAAGAAAAAAGAATATAAAAACTATTTCAATTAAAAGAGAACGCTTATAACATCGTGAAATGTTTCATTCTACATCAGGAAAAGCTGTTCATTAAAACTTTTGTCTGCAGCGCTGTACGGCTGTGAAACGTCGACTTTACGTAAAAAAAAAAACACATTAAAACTGCAAGCTTTCCAAGCTTTCGAAGGATGCTGAGAATATCACGGATGGATAAAATCGCAAATAAGGAATTATTCGAAAGAATAGAACAACCGGAGATAAAGAAACGCCAAAAATTGAAAAGAAATAGTACGATCGGTCATCAAATCGGACATTGTAAATGGTTAAAAAACTTAATAAAAGGAAATGAAAATGAAAAATTAAGATGAAGAACCCATTTTATGGATGCCATAGTAAAAGAACAGAGTTATGTGTAGATAAAAGATGCTGCTCTGGCCAGGAAATTATTTGTTCAACTGCAGGCCATGTCCTTAAACCTAGCGGTTGTGTAGAAATTATGGACGCGGGAAGAATTATGTTTTATTTCGGTACGTGTAGATAATGATTGTTGTTTCTTGTTGTAAATGTAAAAAGAAACTTTCTATTTATTTTATTATATCAGCTTGGTAAAAGCTTGAAAAAAACAATATATATATAGCTAATTGTCAGCTGTAATAGCTGCTGAGTAACGATTGCTTATAATTAAAATTTAAACGTGAAAATTAAATCGTATATTTCTCTTAATTAAACCGTCGTCGACGGACAGGAGAAAATATGAAAGTTGAAAGTAATTTTTTCTTTTCTTCTTGTTTTATTACGCTAGTGTAACTAAATTACGAGTAAAGTTTAGAAAGTATAGAAAAACGGGAGCGAACTAGTTAAATATTAAATCGGTGACTCTAAGCGGTGAAAGTCACATCGTCTAGTTGATTTAGTTATACAATTTAAACTTGACCTACTCGGAATATGATGAAATTTAAATATATACGCCATCGATAATTAATCGGAATATTTATAAGAAATAGAGTGACGACCCGTGCATTAGAAAATAGCCTCTAACAACAACTATTTGTCCGTTACATTTAAAATTATATATATATATATATATATATATATATATATATATATATATATATATATATATATAATATATATATATTTATTTATTTTAAATAAATAATATTTATATATTAGGGTTCTCATAAAAGCTAATGTCAATTAAAAAAAACAATTATACAACCACATATACACGTGTACATAAACACCGTCACTCACAAATAAAGTGAACAAATGAACAATAAATATTTTATTAGAAAAAAGTTATACGCAATTTATGTTGCTAACCCCACTAGTTAATTGTGTACCGGATATACATCATCAGTACAGTAAACCAAATTATCTTATTATAACTGAAAGTTAATTATGAAATAAACATATATATGTATACAACCGTAGTGAAAAAATTGATATAAAAATCTGCAATTTAAAAAAAAAAAATTATTACAAAATAATTAATATTAATAAACTACGTTTAATGCGTTCATATTTATACTTAGTTATACATAAATTTTAGTTGCCCGGAATCGTACTTACCCATCCAGGAAACATGAACGTTATTCTAATTCGGATATTTATAAAAAAAAAAATTGCTGGATACTTTTAAAATAAAATTCCTAATATAGGAATGGTAAGTGTAGGTGAACATGCAGTTTATCAACTTTTGTGTAACGGAAACATTTAAAATAAATCTTAAACATCTACTTGGAATGATTTGCAGTTTATTTGGCTTTAGATACTGAGCTCATGCTTGGGCACGTATAAGTTATTATTGGTCGGATTAATGACTTGTTGAAAAATCTTTAAGACACTGATGAAAAAAATAATAATTTAGCTTTTGTTGTCTGCAAGGAACCAAAATGAGTGTACGGGATTTTTACCACCGAAAAAACCCCCTACCACAATAATAAAAATGGATTTCAATAATGATAGAAAAAATTAACTTAATGCGATGGAAGAATGAATGAAAAATACATAGTCCTTTCTTACATCAAATAAAAAGAGTAACGAGTTTATTCTTAACTAAATAAAGAGAAAAAAAATGCAAAATAAAATAATATCATATAAAAAAAAATTACGAATAATTCACAACTTCTCGATAACAACTTTACATAAAGGTGAAGTTTCACTAAACCGAAGAATCGTATAAATAACTACTTTTCAAGATGTATATTAAAGCATGGATCAGTTTTAAGTAACGACTTATGCAAAAGTGAAAGTGAGTCATCGATGGGGAATTGAAATGAAGATTAGTATGCAAACGTTGGTAGAAACTATTTAACAGTCATGATGTCCACTGTTTTGATTCGAACAAGATATTTTATTTTCTGGTTGACGTGAAATGTCCAAATTTTAAAAATATTCATATAAATACATCGAAAATTATCTATAGTTCAGCTAAGAGTACAGTATAATGAACGTCTGTATAAAATTTATAGTTTTGTGTCAGCGTCATTACATTTCTGTCTTTAAGATTAAAATTATCTATTCGAATTTTCTTACATTATTTATACATAGGCGAATAAAATATGTCTGCATGTATTTCCTCGCGCAGGTGCATTTATCGTTGTATTTTGTCAGATCAAATCTGTATCAATATTCTGCAAATGGACGCGTTCAATTAGTAGTTGCATTCGAGTTTGATACTGTGCGCCCCTGTTCGTACATCACTTAAAAGGGCGTAGGTTTGGCGTCATGCTGACATCTGTTTTGTCACATTTCTAAGAACTGTCTATTTAAAATTCTCATTATGGGGCGAGTGTGATTTAAAAATTGTTAATTAAATTTGTTTCGCGTTTTACTTCTTTATTATAATGGTTCGTTTTTATCGATTTAATTCGTTTCATTAAATTACGAATGGCGTGCGAAGGTTTGTTACAAAATTATTTAACGTAATAGTAATTTGTACTCGTAAATTATTCTGCACCAATTAAAAAATATACAGTCGCATTAATCGGTACGATGCGTGTATTTGTGTCTACTTAATAAAAACTACTCGTTACGATTGATATCGTTAAACGGAATTGAGTTTAATTTATCGCGTCGTTCTCGAAAGGGGGACCAATCCACTGGTTATTAACCACGTTGTTCTTCTTTATTAAGGATGAAAAATAAAGAGAAAAGATATGAAGAAAATTCAGTATACGACAACAAATGAAAAAAGAAAAGAAATACACATGTGTATGTACGTATCTTAAGTAATTTCACACATGTTCCTATATATATATATACACACATATATATATATATATATATATATATATATATATATATATATATATATATACGAGTTTAAACCATTAAACCAGATTGCGTGGTGGATTCGAAATAAAATAATTTTCTTCATCCTGTCTTCGTCGTCAATTGCACAAATTAGCGCTCTATTATGGTAACGACGCATGCGCGTTTACGCACACACAATACCCCGCCCTTTTTGTTTTAAAGTAACGTACGCACTATAAAGGTTAACCGTCGACAAACCGACCGCGTTGGCATTTCGCGTTATTACCGGTCGACGTCGTCGTGTCCGTTGTCTGTGCTACGACGTACGTAGCATTCGATCGTTGCTCGTCTTCGTTTGATGACGAAATTGTTCGCGAACTTCCAAACTTTTTCTCTATCACACCGGTGATGTCCAATTTTCCTCCCCGCTCCCTATCTAAACGGGTCTCTAGATGTGTGTTAATTTCTTAACGGCACGTATGGTATAAGTGTAGTAGTTAATAATAAAGTAATTCATATACTACCGATTAATATATACAACCTGAGAAATATATTTAAAGCGTTGTTAAATATAGATCGATATGTGCGCACTCTGGTGGGTCGATAAGCATGCTAGATTTTCCGAAATCGTGAATAGCGTGCGATAATCGCGTAATAGTCGTCTATAAAAAAAAAAAAAAATTTGAAAGCCAAAAAAAAAAAAAAGGTGTAGTTAGCCGGTATACGTATTAATCGATATATATCTCCGTATCGATAGGCGACAAACCGGCTTAATTAATATCGACAATCGTTATCACCCGCGTGTTACTACGTGTTCGAATATTCACGCTCGCGCCGTTATTACTATTATTATTATCATCATCATCATCGTCGTCGTCGTCGTCGTTAGTCAGTGCGGTAATGTAAAAGAAGCGAATATTATCGTACGGCTGTGGCGAAAAAAAAATGTTGTGGCGTAACAGGAAAAGGCGATTGTGCGTGATCGGCTCTTCCAGTCGCACTCTTTTGCTAATCCAGTTTAGTACTTCGATGATATCGACCGATGATACTAGTTACAGTTGTTGTTGTTCTTGTTTTGTTTCAGCTGCGGTCACTACTAATACTACCGCTAACGCCGAGCCGGTGTCTACTACTACTACGATGTCGGTAAACGGTTGCGTTATGAACGTCGGCGATGCGACCTCGTCGTCGTCGTTGATCGACGATAGACAACAACGTTATCGTTATCGTCCTACTATTGATAACCATCATCACCACAGTCATCGTGGTGATAGTAGTAGTAATAACAGCGGCGATAAAAAACCGTATCGCACTGTCGGCTCTTCGAGGAAAAGTTTGGTCGCAGATCATAAATGGTCTGTTCCGTCGTCGTCTTCCGGCAAAAAAATTTACGTACCGTCTTCGCGTATTATGAAACGAATGAATAACGATAACGGCGTTCAGGAGTCCGAGCAGAATAATCGAACGACGATAACGACGGATGGTAGTAGTCGCAAGTCATCGTCTAAGTTAAATGATGGACCGAAAGTTACCATCGACGATGGTAAGTGTTCGTTATTTTCTGTAAATTACACGCGATTATATTATTTCATTGTATTCTTTGCAAGATTTTGGTAATTAGCAGATATGCGCAATTTTCTAGTCCACGAATCTTCATTTGATAATAATAATTATTATTATTATTATTTTAATTCAGCGACTCTAGTAATGATTTTTTTTTCACAACTCAGTATAAACTGACCACTATTAGCGTAGCTAATAAGTTAGTAACAAATTGTCCATCATCGCGAAAAATGTTCCGGTGATTTATGCAACATTTTCAACTATTACTACATCGTTTACTGTTACTATATGATGCCATATCGTGCGGAAATATCGAGACATTATTCGAGTATCGATATATCTTTATGAAACGTGTATACTCTTTAAATTATACTTCGTTAACGGTCAATTTCTTGGAATATAACGTCTGAATTATACCTTAAATTACCCGTATTTTAAACGTTAAAAAAAAATTATCACAAAAATCAAAAAATCTAACTCTAAAATTTAATTTTTATGTTATTGGTCCTCCGTTCAATGTCTTCTTCATCTTGATAATTTACATACGAACATGTTTCCGGACGTAGTGATATTTTTAGAAAAGTTTTCCGCCTTTATAGACACATATGAGTTAGTTCTTACGTACAGTATCACGTTGGGTCAACTGTAAAGGCATTCTAAAATAAGAAAAAAAAAATTAAAATTAAACAGCCAATTTATATATCGTTTCGAATTAAATTTCAAATAATAAATTGATATTTAAAAAAAAAAATAAAACACCGAAAAGTCCTAGAGATGATGGCCAAAACTGAGAGAAGGTTAATGAAATTAGTTATTTGAAGGAAACATGTAATTAGAGGAGATGAATCCAAAAACAACTAGATGGGAAATGAAGTCGATGAAGACGAAAAAAATGCTGGTTGATAACATCGAGGAATGGACGATGCTCAATAAAAAAACTCATGCAAGAAGTCAAAGAAAAGAAGTTTCGATTGTCAAGGGCGTAAGAAAAAGAAGAATGGAATTTTTATTAATAAATAATATTAAAAAAAAAATAATAATAGTAGAATTTTTTTTTTTTAACCCGTTAAACTTGAAATTATACTGGAGAGTAGTGACATAGGTACAATTTTGGAAAATAACATTAACTGCTTTTCCTCGGAAATTATAAGCAAGTTGCGCTCAATAGTCTCCTAAAATCGGCGATTTTAATTTAAATAATTCGTTTAAGCTTTTAAAAACTATAGTTAAGGATCTTTCGAACTATAAGTAGCCGTTTTAGCGGAATTAAATACGCGTTTTCCCTTCGCCGTAAAATCGACGAGCTTCGCGATATTACTAGCGCGCTCTACTGTTAGTATTCGGTTACTAGTTTCATAATACGAAATTCGGAACAGCCGAAATTTTCATCGTTAAAGAAAGGAATCATTCGTATATCTCTCTAGGTCGTGTGTAATATTGACCGGCTATTATTAAATAACTTTTTATACATTTGCATGTAATGGATCATTTAATTCGTGAAATAAATATCTATGCTCGTTTTGAAATTATGGATATATTTCGCGATATAGGATAAATTTTATTAATCTGTTTTCGAACTTTATTAACCTTTATTTATTCCAGTTCCCCTTACGTATACTCATCTATTTATAGTGAATTACGTCTCCTTTTAACGAAAAAGGGAAAATTCACATCAATTTAAGACAATCTCAATTTGTGTAATCATTAGATCGCGAGGACCATAATTTTATTTACTGAAATTTCGAGAATAACACTCGATAAATAAAACGCTCGTATCCAATTAACACTACACATCCGTAATAATATTAACGAACAACGCATCCAGGGACATAATCGTAACGAAATACTTTAATAAACTTTACATACGAACACAGCGAGAAAGGAAGAAGGTTAATCTGTATGTTTCTGCATACGCGCGCATATGCGTGCGTCTGAAAGTTAAGAAATACTATTTTAATAATTGAATTTCATTTAGTAACTTTCACTAAATATAACACGATTATATTCGATTACTATTCCGATCAAATACGTCTCCATAATTATAATCATTATTATCATCGTGATCCAAATTCAGTTTATTTCGAATAAAATACAATTTTATAAATAAATCCCGTTAATGCGTAAAGTTGCGCGAGCAGCGAACAAAGGCAATACTTAACAAAAATAGTAAAACACCGCGTTATGCAGGAATAAAAACTAGAAAAAAATAAACAAAACAAATTACACGTGTGTACATTACTTATTTACACGAGTTATACGTTATAATAACACATGTTCTTCATAGTTTTAACTCATTGGTGAAAATGTACTCTAACAACAAAATATTCTAAGAAAGATGTGTACCCCTATATACTTTATATAGCCGTACTTACCTACTACAAAAATACATGCAACACAAGCCTTTATAAACGCACAACAGACATAATTATTATATAAAATATATCGCGTGTAACTAAGCTTGTTTTTCGATACTTTTCCATACGATATACTGTAGTCGAGGTTTACATCGCCCCGTTTATAATTCCTAAGATGAATTTTTAGGTAACGGTCCCATATACAGTAGTAGTATAGTATATTTCAATACGAAATTTTATAAATTATGAAGAATTTATATGTACACACATACATATGCCAAGTATCCATAAAGTTATACCTTAGCAGTTAAATACAAGCAAATGAATTAAAAAAAAACTAAAGAAATAATAAAGAAAATTTTAATATATACAGGGACTGAATTCGACTATGGTATTTATTCAGTTTACTTTCGCCAATTAATCATCGGGACTTTTTGTCGTACCTTGTTTTACCGAAATCAAATATTTATTTCGATAATGAAATACAGAACCTAAAAATTGTACCTCGTATAGTTCTGACATATTCAAAAAGTAGTCATTACGAGATGGATCATTATTACCAAATGTCTCGGTATATTTAGTGAATTTAGCAAAGTAGATAAAAAGGCTACGAGAACTCGCAACGGAAACCCGGTGCATTTTATTCCTTAAGAAACAACCGGTTAATAGAATAAGATACAAGCGGCGGCAAGGATGACTCTACGTGAAAAATATTGCAGTAAATAATAAAACGAGTAATTTAATTTACTAATAATAATCATAATAATAACAATAATAATAATAATAATATTCAAATTTCAAATTAATTTGAATATAATATGCAATATTACAACATTTCTAACGTATTTATAACTATTCACCGCAAACATTTATACATATGTGTGCAAGTTTGTAACGCGTACAACCTATACAACAAAGATAATGTGACATATATCCGTCAATGTACGATAAAATCTAGCATAAATAAATGTATTACAAACACATCTAGACCCGCATGTATCTACATAAGCGCATACTTATTCGCAATGTACAATTAAGCCGACACATACACTCGCGTATGACACTCACACATGCTGACGAACATTTAGTAGTATGCACGGCGATATATACTTGCCCATTCGAGAAGAAAAAAAAAACAAGAACATGTACTTAATTTCTGTTTACATATGCGCGAATAGCGCGAGCTGTTGTGAACTACACTATCAAAAATTAATGAGTTATATAAAGAAAATCTTGTGTAAATACACTGGCATACAAAAATCCGAGCCGGTGATTCCAAAAGAATTTGTAAAGTAACCATCTCTATATGCCGTTTTAGTCGAAATATGGAATTTCCACCCTATAAGAACTATCTTAGGTACATGTAAGAGAGTTTAAACATACAACAACAATATATTTATTTCAATACAAAATTCTATAAATCATGAAGAATTTATATGTACATAAAAACATATGCCAACTATCCTTAAAGTTACCTTAGCAGCTAAATATATACACACGACTTTACAAAACTAAAGAAATAGTCAAGAAAATAACACTAAAATAACAATAGGAAAATTAAAAAAAAAAAAAAAAACATATTAGCTGGTATATTAAATAGTTTAACTTGTATATGAATAGAAAAAAATCATAACACAGATCTGATCGTAATTTAGAAATCGGTGCTTAATGCGTGCTGAGATCGATCATATTGTAATCCACCTGAATTAAGTTATTGCCATTTTTTCGCATCACCGATAGATTTATTAATGTGCGCGATAAATGAAAGACGACTGTCTACTTCGAGATAGTTAACCTGTTTCTGCCAACTGATGCGTTTACCGTTAATCGTTATAATATCAGGCAGAAAAGAAGGAAATTTTTTAGTAAACAGTATTGCGTGCGATTTATCGGTATTTAATTTTAGTTTCCAACGTTTACATTGTAGATAGTATTTGCCGCTTTTTGTAACCTATTGCGTATCAGTTCTGAACGATGTGCAAAATAACGTCAGATCGTCAGTATAAAAACCGGCGTGAACGAAGGATATATTAGGAACAAATCGTTTAATAATATTAAAAATAGGTAAGGACCTAAAATACTTCCTTGCGGAATAAATAGAGTTTTAAGTGTTGATTGTAAATTTAGATGATGAATGTAAAACGTTCTATCGCTTATATAGGACTTAATTAATTTAACGAGATGAAGCGGATAACCGAATTTAATTAATTTGTACGAAATCCCCCATCGTGCCGAGCTGCATCAAAGGCTTTCTCAATATCAACAATAAACCAGTGTACTTATTAAAATTGTCGGCGATGAAATTGTTTCATCGTGCATTTCCGTACAAATTCTCTAAATAGAATATAACGAGCCGATTCTTCACGCTTTCGTTTATAATTAAGGAGACTTATTTTCAGAACTTTCGGCAGTATTATATAATGTAGCTCCCGTATATATATATATATATATATATATATATATATATATATATATATATATATATATATATATCATATACACTTTATTAAAGTTAGATAATGAAACCATGTATTATCCGACTATTCCTTACTCTAATTTTGAAAATATTATTATTTTGCAAAACGAAATTTAGAAGCTGCACCTAAATAACTCGCGCTGTAAAATTTTAATAGGTAAATAAAATATGTTAATAGTAATAATAATAATACCAACGTCGTACGAGACTAACGGAGTGCTTTATGACAATTTCTGCAAGTTAATCAAAAATATTTTATATATGTATATTATATATATATATATATAAATCAAACGATAGTCTGTTGTTACAGTTCGACGTAAATATTTGCGAAATAAATAATGCGATATTAAAAAAATTGCTATTCCAGTGCGGAATTTCATAAATTTATTATGTCTTATAGATGGAAAAATGTAAGTTTATCGTTTAAATATATCTTCCGCGGTGGAGCAACCGGCTATTGTAGAAATATTTTTGAGCGCTCGGAAAATTTGTCTCGAGATAATTTAAAAGTACCACCCCTTTGTTTGCACTGCACATTGTTCCGCTATAATGCGTTAAATCAATATCGACTTCGTTTTAAAGCGCCATTATACACCGTCCTTATAGTTCTTCTATATGTCGTTCATTCATTTATACCCTCTCGAATGTGCTTATATAACGCGGACGCACATACACACAAAATCAGCTTTACATCGGTAGTACGATAATATAACCATAGTTGCGCGTGAACTAAACAAGAATGGAAGGATATCCGCCTTCCTTGCTGCCGATAAAAGTACCGAATACTAAGCCTAAACCCGAGTCGACCGGCGCGCATAGTATTTGACGAAATAGAATACTGAACGAGGGAGAAGAAGAATTTGTCGATTTCGAAATATTAAGACATGCACCGGAGTCGCAAAAGTATGAAAATTATCTAACGTAGCCAGTATTTTAGGTACGCTACAGCAGTAGTGTCCGAAGTTCTCGATATTTACCTATATAGACGTTCTTGGTCTTTCTCATGATCTTAAGCCTGTAGCTTTATCCTTAATTGTTTTTTTTTTTTACAAAGTTATAATTGTCTTATTCAGTTTTATTATCCGTTGGTAAACCCGGTAAGACGAGAATCAACGTCATGAGTATTTGCCATATTTATGTTTAAGTAAATCCTACGGTTGATAAATTCTTGAAATTTATACCAATCCGCTTTGGAATCGTAAATTCCTTTCTGTGAAATAACTCAACAATTGAATTGTGGCTAGAATATAGACAATTGGATTGTGGCTAGAACATAGACAATTGGATTGTGGCTAGAACATAGACAATTGGATTGTGGCTAGAACATAGACAATTGGATTGTGGCTAGAACATAGACAATTGGATTGTGGCTAGAACATAGAAAATTGGATTGTGACTAGAACATAGATAATTAAATGAAACGAACAAGGTTGCATTGTTCATATTTTTGACTATCATAACGTCTAGAATACTGAATTTCCTGTAATGTAGGTTGGCTCTGGATTTTTTTTTATATATTAAACGTTTATGCGCCTTATATTGTTGCCGACTGAAATGGTTGATCTCGTGTTTTATTTCGCTCTGGCCACCGGCTATACTTAATGTATTAAATTCTTAATTATGATTATTTTACAAACTTAACCTTGTCTTCTCTGTTTATATAGACGCATACATACATATGCACACGTGTAAATACGGAATATAAGCACACGGGGACATATAGGAAAAACTCTCACGACCGTGCGTAGTAGTGTACAATATTCATTCTTTAAACTTCCTAAAAGTTTGCCGTACACTGAAAGCTAAAAACCTTTTACTGACATTTTTTTTTTTAATTAACAGCGCTAAGTTGTCTTTCTTATAGCTCGAAATTTAACACCCGTCAAACAAGAAAATGTTTCATAATTAAATATCGAAATGACGTCAAACCGTTATTTTTAAAAAAATATAAGAAATCTAAAATGATTTCTTGCGCAGGAACTTGTTAAAATTCGACCATCGTTTTTTGAATATGATTAGTTTATTTGCAAAATGAACTTGTAGTAAAAAAAAAACAAAACTGTTCTTTGATACAGAGTGGGACAATGTCGTTGCATGCGCTGAATAGCTAATGTTGTATACACTCATTATATACCCACAAACTATCATAATGGCTGATTATAATAAACAAACTCCAAACCCGCATTGTATTCTATAATTTCTGTGTCTGTTTATATCTCTCTCGATGCAACATATAGACCTACGTGCATATATACACACATACATATAATATATGTACATATCCTTCTTAGTGTATTATACTTTTCTCGGAGTGTTGGTGATGATGTAGCAATTAAAATCCGAGTTATTTTGTTCCTTGGATGAGATCTTTGTTTTAACTGGTCGCATTCATTATGTTTTGTATGCAGTCTGTTCTCTGTTTTTCAACCTTCCCTTTACAGTTCCAATTTTTGTATCCTCTGAGATAATGTGTTCGAAATAATTAACTTTCTTATTTGTTATCCATTTAACTAATTTTCTTTCGGTATTTGAAATTTTCTAAAACTATTTTATCGCGTGTTTTGGTGATCGACGCGACTTCAACATTTTTCTCTACGGTCACATCTACATTAACTCTATTCAGAAAGTTTTTGATTAAACGTGACCGATTTTACGCCGTACAACAAAATTGGAAATATGCGGGATTGCACGATGTTTCGTTTATGCCTGGGCATAACGATCTATTATTGCGGAGCAGATTTTTCGCGTTATCGAAAGCTGTTCGTGCATTATTCTATCTCAATTTTACTTCGGTATTTCAATCTAGATTTATTTAAATTGATCAATTCTATCGATGAAATTAATACCGACTGTGGTCTGACTGAACTGTTCCTTGCCGACCAACCACGATCTTTTTATTTTATTTTCGTCGATATTCGGGTTATATATTTTCCCAACTAGATTTACTGCCAATTTTAAGAGTTGATTCTTATAAGTTGAGAATTTTTTGTTTTAGTTGCAAAACAATATCCGCATTTTTTTCCTTATAACGTTTCATGGAGACGGTAAGTGTTTTAGAAATGTCACAGGAAAAGATATGCACATGGTTGTTGTTGCAGGTCTTATATATTATCCGTCAAAATAGCAGCGTCGTCAGCGTAACTGATGTTATTAATTAGTTTTCTATTTATCCCGATTCCATATGGTAAATGAGACTCCTTGAATATTTGTTCCGCATATAGATTGAATAATAACGGGGAAAGAATAGGCATCCTTGTCTGATACCTCGCTGAATATCGGTTCAAATATTAATTCCGGTTCATGTTTCCATTGTAGATTTTTTTTAGTAATTTGTATATCATTCATGCCAGTTCTGGTACTTTCAAAGATTGTTATTAAGTTCGTTTTTTGCTTGTTTTATAATAAAATTTTTATTTCCGTTAGAATTTTTTTAGTTTCGACACAAGGACGAAGCCCTAATTAGGTAAAAATCGAAATCTCTAGATCAGATTCGTTATGAATAATTGATAAGAATGTTTTTATTAGATCATAAGGCCAAGTCCGATAGTTTCGCATTCTTCGTGTATTACTTCTATATAAAAAAATACTTGAACCGTTGGGATCACTCCCTAACTATATATGTGTATTTAAAAATTGTTTAATATCGTTTTCATTCAACGAGTTCTGGTATTTTCTCTTATGACTTAATGGAAATCTTAATAGTGAATCAGAAAGTGAACCTTTCTTATTAGTAGTACTGTGAGGTAGGATTTCGTAATCAAAGCTAAGCTCGCTGAAGAGGAAATAATTATCCTGTACGACGTAAATGTACGAATCTCGCGTGATTGCTGTTTTGCTTCTGTGCCGATGAGACAAAACATGACGATACTACTCCTGATTAGAGAACGTGACTCTAATTACCGGCAACCTGTGGTTTGTAGGCCTCTCTGTGTTTATTTATTTATTTATTTTTTTCTATAAATACAGCCATCCACAAATCAATCCTCGCGCACAATACGAATATATGTTTCGCAAATATATATCTAAATAAAGGTGAGTTTTAATGAATGATTTATATAGATGAAACTTGCTATCATTGCAATGGACCATTCTTAGGACCGATGATAGAGAAAAGTATAACAAGGAATTGAACGATGCGTTTGTAAGGAACGACGTTTAATTCTAGTATTCAACATCGGTGTCTGCCACGTAACTAATTTTTAATTAACAACTATCAAAGAACTTTTAAATTGAATTAACTTTTTTTTTTTTTTTAAAAAAAAAGTTCATTTTTTCTTTTATTTTTTTATTGTCTTTCTTTTTTAATTCTATTTTCAAATTTCTCAAGCTATCATCATTTTCATTATGTATCGCTTTAAATTGTATCTCCGACTTTATATAGATTCAACTGAAATGTTAAATAAATTATTAATATAGACACGATGGATAACGTGAAACAGCTGATACGAGATGGTAGATTTCTTAATATACGTGTAACAATTATTTATTTATATTTTATATGTGTATTTATATTTTATACGTACATGTGTATATATATTTGTATATACATATGTATATGTGTGTGTGTAATGTGTATATAAATCACGATCAAGATAAGCCTTCGTCTATCCACTCCTGGATGAAGGCTTTCACGCGTCTTCCACCCACTTCTGTCCTGCACTTTACTCGACCAATTTTTCCCAGCTACCTTTGCTATATCATTGTGTCACCGCGTCATTGGTCTTCCCTGTTTTTCGTTTTCTGTCCATCGGCAAACCACTGTAAGATCCGCTTTGACCGTCTATTATTTTCCCTTTTCGAGTCAAATGGCCAACTCAATTTCATTTTCTTATAGCCATCCGCTCTATTACATCATCCAACCGTGTTTGTTCACGTATCCCCGTGTATTCTTTTTATGATCTGATAATCTTATATCCAGCATCATTCCCTCATGTGCCGTCGGAGCTTTTCTTATCCTTTTTAAATTTGTTTTCGTATATGATGGCCATATTTCCGAACCATATATAAGAATCGAAAGTACACATTGGTTACATAGTTTACGTTTCAGACTAGTCTGTATTTGTTTATTGCGGAATACTATGCGTAATTTTCCAAGCGCAACCCGCGATATATTCTCCTTGTCACTACTGCTTTCATTATCGTGTCTTTATTTGTTGCGATTTTTTTACCAAGGTATATGTAACTATCTACTTGCCCTATCTGTTCCGATTTTACTGCTATTTGTACACTTTTTCCGGTGTTCGTCGTTATTTTTGTTTTATATAAATTTATTTTCATTCCTATTTTGTTCGAGTGCACATTTAAATCTGTTATCATCATCTGTAGCTCTTCTGCACTTCTGCACACTAGAACTATATCGTCCGCAAATCTGAGGTTGTTAAAATATTCACCGTCTATTCGAATACTGGTTGTAGTAGTCCAGTTCAAGTTTTTAAACACGGTGTCCAAAAAGCGCAGATAATAATTATCGGTGAGACGGTATATATATATACATATACATACATACATATATATATATATATATATATATATATATATATATATATATATATATAATCATTGTCGTATTGTTCGTTGTCGAATGTCGTGGACTAGCTATTGTACGTTTATTTTTACGTATAAAATAAGCTAGCATTCAAGGCACTATTTATATGCGACGCAGTCATACGATCAATTTTGAGGTTAATATTATTCGTTATACGAAAATAAAAATATTTCTAAGCCTTAAACACTATATCCTTATAATGTCCCCATTCATTTTGTTTTTTTTTTCTGAATGCTGCACCGATCACATAGGGCTAAGTTTAAAATTTTTGTGGCGGCAGCATAAAAGAAAAACTGATAGTAATAGTTATTCCGGTCCATTCTCGGATGTTCTGCCTCTAGGAGAATTCTAACAATTTGTCCAAAATATCTGTTAATGCCCTTCTTATATAATAGAGTTTTATAACTTTTTGTCCGTGTTATATTTTCGTAAAATGTTATTATTCGAATAAAATTGTACTTTTTAAATTATAATTTAACGAAATTTGAGCCAAAACAAGTTTCTTCGATAATAGCGTGACCAGTTTAGAACATACGTTCTATAACCTGTTATTATTATTAATGTCAAAATTGCGTTATCCGACGATTACTGTGTTTTACACAATATACCGTAATAATTATAGTCGTTTTTTCAATAACGTTACCCATATTTGCGTAACCTGCTACAAAAATACACACACACACACACACACACATATATATATATATATATGCAATAAAGAGAAATACACAAACGGATAAAGGAGAACGGAAAAAGTGAGATAAACAGATATAGTGAAGGGTTCAGGGCACAAAGAGGAAAGCAAATGACAGATATGTGCTTATAAATAAATAAATCATTATGCATCGATGATGATGATGATAATAATAATAATAATAATGAAAGTTTTTTCTTGAGGAAGAATTGATTATTAGTTAGTTATTCATTTTTAAGAACTTCGTGTATATTTCTTCTTTGACCATGTTATTTACAATGGACGGTAATTAGCTACATGTTCGTATTTTGTATGTATGGACGTGTATAGGTCGTAAGTCTATTGCTGCAATGTAATTATTAAATCCATTCTTAAGCGATAGAAAATATGAGAATAAATTTTATCAGCTTTCCTAGTAAGTATTATGTTATTTATTTGACTACACTTAGATCATTTGCGTCAGTTGATTATATCGTATTTATAAGTATTTGAAATGACCAGTACGATTCAAAAGGTTTAATTTTTTTTTTCACAATTTCCCACCATATCTGCAATGGTTGTTAGAGGAAAACGGTTCGTACTGTATCCACTTCCTTGCATTTTACTATAAGATGCATCGGTTGTCCAGCCGTTAATTCGCGATTTTATCTGGTACAGTTTTGATGTATCGCCATACCTTTACCAATGTTGTTGCCGAAGTTGGTATATGATTGAAGGTGTTTTAATAACTTTTGCCTTAGTGCCCATTTTTGTTACTATAAATCGGTTGAACAAAATTAATAGTTTTCCATTCTTATTTCATAAATTTCTCAAAAAAATTACGGATTTATATTTTACAATTTAATATTTTGTACATTATTTACGAATAAATATAAACATTATTAGAGATACTTTTGTAAATTACGAGATAATAACACGAATATAATAGAAAAACACGAGTATAATAATACGAATATAACAAAATAAATAACAGAAAATAAGTTAAAAATCACTAAAAATTTTTCTTTATGAAAAATCACCAATCTTTTCGTCTATTAGGTCATTATCAAGCGAATGTTTAAAAAGATAAAAATATAAAAGTAAAAAATATTAATTCAAGATTACAATTCACAAAAGTCAGCAAATTAAAAAACAGTTTTAATAAAACAATCTGACAGCGAATTTCAATTAATATTTTTTCATTTTATATTTTAAATATTCACTTGATAACGACCTAACAGCCGAAAAGCTTTGTTATTTTTTATAAAGGAAAAGTTTTTTTTTTGTTATTTATTTTAATAAAAAAATCACATTCCACATTCTTCGAATTATGAAACCTGATTCAGGAAAGCAATTATATAATACCTTAAGAATAAAATATTTACTTAATGATAGTGATATAAATACAATATTTAAATATTGTTAAAAAACAACAAGAACCAACATTTTGTTTAACTATAAATGTTTATATTATAATATCATTACTAATTATTGCTAAAGTCGCTACTAAGCAGTCTGTAATTACCACCGACTCTCATTCAGCAGTCACCAGCATCAGTAATTGTAAGCGTAAAAATCAGCCTACCGGTTCTTTCCCCTCAACCATTATTTATATGAGTTCCAACTCACACTGGTATTGCTGGGAACGATCTAGCAGACACAGCAGCTAAAGAGGCGGCTTATATTGGGCCCGCTCCTGAACTTCCAATAGGTCCAAAAGATGTCCGCAGCATAATAAATGAACAACTCTGCGCGAAATGGAATATGTTGTGTTTATTAACACAAATTACAAATAAATTACGCTCATTCAAACCTGTTACTAATTTATGGCGATCTCCTCCTTCGTTGATACGTCATGAAGAAATAGTCATTCGTCGTCTCACTCATAGTCACTTGACCACTGATTAGTTCCTGCAGCAATGCTAAGTTAACAATAGGACACCTTCTGCTACAGTGCCAAAAATACAAAGCTGAACGTATCCGATATAGTGTTCCATCAGCATTACAACGATTTTTGCAGCCAAATGCAGCCGGTCCAATAGTAACGTTCCTACGTGCAACCAGCCTGTTTCAACTATAGCTTCCGTGTCCGTGCCTCTTGGAGCAGTATACGGCACGTAAATGGATCATCATCGTCATGAAGACAATTAACAATAAGATTTTAAAGAATATTTAAATTCATATGTAAACAATGGTGAAAAATCATTATTTGGAAAACATTGTAACTAAAACACAAAATAAATAATATTAATCACAATTATATAATTTTACATACAGAAAAACATTTAAAAAAAAAGAAAACTATTAGAAAAAATTGAAATAATAAAAGAATGAGACAAAAATAATTTATTAAATTCAATCATAAATTTCGATGAAGAATTAATTCTAAGAAGTATATTGTAAATTTTATTTTTATATTGAACAACTATTTTGTAATTTTGTAATTTTTTTTTTTATTGACATTCACTGTCAGGTTGTTTTATTAATACTGTTTATAATTTTGCTGAATTTAGTGAATTGTAATCTTAAATTAGTATTTTTTCGTTTTACATCTTTTTAAATATTTACTCGATAATGGCCTAACAGCCGAAATACTTTGTGATTTTTCATTTTAAAAATTTTTAGTCATTTTAACTTCTTTTTGTTGGTTTTTTAAATAAAAGAATCACTATATTTCACATTCTTCAAATTATGACTGTTGACAAAAAATAATAGGATAATGTACTAGGATATCGTGATAATATAGGGAGCTTTTATTTAAAAACTATGAAAAAAGTCATCTCATCTTTCTGCGTATCTTTTCCCTTATGAATGAACGTGAATTAATGTATATATTATTTAATCTGGTCCCAACTAAGTTGACCGTTGTAGATTTAAATGCCGACTAGTTCATTGAAGTTAATATTAATAAAACTAGGTCGTAAAAATAAATTACATTAATTAACACAGTTGCTACAAAAGTGTATAAATAAAACATATATATGCGAGTAGCCTCAGTAAAGAGTTTGAATGTGTGTTGTGCTCTGCATGAATAAGCGTACGAAGCCGGGATAAATGTTTTAATTAATATTACTTATAATGTATAAACGTTAATTATAGCTATATTAACTTAATGAATATAGATCTGTCATTATACAGGTGGCGTTTTCGTAAGCATTTAATTGACAACGCAAGTGCAAAGTATCAAAAAAATATATAATTATTTTTATAATAAATATGGCATTATCTATAACTACTTTTAATTTATTTTTAAATACTGGCCCCATAAAAATTTATCATTGTACGATATAAATTTTTAAAAAACCGAAGCTTTCCAGATTTGATTTCTTAAATATTGATTTCTGTTTTTTTAAACAAAAAATATTATAAAGCATTGCGCTGATCAGTAACAATGTGATATTGTAAAATAATTGAAACTTTCAAGATTGTTATCACATCCATTCGTCCAATTCTCTTTTTCGATGAAAACTAATTCACCGAGAAAAAAATTCGACCAGTGAAAGTGACGTTCTAATCTATTACTTATTTTTAATCTTTCATTTTAATCTGCACGTAAAATACGTAATTTATATTTACGAACATTTCTACCTATATGGGGTCGCAAAAATAAACGTAATAAATTTTAAAAAAATCAGTAAATTCAAAAAATGAATATGAGATTTTTAATGTTAATTAACTTCGTAACTTCAAAACATTAACACAGTATTTGTACCTTTTTAATTAAAAATTATCTCAAATATTAACTCGTAGTCACACACACGCTACTAAATTTCGACGAAAAATTATCAATTTTATACGTGAATGTATTTATTATACAACATTGCTTCGTTAGATGACTTTAGACAATGTTAAATTTAAAAAGTTTTAATATATATATATATTAAAGGATTTTTTCATTCTGGATTCCATTCGTGAACGAAGAGATTCGAAGATACTGCTCATAAAAAGAGGTTGGAGCGACATATCAACGTGGAAGCAATCCGGGTGCTCGATACCGGACATGACGTCAAGCATAAGCGGCTCGACACAGCTGATCTAATTGTATAATTATATAAAACTAATTACAACTTAAGTGATTACGTCAAAATTATCGTCGATGGGCCATTGACTTTAAACGCATAAGCTTTACTAATAAAATTAGGTTTTGTTAGATTAAGCTACAGTTTGTAAAAGTTGATGCTTATTTAACTTAGTAGGTTAAGGTTATATCTTTATTTAAAAAAAAATATTAGTTTTGAAATTAAGTAACTGCTTGACTAAACTTTATAAAGCACTACTCATATCTGTGCAGTATTATCTGAAATATATGAAACCGAAATTTATGTGACGTACATAAAAAATTCGATATAATCTCCAACAAAACAATAAATTGTTCAGAATTTTCACGTTATTATTATTGCCTTTATGTATGCCCTTTAAATTAGGGGTTTTCGAATTTATATTAATTCTGTTAAAATGTTAAGTAAATAAATAATCTAAAGATAACCTAACGTAAAAACATCGTACATGAGATGATTTTCTTATTTTAGTGTGCATATATATATATATATATATATATATATATATATATATATATATATATATATATATATATATATATTCCTTTTACAGCGGAATCCATTCTATACATTTTCTGGTCCAGTTATCTGTTTGTTTCCACATGACATGACGACACCAAGTCCATTTGAGTTTTCTTGCTATCTTCATTAGGTCTTCGTTTAAAGACCAAAAAGACGATGGAAAGACGATATTGTTAAATATGTTGGGATCACTTGGATGCGGAAAGCAAGAAATAGAACGATTTGGAAGAAAGTGGGTGTTGGATATGTTTCATCAAAGTAAAAAATAAAAAAAAAAAACGAAAGAGGCCTTTTGCTCAATTTGGGCTTTCATTATTGTCATCAATTTTAAATTATTTTAGGCATGTATTTTTTAGATAATGTAAATGAAATAATAGAAGCTTTATTATATATATATACATATGAATGTGTATATATATACATATGTATATATATGTATATGAGTATGCACGTGGTACGATTGAGGGAGGTAATATCCAGCTTAGCCATAATTCGATCGATTTTTTTGTATGTTCTGCCATTTTATATATATATAACTATTGTATCCAGTCGAAGAATAGAAAAGTTCGTTCCAACGAGGAGGCTTTAGAAAAGTTGTCTGGCCTCGGATATAAGCACTTAACGGAGTATATATATATAAACGTTTCTGCATATACACACACGCACATATATATATATATCTACTCGTATACGTAATGAATTCCTCCGCGTAATATTTTGTAACTGTATATATATATACATGGATTATTACGCTGGAATGCGGTTAAAGCTTTAGTGAGGGTGGTTTTCCGCAGTGACTACAATTTCGTATCTCAAATAACGTTCTCCATTCTTATTAGTCAGTTTCTAAGTTACACGTACAAACATTCATATACTTACACACACACATGTATATATATATATATATATAAATGTTTGCTACTTTATATATACATAAGGATTGAGTATTTATAAATGTAGTGGACTTCGTTTTAACACGTGTGTGTATATTTTTCTAATAATAATATGTTTACTTATATTATAGGATTCTGACGTATCCGAGTGAGTACAGCGATCATTTGTATGGAGGTCGGTACATTTCTGTGTCGCCCACTCTTTTTGTCCTCAATACGACCTCGGTTAAATAAGGGCTGTTTTTCGTGTCGTTTACCTTTGAAATTGCGCGCGCACTTTACTTCGTTTTCACTCGCTCTGTCTCTGTCTGTCCCTCGTTGTTTGTGGAAGTTGCGTTTCAACCTTTCGATGGTGCTTTGTAAATTTTTCCCAAATATATTATGGGCGCTGTCCTTTAAACGACTACTCGGACATCCTTAAAAATGTTGTAGCGTACTTTCGCGTTTGACTACCGACGATACTGTGGAAAGACTGATACGATCGGTAAGTAAATTGATTTTAGACTTGTAATTATCGTGTCTTGTTTGGTTAGTTTTCACTTAAGTTTCTTGACCATTTAAATTTTCTACCGTATATAAAATATATACTAACGAAGCTGGAAATGTTTCGCGACATTTACGTGAATTCTCATTCGAATGTCGACTGTTTCTTTGGTTTGTTCTTAATTAAACTGGCGTTAATTAAATTATACGATTATATTCCTTTTTTATTTTAATAATATATATGGGTAAGAGAAGAAATAACTTTATTTAGGACGATACGTATATATATATATATATATATATATATATATATATATATGCACTTAATTATGTCTGTACCGTGTCAAAATTATAACATTCTTAAGTTTTTTGTTGTTTTTTTATTTCTCTCTGACACGTTATATCAAATTAACGTTTACGTGTAGTTTTTCAATGAATTTTCTAATTTAAATATTGCCATCCTTTCGAATTCGATTAATTAACTAATTAATTATAGACGTCCCTATGGTTAGTCACTTTTCTACTATTTTTCAATTATTAAATTTTTAATCCTTGATAATAGAATAATCTAAAAATTTGTAGAAAATATCTCGGACGATGAAAGTCATCGTCGTATCGTATCCGTAACACTTAATATTTTCTCTTCACAAAAATCAACCAGCTTCGACGCATGAGCCGTCAACTGCTATTTTACCTGCGAGTAGTGGGGAACTAAACAAGTGTTTATTGTTTCGTTCTTCCCCGCATTCACATCGTGAATCAGTATGTAGTCCCCATTTTTTTTTTCCTTTGTACGGCCGCATCTTGTTCGTAATCTATTTAGGCTTTTCCATTTTTTCCCAGTTGATCTTGTCGTGCGGCAATATGCCCTCGTTACCAACCACGTCCAGTTGTTGCCGTAATTCCTCTCGTCGTTGATGTAACAAGGGTGCGGTGAAGTTCCAAGAGTCTTTTCCGGATTTAACCCTTTCCTTAAGCGGTGACTGACACGATGATAATGATTAAGGTAATATCGGTATCAAGTAACAATAGGTGAGAAGAAGATGTGCTCTATTACACATTAATCGATATTTCGCTATATCCTCGATTGTGATATGGTTGATCTTTCGTTTATTTTGTTATACGCCCGAGATGCTTAATTTTTGTTTTAGTCTGACAAAGGGTTGTGTTTCGATATTGGTTCGTTTTATTATGTCCATATTTCAAAAGCTGCGTACCTATCCGACTCTGTCTCTACCACCTAATCGACAAGATATAACATCTGTTTACAAATTAAATAGCGAACTTTTCAAATTTGTAAAGGATGTGATCTTGCATTCTTTGCCTTATGTACGGTGTTAGGGTAATTTCGATAAATTTTCGATTTTATTTGAGTAATATTGTTTTTGTTCTATAATTTGATAATTGACATTTGTATTTAATACATTCAACCTAAGTCTGATTTATAGTTAATTTTGACTTACGGCGATAGAGCGAAAGAACTTCAGCGAGTAGGTGTTAGAAAGTAATTAGTGTTTTTTTTGTTCCGTTATTTTACAATATTCTAGTCTCCGCTCAAGCTGATATAGGCGAGAGTGTGTGGTTTCTCATAATTTCTAGTATGATGTAATTTTCGATTTTATATAAATCGATGATGTTTGTCGATGTGATTGTTTATATACTTTCGTTGTATGTTTTTTTTCGCTGCTTTATCTATGTTTTCGTTTCTAACTATTCTTGTATAGGCTGAAGTCTCCAGCAGAATATCAGTTTATCGCAATTAGACATAAGGCCGTGGATGATGTATTCTGTTGTATTAGCATATTTGTTGTTTTTTTGATTACTTGTATGTTCTGTTACTTTTTCGTGTTGATTTATTTTTAGTTGTGGGTTTGTATATTTTTTTGTTTGGATCTTTACTTAAACTCCAAGTAAATTGCTGATTTATTCATTGTTTAATTCGCGTTAATGTTTTTTATTAGTTTATTTTTATATTTCGTTCTTTGAGAGTCGTTTGCAATTTCATTTTTCGCTTATTTCTGACGATTTTCCAGATATTGGTTGTTTTGTGACTTTATTCTCTTTACTTGCAGGTTTCTTGCGAAGCGTTTAAAACTGCATTTGTTGTTGCATTTTTAATATTTTCGTTGAATGCAGCTTCTAGAGTAATTGTTCAATGGGCATTATTGGGGTATTGTGTGATCTTTTTCTTTGTGTATATATATATATATATATATATATATATATACATATATATATAAACATATAATCTCTGTAAGTGGGCGGGTTAGAATTCTCCCAACGACATCTCCTGCCTGTCGTAAGAGGCGACTAATAGGAAAGCGAGTTCCCGGCGTTATGTTAGGTCTCTATCGCTGCCTCGCGGTTAGGAAAATTGTCCAAAGGTTGAGACGGACAACCCTGATAAAAAAAATCATGAAATATTTCCATGTAAGTAGCGGCTGATAAAGGAGAAAGGATACTCTAAACCATGCGAAAACTTCTATTGTTAACCCGCAAAACGAGCGAGCCAAACACATGGGCACATCGTACAAACTGAATAACGGACTAATATATAGATAGAACGATTTGAAAGAAAATGTGTGTTGGATATGTTTCTTCAAAGTAAAAAAAAAAACTAAACCGGAAGATGCCTTTGCTAGGCTTTCATTATTATCATTAATTTTAATTATTTTATGCGTGTAGAGATTTTTCGGAAAACATCTTTAAATTTAATTTCTTGCCTGCACCCAGAGGCGCGGATGTTTTTTTTTTTTTAATCGGTTTAAACTTTTACGTCTATCCTTTAGTTCAATTATAAATTACGAATATACGTTGTCTGCTATGTAATATAAGAACAACGGATACTTTACGTAAGTCGGATGCTAATTACTATAAAGACATCTCGGTCATCGGAATAGTGAAAAACCTATTATTACGAATCCGTTCCGAAGATATATTTAATTTCTTCATTTCGTCGATTATATACCGTACGTATGAAATATCGTCGCGTACATGGGAAATCAAGTGTGTTCGTCCGTATCTTAAATTAATACTTATCGGCGAGTCTAAATAAATTTGACTTTGTCATGTAGTTTCTGTAATTCTAAAACGCGGATATCACGCTCTAGTGGTGGCGCCGCGGTTGGATTGATCTTATGTTCGTAATTATGGTACGTATCGCTGGAAGAAGCGACGAAGTGAATTAGATAATTACCGGTTGCCGTAATATTTCTAATGAATAAAAAAACCTTCGTTACAAACGGCCAATTTTAACCCAGTTTCTCGTCAAGCGCGTTGCAGTCGTTTAGCTACTGGATGTAATCACGAAGAAATTTACCCATTTTAAATTTTAGAAATAAGAATAACAAGAAGTAAACAAATAACTAAAAAATTCAAAGAGAAATAAAAATATAATCACGTTCTTAACGATAGAGATTAGCTTACAATAATTTGTGGAACACAATACCGTTCGGACGACCGCCATTTGCAACAATTTCATTCAGTCTTTACAAAAAATTTTTCGAGCAGAGGTCGGTGAATTTATAAACTTTCTACAGAAAACCGAGTTTTCAGGTCTTCCAGATTCCATCGACGTGTTTCGTAAACGCTGCTCTTAACGTATCCCCACAATAAAAAGCGCGGAACTTTGAATTATTTTCGAAAACTCTCTTTGCACTTTCAATTCGAAAATAACGTTCTACGCAAAACTCGTTCCTCCTCGGTGTAGGCTGCCGTGATAAGTGAAACTGGACAAAAACGAATCTCTCGTGTGTACACGAAACGCGAAGCGCGCGGCTTGCGTTGTAGCAGTCTTAACAACTGCGCTATTCAGAAAACAAAACCATCCGTCTTCTCTGAGTGATTCTATATATATATATAATGAATGAATTTATTTGCTTTTAGGGTATAGCTTTTTTTATGGTGACCGCACCGCCAGCTATGATTAATCAGAAGAATCGGCTCCTTATATATATATATATATGTATATTTTCATGTACATATGGTAATATATATATATATATGTGTATATATATTGAGAATCCTAATGCGTGATTGACGGTGATGCACTATATACTTTTTCTTCTTTTTTTATCCTAGCCTAATATAATTTTTCTTAATTTTATTTCCCTTCCTATCTCTCTCTTCAATATTCTCTAAGAATATTTTAATATATATTTTTTTTAAACGGTTTACAAACCTGTTAATCGCGGAAAAAACTACGATACTTTCGCTATGGAAATTAAATATTATTTATTGTAATTTTAAATATTTATGTTTACATACACGTAAATAAATCAATGTAATTTTGAATACATCAATAATGATAATATGCGAAAAAATGTATTTAATTTCGAATAATTTAACACTAATTAGTACGTACAAAAAATCACTTTATTTCTGATTATATGCAAAGGAATCAATTTGTCTCTAAATAATTTAAACCATTATATATATATATATATATATATATATATATATATATATATATATATATATGTATGTATATACATTTTATGCTTTCGCTAAAGAAAAATTCTCTGGACGTTAGCTAGTTAAGATGTATTAAAAACAAATTTATTCACTAATAAAAAAAAGACCTTGGTGACACTTTTTTATAATCATTCTCTAGTACAATCAGAATATTAACTATTACTTTTTACTTACATATCATTTTACTCCCTTCGTGAAACGCCTCCTTCTCGTGGGTTTTCAAGACAGAACACTGGGGTCTCGATTAGGACATTAGGAGTCCAGATGACTGCTACTAATCTTCTACTATTTCCTACCAACTGCTACTAACGATTGTTTGGTTTTTTTTTCATCGTGCGACGGAGTTTGCGCGGCAGACTTTCTCTTATTGGATATTTTCTCTCGTTTTCCTGCTCGCTGCGGCAAACCGTGAACTTATCGGGTGGTTTAGGCGTGCGCAATTTTAATTTTGAAATTGTAAAGACATTTAAATTTGATTTATTAATATTATCATCGTTACGTGATAATATCTCACTCGTTTCAAATCGTGTATTAGCACTATACAATAATAATTATAATCAACACTGTAACCGTATGTACGTTTGCGGCCGTTACGATAGCGAGCGTTAACTCGAAATGTAAATCATTTTTTTAGATGAACTAATGAATAAATAAATTAAATCTTTTATTTTTCTTTTATATACAAAAATGAATACTAAATTGTTGTATGTTACAAATTAACTTACAGTGCTTGTATCGAACGATCTTTCTGACACGTATACAATTATATTTCATGCAATCGCGCATACGGACGAAAAATCGTCGAGCATCATATATATATATATATATATATATATATATATATATATATATATATATATATACATATATACACATATATATACATATATATGCATATATATATACACACACATATATATATATATATATATATATATATATATATATGTATATATATAAAACTTCTATTTAAAATAAATCGTACTGATATAGAACAAGCGGAAATTTTTAAATATCTCGGAAGTATGCTAAATAATAAGATTAGCTTAAATAATGAAATAAACTGTAGAATACAAGCTGCTTCGGCTGCTGTTAATGAGTTAAATAAAAAAGTATTCAGGAATAAACTCCGCAAGAAAGCTGATGACTTATAAATGTGTGATATTGTCGACGCTACTCTACGGATCAAACGCCTTTTTAACGAATTGTCTAAGATACTCCGGTCACGTTATTAGAACGGACGAAGATAGAATTCCCTTTAGGTTTTTCTGTGGCCAACTACTGGATCGAAAGCATCGTATTTGATCTTTCCGAAGAAATGGTAGAAACTAGCTATAGACCAAAAAGAATAGAAAATGATGTGTTAGTGTGACGGAAAATCGGGGGAGCAAACTTAACCAACACTAGTCTTTAAAAGGAGTGCTCTACGAGATTCGGACTATTTAATAACTTTAGGACGCATCAATAGTGGTTGGTAACTTGGACAACGAGTTGACAATTAATATATGCATATGTAATATAATTTTACCAGTATTTCTAAAATGTTGAAGGAACTAAGCCGTATGCGGGAAAAATAAATATCGTCGACAAACATTTTATGGAACATGCAAAATGTTAACCCCTGAAGTTTTTCAATAGACAAATTATTCTGATTATAAATTATTTAAACGAAAATATCAATGCGAGTGTACGTATATGTTTAGATGTGCTATGTATTTGGCATGTGCATGTATAATTTATGCATTGTTATACATGTATGTATGTATATATATCGTACTTAAAAAAATTATAATGATCTCTAGTCGAGATAAGGAAACAATCGTGGTTGCGTTGGAAGAAGGAAGATGTTTTCGGTTTATTAATTACGAGGCCCTTAATAGGCTTACCGCATACAGACTTCGTCCAATTTGTTCTAAGAACCTCGCATAAATTGTTATTTAACATATGCAAATATATACATACATATATATATATATATATATATATATATATATATATGTACAGGATACAAACAAACGTATTAATTATAATAATATTGTTTAATTAATTTTCGGTACATATACATTTTCCCATATATACATAAGATAGAAAAAAATTAAAATATATACATATATATAATAATAATAATAATATATCTTTAAAATCTTTTAATGATCAACGAATTTTCTTTATTTTGACATTAATTAAGGATATTACTATTTCGAACTAACCTGGCGCGTGACTCCATCTTGTGGTTCTGTCTAGCATCTTTCTCGTTCCAAGCCACCACTTCTACTAACTTCTTCCCATCTTCAACTAATTTCTTTCTAAATTCATTTTTTAATTTTTTAAAACCAAAACTCTTTTTCCTTTCATCTTTTAGAAACTCCCCCACTCTACCAACTTTTACTATGTCAACCGGTTACACGCGACTCCGTGACCATAGAGGCGCACGCTGTTACTTTATTATTATTATTACATGAATGCAACTGACGTGTCACAAACTAGGTTTTTTACAATAATAATAATAATAATACGCCCTTTTTTTCGTTACTTTTAATTAAATATAAATAATCATTCAATTATTTTCTTTATTTGCTTCAGCGTGACATATGACGACCGTCGTATAATGAATCAACATTAGTGACTAGACGGTTGATCAGCGAGCATTCGTGATACAGTTGTTTTTTCGAAATAATGATTCGTACACTTCTTGTTGAAAGAAATATCACTGACGGACGAGGCTAATTTTTATTTGAACGGAGACGTTAATAAAAAACCTTACATAATTTTTAATTTTTTTTTTTTATAAGTAAATATACAATCTTAACCTATTAAGTTAAATAAGCATCAAATTTAACAAACCGTAGCTTAATCTAACATTATCTAATCCTATTAGTCAAGACTATGGGTTTAAAGTCAATGGCCCATCGACCATAACTTTTGATATATTCTTTTACTGTATACGATAATTATATAATTAGATCTACTAGATAGCGCCCCTTAAGACGGCTGAAGTCTTGTCTGGTATCGAATGATCGGATTGCTTCCACGTTGACATGTTGCTGCAGCCGCTTTTTATTAGCAGTTGCGTTCAATTTCCTCGTTTACGAATGGAATTCGTAGATATCGATGCACATCGTCATTTCTTACGCACTACTGCTCTTAGTATTACATTTTGTCTGGCCTGGATCTTTGCTCTGTTAGATCTGTTGGCACGGAGCTCCATAACTGGAGACCAGTATTGGCTTCATAATCAGCCGATGCCTCCAGCTGCGAATTTCTTCCGATAAGCCAATAAAGTTGTTGCGTTCTTTCTATCAATTTGTTTTTCATTCTGGTGTGTATTTCCCGTGTCAGACGCTTGTCTAAATGCAAGCTACTTGACTGATCCAGCCTCCGGAATAGGTTTATCCGCCGAGTACACTTCTATTCGCCAGTATGTGAAAATTACGTGCTTTAATTTTGTCTTCGTTGATCTTAACTTTCCAATTTGGCATACATCCTATTTAGAGAGTTCTGCAACTTATTCCCGACTACTGGCAAAAGCTAGAATAGCTGCAACGAAAGTAGCCGTTATCGTTTGCACGTCCGTCGGTAAGTCTCGTGTATACAGCGAAATAGTTTTCTTGACGACCATTGAAGACTGAGGTTCATTCAACGTAGTTTCTTCTACCTGATGAAAGAACACGCTATAAATATGATGTATTTCTGCACATAATTACTGTAAAATATTAAAATAAACAAGATTATGAAAACGGCGCTTTATACTTGAGAATACTATTTACGTATTGATTTATAATATTAAAATGAAATACAAATTACATGTATATATATATAGGCAACAAGCACTCCATTTTATTTCCTGTTTTTTGCTCTCACTTTTACAGCTTCTCTTATCTTCGAACTTCTTATAGTGATAGCAGAATTATTTTAATCGAATGTTGGTACTGTTTTAATGAATGTTATTTTATTTTGTTACGGCCATTTATTCCAAGTGATATTAGTCGGTGCGAACAACTTGATTAGCTCTTCTGCTTTTTGATGTTTATCCATTAAACTTTATAACATAGTTTTAACGAAATAAAATTATCTTAATTTTATCTATATGAGTATGTTACAAATAAATCTATGTAAACATATGTATATGTGCATATTACGCGTAGAGTGTAAAAAAGTTATATTAATAGGAAAAGAAACATGCGAAGGATACGAGGTGATTTAGAAGGTGTCACGAGAGGAGCGCTAGTGTGAACATTCCAAAAAATTGTGATTTTTGCGTCTGCGATACAGCGGATATCTGACGGATGTGAACAGAACGGAGAAGCAACGGCATTTGAAAAAGCTTGTAGCCGGTAGACGATTTTTTTCAAAGCGTAGTCTATATAAAGCGACAATAAAACCACACGGAGCAGATACACTTGTATTTCGATATTATAGAACCAAGGTAGACAAAGAAGCTCAGGTTGAAGCAGTTTATATTGTTTCGTCGAGTTTCTCGTTGTTTTAACTACTCCGTCATACATTTACTGTAATCAAGTTATTGAATATCGTCAGCAAGTTATTTTAATTGTTCGGTATATAGATCATTAATTCCATCTTTTTTCCTTTTTTTTTTGTTCTCACTTTTACAGCTTCACTTACTTCGTCATTTATTTTCTTCAAACGTTAGCCGTGTTTTAATGGATTTTATTTTTATTTAAAGTAATAATTTGATTAACTTCAATTCAATTTTCTCATTGTGTCAGGTTCTGCGGATTGTTTTTTCCCGAAGTTTGAACTTTCTGCAATCACGCTAATATTTACATCGTTATTTAGCGGTGTTTCAGCTTATTATTGCGCAGATTACAATTGAAATAATTATTACACTATTTCTTTAACATCTGTAAAATGAGAATAATCTCTAGGAATGTTGTAATAACGACATTGATAAGGCAGAAACGAACGCTAAGCTATTGTAATCGTATTCGCCTATTACGTTTTTCCCCCGGAACGGTTGGAATCGCTACTTAGTCGAATAACTGACTTATCGAGTTCGTCAATAGAAACGGATCGATTTAAACGTATTTTTCATTTATTATCAAATCTACTAGTGAATAACATCTACTGCGATTTATTAAGCGGGAAAAATTAAATATATATTAAAAAAAAAAAAACGCAAATGAAAGATATTTTGTTTTTGCAACACAATTTTATATTTTCCGCTGCCGATTATCGATCAGTAGTTTTATCCTGTGACATCGAAACAGATGATTTTAAATATACTTATCGTAAGTAATATAATTTGATTCTACCGACTTACAAACATGATTGCACACCTACTTTTGCGAAGTTTTTCGCTTGAACGTCCAGACGATTCATTTTGCTTCATTTTATATAATTAAATCAGCTGCGAGGACACAGTTATGTTCTTAAGTACTATTAAGAAAGTTAAAATCGGGACAGGTGCATCTAGAATTAAATACAAACATGTTATTATTTTGATTATTATTGTTCTTCTTCTTCTTATTATTATTATTATTATATTGCTATCAAATTTACAAAAAATAAAGAGAAAGAAAACGAATATATAACACTATTCTTTATAAATTTAAACAGTCTTGTAGTAATAGCCATTGTTAAAACACGTATATATAGACGACGACTAGTATGTATTTGTGAACGCAAGTTTTTTTTTGTGTATATATATATATATATATTATATATACATAATATATATATATATATATATATATATATATATATATATATATATATATATTCGTAATAAGTTTATTTTTGCAAATATACACGATGGTTAGTTAGCTTTGTTCGCCATGCGACATTTTCTCTGCAGTGTCGTTCGCGAATAATATGGTCATTAGCGTTACGATTACGGTCGTACTCATTTGCGAATAATATTAATTAATTAGTTAATTAATTAATTAAATAAATAAACGTACGCGTTATTACGTGTGTTTCGATATCTTCGGAGTTCTTCATTATTTTCGTTAATTAAATGAAACCAGACGGTTAAAACCAGTTCTATTTAGACTTTTCTTTTACCTCCGCGCATAAAACTTGTTAGTTCTTATGCGTACCGATCCTAACGGCGCAAAGGTACCATGGCTTTATGATAGTTATACGTCTCTATATACATATATCCCTCTTCGAGAAAGATGAAACAACTGATTGCCAAAAAACAAGGACTAGTGATATATATATATATATATTACATTACTTTATTTTCAGTAATTTCTCCCCCGTGGTTATACATTATGAATACGTGTTTATGGATTATGTGTATGTGTGGGATACTTTCACAAATGTAGAGAAATGCCTGGAAGATGAGGAGATTGTGTGTGTACGTAATGTAAATATTAAAATAAATTTGACGGATAAGGTATGGTCGGGTATAATTAATAAAAAAACGGTTAATAGCTGCGCCCCATTAACTTAATCAAAAATGACATTCCGAGATGTAAATCATTATTATTATAAGGGGTTTAATGAAAAATTATCACCTTTCTCCTCCCCGTTATATATATATATATGTGTGTGTATGTGTTTTGTCGGATATGTGTGCGGTTGTTCGTATCGATATTATAAATTCGATCGAAAATACAAACTCTCTCGGAAGTGGTGTTTGCAAAAAAACATGTAAAATGAAATATTTTTATAACGTCCTATACGTGTCAAGTTTCGAAATTAATGGACAAACTAAAGCGTCAAGATATTGGAACGAATTTCCTACTTTAAATTAATTTGTACGGATGTGAATTAATTTTAAATAAATTTGAACAGATAGAATATACTCAACATTTGTTTTTCGATTCGTAATTGACGTAATGAAATATTCGTAATCTAGAAATTAAAACCCGCTTGGTTTGTTCCATCACGACCTAAAAGTTCGATACGTGGCAGAAGTAATCACAAGACGAATATCGTCACTAATATCAATAAATACATCGTACCATCTAGTTGGCATCGATATATATAGTGCAAAACGATTAAGAATTGTCAAATCGTATCATCACCTGGCAGCTGTCTTAGTGGACTGATGTAATTGGTGATAATGGTGTCGTGACAATCCTTCGTAAAAACATTTTATTTTTGTAATTTCTTTCGTATACATGCTAGAACGTTCTCCTCCGCACCCCCTCGGTTTAAGTTTAATCAAAGGATAACACATTTTCCAACGTTATAACTTAAATTTAAAGCGTAGTCAAAATAATATTTTTATTACATTCGCACTCGCACTTATTCGGACTGTCTATTCATTTACTTTCTTATTTATACATTTATTAATTATTATAATTAATTAATTATAAACAAACAAAATAGAACACAATAACTAAAAGTTTTTAATCGCGAAGCTTTCCGACAGTTACGTTATTTTGTTTGTTTATAATTGATTAATAAAATCACTACTTTCCAATATATTCAACTTTTAATTATAATTAATGTTTGGTAAATTTTCAATCAAATAGTACATGCTCCGTTGATTCTCTCGCTCCGATCTTCTTTTATACCCAGTGTATGTAAGTACTCCGCAAAACTTACGTGCTCTGTGAGCAGTTATGTCACATAGAAATCGAGTTTGGGCTTCAGTTTGGTCTGTATAGTCTTGCATGGTTTACCTCTGCCTAATATACTTAAAAAAAAATTATGCAATAATCATTAAGTTATTATAAGCGTGCATTTGTAACAAACTTGTATATTATTTTTCTCTAAGCTTGTATATATATATAAATTTATGGAACGCTTAATTACTTGTACTCATCCCCCTTCCACTCTATTTTTTAATTACACTTGGCAAGGAACAATTATACACAACTGATGCAATTCACACTAGTTCCTCGCTCTTTTATAAACACATTTCATAAATATATTTGCCCTATCCACTTGCTGGAATTGGGGAACCAAAAAAAAAAATACATAGTCCCCATTTTAGCTGTCTAAATAAATTTTTAAAAATACTTTTAATTCTTTTAAGTTACCCGACAGGGTCTTCATTGATCGTGGCAGTTTGATTGGTGTAATTAGAATAATCGGATTCGTAATATATAGGGGTAACTTCTCTGTTTTTCCCTTTTAAACAAATTTTGTTGCTCTACTCAGCTTTTCTATATCTATTAGAAGAACTCTACTTAAGTCTTATACGTTTTGTAAGCCTTGATCAGAAACTATTAAACAGACTATCTTTTTCTTTCACTAATTTCAAATTGTCCCTATAAATGAATACAAAACAATAGTATCCCATTATCTTCTCAAAGAGTACTTTATACAAAATAATTCTATAATTGAAAATCCATGTATTGTGGTATATTCGAATTAATTTGAAAAAATTTCATATTTAGCCTGGATATGAGTATATTAATATGATATTTATAGGTCAGCTTTCACATAAATACCATTTTCTGATACGGACTGTAAGAAAGCATATATGGAATGGAACGCACTTCAATGGTGTGCTATATTTATGGATCTCAGGCATGTAATTTGCAACATTGTAATTTATGAAATGTGGTAAATTTAATAAAGTAGTTCATTAAATTCGATATATTATTATATGTGCCGCTTTGATTTGTAATGAACCTAAATACATAATAATGGCGACGAGCATAAAAATCAGCATTGAGCTGTAATTTGGTTAAAGATATTTGAATTTGATTTTTCACTGTATGATGTAAACGGTATCTATTGAACCTGTAGTAATTATAATATCTTTATTAAAGTGCACTGCTACCGATACATAAACATATATTGAACCTGAACTAAAAAACCAATCAAATAATAATAAACCTTTCCTACCGAACTGTATACAAGAGTGTTACCACCTAATAACTAAATATACTACACCTCATCTTTTTTTTTACTTTATTTGAGTTCCTGAAACAATAATATGTATAAATAAATAATTTTTATTAATGTTCATCACTTAAGATAAGAAATAATCATCCAAATATTTTGATTTCCTTGAAAAAACAAAGAATCTACTGTTTACCCACTATTTTAAAACAACTTTCAAGTGTAGATAGCATTCACTTAGTGCTTATACAAATCTAACATTGTATTTTATTTTTTACATGCATATATATGTATGTTTTATATATATATATATATATATATATATATATATATATATATATATATATATATATATTGTAGTTTAGCTATTCGCTATTTTATTTTACATCTCATTAATATATAGCGTTCGTATTTAGTTTGCTACAATGAGTAATAATGGTATATGTTATAACCTAAGCTAAATTTATAAAATAACAATAAATATTATTAAATAATAATAATAAAATTAGTCGGTACAAAAGTATTTTTTAAAGGAAAATTTTCGAAATTTCCAAAATAAACGACGAGTACCATTCTTCAACAATTATTATTTTCCGTTCGAAAATTACAATCCGGCTAATATAGTCAATATAAGTAATTACTGTATGACTCGTGACAGGATGGGAGTAAATGACATGCCGAGTTATCTTCGGAATTAATCAAACCGATTAGAAAGATCTAATGGTATACAACGATCGCGTTATTGTCTCGATCGAACGAATTAACCGTCCGTTGATTTGGGTGGCTCTCTGACCCGATTCGCTACCATTACGAATTCCCATTTACACATCCGGTACATTTATATTCGATCGATAACGTGTTCGTTAATAAGATCTTTTTTTCCAGTTAATAGTAGACAATAGATAAAGATTGAACGCTAATTAAGAGTGATCAAATTTTTCTGTATAATGAATAGTAAAACATTAAAATAAAAACCGAGTAATGTGTAAACAGATAAATAAACAGGGTCTCGAAATATTTCTACCGTCAGAAGCTAAAACCGAATACAAAACCGAGAAAAATACTTAAAATTAGTTTATGTATACGTATGTATGTATTTATGGGTGGTCGTTTGTGTGCAATAAACGATTTACCTTGAATATATCGATCATCGAACAGTTTTCTGTCGGAGTGAAGATTATCGTTTAATTTACTTTCCGTTTATATTGCGACTATGTTTATGTATAATCTTGATATATTTTTGTTTACGTTCCAAATTTTATAAACCATACGTTTTTCTATAACGGTTAAAGACATGTAGTTTTGTACGCACATTTTATTTGTGTTACCAAATAGGCAATTGTATATTTTAACATATTATATATATATATATATATATATATATATATATATATATATATATATATATATATATATATATATATATATATATATATTATAATCACTGTTTCAAAAATGATGAATAGATCAAAGATATTCTTTTTCAGAAGTTCGTAAGCGAAAAAGTGAAAATACTACCAAATTTTTATCTAAATTCATACAAAGACATATACCAGAAGGAATAAAAGCTGCTGGTTCAGATAAAATGCGACCTGATAAACTTAAGCTGGAAAGCGATAATATGAAGCTATTCTCGACTATGTGGTTAGACAAATATATTTCGAAATAATTCCAAGTTTCAGCCATAGCATCAATATATAAAAACCCAACAACTACCGAGAAATAACGTTACTTTGAATAATACGCAAATTATTTACTAGAGATAAGCTTAATCGTATTACATCGGTTTTAGAACGTTCCCAAAACTTAATAGCTCAGGCAGTTGCGCAATTTATTTGCTGTTCTCGTTAAGACGGGTACGAGAAAAATGTTACAAACAAAACAAGGATTTCTATATCACGTTCTTTAATATTAGTAAAGCGTTTTGGTAGGATTAATTAATGAAATGCGTGGCAAAAGTCGGCTCTCAGCCGAAATTTATTCGAATGCTTTCCCTACTACGTGAAAATAACGCAAGCACCGCATTACTACAAGATCGAGAATCAGAGCCGTTTGAAATGAGTACGCAGGAGTTAAACAGGTTTCCATGTAAGATCCGCATTTGTACTTAAGAAACTGGAACATGATTTGACGGTATTTCCTTCAACTTACGGCAGTTTAATACAATAACCAAATGTTCACAAACGGCAATTGTAGTCTTCTAGAAAGCGGATGATTGGTACCTGAAAACACGCAATAATTGCGGAATATATTGCAGACGTTAGAGATTGTATATAATAAATTTGGACTAACTATGAACAAGAATAAAACCAAGCTATTAGTAAAACTAGCACGTGAAAATAAAGGAGAAAATGAACTTGTGCTTAAAATAAATTACACAGCAATCGAACGAGCGAAAAACTTTTCTTGGAAGTGTGATAAATAATAAAAACGGTAGAATACAAGCTGGTTCAGCTGCTGTAAACAAGCTAACTAAAAGTGTATTCAGGAACTGCCAATCCCAAACTGATCATTTATAAATCTACTATATTATCGCTGATACTCTAACTGATCAGCAACCCGGTACGCTCGCTTAAATCATTTGACCTATATGTACCGCGTGGAATTCAACATGTCTCTTGGCAAGGTTATGTGATAAACCGCCATATTTTACAGCGGAAATATTACCATTCTATATATTACCCGTTGCTTTGCAGGAATTGTGAGCCGAGCACGTTATTGGAATGGGTGAAAACAGGTTTCATAAAAAGTTTTGGCAAACAGTTGGTTGGAATGCGTCGTATTGGACGTTCGCGATTCAGTACAAAGGTTTGGAGATTGTGGAATGGATCCTAAGACACTAGTCATAGATCGAAAGGCATGGAATGTGCTGTTAAAAAGAAATTATAGTCATGACAGAAAGGATAAAATGTAACCGACTACTCAGGGCAGGAGCAAACTTTAGCAACACCGGCCCCTTTAAATGCGGCATATGTAATAAACTGTATGCTGCAAGAATCGGACTACTTACTCATCTCAGGACGCATCAATAGTGGACGGTACTTTATACTCGCCCAACGAGTGGATAACAATATATATATATATATATATATATATATATATATATATATATATATATATATATATATACACAAAGTGTTCGATTAATCCCATATATTTTTTTAAAAATATCTCTCTGTTTTATTCATTATTTTATTTTTTATTTTTTGCTTCAGATGATGAATACACAAAGATAACAACTCCGAGACAAGACGTGTTGTTTAAGAAGGGCTACTTAACTAGACGTAAAAATCACGAGACTGCACAAGGTAACTATAAACGTTTAATATATGTATTATATATTCTAATGAAATTATATACGAACTAGATCATATACGCCCAATCATGATAAAATTGTATACATGTGTTTGTGTATAAGATACGATGTTTCAATAGGATGTTATTATCCGGTGTTGGAGGTGCCAATTTGTAATGCATTGTTTAATTATATATTAAATTTTAAACAATATATTATTTTATGAATTTTAAAAAATTCTGATTATTTATTTGATAGACCTTTTGTGTTAGGGACCAATTGCAATGAAATCGAGATATTGAATATATGCGCTATATTAATGGAATATTATTATCAGTTTTTCCTATGCTCGCCACTCCACCAATGATAGAGTTACGTTTTTTAATATTCATATTTAATAGATAATTTATGAAAAAATCGAAGTTTCAAATAATAATATAGCTTATTAAAAACAGAATCTGTTATTTTATATTCTATTATTGATTTGGAAACCTAAAATTACGACTTGATTTTTATGTTCCGACTATTAAAGACACAATACCATTTCTATTTATGGGTACGTACCGAAATTTTACCCCTTCTTCTGTATAACGTTTCGGTTTTATTTATCATTCGAATGCAACGAAATTCATAACAATTTATAATTTTATTATTCTTAAAATAAATACACGATTGATTAAAAAAAAATATATTTATGCGTATATAAAGCAAAAAGTTACATGTAGACATATATACAAGACAAATCAAATATGTACTAAAAATAGATAACGAAATAAATAAATATATAGACTAACTGTGCACCGACTGAAGATTTACGATGACCCGGAGAAAGAGGACGACATTAGACTGTTTAGCTCTAGATGATATTATTTGGTTTTAGATAGCTCGTTCGCAATAATTTGTCGATATAATTGGATAATCTCTTGTAGCATAACTATTGTATTAAAAAAATGAAGTAGTGAAGTTAAAATCAATAATGTTAATTTATAGCTAAACTTTAATATCGTTCAAAAAGTTGACGCAGTATTACACATTATTATTGTTATTGAAAACCGAAATATAAATATTTAAAATTTGTTCGTTATAATTATAAAATTTAAACGAATTCGATTGGTTGAGTATAATGTTGATCACATTGATCAATCTCTGTCGACGTATGCCCCATTCTAACATTTAATGTTCCAGAGTTCAATTTAATGTTATTTCTAACATTAATATATATATATATATATATATATATATATATATATATATATTTAATAATTTTAGTTTTAACTAATTCTACCGTAACGAACATAAAATTTTAATTTAAATACAAAATTGATAATTTACAGTCATTACCATTGTTGCATTATGAAATTTAATATAATAAATTCGTATCTAAAAATTCGATAATTAATCTTCTAAATAAATAATCGGGTAATTATTTAATAACTTTCTATTCTAACGACAAAATCATTCGCTTGTAGATTTTGTTGCTTTTATTTGTTTGTAATCGAATTATCACTATTAAGTCAAGAGATTGCGTATATCTATATTTTTCGATCTCCGGTGCATACTCTGATCTGCCTCCGATTTTGATGCGTTCAGTTGGCTGGTATGTTAATTAATTTCAAGCGTTTCTTTCCTATAATCGATCGTATTTTATCCTGCGGAGTCGGCGTGAATATTCTATTTTCTTATTTTCTTGTAGTTTTAATCGTATTTTTTTTTTAATTCATCGTTTCTCTATTCTTACGCGTATCGTCTACTAAATCTAAGTCCACGATACCTTTAATAGTTTTCGATAGCGCCATATTTCAAATGCGAATATCTTCCTATCTTGATCTGATATATGTGCCGCATTATCTTTATCCGAAGATTTAGGCTTATGTTTTGATTTACGAGCACCACACTGTTCAAAATGGTAAATGCGTTCTTTGCCACGATAACTTTTATTTTTAGATCTCTGTTTATTCGTTTACTTTTTCTACTTTTTACTTTCATATATATCTTCATCTCTTTTTTTTTTTTAAACGAAAACAATTTAAAGGTGAAAGACACAACGTTTGTAATTTGATTTTTTTTTTACAGAAAATATGGAAGTCGATGGTCGATGTCAACAGTTAATAAACGGCGAAGATAATTTGTACGTATATTCGCCAACAGCCTCGTATGTCGACCCTTCCGGAATGTTATTAGTCGAAGGTAAATTTTTATTAAAGCTAAACAACGTTTTTGTTAAATTTTTTATTACGTAACGTTTCGAAAATTATTTATTTTTTTAATTTTCAAACTGAAAGCGGTTGTAAATGCGTACGTATATTGGTACAATTGAACGCAATCTAGACTCTGATGTTTCTACCAGTTTGCTCGAAAGCAAGGAATTTTATGTACACCGGCAACATGCATTTTATAGAGTTGATCCTTGACATTTTGTAAATATCGTTTTATTTTTTTATTTTTTTTTGCACGTACTAAACACTGATCTGTTTTTTCGTATAATTCCGCTTATGCTTTTTATATAAGGTGACACTACATTGATAGAAATTCTTTTTTGTTGATGGATTTTTTTCCCCAGAAAGGGGTGGGGTTGGGGGGCTGTATTTAACGTTTTAGTTTTCAAAAATGTTTTTAACATAACGGTGTACATATTAGATCTGATAAGTCGCGTTATTAGTAACTTACTCGTCCCAGGTGGAATCGTTACTGTCCAAAAATAAAAAAAAAAATTATTAATATTTTGTACGATTAAAAGGTCTTTAGCCAATTCCAATATACAATTAGTCCGTTCATCATTCCCAAAGAGAGGTTAAGAAATATTTTCAATGGACTTGGTTCAAGGATTATCTTAAGTGTGGTGATTTTAATGCAAAGAATGTCTGATGGAATTGTAAAATGCGTATCGTACGCTTTAAGTAAAGTTATTCTTCTCTTTCTTATTTTCCGGACGTCCATGTTAATATTCATTAATATTGTGTTTTTTTTGTGTGTGTTTTCTTTTTAATCATTGAATGCGGTTTTCGTCTTATCTCTTGTCTCGTCTTATTTCTTCTCAGTGAATAGTTTTAAAAATGATAAAATAAATAAAGAAAAAACCCTAATAAAACAAATAGCGATCCATAAAATAAATATAATACTACTATAGTTGATAAAATATGGAATAAATCTCGCAACAATAAAAATACGGGAAAATATAAAAAAAATTGTTTGTGTTCAATAAATCATATAAGAATTTACGTATATAAAGTAATATTAACATAGATTTAGCAATAAAAATATAGTAATACATTATTAAAATCAATTAGTAACAACAAAATAGAAGATAGAAATATATTTAAAAATTCGGAAGAATATAAATTAAATTGTAATCAATATGAAAAAGAATACATAAGAGAAGACAGAGACAATTCACGATAAGATTTTTTTAATTTATTTTTTCCTAGTCTAGATATACGAATAGTTAATAATAATAAATAATATTAATATCAAAATTATCCTATTGAATTCCGGTTTTTACGTATTAACTAAAGTTAATAAATTATATACCTCTTAAAACTTTATATCTAAATTTAATATTAGTTAATATTTATTCTCTCGCGTCATATTTAGGAGTTGACGCGCTTCAGTATTTACACGATTTTCATGTTTTATTTGGCGACGTTTTGCAAAATTTTTAATCCCTTCATCGAGGTGCTCGATCTGTAAAACTTTATAAATGCGTATATTTTTAACAGAATATGGGGCGCGTTCGCAATGTTTCTTAAAATTTTATTTTGAAAACGCTATATAATATTTGGCTTTCTTCAGTGCATTCGCATAACTGTATACCGTTGGTTTCAAAATTTGTTTATATATTAATATTTTATTGTAAATTAACAACGAAAAATGCCTAGCAATCGTCGAATATAGTTTTTGTATTTTATTTCCAACTCCTTTCTTTTCTAAAAACTTTGTGATTTTTCATAAAGAATTTTATTTTTTTTTTTAGTAATTTGAACTCCTTTTTTGTTTATTTACTTTTTTTTTTTTTTTAAATCACTACATTCCAAACTTTTCAAATTACGATAGTATTAAAATAAGAATAATTTCGTGTTTTAAAATTGAAAAAATATAATCCGCGGAAAATTATAAGCTCCATTAAAATCTCGGAAACGTTTCCAGATTATTTTTATGGAAAAATCTCGCAGCCTGATAATCCGAGATGATGTTTATTCGAAAACAAACTAATTAGTTAAACTTTATCATTAAAGAATTATAGAAAATGAGGATTCTAGTCTAGACATTTATTTCACACTTCGATGAGATTAATAATTACAATTAACGTCTTTTCACTTTCCTATATTTCAGAATTTAGTAATGATGATAATAATAATATGTACTTTTCTGTACTTTGATAATTCATAAATCAATTCGCTGTTATCGAAGTTTTCTCATTTACAATAGTTTTTATATTCGAACGGGTTTATTTTATTTATTTTTTTTTTCTATTTCGCGTCTAGAAACATTGACCCACGTGTATATTCCAATGTCAAGGGGGCGATTATTTTTATTTTTCATTTTTGCGTTATCTTTGTAACCTGGGGTTAAAACTTACTTCGATATTATTTGTTAGTACGCGAATATGCAAATATACGAATTCTCACACGTTTACACTCCGACGCTCACGTGATAAATGGCATTTGTTGTCAACCGTACGGTCTAATTTTAAATGAACGATCTGCCTAATTTTCTTCGAAATTTTTAAATAATAATAATATGTACTTTATAAGTGTTGAGTAGTAAAGGCAAAACGAATTAGTTACCTCGTTCGTTTACCAAAATTCGTGTATATATATTTAAATACACTCGGTTGTAGACGATATAACACCAAGAACGTTTCTTCTTCTTCGTTATCTGTTTTCAGACGTCTTGATCAATCATATATAATTTTACCGCTTAAATTCCGTCATTTATCTCCATGCTGCGCGGTTTCCATTAGCCGCCACATTGACAGTCCCCTGTCATGCCTTGGATGTAGTCCACAAAACGGATCGGCGGTGCTTCTTTTTATCATTTCTTGCATTATTATCTTTTCCAATACATCGCGCCGTACAATATTACCAAAGAACTTAAAACATTTTCTTTTTATTGCTGGGACTAATCTATCTTTTTGCTCTATTCCGAGTTGTTTCAAGATAGCTGCATTAGTCGGAGTACCATCCAATACTGAGCATACGCCTATAGCAGCACATTTCAAAGGCTTCTTACATTAATTCGAAACGATGATTACTAGTAGGTAGATTAGCATTTTCATGATTAATGGGAAAGAAATTTAACGAAAGAAACACTTTAAACATCTCGGACGAATAATGTATTTACATCGTAACCGAGAGTTATTAAATTTTGGTTTTGCGACATCGCATAAACGAAATATATTATGACAAAATAAACACCATCGACGATTATTGAAATTTTACGATAGAAACTTGGAATGTAACTAAATTGAATGAAGATAAACCGCAAACATTTGAAATGCAGTAGTGGTGAAGAAGGATAGAAATAAATAAGATGGAGTAATAGAATATAGTACGAGGAATAATGTTCATTTGAATAGGTAGGCAGAAAGACGATCCCTGCCCAAACGTAACTGGCAGATAGTGGTAATGAAAATACGAAGGAGTGATGGAGGAACGAGGTTATTTGTTTGTAATGATTCATAATGAGGAGTTAGATAGGGACTAGACGATAGATGTTTCCATAGTAGACAACAGATCTGAACAGAGTACAATGGAACAAATAACCCGATATAATTAAAGGAACTGGCAAAATGATTATTCCGAACGATGTGACCTGGAATTCATTAATTTTATGCGTAATCGGGGGGGCGAAGAGGTGATTAAAATGTGCAAATTCCAAAAATAAAAGACAAATTCTAGAAAAGGGAAAACAACAAAAAAACCGTCATGTGCGGGGGGTTAAAAGTGTATTAATAAATCAGATTCTAAATGGGCCGTGTTTTAAGATGTGAAGGAATACTTCGTGATGTGCTCGGTGTAAAAAACGAGGAAAGCAGGGACGTGGAAATGCAGAAATTCTTTTGTAGAACCTTATTAATAGATGTTATGCTGGCCAGCTAAAGGGAATTAAATGCGGAAGATCGGAAATGGTGGAAAAGAATCATTATGGCAAAAGACCAGTTTTTTGACTGCTAGAAGAGAAAAAGATTAAGGGTAAATCGGGTGCAACCGGTATGTTGACAAGTAAACTTTTTTCTATAGACTATATTTAAAAAAGTAGCTAATCATAAAAAATAAACTAATTTATTAAATAATTTGCATAATATGACAATCTGTAGGATAAATGTGTACCACTTATAAGTTTATCGTACAACTATATAAATTCCCACAATTTCAAACTATGACAATAGCAGAAAAAAAAACTGTAATTGGTGATTATAATAGCCATTCCGCAGTATGGAGCTATAGTTAGCGAAACATCGATAGTTGATCTAAAAGAATGTTGATACATCCAAGGACTGGACAGATTTTAACTATACAACGAGTATAAAAGAAACTCCAAAATTGATCCGTTCTCAGTGGAAATATTGATGTTTGAAGAGCACGTTGCTGATAGATAGAAATACTATTGGATCACTGGACATGTAACACACCAGCAAAAGAGCCTGAACATTAGCAAAGAAACTCAGTGGAGATTCCTCGATAAGCAGAGAACCATACTGTAAACTAAGTCGCACATCAACTGTTACTAAATGATAAGTCAGCTAAAAAAAATTCAGTCCACCGCTTGATATACTACATGAACACGAAAATGAAGATTGTAGCCTAGAAGTGTAGCGTACTACATAAGCTAGCCGGCAGTTCTTGGGACGCTAGCCAGTATACTCTGCGAAAATCAGCGCGGGCACTACGTAAATCAGCCGCAGTACCCAGTATGACTTAATTTGGGCGCCATGCGAAATATGTCGACACTGCGCTCAAGAGCTGTTACATTATCACAGGGTGTTCACACCGACATTTGTCGATAAAATCCGCGTACTTTCCAGGGCATACCTATTTCGAAAACAGGATCAATGTTTAACATCAAAATGGCATCGCGACGCTAATCAGAAAATATTGAGAATACTAACCATAATGATCACTTGCATCAAGAACTACATTAGAGGTGCTAAATGAGATTCAGCTTAATAGATAATATTCCCAGCAAACATTAAAAGAACGTTTAAACTAGCTGGCGGTTTATTTGCTAAACGTTAACAATAACATCTGTAAACTAAATCATTTTAGATTTTACCTATCGATTTAACTAATTAGTATGGCAACCCAAAATGTCGTTCTTGAATGATATCTCTCATCTTGTCACGACCCACACATCTGTTTTCTAATGATCGTTTGAATACGACCTATGAAATTATTATTTGAGTTATATTTAACAATGAATTAAAATCATGTTCGAATGTTTCTTACAGTTGTTTCGATTAAAACCTACGTTTTACCAGATATTGGGATTTGCAACTTAAGTTTGAAAAAATAAATAAAAACGGGTTTTGATATTATTAACCCGAATTTTCGTTAATAATTCGTAATTATCGTTTCAGGTACCAGTTACGAAGTTTATGATCCGTTCACGGGAAGTGTAACTGTAGTATTGGAACCGCCACCAGCCGTATTAGCGTCGATGCCGTGTAAACCAGTTCCTTTACAGCCGGTCCAGTGGTTTGATCCTACGCCTAATAATGGAGTAACCATTCCGGCTGAATGGTGCTCTTCTTATCTGACCGATTCGACTGCAAAACCATACTCGTCTCCTCCTGTCACTCCTAGCATCGGTGATTCAGTTCAGGTAATAATGTTATTTACTAAAATATCATCGTCACTTATAGCTATCCAGCAATGTTCCATTCCTTCATGTTATCTAATATCTGCTATGTTCTTCCATCCATAGTTTTTTCTTCCTTGTAATTTTCTCTCTGTTAATACCGTTATAAAGGTGTTATGACTCAATGTGTGTCCTAGAAGATGTTTTAGTCTCTACTGTACTGTTTCTATCATCTACCTTTTTTCATTTACGATTTCGAATGTTTTCAAATTAGTTCTAATAATATTTTCGTCATTTCTGTTTAAATATTAAAGTAGAAATAAAATCCAATAATTCAACTTTCTAGGATGGACAATCGTAATCATGGAATGAACTTGAGAGTGTTAATTAGTTAATTATGGTCTTGAAAACACTATTTAATTGTTGCAGTTTCTCGTGACGTAAAATACGTAATGTAAAATACGTAAATTAATATCTGTGTATACATATATATATATCTGATGATGATGATTATGTAACAGCCATCTGGCTGATTCGCCCCAACACTATCTTGCGCCACACAACACGATCACTTCCCGTCGTCTTCAAGTCCACATAATTTTATATTCCAGTAGTGTCTATAATTGTCATTCTGGGTCTTCCATGCGGTTGACTCCCAATATGCTTTGTTTTGATCTTAGTACATGTCCAAACCATCCCAGTCGAGTTTTCCTTATCTGGTCTAAGGTATTTCTTCTTTCACCCATTTTGTCGAGTACTGTTTGATTACTAATTTTTTCTGTCCAGGATATTCGTTGAAACTTCCTCCAGCACCACATTTCAAATGTTTCAAGTCGCTTACAGTCTACTTGTTTCAGCGCCCAAATTTCTGCACCATACAGCACAGTTGATCAAACGAATGTTTTCATAAGCTGTTTATGTAACTATAATGATATAAATCATTGCACTAGTAGTGAATGTTTATCTGTGAATGCTTGCTTACCTATGGCTATTCTTTTGCGTATTTCTGGTCTACAGTGTATATATATATATATATATATATATATATATATATATATATATATATATATATTGAGAACGAATGACAGACTGACGGGGAGTGAATAAGAAAGGCAATATTATAAAGCCAAATAGGGTATGTGACGAATTTACACATTTTATGCTACAATTGAAGACACCAACTAGACACCGATTATACATGCGTAAAATACACATTATATGCACGAACAACACATACGTGCATGTTGCGCAATTAAATGGTAAATTTCAATTTATCTTTACGTAGTTAATAAAAACTCATTCGGATTAGGTTTTAATGATTTGGTTGGATTTACCAAATAAATGGCATTTGAACAATTCGGTTTTCTACAGCAACCGGCTCGTTTAATTTTTATACATAATAATAATAATAATAATAATAATAATAATAATAATAATAATAATAATAATTCTTCACAAGTTTATCGCGGGTATAGAATTATTTTTGGGACGATAGTTACGTTTACATTTCTTATCGCGCTCGGCTTAATATTAACCTAACCTACATTTTGCGATGACTACATTATTCGTTAAGAGTGATCGTTTGTAATTTGATGGAGCTGAACGAAACTGAGTGAGATTATTTTTCGCGTTAAGATAAATTTCAAATTTACAGTACAATTAAATAAAGCCCGGATAAATGGTTAAAAATGAATAAAAATATAGAATATTCGAAATTTTAACGAAAAGTAAAACTCTGTATATACGTAGAAATTCAATTGAAAAAGGGAAATTATCGATCGAGAGATGTTACGGTTTAGTTTTTTCGAATATCGTTATATTAGAAATACGCCCTTTTTTAGTCTATGATCATTAAAAATAGGGATGCGGGTTAATAATTTATATTTTTATTTTAAATTTAATTGTCAACTTAATTTACCCGAATAACTATGTAAAACAAGTTTGTAAAATTAACCGCCTAGATAAATCGCAGTCAAAAGTCGAAGATAAATATTATACGCAAAATGCAAATACGAGCTATTTATGGTGTATATGTACGCTAATAAGATTATTTTCGTTCGAAGAAATGATAATCGCCATCAGGGATGAAATAATTCGAGATCAAAAATTGAGTTCAAACATCTTCGAGGGTAGCAAAATTTTTAAGCGATGTTTCTGCTCTTTAAAAAAAAATTATATTACGAAGAGAATGAAATTGTAATAGCCTACAAAAATCATCTAACGGCAATTAGTAACGATTATTCATGTATATATATAATAATAATAATAATGATAATATTAATAAATAATAACATTTGTTAGATATTTAGTATATAACAAAATTAACGATATATAGAACTAAAATTCCATATTCTGAGCACTCTCTCGACCGTGTGTCTATTCACAACGGTCCGGGTCGATTCTCTTCTATTATTTATGGTATATAAATTTAGTTATACCGTCTTCTCATCTCAAAAATCGCCTACTTGTTCTTTTATTTTTAATATTCAAACTTTTTATCCTATATGGTCGTCGGTTATCTGTCAATCTTGCAACATGTTCAGCGGGTTTTCCTCCTACGTCCATTAAAAATATTTTTAAATTTTACCCTGATACTTTAAAGAGTTTTTTTTTTTTAAAATATAAAAATCAATGGGTAAATAATATTAGAAGCGGTAATATATGGAGAAGTTGATTCCATGAGAAAAAAACTAACCGTCTCGATGCGCATTGAAAAGAGACTTGTTTAATAAACTCACGATTTCGTACAAATTTAACAAAGAAAAGGAACAGACTGTCCACTATGCTTAACTTGATGTGGCGATGACTCAAATGTTTTCATTCTCAAATCTACATCGCACGTACATCCTTTGTGCAGCGAAGATTTGAACGAAATAACGGATAGCCGTGCGCGCACGCGTGAGAGAAAGAATAATAACAGGCAAAAAATATTATTTCACAATTTCTATACGTGTTTGCACGTATGTATGTAAACTGAATATATACGTATATGAGTACATCATGCGGGAAAGAGTGGAGGGGCCTGACTACACTATGAGAATAGGCCTGCTATGTGTATAAACTTTTGTCTTGCTCGCCCGTTTTACGGGGTAACTTCCCATATACAATGCGCCAATAGAAGTTTCAATTCGAAACTTTTCAACAGTTACAGTTTACATTATTATACATTTGTAGTTTAGTTAGTCGCCCGAAAAAGACACCAGCGCGATATGAATGTAATGATTGTACTAAACCTTTAAAATTATCTTAGATTTAAAGTTATTCCCCATAATTTAACGCCGAGTGATTTAAAAAAAAGAGAGCGATTAACTTTGTAATTTATATATTGCATACGTTTATTGTACATTATGTGTTTTTTGGAGAGAATAGTTATGACATTCGGTACGAAAATATTTGTAATATTATCTGATCGAGTTTATATATTTGAATATATATATATATATATATATATATATATATATATATATATATATATATATATATTAGTGAAGACTGAACTTTGCAGCAGTATGAAAACTACCACAAACAGTAATGATACGATATATATATATATATATATATATATATATATATATATATATATATGGAATAATTGTAAGTTAAGAAGTGACAGTAAAAATTGAATAATGGGAATGTATATTCATGTGAAACCAAGATAGGAACAATTAGTAGGTAATTATATTGAAACCTATGTAATTCTTAATTATGTAAGTATATAAATCTGTCCATGAGAAATCCTTGACAAAAATAATTATCAAACGCTAGCGATATGGCGTGTGTGTAGTAATCGTAAATTTATAAGTATTAATAACAACAGTAATAAAAGTATCAGTAGTACATAGTAATTTAGTAGTAGTAGTAATATACAATATCATAATACACACGCTATTTAATTAAATGGCACGAGGAAGACGATCGAATAATGAAAAAAAAATAAAGACCAGTCTTCTACTTATTGCGTAAGCAACCTACACTGTAATTGTATTTTCTTGATAAAATTGTTATCGGGACATTTTCAAATGAAACATAATTACAGTGTTAATTCAATTTTTCCACTTTTCTTTCTCTAATAATTTAGATTATAACTAGGGTTTTTAATTTTCTAAAACTACCCCTCAACCATTTCCTTAGCTCTGTATTATATGATATATGTGTGTTTTTGTGTACTCGTGTATGAGTAAAAATTAGCAATTTTTATGAAAAATTGTAATGCACGTCTCGAAGAAAATTAAGAAGAAATAATAAGAAATAAGGAAATTTTTGCTATTTTTGTTTTGCTTCTTTTACATAGAGTAAACAAAAAAAAAATTGATTCGCAATTAAGCGCATTAAAAAAAAAACCATAACTGTACATTAATGAAAATGAAGACTTATCACTTATTGATTTCATCGTCACACTAATAATAAAATTATAACGAACTTTTAGAGAATTTCTGGTTATTTCAATGCAAAAAATTTTGTTTATATTTTACGAATAATCTATATTAGTACAAATTTGGCGAAATATATAACTAATTTTGAAGTGAAACTTCTATTGGCGCGTTATATATGGGTAGTTAACACGAATAGATTCTCGACGGTAGAAAAGGGCGACGATGGTGTTTATGCGGTTGGCATTAATCGCTTGGATCAAATTTGTTGACGTAAAATTATAAATTTTATACAGGGTGTGCTTTTATTTATGCAGTACCGTGGTTTTTTTGACGATTCTAAATAATTTCCAATGTGCTGATATAAATATTTTTTAGAATTGAGCTATTTCATGTATGGAAAAACACCGAGGCCGGAAGGGTTTTAACCGTTACCTATAAATATGTCGACAAAGAACTTTTTAAATTAAGATTTAAGAGATAAACGTATTGTTTAATATATCCAAGAAGTTATTAATTTCGAATACATTTCATAACCTGCACGTGGTACATGTATCTGTGTGAACATTTTGAATATTAAGACCACGTAAAGCAAAAGAAATAACATTTTATTAATTCCGATAACGTATCAAATATAGTATTACGAAACAAATCATTGTCATCATCGTTTGATTATCTCTTGACTACTGTTTGGGTGGTGAATCTTCTTAATTATGCCACTTTGTTCAGTGGTGTATATATATATATATATATATATATATATATATATAAATGACATTCACTTTTTTGTGTTAGTGGAGGGCATGGTGAGAGGTTCTGAACATTATTTGTTCTGTTACTCCTATCGCTCAGAAATGCTAGACAAATTAAGGTTTACCTCCTATTTCGATAATAAATATAATTGCTATTAAATTATTTATTTGTTAACTTTAACATAAATATATATTTATATACATATCATTCTGTTTGAAGAAAATAATTTTCACGCATATCTAAATCAAATTTATTTTTAAAATTTTTTTCTATTTCAATAAAATTTACTTAATTACAGCCGAACACCGAAACAAGTACTGATATAAAAGATGACACAAATGAAACTTCAGACAAGAACGAAGCACCGTTGCAATTGCAACAAAATGTTGGAAATAACCCAAGTCTAAGTTCACCTGTTTATCAACCGCAGCAACACCAACAATATGTGTATCCCGGTTTCGTATTTGGTGCACCCGTATACAATATAGACGGTAAGTACAATTTTTTAAGTTATTTTCTTTTTTATGACGATTTTTAATTAGTAATTATTAATCAAACCAAGTCGAATCAAATCATATTTATTTGTTGGTATACGTATAGTTGAAAAATGTGGAAAAAAACAACAAAACAGGTTTATTATATGTAGCGTTGCGAGAATGGCGGAATTAATAAATCAAATACGTCTACTGCGTTACATCATGATTAAAGATATTTGCATTATGCAACATAGTGACGTATAAATGTACACGCTATCTAATCGAATACTCTGGCGCTACGAAATATGCCATTTTACAGTACAAGCGAATGTCGAGAGTTAAAAGCAAACATTGTATCATCGACATATTTTATTTTTGACACACAAATACAGTTAGTTTCAAGTAAATTATTTCTTCCATTTTATCTCTTTATTTATTATGTTCATTTAATTTCCAATATAAATAAAACTTTATTCTTCTTTTTTTTTTTTATAATGTTGGTGTAGTTAAAATTAACTTTTATATATTTTTCTTTTTCCCCATAATTATAGACGTACCACATTATGCACATATATACATTATCTTATTAAGCGGGAAGTTCATGTGTACATATATATATATATCACGATAAGCCTTTGTCTACCCACTCTTGGGTGAAGGCTTTCCTCAACAATTTCCGCACATTTATGTTCTACGCTTTCCTCAACCAATTTTTCCCAGTTACCTGTACGATATCATTATGTGCCACCGCGTCATTGGCCTTCCCTGTTTTCTTTTTCTGTCCATCGGCCATCACTGTAAGATTCACTTTGACCATCTATTGTCGTTGTCAGTCCAACTGTATTTTGTTATACGCTCCACAGCATCATCCAACCGTGTTTATTCACGTATCCATGCATAAAACTTTTGATTTGTAAAATGAACATAGATCGCTTTTCGCTATGTAATTCATTCCATCGAATTTATCATAACTGTAGGTTTTCAAATAACAAGATCCCCGTGCTGTTTTCTGTTACACATAAATTGGAAGAATTTCAGGCACAGACTATGCGAATTCCATCCAATTTATATTACCGTATTCAAACAATTTTTCTAATAAAATAACATTCTTCATTCCTAAGAACTACGTTCTTTATCCTCCTCCACTGATCCGCGCTACATTTAATAATATTATCTTTGAGAATTTTCGAACGCACATCCTTATTTATACAGACTGATCAAGGAGTATGCTCATCCTATCCCTTAATATTACTAACGCCTACAAATTATCCGATCCCTGAGTGTGTAGCGATGTTACAAGCTTTATCATTCTTAATTGATATGAAGCTTCCGGTTAGTTATCTCATTATCGATGACTCACAATGTATTTTAAAGAATATGGAAAACAAATGGAACCCTCCATATAATTGAACCTTCTTCGTCTTGAAAATTTGCGTATGTTACCAGACATAGCGTTATTTCTAGAATAGAAATGTGAGTTAACGTCGGGTAAGATGTAAAGACATCCCCATTAAAAAAATATACATACGTATATATATTTTACAAGTATATATTTCTTTTTTCTTTGCTTTATTTCAATATACTGTTATTTTTTTATTACAATAGATAATTTATAAATAATACTAAAATAAAACTGTTATTATATTTAAATCTTCGTTATTTCAACGGAGGTGTAATATTTGTATTTTTACGTGTTTTTTTTTGTTTTTTTTTTTTTTTGAACGAAAGTCTTTATTTTATGAATTTTTATTAATTTACCTTATACGTTTTTCGGAAACTATCTGATATTTAAATTATAATTTTTTAACTTTATTTATCTGACATATAGCGAAAATTCCGAATTATAATTTTAAATTACTTATAATTAATTTTCTAATATTTTTTTTTTACATATATGTCTCGTTTAACGGAAGATTTAAACATTTTTCTGACGTACCTTCGAGCGAATATATAAACCCCGACAATGCTAATGACGCGTTTAATTTAGAGAGGAAAAAAAGTAACTATATGCAAGGTATAGAGAGAAACGAAGATTTGATTTGAGAAGAGTGCGAGTGAGAAATAATTTTGAGCGTCGCCCAAAAATTACCTTTCAAAAATAGAAGAAGAAATAAAAAACGGAATCACTATTGTGGCCGGGCCATTACTTATTTTGGCACGTTCGCATCGCGCTTGCCAGAATAAATTAAGGAACGAACGTGCGTTCAGGCACATAGTAAAAATTTTTTTAACAATTTAAACGATTACGATTACAACGGCCGGTGGTTAATCTCGATTCTAGAATTTGCTTCGTCCCAGACGAACAATTTTAATGAGCGTCTATTTTTTCTCGGAAGCATTGGGCCAAGTGATGTGTAAAGTGTACATACGACGCGTAATATATATAGAAGGGCGTAATTTTTCGTTGAAGACAAATTAAGTGCAATTATATTTAACATAAAGGAAAATAAAGACACAAGGGCGATATATGATTAATAATAATAGTTATATTTTTACAAATGGAAATAATATTCTCAACAAAAAAAATTCTATATCATCATCATAAAATGGTGGTATCTTTTTGACAAAAGATAGCGTACAACAACTTTGAATCAAACGAAATCTTTTCTTTTCCTGGTTGTGTCTATTATTTCCCTGTTGTTATCATTTTGCCTTGTATTGCAAGCAAAAATATTCCTCCTTCCCTGATCTTGTGTCCCACATACTTCTTTTTGTTTCTCAGTATATCTTCTATCAGAGCCATGTTCTTAATTCCACTTCTGTGCATTATTTCCATATTCGTTATTTTTGCCGTCCATGATATCCTCCACATTCGCCGCACTACATTTCGAATGTATGTAGCCGTTTAATACTTTCTGCATTCAATGTCCAGGTCTCCGATGCGTATTTTGTAACCGACATTACGTAGCATTGATTTACTCTGATTTTGGTTTCCATTTTTAACTTTCGATCTGTGAATATTGTCTGTAAATTGATAAACGATTGTTTCGCAATACGTGACCTAATTTCCTTAATGTCTCGACCATCAGTCGTGAACAGAGAATCCAGACATCTGAATTCCTTAACTGATTCTATTGTTTCATTTATTTTTGCTTCCATTTCAGTATTTTTAAATTCTATATATATTAAATGAAATGTGATTTCAAAGCTATACGGTTTACTGCAAAGTAATCACTATTCCTCAGTCTTTCGATTGGTGATCGGTCAACTTGAACATCATAAAACCTGCGTCTTTTCTTTCAATACTTGATACGTCTCTGTACTCGTATCCTCTATTATCTGGGTGGTGAATTTTATTATCTCGCCATTTATTGGTCTTTCTATTTTTGTTGTCAGATATTTCTTAATATATGGCCCTATCCAAGTCAAATCTATCTTATTCATTAACCATCTTTTTTTATTGATGTTTCGGGAAGTACTCGCGTATTTTCTATTCTGTCCGTTCATTTAATTTTTTCGAACGCCTCCAATTGTTTTTTGTCTTCGTTTAATCGCGGCACAAGTTTCTGAGTCATACAGGAGTGTGCTCCACGCGGATTTTCCTCAGCTCTCTATACTCACATTTTTGACGTTAACGGCGATTTTTTTTTTAAATAAATAGCGGCTTAAGCCCGCGTTATTCAAGACCGTATTTTCTAATCGCTTCTTCTAGACATCTTATGTTCTTTTACATCGTTCATTATATAATTTGATTTTTAATTTCTTTATTGTCTTCCATTTTACTGCACCGCTGGATTTTAAATGTTTTATTGCAATTTTGACAATGCGTGTTATTTGATTTATTATTATTATTGTTATTTGTTATTATGATTTAATTAACAATCTGAATATAACGCGACCGCTGAAAAGTTAAATTTAATGAAATATAATTAACAAAATCAGCTTTAAAAGTTTTACAGGAATCACATATTTACAAATATAATTTTTTATATACGTTTATTAATATGTAAGATAAAAACTTAACTTTCGTTTTTATTTATTTCGATATAATTAACTGTACTCCAAAATTCATGGAATTAATTAGAGTTGGTAAATTTAAACTTTAAAAGTATTAATAAATGTTGATATTTATACATATTTTTATACTAATGTAGTACGTTATATAGAGTAAAGACGGTAGTGTGTGTACTATATGTCTTATGCGGGATTATATGTGTGGGTACATACGTTTCTGTGTATGTTTTTTCTTATTCCTATATTTTTGAAAATACATGTTTAATTATTTTATATATATACTTTTTTACATTCTCATATTCGTTTCTTATTGTAGAAATATTGTTTGTTACGCTGTGTATATTGCGTAAGTAAATAAATAAATATGTTTTATATATTTGTGCGTGTGTGTGCAATTTAACAAGAAAATGAATTATGTTATCGATCTAGCCGACGTTCAATTATTCATATATACATACGACCTAGTGGTATTTAGTTATCAAAATAATACTAATAAAAAAGTTGAATAACACATTGTTCCACGTATGGCAGTTGTGGGAACGCTTTCGAAAGGTGTGATCTATTGTAATATCGTTGAACTCATGTGTGTCTGTCAATATGAAATGTCAAAAAACATTAGTTTACCGTGAATCAGATGATCACGTTGTTGGATAGTTTTAATGTTATGTATATATATATATACTTATGGCCAAATACTCGAATTCATTGGGACAAACGTGAGGAAGGTAATTAGCGATAATCGATCATTTCTTTATAATCGTATTTGCGCTTTCTATATATACGAACTTCTCTGTTTACTTCAGTTACCTCTATTTTAGTTTAATGATATCACATAACATGTAAACTGGAAGGTATTACATTTTTTTTATTAATATAACCGTCTTATATATATATATATATATATATATATATGTGTGTGTGTGTGTGTGTGTGTGTGTGTGTGTGTGTGTGTATGTCTACACTTATGTCCACGTTGTTATTTCGTTAATAATCAAAAAGCGTTAATTAGGACTATGGGATAGATTCGCAATGAGTGTTTTTAAAAAACCGGTTGAGCACGATGATTTTGCGTTGAGTTCTTTATTAAATTAATTATGTTTAAACGATTTTTTGTTGGGAGGTCGATATGTTAAAAAATGCCGTAGTTTTTCATTGTCGATTAATATAAAATATAGAGAAAGTAAATCACAGTCCCTTAATAATAATAATTTAAAATTTAAATTAAAAAATTTATTTCACTTTATTAAAACATTTCCAATATTACATACAACGTAATAATAATAATAATAATGATAGTAATAGTAATAGTAATAGTAATAACGATGATGATAATTAGCGCGTATTTAAATAAATTAAGTTAATCACTAATTTAGATAAATTTAACTGTACGCTGATAAATTTGAGACGGGAACTAATTTTGCCGGTATTTATACTTAAATATTCCGAATAATAATCATAACAATAATAATATGCATATGGAATTTTAATTGTGAAAAAATTTTTAGTACCGATTTCCTATATTCAAGATATATATAGTTCCTCAAATAAATCAAATTAGCCACTAATTTGGAAAAATTTAACTCTGAGACGGGAACTAAGTTTTTGTGGGTGTTAATACAATTCTCTTAAGTATTCCGATAAAAAGTAACGATGATAATATGGAATTAATTTAAAAACCGGTATAAAAACTTTTAGAGTACCGATTTCCTATATTATATGTATTACCTACGTCGCGAGAAACAGAACACATTATGCGCGTACGTATAAAGTTATTCGAAAATTAATAATAAGGGTGTTGGTTTTCTTATCGATACTCACGGCCGTCTACTATTTCATTAGCTTTAACGTCAATGGACACAATTTTCTGTCGATACGACCTTGTGTCCGCTATGTTAATTACGTAAATTAGTAATATGTAAAATATATACACGTATTATTACAGTGTGCGTGATACGGAGAGTAGTGATTTTAGGAATTATAAATAAAACAAAATCGTAACACAGATCGCAATAAAAGTTTTTTTTTATCGCCAAGCTTTTTGACTGTTACGTCATTATCAAGCGTGCACAATAAATTTTACCGGTATGTAATTGTATTAGCTATTAGCTGCATGTTACAAACCTTAAATCGATTGGGCACTGAGTAATTAGTACGGAATCATAATTTAACAACGAATATAAACTATTATTATTAGTCGGACTAAATAAAATGAAGTACTGGAAATGTGATAGATTTAAAATCTAAAAAAAAAAAAAAAAAAAAAATGAATAAAATATCATTAGAAGTTAAGAAGTTAGCAATGAAAATAAACGTTAAAAAATAAAAGTCATGAGAATAACATAAAAATGAAGCACCTGGTAGAAATATATATAGATGGAGAAAAAAATCGAAACCCGGGTAAGCAGGTGCAATTATTTGGGAAGCTTAATTATGGAAAACGGGAAAGTCGATGAAGAAATGAAAAGAAAATAGGACGCGAACCGAACGCATTTAATAACAATGGAACGAGTACTTAATGATATCAACAAAAGTTGATAATTCTTCGCTGTTTTCTGTGGTTAACAATGAGATATGCTTCGGGTACCTGGCCATGGAAGTCAACAAAAAAGAAAAACACTGCCTTTGAAATGTGGTACCACAGAAATAACACCGAATATCGTGGAAGGAAAAAATAACGAATTTGGAAGTACTAAACAAATACAAATTAAGTCAACCGATCCTGCTAAATATAATTAAAGAACCAAGAAAAAAAAATACTTTGTTCATCAAATTCGGGAGGAAGGCCTTTTTACACTTGCGATAGAAGATTTGTGAGAAAAGACCACGAGGAAGGAAACGAATAGAATATACATATGGAATAGCGGGAAGAAAACTATCTGCGGAAATGATAAAAGAAGCTAGACAAAGACAAATGTAGAAATCCGACCCAACCTCCTGAATAGGAAAATGATGATGATGACTCTATCTATATATATTATACACACCGTCTACTTGTTTCGCTAACATCCGGACTAAATGATAAATAATAAAACTTACAAATTAAAACGCAACTTTTGGTAAACAAACTGTCATTATTACGTGGAAACAATTGTATTATATTCGTTGGATATTTCACGGTATAATCAACATCCGATCATCATACGTCATATAGGTCGCATCTGTTCAGAAATTTGAGTACATCATACTGTATTCTGCTCAATACTTTAAGGCCCAAGTCTCTCTCTCTCTCTCTACGTTTTTGTATTATTTGAAAATGACGTTAAAGTCGAAAGATATATGGAGATAGCGTTTGTTACTAAAATCAACTTTTATGAAAGTAGCAAAAATGATGATTTGTAAAATTTTAAACAAAACTTACGTATGATGTGTTAAAATCTCTAAAAATTACTTTAATCGTGTCGCCATATAGCGTCTGTTAATAGCTCTAATGATAATTAATATAAAGATTTTATACGTAAACATTATTTACGCGAATTTGAGATATATTTTTTATATAAGCTAATAGTAACGATAAACTTGATTGTTTCATTTTGAATTATTTACGGATCATTTCTTCAAAGTCACGATTTATTTCATTTCATTGTAGTAACAAATTTCTAATATCGATTTCAGTTAGATTACAAAACATTTTAACTATTTAAATATATATCGAGCGAAATATAAACAAAACATTTGAAACAAAATATTTATTAAAACAGATGTATACTAAAAGTACTACAACACGTTAAAAGAACAGTAGTCAATGAGTAGTTTCTTATGAACGACTTCAGGTTTTCGGATTTCTGACTTTTTCGTATGATTTTGCTCAAGACGTGAGACGGCATAGTAATCCTTTCCAACACTTTTATTTCTCTTATCTCTTTTGTCATTATTTTCCTCCGTGTGATTGTCACAAATAATCCACCTTCTCTAATTTTACAATTAATTATTATTATTATTTTTTTTTTAAAGAAGATAAAATAACCTTCTTTTTTATGTTTTTTACTTTTTTTTTTTTTGGCCTGTACCATTGGTCGTTTTGGCCATCTATACTGCGATGGTTTTCTTGTTTTATTATACTTCTCTGTTATTCTGGACCATAAACTTATATGATTTTGACCGGATCTTCGTTGTTTGGATTTTAGTATCTTTTCCATTACCTCCCTATTTATAATATGTTCCATCTGTAATATTTTCAATATCTGACGGTACAACCACATTCGATTCTTTTTTCGCTGTCTACGCTCGGAATCTTTTTTTAAATGTCTTTTCCTATTTTCTTTTCATTTTCTTTGATATATTCCATCCGTGATATTTTAAACATTTCAAACGCTTTGATTTTTTTCCACTATCTACACTCTAATACTGTTTTAAATTATTTTAGGGTTATTTTTTTTCATTATAATAAGGCGTATTAATAAATTTATGATTTATGAGTAGGTTGTTGTTATTAAGAAGATAATATGTTTATTAATTTCACATATTAATGGTTTAATACCAGCCGATGACAATCTTTTGTTTATGTATGTTTCGATTAACTTTATTGAAAGAATTCTTTCAATGTAATCTTCTCTGAAATCGTGTAATATTAAACATGTCGATGTAAATTACGCAAGCGTACAATATGTTAGATAGAATTATATATATATATATATATATATATATATATATATATATATATATATATATAGTGTTATTCCTTCCTGATAATTTATTCGATTAGTACGCGGTTTATTGAATACTCCTATAAATTTACCAATTTTTGAGATGTGATTTTATTATATCGGTTATAAAATTTCAAGTTATCAATTAATAGGATTTTGTAACAAATTTGATATTTAAATTATATCGGATTAAATTAATTTTTTTTGTTTTGTAATTTTTTGTTAAACAGCGTGTAGTTTGTGTTCGAATTGTTAATGTTCGGGTTTAACTGAATACATGTTCTTTAACGGCACTCTTGAATTAATTGTTGGGTAGGATTAGACTTTATTTATACGGCTTCACAGAGTTGCAATTTGCTAATGAGAAAAATTAGAAGTATGCTTAGCAAATTCCAAACGTCTTGCCGTTTTAATTTAAACGTGTCCAGTTTCCAGTTCGCCTTGCATTTGCAATGACAAGTAATAAATCGCAGGACCAATCGCTGCAAGTGTGTGTTTTTCCCATGGATAGTTGTATGTGGCGTGCTCTAGAGTTGGTAAACCATCGGCAATGTTCATTTTCTCTCCAGATGGAAAGAAGGTAAAAAATATTGTTAATTTCATTAATACCTTCTACACAAAATTAAAATTATTGGATATAAAAGTAAGTTATGAACTAATCGTACTTAATATCTTTTTGTTAATCATACTTCTCAATTTCTTCATTAGTAAATTATACACGTGCGAAGCCGGACTGAGTCGCTAGTATTTTTATATATATATATATATATATATGTGTGTGTTTTCACACTGACCCTTTTTGCACAAATGCCTATACACTCACACTGCAGTTATTTTAGTTTTATATCACGGTATATACAGAAATAGTAAATTATGATTTTAGTACGTAATTTAATTTTTAAAAATTCATTGTAAAGGAATATTGGGGGTATCTCCCTAGCGACTGAAAATGAAACGAAGTAGAGTTAATATTAATTAGGGAGATATGTATATATCGCATGCACATATACATATATACGTATGTATCTATATATATATGTATATATATATTTATTACGTATGTACGGTAGAAACTGTTTATTATGTGGTTGTGTATTATTATTTCGCGGATCGATCAGTAATACTTCCTCGATATGGAATAGCGTTATTTAGAACGAAATACCGTACCCCTGAATTAGTCGCTATGTCAGTCGTCCTATAATACGTCTCTGCAGAAGTTACCCATTTCTCATTTATTATCGGCCGAATAATCTACCTTTTCTCTATCGGAAGGCACTATCTTCGTATTTATCGTTGTGTCCTCGTAAGTGGGACAGTTTTAATTGTAGACACGCCCTATCATGTTGAAATTTTTGCGCATTATAGTCGAAGTGTTTGTTTTATTCTTACGAATGGACTTAACATTATTTTCCGCATATACATTTTAATATATTATTCGAAAAACGTTTGCTAGTAATTTTTACCAAATTCGAAGTTTCGGACAAGTCGTCAGAAACGATCTATATTTCGAAGAAGAGGGACCTGTCACATCTGAAATTTTAAAAATTTAATTAAAACTATTTTTTTTTTTAAACCAACGACAATATATAAAAATAAAACTTTGTTAATTTTTAACTAAAAGCTGACGAGTTATCACGGGAAATTTCCTAACGCTACCGATTCGGTGCTTATTTATAAAATTAATTACTCGTTCCTGAAACTAGACCTGCTATACGACCTTTAAGGCGTTTAAAGTGAGAATATTTTATCGGTTTTTGTACAATTTATTATTAATTATTATTGTTATTATTGTACTTTACATTATTAACTCTAATAACGTGTATATCGGACCTTAAACATTTCTTATATAATCAGCTTTATTGTATTTCACGAGGATTAATTGCGATTTTAATTTATTTATTATACGAGAGAATATATGTATACGCACGTGTGTTATGTATCATAATTAGAATCTTCTTGTATCATCGTATGTTGTTGCATTGGTTTCTATTTGAATTTATAGAATTCACCGAACTCGCAGTGTTTTTATTATACAATAAGCCTTATTCGTAGTTGTTACATTGTTCAATAATACACTACCGGTTTTATCCTATTTATACGTTCATTCTAGAAAATTATTATGTTCTGGGTAGATGGAGAAGTGTGTATGTATGTGAATGGGTGTGATGTGTTTGAGTGAAAAGATTGTATTTACCACTATCGTATTACATAGGCGTTTTATTTGGTGTATCTGAATTACTTTAAATCAAACAGGAACTCGAAATAAATTTTGAATTTGAATTATTATTATTATTATCGATGTTATTATTTGATTTGATTTAACTTTAAATGCTTAACTGGATGTAAAGTAAAATCGTGCAAGGGAAATGATAAATTGCCATCAGCACCGCATATAATGAACGTTGTTTGCTGATTATGTATTTTTTGGTTGATGAGAATCATTTAGCCGACGTATCCTATTGATTTTTTGTAATGTACCGATTTAAAAAAAATAAAATAAACAACCGAAATGATTTAAAACAACATTTAGATTCAATGAAATTATTAAAAAAAAAAAGACTTAAAATCTATTAATCAAATAGAATCTAATAGTAAACAAAAAAATGATGATAACGCAAATAATAATTTAAGCATACGCTTATTCGACAAAATTCTAAGCGAGATGAAGCCTTAATTTTAACAGGCTTAATAAAATTATATGAAGAAAATAAACCCGCTAGACACTGCATCATATAAAATTTCAAGAAATATAGCAAAATTTTTAAATTGAAAATTATGAATTTGACGATAAATTTAGTATTAGAAATAATATAGAATTAATAAATTATTCGAAATAAATAAAACTTAACAATAATGATAAGCCAATATCATTTTATGTAGTTAATATGTATAACGATATTCCCGCTAAAATAAACAACAAAAAATAAGTTAAAATCACTACAAGTTTTTCCTTTATTGAAAAATCACAAGGCTTTTCGGTTGTTAGGCCATTATCAAGTGAATATTAAAAATAAATATAAATGAAAAATATTAATTTAAGATTACACTTCACAAAAAATTAGCAAAATGAAGAACAGTATTGAATAAAACAATCTGACGGTGATCAATACTATCCTCTAATTTGTTCACGTAAATAATAGAGTAAATAAACCTTTATTTCTCTTTAGCTCCTTTTGACGGAATTTATATACGATTTGTGATTTTTGAGATACTTCTGATATTTTGATTGGATGAAATTCTGTTTCATTTTTATTCTCCTACTCCGATTATTTATAAGTTGTTTTCCCTAAAAATCGCAATGCTAGTTTGTTTGTCTCCTATTGGACCGAACCATAGTGTCATTTTTTTTCATTCGATTATCTGCTTTTGACCGTTAGATAATCTATCTGCATATCTGCATTCGAAATCTATCCAAAGTCGACCAAATTAACGCCGGAAATCGCCAACTTTATCAGCTACTATAATTCGAATTTAAGTTTGTATCATAAAAGGCTGATTTATCTATCTATGATTAAACCGATATGTGCCTACGGTTTTTAGGTTACGCTTCTACATTATTACGTTTTCGTGTATAAATAATGTATCTATGATTTATTTAATTTATAAAAGTTATATATCCTATACATACTATTGGACTATGCTTCTACATTATTATGTTTTCGTGTATAAATAATTTATCCGTAATTATTACTTATTTAACATTTTTACTTTTTTCTTAAGACTGTAATACAAATAAATATATGTATAAAAGAAATCTATCCCCTGATGACGCTTTCAGGTGCATCGTCTCCTAAGCGGTATTAGTCATAAAAATCTTCCTGTTTACAGAAATTTACCATCAGTCTCTTGCGTTTTGTACACCTAATATAAAATGTCCCACTAATTATTTCTCTTTATCTAATACATTAGCATTTCGGTCTCCTATTGTTTTTCTTTTTGCAGTTATTATCTAATTATTCAACCAGTTATACACACACATACACACATATATATATGTGTATATATGTATATATCATTAATTTCAGTGTATATTATATCGTAGCTCCAAGTCCAAATTCGACGTTAGTTGTATTTTCGTTAAAGACAAATAGAAATTGTTATTTTCCTGATGGCGTTTTATATTTTCTCCCTTTCCATTCCATTTCTATGTGCAAATGATGTTTATTTTTCTTTCCCAATGATTATTGTCATCTTTATATATATATATATATATATATAAATGTGTATATATATAATGTATATATATATATATTTGTTAAGTTTGCTATTTTCGTTTTTAAAGGCAAGAAGTAGCGGACGACTTTTAAGTGTGCTCTTCGCTACACGCGCTGTTCGTTACAGGAAATTTCGTGAGTGTTGTAGTTATTTTTCGTTTTAAACGCCGATATTTGGCCGATTTTCAAATGTTCTTCACACTTCTAAAGTATTGTCTCCTAGTCCTATTCTTGTTCCGGTTCTAGTTCTCGGTCTTTCTACTGTACAAGGCTTTTATATTATGTGTACGATTTTCATAGTGCGGTTCGAAACGTCTGTCACGTTGAAGGGAACTTAATTCTATTTATCGATAGTTATATATGCATCTGCATTATACCACCGTGCACATTTTTTCTCACATTAGCATTACTCGATCGTAATCTCAAAATAATTATCGTGTTAACTTTTTCTTTACCTATATATGTCGATGAGTGCGCGTGTAAGTACACAATGTATGCTTGTATCATGTATGTGTTTTGGAAGAGTGAAAAGAGAACTGGTTTGAAAGTAGTAAAACTGATGTAAAAATATTAAAGTAAACTTCACTATTGGACACAATTTTAACTATTCGTTTTAAAAAAAAAACCATTACAAATATATGCTTTCAGCATTGTCCTAAACGGTGAGGAAAGATAAGCAAATAATTCTAGATGGCAAAACATAAATGCCTGGTACTACCGGTGACTATGTAAGATAAAATTACTTAGTAAACTAGTGAACGAGCAAAATTATAGAGATAAGGGAAAACATTTTGAAAGCAATATATGAAACATCCTTACATGTACACACACACACATACATATATACTTCATTTCGCAATCTTTCGATTGGTGGTCAATATGTAGAGCACTTTATTTTCAAGCTTCTGGTTTTCCCCCTTTCTTTCCATTCCTGGTACGTATTTACTTTTGTATCTTCCATTATTTGGGTAATGTATTTTTTGCCTCGGTCTTCCTCGCGAACTTTTTCCATTTACTCGTCCTCCAATTATTGTTGTTAAATATTTATTATTCCTTATAATATGTCCTATCCAACTGCATCTTCTTTCGCTTATATATCCCATTAAGCAGCATATACATATATATATATTAGCATTGGACCAGAACAGAAATTACAGTTGATCGAAATATGAATTTGGAATAGAATGGTTACGCATCAGCTGGATGAAAAAGAAACATGATATTCGAAAATTCTCCATCAAATAAAAATATGGAGAACACTTTTAAGTAAAATTTATTTGATTATCTAGTGTAATAGCAGCCTGTTTACAGTAAAGATAATTGAAGGAAAAATTAATGACACAGGGAAATAAAAATATTGGCCAGAAATACGTTTAAAGAATAAACTATTAAACTTAAAAAATTACGAATTACATTTCGTCATGTAAATTTTTTTTATGAATATTCACTACGAACTCGTATTATTTCATCAATTTCTAAAGTTATAATCAAAAGTTTAAGTTTTGGCAAATATCCAAGGAAACCAAATTTTAATGTTTTTTCAGAAATTAATTTTGGAATTTTTCGATCGGATTTTTTTCCTTAAAATAATTCTTTGAGATTAATATATATATATCCAGATATAAAATCTTAATTATATTTGCAATATAAAGGATGTCATACTTCACGTCACAATGGAAGTTTTCGCAAAGGCATTCGATACTGTATGACACATTGGCCGATTCCGCAAATTGAATAAAATATTACCAGCTAAATATTGTACATCGTTAGTAGGTGCAAGATCGAACATTCAAAATTAAACATAGATAGCTTTGAACTACAAAATATGTGATTTTATACCGCAAGAGAGCGTGTTGGGGCCGTTGATATACCTCATGTCGGATACCACATTTGTAAACGACACAACGATGTATTTCCCTGGTAATAATACTAAATAATGTAATTTTGATAAGTGACGACTGAAAATAAACGCGTAAAAGTCACCGTACGTAATGTCCACAAATAAAAAAATTGGACAGAGCAAAACCTTAATTTGGCAATAATAAAATACATAAGAAAAATCAGTTTTCTATCTCGGCATCCATTTTGACAATAAATTAACGTATAAGGTGATATATATATATATATATATATATATATATATATATATATATATATATATATATATACTAGCGTAGCAGGTATGTAGTAAAAAGCAAATTTCTAAGCTTATAACATTAAAAAGATTAATGTGATCGAGCTGAAATTTTTAACATACATTTAGATCAGTATCAAGAAAAAGACGACAGGGAAAAAAACGAACTTTCTCAAATTTTATGAAGGCACACACGGGGCCGTGACCCAAAATTCCTGATTCCCATACAGACCATTTTCAATTATTTAATAAATTACATGTATGCACAAAATTTCATCCAAATCGTAAAAGCTGTTTTCGAGATAGACGAATGTATTATATATATGCGAATGTATATATTGGGCATAACTGACTTTTAACTAAACGACTAATTCAGTTTTTGTTTTAAATAACCAATTTTCCAAAATAACCAAATAAATCAGTCGTTTTCTTGAAAATATATGTTTTTTAAATTTGTTTATTAATTTAATCAATTGATTAAATATTGTTTTTTTTACATATACTTATAAATCTTGTAAAGATGTTACTTTGTCCATATATGTAAATTTAATGTTTTAATTTATACATCATATGCTAAGAAGTGTGTGATGTGCTTTAGAATAAAAAACCGACTACTTTTAATTCGGATGACACGTAAATTTGATGGAATTTAGTTGTATTTCGGCGAATATCTTTTTGTAGGGTCTATTATTAAGTTATTTTTGTTCGATTGAAATTAATTAATCGCATTTCGACAGAAATACTTTATTGTGTTTTTTGTTTACTTCGGATTTAATAAAAAGAGTTTAATAATAAATAATTATAATTTTATTTAAGTCATTTAAGGATATGGAACGCAGAAAATATCTACATTATTAGGTATTGTTAGAACCGCCTGAAAAGTAGTCGGATGTATAACGATATCAGTAATTATCGCTAGAATCGATTGAACATTAGTCGGATTTTGAATACGGCGATTGTTAGTTATATTTTTACTGGAATAAATTATTGATTTTGTAAAACACCGATTACATATACTCGTGAAAATATATTAAATTTATTGACGGAGTCCTAAAATATGTATTATTATGTAATTTACTTCACGAAGTTTATAGAATTCTAGATTATCTGTTAGTTACTCTTCAACTGAATTATATTTTTTAACTTTATTTTAAATGCATTTAGTTTATTTTATATCCGCTATGCATTAGTTAACTTATCATTTAGAGATATTTTCATTTGCAATTCCGTATTTACATTGTACTAATAAAGAATTAAAGTAAATCTGACTAAATAAATAATCGAATAATTAGTAGGTTTTTCAAAAACGGTGTTACTAATTAGTCGGTGATGCCCATCGCTGATATACATACATATACATATATATACATATATATATATATATAAGGATTGCTCATTTAATAAGATGTGCGTGTGTGGCTTGTCTACGAAGCTGCCAAACCATGATTTTCTTATGTCATTTCATTTTCTGTCTTCGTTTTCTATTTATCATTTTGTTGTCGCATCATATCGGTGCGCATGTTCGTGCTACGCCAGTTAATACGTTCGAAATAGACTACCAGATAATCGAAATATTTTCATGATATTCTAGAAGTCTCGCCAGGTAAAAAAACAGAAAATAAAAACTAGAAGAAGGAATTGGCGACTAATGAGCCGGTTATTTGTAGCATGTGTCTTATATAGAAGTGAGATAAATCGCAGAGACGATCACTTAACGAACATCACATCTAATGCAATGTTTCCAATATAAAGTACACACGGTAGTAATAGTAATAGTTATTCTAAAAAAAAAAATTTACGACTGAAGACATTGTTAAAATTTACGTGAACTACAATATCAATTAGGTTTTATTTTAAACCCTGCATTAAAATACGGACAAATATATTCCTTAACGTTCGACTAAATTCAGCTCCATCTGACTGGATTTTTTTTTATTTATTAATATTTCAATTTCAACATCGGTTCTTTTAATATGAAAATATCAATACGTCACATTGATCACTAATTTCACAGGACACTACGTGTACACACATACACACACATGTACATTCGGCTAGAAGATGTAGAAGAATAGAGTAAAATCACAAAATTATTGATAAGTTAACCGTTAATCACATAACTTGCACAGTGTGATGACTATTGTAATGATGATGATGATAACTCAGAGAAGATGGACGGTTTTGTTTTTTGAATAGTGCAGTTGGTAACACGGCTACAGCAAACGCGTGCTCCACGTTTAGTGTACACACGAGAGATTCGTTTTTGGTCAGTTTCAGTTATCATGGCATCCTATAGCGAGCGTTTTGCGTGGGACGCTTATTTTCGGCGTATCATGAGAGTGTATAGAGGGTTTCGAAAAGAATTCAAAATTACACGGTTTTTTTATGGTGAAACCTTAAGATCCACGTTTACGAGATCTGGAACACCTGAAAACTCGAATTTCTGAAGAAATTTTAAAAATTCAGCGATCTATGCTCGAAAAGTCTTCGATAATTTTGTAAAGACTGAATGAATGTATTGTTGCAAATGGCGGTCATCTAAACGATATTGTGTTCCACAAATGATTGTAAACTAATCTATCGCTTTTCTATTTTTAAATAAAATTTTATTCAAAAATTTGTCGAGTACTTTTTGAGCTATTCAAAAAACAACATAAACGCCCGTCTTCTCTTGGTCACACACACACACACACACACACACACACACACACATATATATATATATATATATATATATATATATATATATATATATATATATATATATATTACCAGTGCGACTTGGCTGTACTTCATATTTTTTTGTTGTTGTAAAGAGTTTTCTGGAAAATATACCGAAGTACGCACATACTACTAAAAACCATTATATACATGACTTTGACTACTTTAATAGTGGAGAATTTCGTTTCATGAATTTCGGGAGTTATAAACAAAAATGACAGTTTTGACGAGTATCAGAAGGGGGTATTATCCCTGATGTTTTGTCGGAAATTAATTTTGAAACTTTTCGATCAAATTCTTTCCTTAACATAATTTATTCGTTCTTCCCAAAAAAACCATTAAAGGAGCGAACCCTTTCCGATTCGTATCAATACGATTAAAAAATAAATAAAAATAAAGTTACCAAACAGGTAATCATGTTTTGCATATGTTCGAAATTAAAATAATTTTATTCTTACCGATATATCCAGCTACTACAACGGGCGTTTTATGTAAGCGAAGTTATAACGAAAAATGTTAGGTTCGACAAATATTAAAAACGTGGCTTATTAGTTTTTTAAGAATGAATTTTAGAATCTTTCGGCCGAGATTTTTTTCACTTATAGTAATTCTTTCATAAATTAAAAAATAATTTCCGGTACGTTATAAACGCTAACCAGGATATAAAATTTTCATTATATTTACCAACATATATTCGGTAAAAAGTAAATTTCTAAGCTTTATACCATTCAACTGTAATTTTCAACTTACATTTAAATAAACATAAATGAAAGACGATAAAAAATCGACTTTCCAAAATTTTGTGGGGGATGTTACTTAGGCGTTGCGACCCGAAATTTCAACATTCGTAATTTTCTTACAGGTCATTTTAAATTACTTAGTAAATTACACATATGTACAAAATTTGATCCGAATCGTTAAAGTCGTTTTAGAGATAGCGGATTATATATATATATATATATATATATATATATATATATATATATAATCATTAAATGCCTCCTCCGTATCGGAGGTAGGCGACTACTTACCTAAACATACAATATATATATATTTTAATTACAAAAATCAGTTAAAATCACTAAAACTTTATTTTCTTGAATTTCACAAAGCTTTGTAAAATTCCAGAAAGTAAATGATTTTAACTGATTTTTGTATTTTTTTTTTTAAAGTAATAAAAAATCACTACATTCCACAATCTAAACTTTATTTGTATATATATATATATATATATATATATATACATATATATATATATATATATATATATATCGATATTATTTAAATAATTACATTTTAATAAATGTTTCCTTTTCACATCTTCCTGTAAATAATAATTTAAAAAAAAATTACTATAGTTTGCTAATTAATGCTGACTTTCTCTGTATACACACACACACTTATGAACGTGTATTATATATGTGTATTTATATAAAATGTAACTCGATTAATAAACCTAATGCTTTCGTCGATAGGGACATTTTGACCTAATTTAATTAATTCGTCATTATGTCATTGCTTTAGTGCCAGATTGATAAACCAAAATTAGAAATGATTAATTTCATCACAGCACGACATGCTATTAATTCGATCAATTACTACCTCTCTTACTATTATTCTTTCTCTAATACAATTAATTAACCGTGTATATATATATATATATATATATATATATATATATATATATATATATATATAAATTAAAGGAAATAAATACAATACGGTTTTCTTATTACTATTTCTATTATTAGTTGAATTCTTTTCTTGATAATTCACTTTTTATAATATTTCATAATTTTGATTGTTATTTTATAATTTTTTTATTTTTGTGTTTTTTCGTCGTTTATAATCTTTATATGTTCGTTGTCCGATTGTTATTATTTCCAGGCTATAAATTATGTTTTTCCTTCTAACTCCCCGTTGTCAGTTGCGCGCTTTATTGTAACACTGTTAGTCGCACTTGGTTCAGTGGACTTACACTACACTTAAGGTGTTTAATGCTAGTTTTTTTTTTTTTTTTTTAAATCACAATGAAATTTATTTTTTATTATCGATTTAATATTTTTCTGTTAATATTTATCAGATTATAACACACTGTAAAATATAATTCTATTACTTTATAATAATACAATTATATTATTATATTTTACCAATGTGTTATAACTTCGTAAATATTAACAGAAAAATATTAAATCGATAATAAAAAATAAGTTTCATTGTGATCTTAAAAGAACCTAACTATTTTAATGTATATACTTTTTGTTCCTTGTTTTAGAACTTTGTAATCCAATTTCCGCGTCTCTAGCCTTATAGTTGCTATGCATGACACGTATATAAATAATAATAAAAAATAATATGATTGTTTTGATTTATTTAATTAAAATGGAAACAGCGAACTAAATGAACTTAGAACAATACGTAAGCATCTGCATAGTTCGAATAAAACATTTCTGACACATAATCGATTCGTACATATACTTGCACATAAAAAGTTACCGTATTTTTAACATGATTACTGCGTTTTTTACTACGTTTTTGGTTTCGTCCTATAACAACGAATACTTCCTTTTACCTCTATCTGTACTATTGCATTTTATTCGTTCTTCCTTATCTCCTTTTTGTGTTTATCGGTTGATAATACTTTCGCATCGAAACTTGTAAATCCTTCAATAGATTCTCTGTCCTTCTTTGTAATTGCCGGGTCGCTAAACTCAGAGCTGATCTCTTCTGCGAGTGAATTTTACACCATTTCCTCGACTTATTGATCTTGAATTAATTCCTGCTACATCTAGAGTATCGTAAAAAATTAGAGCCATCTTCTTGTAGATCGTGCTGCGTTATATGTAGCACCGAGTTTATCCTTTAATATCTACACCGCATTTAGTATCATTGTAAAATTAAATTATTTCCTTTTTTTTTCTCGGCCTGTAAATGTAGAATATGATTAAAAGTAGGTCCTTCTTAGATAGCACGAACTGGTACTTCAATTATTTTTTAAAATATCGAGAATGGGTCCACTGAACAGCGCGCAACTAAGGAAGGGGCCAACGACCATGGGAAAAAATGAATTACCTAAATTCGGTTCATTCTCTTAATATTCGCTATCCATTTAGGATTATTTCAGCATTCGGTCGATATATTCTTTTATATTATTTGGCACTTTTTTTTTTTTTTTACGTTTAGTTCGGTAGTTTTTAGTGCGTTTTTACACGATTTAGTCTCGGTACTTATATTGTTTTCTTAGAAGTCATGAAATTCCGCAATTATATCATTTTTCTTCTTATTGTTATTATTAGATCCTCCGTATTTTACGAAAATGTATAATTCGAACGATGAAATTACCTATACGTACATATATTGATTCGGACAATAGTACAAGATATCGTGGATAATGAGCGTCCGCAAGGACCATGTTATATACACCGTAGTGATCGAGTAGAGGCGTTAACAATCGGAGGTGTTGAGAAGAAGTACGATGCAACTTTCGTAACAATACATGGTGTCACCACGTTATTCATAGCACAATTCATAGGATGGTGAAAATCTAAATTACAATCCTCCATCCTGTTAACACAATATAACGAATTGTAACAGCGTGACAGCTTTATTGACTAAATAGCGTCTTATCGTTTAAAAAATATGTATGGAAAAACTTGCGCGAGATAATATTTATATATATGTATATATATATATATATATATATATATATATGTATGAGTGTGTGTGTTGAGGTATGCACGCGCAATCAGAAATAGTTACTATTTAACCTTTTGGCTTTTAGACTGAACAATACCAGTTTCGAAGAAATCTAAATATAAAAATTCAAATAATTTACAAAGATCCGTCGTGACATAAGTCGAGTTTTGCTCTGTCTATTCTTATTGTAATTCAGTTATATTGACAATACAACGTTCAAAGGTTATGAAAGAAGCCATTAAAATAATATATATATATATGTGTATATAAAGAAAAAATTTCAGCGACGCCTTATACGAGTGCATTAAACAATGGAAATGATGCTGGTGTTTTTGGCAGTAATCAAACGTTACATAGGTAACGATGTTACATCAGCTTTTTCATTCCAGAGATTCTATCCAGCTGAAAGTTATTTATATGCTCTTATTTGTTATTTTTTATAAGTGTATAAATATATATGGTCTACTTTCTTCTTCTTCTCTTCGAATTTGGCCATCTACGGATCACGTGAAAACAGCAAACTTTTGCTTCTCCTTTCTTCCCAGTATTTCTTCATAGCTTCACTCTGCTTTTTCTTTCTGTCATCTGTCCATTTTTGCCCGCTTTCATGCTTTTTGTTTTTTTTTAACCCATAAAATTTTTTAATTTTATTTCTTATTCTATTATCAATCATTGACTTATCTATTTTCATTTCATCGAGATGTTTTTTTTTTGGTGTTCAGGAACCACCTCGGGCTGGTTTTTAATCTATCAAAATGGCGAAAGATTCTTTTTGTAAGTCCGTTCATACATGCATAAAATATTAATCTATTATTATATTGTAGTTTTAAGATGCCATTAAATAAGTAGATTTATGCGCCTACGCTGACGATTTATTATTCATCATAAAGGCAAAATCGTTCGTTAATCTATAGGTATCCGTCGATACGTGTTTCGTCTCACTTTTCACTAAGTCATTGAAACTTCAAAAATCCTATACATATAGTCTCAACTTAAAATCGTAGAATATTTGAAATATTTAGAAGTTAAAATTAAACTCGCGTTTACTAATCACTTAGACAATATGGTATCAAAAATGAATTGGAAATACTACCAATTGCTAAAAACATGTCAGAATACTCGGGGATTCGATTTTAATTACAGAATGATAATATACAAATCGCTAGTTGAAAACATTGTAAGTGCGTTAATCGCTATTTGTGTCACTCGATTTACTAATGAGAAGCACAAGATGGGATGCCACGTGGATTGGGCCACGACTGTTAATTAAAAAAAATAAAAAAAAAAATAAAACGCAGTTTCTGTTTTTACTAGAATTTTAAAGTAATAAAAAGTAAAAAGTAAAAAAAAACGAATAAATTACGGATTTTCGAACGCGCGCGATTTTCAAATACGTTTATTAAAACTAAAACTGAAACTAATTTAAACTAAACTAGTTTGAAAACTAACTTAAATTAATTTGAACTAACTAACTAACTTAATTAAAACTAACTGAACTAGACTGAACTGAATTAGACCGAACATCTCCTTTTATACTAAAAATATGCACATATACACCCACATATACATTGCCTAATTAGAACTTTCTAGATTTTTCTGGAAAGATTCGTTTATTATTATTGTATATATTTATGGAACTTCTAGAAAAATCTTTGTACATTTACATATGTGTGAGTGTACTTTTTTTGATTGGTTTAACATAATTTTTAATATCCAATCATAAACGTGATTTTACCGGCTCCACGTGGAGCATCTCACGTGTAGTAATTATCTTGTCATTTAATATATTATAATATTTGTGTGTGTGTGTGTTTCTATTATTAATACGTCGATCAGACGATTTTCAATAACCAATAAAAATGTTTTAAATTTCTCCTAATTTTCTCATTAGAAAATTGGGCATATACATATACTTATTGTGTAACTAGTATGACGTGAAAGCAACAGAAAGGTTAATAAATCTTAATACATGCACGCTATTAAACCATCGTCATTATCATTATTCTTTTTACTTATTTTTTTATTCCCAAACTCATCTTATTTATTTATTTAATCATTAACATGTAACAACGTGGTTGTTACAATATATATATATATATATATATATATATATATATATATATATATGTGTGTGTGTGTGTGTGTGTGTGTGTGTGTGTGTGTATACATGTATATGTATATGTATATATATATATTCACTAAAAACTACATTTTTGTCATTGATGTGATTGTATAATTTTAATTTCCAATTATTGTATGACAGTATTTAAATATTATAATTATCTACGTACAGTTCCTGTGATTATTATAATGTTTGTTACATCATTAGGTAGGTATAATTATTCCAGAATTTTTTACTGTTGTTTATTACTGTCGTTACTATGTATGTTCCCGAAGTTATTTACACATTGTTTGTCTATTATTCTGTGTTGTACAAGGATAATATGTAACAAATTTGATTTGATTTTTATAATTCCGACTATTCGCGCGCTTCTTAAAAAATATAGGGTAACCCAGAGAAGGATGGTTTTGTTGTTTGAATAACCCAAAAACTAGTCGAGCAAAATTTTTGAATGAAAGTTTATTTAAAAATATGAAAAACGAGAGATTTAGCTTACGATCATTTATGAAACACCATATCGTTCAGATGACCGCTATTTGCAACAATACATTCACTCAGTCTTGATAAAATTTTCGAGCATTCGTCGCTGAGTTTTTGAAATTTCTTCAGAAACCCGAGTTTTCAGGTCTTCCAGAACGCGTAGACGAGTTTCGTAAACGCGGCTCTTCAGGTGGTCCTTCAAAAAAAAAAAACGCGTAATTTTGAATTATTTTCGGAACTCTCTTTGCACTGTCGTGATCGACTCACGACGAAAATAACTTTCCACCAAAACGCGCACTTCTCGTTATAGGATATCATGAAACGTGGAGCACGCGGTTTGCATTGTACCTGTATTTCCAACTATTCAAAAAACAAAACCGTCCATCTTCTCTAGGCCACCGTATATATTTTAATTTTTTAAACTGTTTACCGGTCCGTTAAAAATATTATTATTGATTTGAATTATTATTTTCATTTTTGCTTCAATATTGCAGGAATGAACGTACAATATTGCCTGCCACCGGTTCAAAATATAGCTGTATTAAACAATGATGATGCGCGAAATGAGAAAAAGAAAAAGAAAAGACGTCGAAGGAGAACTGATGTAAGTTGTTTGAACCTTTTTATAAATGTACTTCGCTTTTACATACACACTCGTATATATATATATGTGTGTGTGTGTGTGTGTGTGTACACATGCGTGCATATAATTTCATATCTTTGTAGTAGCAATGTAATTATCGTAATGTATTTGATATTATATAGGAAATGTTTAACAGACTATATCATAATAAAGTTCAGCTTATTATAGATAATGAAGAAGATCGTAAAGTTTAAATGGTAACTTCAAAGGAGTGATATTTATTTAAAATTTATGGAGGTTGTCAGTTAAAACTAGCTGTGAGGCACTGTAAGTTCATCGAAATAATTTTTATGATTCTTGCTCTTCGTGTCCATGACGCAATTTTATATTTTCCCCTTCCAATAATCGATAAGTGCCACGATCTTTCCATTAATTTTATCAGTCCATAGATCGAACTCCGTTAGGTCAGTTTTTATTCTTCGGCATTGAAATTGATGGTTTTGATATTGTTTTTAGCCAGATTTGTAAATACTACCTATTTGCGAGGTCCCACTTTACCAAAATTTTTCTTAGTATTACTGCGTCCACTTCGCAGTTTGTTCAGCGTTTTTCATTGGCACCTGTTTAATTTTTGTCGTATTTTTATATCTTCCGATGGTTCTATGCCACTTGTAATCGATTCCCTCCATTTCGACAGTCAAACCCTCTCCAGCTTACCACTAATAGTTGTTATGCTGTTCGGGAAGTCTTTCCGCGACTGTAGTCTTCGAGAACGGAGGTTCACAGGCATACAATTGCTAACGAGGATGGTTTGTGGCTTTTAATTTTTCTATTTCCATAGCAACTTCTCTTCTTATGTGTGGCGGGGCGATGCCACAAGGTAGATATTTTTTTCTACCTTTGTTGATTTGAGGCATCCGGTTATTATTCTACATGTATCGTTGAATGCTATATCCACCTTTTTGGCATGAACTGACCGTCCCCAGCTCATGCGTATTCTCCTGTTGAGTAATACAATGCTAAGACCGATGATCGAAGTACCTCTGATTTCGCACTCCACTTTGAAGCCATTAGCTTGCGTAGAATATTATTACGCGTTTTCATTTTCAAGTTATGACATTGTTATATGTCGAACTGCGGTCTAAAGATAATCCAAGATATTTGGGATGCAAGTTATGTTCAAGGTTATGGTTACGCCACGTTATATTTAGTTTGCACATAGCCTTCGCATTTTTTAGATGGGAACTGTATTTTTTCTAGATTTAAGCCGTTATCATCATAATAGATTTCATACAGAGTGAGGTGCCACTGCCTTCTCCGTGATGATTAAGAATTAAATATTGGCGAAAACTTTCTACGTCGCCTGTTGGTTTCGACACCATCGAGTTGACAATCGAGCAATCTAGCAAACTATGCCACCGCGACATTCAAATATATATACGCACGAAATATGCACACACACACATATGTATTACATGAACATGCATCAATTACGCGTTTTCACATATTTCATGCAGACATACTAACCCATATGTAAACCATACTCGATTATAAATATGATTTTCACAGGCATCTCTTACTAATGGTGTAACGTACGGGGTGACCAAGAGAAGACGGGCGGTTTTATTTTTTGAATAGCGCAGTTGATAACAACTACTATAACGCAATCCGCATGCTCCACGTTTAGTATAAATAAGATTCGTTTTTATCCAGTTTCAGTTATCGTGACATCTTATAACGAGATGGAGCGCGCGTTTTGCGCGGAACGTTATTTTCGACGTGAATCCATCACGACCGTGCAAAGAGAGTTTCGATAAGAATTCAAAGTTAATTATTTTTTATGGAATACCTTGGGATTTTCGAAGAAATTTCAAAAATTCAGCGACCTATTCTCGAAAAAGTATTTTAAATGGCAGTCGTCTGAACGATATTGTGTTCCACGAATGATTGTAAGCTAATTTCTCGTTTTACTATTTGTGAATAAACTTTCATTCAAAAATTTTGGTCGAATAGTTTTATTCAAAAAACAACAAAACCAAACCGTCTGTGCTCTTCGGTTCACCCTATATTAAGGGCTTGCGACGTCGTTTATAGTTTTTTTTAGATCGATGTTATAATACGGGTGACGAAAGATTAGACGAAGTTCACCCCCTTCCCATATATGACGACTTTGTAAATTTTGACGCCGTAGCGAATTCAGCGAGCACATCCTAATATTACCTGTTTCGACAACAATAGAAAACCTAGAACGAAACACTGGAAAACAAAACTTCATACAGCTCGCGGGAAATTTATTTAACTACAATAATTACAATAATAATAATAATAATAATGAAATAATTCGAAAAAAAAGTATTCGTATAATTTTTTCATTCGATATACAGGAAATCGAAGGTAATATCGAGATGACGAACGGCGAACAAGATGATAATCGATCGGCCGTTACTACAACGACCGAGTTAGAGCCGCTCGAAAATATGCCAGCAGCGTCGCAACCGCCGATATACGGTGTCGTAAATCCGATCCCGGTGTTCGATCCGAAATTTATACTATCCTATCCTTGTCCGCCGTCTTTCTTCAATCCGCTTCCTACGACCGCTCCCGAAATTTCTTATTACGCCCCGTCGCCGACCTTACCGCCAGCTGGGTCGTTATTAAACGCGGATCATCTTCAACCGATATCGGCTCAATCGTCGCCTTATTATTATCATCATCGTCAACACGATCAAGAGACAATCTTCGATAGGACAACGATCGCACTGGAACAGATGTCGGACGAACGCGATCGAGCAGTAACAAATGAAGTGGAAAATTGTCGCGACGAGGGAAAAAAGAAAGATGCGGACGGTACGATGCGCGAACGATCGCAGAAGAAAGCGAATAATTTAAACGTTAATTGCGAAGCTTCGTCGAAAGAGAATTTTGAAAATAATTTAGAAGGTAACGAACTTTGCGAAATCGGATCGAATTCTTCTAGTAATTCCGATTCCGGTATCAGTTCGCCGAATAGCGACAAAGACGACGTATCGAACGCTTCTAATAGTACTAGCGCGGTAGTAGCTGATCAAATCGAAACAACTTCTTCCGCCGGTAACGCTAGTAGCGTCTGTGATAAATCGAATAAGAAAGTTCAGTCGTCTTCGCGAAAAACGACCAAAGGTAAACACAAAAAACACGATAGTCATAATGCTAATACCTTTGTTATAACATCGATTGTGGACGAATTTAAAAAATTCTCGCACAACAGCAACAATAATAATAATAATAATAATAATAATAGTAAAATAAAGAATAATAAAAGTAAGAATAATAATATTAATAATATTAATAACGATCCACGTACTTGCAAAGCCAAAAAAGTTCAATTCGATACGGTCGTTAATAACAAACGAATAGACAATAAAAAAGTGGCGATTCGACAGCAACAATTAACAAAATCCAGTCAAAAAGATAAGAAATGCCACCAGCAACAACGACAACACCAGCAACAAAATGATGATGATGACGATGACGATGATCATAATTCTAAAAAACAACGGCAACGTCCGGACGTAAAATCTAACGAACGAATATACAAACGTTCTTCCAGTTTAACGACTAGCAGTTCGGAAGAACGCGAACACGAAGACGACGATTACGATAACGTCGAACGTTCACCGTCCTCGAAATCTATTCGTCAGCGAGAAAAACGTCAAGAAGAAGAAGAAGATAATAACGACTTTAAAGATAATCGAAGCTACGAAGACAATCGTCCCGACAAGATGAAGTCGTCGACGGTACCGTTACCGATATCGGTAGTAGTAGTAGAAAAACTCACGGATGTAGCAGTAGAAAAATCGGTATTATCGAAGACGATAGTCGATTGTCATCAAGATGAGAGTCAACTACCAATCGCGCCTCCTAGACGTAGACGTTCGTCACAGAAATTAGCCGTAGAACAAGCGGCTTCAGTCGTTATAGACGAAATTGTGGCCGAAGCTGAAAAAAGAATTCTATCGTCGATCACTCCCGTCAGGACATTTGACGACGACGACGACGTAGATAATAACGAAGATTTTCATAATAATAATAATAATAATAATAACGACGATGATAATATTAATTCGAAGAAATCGCCGCCCTTAGAAGAATCTACTCAACTACCGATAACGGAGGCGGTAACGAAATGGTTAAACGAAAAAGGCGGTTTACCACCGGTTTCCGATGAAATAACGTCCTCATCATCATCACCATCATCGTCGTCGACTACTTTATCGTCTTCATCGTCCGATAACGAGACGAACGAAGACGTTAACGATAACGATAACAATATAATCGCTCATCAAAATGGCCACGTCCAAAGGAAAATGTCTGCTTCTTCTTCTACCACCGTAAAGACGACTAATCCGGGTAATAATCGCCTATCGTGTACCATATGTTAAAAATCGAAACGCACGCACGCGTAGGTGCGAATATTGCTATCATTATTGTTATTATTATTAATTTATTAAATTAATAGCGACGATGATGATAGTAGTAAAAGCAGCAAGCAGCAGCAGCAGCAGAAGTAGTAGTTCTTGGAACTACGAAATACCGCATTTGTGTTCATTCGTAAGTTAATCTATTATTTTTAATTATTGCTTATCGAAAAATTACGAATGAAAGTTTTTCTGAACAAGTGCGAAGCTTAATAATTACAATAATAACAATCAAAACGATGAATACGATTCTGTTTGAAATAGTTCCTTACGCGTTTCGGTAACAGCGTTTAATATATTATATACGATTTTATTTATAAATAAAAATTGGACATTGTTTATATTATACATATATACATATATACATATATTATATATATAATATACACATAATACGTGCGAAAAGTGAAGAAATACCATTAGGATTTTCTCGGTATCATCGTCTACTAAATTTTTTTGATTACATATATATAAATAAATAAATATATATAAACAAATAAATAAATAAATAAATATATATATATATACCTTTATCTTAAATATATATATACACTAAATTTTATTGGGGCTAGGTGTATATCTATTTATATATACCTCTCATATATCTTATGCGTACATATATATATATATATGCATATACATTAATAGATAAAAAGTAAATGATAAATAAATATGGTAACTAATATGTTATAGGTATCGTTGTTGTTGTTCGTATTTTTTAATTTTTATAGGCTAGGAAGGTTAGCCATTTACCGTTTATTTACCGGTGCTTAAAAAAAAATGTATATGTAAGTATTTTATTACTATTATATATATATATATATATATATATATATATATATATATATATATATATATACATATATAGTCGTTCGTGGGTATAATGCGACGAATTAAAGAAATAATGATAATAAAGAACAGTTAATTTTCACTTAAATTTATTTGTTCTTTAATTTATAATAAATCTAGATAAGAATATTTTATAATTATAAATGAGGTCTACTTATGTGTGAATTTACGCTAATTATCCAGATAAAAATAAAGAAAATAACGCCCTCATTAATATACAAAATAATCCACAGATAAATATTCGATAATAAACGTTTCTAAATGTACATCCGTATACACATTCGCACACAACACCCATATATATTGTGTATTATATGTGTATATATATATAATATTCATTCGCTCTATCGGAAGAAGAAGAAGAAGCACTGTATTTCTTATTATTAAGTTACATGCACATAAGCATATTAAATTTTAAAAATGAACAATTTACCCGTACCGAAATATAAAACAAAAATTCTTCCCAGGCAAACAAAAAATAGTAAAGCTTATATGATAGGCTTATAAATATCAAATGTATAATTTACAGGAAAAATTTGTATAAAAAACCTGTCCCAATATATTAGAATAAAATTATAACTTACTCTATCACAATATAATATCTTAAAAATATCTTAGTCTATTTGCTGATACTAGAACTAGAATTTAATAGCCGGCTTACTATAAACAGATATGTTTTATACGTCTGTGCTTGTACCTCTTATATCTGTGTCGCAGAGACTGGTAGTCGTAATCTCCTATCGAATGTATTACTACATTATCAGACGGAGCTTCGTGAGACTATGGATCCCGCCTTAATGCAAAGCGGAACTATTCGAATGCATCGATTCGTTCGTCGGAAGTGGTTTGCTTTTAAAGCGCAACATTCTTGAAAAAGACTAAGGGGGTTTGCACCAAGAACGTATTTTTGCGCTTCAGGATATGCCGTGACTTTTTCGTATCTTCTCTAATTGATACTTTTGGTCGTTAACATTCACCATTGGATTCAGATCTTCCGTCGGTTATTTTTTTAAAATTAACGAATTAACTACTCACATATTATCCGATCTATCGTGTGTGCAATTATCACCATTATTGTGCTCGTTATATGTCGGTTTATTCAGTTTACCTTTTCCGACTTATTTAGAGGAGCAGTCAGTTTTCATCTCGACGACGATATTGAATTATCATAAGTTGTTAAACGTTTTCCCTCTATTCTTTTTTCTGTCATCATCGTCCATTTATGCAGCACTTTCTTTTTTAGTAATATAAAATTAATATTTAGCTCGAAATTCAGCCCTTGACGAAGTTTTGTTTTTTCAGTTTTATAATTTCATTCGTTAATCCGTCGTTAATTTTTATTTTAACAATATTGTTTTCGCACAAAGCATTAATCCGGTGCAATTAAATGCCACTGTACATTCATTTTATCCGGCATTATCCATAAATAGTTCTATAGAATGCAATCAAACGCTTTTGCGTACTTTATAAACCCGGTGTATGTTGTTATATATATATATATATATATATATGTGTGTGTGTGTGTGTGTGTGTGTAGTTAAAATTAAGGTATCGAAAGCTTATTATTTTACATTTATACGAAGATTAAGGACAAATGTCCGAAATTTTATTCTTTCTGTTAAAGCAAAGTTGTTCTATTCTTATTTCGTTTGGTATATTAGTCATATTTGCTTGCGAACAAAATTTATGACACACGAATTAGGATTTTATCTCCGATTTTCGTTACATAAAACAATTTACTCTTTTTTTTTTTATTTTACGTTTACGTTATTTTATATAGTATTATAAAATATTGTGTTATTTATATTGTTTTTTTTTTCAATTATGAAATACTACGATAACGTTATATAATATATACATATTTACACACATATATAAATATATATATCTTATAATTCATCTCCTGTTTTAATTCTAGCAGGTTATAAAATAATTTTATTTAACGAAATTAATTTATTGTTAAAATTGTTTCGTTTGATATATCACACATTATAAAATCTTACCATTAAATTATAAATTGTGTAGAGGTGTTTATTATACAATACAGATTCCCGGGTGAACCTTAAATAATTTTCAATGTATTTATATAAATATTATTAAAATTGAGATATTTCGTGTATAAAAATGTTTTTGTTAACATTAAAACTGCATGTCCTCCATATTGACTGAAGGTGATATGTATGTATGTACAAATATATGTGTGTGTGTTTGTATTTCAAATATTCTTATAAAAATATTATAAAAGAATACATCGTATAAGTTATGCACAAAAGGCAAACAAATCGACATTATAAAAAATTATCGGTTTTTTTTTTATTTATTTATTACGTTTTATAATAAAATAACTTCTACATATTTCGCTCCTTGGATAATATCAATAGCACAGACCGGCTGAAACGGCGCCATTATTCTCGAATTCCGTATAAAATTATTCCATGCAACACAGTCGTTTCATTCACTACAGTATTAACGACGATTTTTTAAAATAATCATAATAATAATAATAATAATAATAAATGAAAAAGTACAACAAAAAAGTAAAAAAAAAAACTGCATTCTGTAAACGAATAAATTTTTTTGGGAATTATTCCCGCGATGATATTTATTTTTGGTTAAAAAAAAGTGTCGAACGATTTAATATAATTAATTTTCTCTATTTAACTAATTTGCTCATTTAGAATAATTTGCTTGTAATATAAGAAAAGAATACCTAATTGCAATAATTGCAATTTCATTTTCGCGAAATAAATTTCGCTAATTAATGAATTAATTAGTAAAAAGATAAAAACAAATAATTTCGCTTATCGATTTTTAAAGTAATAGTATACGCTATATATATACATATATATATATACATATATATATATATATATATATATATATATATATATATATATATATTTATATATATATGTATGTATATCAAAATATTTTATTCTGAAATTTTAATTTTGTTCATTATGTTATTTTTTTTCTGTAATTTAATATATTGAATAATTTTAATTGTGCGAAAAAGGAAATATAATTATAATAAGGGCGAACGAATTATTACGACATACAATTGAATAATATGTACTCTAAAATAAATAAAAAAAATTAAGTAATAATTTATAAAAGAAAATATTTATGTGTTCATATTTTTCTAAAATTGCGAATCTAGCGAAGGATTTCGTAAGTAATTTTTTGGAAATGTTCAAAATTCAAATGGGTCCTTTTTCTTTGCACGCGTAAAATGGCGATAACGGTGATATTTTGTCCTTGTTCTATTCAATACATTGTAACGTGAATAATCATTTTTCGAAGTAAACACATTGAAAATACTTTCGCATCTCACACTATTTTATGAATGTACATTCATATCTGACCTGTTGTAAGATATCAGTGACGCCGTCGACTCATCCGTTATATCAGTGACGTCATCCGCTCGTTCGGTACGGATACGCAATTTTTCATAGGTGCGGGGAATAAAGATTTTTCGGATATTTCTTTAATTTGCTGGGCGAAAAACGTAAGTTACAAGTGGAGACTGAATTTCAATTAAAAATTGAAAAGAAAAGACGACCAATGTTATATTATCCTTCATCAGTGAAACCAGTTTAATTTTTATATAGTTATACAGTGGCGCGCCCATAGAGGGACACTACCGGGTTTAAGCCGTCCAGAGGGCTTAGAAAAGTATAAAATACATATCGAGAAAGACGCATAACCTGTAAGCTATAAACAATTTCCCAGCTAAAATGATGGTTGAAACAGAAGAGAATATTTGAAAGAATTCGCGTTATCACTAATAAAACCTCATCTTGAGGAGCGTGCAAAACAGTCTAGATTGCAAAGAGTACTGTTAAAAAAATATTTGTTACATTTTGTCTACTAATGACATTGAAAATCCAGCTAATTGTGCAACACAAAGAAAAACAATGACCGTTGGTTGGCCCGTTCGGCATTCGAATCTGATCCAGGTCGTGACCAGTGCGTTTTTTGTTGTTATTATTTGTTTCGCTGTTGTTCATTGTCGTTAATCGTTTGTTTTTGCCTGTGGAATTTTGTTTATTAATTTTTAATATGAATTTTTTTGGGACCCCAGATACAAATCCTATGTGCGCCACTAGGTATATATATATATATACGAGATAAAATTTTACCGCTCCTTATATAATTTTATCAACGAAATTTAAATATAAAATTCGTTTTTTCATTCGATAACATTATTTTTATTTATTTTTAAAAATTATAAGCGTTAAACGAATTTGTGTTAATTTAATCGAAATAATCGAAATATCGAGTTCATGTTAATATCGATAATTATCTGGAACTATAGAATATCTCACATTTTGTTACGATTTATTTATCGAAGTACGTAAATCTGTGTTAATTATAAAACTCGAAGATAATTTTCTACGACTACGTCCTTATTAATATTTTATATTTTTTTATAATCGGTTTTTTGTATCGAATCGAAAAATATAAATCGATTTTTTTCTACAGCTAATACGAGATGAAATGAAATATCGAACGATTTCCGTGTGAAATATAAATAAAAAAGTTAATTTGGCTATATAAACTGTTGTTAAAAATTAATCTAAGTCACCATGCAGCATTCACGGACGTATAATGTGACAAATACGTCATAGTTATTTGTTATTAATATGAAAAACGTCACCTGTTGTTTGTTACGTTATTATCTTACATTGTATTTAGTTACACCAAAATATACGAAATGGTTGTTTTTTGTTTCGTTTTATTATCTAATCTCGGCGAATTGTTCATATTCTCCTCGTGACTAGTGTGAATCGGTAATACTGTCATCAATGCACGATTACATCATTACACTCGTTACATCACATCGATCCTTGATTATTTATTTTTTATTCTTAATTTAACAGTTAGATGTTAGAAGAGGAAAGGAATTGTATAATTGAGGGAATAGGCCTGTTGGAGAAGAAACCATATACGCGGATGAATACGGGTTCGAGAGGGGTGCAGTGTAGGACAATATAGTAAAATATGGCAAATAAGAGATGAGGATAAACAAAAGTGACAAAAAGCAAGGAGATTGGAACGTTGGAGTAGATGGACATAAGAGAGTGATATGGTGGAGCCTGCTGAATGCTATTTGGAACGAGATAAATTGGCAGGTGGTTTCCGGAAGGCAACATTAGGTTTGATAGCCAGAAGGAAGTTATGATGGTATGAGTTCCACTTCTGTTGCCAGTTGTGGTGAATGAAATATTTAAGAACCGTGTTTAGTACTGGAGAATGGCGGGGCTTTATAGTTTGTTCAGGAACATAGTATAGAATGAGCTGTTCTATCCACAGCTTCGTTTCCCACAATTCGCTTATGACCTGGAACCCGTAAGAGGGATACGAGATCTGTATCCTGTGATAATTGGTAAATAAAGGATTGATTTTTCGATCTTGTGTTCTTGAGATACACGAGGTAGTCCGTTGCAATTAATCTTTCGACGTTATTAGGGTCCGTATAATTCTGCATCATAAAATAAATTTAAACCCGTATAACCATGTTTTCCAATGAAGGATTTTTAAAATTCGAGAATAAAGTATCATCAAATCTCGAAGAAAAATACAAAACCAATAGTAAACATTTATAGCGAGTAATAAAAACGACTTTGATAACCGCTATTATCGAATACGAGCTAATAAATTGACTCCGTGTAAACATAAATTATTAAAATGGACGATTACGTAACCGTTGGAAAAAAAGTTAAAAGAGAAATACGAACAACTCCGTACAGGAGAAATCAGGAAATAAATAAAACTCGAGGAGGAATGCAAGAACATTGTTAAACCTCTAAGAGCGATACATACTCAACTAGCCAATACATTATCATCCATAATAACCCGAGATAAATCTATCGCTCCATTAGCTGTTGGTTCGTTCGAAAAAAGTATAGAACCTCGTGAAATACCAAAAATATACGCAACAGCGACGTCAGCTATAGAACCCTCTATCGAAATACCGCAGGAATTTGTACAAACATTAGGTCCGGTAGCCTCCAGATACATGAAAACTATTTGTCGAAAAATGTAAAGACAGATTCCACTTTTGGTATACGTATCGAGGATGAGACTATGTACATGGGTAAGTCACCGATAATTATAGAGAACGATAATATAAAGTTACTAAATACCGACTACTGGTACGAAGGTTCGCGAGGATTATGGGAGTTATTAACATTGGAAAAACCTAAAAATTACAACGAAAAAGACTTGAAAGTATACGAAGAACTTTCGTTAAAAACTAGTTCGTATAAACAAAAACAATTACCCGAATAATCCGTCCTTGAAAAGTAGTATAGGACATAAATATAACGTCATAATTAAGCCGATTTTAATTAAACATAATATTTTAAGAAAACGTCGAAAAAACTGGTGCAGGATTACAAAGAATACATATACTGGAACAATATCGAAGAATTGTTAGATTGTGTATATTATATGGCGAAGTAAAATCCGGTAGTGATAACCCTCTAATAATTAACGAAATTATAAACATTTTACAAGAATTTAAAGAAGAGGATGGATTACAAACAAAAAAGACTAGAAAAAATCGTGCAAATTTTACCCGTGAAAAAAGGTAGCGGACTGATTAACGATAAAATCGACAAATTACCTTTCGAAGCTCATTTATCGGGCGGTTATCAATACGCCGGTCCCGGTACTAATCTTGATTTGAAATTAGAAAAAAAAAAGTCAAACCTAAAAATAAATCAGACGAAGCGGTCACGTATTACGATATAGCATATTCCAAGTCTAAACATTTGGACGACAGACATAAAGCGGATTTCCAAAATGAAGCGTGGAAACGTGTACTCGCTAAAGATTCCAATTTAGCCGAAAAAGCTAATGCGTGGCTTGTAACAAACGCCATGAAAGCGAAAAGAGCTGTCGGTGCTGGTTACATCAAACATCCGGTTAACATAAGCACGGAACCCGTGACTTTAAAAATAAATAAAACGAGAAATAAAGACTCAAACGTATTTACCGTTAACCGAATATCAAATTAAAAGGATTAAAAAAGATTTACCCATAAAATTATCGGTTAAACAACTTGAACATATAAAAGTAGGTGGTTTCTTATCGGCTTTGCTCGCCGCTGCACCGGCTGTAGCTGCTGTATCGTTAATAACCAACGCTATAAACAGAACGAATACGTCAAAATAAAGCGACTGAAGGCGAAGGACTATACGTAAATAAAAAACCTAAAGAAGGTAACGGACTTTACTAAGAGTATATAAAAAAAAACATCCCGATTAAACCGTTGAGTAATGTAGAATTGACGAAATACGCCAAATATATTCCGCACTTTAGAGGTACTTTTATAAGAGATAAATTACCGAAAAACCCGTTAGACGTAGAGACGGCCATAATTAATTTAGATAACTACGATGGTCCGGGAACTCACTGGGTATGTTATAGAAAAATAGGAAATGTTGTAAATTATTACGATTCTTTCAGGGTAATGCCACCGTACGAATTAGTAAGGTATTGGGGCCCTAATTGCGCGGGATTTTACAATTACGAAGTAAATCAAAATATGGATCAAGTTATATGCGGTCATCTATGTTTAAAATGTTTATACGATACAAGTAACATTAAGGAATAGTATATATAGGCCGAGCGATAGAAGAATTAAATGCTTTATCGATATTACGTTATTCAGTAAGCGAATATTTTAAACGACTATTTACGGTATAAATAACGATTATTGATCGAGAAAATTGCTCCTAATAATAAACAAAGTGATCATATACGATTTGGTTGTGTAGTAAGTGTTTTACGATAGCGAACCGGTTGGCAATCGGCGCTACGGTACCGGGACCGTATGTATGTTCGAAAGGATCTCTGCAGGATAAACGTCTCAAAATGATTTATTCACGACGAAATTTTTATGGAAGTGAATAAAATTGAATAGTCTCAATGAGTGATATGTGAATATATAGTTGTATTACAAACATGCACACACACACATATACATATATATAATATATATACAGTGTGTACGTATTATTCATTTGTAATGCCTGCAAACTTCATCTTCCGACACCTGCACAATACTAAAATAATTCTAAGTAAGGTTATAATTTGTGGGTTTTATTTTATCACATCTAACGCCTTCGAATAACCCATTCCGACACCTACACTACTTTCTAAGTAATATTCAAAAAACGTATACTAATATTATTTTAGTGTAACGCCTGCATACGTCAACTTCCGACACCTGCACACCACTAAAGTAATCCCAAGTATGTTTATAATTTGCAGGCTTTTATTTTAAAATATTTAACGCCTGCAACTAATTCTTCCGACACCTGTATATCTTCCAAAGTAATATCGAGTATTCACAAAATTTGCAGGCATTTAAAATGAATATTTTTAATATTTAAAGGTTGAACAGATTTTGTCCATTATAGTATAATACCGAGAAGTGTATGTTACCCGTCAACATCTTACAGCCCTCTGACTATATATAACCAGCATAATTCCGACTATAGGATTACTATTATGTAATCAATTGTTGTATCATAAAAACAATGGACAACAAAAATTGACAACAAAAAGTCGCTTTTACATGGAGCAGCTTTGCTATCAATGCAAAAATACCATAATGATTTGAAGCGCTCCTATAGAATGGAAATATAAAAGATGATTAATTGTTTCCTTGTGAAAATTCATCCTAATTGTATAGCGATTATTGTCTCCTATGTCGAAATGACAAGTGATTTTAACATCTTGTATTTATAAGGTATGTCAAAACGACGAGCGATTTCAACTTCTTGTATTCATAAGGTATGTTGACGAGCGATTTTAACGTCTTATATTCATAAGGTATGTTAAACGGAGCGATTTTATCTCCCTTAACGTCTTGCATTCATAAAGTACATCGAATTGACGAGCGACTTTAACAACGTCTTGTCTAAATGATGAGCAATTTTATCGTTTTGTATACATGTTAATTAGCGATTCTAGTCTCATAATGTCTTAGATGAAGCTGCGTTTCTTAAGGTGAAAGAACTTAATTTGGGTTTTGTGATATCCTTTTTTATGCTGTTTCTACAAAGACAAACCTTTAATCGTTTTTCATGCTATAAAGAACGATTTAATATTTTAACATTGATAACAAAGCTGTTCCATGTAAAAGCGACTTTTTGTTGATTGTTTTTATGATGCGAAAATTGATTACATAATAGTAATCCTATAGTCGGAATTATGCTGGTTATATATAGTCAGAGGTCTATAAGAATGTTGACGGGTAACATACACTTCTCGGTATTATACTAAAATGGACGAAATCAGCACAACCTTTAAGTGTTAAAAATACTCATTTTTAAACGCCTGCAAATTTTGAGAATACTAGATATTACTTTAGAAGATATGCAGGTGTCGGAAAGAATTATTTGCAGGCGTTAAATATGTTAAAATAAAAGCCTGCAAATTAAATATGCTAAAATAAAAGCCTGCAAATTAAACATGTTAAAATAAAAGCCAGCAAATTATAAACATACTTGGGATTAAAGCCAGCAAATTATAAACATACTTGGGATTACTCTAGTGATGTGCAGGTGTCAAAAGGTGAAATTTGCAGGCGTTACCCATGTACACGTAATTTGAATATTACTTTGGAAGATATGCAGGTGTCGGAAGGGGTTGTTTGCAGGCGTTAGACGTGTTTATATAAAAACCTGCAAATCATAAACTTACTTGGGATTACTTTAGTGATCTGCAGGTGTCGGAAGCTGATGTTTTGCAGGCATTACATTAAAATAATATTAAGTATATGGTTTTTGAATATTACTTTGGATAAAGTGCAGGTGTCGGAAAGGGTTATTCGCAGGCATTAGATGTGTTAAGCATGCAAATTTTAAACTTAATTCAGATTACTCCAGCGATGTGCAGGTGTCGGAAGGATCTTCTTCCCAGTCTTCCTCTTGTACGTTTTCCGTCCAATTTTCCTTCTATTAATTCTGTCTGTAACGCATTATACCATAACACACGTCCAATCCATCTATTTCTTCATTGAGAGATAGTTTTCATAATATGTTTTTCTTCCTTAATCCGGTTATAAACTTTTTCATTTGTAATCTTATCCGTCCAATTTATTTTAAGCACTCTTCACCAACACCAGGTTTCAAAAACCTCCAGCTTTGCGATGTCTACTTTCCACAATGTCCACAGCGCTGTAGAGACAGACCGACCACACAAATGTTTTTACACAATTTTTTGTTACGGCTAAATTTAGTTTTTTTTTATGTTAACAATTTTATTTTCTTGTTGAATGCTGCTTTTGCTTGTGCTATTTGACACCTCACCTCTGTTGAACATTTATCATTCCATTGAATTCTGCTACCTAAATACATGAAACTTTCCGTCTGATCTATTTTTTCTGATTTAATGGTAATTGCTGCATTAATTTTTGTTTTGTAGCACATCATGACTTTTGTTTTCTTTTTGTTAATATTCATGTTATGCTTATTCAGAAGGTTATCTACTACATTTAAAATATGTATTAGTCCTTTTTCATTTTCTGCTACTATAGCAATATCGTCAGCATATCTTATCATATTTATTTCTTTTCCATTTATCTTAATTCCTTTACAATCCATGTTATGTAATTCTTTAATAGCGTGTTCCACGTATAAGTTAAACAGATACGGTGAGGTTGCATCCTTGACGTACTCCTTTTCTTATTATTGCTTCGGTTTGTATATTGTTCGTTTTTATAATTAAAGTTTGATTTTTTTACAAATTGTAGATTACTCGTCTGTCTCTGTAGGCAACTCCTATTCTTTTTAGTATATCAAACATTTTTTTCCAGTTTACATTATCGAAAACCTTTTCCAGATCCACGAATGCAACGTACGTTGGTTTATTTATTTCCATCCTTTTTTCAATTATCATCTTTAGGCATAATATGGCTTCCCTACATCCTATTTCTTTCCAAAATTTGAATTGTGTTTCTTCTAGTTCTGATTCTATTTTATCTGATATTCTTCTACATATAATTTTGGTTAATATTTTCGAGGCGTGTGATAATAGACTCAGTGTTCAATGTTCGCTGCAACTAGTAGTTCCCGGTTTCTTCGGTATGGTTACGATTAAGCTTTTTTCAAAATCCTTGGGTACCCGACCATTTTCATAGCATTGTTTTATTATAAGCAATAGTCTGTTAGTCGCATTTTTACCTAATAACTTTATTATATATCCACTAATTTTATCTATTCCTGGAGCTTTATTTGTTTTTAATTCTTTAACTGTCCTCTCAAATTGCGATTCCATAATATCTGGCCCCATGTTGTCTTTTTCAACCAGATCATACTCTTCTATAGTATTTTCATCTAGCTCCTTATTAGCATATAGTTCTTCTATGTATTCCTTCCATCTATATGATATTTCTTTAGTCTCAATTAATTTTTTCCAACACTTGTCTCCTATTATATTACTTCTTTGGACTCCATAACAGAAATGCTTTCCGATTTCTTGATAGGCTATTGTAGTGTTTCGTTTGTTCAAATGATCATTTACATATGAGCAGCGCTCTTCAATCCACTTCTCTTTTGATTTCTTTGCTTTTCTGTTCACCATATTTCGAAGTTTTTTATATTTTTCTATGCCGTCTTTAGTTTCCGATTTTTGTATCTTCTCCTTTCTTCTATTAGTTTTACTACTTCTTCGGTTATCCATTTTTTTCTGATTCGATTCTTCCTTTTTAGTTTGATTTCTGCTACTTTGGTTACTGCATATTTCAAGTCTTTCCATTTTTCACCAATACTGATCTGGCTGCTTTCGTTGTTTAATTGATCTTCTATATTGCGCCCTAGTTCTTCCTTGTATTCTTGGTTTCGTAATAGTTCTATATCATATCGTGTATTTTTGTCATTTCTTTCAGTTTTTCTGAATTTTAGTAAACGCCCCATTATTACCAAATTATGATCGCTATTAATATCTGCTCCTGGTGCTGTTTTACATAATTTCACTCGGTTTCTAAATCTTTCCTTGATAAGTATATAGTCAATCTGGAATCTCTTTCGATCTCCCGGTGCTTTCCACGTATATATCGTCTTCTGTTATGCTGCTGAAATAATGTATTTGCGATTACTAAATTTTTTCCTTACAAAATTCTATTAATCTAGTTCCTCTTTTATTTCTTTTCCCCAATCCATATTTTCCAGTTATTTTTTGTTCTTCTTCTTCCCCTACAACGGCATTCCGATCTCCCATTAGTATCAGGTTGTCTTTAGCTTTCACTGTGTTCAAAATTTCATCTAGTTGTTCATATATATTTTCTATTATATCATCTTTTTCTCTAGTTTTTGGCATGTACACTTGGACAATTACTATGTCTGTTGGCTTAGCCTCAATTTTAATCATTAATAATCTTCCCCTATACTGCATATTACTTTTATTCCCCATATTTTTATCCAGAACAATTCCCACTCCAGCTATCTTGTTTTTATCTCCTGAGAAGATTATTCTATAATTATCACTCCAGAAATCACAATTTTGTTCAATTTTTGTTTCACATATCCCAACTATATTTAGCTTCAATTTCTCCATTTCTATTTTTAAATTTTCTATTTTACCAATGCACTTCATTGATCTTAAATTCCACGTTCCAAAACGAATTTCCAATTCCCGCCGTGATTTATTTCCGCGCATTCTTAGCACCCCTTTTGTCAGAATTGGCGGGAGATTCGGTGTCGACGGAAACTAGCTTTATTGAAATTAATAGTTCTTCCCAGTAGCATATTTTCCATGTGGTAGCTGGGATCTCTACCTACATGGCCGGTCGTCTATTTCACATTTTGACCCCGGTTGTCAAAACGCCGGTTGCTAGCTGGTTCACTTGGCACATAAATTACATCACTTTCATGTTCCATTAATTTTATTGAGAACTACGATGGTAGTTTCTCGTTGCCTTCCGCCGGATTTTCTGTCAGGGTTAACTCCCTTAGTCTCTGGATAAAGACCCAAACCGCAAGGCAGCGATTTCCTACTGAGTAGGTAGATTTGTACGGTTTTTACGGCGACCTAAACTTATACTCTTATATTAATATAAAGTAGGGTTAAAAGTTTATATGTAACTCAGATGCTGGAAATACTAACGATTTTTCATACATTTGAAATATCAATTCAATGGGAGCAACCGACCATAGATATTATATATACACTATATTGTAAAATATGGAAGACAGGCGTTTCATCAATGGAATGGTACCATTCCATCATCATACCTATACATAAAAAAGGACCGACAATCGATTGCAGCAATTACAGACTAATAGCCTTAACTTCGCACGCAAGCAAAATTATGTTGACAGTAATTAGTGAAAGACTAAAACCACATTTATTAAAGGAAATTTCACAAGAGCAGAGAGAATTTATTCTAGGGAAAAGTGTTAGGGAGCAGATAATTAATGCATGACAATTGATTGAAAAACCACGAGAATTTGATGTAAAGATGTACATGTGCTTTTGTTGACTTCTGCAATGCTTTCGACTCTGTCGACTAATATATCCCATTATACAATTATACAAGGGCAGCTCAGCCGCGACTCGAACGAAAGTAATAGTACCCGATGGATTGAAAGTGGAAAGCAGAGTAAGACAGGGCTATGCACGCTCTCCTTTATTATTTAATAAATATATACGTAATTTATTAAGAGAAGAATATTTAACGATTAAAATAATAGTATCGTCACGTATCTTAGATTATTAATTACTGTTACTCCTATCGAAATTCCGCCTTCCCAGTCGTTAAATATTCTTTTCTTAATAAATTACGTATATATATATATAAGTTATTCAGAGGATTGTATACGGCATTATCGTCCATTATTAACACGCAATGAATCGTTACGTTCGACGGTACTAATACTTTAATATTAATCAGCGATTCTTTTATAACGTTCAGTTGATACGAACAATCTTTAGCAATAACCGGATACTTTGAGTATAGTCGACCATAGGATTTTCGTGTAAATCGTAATAAGCTTCAAAAATTTTTAACTATTTAAAACAGATTAACACATTTATTTTCGCTTTATTTCAAATTCAATCTTTTTCTCTCGGATAGTAAACGTTATTATTCAATAAAATTTGAACGTTTTCTAAATTTAATAAATCGTAAATCGAAATATTTTTTTCTTTCTGGAAACCTATTAGTACGTACTTGGTTTTCGAATACGATACCGGAATATCTCAAGTAAATTCAGTCGCATATGAAATCATTGTACCTTGGTATTCTATATAGTAGTTCGTAGTCCGTATTATTTAAAATTTCTTTTCTAACTCGTGTTTGTTGCTCGATCGATAACTTTATTTGAGGCATTCTCCATGTTATGTCTCTTAATGTAATGGAATACTTGTCTTTATCGGTCATTGAAATATTCCCTAGTATGTCTACATTTATCGTCGATCTATAGAACGTCAATTTTTGAGGAATACGATATTGAAAATTCTTGTAATCTTCGAAAAATCCCATTATCGTACTCACTGGTATCCATAATGAAACATGTCCCTTTTCATTTAGAACATTCGTCGAAGAATTTGTAATACGCCAACCGATATTACTATACTTTAGATCATTTTCAAACAATACTAATCCTTTCATCGTGGTAGAAATACCCGTTTTTTTTATACTATCGACCTTATTATCACCTAAATAATAATCTATACGATCGAACAAATGTAACATTCCGTTATTGATTACGTTCACTTTTTTGTCTACACCCGTTATTTCAACATCTTTTTCATCTTTTAACGTTATTTTCCCAGTTATTACGATCAAACTTTTAAATTGTTGAGTTACGATCTCTTCATTGTATATGTTTATAGAAAACTCCGTCCCCAACAGACGGTCTATAATCGAAATATTCGAAACTCTCTATTATATCGCTCATATTATACTACGAGTATGTAACAAATTCTATGATTTACAACTATAACCTGAAACAGACTTAAGTACTTGATTTTTTAAAAACTATACCTCTATTTATACTTTTTTTAAAAATTGTATTTACTTATATCATCATTCATTCGTTACCATTTTTGCTACAAAACATAAACACGGGGTATTCGTATTCTCCGTTATAACTTACTTCATTACCCGTATATATAAAATAATGTTTGTCTTCGAACCATATTTCTTTTTTCTTATTTACTCCTTTCACTATTCGTGGTGGCATGTAGATTCTTACAGGATCAATATACATCGATATAATCTAAATTTGCCTACAATTTTAATAAAATTATTCTATGAAATTGCTACTATTAAGCTAAAAACCATCGGCTCATTCGAGTCATACTTGTACAACTCAGAATCGATTGGGGCTTGGATAAATTGATGTGTTTTGCTTCCCTAAGCGGGATAAAAAATAAAAAAAAAAAACGCGGAAAAAATTTTTAATTGTAAATTACAACCTTTTAAATTTTACTTATAAGTATGTTTATAAACATACCTAGGTTAGGTTAGAATCGGTCAGGTTTATTTCGGCTAGTTAGCAGTAGAATTAAAAGAAAAAACGAGAATGACACATTTAAATCAGAATAACAAAATACCTAGGTTAGGTTAGATTCAGTTAGGTTAGAATCGGTCAGGTTTATTTCGGCTAGTTAGCAGTAGAATTAAAAGAAAAAACGAGACTTTCAGATTCGACTCTTACTTCCGCTGTTTGTCCCCAATATAATTTACTTATAATAAGTAATTTCTGTCAATTTGAATCATCTTCAATATATCAATGAGTTTTTCATGATTCACGCAATCGAAGGCTTTATGGTAATCGATAACACATGCATATACGTCTTTGTTCATGTCCCGGCAGCGTTGTGTAAGTATGCGGACTGCAAATAAAGCTTCGCGAGTACTCATTCCGTTCTTAAACCCAAATTGTGTGTTACCTATTTGTTTTTCACACCGTTTATGTATTCTTGTGTGTATAATTTTTAAGAATATCTTCAATGCATGTGACATTAGAAAATACTATACACAAAACACACACACATATATATATACAAAATGTATATACACTATGTATATATATATTATATACAAAATGTATATACACTATATTATACATATATATATATATGTATGTATGTATATATAATTAATTATAAACAAACAAAATAAAACACAATCACTAAAAGTTTTTAATCGTGAAGCTTTTCGACAGTTACGTCATTTTCAAGCGCGAACTAAAATTATTACATCTTTTTTTATATATGAAAACCCAGAAATATTTATATAACGACAACTTAAAATTTGATATACATATTTCACTAGCCAAATGTAATTTCAATTTTAGATTAATTTACAATAAATTTCATTTATAAAACAGATTTTTGACAAATTCTTCATCAAAATTGATAAATATCTCCCAAATCGGGTTCAGGTTCTATTAAAACTTGAATATATTGGAGAGTAGTGATTTTATTAATTAATTATAACAATCACTAAAAGTTTTTAATCGCGAAGCTTTTCGACAGTTACGTCATTTTCAAGCTCGAACTAAAGTTATTACATATTTTTTTATATATGAAAAACCAGAAATGTTTATATAACGACAACTTAAAATTTGATATACATATTTCACTAGCCAAACGTAATTTCCATTTTAGATTAATAATAAATTTCATTTATAAAACAGATTTTTGAAAAATTCTTCATCAAAATTGATAAAACACACACACACAATTGTGTAATAATTTTTATATGTCATGCATCATATGTTCTATGTATTTTGTTTTACCAACTCCGAAAGGAGGGTTGCCAGTATTAAAAAATAGATCGCGTACGTCCAGGGAACCTTACAAAAATTCTTGTTTACTAATTAACTGGTATCACTGTTAAATGCACAGAGGGCTGTGTATCTTTTATTCCAACGGTTTCGACATTTTAAATTATTTTACCAACAGAAACACGCAATAAACAAAAAAAATTAAAGTTCAAAGTTTCCAAAGTTAGAGAGATTAACTCCACCTTATTTTTTTAAATATCTCAGTTATAGAAATAGGCGTAAGCGTAACTGAAAACAGTTAAAATCGATACGAACGGCACACAAATAAATTTAATGCCGACTTTTAAAAATGAACCTAAACAACACAGTTTTTTTTCTGTATATATCTGAAGACAAACGCTAACGATATAACACAATTAGGAACAACGCAAATCAATAAAACTGCACCAAAAATTTAAGTTGTTAATAGGAAGGTCTTTACTTCTTCACAAATTTCTTACTTTAAATATTTCGGGAACGTAAATGGTACAAACGAAGATATACAAATTTTCAGATCAAAATCCGAAACGGGAGGCTAAGGGTCCGACCTTGATCTCAATATTTTGAAAACGAAAGTAAGGACACAATCTATTTTCAAAAAAAATGATAATAAAAATAAAAATGGGGACCAGCCAACTCCTTTTAATTTATTTTTTAGGGAACAGAAATGACAAAAAAAAAAAAAAACTGACAGCGGTACAATAAATTACGCAAATAAATTTTGAGATATTTGAAACGAAAAGCCTGAGGAAATGGACCTCAATTTTCGATCAGTTCGATATCGATAATTAATAACGATACAACGTGTACTTTATTGTATAACTTTCCAGAATAAAGTATATGGTTTTTTTATAGCCATAATCGATTTTATTTAATATCAAATTTCTCAATATTATTCAATAAACAAATCGAACAAAAATTCAGATCATGATTATTACTATTACCATTATTATAGTGTCGAAAGCGGTAATTAATAAAATCGAAGGAGGCTTTCCTAGTTCGTTATTTATTCAAATTTGTCAATATTTTTGTAAATAATAATTCGACAAACGTAACTTGTCAAAAAGTAACTATCAAAATAAACAGTCTTAATTTATTATTTTTAATTATTTAATCTCTATTAAATTAATTCGTTTAATTACTTTTTTTTTTAGTTAAGTCAATTCGACGCTACTTCCGTACAGATAAAATAAATGCTGAATGTTCATTAATCATAGATACTTTAAATGGTCGAGATAAAACAATTATTAAAGTTTTAAGTAAAATTAGTAATCATTAATATTAAACACGCTTATATTTTAAACCGATAAAACTATAACCCAGTATATCTGCACCAAATTGTAATTGCAATTAGATTGTTAATCATTTTATTAAAATGTTAATGAACAACCGGCCCCAAAGGTTCAGCGTGAATTCTCGATAAATCAATTTGCGAATCTATAGCTTCGTCCAATTCTCCAATCAATACTCTGTAATATGAAGCATATCGGATATGTCAAATATATATTAACGAAAGAATCGCGCGAATTACTTTTTTTTTTCACCATCCATATGAACGTGTTTAGTATATAATAAAAATATTTATCCTCATTATCAAGTAGCCCAAAGTTATTAAATTCCACTCATGAATAAATATGACAAGTTGGAATACTTATTTAACTTAATTTTTTTCATATATGTATCTAACATTAATGCTGATTATATTATTTTTTTAAATGTTCATCACGTTTATTCGATAAATTTTCAGTAAATTTTATATATTTATATACATACGTGCATGTACAAGATGGAACTCAACTATAGGATTACCTGAAGAGATGAAACCAGATATCCTGGAATCAAAAGTAATAAGTTATTATAAAGCTGTCGGAGATGATTTAATTTCAGCAGGTTTGAGAGAAATTGGATGAAAGGGATTTCAAATATTACATGCCATATGTAAAGACATATAGAACACAGGAACGTGAGCAGAAGATTGATATAAAGCAATTTTCATTCTAATTTTTAAAAAAAGGAACCCTTGTACAATGTTCTAAGCATCGAGCGCTGCACAGGCACATCAAATCACTCGAATTATTGTGTTGAGGATTAATGTTACGTATCCTGTGTGGACGGTTAAGAAGACTAACGAATCTATACTACTCAAGGAAGTCGGTGAACCCGGACGATTATTAAATGAAATTCTTATCAGAATTGGAGTTATTTTTTGGTCACGCAATTAGAGCAAATGATTTTGAAACGATCTTCATCGAAGGGAAATTGAATGGAACAAGAGATCGCGGGCGTGTACCATGTTAAGATGATCAGATGGATTAACCCAGTTTACGAAGAGGAGTTTCAACGAATGTGTATATATATAGCACAAAATAGAGATAAATGGCGCGAACTGTTTCGTAAAAACTGTATTCCTGTGACACGATGTTTCTACTAGAAACGATAAGATTCAGATATATATATATATAAACACTTTTACCGCCAATGGAAGATACTTACACATTATCTCCACGTACTATATGTAATCCTAAGACAACTTGCTCTACTCCTTGTGTAGTGCTATATACTCGCTCGTGGCTGTCGTCCAAAATAATATTAACAGTTTGATCAAAACCCTTCAAGGTACCCTGTAAACAAACAGGGAATAATGTTTTTTTTATGATGACTAAAGATAATATTTGCCTTTTAGAAGCGAATATTTAAAAAATTAAATAATCAAATTTTATTATTTATACAGTGAGTTTTAGTAATTGTTAGTCAAACTACGAGTATCATATTATATTAAAAAAAAACAGATATTATTCACGCACTGACAATAATACATTGTTAGTAAGAGTTATAATTATATGTTAACGAAAATAATATCTACTGTATAATGAGCAATTAAAATAGCGCCATGTAAGTTCAATATATTGCGCGAATAATTTTTAATAATATAACGGAAAAATAAAACATAGTTATCTTAGAACGGAATCATATATCACAGTTTTAAAGAACTTTAATATTCGCATATATTACTCCACAATAGACTATATATTTTTTATTTTTCTCATTATTTGGTACATGTTCGTTACTCTCTTACTTACAGCATAATTTTTATACCACTGCACAATTTTATTTTTCAATCTAAATTAAAATTCGGTACAAATTTATGTAAATTGTGCAACTACGACCTTAAATTATCTGTTTCCAAGTAAACTTATTGTGTTCAACTATATAATTGGGGGGGGGCTTCGTCAAGAAGTAATAGATGTGAATTGGATAATTTTATTCGCATTAATCTAAAATCTAGGAATCTTCCGAATTTTCACTTATATCGATTTATTATGGATATTAAAAATAAATATATTGCCTTATTCCTAAAATCAAATTTCTATCAGGGAACGCTGAATGCACAATTAGTTTACCGTTAAACTAAGCAAAAGTTTAAAAGTGAATATAACTACATACTGTCCAGTAATTATATTATTTTTAAAACACATGAATATTCATCGTTATACTGATTTATCCATTGACAGTTTTTGTCCTGTTTCTATAATTAAAAAGTAGACAATTATATCATCATAATTAATAGGATTTTTGATATACTTATCTTTTTAAAAACTGTAACGCAAATTAGAAACCTTTTCATTTGATATCATTAAGAAAAGATACAATTATGTCATCAATGTGGACACTTCAAAATAAATAACACGCATTTATTAAGGCTAATTCACGGAAAGGTAATTTGTATACTTATTATTACCCACTTATAACACAAAGAATGCATCTTCATTAAAATACAGAATGCCCGTAAACTATTTATAGATTTCACGTTAGAATCCAAAATTTATGAATATATTGTTTCTTAAAAAATGTAAACTTTAATACGTATAACACATCATTCAGTGATAAAACAAATTTATATTGTACAATAACGTTTTTTTTTAAATTCGAAATAGTGTTATCCATACAACTCACAACGAAATGCCTTCCATCAGAAGTTATAACTGACACCGTATCTATTTTTTATCAGGTTAAAGATAACATAAACGTTTATATAATTTGTCATTACCTACTTTATATAAAAAATAATCATGTTAACCTATTTAATTAAAAATTTATCAGATAAATATATGTAATACATTGCTAAATATAATTAAAGTTCGATTGCTTTTTAAATAATAAAACGCTAATACAAAAAAAAAACATGAATAAAAAACATGTATAGACAATTCCATATGAAATACATAATATGAAAAATAAACTACAAGAGATAAACAGGTTAAATGTAGTTAAAAGAATGATAGGAAATGCGTGCTTAAAAGTATAATTTATAATTTTAAAGGAATACATAAAACAGCAATACACTGATTAATAACGTCTTCTGTATGACATCTTCGATTAATTTATAAAAAGGATACGATTTACGTAAGACTCTAAAGTATTTGCCATTTCTTTGCCAGTTTAAAATTTACTTATTCACAAAAAATCCGGTTTAATAACAGTTCAAATTTATGTGCTTTTGACCTCAGTGTAACGTCAAATACTAAATAAATTATTGTAACAAATTTTTCGAGTAATCAAAAAGAATTATGAGGTGAGAATAAAATAATTTTATTATGATTATATATTTTTTTCATTTGTGATAAACATTTTAAAGATAATCTTACATCTTATATTTAGGGAAAATAATTTAAATTTAATGGGAGAATTATCACAACTTACCAAATTAATTCATATTGTTTTTGTGTAATTTTTATCAAATTATAAATATTTAACAGCTGTTTATTTCCAAGGTCATCAGTTACATCGAGTACGTACTTACATAGTGCCATTTATTTTGCTTCTGGTTCTTCTTAGTCGTTTATCTTGCGGTTTTCTGTGTTTACATGTCGTGTTTAAATTATAAACATCCGTTATAAAAGTAGCGTACAAATCGATTACTTTAATTTAGAATAAATTGCTAAAGTCAGATTTTATATGCCTCTAATGTCTTCTATACGGCAGAAAGTTTTTGGTTTTATTCGACAATTATCAGCACCTCATGATTCGAAAAACGATTCAGATTCTAATAATTGCTTTATACAACGTTATCTGAAAGGGTAAATACAATACTTTTTGTTTTCCGCATAAATATATGTATATTATACATTTTATTTCATATATATTTTTATTTGTTATTATATACAAAGGAAAGATATCTATAGAAATGAACCCGATATACTGCATGGTAGAACGCCGCAAGAACTTCCTCCCAGAGAAATTGGCTGTTTAAGCGATATTGTGGTAAATGCTATAACAGGTCCGACTGGTGGATTAACTACTGTTAATAAACAGCAAAGGCATATTTCAATTAGTGATCCGGATGTTCATTTTATAGATGTTGCAGATGAAGACGCTAATGGTAAATTGTACTGGACCGTGTCCAATGAAATCCTATTACTAAAATAAAATTGTTTTGTAGAATTGTAGTTCTGACTTAAAATTATTTAATTATAAACCGTCAATCTAGATGATGTTAGTAAGTTGAAGTCAAATGTTTTAGACTGATTGCTATTTAGAGACATTTGAGTCTTGAGAAATTATGATCGGTTATATTGTTTAATCGACCTAAATTATTTTGAATTAGAACAGTTATTATAATTGAATATCTAATTAAGAGACTGCAACTTCATTGTCGCAATAATGGCTAACATAATTATACTGTTTCACTGGTTATGTACATTATAGGAAATTCTTAAATTTATTCGAATTTTTTGATATAAACTCTGACTGTACGTAATAATTTTTCTATAACATTGTATTTTTAGATGTTATGTATTTGATTTCATTTAATAGGTGGGAAATTCTATACTCGTCAAAGAATAATATAGAGCGATTTCGTATACTACTATAAGTAAGAAAAACCTGTATATATATTTTTTGTGTCTGACAGGTAACAATTGTTCCACCTACCTCAAAATGTTAGTTTTTCTTTAGAATTATTTCATCAAACTTTTGAGATATTTTAAATATTCTGAATAATACTTATCAAATTTATATGATGTAAGAGAAATTCGAAAATGAAAATGGGTGGGAATATTGTCGATTAAAAGAAAAAAACGCAATTACTATTTTAAATCTGGACAGGTAGAAGTAAAATTCATTTTTTAGAAATCTAAAAAATACTGATCATTATTGAAAGTTCACTGTATTATAGGCGTTCAATATATAGATTGTTTAAAAAAATTATTGTCAAGAATATCAGTAATATACTAAACGTGACACTCATGAGCATTAACTCTCGTGAAGTAGCAAATCCAATTTATGAATATTACTGAGATCTCGTACTTTGTGAAAATTGTGAGCAGAAAATAAATAAATACAACTTTTCAGTTTTCTTAATGTAATGGCTCAACAGATCGTACTTATGTGAATTAAGTCTTAGGTTACACGAAAAATGTATTACGGTAATTTCTAATCTCTAAAAATGATTGAAGTCTATAAAGTATTTCGCACAATCTTATAAGATTTTCTATAAAAGTTAATATTTTACAACAAACAAATTTTATTTGTGTAAGACGTTGCATGATACGTTATTTTTAGTAATGCGGATTTATTCTGTTTAAAATAATAATTAGATAAAGATATAAGTAGTAATGTATCGATCCAAATAACCAGCAGAGACTTTGCTCCTCTGAGGAAATCGGAAAGTGCTCCAGATGCCCAGTTAAGAAGTACAAATGAATTTCGTACTCCTTCTGAAGGTAATTTTGTTTTAAATAAGATTTCGAATTTTTATCGCTTTGCTTTCGTTCGAAATAATACTACATATTTAAATGTAATTTACTTTTGCGGTGGAAAATAAGGTTGCGTGTAATAATAAATTATTAATAATTAAATCATGCATTTATTAGAAATTCAGGACGATCATTTGTAGAAATTAAATCGAATGAGGATATTAAGGTAATTGTATTTAACACCCGAGAAAGTACAAACAATATAGTGTGTGTGTTATACATAATTTAAAAAAAAAAAAATCGGCATTTACCGATATTTTTCTTATATATAAAGAAAGAAAAATTATATATTTTAAAATTAAATATTTGCATAAAATCTATCCTAAGTGAAGTAACGTTTAAATTTACGAGTATTATTAGAATGCTGCCCAATGACAACTATTCTTCGTTTGATAAACTTAAAAACCAGACATGGACTTGTTTAAAACCGATTAAACAGTTCTATTTGTGTAGGTCTTGTAAGACATCGGAACTATACGTATGTTTTTTGTTCGGCAGCTTGAGGATCGACATGGTGCTTGAGTCGCTGAATGTATCTGTGTGACCATGGATTCTGAGTGTTTCCTTTACACTCTGTGTAAGTCATCGCTGTAAATATACCACGGTTTTCAACAGTACTTCGCAAGACCTTCGACTGGAAACGCTGGATAACTTTCATTCGCGGGTCGCTGACTGTGCCCCAGATTTCGATTCCGTAGGTCCATACCGGTTTTAGGATGACTTTATATAATAAAACCTTGTTTTCTATAGATAGTGGTGAGTATTTGTTGATCAGCAAGTTCATACTTCGCAGTTTGAAGTCTAGTTGTTTCCATTTGGCTAGATATGTTCTTTCCATACGTTCATTCAGATGTAATCACAAGATATTTCACTTTATTTGTTGGTGAGATCGTTCTTTCATTTAACTGAATGGGTTCATTTACGAATTTTTTGTTTAATGTAAATAGCAGGTAATTAGACATTGTCTCATTTATTGTAATTTTCCGAAATTTAAACCAATTCTCCAACTGTTGAAGGTGGTTCTGGAGATGTTTAGTGGCGACAATAAAGGTTTGAATCATTCGATAATATTGCTGTTTCATCTGCAAACATGGCTGTAGCAGTGTATCTGTTATAACGGAAAATCAGATGTATATATCTTACAATACCGCACCGAGTACGCTGCCCTGTGGTACACCTGAGTGTATGACGTATATTTGCGAACAAGCACCGTTTATATTAACTTGAAAATACCTGTCACAGATACGATTGTAATAGCATATAGTATTGATGCGGTAGGTTAAGTTTTAGTTTGTACAAGACATCCTTGTGTCGTACTTTGTCAAACGCTTTATCTATATCGAGAAACAACGCAATAAAAATTTTTTTACTTTCGAAATTACTGTTGATAACGTCGACTATGCGATTTATTCGCTCTACTGTACTATGTCTACTTCTGAAGCAAAATTGACACTCAGATAGTACGTTTTTGTCATGGAGAATTGGGTTTAATTTTCTTAGAATTAATTTTTCAAACAACTTTGATATAGTCGGTGAAGACTGTATGATGTAATTAATTCTTGATGTTTCCCTGGTTATGGTAACATAACTATGGAAGCAAATTTCCATTGTGTAGGATTGGAAGCAAGTTTTCATTGTGTAGGATAGTAACCAGTACGAAGAACTGCATTGAAAGTGTATGCTAAAAGGATTATTTCTTTTCTCGGCAAATTTTGAAGTATTGTTGGGGTGATTGAGTAATATCCGAGCGATTTTTTCGCATGAAGTTGTTTTCTTATACATGCATTTACTTCTGTCGACATCTGGAGTGGTGCATCCAAATAGTTGTAGATATTTTTTTATCCAAGGGTTAATGTATTGTTATCGTCATGATGAAAAATTTTAGACAGGTATTTTGCAAATGCTTCAGGTTTTTCTTGATTTGTTCTTGCTCATTGGTGATTTTCAATTTTAATTGTTGGATACTGAGATATGTGATTCAGTTTTATATTTTCGATGGTCTTCTATAAAGAGTAATCTGTATCTGCTGTTAGAGTAAGATTAGTTATATATTCCTGTAAAAGTTCATTTTCGTGTCTGAGAGTGATTTCTTTAATTTTTTTATTATTCTGAATATTTTTTATTTATTGAGATCCTATCATTTTGCCAAATTCTTCTTAATCGTCGTTTTTCAATATTTTGGGATGATTTATTGTCTTCATATGGTTTATTTGTCGGAGTAGCGATCAAGATGCACGGGACAGTTGGTCGTCAACATCCACCGAGCGGATATGGCAATAGAACAAAAATAAGATAGCTGAGGTTATCGAATAGGAGCTAAATTCTTGGATTCTTCGACAATATTTATAACAAAAATGTTTATATTTTAAAAACTGAGTAAAAATGAAAAATTCTTTTAAAATGTCAGGAATAAATTATTAACCAAGAAAATAATAAATTCGATGGTAGAAACAAAATTGATTTTAGAAATTAGTTTAGTTATTAGGTTTTTTTTTTTTAGCAATATATTAACTTGTTTCGGGTTTCTTAAAAATAATTTTAGTTACTTAATTTATTTTTAAGAATTCGATCTTTTTTTTATCATTATTGCAGCAAATTTATGTCCAACTTCGAAAATAATTGTTTATTTACGCACTCCTCTTTAATTAGAGAAATATTTCGCTTCGTAAATTAAAGTTATGAACAATTCTCAGCGAATAAATTTAATCTAATTTCGTCGAATTTTTAAACTTGTTGTTAGTTTATGATTTTTTATTATTACTAAGATTAGCAAACCAGTCTTAGGACTGAATGATGATTACTTAAGAAGTTATTGATTATTTATTATATAAGTTTTTTACTATTATTATAATAAATATCGCGATATTTAATGATTAGCGTTCGTGTTGTATTTCGCTATATAATTTTAGATTCAGATTCGTCTACCGCCACTCCTCATTTGGAGGCGGAAATTGCGGGCGTGGTAAATTGGGATAATCCTCATATACAAGCGTACGGTTCGTCAGTAACGTTATACGAATTGCATCCGATTACGAGAGTTTACGCTGGAGAACCGATAGCCGATTGTTTCGCCGTTATGGCTAGACAAAATTCGGCGATTCTAGTAGTAGCGGACGGAGTTAATTGGGGTCAAAAGGCGTGTATAGCTGCCAGAGCCGCCGTTCATGGATGCGTGGAATATTTGAATAAAGTTATATATTCTTTAGCTGTTTCGGATAATCTTACCACAACGGTTGAGTAAAATTTCTATCTTTATTTCATTTATTATAACGTTTATGCGGATTATTTTTTTTTAGTTTTTCTCTTTTTAATATCACGTCCTATCGCGAGGATGGGATTAATAATTTTCGAGTGCCCTCGTGTTGCGTTTCATTTTATATATATATATATATATAAACTATACACGTGACGTCTAGGTGCGACACTTTTAATCTCGAATGTATTTTAAAGGCGAGGCGTAATTGAACGTTATTTGGTGATCGTAATACTTATGTAAAGCATTAATAGTCGATGGAAATTGACCACTTTTATAATGAAAACCGCGGCTGTTATGAGAAATTGAATGGTTGATTTCGCATAATTTTCGTTACGGACTATCTCTTAGGCCTGTATTAATGAACACCAATCAAATCGTAGTATATAAAATTGAACATCAACTGCAACACATCATACCAACGGGATAGCAGTGGTCACAATTATAGGCATGGTGGTTAAGAAGATCAAATCCCTCCGAGTTTACACACAGTAGAATAGCTCTCCAGGTGGACTGGTGCTGATCAGAGTGCCCTTCTCGTGATAATTTTCCAGAACAACATTTGCTAGATAGGCTAAACAAGCTAGTTGAAAATTGCGAAAGAAGAGGAAAAAAAATGTATTCGTTGTTTTATGAAGACCATTAACTTGAAAATTTCTAGAGATGGTCGAAATTCGATGATTACTGTAAAATCGACCAAATGACGCGCTTCCCGGGAAAAAATCTATACGGTTTGGCTTGCGTCATTGCTTTTCTTCTAACAGTTTATTAATAACAAAATTTAAACCACGTTTGAGCTGATGTTATCATCGACGCATCGACTTGTAACCGTCGTAAATTTACATTCGACATCGTCGTTAGTTTATAAGGTTTTGATGTAGCGAAAAAAGAAAAAAAATGAAATAATGTAATGAGTGAAGCTGGTGACGTATCCTTTGCTATCTTGGCTTGGTAGTTCTTGAATAGTACTTTGCTTCGTAGCTGGATGATTGGTTGTAATTAGCTTTACCGCTGGTATGTCTTCTGAGTTTATATCTTGATTTGAACCAGTCATTTCCGCTTTCTTCCCTGTTCTGACCTATGTCGATTTCAAGTTGCGAATGTGTTCCTTATAATAAAACCTGGATCTAGTAAAACTTCATTTTCTTACAATCTCGGTGAACTATTTATTAGTCGAATATTTTATACGTTCTCCCAGATGTACTCTCAGGTTGGCCGTGTTAGAGGCATATAGCAAAAATTTTAATTTACACATATATTTCCCCGTTGATCCATTCGTTAATGGATTGCTTGAAGCTATAAATTTCTATATGTTTGCAAAAAAATCATGTACACTTGAAAACAATTGCATTGTCCGAGATAATTCCACCAGTGCTAAATATATTTTGGCGCAATTTTGATTGTGATTTCGGTTTAATCTCTGGCCACTTGCTTTTTGCATGTACGAGTACAGAAAATATAGATCGTGTACGTTTGATATGCACTCTGTCAAAATTATTGTTTCTTTTCAATAAAAGTTTATGATTCTATTTACGAGATTTAACATGTTTTTCAATTTCTGACTTAATGTCGTTCCAATAGATCTTCTCATCTGTTGAACTTTTTAACGGTGTTAAAATTTATTTTTTTGTTTGACATAGAAATTATTTGTATGCCGAATAATGCTGTGTCATTTTTTTTCTTTCGAAATTTCTACTTAAAATGACGAGACGAGTAATCTACTATGTATTGAAAATTTCCCAAAAATGATGTATATCTAAGAAGACGTCTTGATGATGCAGTCGATTAATTTTTAATCGGGTTTGATAATATGATACAGACGTTTATTATCAATAATTAGTGTAAATTTATCACGTATAAGTATTTTTATTGTCTAGTAAATACTTAGAAATTACCGTTTTGTGTATTAGTTAATTCTTTTGATATAAATGTAACTAGCTTTTCCTCATAATTTGTAACGTGTGACAGGACATCTTCAATACATACAGAACTTGCATCTGCTGACAATTATCATTAGGTTAGGATCAAAAAGTTGTAACACTTGTTCGCTTACTATTACTTGTTTATGTAAAGAAACGTTGCTTCGCCAGTTCTTTTTTAATAGCGAAGTGTATATACTTGATACATATCGAATAAATTTGCTGCAGTGAGTTATTAGACTAAGGAATTTTTGAAGATCGTTACCATTTTTAGGTCGTGATACATCAGCTATTATTTTAACTTTTTCTTTTGACTTTAACATTTGGTTTCTTTTTATGTATGTGATAACATAAATATTCGAATTCTCTATGGAAAAAATTTATACTTCTCTTCATTTATATGTAAATCAAATTTCCGAAGGCCAAGATACACAAGAAAATTTGATGTACATTTTTATAAGTATTTTCAGATGTCACAATATCATCGAAATATTAAATTATTCCATCTAATTTCGATTGAATATGTCAATTGGAGTTGTTTTTATTCTATATTCATGACGACTTACTTGATAAGTACCTTTATGAGTTGTTACAGTCTGAATTCTTACTGATTCTTCATCTATTTCAATGTGGTGATAAGTTTTGTAAAAATCGAGTTGACAAAAATATGATGCATTTTCAATCTTATCAACTACATCTTTAATATGTGTAATTATATAGTGTATAGCCAGCAGACAGTTGTTTACTTCAACTTTATAATTAATATAAAATCGTAATATATTAATTTTTGTAAAGGTTTTTTTTGGCTTTTTTGTTTCTTTTGTTTTTGTAAAGGGTATTTTACGTGTTTTATGGAATGTCGGCGTGACATTTTTTGTTAAATGTACACTTAATGGCAGGTTTTTTTTTTTTTGTAAAAAAAGTTTTAATAATTTATTTTGATGTTGATCAATATTTTGTGAAATTTCAAATATATGTTAAATATCGGCATAGTATCGAAATTATCTTACTCCCTTAAGGTCTATATGTAGTTTACGAATCCAAGTTCGTCTTAAAAATGGTTGACAATTATCGCTAACAATGTGCACTTCATCTTAAATTTGTCGATTTTCACATTAATTTCAACTCTTGCTACATCATATAGTTTGAATTTTCCCTATTATAATGTAATCTTGGAAGTAATGTCTTGCGCCAGTATCTACTTTGAAAATTTGTTAATAGCCATTTATTTTTATTTCTGTCAAAAATTTATCAAAAATGTTGTTATTCGCCGTATTTATATTAACAAGATTAGTTTCATATTTACGTTCCCTTTCCTCTTTTTTTTTTTTTGTTAAAGGATAAGCTCAACATGATGGTTTTTTTATTATTATTTTGTTTGCAAAATTTACTGAATAATTTATTTTGATTTTTACGACAATTTTTTGTCGTTTGATTGTTGCGTTCATGATGAAACATGATCGATTACTAATTCTTTATAATTTGATCGCGATTGCGAACAATTTGTAAGGTGTATATTTTTATTAATAACATTTATATCGTTTTCTGTAGTTACATAATGTAGATATTTCTAATATAAAAGCAGTATCAATGTTTTTGTGGTTTTTTTTTTAATTCAATTTTTCCCTGTTGTAGAAGATGTTTCCATACATTTTCATTTGATAAACATCGTATAAACTGCAGTAATAAAAATGTATCAACAATTAGTTTCTCACTTGAACGAACAGATTTATGTACGATTACTTGATTGAGCGCGAAGTTCTGCTTCATATCTATTATTCTTAAGGATTTTATTTTCTTATTAATAATCGATGTAGTCTATTAATGGATTTGATTTAGACGATAAATATGCTCTTCATAATTTAATAATTTCTTCATACACGTTTATTGCGTAACTTTTTTTAATTATTATTTTTAGCTGCTAAACACAAAATTACTTAATAACTTTGGTCCTAATGAACTGATGAGAATTTTTTATTGTATACATACATTTTGTTGCATGGAATTAAATCGAAGTAATTTTCTAACCTTTTAACGTAGATATTGAAGGATTATACGTTTCGAAGTTAGATTGATTTATTTTCTGGTCTATTCGACACTGTTGTCCTTAAAAAATTTGTAATTAATTCCGCTGGTTGGCATTTTTTCTTTTTGTAATACTGATGGAAGACCATATCGGATACGTTCAGCCTTGTATAATTGGCAGTGTAGCAGAAGGTGTTCTATTGTTAATTTAACATTACTGCTGGAACAAATCGGTGGTGATTCTCTTCTGATCAAGTGACCATGAGTGAGAGTCGTATATCCTAGTAATATACGGCGAATGACTATTTCTTCATGTGTTAACATTTTCTAATGATTGTAAAATAGATCCTTTTGACTTCCATAAACTACAGCACCTTAGTCCATTTTTGGGCGAATTACTGTCTTGTATATTGTAATAAGTGATCTCGTGCTCGCTCCATATTGCGTATGAGCTAATTTTTGCAATAAGTTTTTTTTAGCATATGTATGTGAGGCTTCCATGTCAACTTCTGATTAGGCCCAGATACTTCACTGTAGTAGGAGATAGAATTATTTTGTTATTTAAGTAAAGAACTATATGATGGGGACAAGAGCGTTTTCGACAGAAATGTATAGCTGTGGATTTTAAGATATCATTTATGGCAATATTAAATAGGATTGGACTAAGGATAACACCTTGCGGAACACCATTCTGTAATGTTCGCGAAGTGGATAAAGTGTTACCAAGACGAACTTGGAATGTTCGGTCTTTGAGGAAACTGCTAGTGACCATTGACAGTCTACCTCAAAAATTCTAATTGTATAGTGAAGTCAGAATCTTGTGTCTCCAGGTCGTATCGAAAGCCTTGGATATATCTAAAAAGAGCGCTAATAAGTGATGATTATTATTAACTATCAAATTTTATATTTCATTGTGTAGGTAAACAGCTTGATCAATTGTTGAGCAACCTGGACGAAATGCGTATTATTTACTGCTTATTAGTTGTTGATGTTCTAACACCCACATTAGGCGACCGCCTATAAGTTTTTCAAATACTTTGCCTAGCACTGATCTCAGAGAAATAGGTCGATAGGAATCTATAGTTGAAGAATTTTTTCCAGCCTTAAGAATGGGCAAATATTAGTGCTTTTTTCCATGAATCTGGAAACAAAAATTTATCAAGGCCAAAAAAAATAAAGAATACGGAAAAATCACCTGATACGTATTGTGCTATTTGATGTATTCTATACATGTAACGTAGAAACAAGTATTTATCGTTAATTGAGCTAACTGAATATTTGCGAATACAAAAAAAAATAATAAAAATATTGGTTTCTAATTAAATATTCTACGTGGTATGTGAAGAATGTGAAAACGAGATAAACGTGTGTGTACATATGTGTTAGTATTTTCCTATTTTACATATAATAGGAATCTTTACAAAATTGATAATGATCGGTTTTTTTCTTAATCCACACGTGCAGGATATCTTTTTGTCGTTATTGAGATCATTCCATTGTGCTCACAATTTAATTATTCAAGAAGAAGGCATGTTTACAACATTGACAGCCGCTGTAGTTCTTCCGCTAAGGTCTTTGAACCGTTACATTGTCTGCTGTTGTAATGTCGGCGATAGTTTAGCGTACGTGTATAGCCCACGATACGGTGTACGTGAAATTACTCAAGGTAAGAAGCTGTACATGTATATAATATATATATATATATACTTGTGTGTGTGTGTTTATAAATACATATATATTTGTGGGCATGTACATACATAAAGCTTGCACGTTTAAAAGTAAGAGTTTAGTCGACAATGTAAAGTCTGAAAACGAAATTCAGTTTCTTTTTCCGTTTAAATTATTATGGATACGAAATTTTTCTTTTCGAAGCAGATTTATATTATCTTTATTATTACTATCAAAATCATAATTATTATTCGAGTGAATTTTTTTTTTTTTTGTTAATATTATTTTTAATTATATTTTTATATATTACAAAAGAGTTTATAGGCAATTAAGTTTTAAGTGGATTTTAGAATGATGATGAGCAGTGGGGAAGCGTGGTTCATTATAATTTGTTTTCAGTAGACCTTTCCCTTTTATATATATATATATATATATATATATACACGTTTACAGAATTAACGCAAATATTATATTAAATCGAAAACAATTTATATTCGTATTTGCCTATTATAATGGGGTAACACGTCCTGGTCTAACAAAATTGTCAATATTATATGTCGATTAAATTAAAGAAATTATACACAAAAATTGTCTACGAAATAACTTAAAATAGTAATAACAAAATGCATTTTTAGCATTTATTTGTATCGTAATTCTATTCGATGATTTTTCTCTAAAAATAAATCTATGATTGAATCATAAAATGCAGATTTTTCTTATAAACTCTGTTGTATACATCAAAATGATTTTAAATTATGATATATTACACGGTTACACTCATAATTACATTATGAAATTCAACCTTTTAAAAAAAAATATATTGATTAACGGACATATAAAATACCCTGATTATTGAAAAAAAGGAAATGAAAGAACAATTAATAAACGCAAAAAATAATAACACTATACGAAAAAAACCGCTCGCCTATTACTTTACTGGGCTGGTCGACCTGTTTAGTTCATGAGTAGTCCGTAAGCGCTGTATTTGTTTACGATATACTAACAGGAAACAGTTCAAACCCGTTGATTCACAGTTACCAACCTTTCATAATGAAGCGTAACAGCGCTATCTTCCGTAATCTGTAATAAACCATTTACTCGATAATTATTGAAAATTTAACATTGTTTCGATTTAAATTTTGTCCAGTTTTTAATGTAATTATTACAGTTGTTAATCAAAAAAATTCGTGGGTTTAAATTTTAACTAAACTAGTTTTTTAGTATACATAATAGTTTTATTTTTTTATGTTAATATAAATAGAAAAATACACTCTATATTTGTAACAAACATTTTTTTTTTAAATTTATTTATTTGATATTCGTGTTTATATAAAAGGGCGAGGAATAATTGTAGTTTTTATTTAATTTTTTTTTTTAATTTAGGATATTATTAGCATATTTTTTGTAAATGTGATTAAGTTAATACCTTTAATGTGTTATTTACTATTTTCTTTCTTTATAATACTTTGTTTTATCATTTTTATTTATCAATTTTGATATTATTACTATTATTGTAATTATTTACTTCATTACTGTTATTACTACTTATATTTATATTTTGTTCTGTAATATTCATATTAGTAATGTTGTTTTTTATTTTATTTGAATTCTCTTAAAAAGTACTTTGTTTTTCTTTTATATTAATTTTTAGGTTACTATTTATTTTCCTTAACGGTCCGTTTTCGGCACCAGAGGTTGACGAAGAAGTGGCCTCTTGATGTTTTTTGTAAGTATCATGTTTCCCGTTGTGAATAGATTTCCTCTTTACTATATCCTCTTTTCCCTTTGGTGTGCCTAACTCTGTATCCTGTTGTTGACAGTAGAGGCTCCTTATATTCGGGAATATAGTTTGAAGCATCTTCTTTATCGTTTATTTCGGGAAAATCAATATAATAATTTTCCGATCCCAGTTATCTATTTATCTTTGTTATTGAATTCGCAAATGAAGTATTATTGCTTTGTGTACCTAAAATTAGCGTTGCTTCTTGGTAGAAGAGATTTTTATAAGCATTATTGTTTTAATTTTTTCTTCTTTGATTCTTTGTGGGCATTCTTTATCCGATGAAGGGGGATTTCCCTTACAATTTAAATATTTTATCTCTTTATTAGGACATTGTTTATATACTCGTGATTATCTGCGGCACATAAATTACATTTCATATAATTAGATTTACATTGGCTGTATGATTAAATTTATATCTTGAATCAATTATTCATCCTTAAAATCGGCATCAACACCTCTTAATTACTGTGTACTTCTCGTTAAAAATGAAATGGGAATAAATACATTATATCCCAGTGTTTTAATTTCATAATTATCAACTAACTTATTGGCTATTTCAACGTTTTTACAGTATATAATCACCTTTGCTTTACCTATTCTATTAATTTTTATTATGCTGTCCAGAAATTTAAGATTTTAAAATATTTTTGTGATTTTAAGGTTACCTATCGGGGTGAAATTATTTTTTTGTATAATTACTTTGAATTCATTGTAAAGATGTTCATTATTTAGTATTTTAATTTTTCACGGTGTGCATTATCCGTAAATCCTATATTATTATTATTATTATTGTTCTTAATATTATTGAGTTCATCGTTAGTACCGTTTTCGTTATCAGATAACATCGATTCTGTACTATTTAAACTGGTTATTTTCATTCTACTGCAATCATCACTCTTATCATTAACTAATCATATTGTCTGTGTTCTTATTATATTTGTTAGTGGAAGTACCATTACTCTTACTTTGTATTGTACTCATTTTAATAATAGTTCCATCTTCTACTGAATTGTTATTGTCGTCCGGCGGATCAGTTAATTTTAACTCATATTTAAAAACTATTATGTATGTTTATGGTACTATATCAAGGTACCGATCTGTGTAGTGTAAAAACATGTGTGTCTATGTGTGTATGTTTATATTATTTATCGAGGAAATTAATTCGCGTATCTCATTCGAACAAACGATAAACGAATTGTGTCCCTGACAAACAAAATTAAAACGTTATCGATCCATGAATGCGAAAAAGACAACCATATGTTATCCATCCACAAAACGGAAAAAAGGCAAATATATATATATATCTAGTAAGAAGATCGTAGCTAGCTGACTTTCGGAAATGGTTTAGATGATCAAAACAAGAGTTAAGCCAACAATAGTTGAGATGATCGCCAAACCTCGAACGGAGAAGGCGTAGAGAAGATGAATATATATATATATATATATAATCGAAACAGTCTGCTAGTTTCACTGGTTATTAGCATCATCAGAACCGAATGAAAAACGATAAGAATTAATAAGTAATAAACTCAACATTTAATATAAACAACATAATCGGTCTAGATTCCGGAATTTGTTTGAATTACCTTCAGGAAGGAATTTAAATTATTTCTAAAATTTTGAAAATGTGTAAGATTACTTTGACCCTGCCTGTCACTTTCAAAGTACATACTTGTTACTAAGTAATTGAAAATTTCCTTTATGAAAATTACGAATTTTGACATTTTCGGCACCGATCCCCAAATAAAACTTTGTAAATCTCAAATTTTTCCGTCATATATGATACCTCTAAATGTGGCTTAAACATTTTAATCCTTTCGCACTGATCGTTCGAAGGTTATAAGTTTACAATGTTGCTTTTTACAGCATATGTTAGTAAATATAATAAAATTTTATTTTTCGGGTACAGTTTCGATTTAATTTTGTAACCTGTAAAAGAATTACTTTTAAGTAAAAAAAAAAATCCGATCGAAAAATTCCGAATTTAATTTCCAAAATAACATTAAGGTGGCGCGTACCCAATTCTGATATTTGTCAAAGCAGTCATTTTTTGTGATTATAGTTGCGGAAAATTATGATAACAAAATCTACACGATTGACATAGTTACAATTGGTTTTTAATGGTAGTATGCGATTCGTATATAAATATATTTTGTGAATTAGTACTATTTTTTATTTTAGCATTTATCGTTTATTTAAAATCTATCATTGTGTCTTATTTTACTTTACCGAATTTTAATGTACGTATTTTACGGTTTTTCGATCGATTCAATACTCAGTATTATCTGTTCGCGTATTGTTTACTTCGATAAATATAATTAAACCGAACTATTTCTTCATAGGATCTCACGATGTTCATACTATGAGAGATATGAGAGATGCTCTCGGAGCTTTAGGACCGGTCGATGGTCATAATCCCGAATTATCCAATTTAACATTATCCATGACGGAAGTAGAACCTGGAGACATTGTATTTGTTACGTCCGACGGCGTGTCGGATAATTTAGACCCGGTAATCGGAAAATTTGCAGGCAAGTACTCGATAGTCCGCACTTAATTTTTTTAATTTTCAAATTATATCTTTTTGAACGAATATTTTGTTTATTACAATAATATATACTATATATATATATATATTTAAAAAAAAAAAACAACGCAAAAGTGACATTACAATGCGATCTGTTCACGAACATTTAACAGTACTGTGGTATTTTGCTTGTAATAAAATCATCTTCCCAGCATAAGTTAAGTTAGCGAGTGGTACTTTCTAATTATCGTATTTAGGAGATTTTCTGTGTCTTACTGTATTAAAAAAAAAAATACAAATAAAATTTCACTTTTACCTGTTTGTGGCGTTCATTTGTTTTTCCGTTATGCCGTGATCAAATATTAATGCAGCTGTCTGTATGTAAACTTTTTAATGAAATACTATAATAATAATAATGATAATTTTGAATCGAATTTTCGCGTCGGTAGGATTGCCGAGTGTCGAAGCTCATCAGCGGCATAAGTTAACTTTATTACGTATGGAAGATTTACTACGTAACGGTGTTTCCGGTAAAGGATCGGCCGTTAAAAATGCTCGTGAATTAGTTACGATTTTATTAGATTTCGTGACGAGACTTACAGCGGCTAAACGTCATATTTTGGAAGATATTGATTTGTACATTCGTAAAGATGGCAAACGATTGACTAAAGTCGAACAACGAGTAAGACGTAAAGAAATCTGTGGTAAATTATCTTTAGTACCGGGTAAGTTAGATCACGCGACGGTCGCCGCCTATTTGGTAAGTAAATTCCAAGAATGAGCGATTAGATAAATCCAGCATCGTAACATAAGAAATCACCAATACGCCGACACAGATTGTAATTATTATTATTATTTCCTTGTTATCATTATTACGTGTATTCGAAAACGGTCGATGAGAAATTTGACGTAAAGGAACGAAATTTGAAATTAGAAAAGCGTAAGTTAATATTTCATATTGACCAACGTGTGTTGTAAGTCGTTAATGTTTCTAGAGAAGAATAATTGACATTTTTATGTTTTATATATATATATATATGTGCGTGTGTGTGTGTGCATATATGATAGTCGTTTAAAATAATTTTCTTAGTTTGTCTCGATTATTGTGGATTTTTTATATGTAAATAATATAATAAAATTCCCCTTGAAAATTACAATGGACAAAATGAATAATGAAGATAATCTTTACTAGCTTTATTATAGATATTACATCATCAAAATTTCATTTTATATATATATATATAATCTGTATGCATAAAAACGCTTTGTACGATCGTTAAGGGTTGTTCGTGAAAATCGAATTATCGATTATAGTAGATAATTAAATTTTGACGATATTTCGATAATATTACGGTAATTATCTAGCAGTCTACAAAATTTGATTAACTGTTGACAAATTTACACGCGATTCTGTTATTATTATTATATATATATATATATATGTCTATATCAATCTACTGCTAGGTAGAGCTCGGATGCAATTGATTTCTGGCCGTTTAACAACATCATCCCGCCACCTAGCCATAGGCCAACATCGCGGTGGCCACCATTGTAGTATCCGTTTAGTTCATTTTTAATCCTCTAGTCTTGCCAAATGTCCGATCCATTCCCGTTTTATCCTGGCGATCCGCTCCACTGCGTCTATCAGTTTCGTCTGTTTCCTAATGCATGTAACCGTTTTGCCATCCTTGAGTCTGATTTCAAGGATAATTATCTAGTGAGCCGTCTGGGTCTTCCTAATTCTTACTGTCTCTTTAGTAAGGCTGTAGGTTTCAGCTCCATATGTCAAGACTGACATCACACGTTGATTTACAGCTTTCTTTTAAAGTTATTCGGTATTTCCCTATTTTTAAAAACGTTTGATAATTTCTCAAATGCCAGCGATATTCTTCTCCTAGTTTCCAACTACATTGTATTATTATTGTCTATAGTAATTTTCTGTCCCACTTCCATTCGCACGACATGTCCACCATTACATGCGTCTTTTTGCAATTAATTGCTCAATAGACTGAATTCCAGCTGCATCACACACTCTTGCGTTTGAAATGAAATCTTACCAACTTATTTTCAATATTTTTCTTAACATTTTTTTATGACAGTGTTCTAGTTTTCTGATTTGCGTCTTCATGATTGGCCAGGACTCGCTATCGTTCGAAGTAGAATGGCTTTATAAACTTCTATTTTCGTACTGATCGACAGATTTTTGTTATTAAAAACCTGATGAAACAATTTTCCGTACTCTACATTTGTATTTCTTATCCTATAGGCGATTTCGTCATCTAATGTAGCATCTTTACTGATGTTGCTACCGAGATATTTGAAAATGATCTGTATTCGTTAACTTTTTCCCATCCAGGTAGAAGTCGGATCTTTCGATCGCCGTATGTAAAATTTCTGTTTTTTTACAGTTTACCACTAATCCAAATACCTGATAAGTTTTTTGTAGGCATGTGAGTGAGTTTTGCAGATCTTTCCGTTCGCACACTAAAGTGCAATCGTCGGTATATTGTAAACTTGTAATCTCAAAAGATTTAGTTGCACGTTTGAATTTATACTTGGTAATATTGTATAAGCCTCCATCAAAATAGAAATTTACATGTACGCCTGCGTTTTGTGCATTTTGTTTGAAGGCATAGTAGACCATGCTCATGTAAAAGTTGAAAAGAATTGGTGCAAGTACGCAACCTTGCCTAACTCCTGTTGTAACATTAAACGGATCCGTGATTCCAACATCGCAGATAACAGCTGCTTCCATTCCATCATGTAATTGTATTAGATTTGAAATTTTTGGGGGGCACCCTACATTCTTCAAGCATATCCATAGTGCTTCCCTGTTTACGGAGTCGAATGCTTTTTTAACATCGATAAAGGCGATGTACAGGTTTGTGTTCTGCTCCCTCGCTTTTTCCATTAGTCGCATAGAAAAGATCATGTCCGTTGTGCACCTTTGCTGTCGAAAATCTGCCTGTTCCTCAGGGAGAAAACCACTGAGGAACGGCTTCAGACGTCTTTGTAGCACCTTTTTGAAGATTTTTCGAGCGGAGCATGGTGGGAGGTCAAGTTTTTCATTGATACAGTTTTTAGGAAGATTTTTAAGCATATTGTCGCTTATTCTGGATTCATTGTTTAACAATTGCGAATAATATTGTTTCCATCTCGACTGTACACTATCAATTTACCTGAAGGATCTTTTATTGCGGTTTTACGTTGAAAACTAGGTCCGTATGCAGCTTGAACTGCGCTGAAGAAACCTCGTGTATCATTTTTATCAGACAATAATTGAATTTCATTTCTTTTGTTCATCCACCACTGATTTTTCACGTTTCTTATTTCTTTTTGTACTTGTGCTTTTATCATTTTATAGGTGCGACTTTTTCCCCTATTCGTTCTAAAAGCTTTCCCTTTTCTTTTGTAAATGAAGGTTTATTTCTTCTCTCATGTTAGAAAACCAGTCTTCTTGTTTTCTTTTCTTGCGACTCCTAGTACTTCTTCACACGTTGTAATTATCTTGCCTTTTATTAATTCCCAATATTCTGTGCCCGAAATCCTATCAATTTTGTCGATTTCTTTGATGTTTTTAGAAATTTCAGTTTTGAATTTCCTACCAGTATTTCCATTATTTAAATTGATCAGATTGTACCGGATCATTATATAATTAACAATTTTAATATTTAGTACGTAAGAGTAGTTACTAAATCTGAACCGTGAGCGTAGTAATATGTGATCAGTGTCACCGTCCGCACCTCTTATCGAACGTATTATTAAACATCCGATCGATGTATTTACTTTGTTATAATATAATCTATATTATGCAGCTTCTTGGAGCGAGGATGCACCCATGTACCTTTGTGGATATCCTTTAATTTAAAATTTGTGTTCGTTATAAATAAATTATTTCTTGCGCCGAACTGTAAATGATTACTACCATTTTCATTTGTTTTACCGATTCCATGCGGGCCAATTATATCTTTCCTTAATGCAATATCACACCCGATTCTTGCATTGAAATCGCCCAAAATAATGAGACGTTCATGATGACGAACTCTATCTGTTAATTTTTGTAGGTCTTCGTAAAAGGATTCTTCCATTTCACTTGTACTATCCAGAATTGGTGCATATGCACTGATTATCGTTAACATTGGCGAATGAGGTAATTGAATTTTCATTATCATTAGCCGTTCATTCACTCCAACTGGTTCTGTAATATATCGGATTAATTTATTTGCTACGCAAGTCCAACCCCCGTGTAAACGCTTTTGACCTGATAGTACCCCCGTCCAATATAAAGTACAACCAGCCATGCTTTCAGATAGTTTTCCCTCGTCCGCCATTCTTGTTTCACTTAATGCAGCAATATCGATATTATATTTCTGTAACTCTTTTAGTATAATTGCGGACCTCCTTATAGGACGGTCAGTAGAATCAAGCAAGGTTCTTATATGCCATGTGGCAAATGACCAATTTTTTTTCCATATCGAACAATTCGCAAAATTGTTCCCTCCCAGAGAGTTCCGTGCCTTATATGTACTGGGAACTCGAACCATCCTGCGTTACACAGGAGGTCGTCCGCTGTCTGACAGATCAGTTAAGATTTGCCCCGCGGATCCAGCATTTATCTTCATTTGCGACATTTTCATGATTAATATTGGCTTGCAGAGCAATAAAAAAACATAAAGAAGAGCAAGATCAAAGAAATAAGCAGCGAAGCAGTACAAATTAATAACGCAGGAGCTGTGTGCAAAAAGAGCTCCCATGCTGCCAATACAATATAAGTGGGCGATCCAGTGGTGAGGCGAGCCAAGACGACTGGACGCACAATTAGGGAGGAGTAACGAAGGAAAGGAAAAGGAAGTGGAAAAAAATGAAAAGAAAGTATTTAGGAGAGGAAATTGCCACTTTGTTCGGGGTGACACCCTAGCCTTTGAATAAAAATCCTGACCGCAAAGCAGCGGGTTGTTACTGAGGGGATAGCGGTGTAAGGCTTTGACAGCGGCAAAATCTCGCTGAGGGAGAGAGTCGTAGGATTTATACAGATTTTTAGTAGACAATTCCTCAAGCTGTCATTCTGCATCCTCATATCTCCTTGTCCTATCACTACTGGAATCGTAAATCGTATACAAGAAACTTTCCGCCATATATATATAATATATATATATATATATGATTGTGCATTGATTTTAGAAATATTATTTCTGTTAGCTGCTTTTCCTGTTAGACTTTATATAATGTTATAAAATGTGACCCTGAAATCACTAATTAAATAATTTTAAACATAATAATTTTTCTTGTGAAAAAATGAGAGAAGAATATAATGAACAAATTCCGATGTACATATATAACTTTTTTCTTGCTAATCTAAATGTATGTTCATCCCGTGCTTCTAGCCGTAATTGCTGTACACAGGGTAGCATCTTCTTCTGTGGTTGTAATTCCCTAAAGGAATGTGGTGACCATTACACTAAAAATTTCTTTCGGCCACTCTGTCCGATTTGCAGCCACTCGTCTGCAGTCTGTAATTGGTTTCTTTTAAACGTTCCGGATGGTATCTGTCCATCTGATGTTTATCCCCTCTGCATTCTTCCATCAATTATTTCTCGCAACATCGAATTAAGGAAATATCACTAGATATCCTACGCTTAACGTCCAGTTTATTCAAAATGGAGACGTTCGTTCTCTTTGCTGTCCAGGGTATTCGTAGCATACGTCGCCACACCCACAATTCGAAGTTATTGATTCGTTGTTTGTATTTTGCTTTCACCGTTCCAAGTGTCTGACGCGTATGTAAATACTGGAAAAATCAAATAACGTACTAACTACGTTTGTGACTGATGTGTCGCGCCATATTCTGTTTAATCTGCTAATGGCGTTCCGTGCCCGCTGGCTATAAATCTTATAGTTATTATTATTAAATTTGGGAATCCACAAGAAGATGTTAAGGTGTTTCGTTTAGAATGTATAAAAAATCGTATTAAACATTGTTATCACTAAATTTTCCCGAAAGAAAAAAATAATGTATTGCAGTTGACAAAGATGAATCTGGTGGATATAATTGAAAACAATGGCATTTGCGATGTATGCGGATGATGCTGCTATTTTAACATCACAGCTGGTGTACTAAACAGGTTACAACATACACTAAATTTTGTCGAGAAGCGATGTAACAAGCGGCGTATAAAAATAAACAAAGATAAAACTGTTCGCATGATCTTTACAGATCGATTTGTATCCTATCCCTCAATAACCCTTGGTGATGAAACTCTTGTTCAAAGCGAGGTAGTCAAAATATTTGGGGAGCATGCATCCGAATAAGAGACTCATACGGAGGGAACACTTAAAAAGTTAACGAAACAAGCTTCAGTTAAAACTGAAAGAATTATATTGGTTAACTAGTACTAAAGTTAGTTCCCCATAATAAATTTCTTTAAAGTCTGTATGGATGTATGGTATTCAGCTTTGGAGGTGTGTGAACCCTAGCAACATGGATATAATAAAAAATATTTCAGAATCGAGCTCTAAGACAAATAACATTAATAAATTTGGAATGTCTCAATACACCGTTACTGTTAACGAGGAGATTGAGGAAAGTGCTCGACGCTATTTAATAAGGTTGGAAAAACAGAAAAATCGTTTGGCCATAAATTTTCTTGGTAATTCAAAGAAGTTACATTGTATTACACCAACTGATCTTTTAATTGTAGGAGAAAATAAAGGGCAGAGATACTGAATTTTTTCCCTTTACACGTCATCTTAGATGGATCGATTTTTTCACTCAGTTTATTTTAGAAAATAACTGGAGCGGGTTAAAATATTTTTTTCATAATAGCTATATAGCAATTTTACATATTTCATGCATATAGCCTGATTAGCAGTCTGCTATTAGAACTTTTGTCTTATACTAGATCAAGCTGATTGATTCTATGAAGCCTCGGATTTCTTGTGAGTTGTCCAGCAACCCAATGGCCATGTTATTTGGGTGCATTTGTAATCGGTGAGTGTACTTCTTTGCATCATCAGATATTACTTACTGAACTGACTTTACTCCGAGGTGTTCATGAAGCATGAGGTTAGTTATATACCATGAGGCATTTACAACTATCCAGAGGATTTTATTCTGCATTCATTGAATGGTTGCCATAATGCTTTTTTGGAACAACTCTATAATGGGCAACTGTAGCCCCAAATCGGCTTTAAGATCTGATTATAAAGCAAAAGTTTGTTCTCAGCTGATACCTCCGATTTCCTGTTAAATAGTCAATTCATTTGTCTAAGTTTTAAGTTTAATTCAGTTCGTTTTGCTGATATGTGTTTTTTCCACGTTAAAAGTTGATTAAGTTATATACGAGATACTTAACATCTGTTTTCTGTGTTATCGGAGCATTATTTAAAATTATGTTATCCGTTGGATCAATTCTTGTGTTAGTGGAGATTATTCGTTCTGATTTATTTTCATTGGTTCTGATTTTCCACATGCTAAGCCATGATGAAATTTTGTTAATTGCTGCTTGGATGGTATTCTGTGCCTTAATGGGATATATATCTTAACACAAGATCGCAATGTCATTGGCAAATCTACATTAGTAGGCGTTGGAATATCTGATGTATAAAGAACACTACCCTATGGGACACCTGCCTTTATTGGATATATGACTGAAGCATCTGATTTAATTGATATGGAAAATTACATTTAATTTTATGTAATAGGCCATTGTGTTACACTCCGTCAAAAGCCTGGTGTATGTCCAGGGGCACAGTATCACAATACTTTTTTCCTTTGAGCATAACAGAGGAATGATCTGACAGCAGAAATTCATCCGTCTTAACATCAATAAATGCTGATGAAAGACCTTTTACCATATAAAAATCCAGTAGGTCTGGTGTTTTATTAGTGTCAGTTGGCCAGTATGTAGGTGTTCCAGATGAGCAAATAGTGCTGTATGTATCATCAATAGCCGACTTTAATTCTATGCCTCTAGATACAGTTAGTCTAGAGTAAATATTTTTGCATTGTAGTCACAATCTACAATATATCTACAGTCTAATGTTTTCAGAAAGTCTGTTAAGTGTTTCCGTATAAAGTCATATTTTGTGTATAATACTGATTTGTATATGACTAAATGATTTTTAATGTGTTATGTAAATATTTCTAGAATCAAAATATTTAATGTCAACCAAACATGCTGCTTATTGCGGAAATATAGATTAAAGTATACAATATAGAGGACAACACTTTGATCTTATCCAACAGGCCGAGTGGCCAGATATGCAGTAAACAAATCTAATATAATATGTTACTCGCTACCAAACAGATTTTATTTACTGATGGCGCCAAATCCCTATCCCATTCTTAATAATCCTACAGAATGCACGTTCTCTGTTATCAATTTATGCTGTCCCATACGACTGCATGCTTCTTGCTCTACATATGATACAAAATTATACAGTATGCTTTTCTGTCTTCAACATGTACTCCTAAATCCTGGTGACGCCAAAACACTAATTGTAATGGACTCACTCGCAAGTGTATCAGCCATCAAGGACACAAAATCGAAAAATCCTCTTATTAATCACATACAATCCCTTCTTTACCAATGATCACAAGATACAGATCCAGTATCCTTCCTATTGGTTTCAGGTCATAAAGGAATTGTGAGAAATGAGATGGTGGATAGGACAGTCCATTCTAAAACATGTTCCCCTTCAACCTATAAAGCCCCCTCATCATCACTACTAAACACAGCCCTCAAATACTTCACCACAACTGGCAACAGAAGTGGAACTCATACCACCATAACTTCCTTGTTGCTATCAAACCCAATATACACTTCTGAAAATCACCTGTCAATTTATCTCATTCCAACTATATAGCACTCACCACCTTGGTCACGTATCACTCCCTCATAACCATGTACTCCAATTTACCAAAACCTTATGGCTTTTTGTCCCTTTTGTTTACCCCATACCCCTCTATTATTTGTCATATTTTACTATACTGCCCTACACTCCACCCATACCAACCCCATATTAATCCACATACTCTATCTGGTTTCCTCAATTATACAATTCCTTTCTTCTTCTAACCTCATTTACTACATGTAACTGTTAAATCACCAGTGCCGAAATAGCCTCAGTAGTTAAACACGGCACTATAAACTAAGAATGAAATAAATAAATAAAATTGTATCTGCAGAACTTTATGCTTTAAAACTTGCAGTCGATGTTACATTAAAGTTAATCAAAGACTCTCATTTGCACAGTTTCTGTTTCTTCACTCTCCTGTGTCTCACAAAATCTCATTCCCCTCTATAATTCGTACTTTTTTTTTATTAAATTAACACTAATCCGACTTAAAATAAACGAATGTTTGATAAAATTTAATGTTTTCTTTCACGTAATTAACGAAAAGCAAACAAAGAAAATAGTTACATTTATATTTTGTTTTTCGATTAAATTTTGTTTTTCGACATTTGCTTATTCGCGCGTTAGTTAATCATTTATCATATTTGTTTTCGTTATTTCGCATCATTTTAATTTTTCCGTTTTTTTTTTTAAATTAATTTTTCTCGTTTTTGTTTATATTAGTTTGTTTTTTACGCTTTAATGAAGCTATCCTCGTACATGTATAATAGTTGTAACATAACGCTTGTTAATTTAAGCGTTTTATCAGTATTCGTTTGTTATTGCTTTCCATTTTCTACTAATTAAAACTAAGAGAAATATTTTATAAGGCACGTTAATATATATATATATATATATATATATATTAATTGAAATCTTGTAAGTTTAATAGTTATATAAAAATACCTCGTCGTATCGTATAATTTGAAAAAATAATAATTTTCGTACAAATTTTAAAATGAAATATTCGTAATTATTAAAGCAAAATTAAAAATATATATAATATATATTCGAGGAATAAAACGGTAGTTAATTTTCTTAAAGATTTAAATATTTATAATTATTAAATCGAAATTTAAATAGTGTGTGTGTATATATATAAGAAATAAATTTCTTTTTTTGTCTGCTAGACGGTTTAAGGTTACAATCGGTCAAAATTTATTTTCTTCATTTATCACGCATTCCATAAATAATCGGTATTATAATTTTTTTAAATTGTTTTTCTTCTACTTAAGTTTTGTACGTTTGACTACTTCGTACTTATATATATAATGGCAAAGTATTTTATTTATATATATGATATTAAAGAACACGTAATCAACAAAATTACGTTTATTAGAGTATATTTTATATACGATAGATGTGTTATTTAATATTAACGAGACCTTAATGAAATTTAATACATTCAAATTTTCAATTTTTAAGAAACAGAAACATAAAACATTTATTAATTTTTTGAAAAATAATCTGATAATTTTTTTGCATTGTATTTTTTAACTTCGAATTTTCAACGAATTGTTCGATATCATCTCGTGGGAACAATAAACGTAGACGGTTTTAAGAATTAATGACGAATCAAGTCGATTTTGAAAAGCGAAATCTTTTCGTGTTAAACGATTTTTGTTTCGTTAAGAGAAAAAAAAATGTACCATGGCATGACAGTTTGTATAGACCATTTTATTATTTCGTGTTAACCGAAATTTTGTTTTAAGCATTTCCTCGTTAAACATATTTCACTGTATAGCGTTTTCATGTATAATACGCAAAAAACTGTTCGAAAATGCCTGAGTAGTAAAATCTAGTTTAACGCGTGATTTATTTTTGTTTTATTTATACGTACATTATAATATAAACTATACATAAACGTATTCTGCGATTGAATACACAATGTTTCGCTTTTAAAATTTTGAATTTATATAGGCGAATTTTATTTAATTTTAATAAGTACGTTTGAAAATGATTTATTAAAACCTTAATTTTTTCATTTGGTCGATTACTATAAATTATAAATAATTAACGATAATTTTTAACATCGTTACACTGACGTTTGTAAGATAAAATGTAATTTCAGTATATACGCGTACGTCTTATACGTAATATTTATATAATCGCGAAAATTTCTGAAAACATTTTCGGCGGTTTATTAATAGATACCAATTTTGGCAAAATTAATCTTCATTTGCTCGGATTGCCTTTTTTGTGGGGGGGTTCCCCTTTTTTAAATATAATTCCGTATTTTTAATTATGAGAGATGATTTACGATATCGATATAATAGTGCCTTATGTAAATAAAAAATATATATATACTGTACTTATTTTTAAAACTATTCTCACTGTTAATCTATTTATAATTTTTATAATGCGCATATGTACTAAAAAGATAAGTACTGTGAAGAAACACGCACAAACAGATGGACGTTGAAAATGAAAGAAATACACATTAGATAGGAGAGGAAGTGAAAAGAATATTTAAATACATAGTGACTCAGAGAAGACGGACGGTTTTGTTGTTTTTTGAATTTACTCGACCAATATTTTTGAATACAATCATGTGTGGAACACAATATCGTTCAGATAACCGCTATTTACAATACATTCATTCAGTCTTTATTCGATGACTTTTTCCAGCATAAGTTGCTCAATTTTTGAATTTCTTTAGAAATCCGAGTTTCAGGTCTTCCAAATCTTGTGGACGTGTTTTGTAAACGTGGCTCTTTAAGGTATCCCCACAAAAGAAATCATGTAACTTTGAATTATTTTTGAAACTCTCTTTGCACCATTGTGATCAATTCACATCGAAAATAGCGACGAGTGCTCCTTCTCATTATAGACATGCCATAATAACTGGACAAAAATAAATCTCTCGTGTATACACTAAACGTGGAGCACGCGGTTTGCATTGTATCAGTGTTACCAACTGTGCTATTCAAAAAATAAAACCACCCGTTTTCTCTGGGTCACCCTATAAGTATTAAAAAAAAAATGATTTTTGGAAATTTGATTTAATTAGACATATGTTAGTGCGCTTTTTTGTTTTTAATTTCAATTAGGAGGTATCGGCCCTTTATTTGTTGATTCCTTACTTCTCCAAGTCTGACACAGTACCAGGTTATGCATAATTATGTGGTCACGATCAGTTTAATAGATTCTAATGATGACTGTAGTAGTTTAAAATATATGATAATATCATAGATACCAATTAATGATGAATATAGATAATAATAACGATCAAACAGATGTAAACTGAACAATATAACATTTTGCTCATGTTATTATTGTAAAAAGTTACACCCCGTGTTACCTAACCAATTTATCTAATCGTATAATAAACATTGTATTGTACAAACCAACATTCCATAGATCACATAAACTGTAACAGGAGATCGTCCTCTGAAACTACACCCAAGCCACAAAGTTTGTTAAATTTGAATGCGTCAGTGTAAATTTTTGTACATTTTTATATTTGTTAATAGTTTGTTCGATGTGATTATTTATTTGAACAGCGGAAATCGAATGTATTGTGGAAGGTGTTAGTTGAATGGAGACAACGTACCGAGGAGAATACTGTGTATGTGATTTTTATAAATAAAATGGAAAATTTCTGAAATAGGAAAATTATCTGGAAGTTGAGTGTTTAAAGATATTTATAAAATTTTTCAACAATGTATTTTCTTTTTAAAAACCGCATAATACATAAAAGTAAGTGCATTCACGTGTTATGTAATATCATAAACATTGTTAAAAAAAAAAATAAAAAAACAATCAATGTGTGTACAATACATAAAAAAATAGCTTTAACTTATAAGAATGATTCTGTTTAAAGTGCATTACCAGTGCGGAATTAATAATATCGAGTAAAGTATAAGAAGTAAGTAGTAAAATAGTATAAATGTTTGATCCTCCTATGCTTCCTTAAAGTCAATCAATCAATATATTCCAGAAAAATAAAGCTACAAAAGTAAACATTTAGATATTAAATTGGATATAAATTCAAATTAGAGTTGTATAACAAAAGAGATATTTATTTAGTACAATCTGGAGACGAGATAATTTTGTAATATTTGACAACGTAAAGTAGGCGAATGAGTATTATAAATTAATAACTTATTCTGTACTACAGATAGAGTTGAAGTAAGATTAAAGGTAGAGAAGACAAGTATAATGTTCTTATATTTAGATGACATCTGCTGCATAATAGTATATAATTACCGAAAAAAATTTTATAGAAAACAAACTTTTTGCGATCTATTTATAATTTAGATTCGACGTTAAGTTTTTGTTTTATGATTCAGAAGTTTGGACAGTACGTAAAAAGATGCAACCAGTTGAAGGTGTTTGAAACCTTATGTTAGAGGAGAATGGAAAGAAAATCATGAACAGAGAAAACTAATAGCAAAAAAATTGTTTAGATTAATCTGTCAAAATAAAAGCTTATTAGGAAAATTAAACAAAAGGAGATACAAATGGATAGGCTTTTTCGAACACAATGAGCATTTAACATAAATAATTGAATATTCTGTAGAAGAGAAATGATCAAGAATGTCAAAAATGAAATATATCCATGTACAACACAATATAATAACATGAAAAAATGGCGCTATTCTGATAATTGTAATTTTTGGTTTTTAGTGGATATGCTTTAACATAATAAGAATATTCATCGATAAATGTTACACAATATTTATATTCAATATCCTTTTTGATTTCGCAAAGTCCAAATTAATATTATCTAATGGTTGTTTTGCATACTTCTGTTTAGTATTTTAAAAGCAAGGTTTAGAAAATTTTGATTTAATGCATACTTGGTAGTTGTTCACTTTATCAGAAAATTCTTTAATTTTTTTCCGTTTAAATATTTTAAAACGTGATTATCAACATGGTGAAATCTATTATTCCATATTAGTGAATTTACCATATTTTTGGATGATAATTTTAGCAAATACATTCCACAGTTATCGTTTAATGTAAAACTTCTACGAAATATTATACATTTTGTGTTATTTTTAAAAAGAACATTATATCCATTTTTATTTATCTGAATCACAGAAATTACATTAAATTTGAAACGTTACCATATATTTATGAGACGTAGTGTATTACGAATATAAACAGAACCTATACCGTTAGCCATTAACTATTTAAAATAATAATTTGTAAAATTGTGTTCCGTTTTGTTTTTTGGTTTTTTTTTTTTTTTTTTTTATAAATATTACATATTACATAGAGCTACATTATTAGTTACGAAAATATTTAAAATTGTTGACGTACCTTTTGTGCTTTCAATCCTTAATCTTGTTTTTACATAATCCATTGCAGTTTCGTTTTCTAATACCGTAATTATGGTTTTTAGATTTTCTCTGGATTTTAACGCAGAGAATAAGTTCACGAAAATAAATTCTTTATCGAGTTTCAGTTCAAGATTCGATGCTTCTTTTAATATTTCATCGTGCTCTTTGATAAATTGTTCTAGTTTCGGTTGATCCGTTGTTTCTTTTAAGGTTTTTTGCCATCCCTTGACTTGTAAAAAGAAAAAATTCGAATTTTCTATACTGAATAGTTTCCATTTAACATTAACTTCGGGATAGCTATTAATTGTTGATCCATGTTCAACTGTTTTTATTTTTAGACCCGTATTCTAAAAGTAAACCAAACGTGAAATAACGATAATTGATCTACACATTAACCGGCATATAATTAACAGAACCGAGCTCTGCTACCATGTTATTTTATTATTTAAGAAGAAGAAAATGATATATCACGAAGTAATTTCATTATACATTTTACATTTAGAAATAAAATAAAAGCATGTGTAACAACAACGAAGTCAAACTCACACATTATATATATATATATAAGTAGTTTAGTAATCAGCTATTGAAAATTAATGATGCCACAGAACATAAATAAGCAGAGAGTTAGCTTAAAATAACATAAAATATTACATTTAAAAAAAATTAACAATAAAAAAGGAGTTAAAAATCACTGAAAAATATTCTTTATAAAAAATCACAAAGCTTTTCGACTGTTAAGTCGTTATCAAGTGAATATAAACAACATAAAAATTATAAAAATATACACAAACTTATAAAAGTATGAAGTGTAAAAAATTACTTGGATACGAAATTTACAAAAATTATCAGTGATGAAATAGTATTTTTAAACAATCTGATAGTGAATGTGGTAAACAACACAATCAGCAATATAACATTTATGTATAAAATCAACACACAAAAGCAAATAAAAAAAAATTTAACAATATAAAATTTATACGTAAACAACATATACTACTGTTATCTATTGGTATAATGGCCAATAAATATATTAACATTATTGTAATATTAAAAATGTGTATTATGTATTATGTATATCATTTTTTTAAATAATTATTATTAAATTAGTTCTGTATTATATAATACAACAAAATACAATAATGGCAACGGGGAATAAAAATTAACATTGTGCTGTACAATTAAACTGTTTTAATACGATTAATTTGATTAAAGAATTTTGAATTTAATTTTTCATTGAATAACGGAAAATTTTAATCGTTTTGTGTAAGCTGAGCTTACAAAATCGATTACATCAGAGAAAACAATTGGACTATTAAGAAAACAGTTTGCTCGTTATAGGTTTCCACAATGTATAAAAACAGATAACGCTTCAAACTTAACATCAGAAGCAATATGTAATTTTTTTAATGATGCCGGAATTCGTCATATCACTATACCGCCACTGTGGCCAAGAGCAAATGGTGAAGTAGAGAAACAAAATCGATCAATACTGAAGAGATTAAAAATTGCAGAAATAGAAAAGAAAAATATTTAAGTGTAGTTACAAAATTATTTATTACAGTAATATGCCAATGGGGATATCGTCTGCAAAATTAATGTTTGGCAGAAATATTCGTGATTAAGTTCCTACAACTTAGAAGAGCTTTATGCACGAATGTGTAGAAAAAGTTGATAAAGATTCATTGACAAAAGAAAAAGGAAAACAATACATGGATAGACGATTGAATGCAGTAAGAAAGTATATTAATATATGGGATAAAGTGCTGGTTCCAGCCACTCAAATCAACAAATTGTCACCAACATTCAATCCAGCTACATATGAAGTTATTGATAAAGAAGGAACAGAAGTACTTTTAAAAAATGATACAAAACAAGTTCGACGAAGCATATCAGCTATAAAAAAAAGTAGTCAATGAAAAGAATCCTCTGATAAAATCGCAAGAAAGTGAAGAAATGAACCTATGATAACATCGCAAGATAATGTAGAGGAATCAAAAGTTCCAAATCTGGTAACAAGAAGGGGCCGTGTAGTTAAAGCACCCGATCGGCTTAATTTATAACTTTAGCTTAATTGTTTTATTCTGTTTATGGTATGGGATTTTAGATTCAATAAAACAAGGGGAGAATGTTATGTATTGGTATAATACCATATCGTAGGGCAAAAAGCCAATAAATATATTAACATTAAATTGTAATATTAAAAATGTATATTATGTATTATGTATCTCAATTTTTTAAATAAAGTTATTATTAAATTAGTTCTGTATTATATAATACAACAAAATACAATAATTACATTATTTGCAGGGGCGTAGCATCAATGGAAACGATGGTAGCATAGCTTCCTCTAAATAAATTATGAGTATGGAATTGTTCTTTAGTATCTATGAAAAGAGCATTAATCACAGAAGCAAATAAAGTAACTTGTTGAATAATTTTTTAAATACCAAAATTAAAAAGCATTAGAAAAAACACCTGCTAGATAAAAATCATCCACAAGTGAGTGATCGGAATAACTACAAGTCTAATATTTCACTTTACTGCTTGCTAGAGTTGTCTCCGAATGGTCTGCGTATATTAGTGATAACTAAAAAAGGCTGTGCGTGCAATTGGAAGCACTAGGCTCTGCCGCGTTTGAGATCACATACACAATCATATTTACGGGAATTGTTATCCATGCGAAATTGTGTGTGTAGGACGTGTACGTCGATCTGGAAGCGATAGAGCAAAGCGTTTTTCTGGTCATATACACTGGTCAACAACGTGATTTTTATACTCGTCCGTCAGAATGTTCAAGTATGTCGCGTATATTCATGTGGCATTGTTGTAGTTGCAACAAGTTTTAGTTTGATCGCTTTTTTACATCATGCCGTTTACTAATAGTGGAAATGGAAGCGCTGGTCAGCCGCGTGTCTTGGTCTGTGACACCATAAACTACACCGACTCGTTCGTCTTCATTTACGGCAACTACCAATGCACCAGTCTGTTCAAATGCAATCTCCTCCGAAATTGGAGCTGTATGCAATTACGTTATTGAAAAATCTTTACTGGTTAGTTTTAGTGCATAAAATTTTCAAGAAAAAGTTAATATTATTCAAAATGATAGACCAACGTATGGTTTAGAAAAGTTGATTACAAAATCAAGAGAACATAAAATATTTAATCGCCATTTTCAAACAAGTTTATACACAACAATCCCATAGTTATGCGGTTGTAAGAAAATAAAAAACTACTTTGTTCGGCTTGCCTTTTATTTGACCAAGAAAGAAATGTATGGAATGCAAGTGGCTTTGATGATCTGAATAATCTGCATAAAGCACAGAAACGACGTAAACTGTCTGGTAAACACATTATTTCTTTAAAACAGCTTAAACAATTTGGAAAAACTCGTATTGAAAACTCTTTAAATGAACAGTTCTGTTTATCAGTTCAAATGTATAATGACAATGTAAAAATGAATAGAAAAATTCTTAGTTGTATGATAAAAGTTGCATGCTATTTAGAAAAACAATAACTTGCTTTTAGAGGGTATAATGAATATGAAAATTCAATAAACAGGGGGGAAATTATATCGAATTATTAAAAGAATTGAATGAATTTGGTAGTGACTTAGGAAAAATTCAACAGTTTTTTCTGGATTATCACCTGATATTCAAAATGACATCATTACATCCGAGGCGATGATAAATGAAATAAAAATTGAATTATCAAATTCATTTTTTGTATCAGTTATAATAGATGACACAATAAATGTTACTACAAAATCTCAATTATCAACTGTACTTCGATACATAACAAAAACTAGTGGTGTCGAAAAAAGTTTTTTATATTTTAAGAATATAAGTAATGACCGAAGTGCTCAGTATTAAACTGAAAAACTTTCTGAAACTTTTAAAGACATTAAATGTAAAAAAAAAAATTAATTACTCAAACTTATCACGGCGCAGCAGTGATGGCTGATGAGCATAATAGTTTTAAATAGTATCCTCAAGCCATTTTCGTTCACTGTTATGTTCGTAAAATGAATTTAGTTCATTCTCAGTCTGTTAGCTACATAAAACCGTGTAAAATCTTTTTTATTTCTCTTTGCGGTTTTGCTACTTTTTTTTTTCAAAATTCACAAAGAGAACTGCAGTGTTAGACATTAAATTAAAAAAAAAAATGGTTTCCCACTTTATCGTCAACACGTTACAATTACAACACTGGATAAGTGAAACAGTAAATGAATATAAAAAGGAATTAAAAGATATATTTACACGATTTATTGCAAATGCGGATATGTGGGATTCAGAAACGATTTGCACAGCGCGTGGGTTGTCATATTTAGAAGGCTGTTTTTAACATTTTTTTGCCGATATTTTCTTACATATTTCCACAAACTCATTTGCTGTTTCAAGAACTTGAAAAAAATATATATTTGACATTAGTTTTTGTTTTAAAAAAATCAAATCATTTCGCGATTATCTTTTAGAATTCCACGAAAACTTTAATAATATTTGGGAACAGTTAATTAATAATTGTTTTAATGAAGAAAAAACGTATCATTAGCTAAGATTTTCAAAACAAGAATAAGACTTGATTCGATTTCTGGGGAAGTCAGAAAGCTGTTATATAAAAGAATATTTTTAGAAATTATCGTTGTTATGCAAACTAATATATCTAATAGATTTAATGATATAAGAAAACTGAAATTCTTAAATCCCTTAAATACAAAAGATTTTTTAAATTTTCAAAATCTCTTTCCGGAAAACTTTTTAAATTTAAGACAGAATATGGGAACTTTTTCGATTTTGCAAGTTTGAAAAGTGAATTTTCTGTTATATATAAAGATTCAGACATGCATAAAGGCACTGTGTTGGATCTGCTTCAATATTTGACCGCTTCAGATTTAACAGATAATTGCAGCAACCACTTCATCTGCAGAAAGATCGTTCTCAGCAATTGAAATGAATAAAAACATACTTAAGAAATACACAAGGTCAGGAGTGGTTATCTTCGTTAGCTTTTCTTAGGATTACTATCGAACATTAGGAAACGACCATCCTTTTATGACGATGTAATAGATATTTTTTTTAAAGAATAGAAGAATCGAATTAATTTACAAAAAATGAGGTACTTTGTTAATTTTAATGTATATGGTATTTCATAATTTTTATTTTTGTTATGTATTTCACCGAATTTTACATATATCTGTTTTTATACACATAAAAAAATGTTTCATTATGGCGCTTGCTCTATTTCGAAATTCACGCTACGCCACTGGTTATTTTGTATCATAATCTGATAGTGAATGTTAAGCTAAATGGTCTTTTTATATATGAAAAATTCATGATTTTAATTAATTTTTTATGTCTTTCTTCTAATCAGAAACAAGTGAAAATAATACAGAAAAGATTTAATCAGTGATAATCTCACATTTCCTAACTGAAACAGATGGACGAGATTGCTTCAGTGACTAGGGTCATTATTAACGATATAATTTGCAATGGTCGAAAGTGATAAATTTTACTGGGTACACAGAATTTTAAAATATATTTACATAACTCACTTATAAAAAATAATAGTAAACTTAGGTTTGTTACTTTTAGAAACTATAATTTAACATAAGAGATACCTAGCATGTTTTGAACTTCCATAACACCTTTTTGTATCATAATGATCATTTACACGGAATTTAAAAAAAAAACATGATTATTAAAAGTACTTACTGATTATTGTATAAGCAGATCTGAACAAAACTTATATCTGTGTACATTACACCAAGTCAGAATGCGTCACTTGTGACATTTCATAGATACTTACAATCAACATTTTTAAACTAAACTAAACCAACCATTTTTTTTTTTTTAAGTTGAAATAACAACGGTAAAAACGGTTAGTTTAGTTTAGTTTGAAAATAGTAATTGCAAGTATCAAACAAATATCACCAGTTACAAATTCTCGCGCGATTTTATCCGAAAAAATAATAACAACTACAAAAGTCTCATTTTACAATAAAATATTTACATATTACGAATGTAGGGTTAGGTAATATTAGATATAGTATGCAACACAATTTATCATAATCTATTACATGAAATGCCTTTAAATCTCTACGCAATGCAGGCAACAAAATTATATATATATATATAAATAAAATATATGTCAAACTCACCTTATGATCTCTATCATCTAGTCATAACCATATTGTCATATATCAAACGTCTACTAACAAAATTTTACTAGCCTTTATGCTTTTATATAAACAATAACTTAAATTGTTTTTGAAAATACTATTAATAGTGTTTTACTGTTTTACAAGAGTTAAAAAATACATCATTAATATTCCTTATTATATATGATCAAACATTTACTTTATGCTAGCTTTGAGAATCGGCGATGAAATAATAAATTCAACCCAAAAAGTAAAAACACATTGAACTTGATATATAGTCAAATATTTGTCAGTGTTCCCTATTAGTACATAAAATTGTGTCATATTTTCTATTTGACATAATATCTAAATTTTAAACATATTTCTAAAATACAATGAAAAATATTTAGTCGAGCATAAAACAGTATCGTGTAATAATAAACACTGTTTGCGTCAAAATTGAAAATGTGTGACTCAAAGAAGTAAAAACATTTGGTACTGTTTAGCACAGTTAGCACAGTAGAATATTTAAAATACATTTGATCATTAGTTTCCGATTAGATTAATTCAATCAGAGTTTGATATATTCTTTTATAGGACTTATCCTGATGATAATTAATTAAAAAAAACTTAGGCTCTTGTTCCTTAAAGCATTGTTAATAAATGATCCATTCCGTAAGACTCGATGCCGTTTCGCGCCAACCGTGTCATTCATAGAAAAGCGTGCGGTTTAATACAGTTCAGGTTAAGGATATTCTTTTAATGATGTGGAATGTAGGGATTTTTAAATATAAACAACATGAAAGTAGTTAAAATCGTTAAACTTGTATATATAAAAATACCACAAAATTTGACATTCGCTATGATTATTTTGTAAAGAAGTGTTTTTTTACTTCGCTATTTTTTGTAATATTGTGTATTTAAATTGTTTTCTGTTTCATTTTTCGTTTTTTCCTTTTATATTTTCTATAAATTGTATATTTTTATGTATATATTTCTTATGTTCACTCGATAAATTGATTAATAGCCGAAAAGTTTTGCGTTTCTTTTTATATGTAAATATTTAACTTCTGTTTACAAAATATCACCGTATTTGATATTTATAATGATCAAAGTACTCCCTAGATTTTAGTATCATCGAATTATTAACGAAGATATTTTAAACTATGAAATTGTTCGATTTTCCCACAAAATGTAGGTATTTTTTCATGATAACGCGACATATATTATAATTCTTACAGAAGTGTAGATTGTAAAGCGACGTTAATAATTTGAATATTTTCACTTTATTTTTTAACAGAAACATGCGTAGTCATTTTTTCTGGAAACGGTTATTTAATTAAAATGCAAAAATTTAAGGATGTTCATGTAAAATCTGTAGAGTTGTAAAAATTTAATTTTCAAAACGTAGATTTAAAAATTTTCAAAAAGAGATTGGAAACACAGTTCATTATGTTTATAATATATATTCGCAAATATTGTTCTGAGCGAGACGTTTTTAAAATGAGTAAAAAAATAAAATAACGGACGTATATAAAATTAATTTAATTAAAATGTTTTCAATTTTTCATCACAAAAATATTAATAAACTTTAAACGTAAGAGCAACAATCTAGTAGAGAAACAAGTGCGTGTACAAATCTAGACGAATGAAAGGATAATCATTTGAGGATTAATATTAATTCACATTACAAATGATTGAAACATCGACGGGGTGATTTCGAGTGTGATTATCTTGCAGTTATTATAATTAACAATCAAATGCAATTTTAAAGGCACATTTATATTATTATAAATGTTAACAATTTTAACTATACGGCTATTGCTTTCGGTCCTTTAATTCGAATTATTGTGAGATGTAGAAAAATTAAACGAAATTATATCTAATAATGTTCAGAAGTTACAAATATTGCTAACGCGTAAATCTTGAGAGAAACTTTGTGCATAAGATTGTATCTCATTTTTAATGTAGTAAAATAAAGAAAAAACTTAATTTTTTTAAAAATCATATCAACCCTTAAAAATAAATATTGCCCAATTTTATATTTACAAAACTTATCGAACATAAAAAAAAGAACTTAAGATACAAACAATTTTATGTCTATATTCATTATATATTAAACTACCATTTTCTATAGTATAAGATAAACATTATATTTCAATTTCGTTTGTTGGCAGGATGAATATAAATACAATAGTTAAATATAGATAAAAAATAGTTTATTTATATATGAAAAATTATTCAATAACGTAAACAATTTTATATATAATTTAAAAACATGTTACAATTCGCTAGTTAAATAATAAACTAACGCGCTACATAGCATATATTTTAGCAAGCGGTGTACCGCGAAATAATAATATTAAAAGCGAGCAGGAAATATATTCCGGGGATGATAAAGTGCAAATATGAACTTTTGCAATTATATATTGTTTTCTAGCAAAAAAAAAAATTATGTTAATAACATCTTAATTTTAGATTTTATAATATAATTCTGAACACGCATTATATTAAATTCAATCGTGATTATCAAACATCTTAAAACACGAATAAGGCGTAATTTTTTGCTCATTATATAAAAAATATTGTTTTAATGTTTATTTTTTTTAAATTAAGCAAATTTTTCATAATTTAAGCACTTATTTCACCACTTCAGTGTATTATCTAGTATATATGTTTCTACAACTGAAATTAAAAATAACCTCCGATTTGTTTGCCAAAAATAACTAAATCTTAAAACCATCTCGTAATATTAATAAATAATTTAAGTTTCTTTTTTGTACGTAGCTTATTTATTTCGAACTAAGTAAATCTACGTCATACAGACAACATGGAATTATCAAAAACAATATAAAAAATTTTATTGCGATAAATTTAATTATTCGGGACGATACTTTTGGGTACACCGCCTATTTAAATAAGCGTGAAATAAAAACAATATAAAACGACCTTTTACCGTAAAGTGCCAAATAATAAATAAACACACACACACACATATATATACACATACTTGAACACAAAAAATACCTACGTTATTAATTAAAAAAATAAAATTCGTACAAAACAAATTATAAAATGAAATAACATAATTTGAAAGAAAATAAATATATATTATACATACAGTGTGTAAACTGATAGAGAATATATTTCCAAAATATAATTTTACACTATTGACTTAGCCATAAACTTTACATTGGATGTTATCTTTAACCAAAAGTACTAATTTAATATATATCTCGAATTTCCAGAAAAAAATCTGAGTAAACTTCATTCTTACAAATTTGCACAATAAATAAATTTCCCGTTGAAAATATCGTAAAATCGTTTAAAAATTTGTCAGAAAGAAGGAAAAAATTCAAATTCCTTACCATGATCAAAATTTGTATTTAATTTGAAGACCAGAAGATCGTACATTTTCAATTACATGTAATAAAATTAACCTAAATAACAATAAATTTTATTAATAAGAACTAAAAAAAAACAACAAAAAAACGAACAACCAAAATTACTGTAATATTCGCTAAGCAGCTTCGTTTATCTTCTACTTCAGAAAATAGTTGGATACTTTTAAACATTAAATAACTTTTTGGTTGTATTTGTACATTTACACCGAAAAACTGCATTAACAGGGATCAGCTATGAAATAATTTTTAAATAGAATGATGCGAAATAAATACCGAAGAACTAACCTTAAGTTTTAAAAAATATAGTAACGTTATTATAAAAGAAATTAATATAAATTAACGTTATTAGTTTAAATTCCATTTTAAAAAGCAAATAAATAAATGAACGAAAATTAAAAGCATAAATGTGTATTTAAAGAAAAGTCAACAGACAGTCGCAGTGGAAATAAAATAAAATAAAAAGACCAACTCTACAAACACAGATAGAGTTAGTTCGAAATATGAAACAATTAGATAATAGTTATAATAAATAAAAAAAATAAATGTACATTTTGCGACCTAATAAAATACACGAATGAATTACAAACGTCAATTGTAACAAATTCGCGCAGGGAAAGAAATAATTACATGTCAAACAAACTGGAAAAACAACAATAATTATGTAAAAGGTAAATAATATAAAATTATGACGTCATTAGCTACTATTTAAAAACATATCGATATATATATATATTACGAACAGAGAAAAGTAAGATTTTTTCATATATAAGCGAACGCATAATTTTTAAAACCGTTTTCAATAGTATTTTTTGCAAAAATCAATTACGTGGTCTATGCGTTGTGCTGAAATTCGTTATAACAAAAATACTTTAAAACAACTAATCGCCGCTATTTGAAAAACTCAATTATCGAATATTTCAAATGTTCCATAAGTATCGTTTATCTAGATTTTAAAATTAATCGTAGCAGCTGGAAAAAAATTACGAATTTGTTCCAGTTTAAATACGAGTTACCGACATAAACTGAACAATCATTGAAATAAGATAATTTCATTTTTTTACATTATTTATCATTAATTAAAAATCTTTTCTTAATTTACGTTAAGAAAATGTACGTGCCATTTAAATATCCGTTACAAAACCCGAATAATTGCGATGAAAGTGTGTATCATTTTTCGAAATCGATAGAAATATATAAATTATGGTAAGGAATTCCGTTAGATTTTTAAATATCGATTTACCGAAGACAAGAAATATTCTCTTTAAAATATATTTAAAAAAATATAATCGAAATGTCATTTCATCAATTTCGATCGTACGATTCGTTTAAATTATTGGAAAATTTACTTACTATTATAAGCACGTCTTCATTTAATAAATTTATGTCGCTAGTACATTGTCGATATTGTGTGTTTTTCGTTATATCACTTTATACAACGGCGAACTATATATAACCATGAAAACGTTTTGTCCTGATTTTTCGTAATGCGAGATAGATCATTTTTAATACAAGCGTTTATTCGCGTTAAGATAAATTATTAACAACAAACAGAAGTAAAATTGTCTAGAAAATAATGTTATTTATACGAAATTTAAAGATGCGCACACATATGGTTTTATCGAATTCACATTACCAACTATAAAAATCTTTCAAAATGTAGACAATTAGAAAAAACAAGTTTCAGTCGTATTAAACGATTTAGTGCGAAATATTCACAAATTTCTTGTACGAATATTTTACATTTCGCATCGTACGGTTCGCGAGGTTATCAATCTTTTGTTTTTAAACCTGCTTTACCGTACATTAAATTCAAATAATTCAAAAGAACCATTATAGACAGGATAATTTGTCGAAATTTAAGTTTTCGCACTCGTAGGAACTTATCTTTTTCCTTTTCAACGAATTATTCGAATGGTAATGTAAAAACTAATAGTTTAGAAGAAACGTCGATGATATTAAATTTTGTGATATATATATACATACAGAATTATGCACTCATTACATACACAGAATTACGTACTCATTATAAACACAAAATTACTCACTCATGATATACACAGAATTACGAACTCATTATAAAACGCGTAATTATATGATTATATGTTCATTACATATATGATCTTACTTAAACTAATACATGCTACGTATAGACGAATTCAAAGTATGCAATATCTCAATACACGATTAAATTGAACATAAATGTGAGTGTATACAGTTAATAAACAAGACTTTGCACAGAAATATTCATTCCTCACATTATGCTAAATCAACTATATTATATATATATATATATATAAATAGCGGCTCGTGGTAAAAAACTCTAGATGTTCTCCACAACATACACGAACAAAAAATTCTTTTGTTTCACACATCATGAAATAACATTAATAATATCAAAGTGAACGAAGTGAAACACAAATACAAGAACTTATTAAAATCGTAATCAGACAACTAAAAATTATGAAGTTAGATTATTAATCCCAAGATAAAAAATCGTAATATTAAAAATTTATTTTCGCACGAATAAGTACAAAATTTATACAATTAGAAAAGTATAAAAATTGTTAAAATACTAATACTAAACAATTCGATTAAACTACGTATAATAGCTAAGTATTCTTATTTACTCACAATTTACAGGAAACAATCCTCTGAAAATGAAATCATTTATTTCCTTATAAATAATAACGCTTCGATAAGGAAAAAATAGTAATAATATAAACAACATAAACTGGAGAGAGGCAATGAAACATTTCGCACGCGGAAGTGTACACATTAAAGAGAGAAACACCTATAGAAATTCGAAGAAAAAAAATTAATGTCGGAAAGAGATGAAATACAAATCCTGAACACGTTGGTAGTATGCGCACGAAATCGCACCCAGCCATTATGAACAACAGGAAAACCTATTGTGCCGCGTCAAATGTGTGTACTTCAAGGAAAACGATTGAAATGCAACCAATAGTCGCTAACACAGTCCTATGTTGCACTCTACACCCATAGTAGCATTAAGCCCAAACTCACCATACAACGTTATATTTGGCTTTTGCATTGAGTGTGCAACCACCAAACGTTTCAATTAGGCATTTCAAAGCACATGTTTTAAACATTTTAAGATTTTTCACTTTTTATAATATATTCTACGAAAAATATAAATAAATTCACTTATTTTGTTTAATCTCCGTAAAATAATTAGTGCTTTTAACTATTTTATTGCATCATCAATTTTTATATTGTTCTGGATATTTCTAGTGGTTGCGCAACCTTTATGTACGAGCCACCACTGATAATGCCCACCTACCAATGGGCAATTCTATCGTATATTATCCGCGTTACATATGCATACTTCGATTCCGTCGACACGTAGTGTAAAATAGTAAATTAAGAACGAGTAATACATATAAAAATTAACATTATCCATTTTACTTTGTTTTTTTTTTCTCCTCTTACAAAATGATTGAACATCGGAAATATTTTTACCGATTTTGGTACAACAACAACCCCGTGGATAGATAAATAGTTCAATTTTTGCATTATTATTATTTTGTACTAAAAGCGTATAATCGAAGATTTTCCCACTTGTCGTGTAGTCCTCATTCCGAACGTAAAACAAAAATACGATACTTACTACGTGTCCGATTCACGAGAAAAATATGTTGATATGCGAATATAGTTATGTATATACGTCAATACTGCTCGTTTTAAAAATACACGCTAATCGGCAGCTCTATTAGTTGCTCACGTATTAGTAGATTTATTACTGGTACTCGAACGAGCCGCAACTGCTGCGGCAGCGGCTGCTGCTGCAGCAGCTGCCGCTGCAGCTCCGGGTGCGCTATTTTTCACCCCGTAATCGTATGGTTGAAGATGAATATTTGGATGATTAGAGGAGCCAGCACCCGGTATGTATTTTACGTGACACGGATTATTCGGACCGGTGCCCGTTGTCCATCTTTCGGGTGTTTGAATTACGGTATTAGTGCTGGTAGCCGCGTTCGCCGTATTACCAGCGCTGCCGCTACTATTATGAGGCGGTTGTTGTTGTTGCTGTTGCTGTTGTTGTTGTTGCTGTTGGATTTGTTGTTGATGCAATAATCGTTTTTCGTGTCGTTCGGCGTTAATGTGCGATTTTAAATGAGTATCCCGATTCTGTTTAGTGCAAAACTGCTTCGAACATACGTGACAACAGAACGGTTTAATTTCGGCGTGTATCCTAGCGTGAGTATCTAAATTTTGTTTAGTGCTGAATTTTTTCTCGCAATTATCGCACACAAACGGTTTCTCCTGCGTATGCGTACGACCGTGTACGATTAGATTTTGTTTCGTGCTGAATTTACTATCGCAAGTTTCGCATTGAAACGGTTTTTCATTAGTATGGGTCCTAATATGGAGTACTAAATTTTGTTTGGTCGTAAATTTTTTACAGCAATCTTCGCAACCGAACGGTTTTTCGTTCGTATGTATTCGACAATGAATGAATAAATTTTGTTTAGTGCTAAATCGTTTCTCGCAAAATTGACAACAATGACGTTTCTTACTAGCTTGTATAGCTGCGTAAGCCGCCATACTGTCGCGTCGTCTTTCGTCTATTTCTTCGTTCGTATCCGGAGTACTGGTGTGTTTATCGTTCTGATTTACGTCGCGATCGTTACACAAATTCGCCTGATGATGGGCCATATTAAAAATGGACGAGAAATTATTCATGTACGGTAAACCACCGTTGAAAGAATTATATTTGGCGTATTCGTAGTATTGAGTCTGAAATTCCGAATTACTATTTTCGTACTCTTTGAAGCATATCGGTACCAGATGATGATAATTTTGAGTCTGCAATTAAAAAAATAATAAATAAACTCGACACCGTATAATAATTTAGAACGAATAGATTTACATTCGATTCATTATATATTTTTCTAATTTCTAGTCGTTTTTTAAAATTATAATCGTAATCTTCTCAATCGAAACATGTGTAATAAAATTTGTATTTATGGAACCTTGAACGGTTTAAGCACATTGTTTATATTTTATCGAGGTTTTAACGCGACAAATATAAATAACGGCGAAATAAAACGACTCGCAACGTGTTTGGTTATTACACTTTTATGTAAACACTAAAAATTATGTTCCTGCTCAAAACTATCAATAATTTTGTTCGCGCAATCGCTCCATCATAATATATGTTCGCGTACTAACCGTATATTTAGTTATTAATATGTACGCAAATAACTTTTTCATATTAAACACGCTTCAAAAATCGCTCGTTCTTTGGCGTTTTATTGTAAAAAGTTATTATTAGTGTTGAACACTCATTTCTTAAATTAGAAATTTTTTACGTTTATTTTTTATACAAATTCAAAATGAAAAGTATAATATTAACCGATTAATATTTTTTACAAAAAACCTGTTATCATCGTCGAGATTTAAATAAAAAATTAGAGTAAAATGCATATATAACAATTTTTTACTTTCCAATCGGATATTTTTTTAAAATCACAATATATTAATAAAAACAAGGAAATTATAGACTATAAATCATAAATACGACATAAATTTATTAATTTAATGAGTACTCTATAAACTCTTTATTAAAATTAATTTACAACATAAAATGGTTAACTTTCCGATTTGGCATTACAAACTTACTTATAAAAATAATTTGCATTTAATTTCAAACTTTACCATTATTTTGTTTACCGTATAATACTAAGTTAATTTACTTGTATATAATATTTTTCCTTGTTTGTTTTTATTTGTTACCGAAATTTACAAACTATTATAAAATTTAAACTAATCAGACGTGTTCGATATTTTGTTTAGATTTTTTTTTTCAATTCAAATGACATTACGTTTTGTAAAACTTTAACATTATTTTCCATAGTTTTATTTCGATTTTTAATATATAATATAATCAACTTTAATTTACTGCTTTACTAATTAACTTTTGAAAGCAAAAACTGAAATTATACAAATTCATCTCACCATGTTGTAGTATACTCACTTCACAATCTGTTCCTCTTTCATTAGCTGATGTTTGTATCATTTCCGATTTTGATTCAGTATAAGTTTTTGTCATTTTGCTGGTTACTTAAAAACTGCGCCGCTTCTATTAACAAATATATAATTTTCAACTATGTATATAATTTTCATGAATGAACTGTGTTAACAATTAATTTTGGAACATTTTAATACCGTTTTATCAAAATCCTTCTAACAAAACAAAATCTTAAATTTGTAAACCATTTCAGCACTTTGATTTTTCACATCTTGGCTGTGCATTCCAGTTAACAAATTAAGATTTTTATAGTAATCGATAGCAATTTATTTCCGATATATCGAATTTGATAAATTTTTACATAATTTTAACTAATGTAAAATAGTAACAATTTGTTATTATTAAAACAATTAACGATTCCCGTAAACTAATATTGTTATATTCAACAAATTAACACTTTAAAAAAATAACAGTTCCTTTATTATAAAAATAAATTCACGAATGTTGATTGTAACGGATATCGACTTTACACAATGCAATAAACATAATAATTATATTTTATGTTCTCTCATTTTATGGATGGCGTGTGCTGCACATAATCGTTAAACAGCTTCGTGCATGTGTGTTGGGTAGTGTGTGACATAGGATTTTCAAAACTTAAAACCTTTGAGCGTTAAAAAAAAATATATAATGAACCTGTTAAAAATACGTTATTACTTTATAACTGTTTAAGAAACAAAAAAATTATTGTCAAATATTTAATCAGTTTTTACAAAATAATAAAATACGTTGTTTTTAAAAACAAATATTTATCTAATTTTATTTGATATTTTATCCAAACAAAAATATTCGGTTATTTTGGTTTAAAATTTATGCAGAATAAAAAATATATGTTTTAAATGAATTATTAATTATTATGTACAAATCGAGAAGGCGCAGTTGATTGTCTATCTTTCTAAATATTATGCACAAATTACAAATTTGTAACGTTTTCTTTCTGATTTTTATTTATGTGATAAATTAAACATAACTTGTTTGTATCTAAAATTTAGTTATTGTGTGTAAAATAAGAATATTAATTTTGATGATCAGTGTCAATGATAGTCAAAATTATTCATGTGTATTACAAAATTTACGTTATAAACTATACGCATTTAAAATAGATATACAACATAGGATTGACAACCAAATTATACAATTTCATATTGCATGATTGAAATATATCTCTAATTATAAAGTTGTATTTAATAATTATTGTTTTGTTTTCATTTTCGTTTCGAACACGATAAATGAATTAATGTAGCCATTATTAAATATCCATAAAATTTTCTAATTAAAAAAGGTACATTTTGAATGATTCTTTCAGGCACTGGAGTAACCATTATAATGAACAGAAAATTTATTTTAGTTATATCCGAAGATAAGTTGTTTTACTGATTAGTTTTCATCAGTGTAAATGCACCTTAATATTTGATAATTACTTTACTGGTAATTTGGACTGATATTCGGATTACTTGGTATTTGTACTATCATCTTCATGAATTCATTATAATCTCGGTTTCCTTATTTTTATAAACTCACGAATGACAGTCATTTTATAATCAAGTATTTAATGTTCTAAATTAGTAGTATCAAAGAATACTTGTACAATCCCGATTTTCGCAATTTTTTCAGAAATGTAAAAAATGTCTATTTTTAACGAATTATGAAGTTAAAAATACGTGGAAACCATTTTTGAAACTTCTACATTTAAAAAATGATGAAATTATATGACTAAAATAAAGGGAAAATAATAAAATCACGTAAAAATTTAAACGGAAACTGTAGAAAAAGAAATAAATAATAATAATCAACAGTTAATGTTGAAAGGAAAAGTAAAACAGCGGTAAAATTTCACTTATAAGGAAATGGATTCCACCTGACGTAACTGATGAATTGGCCTTATCGGGAAAATAGCGCAGATTAGCTGATATCTACAGGACGAGTAGTGCGTTATTCTCCTAAACCCACTATGGAGGCCGCCTTCTAAATATCATGGGTTGTCTGTAACTGTCGCTTAAGTGTTAATTGTATAATAAATAAAATCGCACTCGACATGAGACTATCTGACTATTCAGTTCGTACTGCTGGGTAAGGAGACTGTTAGGTGTTTATTGAGTTAGAAAAGTAAAAGAAATAAATAATTTTGTTATGTTACATATGCTCTCAAAATACTTTGTATCACAGAATTCACACACACTATCATATTTCTATACAAAATGTGGCTAAGACGGGATTTATTTCTATAAAAATTGAATTCTTGCATTCCTTAGGGTTATTCGTGTATTTATCTTGTGAAACTGCATATTACTCACCACACATACATACACACACGATTGTATTCAAAAATATCCGAAGGTTAATGAAAATATTCAAGTTCATTCATAGGAGTTTCAATGTAATATAGATATAATCATACCAATAGAAGCATGCAGCATATATACAGTTTACGTTAAATTAGAGATCTAAATATTTTGATATTGAAAGAACAAATCGGATTAAATTGATAGTTGGTTTAATATTCAAATAATTGTTTAATGTTTGAATGAATATGGACAAATACTAAACCGTAATAACATCAATTTTCATAAATGCAGTCATACACAAATACACGCATATATATATACATATATATATATATATATATATATATATATATATATATATATATATATATATATATATATATATATATATATATATAATTTCATATATATGTGATCAGAAAAATTTGTGTTTTTTTTATTCTCCTTCTTCTTTTGGTACAACCCGATTCGAGTAATTGTTTAACCATCAGCATGCATCCAATGGACAATCTGTTGTAGCCGGTTCTTATTTCTTGCTATTTTGACCAATTCTTCTGTTTCATTGATTTCGGTCCATTTTTTTACGTTATCTAACCACGATATACATTTTCTTCCCGGTTTCCTTTTTCCTTCAATCATACCCATTGCTATCGTTTGTAGTAGCTTGTACTTTTCTCCTCTCATAAAATGACCAAAAAAACGTATCTTTCGTTTTTTCACTTCTGCCATTAATATTCTGTCGGTTCCCATTAATTTTAGAACCTCCTCATTTCTGACCTTTTTAGTCCAAGGTATTTTCCACATTCTTCTGTAGTACCACATTTCAAATGATGATATCCGCTTCTTCATATTTTCTCTTATAGTTCAGGTTTCGCTTCCATATAAGAGCACTGACCATACGTAGCATTTCAGTAGCTTATTTTTGACCTGCAAGTTTAATTTCCTTTCGCGAAGGGTACTTCTTAACTTGATAAATGTATTTCTAGTCAGTTCAATACGAGTTCGTATTTCCATGTCAGAATCATTATTTTGCGTCAACCAGCTGCCTAGATATTTATACTTTTCCGTTTTTTTAATTTTTTTTTTAGTAAACAAAAATTACGTATTGTGATTTTGTGTATTGTTTCTCTATTGCGTAACATTTGTTTTATTGTTTACAAATTTTATTAAGATAATTGCAATTTCTGGTAATTTTAATAAAACTGTTACGTCTATAATGTTTGACAGACTATTTCCTGTCATAACAAAAGTGCTTCATATCCGTGTTAATTATAAACAGAATAGGAAATATTTTGTTAAAATTACAACTATTATGAAAATATAAAATATGCGTACAATTTAATATAATTGTTTATAAAAAAAGTTTGTAAATTTCAATTTTGTCTTGAAAAAAATCTATTTTACAAATATGTAATAATGAAATTTTTCTATTTCATTAAGATGTTAGATAGTTTTTAGTGACAGACTATAACTTATAATTTAGAACATTAAGTATGTTAGTATAAATATAAATATCTTGCGGCACATGTTCATATAATTATACTTTATAGTAATGTAAATAATAATGAATTAAATTTTATTTTTATGTTTGTTATAAGTATCATAAAACGTTTTTGGTAGTTTTTGTACTTTATAAACAGATATATTTGACATTATTAAATTATCATTAATTGTCCATTATGATTTCTAATCAATTAGTGTTCAAGGATAATCATTTTACATAATTCTGATTTGTTCATATTTTTAGAATGTTCTAATGGAAAATTTATTTCATTGTGTAAAAAACAACATAAATAAACTTTTAATATTAATGTAATTATTTGTATTCTATCAATATACTTGATTCAGCGGCTATTGTATTTTACTTATCCACAAAATAAAATTTTACAAGCCATAGTTAAATTATATGTGTAAGTTGGTTGTTTTTAAAAAAATTGTTATAAATGTCAATAAAGTTACCACATATATATATATATATATATCTATATATATATATATATATATAAAACAGTTATCTCAATTTAAAAAATTACAACTTTAGTATGTAATATAATGGAAATCAATGTAAATCGCATTTCAAATTTTAATTTATTCTTTATATTAGACCAATTATTAAATTTTTAACAACGACTTAAAGATATTATGAATCTTGAATTGTATATTTCTATTTTATATGTACATGAGGATCAATGCGTATTAAATGATTCGAGGCCGATGGGCAAGGGGAAGAAAAAATTAAAAATTTAAAAATTATTATGTTAACAAAAATATACATATAAACTTTTTAAAAATTTATTAATTTTAACGAAATTGTTAGTACTCTTGAAAAATAAGGAATTTATTTTCATTTATTCCGATAAAATTAAAATACATTGAATGTAATACACTTATACCAACAAATACTTATACAAAAATGTATACAAAAAATTAAAGGAAACATTTCGTGTTTTTTTTTTTTTCTATGAAATTTTTTATAGTCTTATTAATGCCGATTTCTCGTAATATATCTCGTTCCATACTCATGATTGTCAAATAATTTAAACTTTCTTGAGCCATTCCATTTTTCACAATAAATAATTTCGAAAATGATCTTTCACCGGTTATGTTGATATTCATTAACGTTAAATATCCTTCAACATTCGGAAAAGATTCTCGAACTCCCTTATCTAGAATTAAAAAATACATCGCTTGTTCTTTATATTAATTTTTTTTTCAATAGTTTAATTACAGTGCTCCAAGTGACCTTATGTAAATCCGTCCCTGATAAGAATCCCTATATATTATCTATCTTTTGCATGGTACAGTATTTTGAATAATTTATATGTATAAATGTAATATTAATTAAACTAGAATAAATTTTATCGAAATGATATTATTATTATTATTATTATTTTTATACGGGCGCCGGCTGCACTAAGGGGCCATATGCGCCCACAGGCTTACTGTGATCCTAGATCTGATTTAAGAGGCTCAGTGAATCCAGGAACAGGAACTCATTATGAATATGGTCAGTAGATTCAGATAAAAGTTGAGGTAAAGAAGGAGGAAGGCTGTGCTGGATTCTTAATATTGTGAGAGCATGATAGGATGTTAGTATGTGGGGTATGAGCAGTTGAGACATTTGGCAAAAGGGACAGAGTGGCGGGTCTGTGCATTAAGAAGATAGGAATGGGTAAGGTTTGAGTGGGATATACGGAGTCTTGTAAGGATAACATTTTTCTTTCTTGTTTGGAAAGGAAATGGCAGTTGGGATAGTGGATTAGGTTTGATTAAAAGGTGGTTTTGTTTATTAGACTTCCATGCACGACACCAAGATTTAGTTACGAGAGATTTCAGGAAAGCTTTAACGTCACTATAGAGAGAGAGGCGAGCGAAATGATAGACACGTCCATTTATGAAAAAAAAACTTATATAACTTAAAAAATAAATATATGACACACGACATTAGTGATGAAACGAGTATGGAATAAAGAAACATGTAAACAGAGTGCTAATTTCAGAGTTTATCATACAATTTTTTTCAATTAATTTTTAAAATAAAAATATTACATTATCATCGATTCTAGTCTCGAATCGGTAATATTTGATACCAATAGTTGAATACCTAGCATTAGCATTTGTTTATTTTAAACTCTAAGAAGTATAATTTATTTTTAGAAAAACATTACGGATTTTAATTATGCGCACTGCTTTTAATAAGTTCGTTTAGCCATTTTAAATTACATATCCAATAAATAAAGGGTTTAATAACGAGTTTTTTGTTGATTTAATACACAGTTCCAAAAATTAAATTTTTTCGAAAATTTATAACCGCTGGGGAAAGATTTGTTCGTTACAGGTCGTTTTTATGCGAATGGAATACGTGTACCAAAAATTACTATTTTTAAGGTAGTCGTATAAACTCAAGTTTAGCCCAAAAGAAGCAAAAATCAATAAAAACTCTTTAAATACTTAAAGTTCGCTTTTTGTTGTTGTCAAATCATGTTTATGACTAAACATAAAAAAATGAATAAAAATTATATATATCATAAAAATATGCAATAATACATATAATTACTGACAGTATGACACGGTAAAAAATAATATATTAACGGTCAATAACATACCACTTTTAAAAATTTAAATATCTTACATATTTAATTAGCTTATTCTCCGGTTCCGAATTTCATTTAAATATACTTCTAATTCGTCAATTTCTTGTACCAAACAATTTATCTGTCAAAGAAAATAACAAAATTAATTAACGAAGGTAAATTGTCATAATATATAAGGATTTAAAATAGATGAAAATTAATAAAATTAATAAAGAAAGATTTTCATAAAAAGCATTACTGCTTGAAATAAATAACAACTTATACTTATCATTGTTTTTATAGAGAAATTACGTATGCAAGAAAAGGAAAGAAACATATCAAATTAGGTTATGAGCTAACTAGTAGGATGATGCAAGCACGTTAAAATTAAATTTCGGATATGACGTTATACAGATAGCAAATTAGAACTTATTCAGTAAGGATATTTGAACTCCGTCTGGATATTTAATTTTAAAACAGTTATACACGGAATTTTACATGATGATATAAAAAAATTCGCCAGTTGTAATTAATTATTTCCATTAGCGATCGGTGAAACATGATTTTAAATTAAAATTCCAGAATTTCTTTAAGAACTAAACGACGATTTATTATAAAATATTAAAATAATATTAGTTGTATGTATGAATTTATATGTTTAAATCAACATTTCGCGCGTTATTTCGTTTTTATTTCTTTTATCGGTTTCGGGAAAAATAAATAAATAAATATATATATATATATATATATTTGCCAATTTGTGCATAGCCTAGCAGGATACCAACAAATGTTTGAAATAAGACTCGTGTATGGGGAGCACACTCATTGGTGAGTTCTGTCCTATTAATTTACACTATCTTGAATCTTGATCCTCTTGAGACGTCTTGTCACCAGTTTGTTTGGGATCGCTGCCGCTAGCTCATTGGAGGGTCCGTACGGACGCATCATGTGATTTTGAGTTCACGAGTTCACCCGTCGATGACCTCGTATGAATTCTCAAATCTCGATGGATCAGTTCATTGATGACGTACCAAGGCATACGATATATTAATCTGAGAACTTTGTTCTGAAAGCGCTGGATGATCATCCGATTTGATTGTTTTGCGCATCCTCACAGTGGCGCAGCGTAGGTCAATATTGGTTTTAGCACAGTATTGTATATTAAAAGATTGTTTCGCAGTGATATCCTATAAGCCCTCTAAGTCTAATTTCTTCCTCTTCTTCTGTATATAAACTTTCCAGTTTATAGAGCAATCTAAATGTACTTCGAGGTTGCTTCTCGGTACAAGTATATTGTTTAAAGTTAACTGCTTATTATGAGTGTTTCTATTGGTGAATGAGACGTAGGTACATTTTTTAGGATTTATTTGGAGATTCCACATTTGTGTCCATTTAAGTATGGTGTTTAGGTTTGTCTGTAAGACGACAACGGTATAATTAGCATCTTTTTAACATCGTCTCATCTGAAAATGTTGCTACCTTGTACACGTTCATCAGTTGATAAATAAGCGGTATAAATAGAATATAAAAGAGGTCCCAATGCACAGCCTGTGGCACACCAGCGTGTACAGGGTATATTCCAAGTAATCATCATCATATTTGACTTGAAATAGCCTCTTTGTTAGATAGGATTGCAGTAATTGATATTTTTCGGGGAAAATATTTTTAATTTTATATAACAAACCTTCATGCCATATTTAAAAATATTATTTTCCTTTTTTTTTCCTATACCTTATGTTCGGAGTTCTTCGTAGAATCACGGTTTTCACCGTCGCCATTACTTTCTTGAAATAACAGTTTATTCAATCGACTGCGAAGACGTTCGACTTTACTATTCATATCGCGAATGTAATCGTTCCACTGTTTTTCCGTTAACTGAAAAATAAATAAAAGTTTACGAGATACGTAATGTTTTCCTACGAAAATTGAGTCTAAACTATAAATGTTATTGCGATCAAATTAACGTAGATTTCAACCGCGAAAGGTAACAATCCTATTCATAAACATTAACGTACTACTAGCGATTAGAAAATTTCACATTCTCGTCAACTTGATTTAAACTTATTATTTTACCGCCGACAATGCGACAGCTTCTTTTCATAAGCGAATAAATCTTTCGAGGTGTTTTATTATTAAACGTACAAATTGTGCTGTATTAATGTTGTGTGTAGGTTTACTTCCAGGATTCCGTAAGGTTTATTATAAAATCGAAAAGTAATATTAAATTTATTATTTATTGCGTGATTTATTTTAAAAATTTACACAAACATTAAAATATTTCTAGGAAATATCACCGATAAACGCCTATAAATATTTTGCGCAAATGATCATCGACGTGCGGTTTTATATAAAATATTCGTTATTGATAACGAAAATACAATGATGAATATCGATTAGTTTTAAAATGCAAGATGGACGCAATATTATTTTCGAGCCATTTTAACACGAAAGTCGCTAAATTGTTAAACGTAATAATAATAACATTTTAGAACCAAAAGAATAAAACAAAAATATTATGCCGAACCTTGGGCGACCGAGATTTAATAATGAAATATCGAAATACACAACATTAACGCTGCAGAAAATGTCGTAATAGGAAGTTAAAACATAAACATCTAAGAAAAAAAAATGATTAGCTAGAATTTTTTGATACTTCGAAGAAGAAAATATACAAGTCTTCCGATTTCTAGAAAAACCGAACATTTCGGAAGACTATGCTATAAATAAATACACTTTGGAATGTTTTCAACTTCTATTTCGAATCAACCAACTATTTGAACCGCGTCAAATATCTTCCTATAATGACCGTTTTCTCTTTTACTTCGATAAAAAATGTTTATTCATTCAGAACTGGAGAAAAAAAATATGATTTAAGTCAAACATTTTGTTATTATTTATTGCTTGTTTGGTGCGTTCACCTGTTCGCATCACGTTGTTGTTTAAATTTGTTTGAGACAAATGCATGATATATTTTGATAAACCGAAAAATCATTCATCGTGTATCTACCGACAAATATATTTACAAAATGATACATGTGGGATTACTGGATGCTTTTAATAAAAATACGAATGTATGTGAGAAATTTATCTTTTCATAACAACTACTCTAATTCTTTTATTATTTTAAAAGTATGAATTATATAATTCGTGTCAGATATTGATATAATATATATATATATATATATATATAAATGATAAAACGTGTGGAAATTGACCACGAAAGCTTAAAATCAAAACCAGATTTAGAGATAAAATTTATAAATACCGTCGTTTTGAAAAAAATAAAATAGGATTTAAATGGACGAACGAAACGAAGAAAATGCATGACGTAATAATAAAGAAATACAATTTTAAGTTTTCGACTTCAAACGTTCAGTGTTTTTTTTTCGATGTAAACGATGTCTATATTTCTGCTTTCAATTCTGAACGAATTTAGAAATCATCATTTTCATCGTGGCTCGTTCCGAGCGTCGTAATACTACGGATCTCCATGAACAAATGTGTTTTACCGCCATTGGGTCCGATCTATTACCTTCCGTATTGATTTTGGGATCTCCCTCTTTTAGGACAACCTTCAACCATACCAGTTATGATTATTTTCTCTAGTCTATTTTGTCGTATGATGTGTCCGGACAAGGTTTTTATTCGTTTCTGTACTACGACTTGTAGTCTCTGATCCATCTTTACTTCTTAGATATGAACGAGTTAGTTCTTTTCGCATCCACGGTACTCTTAACATTCGCCTACGCAGTACATTTCAAATGCATTAATCTTGTATATTATTCTTCTTTAGAGTTCAACATTTTGAACAAAGGATACCATTGAATGCATAAGGCGCACTTTTGTGCACATTGTTATTTCACGACTCTTCCATATTTTTGATAATTGTGAAAGCGCTAGTTTGCTTATCTTTATTCTCTGTTCGATTTCCTCTGTTGAACTTCCATCTTTTATAATCAATGTTTCTAAATATAAGAATTTGTGAACCACTTGTAAATCATATAGACCTCGTTAGAGTTTGTGACTGGCTGTTGTTATCTATAATTATCTTCGTCTTATTTCTGTTCATAAGTAAATCATATTCTTTAATTATGTTTTCCAATTTTTCAAGGAAGCTATTCAGTTTTTGTTCCGATGAGGCGATTATAACAGTGTCATCAGCATATCGTAAGTTATTGATTAATTTTCCTGCGATTTTTATTCCATCTTCCCATTCTCCTAAAGTTCTTCTCATTATCCATACAGTGTAGATATTGAATAATATTGGATTTAATATGCATTCTTGCCGTACTCCTTTCCCCGATTTGAAATTACCTTATGGTTTATGACTCTGCTTCTTATTCGATGTATACAACGCTTTAATGAGACTAATTATGTAATGCGGAACACCGACGTCATTTAATATTTTCCATAACTTTTCATACTGAACGCAGTTGAATGTTTTACTGTAGTTTTCATTCATATTTTAATATGACATATTGCGGTGTGAAATGTCTTGTTAAATTTAGAAATTCTTCTTTGAGTGCCATCTCTGTTAACGAAGGTTGGCTACAACTTTTGAATATTTCATTCGGTCCCTAGCTAAATGCATTAGTTCAACTGCCGATTTTCCTGTCTATTGCTCCGTTTTTTATCCATTACATTCGTCTTATACCTCTGGATCGCTTATCTTCCCTTCCATTATTGTTTGGAATATCTTGTATTTCTGTTTCGAATAATATACAATAAGTATACAGTTTTTCTTTTTATAATTGCCAGCAGCTCTTCATTCTTTTTAAGACATCTGCGTTCGATGTGTGATCAACACAGGCTATTTTTAGCATTCTTCTGAAAATGTACATTTCAAGTACCTGGAGCCGGTTTAAGGTTGCTTTCTTTAGCGTCCATGCTTCCGCTCCATACAGTAGCGCTGAGTATAGATAGCATTTCACCATTCTATACCGTATATGAAGACTGAGGTTTGTATTATTGAATAGAGAGCTCATTTTTAGAAATATTGCTCTTGTCTGTTCGATTTCTGTATCCGGATCGGCGTTTTCTGTTATATAACACCCAAGATATATAATTCTGTCTACTTTCTCCACCAATCTTCCATATATTTTTATTTCTGGGTCTTTTTTTTTATTAACATCTATAATTTTCGTTTTTTTGGGTGTTTATTTTCAGTCCCAACTTGTCATTTAGAAATATTGAAGTAAAAAAATAAAAGACAGCCATTTCAGGAAAATATTTTACGCGGTTCATCTCGTTGGTCTATTCACAAAAAAGTTCAAGACGTTCCGATGTGGATTCATAGTAATCCAAATAAATTAATTTCTACGTGCTGAGTTAATAACTTGCAAATCTGATATACAGATATTAATAATTAATTTACGTATGCAACAAATTAACAAACAAATATCGACTTATTCGAAACTAGTTCATCTAAATTTAAATAATTCAAAAGTAAGTTTACCACCGGATGAAGAATAAAATTTGTAACACTTCAATTATATAATATACAAGAAACTTTGTATACTTATTTTAAGCAGTGGAAAAAATTAAAGAACTACAGATCGCAACAATGATTAAATAACCGGTTGTAATTTCAATTTATTTTTTCATAACAAGTTCAGCATAAAAGGTTGTTGCGAAAAGTCGCAAACAAAGAGTCATATTAAAGACAAACTATATATATACTCTTACGTATTTTAAAGAAATTTCTTATAATAAATTTTATTTGCATCTATGATAAAGACTAGATTAGTTTAATTTAACAAACCGTAAAATTCGATTAAGACGGATCTTTCCAAAACGCACACACATACACACACAAATATATATATAACTTACCGGCAAGAAAATATAGACTCTAGTGTGATTTTCTATTGTATCCACTAGTGTATATTTATCAGGTGTTTCACTGAATTTAACCGAATTACATCTGGTTAGTGTTTGAATAATTTCCAAGTAATTTCTCAACGATTTGTCATGATCGCTTACTATAGTCACTAAAATAATATTGTTGTGAAATAAACTACTATAAAGCAAACAATTGCTAAACTATTATTTTAAAGAAACTTAATCATAAAAGAAAACTTCTAGAAAAAATATTTCAAAAATTACGTAACTTAAATTTCAGTAATTGTAAAAAATAAGTATAATTCTAAACAAATGCTCTCAATAATTTTTCGAAAATCGAAATATTTAACCCGTGTCAAACTTTATATTTTAAAGTTACATTTTAAGGTAATGATTTCCCTAAGATTTATTCCCAAACACGTCACATATTTTAAATTAGAAAATTCGCTTAAGGCTAATATGTAGAAGTGAATACGTATGTATTATTTGTAAAATTAAAAAAAAATAAAATCCGTTAGTTAAATCGTGTTTACCTCATGTGTTTACTTTAGTTAAACACACACACACACACACATCTTTTCCCTTAAATTCGAAAATAAAACCTTATTAAAAATTAAAATATTTTGAAATATTTCATAGTTCTGTCGTAATCGTTTCCTAAATAACCAAATTAGATGATCGAATTTTCTTGGAGCGTTATAAAAGTTACAATTTATTTGCACAATGTACTCTATAAATTTAATATGGATTAAAATTATGTTTCCATTTAAAATTAAATATTCGCAATTCCGTACGCTACGTTTCACGTACTTAAGTTATTGAAAATAATCATAAATATACTTTGTTAATCTAATGTACGACAAATATACATGGTTTATCAATATCGTAAAGTATATAACATATGATCTACAGGATGCAATGTTTTTCATGAAATTCTTACCATCCGCAACATTTTTAGAAAATGCCTTCACTTTAGCTTTTAGACTGCGAATACAGGATATTATATCTCTTGCTATACTCATTTCACTTTCAATAATTTCGTTTTTCCATTTTGCGTACTAAAATTAGAATAAATTAATGAATACTATATATATATATATAATAATTAAGAAAATAGCGTGGCAGGCGAATTATTTATGAAATTGTCGAATATTTCAGCACTTTATTATAAATTTAAAAATCATAAATCAAGTCATTAATTAAAATATTATATTTTTGTATTGAACGGATGTCATTTTAATTTAAGTATATAAAAAATGTGATAAATCGACAGTTTATTTAATTAATAGAATAAACAATAAAAGTATATATTATTCAAGATTATATTTAATTACGGCGGAATAATTTAATCGTATTTTAATTTTTTGGGTTCTATATATACCGACGTTTAGGTAGAATTTGTTATATTCAAAATAATTTATATTTAAACCATAAGATGAATCCTAAAATAATTTGGAACATAATTTGAAAATATTTATGTTTCGTACGTATGTTTGTTCTCGTTCGCGTTCCGCTGCTCGGTAGTTCGATTTTTTCAATAAGTTTACGTACGCATCAACACAATATCAAATCGTTATCTCGACGTTTAATATCGCATTCGGTGAGTTCGTTCCATTGTTATTGGGTTGGGTATTAACATCGCCGCGCTGATAACAATAATAACTTACTATCCATATTTCGTTATTTTTCTTACGCTAATACGATTATTTTAATTGTTCTCGTTAAATATTTAAATTCAAAATATAATTGTTGATTCCCTAAAAGCAGGGCATTTTAGCCCGGCTGAATCCACTTACTGCAAAAGATGTCTAGTACTCATGTCAGGCAATCTAAAAAAAAATAGTTCATAAAACACTGTTGCTAGTGCTAACAGTAAAAGTTGCAGTGCCAATAATCTTAATTCTAATATCGGCAGCACCGCTGATACAAAAGACGTTGCTGATGTTGAAATGAATACTTCAGTCAATAAAACTGTCCCCCCTTTAAAAATTATTCCCCAATCACCTAATATATGGCAGGTTATCCCTGTAAGGAAAAGGAAATTAACAACTCCGGACCCTCTCCCGAAGCAATAAATAAAAATAAAAAGGAAAACCGCTTTTGGCCCCTTCGAGGGCTTCCAGATACTGATATTTATCAGCGAAATGATAAAGTATCCGCGAACCTTCCTAATATAGAAGTTAAGGAACATGATGAAACGAAGCGGTCTCCAAAACGGCCAATAATAATATGCGGGATTGTTCGGTATAAATAGATGGAGAGATTTATCTCCTCGACATTAAAAAAAGAGGAATTCTTGTACCAGGCACTAAACAATGGAAAAGTTAAGCTAAAAGTCAATAATGCCGATAACTATAGGAAAATAGTGAAAGCCCTAAGAGATAAAGAGGTGCTATATCATACGTACCAATTGAAAGAAGAGAGATCATTTAGAGTAGTGGTAAAAAACATTCACCACACAATGCCTACTGATGAAATAAAAAAAGCACTAGAAGAACATGGTTTTAAAGTGAGGAACGTTGTCAGTATCAAGAAACAAAAAACTAAACAACCATTGCCTATGTTCTTCGTGGATCTAGATCCAAACGCTAAAACTAAAGAAATATATAATATCGAATTTCTGCTTAATATGAAAATTAAGGTTGAACCACCGTTCAAAAATAAAGGCATAATACAATGTACGCGTTGTCAAGCTTTTGGACACAATAAGTCGTACTGTACATTGCCGTTCGCCTGCGTAAAATGTGGCGAGTCACACAAAACAAATATATGTATCAAAACTATTGAAATACCTCCTAAATGTGTCAATTGTGACGGCAACCATCCTGCGAATTATAAGGGATGTGTCCTATACCAAGAGTTACTAAAAATGCGTAATATGCAAAATAAACCACGAGTAACAAGTAACAGTCAACAACAAATTAACTTATCAACAAGTAAGTTGAATCAAAATTTCATCGAAAGCAATCCTGCTCTAACTGATAGATCAATGAAACTCACTTATGCATCAGCATTATGTGGACAAAATGCTTATTCTAACCTGGGCAGACCAAGTAGTAGTAATAATAATAGTAATAATAGTTACAATAATAGCAATCCCAATAATACTCACAATAGTAACAATAATGGGAATAATAACAACAATCAACTAAGCAAATTCCTCTCTGAATTCAAAAATATGTTCAATCAACTGATACATCAAAATAGTACGATTAGCTATATGGAAAATGGAATGACGCATAAACGGCACGAAATTGAATCATTCCTAATAAACAATAAAATAGATATATTGTTAGTTTCCGAAACACATTTTACAAACAAAAGCTACATTAAAATACCACAATATACTATATATGATACGCAGCATCCGGATGGTACTGCTCACGGAGGGACTGCGATTGTTATAAGAAAGGCCTTAAAACATCATGAAATGGACAAGTTTGCTACAGCATACCTACAGGCAACTACTGTCGAGATACAATCTTTCTTTGGACCTATCACAGTTTCATCCGCTTACTGCCCTCCTAGGCACACCATAACGCAAGAACAGTTCAGTGAATACTTTAAAACCCTCGGTTACAGATTCATTTCAGGAGATTTTAACGCCAAGCATAAAACATGGGGATCTCGATTGAATAAACTGCATAGATGTATTCTGATGAACAACTGTAACAGCTTGTCTGGCGGAGAACCTACTTACTGGCCTACTGACAGTAATAAGATCCCGGATTTACTTGACTTCTTCGTCTGTAACAGGATCAACGTTAATCATCTGCTTGTTGAATCGTGTCTGGATGGTGTTTCTGATCACTCCCCAATAATTATGAATGTTAGTTACTCTGTCATTTACAGTGATAGTAAACCTGTAATGTGTAATAGATCGACTAATTGGGAAATATATCAACACTTAGTTGAAAATAAGATTAAATTAAATATCCCATTAAAAACTAAAGAGGATATTGAGGCAGCCGTAGAAAATTTCACCAGATGTATCCAACAAGCTGCATATTTAGCAACACCTAAGAAAGATAATAAAGTCTTACTAATCAAAGGACATCCGAAAGTAATTAAGGACATGATACAGAAGAAAAGGAAACTAAGGAGCATATGGCAGAATACCAGAAACCCTAACGACAAAACTGCGTTTAATAAGGCATCCAAAGAATTAAGAAACAAAATTCTCGAATGGAAGAACAGCAGTTTTAATAGCTACATCTCTTCATTAACGCCTGACGTTAATACAGATTATTCCTTGTGGAAAGCAGTAAGAAACATTAAAAATAGTCACCAGCCGAGACTTGCACCCATAAAAACTGATAATAAATGGATGAGAACTGACGAGGAAAAAGCAGAAACTTTTGCTAAGTACTTGTCACAGATCTTCAATCCATACAAACAAAATACGGCAAGTGCTACAGACAATGAAGTAGAAAACTGCCTGCAAACTCCGTATCAAATGTCTCTTCCAATAAGATCTATGTCGCCTATGGAGGTAAATAATTTTATACAAAAACACCTGAATTTTAAAAAATCTCCTGGACATGATTTAATTACTGCCCTGATGGTTAAGAAATTACCAAAAAAGGCTGTTACATTGTTAGTATACATATCTAAATGCTTCGCCAAAGCTACATTCCTGTACAATGGAAATTTGCGAACATAATCGTTATACCGAAACGCAAGTAAACCACCGACAGATAGACCCATAAGTCTGCTCCCGATTTTCACAACAATTGTTGAAAAATTACTGTTAAGAAGATTGAAACCTATTTTGACTGCTAACAATATAATATCGCAGTTTCAATTCGGGTTTAGAGATCAGCACAGTACCATAGAACAAATTCACAGGGTTGTTGCTCTTATTCACAGAAGTTTTGAAGAAAACAAATTTTGTCCTGCGGTGTTTCTGGACATTGAAAAAGCATTTGATAAAGTGTGGCACGATGGCCTACTTTTAAAAATAAAATGCAAATTACCGGTTCCTTATTATCTATTAATAAAATCTTACCTCTACTTTCATGTTACTACCAACGAGGCAGTTTCAAGCATCTATCCGATTAAATCTAGAGTACCCCAGGGCAGTGTACTTGGACCGGTACTGTATCAAATATTCTCTTCAGATTTGCCAAATGCTAACACAATTACAGCCATGTTTGCTGATGATACCGTTATATTGTCTGCTGACTTTGACATCGTGACAGCAACGAATCAATTACAGAGTCATCTAAAGGAACTTGAAGCATGGCTTACTTATTGGAAAGTCAAAGTCAATGAAACGAAATGCTCGCATGTTGTGTTCACACTAAAAAGGAATTGTACGAATTATCCAGAAATAACGCTCAATGGGGTTACAATCCCCTCCGCGGATAGTGCGAAATACCTTGGTATGCATTTGGATAACAAATTGACCTGGAGAAAACATATTACTGCCAAAAAAAAACAATTGTTTATAAAATTTTCCAGCATGTACTGGTTAATTGGGAAAACTTCCAGACTTCCAATTGAAAGTAAAGTCTTGCTATATAAGGCGATCCTAAGACCTATTTGGTCTTACGGAATAGAACTTTGGAGTTCAGCAAGCAACTCGAGCATCGATATCATACGGTCAGCTCAAGATAAGATATTGCGTAACAATAGTCGGAGCGCCATGGTTCGTGAGCAACGAGGATATACGAAAAGATCTACAAATACCATCAATTAAAGATGCGATTTACAACCGTAAGGAACGATACATTCAACGGTTAGAAAACCATATTAACCATCTGGCGCAGAACCTGACAATAAATCGTTCGGAATTCGTACGCTTAAAAAGGCGTAATATCATTAATGTAAATACGCTATAACACCCATAAAAAGTAGTTCTGTTATAAAATAAGGAGCTGTGGCCGCTGGGACACGTTCCACTAAATAAATATATTTGTTAAATGCTATCTTCGCCGCTTATTGCCTCAGACAGGCAGATTGCGAGCATAAAAAAAAAAAAATTAAATAACAAAAGCAGTTAAAATCACTATTTTTTCCCTTTCATTTTATGAACAAATCACAAAGCTTTTGACGAAGAATTGGTTCTAAGAAATATATTGTAAATTTTATTTTCATATTGGACAACTATTTTTTAATTATTTCTTATTTTACTGGTTATTGTTTTTGTTTGTATACAAATATATATACATATCGTGTTAATTAGAGTAAAATACTACAGAAATATAACATAGACGTTAAAGATTTGGGCATAATAAAACATTTATATTAGAATCAATGTGCAAACACAAAGATTGGCACAAACTAGTCGAAAAATAAATATGCGAGCACGGCAAGAATACCCCTTGTCGCCTAGACTGTTTAACCCATACGCGGAGGAAATTGAAAAAGAAGCTGGAATTGAATAAATGGGTTTTAAAATAAACAGCCGAAGAATCGGGGAAATAAGGTACGAAGTTCTCATAGCGGAGTCTGAAACACAAGCACAGAAAATGAAATATAGACGTAAAATGCGGTAAGAATTAACGCCAAGAATTGAAATTTCAAGAAGCAATAGTAAAAAAAAAAGTCAAGATAAAAATCGATTAACAAGAAATGGAAAATATAGATGAATTTAAGTACTTAGAAGTGAAAATAAATAGAGATAGAACAGATCGTAAAGAGATAAGAACAAAAATTACCATGGCGAAAACAGCATTTAACAATCTGAAAAATGTGCTTGGAAATCAAAGCATGAGCCCAAATCTAAAGAAAATAATAATATGTTACGTTTAGAGTGTGCTAAAATGCGCATCCGAAACGTGGATAATGAGAGCAGACTGCAAAAAAAATGAAATGTGGAGCTATATAGAAGGCTGATGAAGATATCGTGGACAGATGACAAATTCCGCTATATTGACAAAAACAAAAGAAAAAAGAAGATTACTGGAGGATATTAAAAATGGAAAACGGAAATACTTGGTACATAAAATTCGAGAAGATGGAATCTTCATGGTAGCAATGCGAGGAAAAATTACTGGAAAACCAATAAGAGGAAGAAGATGGCTCGAACTAATGACAACGAACACACAGAATTTACAAGAGACAATTGCTCCCTATATGAAGGTATGCAATCTCCTAACTCAGAGGAAGCAACTATGATGATGATGATATATATTGTGTTATTGTTATGTATTATATTGCTGATTTTTGATTGTTTTGTTTACCACATTCACTATTTGATTATTTAAAAATACTGTTTCATCACTATAATTTGTGTAAATTGTGTATCTAAGTAATATTTTTTACATTTATAACATATTTTTATAACGTTTTTTTATATTCATTCGATAATGGATTAAAAGCCGAAAAGGTTTTTTTTTTATAAAGAGAAAAAAAAGATTTTAACTCCTTTTGTTGTTTATTTTTTTATTTAGAACATAGTTTTTGAAATAATTTATACTTCCGTTTAAATTTTGTGTTTTACTTTAATCAGTCATAATGAATTTTACTATATGCGTTGAACGACTTGTGTTTAGTAAATTTGCATACTATATATACGCACAGCCGTAGAAGTTGTTGACACGAAAAAAAAAAAAAATTGAATATCGCATTTTCTTCCATATTATAAGATTTATATTTGGACATATGGAAACCGCATATCCATGTGAGGATGTATATAATTCTAACTTATGCAAAGATGAGTAATCCCTGTGTAATGATAAGTTGTATAGACGGCGCTGAAAAATGTATACGTATTTTTTTTTTAATAATAAAGATGATTTATCTCCATTAACAATAACAAAAAGTTATACATGAAAATATACTAATTCTTTACACTAATAACTAATCTATAACGCATCCAGTTTCAAATTGAGATGATGCTTATCAACAGGAATAGTTAGTTGTTTTTAGTTTTAAGAATCAGTTTATTTTTATATATAATTTTCATTATTATTTGAATAATTTATTATCGTTAATTAAGTTCTTTATAACCTGTATTTCATAATTATTTACTTCTACTAATAACTTTGTTGCTGCTTTTTTAAAAACCAAATCTCTGCATCCATATGTAATATATTTGCATACATATACATATATATATATATATATAAAAGAATAATCAAATAACCTACTTCAGATGCATCCGGGAACATAGTTGCATGTACAGATTTGCCATCAGTCATAAATAAAGGCAAATACGAATATAATTCTTCGGTTATAAAAGGCATCATAGGCGCGATAAGCCTAAGTGTAGTTTCAAGGCAATGTAATAATACCATACTAGAGACATCTGAATTTGAAGACCTTTCTAAAAGTACAGGTTTGGATAATTCCTAAACACACATGTAAGGTGAAGTAAGTACACTTGTAAATCATATAACGTTAAAAATACGTGTTAACTATGTGCATATGTATACGTTCTTATGTGTTCTTACTTTTTTCAAATGTGATAGGTTATATGCACATTGCTTAAATAATCTCCGTTAGAACAATAGTAAACATTTTTTAAAATAATGCAATAAATTACAAGTTTCATTTTTTTTTTTTGGTCCGCAATGAGCATGTCATTTGTCATATTTTCCTTATATATATATTTTTCTAATCGCTTATTTTTATTTTAGTACGTACAAGTGTTGGTGTGTTTGAATTACATTTTTTTTTTATCGCGCATATCATTCATTTGTGATTACTAAACAGGACATATCGCCTTGCTTTATTTAAATGTTTACTTTTGATTACTTATCTAATATACAGTTTACCATATTCATTGCTTCACTTTAGTCGTCGCAATTTTTTTTTGTATTACAATTATCTTTATTCTCTTCCTTCGAAATACAATGTATTTTCCTAATTATCGCCATAATTGTAAAGTTGCGAAATTGCCATCCTATAGTTGATTTTTACAAAATAATTGAAAATTATTATAGAAGGCAAGAAGATAACGACATATTCTGACAAATAGAATATGCGCGATGAACTACAAAAAGTCTTATAAAAAATTATCAAATTAGAATCGTCGTCTTACTGTTGGTTTGCCGAACGTCGTGACTAATCATTGTACGTATAAAAGGGGCTAGAATTCAAGGCACTAATTATATACAAGACAGGTGTTCGCTCATATAATGTTATATTGAGTGAGGTGTACCACCGCCTTTGATAATTAAGAGTTACGTAATGATGAAAAATTATATAAGTCGTGAGTTGAACCATCGATACTTTCTGTATAATGATAAGAAAAGAAAAGTTGCGAATACATTAATATTCGGACATTACTTTCGGTATTTTATACATCTCTAATATTAAGAATAACAAACAACGACTTATTGTTTTTTTTTTGCGTTTTAACCTGAGTATAATACAAAATCTGCTTTATAAAATTAAAATATTAGAATTATTGCCTCGTTGAAAATAAATATATACATATATACAACGAATTAATTTTCACATAACATAAAGTAAACGTTACCACAGCTGCGTCGCATAAGTCATTCACAAAAAAATTATACAAAGTAATAACTGCCAATTGGAAATCGAACGAACCAAAAGCATCGTTAACTTCTTTCACAGTATAAGACAGTCTACTCAATATCCACCAATGCCACAATAATGACGGGGTAACAGAGGTATGATTTTCTAGCTTTAAGCTGTTTGCCCAGCCGATTATAAATTTAGACGCTTGCCAAATTTTATTACAAAATGCAAAATATCGATTACAATAATACACGCTGAAATTAATCGCTTGATCTGAAATTTCAAAGAAAATTTTTATACATGCAATAGTAGTAAAAAACGTATATGAATTAATAAGTAAAATTAATTTAGAAAATATTTTGCGTAAAAAAGCAACAAATTAATACGTGTATGGAATAGATTAAGAAAATATGTTATTAAGTAACCGAAGATTTACTAATAAATTTGTAATATTTTTGAAATATATAAAAGGCGAAAATTACTGCGTCTATTTTAGAAAATCGCGTTTTTTTTTACTGAGAAAATTTGATTATAAATAATAATTTTCTGTATGAAGTAATCAGATGAATAAATGAATATTTAAATAAAAATTGGGTAAAAAAATTAATGACGTAAACCGATAAATGTCTAGAAACATTTTCACGTTTCAAAGTTATCTTTGTGAAAATTAGGAAATATCAACAAAGCACGTTTCACATTTCTTCCGACAAAAATATAAGGTGACCCAAAGAAGACGCACAGGTTTGTTTTTTGAATAACTCAAAAACTACTAGACCGAAATTTTTGAATGAATTTAAAAATCATTCGTGCAAACACAATATCGTTCGGATGACCACCATTTGCAAAAATACATTCATTCAGTCTTTTTACAACATTTTGAAATACTTTTTCGGGCATAGGTCGTAGAATTTTTGAAATTTCTTCAGAAATTCGAGTTTTTGAGGTCATCCAGATCTCGTGGATGTGTTTCGTAAACGAGAAGGTAACCCCACAAAAAAAAGTCTGGAGCGATGAAATCTGGCGAGCGCAGCGGCCGGGCGAAATCCGTGCGACGTGACAATATGCGGTACTTTTTAATTCCTTAGCTATTACTAATTTATAAGAATGACATTTTCAAGTCTTCCACCAATATACGGTTAACAGATTCTCTCGACAAATTCAAACGAGCAGAGCGTCCGGGACTCTAAATAATCGCTGCCCGAAATCGATCGATGTTTGGGGGTACGGTTTTTTTTTCGTTCAGGACGTTTTTTATCCGTTGCAGAAGCTGTTTCCCCAAAGTTTTCAACTCCCCTTAAAATTGAATTGGTAGAGGATACAGGTTTACACCGCGTATGAATTCTTTTCGAAACTCTCTTTGCAATGATCGATTCGCGCCGAAAATAACGTTCCACGCAAAACGCGCGCTCCTTCTCATTACAGTATGCCATGATAACTAAAACTGAACAAAAACCAGTAAAGCACGCGGTTTGCGTATTAGCAGTGTTACCAACTGCGCTATTCAAGAAACAAAACCGTCCGTCTTCTCTTTGTCACCCTATGTAATTATAGGAAAAATGTCGATTTACAATGATTAGTGGAACAGTATTCACATTTTTATATTAAGAAAGCAATAAATTGGCGGTTTGAAAAAAATATGAAAACAAAGAAGTGGGTGTAGATTTGAAGGAGTCCATCTGTTTTTGTAAATATATGTAGATTTAATGTTTTAAGAGGCCTGTAAAACATCAAACGGAAATTCGTTTTTTCTATGATAGTCAAAATAATGCGGAGTAGATAAAATTGATAATTAATTCTATCTGTCAAATAAAAGAACAGTACCTTTTATACGAACTGACGCTAATGTAAATCGTAACGCGTCTGTTCCGCATTTTGGTATACCATCGGGAAACATGTCTTTTTGAACCAGTAACGCTCTTTTTAATTCAGTATCTGATAATAAACCAAGTTTATGATTTTCATAGATTCGCTTATTTAATTTCTGAAACGATTTATTTCAAAATAATATATAAAATAATGAAATAAAAATATTACAATAAAATAATGAAATTTGGACGAAAGAATAATAAATTATCGATGTACATAAAAATCTTAAAACTTCATTTGAAGATGATATAGATGAAGATAGATATTTTGTAATTTAACACGGATACCGAACGATAGACTTAACTAATAATGTACTCGAAAAAAAAACCATTCGTTCACAACAAGAAATGTTTTAAAAATCGACGAGTAACCCCATTAAAAACGCGTCTAGTTTGGTGTATAAGAAAATATAAGAAAAAAGCATAAAATAATAAAATTTACAGATCCTAGTTATCATATCGAAAAATATTACATATTAAAAAAATAAGAAAAGTTAATTTTTTAAATGACTAATTATGCTGATGATCTAAACAATTAGGTAATTTTTCTTCATTTTTAAATGTTTTGTCCTCAAAGTATGAAAAATATGAATAAAGTATTACAACATCGAAAAAATGTTTTTGTTTGTGCATGCGAATCACAAATAAACAATGAGAAAACATTAAAAAATAGTTATATGACAAAATTACTTATGCGCAGATCGTAATACTAAATATAAATGTGCACGATAATAAAATTGTACATAATGTAAACACGTTGATGATTTATACGTGGCAATGTTGTCGTAATTAATTTTATAACGTTTTTGTAAAAAGACTGGTTTATAATATTATTTATTTGTCCATACCTTTAAAGTTAGTCCATTCATAACATCTTCTGGTAAAATTACATTCCCTAAACTTTTTGACATCTTTCGACCTTTTGCATCGCATACCATTCCGTGTAACGATACTACCTGAAAAATAAATTTATTTTATACACGCAATAATATAATATATGTAATTGATTGTATTGAATTTTTTCATCATTTATTCACTAACATTGTTGATTTAAATAAAAATAAAAAACATAACACACGTATGATTATTTACATCAAAAATTATTCTACCCTGTTCGCGACAAATCCACAAATATGTATATACATATACAGTAAACTCTCGATTATCTGCGGTTTTTCTAGGAAGTTTTTTTTTATTGTAGGGGAAAAATTTTTTATTAATTAAAATATATTACCTTTACATTGAGATATCGAAGTTAAGTAAAGTATGAGAATACCGACACATACAGTAATGCTGTTTGAAATGAGACAAATCTTCAAAATAGTTCGTGCTACGAAAATTAGTTTTATCATTAAATTACGACAGTTAATCAATAAAATTGGAACTTACTTTAAACGGCACTTTTCCCGTGAAATAAATCCCCATCATAACCATTCGAGAAACCCAAAAACATAAAATATCTTGACCAGTTTGTACTAAACTCAAAGGATAAAATACTTTCATAGTTTCATTCTGCAATCAAAGAATGCAATCGTGAAAGCGAAATACAGCATTTTAAAAACCTAAATAAAAAGGAAATGCATAAAATGGCAAAAACTAACGTGATGTTTAAATTTTAAAAGGTTCATTTTATGTAAACATAAAGAGAAATTAAAACAACACAATTAAAATTATTAAGTACAACCATTGAACAACGAAAAGAAACAAATACATATTATTAATTATAACACGCGCTTATTCGAGCACGGCTTCTTTGTTTAATTCCAATAACGCAGTTTAATCATCGTTCTTGAGAAAATACATAATTTATTCTAACAATAAATGTTCTGCCAATTAAGTATGATACGAAGAATTTATAAAGGTCTGGAGTTAAAAATTGTAGTTTAAACAACAATCCTGGGTGCTAGACCCGATCAAACGCCTACGTTACATCCAGGAAAACAGCTGAGTATACGTCACCTTTTTCCAGCGTCGATAATATCGCATAACTAATTCATGACGTTGTTGTATTGTTGAGAGTTCCATTCGAAAACCAAACTGATGATTTGAGATTGAATATAGCGTTTTTATAATCAAATCTAGACGGCTTAAAATTAGCTTTTACAAAAGTTTTTATAATGAACAAGTAAACTGATAAAGTTTTAGCTTCAGTGTCACAAGATAGTTTACTTGATTCAATATTATATAACATCTATACTGCGGATATACATATATCGAATCAAACAGTATTAGTATTTGCTGCTGATATAGTTATACTAGCCCCTAATTCAATTCCGGAATATGCTAGTACGGCTGTTTAAAATCATGTGGCTCGAATCGTAAAGTAGGCGCATAAATGACTATAACATTTTATCTATCCAAATGCGAACACACATCACTTTTACTAACAAACAAATAAGGCAATTAAATTCAGCAAACTGTGTAATGTCCGACAGCTAACGTGGCGATTTCATGTGGCTCAAACAAGTAAAACTATGATTTCACGAACAAGTTGCTTTTGATAAATTTTAATTTAAAATTAACCCACATGTCCGCAGAATGCATTTATTTACTATGACAATGTAGGATTGTCGATTAAAAAAGAGGAGATGGCGCAGAATGCTCTTCCAATAATTTGAAAAATAAATAGTTCAATCAAATCACAAAAGTAGACAATTTTAAATAATTCGGAATATCGATTAAAAGTTGAATAATAAACTTATGTATGGCTATAGTAATCAAATAACTCGATAATTCAATGCTCTAACTTTAATAATTCATTACTAACTATTGTTTATGGGTGCTTTGGTACCGGTACAGTAAAAAAAAAAAAAATATTTTTTATTTATGAAGATAAAGTATGATAGAAACGAAGCTTATTTATAAAATTATAAACCTTTTAAAAATTTTTACGGAATATGTATAAACAATTAGGAAATCAACCAATCAAATGAATGCAAAAAGTTAAATCTCATAAGAAAGTAAAAATAAAACTTTACGAGAATTCAAGGTGAAAGTACAAGAAAAATGAATATTAGTAGTTTGGTAAAATAACTGAAGTGTTTGAGATGCACCTATATGGAGTAATATTAAAAATGTCTTTGGAAACAGTCAGCAATATTTAAGTTCTCAACAATGTTTAAAGAAACGTGCAGAATTATTGAACTCCATTAAAGAAAGGAAACTGTGATAATTACGTCACATTAAATATTATTAATGATTTGATGGTGGTATATCGGCACAAGAGTATTATTAGAACAGGTTTTTAACATATTACTGAGAATAAACATAGAGAGTACATAGCATTACTAACAGGAAAATAAGCAATATAACTTATAAATTTAAATAAAATAATACGAATATATTCTCCAAAGGAAAAACTCACACTTGCCCTGCGATTTTTTTTAACATTTAAGTCTAATAGTACCTCATTTTATTTTTACAACTCAATCACATTAAAAATGTTTAGACAAATGACTTCTTGTTCTGTTTTTAAAAACTTTTTGAACATGAATAATAAGTTTTTTTTTCATTTTTCTTTATTAATATAAAATTAGAAGTTTATTTATTTGTAACTATTATAACATTTATTATGCCATTATTTATTTCTATGTTACATGTGTGAAGCCATTTATAAAAATACTTTTAATATTATAATAGCACATGTTTAATATAAGTCCGAATTGAAGACATGCTCGAAGAAAGTTAACTGTGAAATACTTCCAGTCATTTTAGACATTCATTAATAAAATAAACTACAATAATAAACACCTCAGTGGGTCCTTCAAATACAGAAAAAGGAAGTAACGCCGAAGAAAACCACGTATCCACTACGCTGTTTTCTTGGACAACGTTCCCAATTTCAGATTCTGTAACCGATAGTTTGAGAGCAGCTTTAGATCTTGCTTCTTGGGGGGATCTGGCTGCAATCCATCCGGCCGAAGTTTCATACAAAGGTAATCTATGACCCCAGTACAACTGTCTAGATATACACCAGTCTCTAAAAACCCAACATAATTTTTTTTTTTAATATTAAACAGATCAACTTTTAAAAAATCTAAGATATAAATTAACTACGATTCAAAGAATTTATTTAATTATAATGCCTTATTCATCAAAATTGTAAATAGACCGAGTTAATACGAAATATATTAAGCAAATTGAAAATGATGAACTTTGATTTTTTAAACACTACAATCATAAAAAAAAAAACAATGAGCAGAAGTATACCATAATGAATACGCAAGAAAGCAACAGTTAATTTAATTCAAGAAATCAGACTAACGTGTAATAAATAAATTGGCACTGCGAAAAAAGAACAATATACAAGAGTTAATAAATAATTTTAAAAAGTAACAAATTGAGACAATTAATAATTTAATCAACTAAAAATATATTATCGCAGTTCATCATCGCTAAATTTCTACTTTTATATTTTGATTAATATGACTTGATTTTAATTACTTTTTTCGTATTGTCCATGTTATTTTATATTACCTGAGATTATCGTGCCACGCCAACCATATTCTCCGTTGAGCTTCCCACGTTATGTATAATTCTGAATTTAGAACTACCTCGTTAGCTTTTTTAGCTAAGTCGTGACATTTGAGAAACCTGAGCATTATATTATAAAGGCATGAATTTTAAAATCAGGAAACTATGTTTTACTGTTCCTTTTTTATTTTTCTTAGAGAATTATTAATACCAATTTTTATTATGTTAAAATACTATGTCAAATAATATTTACTTACCACTGCGGTTTCAATACATATTCAACGATATCGCGCGAACGACTACATAAGGGAACTTTCATAGGATAATCATCGATGCTTCTCAATAAACGTAAACTACATAATTCATCAATCATTGCTTGTCTTGCTAGGAAACGTTTCATACCCTAAATAGGACACCGCTGAAATTACTTAAAAGATTATTAATTCAAATGACGTTGTACAAATGTTATAAATAATTATATATATATATACATATATATATATATATATATATATATATATATTATAATATTGAAAATTCTTTCATGTGGTATCATTGTAATCGTTTTTTTTTTCATTTTTTAGACAAATACGCAGACGTTTATAGAAAGAGTTGCCTTAAAAGTAAAAAAAAAAAAAATGCAGCACATATAGTCTAATATTATAAGTATTTTAACTTTATGAATTATTTACAAGTACACTCTTAAAAATATTATACATAAAAAAAAGACAATTCAAAAAGGAAGAACATAAACAAATACATACACTTCTAATACAGAGGCATAAAGAACGTTCAAAATAACTGAGAAATCTGTCCACATGAAAAAGAAATAGATCAGTCCAGAAAATGATATGCAAATTATTATTCAACACGATTGTGATTAAAATCAATTAAATATTTGTATACTTCTATCACACACTTACAGAATATTTACCACAATGTTCTCCTAAGAGGCCGTCTTCATTTATTACCGGAATAATAGGTAAATCGTGAGATTTAGCTATATTGAAGTCTATGGTACTGTGAGCGGGAGTAATCTTTACAGCGCCTTTAATGAGAGAGAAAATGTAAATATTATGTTGACATCTGTTTACAATGTATAAATATACATAAATGAATGCATAAAGGTATATATATATGTATTTGTTTACAAGCATCCAAAACAAATTACATAAAACAAAACTGAAAATCAGTAATATTTTAAACGCTCTTCTTAACACACATTTTTAAAAATATAGATGTATAATATATACGATAGACAAACTATTCATTAAGCGACTTAATATAGATAAACGACTGTCACAAGACATACGCGATAAAATGCACAAATTTTTCGGTCATATAATGCGTGCACGGGACTTAGACAGGATAGTTACACTAGGCAGAATGAACGGATATAGAAGAAAAGGTTGGCCAATGACCCGATGGACGAAACAAATATGCCGACGTGTTAATTTGTCAATATCAGATTTGGTACACTCGGAGGATGATCGACAACTATGGAGGAATTTGATTGCTACATAATGGTCACGACGGTCAATTATGATCAGTATACGACTATATTGATATATATGTGTGTGTGTATTTGTTTACAAGCATCCAAAACAAATTACATAAAACAACAAAACTGAAAATAAGTAATATTTTAAACACTCTTTGTTCTTAACACACATTTTTAAAAATATAAAAAACGAATTTATTTAATTAAAATGTATTAATAATAAAATGACGTTTATTAAGCTGAAGCCCGGCTCTTTATTTTGATTGAATTTCAAAAATAATTCCTGCGTAAAAATGATTATTTAAAATTTTTTGGTAATATTAAATTTAAATACTGATTTTGGAATAATGAACGTTTCATCTTTGGACAAAACTTACGATTTTATTTTGTATTTTAAAGCTTGATGAAGCAAAAAACCAATTTCGAAGACGGTGTTTTATATCTCAACAACGAATAATCGTATAAATCGCTTTTCAAGCGGACACATAATATTTCGTTTCAATAAATGAAAAAAGAAGTTGCCTTTATAAAAACTACTTAATTATGCTTTTTCAATCTTTTATTTGAAAACTGTGCGTACGTTAGAGTTTTTAATGGAAATTCATACGTGATTATATCGATTATACAACGAATTACCACTTGGGAAATAAATTATACAATAGGAAAGAGAAATCCAAGAAGCACTTTAGAAAATTCAAAATTTGTCATAAAACTACTTTACGTAATTATCAATATTTTATGCTCTTTTACAGCTAGTTATGAATTCGCTAAGTAAGAATGAATGGAATATTTTTTCACTTCAATTGATTTAACATTCGCCAATATACAGTAAAAAAAAATATCAAAAGCTGATAAGCTACTGCTGATAAAAAACGACAAAGAATAATCAAGAGTTAACTCTTCCTTTTTCCATAATAACAAAATATATCCAGTCTCATATGATTAAATTGTAAAATATATAATAACGCCTTAATATATATTAACGGAAAGGAATGATACTGCTGGCGTTTAACGGAAAGAAATAGTCTCGATACGCGATAGATTACGTGCGGTTTATTTAAACGGTGTTTTCTTATCAATTATCGTAGTTTAATAAATAACGTCGGTTTAACGATATATTTACAAGCAGGGTTTCATTAAATCTACCATCACGGTATCAGTAATTCATAATCGGCGAGTCCGTTCCTTTTATCATAACACACAATGGCCCCAACGGGGTCAATAAGTAATTTATCTCATAATCTATCGTATAGTAAAGTTGTCGAAAAACAATTATTCCCCAATCGTAATCAATCCATTGTTATATACTCAGTGACGGAAATTAAATTAAAAGAATATATACACGCACTCGCACAATATATAGAACCTAATAACATTCTATTTGCATCGAGAATTTCTAATAATAGAGTGTTGAATTGGTCGATAAAGTAACAAATGAACATGGTAATTTAATCATTGATACGTAAATTAATTAATCCAGCAAAACGAATAATTTTGTCTAATGTTTCACCTCACATACTTACAATTAAAAATAACATCTCATGTGACTTTCATCAAGGCAGGAATGCATGAGGAGGAATTTAAACACGTATTTAGTTTTAAAATCTCTATTTTGCCCGAAGAAACGACATATGAAAATTATAAAATCCCAGATTCATTAATCATTATTTACGAAAATGAAAATTTTAGAATATTTATTAATACAGACGAATTTAGAAGCAAACAGGCCATGCAGGTGAATGTTAACAAAGAAGGGGGAACAAAAAGACAGCATTCAACAACAGCAGAAGAATCTAGCAATACAGAGGTGAATAATGCCACAAGAAAATATTTCCTTATCAACGGTATCCAGTTTAATGATCTTAGAAGATAATATTACAGAAATAAAAACTGAGACGGCTGTAAATCGAGAAATGTATCGTGAAGAGGAAAATAAGCAGGATCTAGTAAAAAGTGATAAACATAATATCGAACTAATTAACGCAGATACAATAAACAAAGAAATTAAAAGAACCAAATATAAAAATCAAAACTTGGTGGAAAAAGTAATATTACCAATAAAAGGGGTCATAGAAAATACAAATAGAGTCAAGAGAGGAACTTTGAACTTTAAACAAACAGTTGAAGTAATAAATACAATAAATAAAAATGATAGGGCAGAAGAAACTATTAAAAAATGAATTCATTAATTTGAATGAAATAATAACACAACTATATGCAATACATGGGAATATTAATGATAAGGGTACAAAAATGAAAATAACTAAAATAATCAAAAAAATTAAAAGTGAAAACCCAAACCTTTCATAAGAGCACTACAATATAATGAAAACCATTCCCAAGATGCAAGAGACATTTTATTGGCAAATATAATTACTAACAATCTCGATATCGTCTTTATATCTGATAAATGTAAACATAATTACGTATCTACCAATTGTAATAAAATAGTACATAATAAACTAGGATTATGAGTGGACACAATCTATAGTCATAATAAACACAATATCTTAGTGTTAGAAATAAGTAATATAATATTTATATATTTAGATACATACCACCCAACAAATTATCTAAGACATACTTTCAGATAATTAATATGTTCATAAATGATAATTATATTAAAAAAAAAATGTATTACTTGGAGACTTAAACTCACGTAGTATAATATGGGATACAGTTAATAATGCACGAGGAAAAGAACTAACAAAATTAATAGAATTGCATGAGTTACAGACCATTTCTATGTTATGTTTAATATTAACGTAAATAAAAATAGTAATGTGTGTGTGTGTATAAGCTAGACTACAATATTATAAAATATAAGAAAATAATTGACACAGAAGTTAAATGTAATACGCAGGAAGGTGGTGAGAAATGGTTAAAAACTTTTCAAAATTATGTAGACACTATACGTAACCGATCATACAGGAAAACAAGTAACGTGTATTGGTGGAACTCAGAACTACAGACACAAAAAAAATTGTAAACCGAGCTTATAAGAAATATCATAAAAGTACAAGTATAATAAGAAAAAAGCTATACTCTGAGGAGTATACAAGAAAATTTAAACGTATAAGTATATGAGTAAAGAAGACAAAATGAATGCATGAAAAAGATAACTGAAGATAAAAACGTTTTTGGTTTGAAATATAAGGTATTATAAAAAATAAAATGGTGCAAATACCAACGTTAGACAGATGAAGATAAAGTAAATTTATTATGCGATAAACTATATCTCAGTGTAAATGGATTTACACCAAAATTCAAAGCCAAAATGCATGAAATTAACAATGACGAAATAAACGAAATTATAAAACAATTGAAAAACAAAAATTAGATAAAGTAACAAATGTAATGCTAAAAATATTTAATATTAAAGTACCAAATGTGACTTGTAAATTTATTAACATTTTATTTCAATTGAACTACTATCCAGAAAAATGGAAAATATAAAAAACGGTAATTCTGCCTAATGCAAATAAACCTATGTGTGAATCAAGCTCATATAAATAACTTTACTATCAAATATAAGTAAAATATTTGAGAAATGCATATTCCTGAAATTTAAAAAAATTAATAACGATAAAGACATAATAAACAAAGATCAATACCGTGGATTAGAAAATAAACCAGCAGAATTAGCAGTATTTGAGTTAGTTCATAGAATTAAAAAATATAAAAGGAATGGATACAAAGTAGCAGGTGTAACTGTTTATATAAGTAAAGCGTTCGATAGTTTGAATTTAAATAAATTAATGTCATTGTTGGAAAATTTAGGTTTTGATCACAATTTATTAAACATATTAAATCATTATTTTTATAAGAGATACATACGTTAAAAAACACCCGATAGTGACAGGAATATTGCAAGGATACAAGGAAATTGAAAAATATTTAAACGAATATAATTTAAGTAATAATACATCAGAACCAAATTACTTACTATTCAATAGAAAATTATATAAGGAAAAATTAAATTTATTAAAGTATGGTATTAATTTAAATTATGTAACAAGTAAGTATCTGGGGTAACGATTGATAATAACCTAAAATTTTATCATAATTTTAATAATGTAAAAAATAAACTAAACAAATTCTTATGCATTTTCAATAAATTATACAATAATAATAACAGAAATAATTATAAAAAAGGAGTTAATATAATTCCTTTTTTATAATTATTTCTGTTAATATAAATCTGTAATAATGTCAAGTATAACTTATTGTAGTAGTATTTATATGGATATGTTAAAAATTAAGAAGTTTATAACGTTAATAAGATCATATCAAAGAATTATAGCTATCAGAATGATCAAAGCATACAAAACAACGAGTTTTTAGTCATCAATAGTGGCGACAGGAATGAGTTCAATAATTTAACTATAGAAGAAATAAACAACAGAAAAAAAATATAATTTGTTATATTAGTAATAAAAATAGCATCATCTGCGTGATTGATTATTTTATTATTTTCCTGTTTTTGTATACCGTTTTCTTACCTTTCGTATTTTGTCATTATAATAAATAAAATTTAGGTCATAACTTGCATTGATTATACATTTTTCGATAAAAATAATAGAAAAAAAATCATAGTAGACGAACTTAAATATGAAAAATAATAATTTAATTTATTATTGAATTAAAAATATAGAAAATTAATAATATGAATAGAAAGAAATTAATTTACATTGAGACACGCTTTTAATTCAGAATATTATTATCATTTATCAATTTCAAATTATGTTACTGTTTGGAAATCATAAAATGTAAATTTAAATGTATGTCAATGAGTTTTATATTCAGTTAAAAATACTATATTTAAAATATTTTACTAGCCTCGCTTCTACTATTATGTAGAAATGAACTGTTTTTAAAGTCAAAAACTATCAACGCAAAATTAACATTGTAACAGTTACATAAAATCATACCTGTTCCGAAATTAGGATCGATATTTTTATCAAAAATTATTGGAATTTTACAATTTCTGAAAGGGTGCCAAACATAAGAATTTCTTAGATCAGAATATCTAGCGTCACTAGGATGAACGGCAATAGCGACATCGCCAAATGCGGTCTCTAACCTCGTTGTAGAAACTACTACTTCACGATCTGCAAAAATAATTAATAAATCTTCTATAACAAAAAATCCTTCAGCTTTATTACGTACTAATATTCTTAAAAGGTTTGAATTAATCATATATATTCAACATTAGTTATAAAATAATTTTACTACGTTTAGTATACAGAGATTAAAAATAATACTGAAAACGTAAACTAAAATATTATTTCGTTAAAATTTTTAATAACTGTAAATTTAGATACTGAGACTACTTTATGGGAATATAAATGAAAATATGAATGAAGATAAACAATATATAACCAGGAAATTTCTACAGGAAAGACAATGTTCATGGAATAAAGTAATGGAAAATATGAACTGTAAAATTTTGGTTAGAACAAGACTAACTAAATGCAATAATAATTAAACAGCATTGCTATTTATTAGGAACTTTTTAAATATTCAATTAGATTTATAATTGTTTGATATACACGTTGTATTTCTTATGAATAAATTTGATTATTAAAAATAACCCTTAATAGTTTTCATATTAAAAAAATATATTGAATAAAATTTATTATTACTATTACTTTTTTTTTTTTTTGTAAAAATGCATTAAACCTACCTGAGTCAAATACTTTAAATACGAATTTTATCAGTTGACCGAATGTAATTGGTTCATTATAATTCGGTACACTTAAATGAGTAGAGCCGTCTATGCTAATGTGTTCCACCTCAATATCCGATATCGCTGATCGTAGATGACAACACCAATTAATGATGGTATTATCTCTGTATAGCATGCCATCATCGAACAATTGAATCAAAGCATCAGTTACAATATTGCTACGAACCTAAACATAATCAACAATGTTTATTTTCCCCAACTGTTAAATCAAAGGTTGTACAAAATTATACGCGCACACACACACATACATACATATATATATATATAAAAATCAGAATAGACGAAAGTATCTTTCCCTAATAAAATATTATAACACGGGAATTATTTTATTTAATCAAATATGCAGTGTCTAAATTTAACTTTCATTTAGATAAAACATTCAAATATTTTAACATATATTTCTAATATAAAATATTTTACGTTACTCAATCGCAATTTTGCTTTCACATTAAAATAAAAGTTACAACTATTATAAAATAACGTTTAAAAACACATTAAGTGATGATTTCATACACGAGAACCGAGTAATTATTAACGTACGAAACAAAATCAGGTAAATCGTGTATTACCCTTGGGCCATAAGTTAATAATAAACGCGACAGTTTTATGAAATAGATATTTTTAGTTACAATGATTTAAAAAAAAAAAAAATTATACCATATAGTTCATGACATAAATGGTATTATTAAAACTTGAAAGTTAATACATACAGCATCCATCGTGAATATTTCTTGCGACCAATCAAGTGAAGCGCCAAGCCGTTTGACCTGATTCCGTATTTCTTTAATCTTTTCATCTTTCCACTTTGAGATATGCTGCATAAATTCTTCTTCACTTATGTTTTGCCTCAATAATCCATATTGAGAGAATAACATTTTTTCAACAGCTACCTGCGTAGCAATACCAGCATGGTCGGTGCCTGGTATCCAGAGGACCGTATTTCCTTGCATTCGTTTCCTATTTCAGATTTTTATTTTTTATTTTCTGTTAATGCACATACCTATATACCTAATGATTTTTCATTCGTATATATTAATTTAATTACCAATTTTATACAAATTAATCATATTTCATAATATAATGGAACCTAATTACTCTTGCGTTATGAATTTCCTATTAAAAGTACACATTATTTATCGGGAACTTCATTTTTAAATATAACAAGCTTACGAAAACGATTTGGCATTTACCATCTACATAGAATATCCTGAATAGTAATATTCAATGCGTGGCCTAAATGCAAATTTCCGGTAACATTTGGAGGTGGTAATATTAACGAAAAAACACCTTTAGTCGTAACTGAATTGGAATCCAAATTATGCGAATACCCGGTTCTTTCCCATTTTTCGTATTTGCCTTGTTCAACGTTTTCACACATAAACTTTGGTGCAAACGAAACTTCAACATTATCTAAAAGTAATAAAAAAAATTGAAATAACTTTAAAATCATAATAAATACTAATATTTCTTAATACACAAAAAACACTCATCACTAAAATATAATTTTTATACATATTCCATAAAATACCGCATTTTCAGACAATAAACAAGTAACACACTTACCTGATACTTTTGTAGTATATTTTTTAAAATTTATTACGTTTCTTTGTGATGAATATTTTAATGAAAAATGTAGATTATTATAAAACAAAAAAAGAGTACTTTGATGCTTTAGTTGAAATGTGATACTTGTATAGTGCTTATTCAACATTTTAATATATTTTATTTGTTAAAATAATCCGAAACAAAACATTAATAATTTCTACATTTTAACCTCTCAAAACTAAGAACTCTAAGAAGTTTAATTGAAAAAAAAAACACCGGTATTTGAAGCACAGGGAAAAAAATGTAGGAACTAGTAGGAAGTCATTAGGATTTTCTTTTCACGTTAACAATATCGAAAAAGTTTTAAAAATTGTAGAAGAACGGTGAATGAATTGACTAAAATGAATAAATACTAAAACATGCATCCACATCTATTGATTTTATTTTACTAACTAAAATTAAATTATAATTATTTATAAAAATCAAATTTAATGAAACCTATTCAGTCAAGATGCACATTATATATGAAGTTTTAATGCTAACAAAATTTTTTATATCCCGATCGATATAAAATGTCTCAATTTTAAAAACAATGATATGAATACATCAAAAATTATCAACAGTCACTAAGAAGCGGTGTTGTATAATAAATGCCTCTAAATATTTATAATTTTTGTCAAAATTTTATAATATATAACTGAAAGGGTTATCATTTGTTTGCATCCTTGTCTGGTGGGTTAATTATTGACGGTTACTTATGAGACTAACGTCTGTAATAACATGAATTTATTTTTTAATAATTTGAATAGTTATGCTTTGAATTCGTTTAAATTAATTTTCTATATTATACATTAAAATGTCAGACTTTAAAGCAGGTTACAGGATTAGTCAAGAGAAAGTTGATTATATTTTCAGTTTGCTTAAAAAAGATAATGCACTCAAAATAAATCCTCAACTTTTGGTAAGTTATTATATTATCGCATAAAGAATTGTGTATAAAATATAGAATCATGAAAAAAAGGGAAATAAACTTGACCGACACGAAAAAGCAGAATATGTTCAATATACTTAGGCAAAATTTTCTGTTTGTAAATATAAATTAATAATGCTATAAATATATGTTATTTTAATTTTTCGTAATTTAAATATTAAGATACGCGACTTTTTTGCAGATCCTGTTAAATTATATGTCTGATTTTGAATGTCAAATGCAATTAGGCCATAAATTTTCAATGTGACAAAATTTGTAGATTATTTACGTTAATGTTTAATCAGTTATCGAATTTAAATTACATTTTATTAAAATTTAGGTTGTAAACTAATGTTTGTTTCAGTTATACGTATTAACTAAAGCTCTTTGAGATATAAAAAGCCATTAATTGCCGAAACATATTTTGCTAAATATTTCCATTTTATCCTATGAAGTAAAAGCTTTATGTCTAGATTTAAGTTACCTGCAGTTAACCTCATCAGTAATGCAGAATTCTGTACTTTGCGTTATTATATTTTTAAGAATATTTATAAATTAAATATTTATTACTTGTTTTCAGTGCATTTATAGAGCTATGTGCACAGTACGTAGAGTACCAGAGTTGTTACTTAGTAAAGGGAATACAGACCTAGTTATAGATGAATTGATATCTAACGTAAACTTCTCTTCGGATATTATGACTGATGAATTTTCATGGATTCCGTTCGGATATTGGATTATAAATCGTTATATTCTACGCCAAACCGTTGCCCATTTATCCGTAATTTATCGGTTAGTTTATAAAGTAATATCATCAGTCATTGATCCTCCTGATGAAATTGAGCAGTTTATTTTAACATTCTGGTATAAATTCGCAGGTATAATCATTATGCACTCTACTTACGTAACTAGTTAGATGTTATTCGTCGCTTTAATTTAAATTGTAATAATTCGTATAAATAAGTTGTATTAATCATAAGAATAAAGTTGAAAACCTATCTAATTATCTCGTTTCTGTATATCCGCTATTTTTTTCCTAAATCTGGCAATATATATATATAATTCAACATCTTTTCATTTCTTACTTCTGGTTGTTGTAATGCAGAAATGTTTCTTTTAATATATGTTAGTGCTTTGAATATGGTTAGAAATTATACTGTACAAGATGAGTTAGCGTAGGGCAGTTTATCCGCTTTGCTTATATTTTTTTGGTATTTAAAAAGTTGCTACATACTAATCTTTAGATTTATCTAAAGGACCATCAGTATAGTAATTATAAAATCCTCAAACCATATTTGTCTTGTTTCATCAAACATTATTTTCCGAAATTTGATGCTTATAAAAAATTCATTTTTATCAAATTTTAATTTTTAGATTCAAAGAAATAGCTTTATATGGGATTTTGGGATTTGGTATTGTTTGAAATATTTAAGTCGTAAAGTATGTCGCATAAATTTATTAAGTAGATGGAATCATAAGCTGATTTAATATCCGTGAATATAGTTATAAGAATGTTTTTTTTTACAAAACTTTGATTATCATTTATTAGAGTAATAAGTGCATCCATAATACTTAATCCAGCCTGAAATCCGAATTGACTTTTCGATAACCTATTTTTATGATTCATCCACCACTGAATTTTACTTTTAAGTATATTTTTCATTGTTTTTTCTACACACGACAATAATGTAATGGTCGGTGTGAAGTAGTGACGGATCTTACCGGTCTTTAAAATGAGGCATATTGCATGATGTTTCCAATGCATAGGAATTTTTCCGGTTTGTAGCGAAAAATTAAAAATTTCTAACATGGAATTTTTTGCTTCTTTCGGTTAGAATTGTAGAATTTTATAGCTTTATATTATCTAATTCAGCACTAGTGTTTTTACTATGTTTTAAACTTTTTGTCAATTCGTGAGTTATGTTATATCCTATGGTGTCATTTATTATGTTTCTATTAATTACCGGTGTTTCAACATCTTTAAAAGATCGAGTATTCTCAGTATTCATTTATGTAATATTTTACATAACTTCTGAAGTTGCATTTTACATAAATTAAATTATCACCTTTTTAATTGTATGATAAATAATAGAAATGCTCTATCAAGCATGCTAAATGTGATTTTTTCATCCAATCTGCATTTATAACAATAAGCAGTAGTAAAGATATGTTATTATCAAAACTCGGAAGAAGGATAGCCCTAATGGATGCTGATCCTACTTATTGATGATTACTTTTACATTCGATTAATTTACAGTTATATGATTATGAATAATTAGGATTGATGTTGAAGTTGGAGAGGATTGAATCTGTGTATTCGATTGAATTTTGTGTCAGCAAGTTCTTTGCTAATATATTTTTATGATGTTTTTCCTTATATCTTGCACTTGACCTGCGAATCTCATCTTTAACAGAAATTATCTTAAAGTCCTTCGAGATGTCGTTATTTCGTATAAACCATCCTACGTAAGATTTTTGCTTATGTCGTTTCCATAAGATCTATATTGGAGTTAGATGCAGTACCCCATTGTTCAGTGCAATATGTCCCAATTGGCTTTATTACTGATTTATAAAGGCAGAACTTTATTTTCTAATGAAAGAACTGAACTTCTTGAAACCATCCAGTCCATATTTCTCAGTTTCAATATGATCTGGGTACGTTTGGAGGTTATGTGCTTATTCCAAGTCAATCTCTGGTCGAGATGTAGATCAAGGTATTTCGCACTATTTGCTGTTGGAATTGGCTTTGTTGAGGTATATCGGACTGGCCGTTCCAGTTTTCATTGTAAATAATACATCGAGGTGCTTATTTTTGTTAACTTTATTCTAGTCTGTTTGAACCAATTTCGAAGATGGTTTAGGTGTTGTTGAACATTATTGACTGCAGTACCAGCGTCATTGTGTATTGCTAAAATTGCAGTATCATCGGAGAATAAGGCAATTATCATTTACCAGTCACTAGTGTAAATCTACATTACCTTGCGAAACTCCTGCCTTGATCGGAAATATGGATGACAATGAATCGTTAAAACTTACTTGAAAATATATCTCGGTGTTATTAGGTAGTACTGGTAAGGCAGCTTAAGTTTTAATTTGAATGTCTTTGTGTCAGACTTTATCGAAAGCCTTCTCGATGTCAAAAAAACGCGACGGAGCAATATTTCCCCCCCCAAACCAATGTATTTATGACTTCGATTACTTCACGAATCTGCTATGATACTATGGTTATTTCGGAAACCGAACTGGAAATCTGAAAGTATTGAATATTCCATGGGTAAAGGCTTCAATTTTTTCAATAGCAATGTTTCAAAAAGTTTAGCTAGTATTGGGAGTAAGATAATGGGTCTATGCCATTTTCTGAGTTGTTTAACTATTGCAAATTTCCATTGTATCGGGAAGTACGATGTTCGGAGGATTTTGCCTTACTAATTGTAATAGAGTCGTACCCAGTGACTTTCTTCTTTATATTTAACTTTTTTATATGGTACTTCATTTCCGTGTTGGAGAAAAACGGAATCGGATGTGACATCTGATATGGAATGTTTATTTTCTCTTCAACGTCAGTGGTCGCATTGTTTTCGTGTGGTTAAAAAACATCGTGAAAAGTGTTCCGCAAAAGCGTCAGTCTTTTGTTGGTTAGCCATTCGGAATTTTTATTTCTTTTTTACCACTTTCCATAATGAATAGTCTGAAGATGCAAAGGACATGCCATGTAATTTTGAAAAGAGGAATTTTTTATTTCGATTATTTTTGTCCAATTTAACAAAAGTATTCGTTGAAGTGTTCTTGTTTTATGTGGTGTTTTGGTGGATAGTAAACAGATGAAATAACAATGGGACCTAATGTCGATGTTATACACATAGAGGTAGAAAATTAGTGTTATTTATACAGACTATATGAACATTTAAAACACGTGCCATGTTAGTAATTTGAATGGTCGGACAGTTCCATTTTCTCGTAAATCCCATTGATGAAATTAACTCACAGCCTCCAAATAATGGTTATCGTTCGGATAAGATTTTTTTTTTTGGAATCTGCGGTTGCTAATATATCTTTATGAACATGTATATATATTACAAACAGCAATATTTTGTAAAAGAAACCGAAGATTTTCTAAAATATTTACATTTAAAAATTAATTAAATAATATTGCTTCTATAATCTTAAAATATTTTTTCTGTAAATTTGTTATACTTCGTTTTTAATTATTTCTTTCCGGTCTGTTATTATTAAAATGCACGCTTTAATTTTTGTTTGGTTTTTACCGAATATTGCAGAAAAATAGATATGTGCATTTTAAAATTTTACATGTTAACCTAATAACTCTGACTTATTCTATTAAGCTATTATGTATATATATTTATGTTTCTCATTAAAAAAATATATATTAGCGTTGATCTTACTTTTATAATTTTCATTTCAGAAAATTATGTCAAAGTTCCAAACGTACTTATTAAGTCAATTGTTAGGAAAATGCCATTCATTTTGGAAAAACATATTATCAAACAACTGCAGAATGCTCAACATGAAACATATTACGATGTGTTGGAATTTAAACAATTTTCGAAAGTGTGTAATAATTCGCCATACATGTTTCAATTGATTACGAGTATATTGAACGAAATTTTGTTATCAGCGTCCTTCGACCATACTTTACAATTTATAAGGAAAGTGATTGATTCGATAAAAAGGTTCTACGTTAAATTCGAAGACGACAACGACGACGATGATATTTCAATTATCCGTTTATATCCGATATCTTTACAACCGTTAATAAGTATTTGTTACGCGTTAGATATACGCGGTGACGCACGTAAAAGAAATCAGACAGATGAAGAAATTTTAAACAACATGCTACGTAAACAATTTAACGCGATACGTCATCCAAAACAAATTGTCGTTTTGCTTTCACATTTTCCGGAATGGGCAACTTACGCAAGTGAACTTCCGTTGAAATCCGAATATCGCAAAGTTTTACAATTAGATTAAAGATCAAATATTGGCGTTCGAAAGAAGATTTTTATCTGTAAAATATACCTTCGTAAGCGGAATTTCGAATCGTGATATTCTTTTTATTAATGGCAAACAAAAAATATTTTGTTTTACGCCGGCACTGTCGGATTATTTACAGTCGTTTATTTCATGTTTTACGATTTATTTTACACTATAAATATACTCGAGCGATATAGTTTTAAAATAGCGTCAACTTACTGTAAACGTGTTTAAAATGTTTGTACCAAATTTAAAATATATGTCATAAATTGTCGTTAAGCGTTTTGAATCGAATTGTGCATAATTTTTTACTACACATCCTGCAACGAATAATAGAATAGTATCATCTAATCTAATTAACGGACGGCTGTATTTTTGTGCGTAAATAATGTGCAACATATGAGCTTATTAGCGTATATATTATAGGAAAAAATTAAGGCCTGCATTTTTAAACTACGTTTATTTGACGTCATATAGTACTAAAAAAAAAAAACACATTAAATCGCGTTTTCTTGTTTTATCAAATCTCAGCTTATGAGTTTGAATGTGTGAATTGCTCTTAATAATTTAATACGTACTTTAGATAAAAAAATTATTTGGTATTCTTAAATTTACGAAATAACTAATGTAAAAAAATTAATCTAAAAGGCGATTTATCGACACTTTAAATTGTGCACTGTAAAGCAAAATTTAAAAACATGTTTAAGTTCGCGCAACTGTAATTATCGTATCGAAATATTAAGCAATTTTCAAAGGTAACTCATAAACTAAAGTTACGAATGTAAATTGATATTTGACAAAATGCTTAGTATTTTTTATTAAATATTATACGTAAATAATACGGCATCACGTTGAAGAATGACAAAGCTTAAATCTACAAACACCAAAAAAATATGTCGAATGCTTAAAGATATTTTCAAGTTTTATATTAATCATTTAATACATTTGATAATAATCTTTAAACAGTATACGCCATTTTACAAAAATCGGTATTGTCTTTTTAATCAATTTTTTTTTTTAATAATTTTGGACATCATTTTCTTTTCTATTCACACTAGCTTTTAGGCGTATAGAATATTTTCGAAAGATTATAATGAAAATATACCTTCAATCGGATTAAGATCGGAATTTACATAAGAATTTTAATTGAACCATTTTCATGTCCTCGTTATCAAATTTTACAAGGCCTTCTTGATCATCTATGGACAGTAGCTGTCCAACTGCCTCACGTTCATCACCCACTATAACTTTAATCATATCCCCAGCTTCAGGACTTACAGGTTCTACATGATCGTGCGATATGTTTACTTCTCTATCTTCTTCTTCCAATAAAACTGAACACGTATCACCCTATAAAAACAACCACCAAATTATATTATGTAAAAATCAATTAAAAGTTAATAGTTTATTAGGAATGAAGTAACCTATAAATAAATGCAATTTTTAATCGCAAAATATAATGAACAGATAATGAGAATTAAATATACAAATCAGAATCTATATTTCATCAATTTGACAATCCAGTTATCAAAAATAAAAAACATTTTGTGCGTCGGGAAGTAAAACTTAGACATTTTCCCAAAAATGACACTTAACAAACTCACGATTTCGTATAAATTTCACAAAGAAAAGGAGCCCACTGTTCGCCATGCTTAACTTTACGCGGTGATGACTCAAATGTTTTCGTTCTCAAATCTACGTCGCGCATGCATCCTTTGTGCAGCGAAGATTTGTAGACAGCCGTGCGTGTACGTGCAAGAGAAATACGAATACGCAAAAAATATTTCATAATTTCTGTACGTGTTTGTACATATGTATGTAAACTGAATATACACCTATATGAGTACACCATGCGGAAAGAGCGGAGGAGACTAGTCATCATTAAATATTTGTACTGAGTTACTATATCTCCTCATTGCTATTTAGCCTTAGAGATTTTATGAGTATTTAGTGATCAATCATTTCAAATACTCTAGTAACGTCTATGAACATCATCAACACTCTATTTCTCGCTTGAAAACTCTCTTATGTTTTCCGGCGAATTCACCTATTGCTACCGATATGGATCTTACCTTCTGAAATCCCTATTGCGATTCGTCTATTACTTCGTTAGATTATTTCCTACTTACTTTTCTAATATTGTTGCAATCGCGGCAACTAGCCTATAGTTTTCGTATTCGGTGTGTATACCTTTTTATATATATATATAGGTCTCGTTTACTATATTTTTAATCTATGTAGTATTTTTCTTTCGTTTAACGTCTGAGATTAATTAGCTCTGTAATTTCCTTCTTTATTATTTTTACTGGTTTTATATGTTATATTCTTATTCCATCAAAAATGGGGTAGCCTTTGCTTCCTTTGGTCCATCTATTATTTTCTTCACCAGTTCTACGTTTCCTTTAGTTTCGTACATATTTACTTTTATTTCATATCCTTCCTTTTCCTAATAGCACTTCCATTTCGATCTATTTTTTTTTTTATTCTTTTCTTAATAACACATCATTACGTTTTAAATATTAATTTTCAATGTCGAAAAATTTGTTCAAATATATTACTAAGCCGAACTAAATGCTTGAAACAAGACAAGGCTGATTTCTAAAACCCATCACCAGCGAATCCAAAGATTTATTATATGATAATCACAAAACGTTTTAAATTAACACCAAGTCTGTTGTGGATTTCTAAAACGGTACAGTTTGCCAAGGTAACAAATTCGAAAAATAAAAAATAATATATCAATAACCAAAAAATCACAATGTGTACATGTCACAGCCAAATAATTTTAAAATAATAAATTTTGATTCACATCAAACATTAGTTGTAAATTTTATAACATACCGCAATGCTACGTATTATTCCAATTTGCCCGGCCAAGTCAGGATCGTGAATTGAATCGCAAATTCTAACTTCTATATCAGTAGTATGCCAATCTTGTGTTAATATACTAGATAAATCGATGCCTATATATATACAACAAATAATAATAATAATAATAAAACGAGAAATATGTGATTAACGTTAATTTATACTTTAATAATTTACAATGTTCTATATGTCTAATTTAACCGTTCGATTGTTTTCTTCAAAACTATTTTTCTCCTAAGAACGTTATCAATACATCAAATAAAGTTGTAAACAAACAGTGACCTCGAGAATATTATTATTATTAAAGTCGTTAAAAGCGTAATTTCTATTTATATATTGGAAAAACAAATTACCACATATTTCAATATAAACATATTAAATTTCTTAAAATTTCAATAACAACAAGCACAGAACATTTCCAATATTTATGTGTTGAAATAGATGTGCGCAAATTGTGCATACAAACACACACACCCAATATATGTTTATATGCAATTGTTTAGTCAACCATTAATACATTAAACAATTTAGAAATCGTTGATTATTAAACGTGCTAATATACGATATACCGCTGGACTCTATAATAAACAATTACTTTGTGTTTTTTCTTTTCTATATTAATTTCTCGGCTACAAGAAGTTTTACATTATTGAAAACTTAGTAAAGTTCAAATTGATTCTTTTCGGTGTGAACCATGCAATTTTTTATTTTTAAGCATCCAAATTTCAAGAAACGAGGCATACCAGCTAAATTCAACTTGTTTACCGGTCATTCATAGAGAGGATAAAGCAGGTTAAAATAAATACAACTGCTGGTTTAGTAAACATCTCCAGCCTCCCGCAGAATAATGATGACAAAAACATCCATAAACGAATGTGCACACAGCAAGGCACTCGTTTATCAAAAAATTTTAAAATTAAGTCCAGGTTCTTAGTTTGAAAATGAAAACTGTAATTGTTTTTGAAAATTTACATAATAAAACAACTGACATAGCTTACATCGAAAAAAATCATTAATGTATGAAAATCAACCATAAAAGTTAAAAATTATGCAAAACAATGTATTACTTAAAAAAAATCATTGTTCCATGAAACAATAAATATTATTAATTTTACATCAAATAAATAAAAAAATTATAAGACTCGGATGTTATAAATTGTGTTTTTATTTAGAGCGAAACATGCGTCCACATAATAACTATAACGGCGTTATTACCTGCTCCCGGAGTCTGTGGATTGTACGGTGATGCGACTGAAGCGTTACTTCCTGGAGTCATCGGACTATAACTGATCGGTGAATGGGTACCATAAGGAGCAATATTACTTCCACCAGGGCTATTTGGAGATTGTAAATATGATGAAATTGAACCTGTACTACCTATAAACATTAAAATTCATAATAATAATAATAATGAACAAATTGGGTCATATTAAAATCATTCAAATCAAAATTTTGGAAAACTACAAGATAATCATAAAATAACAATATATATACAACGAACGTTTTTATCTTGGTGTAATATCATTATTAGAATCACATCTGACGCCGTCGTTTAGTTTAAAATATTTATAATTAAACATTATTTTTAACTTACAATTTTCTTACCGCGTATTCGACGACAATTTTCAATATGGAACTCACACAGACACAGAAAATTCAATAATATTTAAATACATATCACACACTTTAGTAGTTTTCCTAATGGTTTTAAAGTGTTCATTGTACCGATATGAATGGATTTTCTTTTTTTAATAATAAATAAGAAACAAAACTTAAATGACTATTGTGAAAATTAACGTCCTGTTAAAAACAATATTTCATTCTAGTAGTTAGTATACTATCTTCACAAGTACATATTACATCACGTTTGTTTTATTTCCGTTCTAAATGTCCGATACGAATGTAAATTTCAAGCCCTTTTATAAATTACCATTCGTGACGATAAAAACACGAATGTTAAGTATACCATCTAAACAATTCTTAATAAATTGCATAAACTTGGTGTAATTATAGTTTTCATAATTACTATACACTTATGTAATAAAAAATATAAATAAATGAAATATTTGCTCAGATACTCTGGGCACGTACACAAGAAGTGTGGAAATTACTATTTACTAAAGGCAAAACAAAACCCGACAGAAGAATAATGTACTAAATTGATGAATTAAGGAAATGGTATGGATGCTCCGCAACGGAATTAGAGCAAGCTAAAATATTTAAGTTAATATCAGTCAAGATTATAACCAAAATTTGGAAAGAAATGACGTAATGGAGAAGAAAAAATTTGTTTTATCGTAGTTTGAAATTAAACTACCAATGTGGAACGTACAATAAACGTATACAACTTACAGTTTTCTTTCACTATAATATTAAGTTTCATCTAGCCATTACTTTCAGTATGTTTGATCGTACTTTAAGAATTAAAAATTTGCTATAGTTTATGTTACGAAGTGTCTAGTTGTATCAGAAATCAAATTTTTCAGAATTGAAATTTGTTATTAATATAACTTTATAATAATATAATAAGAATTTTACTAAAAAATGCATGTTAAAAATCTTTGATCCTGATGAATTCATTAAAAAAAAAAAATCGTACCATGATAACCAGATGGAGAACTGGAATTATATGGTGAGAATGAATGGTCTGAAGATCCGTAAGCACTACCGGGTGTTTGTGGAACATAATCCGCGCCCCCTAAATGAGAGTAATCATCCATATTATACGAATCCGTATCTGACGTTCGACCAGGAGTATTAGATGGATCCCATATACCAGGTGTTCTAGAACCATCGTGTATCGGAGTCATACTGCCATAATGTGGTGTACGAGAACCAGCTGGAAAATACGAATGTTAATTAAAACGCTTTTACCAAGTCACGTATTGTATATAATTTACTAGTTATCAACTTTATATTTTTAATGTTAAACAATAAAAATGTATGTATCACACCAGCATCGTAAATTGGGGTCTGAGATCCGTGCATTGGGGTACGTTCTCTGTACATAGAAGAACCTCCGAAGCCCGGAGTCCTTGGAACATATGTACTACATGGAGCTTCCTGCGAACAAATAATTTTTTTTTAAATTACCGACGCAAATAAATTTATAAACAATTTATGTACCATAAAACGAGCGAAGGATGCACTTAAAATATAAAAATTAGAACAATTTCTAATAATTAATCAACAAATACAGATGACAAGTTTGATCTGATGCATCTTACACATTATTTTGTGTACTGACAAACAGTCAAATATAAGTTTAATAATAAGTTTACATAATATTAAAAAAGAATGGCATAAAAGTAGAATATGTCAAAAAGTAATTATCAACGAATAATATTGAATAACTTTTATCGTAATGTAATATTAAAAATTAGAACAATTTCTAATAATTAATCAACAAATACAGATGACAAGTTTGATCTGATGCATCTTACACATTATTTTGTGTACTGACAAACAGTCAAATATAAGTTTAATAATAAGTTTACATAATATTAAAAAAGATTGGCATAAAAGTAGAATATGTCAAAAAGTAATTATCAACGAATAATATTGACTAACTTTTATCGTAATGTAATATAAATATCTTTCATTCAAAATTAAAAATATTTATGAATTTAATTATTAACAAATAAATAATACAAGTACACACAGTTTATAAAAAAAAATATGCATAAATATTAGCCATGAACAATTCACCTTCGTTCCCTCTCCAACAACCTGAATATTTCTTCTATCGACAGAAATAGTCTGGCAAGATGTATGAAGTTCTACTCGTGAAGTAGTTTCAGTAGCATCTTTAATGATACCAACATTCCCTAAAATTATTATTAATTTATTAACAATTGTAAATACCATCATAAGAAGATAGTAACATTTGTGAGAATTTTATCATATTTAAATTAAATAATAAAAACGCATGTAAATATTACAGATACACTAAATCAAAGTTACACAATAAATCATATTTCAATGATATTGTAATTAAAGACATTTTCGGGCGAATTTCGCCAACAGGTATCATGGCGCACAAACGTCACTCAAAGATACAAGTATATCCCCTTTAATTAATTTTTTAACTTCATCACACGTATTCCGTGAAATGAAGTTAAAATGAAAATTAAGCATAATTAATTTTTGTTTTAAATATTTAAATAAATTAATAATTTAATGATGTTATTCTTAATTCTTATCTCGCCTGTAATCAAAATTTCTTCATAAATGCTCTTTTTTATCCCCGATAAGCCTTAGATTTAGTCATAAATTAATAACTAATATTATATATATATATATATATATATATATATATATATATATATATATATATATATATATATATGTGTGTGTATAAATAAGAAATAAAAATAAAAATTACCTTTATAAGGCCCACCAGTGATTTTAACCGTTCTTCCGAACAGTTGATAATCGCATCTTATTCCACCGCGGCCTCTACCACGGCCAACACCACCACCTCCATCACCAGCACTAGGATGTGGAGATGATATGCGTGGAGACATATAACCGGACGCGGATGTAAATGATGTCATTGGCTTTAAAAGGAAAAATAATAAATTGTATAACCATACAATTCACTACATACAGTAAACGACTACGATATACTGTAACCGTAGAAAGAAGCAACATGTTATTTGTTTCGAAAAATATAGCCACAACATAAAATAAAAGATTTATGATTTACCTTCCCTAATCCACCTGCTAATTTTAGATGCTTTGTTTTGCATACAAATATTCCACCATTATCCAAATAAATCTTCGAGTAAAGAAACGCGAAATTCCGATATAAATGTTTTATTTCACCTTCCCTACCCTATAAATAATATTAATATCATTATATATATATATATACATGTATATGTTAAAACACCATTGTATACATTATCAGATTTAAAAATAATATTATACTGGACAATTTAAAAGAGAAATATAATGCAATTCAATTAAGTGCAATACATTAATATATTTTTTTTTAAAATAAAATAAATAAATTACGTTAATTAAAAGTGGAAAAAATGTTGGCGCCTTGTATTGTTATCTTTTCCGGTTGCTGTTAAATCGTACGTTAATTATTTATTTATTTTTAATTAATAAGGGATTTTAAATATGTTATAAATTTTAATAATTACAGATATAATATTTAAAACAATAATATATTCTAAGATCGCTATTATAGAATATATTATTTGCGCCTTAAAATTATCCTGTAATAATAACAAGTGACCTATGTGCTTACGCATACGACTTAGTATTTATAATAAATAAAAATCTAAAAGTGAGCTGAATATGTTCCGAATCATACACTAAGTACGTTATATAGCTAGTTAAAAGACGTTGAACTAGAACTGTTGGCAAATAAATCGCTAAACCCTAAAAGAAACATTAATCTTGAGAGTAATAATTTACAAAAAATTATTATTCAAACATCGCTTAACATAAAAAACGGGCATTGGGCAAGCGCGTCGAAATATATTGGGCTTTAATTACAACTATAGGATAATCCTGTACAAAACATTAGTTCAACACACAATGATGCGTTGTATTTCAGCGTTTGTCGAACGTCTAGAAATCAAATATATTAAGGAAAAAATATTCTATTTGAAGAACATAATTCTTAAACAAAGTATGAGAGTTTATAGATAGGACCGTCTGATAAGATAACTCCTATTAATTATAGTACCCACATTACATAAAAATAACTTTAAATATTGCTTTTAAATTTGGTAAAATAGATGAGGTTAAGATTCAGCTGAACGTCAAACCTACGTTTTGATAAGTAAATGGGAGCACAGTAGGCGGTTTCTGTCTTGAATCAAGAAACGACAGAGGCACATTATTTGTTAATTTCTGTAAAGAAAAAAATCTATATATAATGAATACATTTTTTAAACTACCCATTAGACGATAATACACGTGGAAGTAACCAACAGATCATACTGTAAGAAATCAAATTGATTACATTGCCGTGAACCGAAGATATAAAAATGCAGTCAAGGCAGTGAAAACATTACCAGGAGCAGATGTATTGTCAGATCATATTCTCATATTGGGAATCATAACAGTTAAACTAAAAAGGTTAAAGTAAAAAAAAAGAAAGTAACAATAAAATCGACAATCAATACCTTATGAGTAACAAAAACCTTATTAATTAGTTAAAATTGAGGAAAAACTTGAAATAGTGCAAAACAATACAGAAAATTATAGGAACGAGATCAAAAACATCATACATGAAACAACACATAACATACCAGATAATGCAAAGAAAAAGCAAATTGAAATTTTGTTTAATGATATAACCTGTTAAACAAGCTCGTCAAGATCAGACAGGACCACAGATCATAATTGAAGAAGTCATAACAACGGCAAAAAAATAGAAAGTCAACAGGATCTGAAAATGAGGAAAAGCTAAATATGTATTCTTTGTTCAAACTTCTTAACAATATATATAATACAGGAAATATTTCAGATGATTCACTGAAATCAACGTTCGTAATGATACCAAAGAAAGTAAACGCTAAAAAATGTGAAGGTTATCGGTGTATCAGTTTGATGAGCCATTCAGAATGATATACCGAAGGATACATAAACAGATAGAAGAATAATTAGGTGATATTCAATTTGAGTTTAGGAGGAATCTAGGTACAAGAAACGCCTTACTCAGTATCAGGACACTAGTCGACTGTTGTAGAGATATTGTACATCCAGTGTATATATGCCTCGTGGACATTTAGAAAGCTTTCGATAATGTAACGCATAATAAATTAATTGATATTTTAGAAAGAACGAGTATGGACGATAAAAATTTACGAATCATTTAGAACCATTAGCAATTATTAAAATTGAACAGCAGAATACCGAGTATGTGGCAATATGCAAAGGTGTAAGACAAGGTTATATCCTGTCGCCATTGTTGTTTAATATAGGTATTATATTTCTAAACAATTTTTGAAGAAGCACGAAAGAAATTTAAAAATGGTATTAAAGTAAATAGGACAGTAGTAAAAAATATGAGATATGAAAATGATGTCATTTTAATATCAAATAGTATAAAAGAACTACAGAAATTCATAGATGTCTTCATAACATGCAAAGAATATGGATTACATCTAAATATTTCCTAAACAAAGTACATGGTCATCAATAAAAAAAACAAAAGCATGATAACGACACCACTAACAGCTGATTGAGGAACAATAGGTAAAATAGGGAATCTCGAGTACCTGGGTAGTAACATAAATGAACAACGAGATACGGTCAAAGAAATAAAAATCCCGATTGAGAAAGTCGGTAATGCATTTTTTAAGCTTAAGGCTATATTATGCAGTAAAAACACAAGTATAGAATTAAAGATAAAGCTGGTAAAATGTTATAACGCAAATACCGTTGAACTGGTTTGGAATGCATCAGATAGACAAAGAATTGGCAAAATATTATATACTCGGAAAAAGAATTACAGTAGTTAAATATATATTAATGGGAGTGGAAACAAATTGAAAAAATTTATTATATTTGTAGCATTCGGGAAATAAGTCATGACGTATGTCAAGTAGTTGGAAAAAATCAGATCAAGATGACATAGGATAGTAGTTGCAAGGAACTTATATACATTATATACATATATAATATTTATACACAAATAAGAAATTACGTTATGAGGTCCATCAAGAACTTTTACAATATCTCTGCGTTGTATTGTCTGTTGATCAGAATCTAATGCGACTGTGTTCTTGTATTCTTTTTTCTTATGTAAACTTTGAGGTTTTGCAACAACAACTTTTCCATTCATATTCAAAATGTGGAAAATTTCTCGTTCCAAGCGTACTATGACTCCTACAGTCTGCGGACTAAAATACGACATTCAACATTATTTTATATAATTTAGATATTTATAAAGTATATTTCATTAAAAAATTGTACAAAATTTTTGATTTCTTGCTTTACAAAATATTTTATTGATTAACATTTTCAAAATTAGTTAAATTAAAATTTAATTATTCTAATAATATAAGTGCACATACGCTCATATATATATATATATGTGTGTGTGTGTGCGTGTGTAAACGAGCAACTCAAATTCTTGTATATTGTCACGGTGGCATAGTTGCTATCGACTGTCAACTCGATGGTTGGGGTTCGAAACCAAAATACGACATAGAAAGCTTTCATTATATAATTATTAATTATGACGGAGAAGGCAGCGGCAGCCCACTTCGTATAACATCATATGAGCGCGCATCTGTGCTGCATATAATTAATGTCTTAAAGGCTAGTCTATTTTGTATGTGAAAATAAACGTACAATGCCTAGTCACGACATTCGGCAATGAACAATATGGCGATGATGATGATGATATATGTATTCGGCAACCTCGGAAACGGCTTTAATGATTTTTATGAAATCATGTAAATACATGTAATGTACTAAATAATTTAAAAATGACCTGTATGGAAATTAAAAATTTCGAAATTTTGACCGAGTACCTATAAAATTTTGAACATTTTAATTTTTTTTGTCTTTTTCTTGATACTTATTTAAATATATACTGAAAATTTCAAATCGATCGCATTAACCGTTCAATCTTATAAGCTTAACAATTTGCTTTTTACTGCATATGTGTTGATAAATATAATTAAAATTTTATAACTGGGGTACCATTTCGATTTAACGTATCGGATCTTCCGGAAATTATTTTTTAATCCATAAAGTAATTATTTTAAAGAAAAAATTCGACTGGAAATTCCAAATTCATTTCCAAAAATATTAATGATTCGTGTTGAAATATATTTTCCAGAAAACACGATAGAAGGTATTACACGCATCCATATATATTCCATTACAGCAGTAATCGTTAATGGTTGCATACTCTATGTTTTAGTGATGAACTAAATAGATATTAACCGGAAATGAATAAATTATCCTTAGATATTATTATTAACATTTTCATAAGACAACGAAAGATTAGGTTTCATTATTATTAATCTACAAAAAATGGGTCTGAACATTATTATATATTATATTTTTCTAGAACTTAATTGCAGTAATTTCAAATTATGGATTTATTCATGAATTATTTTATTCTGTTATGTTCGCACATATGTGTACATATACACATATTCATATTTATATAAGATTAAAAATATAGAAATGACTTACTCTAGTTGTACCAGATCACCATACTGAAACTGACCCAAAGAATCAACACCGGTCGCCATATCCGAACAAAGTTGTATATCTCGTGGTAAAACTTCTAGTTCATGCATAGTTAAATCAGAAAACAATACAACTCGATTGTCTTCTACTCTAACAATAAGACCGGTATCGCCTTCATACCTACCACTTAATACTCTGACGTGATCACCCATTTTGAAATATTTTTTTAACTCGGAGGCTTGGAATTCTAAAGCCATCTAAAAAAAGTATTACATTCCTTTAAAAAAAAAATAATAATAAACAATAATTATTATATAAATTTTTAAGTGCAATCATTCTTATCTTTATAGTTACAGCGTCTGTTAATTTTATTTATAATTATACGCCGAAGAACAGACAATATATTAATTTTAAAATAAACATGCAAAATTATTAGATAAATACAATTTACTGAATTCAAAATACGTACATTATGAACTTAAAGAAATGAACAGGTGGAGAAAAAAAAAATATCAATGGTACATTTATCCTAATTACCAACCTTTAAGTCTTCGTGTTTCGGAATTACTGTAATATAGTTGCCTTCAATAGCAACTACTTTTCCTCTTAAATGAACTAACTCTCCCTGGCATACTTCCACATTATCACCTGTACTAAATGTATGAGATGCTATCTCATCTTTTCCACCAGTAGGAACTTCGATATCTACACCTTCGGGAGCTTCTTCAAATTTTTCCAGTTCAGACAATGTTGGCTTTATACCTTTTTAAAAAACATATACATATAATAAAGTTGTTATATCGTATAACCTATTTAATAAGGAAAGTAATATTATTTTAAAATAAAAACGTATTCAAGTTATTTAGTTAGTTATAATCGAGTACGCATTTCTTTCATTATAAATATATATACCTATATATTAAAAATGATCATTACTGTAAATGTTGAAATCTTTTTAGAAAGTTATAAATTAAAATCACGTCAATAAAATCAATAAAGTTTTGATTGTGGAATGTAGTGATTTTATTTATACGTGATTACTAAAAATAGTTGAAATCACTAAATTTATTTAATTATGCGAAGCTTTTCGGCAATTACGCCATTTTCAAGCTATATACAATTAAAATTAATTAATATAAAATCATAAAATATTAATTTAAAACTATGTTTACAATTTTACACAAAAATGAATTATGAATACTGTATTCATAATTCATTTTTGTGTAAAATTGTAAACTTAGTTTTAAATTAATATTTTATGATTTTATATTAATTAATTTTAATTGTATATAGCTTGAAAATGGCGTAATTGCCGAAAAGCTTCGCATAATTAAATAAATTTAGTGATTTCAACTATTTTTAGTAATCAAGTATAAATAAAATCAATATTTTATTTGAAATACGAATATAATTTAAGAAATTTGGAACAATTATTGAGCAAACAAAAATACCAAAAATATGTACTGAATAATCGTAGAAATAAAATGTAAAAATTACTTCATCGTTGAATATTTATTCTACAACTTTAAATTGCAAAGAAAAATTTCAAAATTCCTACATGGAACATTTCATACTTCTTGTAAGTCAAATTTCTAGACTACGAAATATAAATTCCTATATTTTCCTTGTCTTATTCAATAAGAGATTTCCGTCCACGCCATAAAATACGACCAGAAGTTAGTAGCCGGATTTAAAATGAAACGTGTACTTAAAAAATAAAAACCTAGTTATTATATATAAAAAAGTGATGCAATATTATAAAGATTTTCTATATCAATGATTTACGTATTTATACGTTACGAATAAATGAACGACAATCATAAACATTTTAATAATAATAAAAGTACATTAGCATACCATCTGCGACTATAGCGTTCATGTTGAAATTTTTGTATAAGAATCCTTTCCTACTGTACCGATTTCCTTCGAATATTAGAAAATCACCATCACTTGTAACTTCGCCACCAATACTTCTAATTGCTTCCGGATCAAAAGGTTTAGCAACTGGCCTCCGTTTTTTCTTTCTTTTTAGTACTTCACTTTCCTAATTAAAATAACAAAAATTAAATTATTTTTTTTGTTTACTTTCTTCTACGATTACGTTATTCATTATACTCGTAATTAAATTCTCGGATTAATCTAACCTGTTGAACTCTCAATGCTCCTCGTAGTCTTGTATAGTCGATCCTGGGTAATAATTTTAAGTGTACTTCATTCTGGGCAACGTCAACGTAGTCAACCTGAGCTATATCGTCTTTATATAAACCTAAAAAGAATGCAAATATTAATGTTTAAATATTGGTTTCTTTGTTTTTTATTACTTATTTTCATAAATATTTCGTTAAATTGTTATATTACTAATATATATTAACTTATTGTTTTTCAATAATTAAACTATTCATCAAGACAAACACAATAAAAATAATATAAATAAAAATACAACGTCGAGGGTATATTATATGTAAGATGTTGACAATTTACTTGTTTAAATTTTTCCTCACATATTTCGTATCGGTTTAATTTGACCATAAATCGTATAATTTGGAAACTTTTTAATCAGAAGGTATTTGTTCTAAATGTTAAGGGTGATAGATTTAGTTGCGAAATTCGAGTAATCTACTTATAATATTTACCACATGTTAAATCGATACATTAAAAATTCGACAAGTTTAATTAAGAGTTAATCTCTGAATATAAAAAGGATCATGAGATATATATATATATATTTTAAATACTCAGTTCCAACAAGTGGACGTGTTTGTGAAAATTGTGTACAAAAATGCAAGGAATCAGTGTGTTATAAACTAAAATAATAATAATAATTATTATAAAAGATAAAGCTGTAATAAATAAAAAGAACATATTACGATAACTAAACTTGTGTGTGTGTGTATGTACGCGCGCGTGGTGGTTCCTTGCAATATTTATGATTAGGATGTCAAAGGTATGAGAAACATGGTTCCCTTATCCATCAAAAATAAAATTGGAATAAATGATAAATGAATCAAAATTAATATCATTACTGCACGGAAAAGAACGCATACAAGTTTACAACTAATATATCTAGCTGGAAAACATTGCACTGATATATATATATATATATATAGTTAATGAAATTACAAAGCATACAAAATATTAATTTAAAAATTAAGCATCAGGAAGTGTATAGGCAATATCGAACGTTTGATCGATACGGCTTCACGTTTGACTTCGTGCTTCGGTTTAAATATCATTCTTGAACTACATAGGCATCGCAGACTGTATATGCAACAGTAAATTTTAACAAATGGATTTGGTCAGTGTTAATGGTTGCCTGTTACCAATCTTATATTTCATTCTTAGATCACCGAAGCTTGCACAGGGAACAGATCATTTGAGAAATGGACTATATGCAAGCAGAAACTATACTTTCATGTACTGATAAGGAATATCTATGAAATTAAACATTACGATTGACGGAGTAAAGTTTTTCCCAAATAGTCACAGGACTCAGTAATTTGTTGATTTCAAAAACACGGCAATACTTTCTTTCTTTTTAAAAGAAAACCACGTACTATTTAAAGAATACAAAAAGTGCATGTAGAAAATGTACAGATATTTATTATAATTAACTCGCTTAGGATATGAGTCTATCATGGTACAACAAAAGCTAAATAATACCATAACGGTATTCTACACTAATAAATACCAAAATCGAAGTAAAATATGTTTGAATTTACGATACAATATTTTAAACTAATCGATTTCATAAGAATTAAAAATATTAAAATAAGTTATAATTCATGTAGTAACAAGTTCAGCAGGGGGAAATAAAAGAACAGAAACGTTACCTCGTTTTAAACGAACCCATTGCTTTGGACGTAATCCAACGTGCGCTTTTGCAACATGAAGAACATCGGTCATTTCTTTTATGGGAACCATCTATAAAAATTACAAAATTATATATATATATATATATATATATATATATATATATATATATATATAATAAATCAAAATAATACGATTTTAAAGTTTACTTTAAAAGACGGTAATCGCGATTTAATAATTCTAAAGTTCAATTTTTTACGTTTCGAATCTGGTTCTTTTTTCAGTCACGTTGCAAAAATTAATACCTATGCTTTTATTTTTCAAGTTGTTGTATCGAACACGAATGAGAAAATTTAGTAGTTGACTGATTTAATAATTTATTTGCATTTTTTTTAATATGACCGATTGAGTGATTTTACTAATTTACATAAATAACTTCAATCCTTACCAGACTTAAATAATTTCCGACTTTAATTTTAATGAAGACATTTCGGCCATAAAAGGGTTACTACCAATGTAGTTCTTGAAATTAAGATCGATATAATTTTAGTTCGTAAAAATAATCGTTTCTAAACTAAACCGAATTAGTGTATTTACACAAAAGAACAACAGACTTACATAGAGTTAAATATGTAAAATCATTTATGCAACTTAAGATAAATTGATAGAATACCAATCAAGTCATGAAATTACTGACAGTAATATTAATATTTATATCTTCAAAATTATTCTTAAACGAAGTATCTCTTCTGAACATTGTAAATAAGATATTTTGGTTAATATCTTAGTTTTATTTTTCTCATTAACTATATGTATTTACAGTTAATTTCGTCATACATAACTAATAAATTTTATAAAGAAATAAAAGAACTTAATTTTCTTTCTTTCGAATCAATTTACTTAATACAATGTTGTCAGCTGTTCATTTTTTTTTACAAATTTTCAAGAAAAATACAATAAACAAACTGATTTAATTACTGCTAACTTTATTATGAACCAAACACGTTATTATACCAAAGTTTTTTCGATTGTTTATTAAATAACAATTTGAATTATGAAATTTCACAAAATGGTGTAGCTTACTATTTTAAAAGGCGTTAAAAAAATTACTAGTAATATATTGACGATTTAAGATATTAACTAAAATATCTTATTTACAATGTTCAGAAGCGATACTTCGTTTAAGAATAATTGTTAAGATGAAAATCTTAATATCGCTCTCAGTAATTTCATGACTTGAGCGGTATTGTATCACTAGCAGAAATAATCAGCACAAAACTCATAGCAGATGGTTTTGACGCAGTTGCATCTTGTTAAGAAGAATGAGACCATAAGAACCCACACCGAGACGATAGACATACCGAATTGCAAGCCATCAGGTTTTGAACTAGAACTGAAATGCTGAGTGCGTTTAAATCGTGTCTGAACAGACCATGGATGCTCGCAAAGTGGGGTTTTAAAGATGATCCACTGCGACTGCCAATTAGGAGATCAGATAATGGATCAAATCCTCAAAGTATGCCCACGTAGAGCACTTAAGGGCGGTTGGAAGGATATTCGAGTATTATCAGACGCGGCGATAACATGACTACGAAATCTGGATGTGGACATCTAAGCTACCCGAAGACATACGATATCATCATCACCATCAGAAATAATGATTTAATTATAATTATGAATATTGTTATATTGTACTCGAAGAGCAAATAAATACATATTACATAGAATTAAATGCCGATGGACTACGTTGTTAATTTGTCTTACCATTCTTCTTCCTCCTTTTTCTAAACCATCATCTTATTCTTTTAGTGTGTTTTTTTTCTCTGTTCTTTCAGGCGCAATATTTTATCCTCCATAGTCATTTTCGTTATATATATTATATGCCTTTTGTTTTTCGCATGTAATTGAATAATATTCTTGTGAGTCTCATTCTGTGCATATGGTTTTCAATTTTCGGAACGCGGTAGTAACTTTTCCAATTGTTTGACTGATACTACCATTTTTCGTAATTTTCATTTTTTGCCTCAAATTCTTCATTCTTCACTTAATCTTATTGATACTCCATATATATATGAATCTGTATACGATAAATAATGCAAATTTTTTCCTCAACTTTAATACTTTTAACATTTAATTTTTTAAATTTAAGATTTAATTTGCACGATTTAGATTTTCAATGTGTTTTAAAATTTATTTTTAAATGTAACGCATTGGTGATCAATATGAATATTAAACTATAACTGACATATTTTAAATAAGTGGTTTAAAAATAATAAAAGTAAAAACCTTAAACGAGAGGAAAAAGCAAACCGAATACAGTGTCAGCTACAAAAGTTATTAATTATTATACCTGTTGCTTCCAAAATCCCATCTTTAAACTACTGACATTAGTTATGGCTTGCTTAACATGAGGTTGTTTATATGCTTCGATATAAATGTAACCTTTGACCCCTTCAGGAGCGATTACAGATTTTATTTCCAACGCTTCGTTAGTAGATTGATAGGCAATAAATTTTCTCATCAATAATAGCGCGGTTGCTTTTTCTTCCCCAATTCGACATTTTACCATCCACAAATTTGGGTCCCTAATTTGAAAATAAAATTAATGATTATAATCAGAGCAAAAATTATTTATTCCATAATTAAAATTCCGAACTTCATAAAAACTATAACTACTTACTTAACTGCAGGCAGTAAAGTCTGTTTAGTAATTTCATCGGACATATCTTCACCTCCATCGCCAAAATGACGAGCAGCGATTGATTGATCAGCATATTTCTTTTTTAAATATTCTTCAATTTCATCCTCTTTTTGGTTACTGGTGAATACAAAACATATAAAATAACTAAATTTGGAAATTCCGTTTTCGTATAAGAATTGTTTTAATTGTGGATTCGAAATTATATTAAATTTAATTATAACACATACATAAATTTTTATGAAGTTTTCATAAATATTTCAATTTTAGTTTTATTTAATAATTATGGAATTAGTACAATTACAAGTGAACTACATACATACATATATATATACATATATATATATATATATATATATATATATATATATATATATATATATATAGTGTTTTTTCAATATATACTAAATTCAACTATATTTTATAATTTCAATTATTTGTTTTGCCATAATCTTCGTATTATTTACTGAATTAATTCATTTTCTGTGGTGACAAGGATGTTATTTTTTGAACAGAAAAATTAAAAACTAATAAGAACTAAAAACGATTTCAAAAACAGTTACACGATATTAAACATTTCCACTCACGCATATACGTATATATGGGGTGTGTGAATGTGTATCCACTTTATTATTAATAACGTGAATAAGGGAGGCAAAATTTGAATAAACAAGAAATTATAACTATAGAACTTTCATAAATTAAGTAGAGAGGTCACAATTTTAAGAAATATTTAAACAGTTGTCAAATGACGGTCTATAACAGGTCAATTTAAACGCGTGCACTACAAAAGATTAAACATATAAATTTAAATTTTTTTTTTTCTATTTTAGACTCTGAATTATATCACAAAATTTAAGTACAACTTTTAACTAAAACATCAAAAATAAATATTACAAATGATGTAATTTAATGATTGCTCGAATTTAAGTAATGTTTGTAAAAACATATTAATAGAAACAAAAGTGAAGTACAAAATATGTTGTAATCAGAAATAACTTTGAAGTTTGACCGTCGAGAATCTACAATTATGAAATTCCATAGACAATAACTTTGCTTGTTTAATTAAAGTTACATGAATGATGGAAATTAGATGATCATCATAATGTAAATACCTATTTTGCTCTCATTAAAATAAATCACGCATATTTTACAAAATGCATGTGAAGAACGCACACACACACAAATATGTATATATACGTATATTGTGGATGTAAGCGTTATACGAAATAAACATATTGTAATTCACAATTAATTAGCTCATAAGTAGGAACATGAAGTCAGTTGTTGCCGAAAATTAAATTATGTAAAAGAATATTTATGAACAAATATTTGCTTAACTACGGACGACCACCTAAAGTGTGAATCATTCAAATAAACAAATTTAATATTAATTTACTTACTCCCAGAGATTAGTGCCTCTTCGTCTACCTTCAATGTCTCTAGCAGTAGGCCCGACCTCATCGATTTCGTGTTCGACAATTCCAATTTCGTGAGCTCCATCTTCCCATTCATCCTCACTTTCTACTTCATCGTCGACTTCAGCTTCTTCAATAATAAAACCACCATAACGGTCGTTACGTTTCTTTTTATGACGGGGCATATCATCATTATCTTCATCTTCTTCTTCATCGTACTCCTGTAGATCGAAGTAAACAAAAACTATTAAAGTATTAATTTATAACCATAACCACCATATTATATGTTCGCGGTATATTAAGAAATACGTACATCTTCAGTATTTAAATCTTCTCCTTCTGGTTCTTCTTCCTCGCTCACGCTTTCATTTCTAAAATAAAATTTATCATTATATAATTTAAAAATTATCCAAGAAAAAAATGTAAGATAGGAGAAAACTCTAATCATTAGTATGGAGTTATATTTCACACACACACACACACACACACACACATATATATATATATATATATATATATATATATATATATATATGTATATGTATATATAAGTACAAATGTCCTAAATTGTACATAATAAACATCCTAAATTTTTGAAATTATTATTATTTAATTCCTGCTTCTTTTCAGGCGTAAATAAATCTTCTCTCCTTTATAACTAATTATTTTTATTTTTTGATGACCATTTATAATTTCTATAATTGCTTCGTTAATTAACATAGAGAGCAAGTTAAAACCTAGTAAATGATAGAAAATACTTAAAATACTCAACTTTGGTAATCTTCATTACATGAATAACTTTTATTTTCAAGACAACTTTAAAATATATAAGAAAATGTATTAATAATAAATTTAAGCTGACTTTAAAAATTAAATATTAAACTGTGTAAATGACTAAAAAGTACCTGAATAATGCACCAAAACACTAATGAAAGTTCTCGATAGTGTGTAATACTCGTTATTTATATTTTTTACGTTATTGAACATAATGTCACATTTGAAATAAAATCAACAGATTATTTGTTCAAGTTACGGTCAATAATGGTTAGGAATAGTTAATGCGGTATTCATTTATGAAAACAACTAATCCTAAATTTTCTAACATACTTGTAACATAAAAAATACTATACATAATAATATTTTAATCTATAACTCCATAAATGCAGTCCTATATATTTTTTTAAAGTGTTAATAATTGTAAGCTAACATTTTTACTTCCAAATAAATATATACTTACTATGTTTCTGTGACATTATTATGGAATATTTTGATGAAAAGTTCTGATTAAACACTCCCGTGATATCATTAATCCTAGTAATATAAGTAACTGTCTCCGAAGACTTGACTCCATGATATATGATTTCGACACGGCTGCCATACAAATCACCCCAGAGAGACGTTTCAGCTAACGACATAAATCTCACCAATAAATTTCGTCTCCTACCTATATACCGTTTTTCACAAATATTTCCTTCAAAAGCCAATTTCAATAGTTAGTATCACTAACACCTCACCAGGTAGCTAGTTTATTCTGCGTCCCTTGACTGTCGCCGACAATTTTTTCTTGCTACCAATTTGCCGCAATACCTCTGCATTGGTTACTTTCTTTTTCCAATATATCGATAATATTCTCCATTTTAAAAGGTATCAACTTTAGTCTCCCGAGCTTTAGTGAGGGTTTGTCTTACATCTACATGTATGATCAAATATAATCATTTGGAAACGTAAATCGAGTCTTAAGTCAGTAGTTGTGAAAAAATTCTTCACGGGTATCAAGACTGTTCGTATCCATTCAATTCCTGACCGCACTTCGTTTTTTGGTCTACAACTGACCACTGCTTCGGAATAGACATTGAATAAGGGGAAAGCACAGAGTTCTCTTTCAGGATTTTCATGATCTGCATACTCTCTAATAGCTGTCCATTAGAACTATTATAAAAATTTTGTTTCAAAAATTAAAAACAAAAGTTTACTTTACTCAAAATACAAAACTTATATAAAACAAAAATATTAAGCAATGAAAGTAGTTATAAAAATGGAGAATTGAACCATTAGAAACATGTCTAACTAAAGAATAAACAAATGTAAATAAATGTTAACGATCAAAATTTTAAATAAATCAGACGGGTGTTAAGGAAAGAGAGAAAACAAGTACATTTAAAATTTTTAAAATAATCGAGTTTGTTGGTATGACCGATTTTGTTTACAGTACGATATTAAACGTTAACTTCCCAGACTGTCAATTTATTTTCGTTACATAAATTACAAGATTACCACTTAAATTCTGAAATAATCACAACAGTCAATAATTTAGTATATTATATATATATATATTAATGTAGCCTAAAGTAATCGACCCTTTACTTTTTCATCATCATCATGTTCTTCACTTTATTAAGGGTCAAAGACTAGGAATTATTTTCTTTCTATCGAACTATGTCGCTCCCCGAAATTATTCGTTCAATTGACTAAATATTTATTTTATATATTTAATAGCAGCAAGTTTGTTGAATATTACCTGTTATCCTCTTCAGCTTCTTCCGATTCGCTACCGCCACTACGGCTTCTACTTCGACTTTGGTTATAATCCTACGATCAACATATAGTTAATTACCGATATATATTTATTCAATCGAATATATTTAAAATAGTTAAATTATTGATAATTATACCTCTTCTTGTTCGCTTCCGTAAACCTCATCATCAGACATTTTTAAATGTCGGTTTCAATGTAATCAAAATGTTGCGAAAAAAAGAAATCTTATTTCCTTTGCCTTCGTTCACAATTCACACATCACACTTCACAAGTTCACAGCGTAACAAGTCCTGCAAAATTATATAATGGAGAATATCGTACAATATTTGGATTAATAGTCAGTGTTCCCGTATATATTTATTTTGTTATATTTTTCTAAAATTAATTATCTATTACAAATATAAAATACGCCTTCTCAGTTAATAATTGCTCAAATATTTAACATGATAATTATATTTTATTTTTATTTTTTTCATTAGTTGCAACATTATATTTAGGATCTTCAATTTAGTTCACGGATGCACCATTTAAAAAAATGTTATTAACGAAAACAGGAAATTAAGTATTTTTTTGTTAATTTGAAAATTACTTCAGTACTAAAGCCTACACTATCTTCTTATTTTCTATTATCAAATTCAAAAAAGTTGTCTGTTGTCTGCCATGTGTTAGTGTTTCATTTGTTCCAAAAGTTTGGTTAGGTTTTTGTTTAGTACCTTGAAGATAAGTAAGTATTTTATTATATTATGAATTATTTATTCCTAACCTAAATTACTGATTTAACACGAGCTTGTGATACAGAGTGTTTTGAGTAAAATAGTTTTATATTGTCTACTAATTTATTTTATTGTTTCTAATGATATTTATGTGAAATAAAATTTTTATTTGGGAAAAATTTATAAAGGCAGTTTTATGATTTTAATTCGCAATGTATTAGCAGTCATAGTTAAATGTACTTTATTAACAGAAATAAACAATGTTCATCAACATTTAACGCTCACAAGTTGTCTTTGATGTTAAAATTTATTAAATAGAACCATGCTCGTTGGGCTCATATAGAATTCAGTAACTAATTGGCGTTGATATATAAATGTTAAAATTATCTATTTTTTTCCAGATATCGTGACAATGTCGATAAAACCCAAATATCGACCGCATGTTATCAAAAAGAGGACGAAAAAATTTATTCGTCACCAAAGTGATAGATATGTTAAAATAAAGGTGAATACTCATATTTAGCTTGTTATTATAATTGTAGTCTATAAACATGTTATTGTGTCAGCTAACATAAAATATAAATTTTTTAGCCGAATTGGAGAAAACCAAAAGGTATTGATAACCGTGTGCGGCGTAGATTTAAAGGTCAATATTTGATGCCGAATGTTGGTTACGGAAGTAATAAGAAAACAAAACATATGCTACCGAATAAATTTCGTAAAGTTTTAATACACAATATTCGCGTATGTAGATCATAATTTAATATAATATATAAGCTATAAAAAAGTTGCTTTATAAGGTATTATGTATTTTTTGCGAATTGTATGTAGTGTTAATCTGGCATTCAAGCAGGGGGAAGAAATTTTTAAATTTATAAGCAAAATTCTAATGTAAATAGTACGTTCCTTTGTTTTAGTAGCGACTACATTATATCATTTCCATGCGTTACGACTGTTTAAACCTATTAATAAATTATACATTTTTTAGTTAGCTGTGGCGAAACAGTTTATATACTTATATTTAATATCTAGAAATACCCTAATTTTTTTTAAACGTGTTTAAATCTATATATTCGGGTTTGACAGACTACTGATTTAATATACGAATGTAAACACTTGTTCTGTTCGCAAAAATAAGTTCTTAAAAAAAAATCAGTGTATTGTAAATGTTCAGTAATAATTTAATTAATATATGTATCACAATACCATATAAAGTTAATTTGTACATTCTTACACTCATCATTATTTTATTAAAATCTAATGATATTTAGTTTTTAATGGGAGTAATGTTTGTGTCTATGTCATATGTTAGTATCTAATTTGTTTTGTGAACTTTTGATCCACTTTTTATGAAAATGATATATGATTTTCCACCATTTTCTATATTTTCATAGGAATTGGAGGTCCTTCTAATGCAAAACAGAAAATTCTGTGCTGAGGTGGCTCATAATGTTTCTTCGAAAAAACGAAAACTTATTGTTGAACGGGCTCAGCAGTTGTCAATTCGTATAACAAATGGAAATGCTAGGTTGCGTACGGAAGAAAATGAATAAAAATTCGCATTGATATTTGTTTATATTAAATAGACAACAAAAATAATATAATTTTATTTAAATGAACACGTGGTTAAATTTATTTTAAAGTCTAATTTAATATGATGTGGTTATCTGAAAGCAAAATTGATTAATATGGAATAAAGGCTGCGAAAGTAAAGAAAATAGAAATTATTTTAATGAAAATTTCGAAATATGTGGGAATACAAGCGTACTCGGAACCTTAATATTAATATTATGTTCAAAAACTTAACGTTTCTCTTTAATGATGTTCGATTATTTAGAAGTGGCCAGCACGCTTCAGTAAGTTTATCTTCAAACATATCCGCAATGGTTGCTGAAGGAAAACGCATGATTTGTACAGTGTCCATTTGCTTGCATTCTTCTGTACGGTGTTGATCGATCATCAGAGACCTGCCAAAGCTAGTTACTTTGTTTTATTTAGTATATGATTATGGGTGATCTAATCAATTAATAAACTAGCCAACCTGATCTCTGCACGGTTGTTGCGAGACAATGTGACGTTCAATCTTCAGTTTGTAGTTTTATCTAGCACAGTTTTAATACATTACGATAAATTTTCAAATGTTGCCACGGTTAATATATTAACTTTTACATATGCAACAGTGTTAGTTGTGTGATTGAAACGGTTTTGAGTCTCACGGTTTACTATTTAATTTCCTGCCATATCGCGATATGGCCTGATACCCACATGAATGTTTGATAGCGATAAAATGTTTGCGATATTTTTTTAAAATGTAAACATAGAAATCCGATCGGTTCTTCTCGTACGACTCGTATACGTGGGTCTAGGTATTAATTTTAATAGGCTGTTTTAAATAATACCAAGCTGTTTGAAAATGTTAAGTATTGCGCTACTCTATATAACAGAAGCGTAATCTAATTTTTGTTTTCTAATTTATATATCATTTTCAGTATGTCTAAGGCAATTTGACAAATTATTTTCAGATTTAGAGTTCCCTTTCGAATGTCGTACCCAGTAGTTTGGTTGTTGTTTATGTATTAATATGTAAATTAAGGAGGAACAGAACTCATTTTGCTAAATGCAATACATTTTGATTTGTCGGTGGAGAATTTTATTGCTGTATGCTATCTACATCGTTGAACATATAAATGATTAAATTATCGGGGACGAGATTATGTTTGATCGGGGTTGCTATTATATTAAATAGCTGTGTCCGTTGACGAAAACAACACATATTTAGTTTTAAAGCCATACTGAAGCTTGGAGACCCGATGAGTTTGCATAGTGTGTTTATTAGATATATTGAGCCATAGCTCGATAGTTGTAGAGAATCTTTTCCGGGTTTCGGAATCGTCATAATGTAGAGTAATTTCTAAGCATACGGAAAAGTATCAATACGCCATATAACGTCAAAAAAGTCAAGAATAACAGTAGTTATCCGTTAAGATTTTTAATAATATCTATATGAATGTCGTCTGGTCCAGGTATACAAAAGATTTTAATAACGTGACTGAGTTCCTTAATAGTTGAAGAAAAATTATATCTTCAGTATTTGCCTGTGAGAAATCTGAGGTTTCATTTTGCATATTTATTCTGGATGCGATTTCTTGATATCTGCAAATAATTACGCTATTTGATCTGATTCATAAGTCAGACACCTGATGGAGATTATAGAGTTTGACCTGTTTTACGATGCAGTGTCTACATTTTATTCTCCTGGTGCGAAAATTGTTTAAGGTTTTTGATGGATGCCGTTTAAAGGTTGAGAGCAGTCTTTCTTTTATTAATAGCATTCTCACATTCTTGAGTCCACCAAGCAGAACGTCTGCGCCGAGTACTACGTATAGAATTGATTAAATGAGATATTATTGTTTTGTTTGTCTTGTTTTTAAATTTGCATTTTCAAAAATTTTCAGTTTAGTGTATGTTAGAAATTTGTTCCAGTCAGCCTCCTTGATTGGCCACGCAAAATGATCACTGAACAAGTTATCTAATGGTTTTCAAGTTGTTTTATGAGCTAATATTGAGCTACATATACTAAGATCGATTAAACTGAAATTTCGTGAACAAGAATTGAAATGAAACGGTTCTTTCATATTTAATAATATTACATTTAGATTATCTATAAATTTTTCAGATAGAATCGTATGGAAACATAAAGAAGAGCTACAGCGAATTAAAAATGGCGAATAAAGAAGAAAATACATTTTATAACTTCTTTTCCTGTCTTATGTGTTTTCAGCTCTACTGGCAGTGATAAGCTTTAAAATTGTCTGTTAATAGAAAAGGTTCGCGTAATTGGTTCGATAAGTTTAATAAGATTGTTTCGGTGATATTGTCATCTTTATGTAAGTGGATTGAGTATATGGACATTTTAATTTGAATGATTTTTAGTTGATTGAATAGCTGCATTTAAGGATAGTTGTTTAGAATAGAATAATTTTTTTATTGCTAATGGTAAACCACTATTTGCGACTTTTCCTTTCTATATATAATAATTTAAATCGAAGTTATCGGACGTTTTAGGCTTGTATATTTTAAAGTTATAATATCTTGATTATTTGGAGAGAGTATTATTTCCAGTTCTGACCGTTTCGTCTTAATGCTATTCATTTATTATTTTAATCATTGAAATTAGTGATTTATTTCATATATTTATATTTTAGTCTACAGATAGTTTTTGTGATTTTTATATTGGTTGAACGGTCGATCAGCAAGTACTATTTCTAAAGCATTTTGTGCGCTAGGCGCTTGGCATATATGTATATACAAAGATAGATTTTGCAGCGTGATTGAATGTTCGTTTGTTTTTTTGTTTTTTGCGAAATCATCTTTTAGTGGATCAAATATTTCTTTAAAACTGAGTTTATTTTTCAGTGTTTATATTTAAGTTCTTTTCATCACCTGTGGAATCTTCTAGAGTGGAAACAGTACACGTAGGTTCGGTTAAATCTTCGCTGAAGTCTATCCCTGAAATTGTTGTTTTTAAGGGATTATTATTTTTGTGTTTTTTTTCTTCATGTTAACTTTATTTATAAGAGTCGGCAACGTATTTGATAATGGAGTCGATAATGTAGATGATGATGTTACAATTTTAAATTGTTAGTTTATTGTAATACTCTTATGTTCTTTAATGTTTCTTGGAGAGTATTCGTTCCGGTAATAAACGTTTTTTTAATGGTGAAGGTAGACTCTGACAGGATAACGTAGATACTGTATATTTGTCCATTCTCAAAATTATAATTTAAATTTAGTTTGCAGTCATCTACGGAATTACACTTAAAACAAAGATATGCGGTAATCAATGATTTTCGATAACGTTAGTTCATCAGAATTTGATATATTTGACGACGCCGAATTCGTCGTCTAACGGCTTTATTCTGAGCATCTTCCTAAAGTCGTCACCAGGTGATATACTTCGTTACTTTTGGAGGTGCGTTAGAATTATTTTAGGTTTTTCAGGATTTTAATTTACGAGTTTTAAGAAAGAGTACATTTGTTTCAAAACCCCCGTATAACATTATAAACATTTTCAGAGAATGACCGATTTTAAGAAATACTATAACTCCATTTGCGGCTATTATATTTTTTGAGGCTTGAACACGGTTTTTAAAAGTCGTTAAATAATTTAAAATTTCTGTGAGGTGGATGAAGTTTTGTACGGAATTTATTACCTTCCTCTATTGTATTATTATTCGTGACACTGAGAACATTATTGCTAGTATTTCGCTCGCATATAGAAAACATTTATTAATTATTTATATAGATAGCGGTAGATCGGTTGTTGGGATTTACCGATAGATACGATGAAAAAACTCGAATTTACTAAAAAAAAAAAAAAACGGAAATAATCCGATAGAAAAACTCGAATATCACATATACGCTATAATAACAGAATATAATCATACGTTTTGTAATTGATTAGATATATAACAGATAAAAAAAACTTAAATAACAAGACTGCAGTGTGTATCTAAAATACGCTTTATGTTATGGGTATAAAATTTTGAAACATTTAATAGGATTATTAAAAAATCTGAATATGATGTGTAATTAATGATTATAAAAAATTGGTTTATCTTGGTTAAAGATTAATATTAATAGCACTGCGATGAAAATGATAAGTTTTAAGAATAGCTTAAATATAATAATTATTTCTTGACCCATATTTTTGTCAATTATTTGATACTAGCGATTTATTTATATTCATTTAAGTACTTCTAATGTTTCTATAAATATACGTTTTTTTCAACGGCATAATACTAATGTCTTCAAGTGTAGGCTTTTCAATAAGTCGTAGGTAAGATAACTGCCGCGCAACATAATCCAAATTTTCATTCATGTGACTATAACAGTTTTTTTTGGCGACGCAGTTATGTTCTTAATAATAATTGTTTAACAACTTTTACGCAACCTCATCTCAGACTTCAATTTTTCACGATAATGATGGAGAGTTATTCTTAAATATTAAATATAAAATAAAAAATCTATTCAATATTAATAAATATTAGTATTTTCCTCTTTTTTTTTTTTAGAGGTGTACCAGTTTTATTGTATACATTTCCTTGTTACTCTTTGTTAACTTATAAGTGTCATTTACAATTTTTAATTATTTTATTTGTTAAATAAGCTTAATTCACATTTCACTAATTTACGTAATTGGTTCAAAACTACCCGTTATGTTCTTTATTAATTCGTGTCCGTCGGTTCTCTCATGTTTAATCTAACTTTGAAGTTGACAGCTTTAAAACTTTTTTTTTTTTTCGAACTGCACACTGTTTAAGAAAAACTTTAAATACTGTATTCTTTATCAAAGTTACAGGAATGCATATATTACTTGATCATAGTTTATTAATAAAACTAGAAAAAAGTTAAATTTTATAACGTGCATCTAGTACAAATTAATAACAGCTGAAAGTCATATTGTATAAAACGATCTTTGAATACTTTATTAACTCTCAATCGCATATTATTAACTTTCAACATAAAATTATAAATTTTATACAGTGTGTTTATTATACAATACGCCCCTTAGATGAAACCCTTTCAGTCTCGATGTCCCCTGTATCGTTAAACGTAACAAAATTGTGTATTTTATGATTGACGTAAACTGTGTCAAACTTATATCAATTTTCATAGGAGCATTTATTTGACTAGCAATCCATATTTAGAGCAACTATAGGTTTTGGTGAAATTAAAACTTTTTCTCCGCTTTTATTACGCAACAGCTTTATTACTTGTTTTAAAAGTTGAATTTTTCAATAAGTTGTCCATCGGTATCGTATAGTTTATTCAAAGCGTCTACAAGTTTGATGCTTACATATATTAAGTTCTTTTGTATTTTTTGTCAAGGTTTTCACAAGTATTGTTTTAGCTTGGTACGAAAATTTTTCACGAACCTGTAACAGTACTTACAACGAATTACATAAATCGGTTGTAACTGTTCATTGTGGGCGGGTTCATCTGACACTATCATCCTATGTTTCTGTAAAAAAAATTACAAACTACTTGTTTAAAATTCCAATGTGGTTTCATACTATTTGTGGTTGTTTAAATTCTACTTGTATTAGAGTTGGTATATGTTGGCTTTTTAGGAACTTCGGGCAAATTTTACGCGAAATCCGGAGTGATGGTCTGCCATCTTAATTACTATAAATAATGTATACATCTAGATTAGTTTCTTGCTTCCAGCGCGTTGAGTGTAATGATTCGCATTTTTAAAATTATGGATTAGGTGTCTAGCCATTTAATCAGTGTATCACCATTTCGATTAATTGATCCATAACACCAAAATATGTGACAAGTATTATTTATTAAAGTTAAAAATAAAAAATTACAAAATTTAAAATATAAAAATTGGAAGAATTAATGGAGAATTCTACAGCTTCAATCGGTTATTTATTATTAAGAGCACATTATAAAGACACCGAATTTATTACATCCGGAATTAACATTTTAACTTTATTTCTACGTAAATTATAAACATCGCATCAATGTTACCATACTGAATATATTACACCTTCCGGACCGTCACGTTTTAACGTTTTAATTTTTTCCCATTTTATAGTCTTTGAATTTTTCTGATGAATCAGTTACAAATTCTTGTGAATGTGAGCTATTTATAGTAATTGGTTTTACCTCTTTCTCGGTTGTAACTTGTGTTCCATCTATTTATATGACTATGGCTGGTTTTGGGTCGAAATCTGGTGAAAACTTGTTACTACGATATATTTTTATTAGTATCTGCTGTGTTACCGAAATATTACCTTTTGCACAGCGTGTTATATCTGCAAAAACCTTGCCTTTATTTTGTCTCGAGCTTCGAAGTCTTCGAGATGTGCTCGTATTGTAGCTTATCCATTCGTTTAAAATGAAGTACAGTTTCATCCGATGCAACTTCAGTTGTATTCGGAATGCATAATGAATTTTTGGATTTCTGTTCGTGAATACTTTTTTCGATCTTTGCAATCTTAATAATTTTCAATAAGGATCGGTTTTGTCGTTCTACCTCGCCGTTTGACTAAACCCGTAATGGTGTGATGAAATACAATTTAATTTCGTGTTGTCTAACAAATGTTTGTAATTCTGAATTATGCTATTGTTGAGCATTATCACGTGTTAGTACTTCCAGGAGACCGTAACTCGCAAATGTACGATTCAAATTCGATACAATCATTTTTACGTAAATTGTACTTAATATTTCGATTTTGTAGAATGGTGAATAGTAGTCAATTATCATTAAGATGTAATCTGCTGATAGAACTGGTCGTAGAAGTTCAAATTGCTACATGCAATGAAGCATCGAGCATATTCAGATGAATTGTATTTGCTAACGGCTTGGTACAAATGACAACTTTTCACAAATTTCGAACGAAGTCGACTTTTAGATTTACTATTCATGCATGACCTTTGTGATCTAGACGAAGTATTACTTTTTTTCAGCATTATAATTTGCTCTGCTCGGAGAAAAATATTTTGTCATATACGTGAGTCTTGTCAACTAGCTTTGTACGTTACCGGAGCTGTATCCCAATTATTTGCTTCTAGTAATACATGTAATTTTATCAACCTCTTTCTAATTTTATTTATTTTTTTAATTACACGAGTTAATGTATTATTTTTAAAATTTTTATGCTGATGTTTCTGGTTACATACGTTAGTAAAATGTTCGATTTTCCTGCAGTAGCTGCACCTTGCTAATCGCAAGACACATGTTGTTCACAACTTTATAATGAGCTCCGCAACGAAAATATTTTACTACTTTTTTCTTGTAAGAAGAATGTTTTCGAATTCGATTTACCGCATTTCCATGGATGTATATTCTACATTAGATGTCGAAATTGGATTACCATTTAACTGGAAAGTTGGAATTCTACTCTTTCCAATGTTCTGGCAATTTCAAAAACTTTTACAAGTGTTACATCTCTTTCTCGAAGACACTTTTTCTTAATTTCAACGTCGGAATATGCTTCGATAACTTAGTCACGAATCACTGTTTCCGTATTATCATACTCGCATTTAGCTGCTTGTCACACGAACAAGAAAGAGAACTAATTCCAGTCGAGATCCTGTTAAACGTGTTGTCAACTCTATATAATTCTGTATATGCGGATCTGTATCATCGGCATAGAGACTGATGTGTATTTCTCTCCGGCAATACTACCTGCAATGTAATATTTTAAAGAAGAGTTATCTTATTTTACTTTTACGTTCGAATGATCTGTTCACGATCAAATTAATAAACTAACGTATGCTGGAAAATTGTAGTCGATAATTTTAGATAAAATGTTTTTGTATACAGTAAATTTATCGGACGATATTCTAACTTACCTATTGGTTAAATAATTAATAATAGTATTTATTAAGTATGGATTTACAGAGTTATGTTTCGGAATTTCGATAATTTTAGAGTACTTACAATTGTCAAACGCACCCTTGACATCAAAAGTTATTACTACGCTTATCAAGAAAAACAATAAAGTCATAAAGTTTTCACGTTGCAATCTCAGAAGAATTGTTACGTCTAAACCCAAACCGATTTCTATGCCAAATATTTTTACATTCGATTTCATTTAATAATTTTACCTTAATAATCTTTTCATATAATTTACCAACTGAATTTAACAATGCTATTGGTCTATAAGAGGTTACATTTCGAGTAATCTTTATTAAGTTTATTGATAAGCTTAATATCCCCAACCTTCCAGATATCAGGAAACATCTGGAATTTTAAAAGGGATTCAAACATATATGCAAAAATTCCTACTATTAATGATTTTGACAACGGTGTTAGTAATTTTATCCGACGTTGGGAATTTATTAACTTTTAAATTATTAATAATATCGATTAATTCGTTACGTGAAATATTATAGTTAGGATTAAGCTCATTGTAGGATTTTTTGAAATATATGAATTAACAAGATTTTCTTCTTTATTAGGAAAGAAATACTCTGAGAGAACTTTAGATTTTTCTTCATTGTTGGTTATAATTACGTTATTATCTAAATGTAATGCAGGAAATTCAAAGGATTTGAATTGGCTACTAATTTATATGGTTTGCCCCAACAAAAATAATTTTGAATAAATGTATTCCAACCATTTAAAGCTAGTTTCTTCTATTAATTTTTTATCAGTTTTATTTAACATGGGCCAGAATAGTTTTAAAAATGATTTTCCTAGTTAAAACGAAATATACTCGTGTTGAATTATACAATTCTAAAACAAGGAAAAACAGTCACACACACACGCACATCCACTACCACATACGTACTTTTTCGAATTTTAAAAAAAGTTACCGGAGGTTAAAGATGAAATACGAACGTACAGCGCTCGGTAGCTGAAAACACCAGATAGGCACCATAAAATCCACTGGCTATTAATTTGGTAGATAATAGGGACGAAGCTGACTCCTATCGATTTCCTACATGTAATCGTTAACCGGTAGTGATAGTACGGAATGTCACCAGTGGTCGATCATTTCGCACGCGTCATAACCCGTTTTATTATGCTTCACATATCAATTGTTTATTAGTTGTTTCAGCTAGATTGCAATTTATCTGAAAATGAACAAAAAAAAAACCAAAAGGTAATAAAATCATTTTTTTTTTTTTGTATAAGCTAATTCTTATTTAAAATGTGAGTAACCAACGTTTAACTACGTCGACGTTTATTTTATTTTATTTTATTTTTTTAATGGGGATGCCCTTATATTACAGCCTGCCCAAAGTGATACTGTACATACTAACTCATATTTCTATAAACTCGGTCAACTTCCCCAGAAATAGCGCTATGTCCAGAAATAGATGGAAATTCTCAAGATGAAGAAGGGAACAATACATTATACGGAGGACCGTTATGAGAATTTAAGGCACAGTTCAGAGTGTAATGTTATTAAAGAATGGCTTTCGATGAACACGTGATCAGGATTGCAAATTGCACGTCGAGCATGTAGAGGAAAATAAGGAGTTTCTCTAAGCTGCATAAGAAACAGGCGGTCCGGTAAGAAGTAATGCCCGAACCGCAATCTGCTGATAAGTACAATTTCTTTCCGCTTAATGTTTTTAAAAAAGTAGAACCATGGAAATATAGGAAGAGACGGTTGCAATTGATAGTACCTAGTAAGAAGCGACCTGCTGTATACACTCCACACATCTCTGTTCCCAGAGTTTCTTATGTTCCGACTGTATAAAATTTATGATATCAAGTGAAGAAACTAAAGAGAATACCACACCACTAAAACACCTACCTTTAGCTAATAAATTTACAATTTCATTGTCGTGGATTCGTCGATGTCCCGGTACCCATAAGAAAGACATAAATATACTCAAGTTTTCCAGATGATTAAATATCAACATTATGAATGAAATCAATGAATCTGACGCCTTCCCTTTGTTTTCAATAGCATTCAAAATGCTTTGTCAGTCGGTGATAATGAGATAATTACCTGGAAGCTTCGTATCAATTAAGAATGATAAAGATAGAAATACTGCTACACAGGGGTATCAATTAAGAATGATAAAGACAGAAATACTGCTACACAGCGGTAAACGCGGAACAAAGATCAGATAATTTGTATGTCCTACTAATATTAAGAGATGGGATGAAAACAGCTAATTAATACTTGGACTTTCGCGGACTCAATTAAATTGCAGCCCCCGGCGTAAAAAAGCGCGGTATTTTTCCTTTATCCGTGACAGCGGTTCTTGTTTCCCCGCTTACACTTCCTACAATGAAATAATCTTTATGTTTTATTATGAAATTTAGACGTATACAATTGTCGCATATTTAAAATGGGTTTATTCAAATTATTATTAGAAATACTCCTAAGAACTTTTTTTTTGCAATGAACACAATGGGTTTAGATAGTATTCAATAATTAATAATAATAATAATAATAAGAAGAAGAAGAATTGGTCGATAAACACGTCTTCAACGTCTATCCGTTCTTCTTCGTCAATAATTCGCGAATAAAAACGATCCTCTTAATGACGCGGAACGAAATTCACCTCGTCATAGGCTATCATTTTCCGAAATAATTATTTTGGGTGTGACATGCGCGTATCGCTATAATCGCGTCATTAGTATAACGTCGATTACAGTCGTCCAGCAGATTTAACCGAAAGTGGGAAACGTGGTACCACCCATCGTCTACCACTCGACGGATAAACTGGAGCGAGTAAGTCATTACTTTTTTCGCGTCGCATTTGGTACGATGTTCATTTCCAACGTCTGAACGGTTTTTTCGTGGGGTTTTCTTTTTTCTATTATTCATTCGTGAAGCTCCGAACATTATTAGCGAACAGAGAGAGATTATTTTATCAGTTATATAGATGTTTAGCGTTTCAACGGGACATATTCGTCGGAATCCATAGGCCGTCAAGAAAAATTCTTCCACTAACATGATAAGATATGTTTGTGACGACGAGATAAAACGTACTCCCTAGGAATAATAATCCATCGAAGAAATTGTTGAAATTTAATAACCGGTTATCGCGTAAGTAGAAATATAGTACAATAGTTTCGGTTTATTTCGATCGATTTGATTCCCGATGAATTGTCGTTTATAAATTTGAATAAGAAAGGAGTTATTTCTATTTAAGTAGAAAATGAAATAAAATATTTTTTTTTCGAGTAACGTACCGAATTTAACATAAGGATTCGTGATTTTTTTTTTTTTTTTTATTTTTCGTTCATTAAAATTTTATTCTTAAATCACAATTAGAAAAACTTAAACGTATTTTTCATTATATATATATTACTCAAGCAATTGAGCTTTTTCCGGTATTTAATTTTTTGTAAAATCGCGTTTTTTCTTCGGAAATATACCTAAATACGAATCACGTACAATTGAAAACCGTTACATACAGTAACTATTTTAATCGCGTAGAACTGGGTTTCATAAATTTCCAGAGTTGTAACCAAAAATATCAGAAAAAGTTCCCTTAATATGTATATATATTACTTAAATAAATTTTAATATATACGTATTTAAATGAATTTTGAAATTTTTCGATCGGATATTTTCTTCCGAAATAATTTTTCCGTAAATCAAAAAATATACCTTAAATCAAAACAATACCGGAAATTTAAAATTTTAATTATATTTACCTATTACGTTGTAAAAAGCAAATCTCTCTGCTTATAGCGTTTGAACAGTTTATGCGATTGAACCTGAATTTTCAACGTACACATTTAGATGAATATGAGAAAAGACGACGGAAAAAACAAAATTCCAAATTTTATGAGGTCTGCTCGGGGTCAGGACCATAATGTCAAAATTCGTCGTTTCTATAAAAGTAATTTTCAGTTACTAATACAAAATTTCATCCAAATAGTTAGAGCCGTTTACTAGATGCCCGAATATATATATATATATATATATATATATATATATATATATATATATATGTAAAGTACGATTACATCGTTCTTTAGATAACAGCGGCGTTTGTACGTTATCCGTTGTAATGTGAAGAGTTAGTTTTAGTTTCCTAATTTCTCCGTGAGAGAGATGTTTATTTTTTTTCGTTCGTTAATTCGTGCCTGTAATATCGGGTATTTCCGATTTCTTCTGTAGGGTTGAAATCAAATACAATATTAAATCCGAGCGTGAATCTTATATATATATATATATATCTTCTTCTTCTTGAGCCGTGTTCGTTATCGAAGTTTGGCGTACACATCTTTCATTGCTTCAAACCATGCTGATCGGTACCTTGCTAAATAAAAAAAAAAATCGATTCCGACAACCGCTATCCATTCTTAGATATTTAAAATTAAACGGTCCAATCTGATTCCAACTGTGCTTTCACTACCACACGGAAATCTGAATATGAAATGCATAAGTTGCCAATTGCTAATGCTGATTTTGCGGCTTTATCACAAACAGTATTACCATGAATTTCACGTGACTAGGAATCCAGCAAAAGTTGACTGTAATGTTTCTTAAATTGGAATTGTGTATTTCTTGTAAAATTGCAAATATAAAATAAGACTCCTTGATAACACTAAGAGAATCCGATAAAATAATAATATTGCTACTAAATATATTCAGTAGTAGTATATTTATATTTATTTCAATACAAAATTTTATAAATCATGAAGAATTTATATGTACATACACATATGCCAAGTATCCTTAAAGTTACCTTAGCAGTTAAATACAACCAAATGACTTCACAAAACTAAAGAAATAATAAAGAAAATAACAGTAAAATAACAATAGGAAATATTAAAACCACCTATTAGCTGGTGTTTAACTTGTATATAAATAAATAAAAATAAAAAATCGTAACAAATCTGATCGTTTAATGCTACATTAGAAATCGGCGCTTAATAGGACGATGCTTAATGCATGCTGAGATCAAGTATACTATAATCCCCGTTTAACTGAATTAAGTTATTGAAAATTTCTTTGATAATTTATAAATATGAGGAATATTTAGCGTGGAATGCATGTACTGTATTTTAGTCCACCGAGGAGCATTTAATGATATTCTGTAACACTGGTTTTGCATACCTGATATTAGAAACGCGAAGAAAGCGTAAAACCTTAACGATCGAAAAAGCTTCAGCAGTTTCTTTATGACGCGATGTACCTCGCTGACCGTTGTTAAATCAGCGGGCAAAATTCTCACAGGCGAATCTTTTAAGTACTTTTTAATGGAAGATAAAATTTTATTATTGCAATAGTTCGATGTCAAATGCGAATTTTGTGTATGAATATCATAATACATCATTGCTAACAAGTTACTTTTATCCTTATCCGAATAGGCTGTGCTACCATTATAGCTGATTGGCGGTAAATGTGTGTGCGTATTTGTAAGTACTGTTATTTCCTTCCATAAACTTTTATCTTTAACCGTAAGATTACGAAGTTTATAATTAAAATTGGAATTTCGATCTTCATTTATCTTTACTCTTACCAAGCACGTTAAACGGTTTAATAGTGCCTTTGTAGAAGCATTTTTAAGTTTTTGATATCTATGTCTAATATAATTTTTGAACTTGATCAGTGTCAGAATATTGGAAGAAATGTTGTAATAATTTCTTCATTCTCTAGTTCCATATTACTTTCACAAGGACCTCCTAATGTTATGTTATTATTAATATGATTTCGATATGTGTTCCAATTAGCATTTTTAAAGAGGAAAACAGATGGCAATGTGATAGTCATACCCGATTTACATAGCTTGAAGAAAGTAGGATTACGATTAGAGCTTAAAAATGGTAGAGAAATAGGCTTGGTTATCATTTGAACGTTTTTTGCTAATACAAAATCAATAATACTAGGATGTAAATTTCGATTATAGGTAGGTTCACTAGGAGCTAAAACTTGAAAATTAAATTTATATTACATATTTAAAATACAATTACCAGCCATATTATTGGAATAGCAGTTCCAAGCTCTATGCCGTGCATTAAAGTCAGCTACAATTAAAACGCGGTGATGTGTTGATAATAAGTTGAAAATATCATAATAAAGATTTTTATGACTTACCTTAGGGGGACAGTAAACGGAATAGATGATAATACTGTTGTTAGATATTTCAAGAGAAATGCCCGTAGCTTCAATTTTATTTAGAGGTGGTATGACTACAGGTGAGTGAACTATATTTTGCTTTATAAATAAGGCTACCCCACCCGCATTTAAATTCCGGTCTAGTCGATATACAATGTACCCTGGGCATCTTAGGTTGTGTGTCGAGTCAATACTTGTTTCACTTACACACGCTACATGAATATCTTTATCGTACAGTAATTGCCCGAATTCTAAGAATTTATTTCTGATGGAATTAGCATTCCATCCCAAAAAATTTAAATTAATTAAAGGGCTAGTCTGAATTGAGATATTCAATAATAGTTTCAGCTATTATAGCAATTTTGTCAAATGTATCATTGCTTGTTTGAGTCGGCTTAGAGCCAATTTAACAAATTTGCAAACTTTATTAAAATTTAAATCTTTAAATAATTTTATAATATCAGATATAACTGAAACACTTTCTGAATCAAAAAGGGATGGCATACGATCAGTAAAAGTATCGGAGCAAGTGCTTTTAGCAGTTTAGGTTCTGTTAGTAGTTTTATTGATAACATTACTATTATTACTAACGTTGCTAATATTATTATCACTAATAGTACGATTGTTATTATTGCTATTATTATTATTGCTATTATTGTTATTATTGCTATTATTATTATTATTACCCTTATTGTTATTATTATTATTAATAAAAGTGCTATCGGAGTTGTTAAATAAAGATCTAGTTAAATTATTTTTTGAAGCGGAAAGCTGTCTACGACTATTTATATTATCGAAAATGGTATTATAAACTGGACACTCCCGACTATTAGATTGATGCGTACCTTGGCAATTAATACACTTAACATATGATACAGAGCAATTATCAGTTGCATGTGAGCCACTACACTTAGAACAGATCGGGTCTTTGTAACAGTTAATAGCAATGTGGCCGAAAGATTGACATTTGAAACATTGTAATACTTTGTTCGAAGTTCTATACTTTTCCCATTGTACGCGGCAGTGGGATATGATATTCATATTTAAAACTTGCCTAAATACTGTAGCAGGTGGAAAATGCGCAATAAAAAGTGGTAAATAATTTTTTTCATTTTGTGGAGTAATAAATAAATAAATAAATAAAAAGTGTATTTAGCACACAATATAAATTGCAAAAATCAATGTCAAAACAATATTATTACGTATACCGAACAAATTCTTACTACGTATACAAAATGAAAACAAAAAGAAATAATAAATACAGTAATAATAGCGCGGAACTAGATTACAGGAAAACCACCACCAAAACCTGTATACAATTTCAGGACAACTCTATGAAGAATTTTAAGGCAGTAATAATAAATATAAACAAAATAATATGACTGCTCAGCTATTTATATATATTACATATTAATAAAGTTCATAAAATTAAATATATAAATTACATACGATTAAAAAGCGGGTGATACATTATAATAGCATGTGTTTTATTTTTTTATGTTTATATCTTTTATATTTTAACTGAAGACTAGTACGCGTATAGTCTCCTATATTGTTTATTATTGAGTATTGGCTGCGTCTACAATCGTCAAAAAAATTTTTTGTATGCTGCCTAATGATATCACCCACAACCGGCAAGTCTAATATACGATGCATGCGATCTGTTCTTGCATAGATAGGAAGTTTAAGAATTATCCTGCAACAATTATTCTGAAGACGTTGTAATCTGGACACATTTGAACGGCTTGTATACGACCATATTGGGCATGCATATAGCATAATTGGCCTTAATATAGTTTTATGTGGTTTTATACATTTGCTGTACACTTAGTATAGGAATGGTTTCCGATATCTGTTGAACAATTTCATCAGTCGGGATGCTACCAGGAAGACCTCGTAAAACGAATTTAACAGGCTTAATCATGGTATACTCGTCTATAGACCAACTTGTTGAGAGAAACAAATTTAAATGCCACCCTACGGCAAGTAAACAAATTACAAAAATAAGCAGCCAGAGATGTCAGAATATTAACAGCGATTATTCGGATGTATAAAATCGGAAGATTAACCGCATCGAATTAATATCGAAGAACGCAGAAATTAGAAACTTCTTGTCTAACAAACATTGATACAAGACAGTCCGTGGGGCCTCTGTTTGGTCTGAAACCAAAACATAGATCAGGTAGCAAAGAATTCGACTTCAACCACCAAACAAGCCGGTCCTTTAGTACACATTGATGCAAGAGATATAGGACGGTATGATTCAGCTCCTGGTCTAGTCGATCATGATTTTTTAGTCGGAATTACTACAAATTCAGACCAGGATTGAGGTATACTGCTGATTAGAAAAAGACGATTAAAAATATAGCATAAAGTAAAGCAAAATCTGAGTGATGTTGGAGAACAGAGTAAGTAACTTCGTCAGATCCGGGCTTAGTGGAGTTTTTATAAAGCTAGCTTATGTTCCTGTAAAGGGGGGTTAAATTCTTCAGTAAGGAAATGTATTACAGTAAATTGTGATGATTCTGTATTAATTTTAATTTCTGGTTCATCGGGGCACATACAAAGGAGCAACGTTATCCATAAATGAGTTCATCTCTTCATTATTCATATTGTAAAATTTATCTAGGAATTTATTGCAGATGAAACCTTTAGCTATTTTCCATACTTTAGTTAAATGCGTATTTCGATTGAATGAGGAACAATAATGATGCCAGACTGTTTTTTTAACTTGTTTTATGATGAAACAAGTTTTAGCCTCGAATTTTTTGAAATATAAGTAGTTAGCAGTTGTTTTAGAGTGCCGAAACAATCGAAAGGCCTCATTTCTACAACTATAAGCCGCAGAACAGTCTGCATTCCACCAAAAATTTCTAATATTTTATTTTGTCTCGCGATAAGCTACCAATTCGATTACGCGTAACGTGTAACGTAAGGGCCGAGTTAAGATGATTAAAGTAGCGATCATATAAATTGACAGGAGACAAATTATTTTGTAGCGTACTCAATTGAGAATCCAATTCTTTAACAAAGGCTATCCAGTCAAGATGGAATATATTCTTGGGTCAAATCAGGTTCAATGGATGCATATATATTAATCGGAAAGTGATCACTGCCGAGAGGTGAATTAATGACCGACCAATGCACGATAACTGCCTGATTTTCAGAAGTAAGAGTGATGCCAACAGAGCTGGCTTTTCTCATTAGGGGGCCTACTGTAGTGGAAGCACCGTTGTTAAGACAGACAACATTTGTATTCTCAAGTACGTATTCCACTTCCTTCCCTGACCGGTTGATGTAATTATAATCTGGAATATAGTGGTGGCAATTAAAGTCACCTCCAACTATAACGTTTTTCTCAAAAGTTGTAATGACAGTAATCAATTTTCGAGAGAGCAGACGATGCATTGGAGGACAATAAATAGATGCGAGGTATAATGGAGAATTATTTAGATTAATCTGAACAGAAACTACATTTAGCGGTTCCTTCCCTGACCGGTTGATGTAGTTATAATCTAGAAGATAGTGGTGGCAATTAAAGTCACCGCCAACTATAACTTTCTTCTCAAAAGGAGTAATGGCAGTAATCAATTCTCGAGAGAGCAGACGATGCATTGGAGGACAATAAATAGATGCGAGGTATAATGGAGAATTATTTAGATTAATCTGAATGGAAACTGCATTTAGCGGATGATTAGAAGACGGATATAGTGAAAAAATGCTGGTAGGCTGATGAGGAATATTATTTTTAATGATAATGACACATCCACCATACCCATATGCACGATCATCTCGATAGCAATAAAAATCTTTAATATTAAATTATTGTGAAGGGCGAAGCCAAGTTTCAGAGAGAAGAATTATGTCAACGTTGTTAAACGATAAGAATCCTTCGAAATTACATTTATTGTTGATGATTTTCTAACATTCCATTGAATAATACGTAACATTAATGAAATAAAGGAAAGTTAGTTCACTGATATGAGTAATGTTGGTTAGTAAAGGTGCAGATTTCAGACAATTTAGGCGCAGTAATCTGCTCTTTATGAAAGAGAGCAGACAGATGTGTGTAAATATTTTCCATGATATCAGAACGAGAGACATCAGTCGGATTAGTAGTATTAGTTTCTGTGTGATAGGATTAACACCACTGAAAGGATGAACAGAAGGTACATTAGGAAAGAAAGGATTTGTTGGCGTATTTACACGTTTGGAAGGCTTAGATTTAATAGTAATATGATTGGATAATTTGGATAACGCTTTTAAAGGAGTGAGGTTATTACTCGTGTAATGTTACTATAACTGGTGGTTTTTGTGATCTATTTTTTTTTCTTAATATCAATCGCTTCGTGGTAGGTAACATTCTCATCAGCCATGATTTTTCTAATATTTAGCTTTCTTGGTATTCAGGACAGGAACGATCAGTACCTAAATGTTCACCATGACACCAAGTACATATGGAAAAGTGAGGAGCTGCAGAACACCGGTTTGCATCGTGTTCTTCTGTACATCTAGCGTATCTAGGTTTACTTTTACAATTCGTCTTAACATGCCTAAATCTAAGACAGTTGTAACATTGAAGTGGTCGGCGAACACTGGGTTCAACAGCAAACCTCATTTTGTATATATAGATATATTGAGGAAGCAGAGAACCTTGAAATTTATATAGGGATAAAATCTTCGGAGGTTTTCTTATTTAGTCTTTTTATGCCATTTATAGAACACTGCGTTTCCAGACCATCCAAGATTTCATTATCTGACATTTTAGTATCAATATTTCTAATTATTTCAAACCTGTGGATTAAGTTACTGGAAATAAAGCTTTTAATTTGTTCTCCTTTAAAATGAGAGAAAGCAAAAAGGAGTTAGCAACTAATAACTAGGAAAACTCTAAATGAAGTCTACTCTTCCAACAGATGTAAATTCTTTAATACCGCGAGTTCTAACCGAAATTAATTTCACAACCGCTAAGGGATGTAAATCAGCGATGCTTTCGTCTAAGCTTTCAATTAGGACAAAAAATGGGCCACTATGATTAGAAGGAAATAGTTTGACTGGTACGCTATTATCATTATCATAGTTTAAATGACTGTTAATCGTATATGGCGTTATAGGAGCAGAGAATTTAATTTCTTTAATTGAATCTGACGAATTAGGAAAGGGAGAATCTACGTTCGTTAATCGATTTAATACTAAGAAAACTTGGTTTCTTAGTATTAGACGGTTTGCTACGACTGTTATGGCCTCCTTTGTTTGCACTGATCGAAGTGGCCAACGCCGAATTAAATTAATGTGCAATGTATATATTCGAATGAACAAAGAAAATACAAAATAAAATAAAGATAAAATTATATAAAATTAAAAACCAACAACAAAAAGATTATTATTAGCGACAAGAAAATAAAAACGATCTCACCGATAGATTGACGAACAAACATCGGAACTAAGTTAACGCGATAAACACAAACCACCTTGCGTAAACAAGCGATAATTTTCGTGATAAATTTATCGTAATAAATTTTATCGATATCTTCGCACGTAATTATTAGCGTTTATTCATTTATGGAAAACGAGGACTTTCAGTAGATAATATATAAAAGAGAGATCAAATTAAGAAAATATTATCGAAGAGACACAGGAGGAAATGGAGAGAAAGCTAACAAGAGAATATATTTAGAAGAAAAGAGAAAGTAAGAAAAACCATAAAAAAATCATAATTTATTGGGGATCCTAAGAAAAAACCTGAAGCCAATATCCGTTAAGTATATATATATATATATATATATATATATATATATATATATAATATAATACATAATATATTATATATATATATAAAATATAATACATAATATATAATATGTAATATATAATTTATAATATATAACATACAACACATGATACATAATATACAATATATAATACAGTATAAATAATCTCTGGAAAAGGTCACGATTTTTGAACGATGGTTAAAAGGTTATATGAAGGGAAACGATGAAATAATTTTAATCGTCCATTTTGTATGCGTGCTCGATTATGACATGAACAAGGTCGATGATCATGATACTGAACGAACCTTATTAAGCCAAATTTTTAAATGTGACTGCTGAAAAAATTTTTCCATCCAAGTGATTGTGATAACAATTTGTGTATGTAATAGTACGGCGGCTTTCCGTCTAATCGCTGAAGTTAAGCAACAGTACTTGGATGGGTGACCGCCGGCTCAGTGTGTTGTATGTCGTTGGTATCTCCCAATTTGCCTGGCCCGCACGGGAGATTAGGCTATTTTCTCACCAATTTATTGATTGGGGAGACCTGCTTCCAGCAGTGGACCGATATAGGTTAAATATATATATATATATATATATATATATATATATATATATATATAAGGGTGACCAAACTTAGATGCCCATATTTAAAAAATGTATAATTCAAAAACGAAAGGAGCTACAATGATGAAACAAAATTTATTTGAAAATACAGTTTGTACAAATTACTTATGAAAAATTACATCGGTCAAATGACGTCCCTCAACGCTCACGCAGTCATTTAAACGTGTAACAAAATTTTCGAAAACTTTCTTCAACATTTCTGGCGAAATCGCGGCTATTTCTTGACGAATTCTCGTCTTTAAATCTTCCAAATCACGGGGACGGGTGGTATACACACGCGCCTTTAAGTATCCCCACAAAAAAAAATCTGGAGCTGACATATCGGGCGATCGAGGCGGCCATGCGAAATCTGTCGACCGCGAGAGCAAACGAGTTCCAAATGCTTTTCTCAACAAAGTTAGCGTTTCTCTTGCAGTGTGGCAGGTCGCACCGTCTTGTTGGAATATTGTTCGTCCGAGACGACGTCTGCGACGCAGTTCGGGTAGGAGAAACTGGTTTATCATGTTTCGGTACCGCTGGCCGTTCACTGTGCCATCAAAAAAATAAGGACCGACCACGCCCCACTGCGCTACGGCACACCACACAGTTACACGTTGAGTGTGTAGCGACTTTTGTTGAATCCAGGACGGGTTCTCGCTTGCCCAATATCGGCAGTTCTGTTTATTTACACATCCAGAGAGTTCAAAATGAGCTTCGTCACTCATTAACAAATTGCTTAGCAAAATTTCACGATCTTCCAATTTTTGAAGCATTGTCTGAGCAAAGATTAAACGCTGTCGGTAGTCAGTTTCTTTCAATTCTTGGGTTATGACGAGCCTATACGGATGGAAATTTAAATCATTAATCAATATTTTACGTACCGATTCCCTTTTTAGGCGTAAACCAGCTGCGTGTCGTCGTGCAGATCGCGTCGGACTGATCTGAATTGCCTCACGAACTCTCTGGATGTTTTCGGGCGTTCGAGCCCACCTCTTTGGACCTGGACGCTTCCGATCGCTCGCTTTACCCGTCTCGCGAAAATTCTGAACCCATCTGTTGACAGATTTCCATGATGGCACCGATTTGTGACGAGGAACTTTAAAATCTCTGCGAAACTCGCGAATAACTGTCGTATAGGACGAAGTGCGAAAATATGCCTCAACACAAAACGCGCGTTCCTTATCTGTATAACGATCCATGACGACTGATGAAATATCCTAACAACTTTGTCTGACCTGCACTCTCTTTTGCGCGCGCATTCGTCACTATAGCAGTGTTACCACCGGAGTAATAAAAAGATGTAATATGGGCATCTAAGTTTGGTCACCCTATATATAAAACAATGTCGCGGTGACATAGTTGCTAGAGTGCTCGACTGTCATTTTGACGCTCGGGGGTTCGAAACCAACAGGCGACATAGAAAGTTTTCATCATTATTTAATTCTTAATTATCACGGAGAAGCAGTGACACCCCACTCCGTATAACATCATATGCATGCGCATCTGCATCCCATATACATAGTGCCTTGAATGCTAGCTCATTTTGTATGCAAAGATAAACGTACAATACCTAGTCAGGACGTTCGTCAACAAACAATACGGCGATAATGATGATGATTATATATATATATATATATATATATATATATGAGCGACGTATAGGTAAAATTCGTAGTGTTCTCTTCAAATGTTATTTCTGCATTAACAGGCAAATTTTGTACAAACAAGTCAACCACTGACCGTATACGAAATATTTGCCCAATAATGTACCTACGCCTACTATAAATACATGATTACCTTTTACATACGAAAATATTGAATGTTTTTTTTTTTTTTCAGTAAATGACACCGGATAACACACATTTTGCTGCCCGCTGTTTTTGACGTTATATTTTATATAAATGTAAAATTAAGCCTAAAGAACACTACAACGATTAAATAAGTCGAGCTTACAAATTTATTGCTTTATATTAATGAATAATAGTAATGATTGAAACGCATCACTGTATGTTTAGTACAAATACAAATTGATACAACAATAAAATTCTGGAACAATATATAAGATATCGATGAAATAAATTCGTAAGCCTGACTAAAATTAAATATAATACGTGTATAGTATAACTCGCTCAAATATTGTTACCGGTAGGGATATTATTTTTATAGGTGTTTAATTTTACAGACTTAAAAAATGAAATTTGAAAAAATCCCAAAAAATTATGTGCTTATGATGTAACAAAGCGGTGATATTTTATTTAGCCCTAAGAACTTTATATTTATTTTCGGTGAAAACCACGTCCTGATTATTCAAAAAACTTAACGTTTCGAATGGGCTTACACCACTCATCATCAGAAACGAACTAAACCACAAACCCTTGAGTTATTTCCTTTTATAGGCACTTCTCAATCGGAACTTAATATTTCCAGGGCTGTGATTGGTCCTACCGTCAGCTGATACATCACCTGATATTACTGTATGGTGATTGGTCAATTCTTCTGTAGTCATTATATTTCCAAGGCTATGATTGGTCCTACTATCAGATGATATTCCTGTATTGTGATTGGTTAATTTGTCAGTAGTAATTATATTTTCAGGGCTATGATTGGTCCTACCATCGGCTGATTCATCACCTGATATTCCTGTATTGTGATTGGTTGGTACTTCTGTAATCAATGGTTGGTTGGCCACTTCAGTAGGGTATTTTAATTTTTCTCTATTGTTAGGGTATTTTAATTTTTCTCTATTGTTAGGTAATACTATAGAGAAAAATTAAAATACCCTACTGAAGTGGCCAACCAACCATTGATTACAGAAGTACCAACCAATCACAATACAGGAATATCAGGTGATGAATCAGCCGATGGTAGGACCAATCATAGCCCTGAAAATATAATTACTACTGACAAATTAACCAATCACAATACAGGAATATCATCTGATAGTAGGACCAATCATAGCCTTGGAAATATAATGACTACAGAAGAATTGACCAATCACCATACAGTAATATCAGGTGATGTATCAGCTGACGGTAGGACCAATCACAGCCCTGGAAATATTAAGTTCCGATTGAGAAGTGCCTATAAAAGGAAATAACTCAAGGGTTTGTGGTTTAGTTCGTTTCTGATGATGAGTGGTGTAAGCCCATTCGAAACGTTAAGTTTTTTGAATAATCAGGACGTGGTTTTCACCGAAAATAATTCTAGACGTATGGAAAACAACCACGAAAGTTTTAATAAATATATAACTTTATATTTATTTCAAGTGAAAATTACATGACACACTATTTCAATAATATTGTTATTAAAGTTAGGTATATATCATCATCATCATAATCATCATCATAATCATCATCATAATCATCATCATAATGGGTAACTCAAGGATTGAGTATCGTGACCTCTATTTTAACGCATTTGATATAATTGTTTTCCATCTGACTCTATTTCGGCTTTCCACTATAGCTTGAATTCTTGTTAATCCAGTACAATTGAGGCATTTGTCTTCTTTGCCGTCCATGGTATTTTCAGCATTCTGTGCCATATTCACATCTCGAAGGCTTCAATTCTTTGTTTGTAAAGTATTGACAAGTCTTATTTTTATCGAACGAGTAATGGAATGATCTATTCAAATTTTATTTAGTCTCACCATCGCAGATTTTGTTAATATCACTCTGCATTTAATCTCCTCTCCACTTCCGCCGCGGCTATTTATTAATGATCCGAGGTATGTATATGCACTTAATACATCCTGTATAGTGTTTTTTCCCCTGAGAATTATTATTCTTATTTATTATCATAGTTTTTGTTTTGTTTTTATTAATTAGAAGTCCTAGTTTTTTATTTTCCACTCCTACTCTGTTTTAAATCTATCATTACATTTCTGGAGTCAGCAAGGTGTATATATATATATATATATATACATACATATATAATTTTTAAAAATTATGCCACAGTTTGAATTATTAACAAATAATCGTAAAAATTAAAATATATTTTCCTCATTACATACATTATTAAATATATATATTTTTTTCTTTTCTTCTCGACCTTATATGGGCACCAAGGTCATGTTACATTCTTCTTCAAAAATAGGCATTTCCGTCATTTTTTCAAATTGTTCTATATACCCAAGCCTTGAAGTCTCGTAATTCCTTTCATTAGAGTATAGATTCCGAATGTTTGGTCAGGTGTTAAAAACGTTCTACTTTTTCTTGCGTTGATCGTAATCCGGATTTCGAGTTTTTCATTTATCTTGTACAAAGCTTCCTCGTTAATTGTTTTACACGTCCTAGTACGTCTTAATTTTCCGAAGATTAGTTACATAAATCTATTCTAAGCTTTGTCCGACTTAAATTATTTCTATTAAAAATCTATTATTTAAAAAGTGTGAATGTGATTCGTGCAATAATTGACCAAAGAATAAAAACAGAGTTCGGATACATTATCAAGGAAAACAGAATTAAAAAGTTGGTCGTAAAAAGACTATTTTTAGGAATGAAGTATCTTGGAATGAATAGAAATAACTTTTACATAAACGAATTAGCGACTAAAAAGAAATTAAATTATTTATACAACGGTATTCTTTGTAATTGTTAGGAGCAGAAATCGTATATGGTATTTAGAATAAATATTATAAGAGACTTAGTATTTGTAACGGGAAAGGAAATTAATTTTTTGAATAACGATTAACAAAAATACTTCGAACTGATGGACTCACCAACAATAATGAGTGAAAAAGTGACAGATCGGAGATATAAATGCTTCAAATTAACAGACTGAACTCTGGTAATGAGGGCATGGAGATTAATTATTTTATTACCGAAAAATAAAAACGCTTCTAATTTATGAGTAATGAGGAAAAAGAGATAAATTACTGGATTCATGATAAATGCTTAACATTAACAGCACCGGTAATGAGGAAAAGGAGACAAATTATTCGATTAAAGATAAACAAATGCTTTAAATTAACAAACTCAGCACCGGTGGTATTTATATAGTCGGCTATTTTGGAAACAGCTCTAACGATTTAAATGAGATTTTATACATACCTGTAATTCATTAAATAATTAAAAAATTGGCCTGTATGAATAACACGAATTTTGATATTTTGAGTCCCAACTATAAGTACCACGCGTAAAATATTTTTCCTCAACGTCTTTTTCTTAATACTTATCCAAATATGCTCGATCGTATTAACCGTTCGAATGTTATAGCTTAGAAATATGCTTTTCACCACGTACGTGTTAATAAATATAATTAGTCTCGGGTACCGTTTCGATTTAAGGTGTCGAATATTCCGGAAATATCTTTTAATCTGTTAAATAATTATTTTTTTTAGGAAAAGTCTGTCGAAAATTGCAAAAAATTCATTTTAAAAAACATTAAGGGTAGTCTCGTTCTGATATTTTTTAAAACCGAAATTTTTTTGTTATAATTTTGGAAATTTATGAAACGAAATTCTACATGATTAAAATAGTAATGTACGTAACGGTTTATAATAGTATATGATTCTTATCCTAATGCAAAAAAAAAAAAACCTGCAAAAGCTTAGTCACTCGGGAACTATATATATATATATATATATATATATATATATATATATATATATATATATATATATATATATATATATATATATATATATATATTGTAATTATAAAACAACTTCAATATAAATAATTATTAGAAAAGTACCCTATGTTTAATTTTATAATGTTTGTACTAAGAATAACGGACAGTAATATATATATATATATATATATATATATATATATATATATATATATATATATATATATATATATCACAATTAATGGATATGGAAAGAAATTGGAATACATATAATAGTTCGGTTGCTCACGTCCGCTGACAGACACAACAGAAAAAATGATATATTATACATACATATATATATATATATATATATATTGGTTTTTCAAAAGTGGTATATTCATTAAAGTAAATGAAATCGTCAAAATTATGCAAATATTTTTATAGCGGAATTAAATTTTTACTTAATTCTTCTTCATCGCCCATTCTACATCCCCTTTGCAACGCTTAATCCATCCCCGCCCGTTTCTGCACGATAATTTTATTGCGCGATAAGTACGATATTAACTCCAAGAGTTTAAACGTAAGCTTAATGCACGAAATGTTGGAATAACAATCACAATTACTAAATACATTTTCTATGGACGTGTATTAACGGTTAATGAACTTTCATAGTGGTATCGCCATTACTCTACCATCGACTATTAAAAAATTTTTCACTCGATGGAAAATTATTAACGCCGCGATATTTTCATTTGTAATAATAGCAAACCACGACATTCAGTTTTTTACGTACAAGCTTACCTTTGAGTATAACAGATGCCGAATAAACACTATCACCAACGTTGATTCTATTCATCGTTAGAAAATAATAATGATAAAATAATTCAAATCATATATATATATATATATGCATGTATCTTATAAGTGTTAGCGGTCAGAAAATTTTTTAGAAGTTACTTTTAATGTTCCACTTTCACAAGTGAAAAAAATAGTTGTTAATCACGCATCATTTTCTCCGGCTTTATCTAAATAATTCGAACGTCTAAAATAAGGTTCTCACAGGATATATGGATATGTCAAAATCTGACTAATCTTTCCAAAAAATAAAGCAATTTGAAACTTGGAAAATATGAAAGTTTTTGCGATTCATATAATTCTGACAGATGGGGATAGAGTTTTTAACTTACTTACTGCTTTCGAAACTACTGACAATCAAATTTATTGTATTAGACATTTTCGAAGAAATATTAAAAATCATTCCAATTAATCGCTTATCCTAATATAACTGACCCTGACCTAAAATTACTTGTCACACGAATTTTGAACAAAAGAATTCGGGCTTCGCAAATTTTGCACATATGTGAAAAGCTTTATATCACTCGAGAGCAGCGGGAGTGTATTTGATGTAAAAATTCAGAAGTATTATGATTTGTAAATACGCATAGCCGAAAAACTGGATAATGTTCCAAAATTCTCACGGTGAAGAGATCAAGTTTCTTTATATTTATATATACATATTATATATACGTTGAAGACTGACATATAAAGACTGTATGTGTTTAGAAATAAAAACAAACATCAAAATTTTAATTTTTATCTTTATCCGTCAAATCGTTGACTTTCTTATAGGTCGCCGCTGATAGAGTTACATCTTTACAGTTAAGCAATATTCTCTTTCTTCATATAATCATCAAACATAAATAATGATAATTAATAAAAATAAATATTACATAAATCATTTATAAGTTAATTGGTAATCTTTTCGGCCAATCTATGTCGCAGCTTTTAAAATTATGTCCTCCGAACACAGCTAACACGGAGAAAAGTTTAGACGTTCTTTGACAATATGTTGTATAATCGCTGAAGCTCATTTGTACATCATATATCCCTGTTTGCCATATCACGTACTTATTCTATTTAACACTTTCCATCATCTTATTGACAGGTTCATGCAAGGTAGCTGCTTTAGTAAATTTTTCGTTAATTAGTAATTCCTTACGTTATCTAGTTCCAAAGCTTTTATTTAATTCTTCACGTTTTCTTGTGTCATCTTTGTATAGAGTTAATGAAGAATACTTGGGTTCCGGCACTTGTGATGTGCAGCATTTATTTTAAATAAAACGACTTTAATTTTGGTTGAATTTATTTCAGTCCCTAGTAATTGAGTTTTCCCTTCGTACATTCGGAGAAGATATATCAGCTGATTTTAACAAACTCGGTATTGTAGGATAAGCGTGATTTAAAACTACATCAACTTTTTTTTGGTACGGCGCTATTGCAACCTCGCAGATGAACAATATTCGGCGAGTGAGAATATCAATGCTAGGTGGGGAAGTCCGCAGCATCGTCGCCTTGTACTATAGCGTGAGTCGGTTAACCTTTTCGTTTTCAGCTTCTTAGATAAATTTTCCACATGTTCGTCATAAGTAGGTGAGATACCGAGATATTTAGAAATTTACGATGTTTAAATCGGAATGTTTTAAATGCAATGGAACCTTTTATATTAGCTAGTGAGCGATTTTGTAGGTTCCATGAATAAAAGTATTCTTCAAATAATCTAAGACCAAATTCAAGCATAGAATCTCGCAAGTTTGTATCGTAAGGGTTAAATCACCCTCGTACTGGAACTTCTTGTAAACAGTTTCAAGAATATCGCTCTAACGAATACATGAAACAGTGAAGGCGTCAGTATAGAATCACGAGGAAGACCATGATTAATCATTTGTCATTTTAATTAATACGAACTAATCAAAGTTAAATTGTATCAACATTAAAAAACATCGTCGATATACCAAAAGCTTTCCCCCAACTATTCTTACCTGAGCGGCAGTTTCTTGTAAACGATATATTTTTTAATGTGTATTTCAATCTTAAAATAATGTTTGTATATTGCAATCATAAAATAACGTTTAAATAATTAATATATACGACTAATTAGTAACTAAACATGTACAGAATATTTCAGTAGTTCATTAACTAGTTTCTATTATTTATATAAATATAGGCGTATTATTGAACATAGCTAAATCGTTTGGATTTAATCGTTTAAGACGCTTAACATGTGCTAGTGTGTCGAGTAAATGGGTTGCCTCAATATTCGGATGTTTATAGAGTCGTTTTTAGCGCTCGGTGGCGAAGTCACAATTACTTCGTCTGACCACTTCAGATTCGGATCTGCACACAGATCTTCGTTTCTGTGATCATCGAAAAAATGAGTTAACGTGCATACGAAAATACTAATAATTCGATAAATACGTTTCACCGGCATTTTAGTATTCATCGGACTCCGAGTGATATATAATGTACACGCTCGAATTTAAATTTACAAATAAAACAAAAATTACGAATTTTTCTTTGTATTTCTTTGTTTTTTTGTTTTTAATGAAAACTTTCTCGGAAATTACGTATATAACAAAAAACTGACTAGCAAATAGTAATATTTTAGGTCATTCCGATATTCACTTTCTACTTCCGTCTAAAGGCAGAGTCGTAGTTCCGTCGTTTGATTTATGCCTTCTCATATCCTACGGGAATTAGGGGCGTCCATGTGAACAATTATAAGTCGGAAATCCTGTTTCGAATGTGTCACGCTAGAACGAATTCTCTCGCGGTCAATTTCAACACGACGACGATGTGAACACATGGAAACATTATTCATAAACCATAACGTTTCACAAATGATAGCTCTATAAAGATATACATACATACGTATACTATGTACAGTTAATTTCTATTTATTTAAAATTTTCTGTTTTAAAGAAATATAGTAGTGCGGATATTTTTCATCATTAATTTTTCGAAAAAATATGTAATAATATTCGATATGTTCACAATAAATTGCGTAAGAACTCTATTGAATTTCACAAATGGTTGCTGCGTTTATAATTATACACACACACACATGCATATATATATATATACACATGTATGTATGTATAAACATATATATATTGGAGCTCTGTTTACTAATGAAGCAAGAGATATTAAAGAAATTAGATCGCTCATTGAAACGACGAAACAATCCTTAAGCGACACTGAATTATCGGAAATTAAAAATGGATACGAAAATGAGAATTAATCGGTGCTATGTAATCTCGGTAGCGAAATATGCCTCAGAGACGTGGACTTTAAACGCTGAATGTATAAAACGATTAAACTCATATGTGCATGTGGCGAATCCAATCGAAAGAGAAGAGAACAAATAAAGAAGTCCTACAGGAAAGTGGAATGGAAAACATGATCACGGTAGTTGACATCCGGGAAAGAAAAAGAACATATGTGGTACTGGTATGTAAAACTGAAGAAAGATTATTCATTATGGCTATTCCACAGAGAACAAGAAGACTGAAAATGATAATATCATGAATGGAGCCAAAAACTGTTACGGACATGCTGCGAGGATCAGACGATGGTGGGTGCAGATATTCGATTTAACTGAATATAAATATTGGTGTATGCAATCTTCGGAAATTAAAGACGTAACGCGATGATGATGTATCTATACGCGTATATATGTATGTATCGTTAGTTTCTATTTATTCGGAATGTTCTCTTTTAGTCAAGATATCTATTAGACGCGGTATCTACCATCATCAACTAATAATATATTATATATGTATGTACGTACCGTATAAAATTACAAGAAATTTGTAACACGTTTCTTAAACGGTTGCACATCATCATTGTCCATTGCCCTATGAAAAGACGTGCTGACACGGTGTTCTTTGCATTTTTGGTGTATATATATTTTTTTTAAATTGCAACTATCCTGATCGCCATTTAACAATTAGTCAGGAGCGTCGAATAACTTGTTAAGGGTTAGCATCCAGCGATGGACTCCACTGTGATTTAAACAAGTTAATTGATCGCTAATACATTTGATTGGTCTCCAAACGGTTTACATATTGTTTAACAGCGTGTTTGATCTCGTCCTCCACGGATGCGGTGTTTAAATAGTTAGATACGTACCAAGGTGATGTGAGTTTTATGGCCTTGTTCTGAACCTCTGTATTCTATTTACGTGCGTATCCTTTTTGCAACCTTCACAACAATAAACCACATGCCCAAACGGGTTTTATAATTACTTTATATACTATAAGTTTGTTTTCTAATAACAAACTGAAGTACCCGCCAAGAACCCAATTCTGCAATTTTATGGAAAATCGCGAAAGTAGAAGCACCGGATCTATTAATCGACTGTACTGTGCCTATCCACAACGTCTGAAGTTGTTCAGTGCATAACGACAGTTTAAATTGATTTCTGCACTCATACCTGACATGGTTGGATCTACTGCGTCATTCAATAGGCTACTGATAGGCTACTGGAACAAAAAAAATCCTAATCAGAAGCTGTGGGTAGCCTCTTAGAGAATGGCATTGTATTACTTTTGCGGCGACCACATATATTTATAAAAATAAAACTATATATATATATATATATATATATATATATATATATATATATATATATATGTAATAATACATTTACTATCAGGAGCGCTTCCCAAATTGCGTGTCTGATATATATTCACACTTGTTTTTAATTCTCATGTGAATTACACGTAAAAATATTTTCAGTAAGTGATTGTTCACCTTGGGATATTGTTCCTTTGGTAACAGGATGAAAGTAGATTTCAGCCATTCTTCTGGAATAATGCCTTTTCTATAGATTTTGTTCAATATGTCAGTAAGTTTAAGTTTTCTTCATCGAGTAGTTTAATTATGTCAGCTGCAATATCATCCGGACCTGTTGCTTTTTTAGGCCGCATCATGTTCATAGCAGCTTTAACTTCTGATTTCAAAATTGATAGTATTTCCAAAATAATTCGTATATACACACACAAACACACATATATATATAATATATATATATAAAATTATTACAGATTTTGGATGCGGATACATAAGTACATAGAACTGACCAATTATTGTAACTAAACAGCTCGATATAACAACCTTTTTCTTTTATTACTTTTTTTAAAACGGATATATTTCGTTACGCTGTGACATTATTATCCCATAAACTTCAATAAAATAAAAAACAACCATGTATATATATGTATGTATATTTTATATGTATTTATGTATATATATATATATATGAAGATTGTTTGAGCGGGAGGGGAAAAACAATGTCCAGTTAGCGTATCTAATGAGATAGTACATCGTAAAAATTCAATACTAGTAACGTACAGTCTGTTTGAGACCACTGCGTGGATTCGATGGAAATAATTCAATTCGTTTTAGGAAAATTACAATTAATTTATTTGGAAATACACATTATATATATACGGATATATATATGTGCACATGCAATAAACAAATATTTTTTTTTTTTAAAGATCTTATTTTATCTACCGCAACTAAGGTGTTGATTTCTACCGAGGTTATCGTCATCGAATAAAAGTACTTTTACGATTAATTACGTTCCATTTGTCACCGACTGTGGGACTGAACTGACATTTTAAACATCGCAAGATAAACACATTGTAACTTCTTTTGAGTTGTTTATTTTTTTAAACATCACTATATTCCAAACTTTTCAAATTATATATATAAACACTTTTAGCCATTTAACGTATTTGTTGATTTACGAATTAATTTTATTTCTTCTTCTTTTTCTAAGTTTAACAATTGAAATTGAATTCGATCGAAATTGTTCAGACGAGTCTTCTGGCCGATGATGTGCGACCCGATTTAAGACTAAAGTTTAAACTAGACGCTACTTACCTATGAACACAATATTTAAAATACGCGTGTGTGTTTTTTTTTTTAATTTTCTCCTTTGCAAATATTCGTAACTATATTCTATATGAAGTATTTGTAAAGAACTAATCACGAAAGAAGTGACCAATATTATAACTCGATGAACAGACTACCGTCGGCTTAGTGTAATAATAGCGTTCACCATTGTGGCCTTTTCTGTATCCTCCGTATAAAAAAAAAACAAAACAAGATTTACCAGTGGATGAAATAACAACAACTGCAACAACAGATGATACAACGATACTTTCAGTTAATGATGATCAGCAGCTTGCAGCAACGGCTAAATTACAGTCCGCTCTCGATCGCACTTATAAATGGGTAATAAGTAGAAAGATAAAGCTCGATGGAGAAAACAATGTGTACGTCATGCTCGCATATGGACATATAGATTCAATCGTGTATATAACCACACGCAGAATCCGATTAGTACGTATTTGGACAAACGATTGACATGGAATTAGGATGAACATTAAGCCAATTAAAATGAAGACGAAAGAATTATATCGGTTCATTCGGTCGGCGCTATCCTCACAAACGGCTATTTTATATATATAAAAAAACATTAAACCGCTACGGACTTACGGCTACGAACCAGCAAATCCGATATTAACAAGATACAGGCTAGAGACAAAGCGCTAGCTCGCGGGCAATATTGATGGATATTCTGGCAATGATGATATACACGGAAGTCTTCATGGAGTCGTTAAGGATTTCGCGTGTTCAACAACATCCGTGGTAAATGCCAAGAACTGTTAAGCTGTTGAATACCAACGACGATACGGACGATTAAAGTTCGCACGATCTCGTCGTGCAAATAAATTAAATATTATCTTTCGAAAAGTAAATAACAACAAAAAAGTAGTTAAAATTAAGAAATTTTTATATAAAAAAATCATAAAGTATTTGGGCTGTTTTTGAAAATTTTTTAATGACCTAATTCGTGAAAACCAACGTTTCCGCTTGATTAAAGAGATACATCTCATTAATTTGCAAAATGATACAATGTCAGTTCCCTCTCGTTATTTAATTAACGTTATTCACAGCGCAAACAGATTTACCATCAATGAGTCCGGGACTACTATGAAAACATGCTCAGCGGGGATTCCTCGGGGCTAGTATTTTGGGTTTCCTTCTATTTACTTTGTTTTTATCTAATTTTATAAATTTACCCGATGTCCCAGATTGATCTTTACGCTGACGACGCAACTCTTCTCTGCATGTATATCTAAAGCGATTACTAATAAGTTACAGACAGGAATCAAATAAACCATCAATTAAGTATTTAATTAATTTTATATATAAATAGATAAAAGTAATTTTTATTAAAAGCAGAATAATACCTAATTTGACTACTGACAATTAAAGACTGACTGAAACCTGACCGTAAGTGTGAACGTCACGTGATCGTGACCAGATCGAGACCAATAGTGTGAATCAAGCCTATATGTATATACGGCCCGGTAAATGAACATTTCAAACGCGTGTAGCTTGTCAAGCTTTTAATAATATTCTTCCGTATTAAAGCAGATCTTTCATCGTTTCAGAAGTCGTCCTGGCTTTTTCGATGTTTGTTTTTATGATCGACTTCTTCCTCGACCCATTCGTCTAAGTACTTATCGACTTCGTCCACTTCTTGATCGATGTAAATTCGAATTTTATATTAGATTTAAATCTTATTACCTATCAATATTTTTTTTTCGACGTTTACATAAACCGTTTAATGTCCACTATCATCTCGACATAATGGACGTGCTATCATCTCTCTAAAATACGATTACTTTTAAGTTTATTTTAGTAGTTAAGTTTTTTTTTTTATCTAAGTTAAAGTTAGAATTTAATTAATTTTCTACACGATAAATAACTTTCAATAAGTAATAATAAAGTAACGTAGAAGTCGTTTTAATCAATTTAAATATTAATTATGCGGAACCGCGTATCGAACGATTTCTACATATTTAACGGCGATATTATCGCATACACCGAATTATTAAGAAACGTCGTTACTGATAATGCGAATTAAAAATATTTAATATATATCCTACGTAAATTACGATTAAAATAAAATGAACGAAATGCTGAACTTTAATCCGAGATGAAAGATTCAGATGTATGTATCGAAAAGAATTCCGTTACAAAACGATTATTTAACCATTTAACGATGTATATTTTCGGATAAACACTATTTTCTGACTCCAATATATATCCTATAACTTCTTCATCATTTACTAATTACACATGTCCATTGCATACTATTGAGATATACCGTCGATTTACAAAAAAAAAAAAAAAATCGAAAATATTTTAATTGGAATACTTTTGATCATCTGGAGCAGTGGTGCGCAAACTATCGCGAACCCCAGAGAAATTTGTATATAACAATAATAGTAAAAAAAAAAGACTTTTATTCAACGAGTTGCCTGTAATGGAATTATATTATTCACAAGAATAGGACTATATGTTTTTACAAGAACAATTGCTCGTATTAAATTGCATTCAATTCATTGCGATCTTTAGAAATATTTAAAGCGGACACTTGCGAAATAATTTAACATAGGTCCAGGTAACTCGAGAATTAATTTCATTAGGAGTAAACGCAGAATTTCAAAGGAAAAAGTTTTAATTTAATCGCAAATTCAAATTTATGAAAATTCTATACCTCGTATTAAATTTTTATATCGTAAACAATTTTAGAAGTATTTTTTATTAACAAACATTACTCGCATAAATATAAATAAAACCGTTGTTTCGTAAAATTATGTGTTTTATTCAAATCTCTAATAAGGCAGATGCAAAATTTTATTTCACACCGTTACAAGAATTTTAAAACATACAACAGGCACTAATTATAGAATGCATTTAACTATGTTAACGATTATAAAACGAAAAAGTCCACCGTCTTTCCAAGGGTGGCGATAAAATTTTGCGCAAAATAAGGGTACGTAAGTTCTTCTTCTTCTTATCGTGTCGGTCATTTATATTCCTCCCCCCAAATATTTCACTATCTGGACTGCCTCGTCTGAGACTCCGTCTATTCTTGTCATATCTTCCATCCCGCATCGCACTGGCAGCAATGAGCAAGTTAATAAGTGCTCCAAATCTTGTACCATGTTACAATCACATCTGTCGTTATCTGTAATTTTCCATCGTTTCATTTTCTTTGCTGTTCTACCTGTTAGAGTTCTTATTATATTTAGAGTTTTCCATGTTGACCACGGCAGTTTTCGTCCGGTTGTTCCCATAATTTTAATCGGTTTTCTTTCAGCCTTCCTTTCAATAATTCCATCCTAGTGATTTCCGGCGTTTGTGTCAGAGCGTTTGCTGTTTTAAGAAAACTCTTTCTCGACTTGAGTCGACTTATTGCCGTATTTTTTGCATTCAATGGATGTCTGATGTCTTGTTCTTGTTTCGTTTTTTTTTCTTTCCAGCCATCACTTCCCGTCTTATATCTGGTAATGCTATACCGGATAATATTTCTATTTTATCGATCGGTATCGGCTTCAAACATCCTGTAACTATACGATCGGTTTCGTGTTGATTATAGTTTACGTACCACTGATCTAGAGTGCTAAAAAAATTTTTATTCTTGCGGAGTTTATACGCGGACATGAAAATCGGGTTTTACCGCCAGATTTATTTTATTTTTTTTCTCGACCACCCGGTAACATGAAATTGCGATTCGAATTATTGACGGCCGGATGATCGTGGCCAAGATAGGTGGTCGATTTAGTCATATGTCGACGTGTAATTGTTACAACAGAATCCTCATACATAAACGAGAATAGGATGCGATGATAATTAAAAATACAAGAGATGGAAGGGTACAGACGGAGTATCCGCATTTCGTTTTCCCAGGTAACCTCTATATATATATATATATATATATATATATATATATATATATATACATATATATATATATTAGATTCAGGTAATTAACCTTTCAAAAGCGAAACTAATCCGAATTTTATCGTTGTCGATTGAACACTTCGTATTGATATTTTTATATTCGTCATTGTTGAAGTTAACCAGATAGATCGAATCTTTTGACGCTAACGCAACCTGGTGGAAGGGGAGCGAATTTAGCTATAGAGAGGATATTCGGTCGGTAAGCTGAAATCGGCGAAGATCCGGTGAAATTTAGTTATTTCGTCATCGATATTAAATGCACAGACGTTCTATGACGAACAGAAGAGACAAATTTCACGAAATTTCTAAACTGAAATTTGACTATTAATCGTCATTGTAATCATTATCGTCATCGTAATCAATATCTCTATTGTCTTTTATATATCGACAGATACGTTCTTGCAGCTAGTTTTGAAGCAAAACTTAAATTGTTTTTCGTCAAGTTAAATTACTCAATGCGTTAATTATTAATTTTAACTAACGTGAGATGTAGTGATTTCTTAAAAATAAATAAACCGCAAAAAAAGTAGTTAAAATCACACACACACACACACACATATAGTATATGTATATATGTTAATAGATAGACAGATATAGATATATGTTAATAGATAGATAGATATAGATATGTATACAGAGATCACAAAGTTTTTCGGCTATTAATCCATTATCAAGTGATTATTAAAAAAATATATATAAAATATAAACATATATACCGAATTATATAAATATAAAAGAAAAAACGAAAAATATCATAAACCATATGAAAATAAAACAATATTACAAAAAATAGCAAAATGAAAAAACAAATTGATAATCTGATAGTTAAATATTGTTCTATTTTATTACAATTTGTCATTTTCAAAATTCTTTCGTTTCATATCTTATCTTTCCATGTTATTCTTAAGATTTGTCTGAGCAATCTCATCGGACAAATTTGAAGTTTTTTAATTTGATTGCTTCTGATTGGCCATGTCTCACAACTATACAACAAAGTTGATAATACTGCGCCTCTATAAACATTTAGTTTTGGATTAATGTGTAAATTTTTATTCCTAAATACACGCTGCGCCAGCTTGTTGTAGGCTATCATTGAATTTTTTATTCTATATCTGATCTCATCATCTAGTTCACTATTATCGCTAATTACACTACCAAAGTATTTGAAGTATTTGACAATTTTTAACTTCGACCCGTTTATATGAAAATTTTCTTCCGTCCCATTCGACATCATTATTTCGGTTTTATTTGTATTTCTACTTAATCCATAATCTCGATACGTATCAGCGCGCGATGTAATTATGCAGAAGTTCCACTGAGTATAACACAATCGTCAGCATATTGTAGTTTTGCAGTACAAACATTTCCGTCCTGCTGCTCGTATTGAATTTTTGTAGGTTATATAATAGCCCATCAATACTATATCTATTTGTTTAATTTTTCGTTTGTATATTAAGAAAATCATTCCCATTGAACAAAGACGGTGCAAGCACACACCTTTGCCTTACACCGGTTGTTACCAGAAAATGTTCTACCAGTTCGGTGTCATAAATTACTGAACTTTCCATGCCATCATGCAGCTGTTTTATAATTGAAACAAATTTTGATGGGCAACCAGCTATTTCCAAGCATCGCGCCATAGCGCATTTCTATTAACCGTATCGAATGCCTTCGCCATATACAGAGCTCTATTTTGTTCTTTAGCCTTTTCCATAACTTGTCTTATGGCAATACACCATATCTATTGTGCTGCGCTCCTGCCTAAATCTACACTGTTCCTCTGGAAGATAAGTATTCATTACTAGTTTCAGGCGTTGCTGCAGATTAAGCTCAGGATTTTACTGACCGTGCAAAGAAGTGATATACCACGATAATTTGAACAATCCTCTTTGTTTCCTTTATCTTTATAAATGGCAAAAATAGCGGTATCTTTGAAGTGTTTGGGTACAGTTGAACTTTCCCATATCTCCTGAAACAGTTTAATCACGTAACCCATGAGCACGTTTTTACCAACTTTATATATTTCGCTTGGTATGTAGTCTAACTCGTCGGATTTATTTGCTTTCAGCCTTTTAATGGCATGTACCATTTCTTCCGCAGTAGGTGGGATGTCCAGAGCATAGTTGACTTCCTGTACAGGTAAGTCATTTAGTACTTTTCCATTTCTCGAGGATTCATTGTTCAATAATGTTTCGAAGTATTCTTTCCATCTAATTTTTCCTTTATTCCTATCTCTTATTATAGCTCCAGATGAATCTGTGATAGCAATTTTACGTCTGGTATTTGGACCATATATTAACTGAACGGGTGTGTAAAAAGCTCGATTATCATTTTTGTTAACCATTTCTTGCATTTCTTTTGTTTATGTGATCTGTGTCTCCATCTGCTCTTCTCATTGCTCGTGTATTTAAGCAGTCAGCTCTATGTTTTTGCCGTATTATAACATAATCGAATTGAATCTAGGTTCCTTTATACATATAATTCATCTGAAAAAAGGTATTAATAATACTTAAGCCATTTTGTGAGCAAAACTGAAGTAAACGCTCATCATTACTATTTTCTTTACCTAATCCATGTCGTTCCTTTCCATATATTACAATTATTTCCAACCCAGGCATTAAAATCCCCGAGTATTATAAGCCGCTCATTTAGTGGAATTTTATTAATCACTTGCTGTAAATCATAATAAAAACCTATCCTTAATTACATTACTATTTTACAATGTTGGCGCATATGCACTGATTATGAATACAATAGAACTTGATGGAAACTTTATTTTCATTTCCATGGTTTCCACCAGCTGCGGCACGCTAGCCAGGTTCGCATGGGAAGAGCTATGTTCAGGACACCTTTTCTAGTCCCCTCCATTACTGTGGTAGGAAGAGCGAATCCTAAATAGGACTACTTAATCGTATAACCGGCTGCCGAGCTTCAATATCATTCCATCCTTTTGAAAAGCGACCATCTGGGTTATGGCCGCCTTCAGTGCAGAATAAATGGTTAAAAGCTTCTAGTCAAGCCAAACCTGCTCTCGTCATCACGATTCCATTGCCGTAGGACTTTTTAATAAATGACAGAAGGAAAATAATATTGGATAATAGAAGAAAAATTAGATAACAGAAGAAAAGACTGTACCTGCGTATAATTTAGGAACATGGAAGCCGGTGCGATAATGACAACCATGTCGCCCATCCAACTACACCAGTTGACGTAATGACAAGGATGAAATTAGGACAATTGGACTGGTGTAAGTCAGTCCAGTAAACTGCAGGCAGGAATAGGAAATGTCCAGAACAAAATAGTAAGGGGAGAAAAAATAGGAAAAGGAAAGGGGGAAAAAGGAAGAAGGGTGAGAAGGGAACTTTACTGCACTTGCTCAAGGTGCACCTGGAGAGTGGTTTATTTTCGGAATATCCATTCTTCTAGGACAGTTACATACCAATGCTAAATAATCTGTCCTACCCTTTGCTATTAGGGTAATAGCCGGGCGAGACATATGGTGGTCTCGACTCACCAGGACTAGGACTTTAAATGGGTATTGTTGGAGTTTTAGCGGACCATCCTCTTCATGGTCCCTCCACATCCTCCAGTGTCGTGTCACTATTGGAATCATCTACAAATGAGACTTTCCGCCAGCAGTCGCTCCTTGTCCGCGACTGCTTATTGGTCCAGTTGAGTCTTCAGGACTTATTCGCAGCTAACCTCTATATCTAGAGGCCATCCCACCATCCGCAACCTGTGGACGCGCCCCGTTCCGGTTAGAGCTCTGACTCCCGAGAAGTACAAAAGTTTTCAGGGTGTATCCGAGTTCTCAATTTTTTCCGTTATAGTATTATTCTTTTCGATTCAATGTCGCTCTTATTGTTCGCTTCTTTTTTGATTGTGCCCATCAGTGTCTGTCTTGATCTTCCTTTCTGACTGTACATGGGCACTTATCTTGCTATAATATCTTTCAATAGGTTATCATGTCTTAATACGAGCATATCCATTTCATTTTTATTTTATCTAATCGTTTCCAATAGTGACCTTTCCTCTTGTACTCGGTTAAAAACTTCTTCTTTTGGAATTTTATCAACCCGCGAAATTTTTTTCAACACCACGTTCTAAAAGCATCAATTTTCTGTAAACCTCTTTTGTTTAAAGCTCATGATTCTGCCGTGTACAATGCTAATCCCAATATATATACGATTTGATAATACATTTTAGTAATCCTATAGACACCGTGTTCTACGTTATTATATGCGTTTTTCTTTTAAACTCCTCTTTAGCTATTGAAATTTTCCGCCGGACCTCTTTACTTTAATATACGTTTCCCGTTATTATATACGTCCTAAATATTTGAAGGAATCGGCTTGTTCTAGATTTTTCCCATTGATTGATATACTCATTTCTTCTGGAACATTATCTTTGTTTTTTCAGTATTTTGCAAACATCATAGTTACCAAACCAGTGAAAACTATCGCAAATACTAATGATACTGAAACCGGACAAAGATGGTACAAACCTAGGATCATACAGGCTGATCTCGCTACTACCTATGATAACACAATTATTCGAAATTATTGTACGACTAAATCAAATAATTAATTATTAGTCGGATATCTTTCAGCATCAATTCTGTTTAGAAACAGGCACTTTACTGAGCAACAAGTACACAGAGTAGTAAAAATTATTGAAACGGCCTCCAGAGTACAAATACAATGAAGCAGTATTTGTTGATATTTCTAAGGAATTTGACAAAATTTGGCACGATGGTATACTAGACAAAATCAAACCAATGCTGCCTACAAAATGTAGTATTCATTACTTACTATTCAAATCATACCTAAGTATATAATAGATAATTTTAGGTCGATCTGAGGTATACCATATTATAAACGGTGTTCCACAAGGAAGTGTTTTAGGATCTCTTCTATACACACTGTACATAGCAGATATGTCGACAGATAATACAGTGTACATAGCAACGTTTGCAGATTCTACTTAAAAAAACTAACGGTGAAAATTCATATACAAAAGAAAAGAAAATAACTAGACCTAAAATTAAAAAAGTTATACTGCTGGTAGGATACAATTCTGAATTATCCTTACAAAAACTATTACTGATATTAAAGTTGTATTGAAACCAATCTGAAGTTATAGCGCACACATTTAGGGATGTGCAAAGAAATCAAATAAATGGATAATCCAGCACTACATTACGATTAATTTACTGAATACCATGATATGTGTCCCAAGGATTTAAACGTAGATACGGTTGAAGAAACTATCCATAAGTAAGTTCAGAAGCACTTCAGCCGATTACGCATTCATCTAAATCAGCAAGCAGCGTCACTTGTACACACGGATGTGAAGTATATACGACTAGAAAGAACAAAGATATAGGATCAAATTTTATAATTTCATAATTTGTAAGGTTATCGCTGGATGCACCTTCCATGCATGATTATTAGTAGATACTATTTATTAGATAGCCTCTCAACTGGCTAGTTGTAAATTAGTATTTGATATGAAAGAAAATTTCATATTTGCCTGCTATACTGTTTAATTTTTCTACCATATATACATCATCATCATCAAGTGCCGTCTCCGTATCGGAGATAGACGACTACTTACCTATACATATTTTTCTTATATAGTGTAAGTTTAATACGCCGTTAGCGCAGGTAGTCCCACACACACTGGGGAGAACTGATTGTAACTGCTTTGTTGTCACGACACAATGCATCTCCGTGTGTTTTTGTAGTGTACTATATTATTACTAGCGCGCATACAGTGTTGTGCATGGTAGTTTGTCATTGTCTTCCATGCGATAGTATTAGGATTATTTATATTTTAATATTCTGATGAATTTATATATATATATGTGTGTGTGTGTGTGTGTGTGCGCGTATATAATATAATTAGGCGATTCTTTTTAACCGTAAATAACACCAAATCAATTTAACGTTTTATTTTTATTTGGCTGGGTTTATAATACTTAAATTCGAATTCCATGACGACAAAGTTGTATCGATTGATCAGATTAAATTTTCGCAATATCGAAGTAGATTTTTATTCAGCGATTAAAATACGAATCTACTAACCGGAAAACTTGTACAGATACTCTTCCGTTGCTTAAACTTTTAAAATCTATGTTCTCTTAACTTTAAATGATGCTATAATTACCGACTATTTTACAATATTCACCTTAATCGATGTAAAGTATAAAGTTTAATATTTGCAAGAATTTCGCCTGCGATATTATCGTGCGACCATTACGTTCGTTTCGAAACATCGTTTCAATTATCTAGACCATCTTCTTAGCCGAAACTTAGATATATAGCGCTTTTATATATTTACTAAGTCCGGTCACGCGAGCACTTTGTTTTGACCAACTGAGTAATTCCATCGTAACCATAACAAACATTTTATTATTATTATTATTATTATTATTACTATTTTTGATTACTTTCTTCGTTCAGTTAAGTAGCTTAACCTTCAAGGAAGCGTGTAAGACAGTATACCGCGTGTGCGTGTTGTCAAATAAAACTAAGTGAGGGACTATAAATATCGGACAGCTGACGTCTCGTCTCATAAATTTGAACAATATTTCGTAATTTTCTTTTCATAAAGTTCAGACATCAGTACACGCACCTGTCAATCTGAATACTACTTACAAAATTCCTTTATACGTTCTATTAACCTAAATTTAAAAACTATTTTTAGGTAAATAAAGATTTTCTTTCATACAAGTTATTATTATTATTTAAATTTTTTTAACAATGCGAATAAATTATATCGACTGTTTATTTAGAATGTAGGAAATTAATAAGTCGTATGTTAAGCAAAATAACTAACGGTAATGTTGGACTTTGCGAAGTTTGTTGCTAGTGCCAGTATAAAAATATAAAATTCTGAATTAAATCTGGTACAGCGGTAATTACGTTACAAGAATTCAGATTCATTCAAACAAACTGACCACGCAGTTACGCCACCATGACGAAAATACAAGAGGTGTAAAAGAAGTTATCAATCGCAAGATTTAAACTTTAGGTTTAGTTACGAAATAACTAATTTTAAGGATTGCTATCGATGGGTAACATTTTCATTTATAAAATCTACTTATCGCACTCACTCGGTAGATCATAAATAATTATTCAATATTTGAAAAAAAAACAATAATTACTTACGTCTAGTGTAGAATAGTAATTTGTAAACATGAATGGGGGTCATTACAACGTAAAAATTATTTTGGATTATTATTATTATACTATTATCATAATTATATATATATATATATATATATATATATATTTACAACAAACATATATTTGAAATATAAAAAATAATAAATTAAGAAAGTAAATAATTGGAGCACCGGCATTTGCTTACCTCTATTGCAACAGTAATACGTGATATCATCATAGTAGTATTGTTACGTCGTGACTAGAATTTTACGTACAAAATGGACTAGTATTGAAGGCACTATTTATATGCGACGCATATACACGCACACATAATACCATATTATTAAGAAGAATACCAAAAAGTAATGGGATTACGAGAAAAATTTAAAAAAAAATGTAAATTAACGAATAAGTAATCGTAGATATGTAAATTTTTTAATATTTTGATACATCACTGCCGAATTTAATTTGAAAAAATCTATGTAAGAGGTATGAGGACAGTAGCGTGTAGTAAGGTTGTGGCAGAGTGCGTTTTATTTTTGAAAGTAACCCTTCATGCCACACACGATCAAAGGCCTGACTGACATTCAGAAAGGCTGCAGATCAATACTGTTGCTTTTCAAAATAATTACCGACATATTGTTGCACTCTATGAACTTGTTCTATTGTAGAATTCCCAGGAAGAAACCCAAACTAGTAGTTTGGAATTGTACCCTGTAGCTGTTGAAAATTTGTTTTTTCCCTATTTTTTTTTTTTACTATGTTATGAATTAAATTATCACGGTAGTCATATTAAAAAAAAAAAAAAAAAAAAAATAGAATATCACTGCCTGAAGAAATATATGTTTTAACTAGAAACGCATTAAGCAATTGAAAATAATAATAATAATAAAAACAACAACAATAATACTGACAATATTTCTAATAATAATCATTATTATTTTGATCGAGTTAAAATATCCAAGAGTCTACGTTAATTTTAATAATAAGAAAACATACAATAAAAATTCAACTCGCTGTAATTGTGATTTTTTTAGTTTGTTCCCCAATCCGGATTTACCCGGTGGGGCTAGTTTATTGCTTAAAAAATCTAGGTGTTATTATAAAGGACAGGGGACTAGTGTGCCTAAAGCTAAATAATTATAGAACTGTATATAAGTAGTGTGTAGCCTTGATAGACATCCGACAGGAAAACTTATATATAAGTTTTCCTACCAGTAGCATCTGTATCCCACCTTCTCTGCCAAGCATGAACAATCAAGGTATTGACATATTTCTTAAATATTTTATTAGGAATATGTGTTGTGATGGTGTTGGCAAAATTATTATCTAACAACCTGTGCTCACTGACCATCGCTCTGCCAACTAAATATAAATCCAATGACAGAACGACACAAGCTGCCGATGTAGGTGCTGTTATGTAAAGAGAAGAAATTCTAAGGATAAATTTATTTTGTTGTTTGTTAACTCTCTTGAATAATCTGGGAGTAACATAGACAGGAGCCGCATAACCATACAGGGCCAGCCGCTCCCTATAAGCCAATCCCCATGCATTGGGCTGGATTCTAGCAAGTATAGAGAAGAGATTGCCACATTTTTGTGTTATCATATTGCAGTGTGGAATAAATGTCAGGTTTTCATCAATGATAACTCCTACGTTGTGATATTGTACAACCAGATAACAGAGGTAGGTCAGCAACACGACCAGCAATGCTTCGACCACCAAACACTGAATAGCAGTACTTGGCGACCGAAAACATTAGACCAAGGTCACCAACAGTACCCTCTAGAAACCTGGAAACAATTTTTATCTGTTTGAAAGGGTAGTTTTTGTAAGTATCGAAAACTATACACAAATCATCAGCATATGAGATTAACTCACATTTGTTATTTATCTTACGGTAGAATTCCTCGACCCTGTGGTGAACTACTGAATAAAGCAGATTCCACAGGGTAGGGCCTAAGACTGACCCCCTGAGCAACACCACAAGTAGCCTTGGGAGAGTGAAGTACTAAGCTCAAGAATTGCCACCCTATTTTTAAAGTAATTAATTATTATATTTATTAAATAAGGGTTGATGTTCTTATACTTCATAATATCAATAATGGCAGACTATCTACAATTGCCAAAGGCTCCTCTGATATCATAGGAGACAACAACTGCAGAGGCACCAGCCTTAATGGAAGTTTTAATTTGTTTAACAAGTTTGTAAACTGCACCCTCTGAAAAGAGTCCAGTCCGAAAACCAAATTGATTTTGTGTGAAGCAGGTTCTTACTGGATACCTCACTTAGTAATAACTTTAGGACAACCTTTTCGAACATTTGCCAATCGAATTTAGAAATGAAATTGGACGGTAGAGAAGGATCTTTTCCAGGTTTTAGAAGCAGCTTAATATTAGCTAACTTTCAGTACTGGGGAAATATTTGAAATTCAATGTAAAACGTTGTACACACGAACGGTGGTATATGTTCGTCAGTGTATATGTTTTAAAAATGTTTATAGCACATTATTTGATATGTATTGGTCACAAATAATTTTTACTTTGAAACAACATTTAATTTAAATGTGAAAAATTGGCAGTAGTATTACAAACTTTGAAAAGTTTGGAATGTAGTTATTTTTTAAAAATAAACAACAAAAAAAGTAGTTATAATTGTTAAAAAAAATGTTTCTCTTTATGAACAAAAACATAAAATTGTGTTATTATTTTGTATAAATTTTATATTGTTGTATTGTTTTAATTTATTTGTATTTTACTTGGTTTGTGTTATTGCTGTGTATAAATTTTACATAGCTGACTGTTGATTGTGTTGTTTACCACATTCACTATCAGATATTCAAATATACTGTTTTAACACTTGTGTATCTAAGTAATTTTTTTATATTTATATATATATATAAATTATTTTTTATATTTACTTGATAATGGTTTAATAGCCGAAAGCTATGTGTTTGTTCATAAAGAAAAACAATTTTTTAGTTATTTTAACTACTTTTTTGTTGTTTAAATGAAAGTACAAGATGTATTTAGATTTAGAATACAAATTAAGATAGAAATGCAGGTTTAATCCAAAAATCAAGATACTGAATTTGGTACAGACCATAATATATCAATACAATTATCGCGATGTACATTCGAATAATTATTAATATTTATTTAAATTTCGATTCCTCACTACCGGGTTTATGGACCGTGTTTATCATTGTTAGATTATATTGTACAAGAGGTCAAAAGTAAAATTACCGATACTTTAAAGTTAATCGCTTATTCGAACTAAGTAGAAGGGAATCAAATTTATAAAATTAATTCACCCGTTGTAAAAATAAGTTTTTAAATAAAAATTAATAAAGACTTTTATTTAAAAAAATTTCTCATTCATTTTCAATAATTGAATACATAAAACGGTAACAACACCAGACTCGATTAAAATTACGTATGTCCTGTATATATATATATATATTATATATATATATATATATATATACGGTGACCTGCTACAACGCAAATCGCGTGCTCCATGTATAATGTACATACGAGAGATTCGTTTTTGTCCAGTTTTAGTTATTATGGCATCCTATAACAAGAAGGAGCGCGCGTTTTGAGTAGAACGCTATTTTCGGTGTGAATAGATCACGACAGGGGAAAAAGTATTTCGGGAAGAATTCTAAAGTTACGCGATAGATCTGGAAGACCAACAAATTCGGATTTCTGAAGAAATGTCAAAAATTCAGCGACCTATGCCCGAAAAAGTTTTAGAAAATTTTGTAAAGACTGAATGAATTGCAAATGGAAGTCATCTGAACGATATTGTGTTCCACAAATGATCGTAAGCTACTCTCTTGTTTTCCTATTTTTAAATAAAATTTTATTTAAAAATTTTGGTCGAGTAGTTATGGAATTATCTTCTCTGGGTCACCTATATATTACACATATATTCGTTATTGATCTAAAAATAAGTAAACATTTTTAACACTTTTTAAAATTTTTTAATAGAATAAATAGTTAACATTTTTTGTAATTCCAAAATAATGTCGAAATTAATCGTTTATTTAATAAGTAAAATATATTTTAAGACGGCGGAGATCATAATAATTTACTTTTAATTAAATTTTATATGTTTGCAGACATCGTGTTATTTTAATATGAAAACGCAAATGACCAACTCGATCGTGGTGTGCATATTGTTGCTATTTAAGGGTAAGTTTGACTGCTCGTATTTTTAATTATCGTATTTATCTTTATCCTTAATTATAATTATCATTATCATAAACAACAAAAAAGAAGTTAGTCACTAAAAAAAATTTTCTTTATGAAAAATTACAAAGCTTGTCGACTGTTAGGCAATTATAAATTGAATATTTAAAAGATAAAAATATAAAATGAAAAAATATTAATTTAAGATTACAGTTCACAAAAACCGAACAAAATGAAGAACAGTATTAATAAAACAATCTGATATTTTTTAAATATTCACTTGATAATGGCCTAACAGCCGAAAAGCTTCGTGATTTTTCATAAAGAAGAAAATTTTTTTAGGGATTTTAACTCCAAATCACTACATTCCACATTCTTTAAATTCTTATTATTATCGCTCAAATATACGAAAACTGTTCAATTCATAAGCTTTTTTCAAAGTGTTTTCTGGTATTAACTGATATATTTTTTAATACAAAGAACAATTTTTTCATAAAAGTGTTTTCCACGAGGCCTATTTTTCTCCTTATGTCTTTCGTACCATCTGAGGATATTATGCTTCCTAAGTAGGGAACTCCGTTACTTGATCTCAGCTCTGTTGATTTAGGACAATATTTTGATTTGCGTTATTTGAAGATGTCATCACTTTAGTTTTCGAAGTGTTTACTTCATTTTACAATTTTCTTGTAGATCTTCGCATTTTGTTCACCTATGATTATCGATTGATTTCTATAAATTTGAAATAGCGGTCGTCGATCTCTGTAGTCTATACCTTGTTTCTTCAAGGAGTTAAATAGTATACTCCAATCTGCATAGTCAAAAGCTTTCTTTATATCTACAAAAGCTATTTAAACCTTTTTTTCTACTACGGAAGCTTTTTCAAGCATTAAACGTAGGGAGAGTATAGCTTCTTTTATTTCTCCGAAAATCGAATTGATCTTCTTTTAATTCTAAATGTTAGATTCTATTCTATAATATATTACTTTCGGCAAAATTTTAAGAGCACGAGGTAGTATATTTAGCGTCCTGTCGTCTTTACATTCTTAAGCGTTTAACTTTTTTGGCGTATAAGTATACCCTGGTCGAAATTTTTAGGGATGATTCCTTCCATATATATTTCATTTAATAAATTAAACATTATATCTTTCGATCTATCTCCTAATAATTTTAGCAGTTCTATAGGAATTTGATAAATTCCTACTGCTATATTGGTTTTCAGCTGATTTAGACCTCGCTCGAATTCGCCTTTCAATATAGGCAGACCTTTCTCATTGTCTTGCAGTTCGGCTAATCCTTTTAAAATTGAATCATTCACTGGATCGCCACTGTATAACTCCTCAATATATTCTTTCCGCCTGTTGTTAATATTCTTATTATCAAGTAACGTTTTTGTCTTTTAGTTTGTACTCTGGTTCTTTCTTTCGCCCGAGAATAATCTTTTTATATCATTGTAGGCTTTTTCCGTATTACCTTTTTTCATAGTGTCATCCACATAGTTTCGCATCCATTTTTCCTTAGCTTTCTGATTTTCTCTATTTACCATATTTCTATATTTTCTATATCTCTGCTGATTATTATTTACTTTAGCTATCAGTCATATACACATTGTAGACTTTTTCTGTATTACCCTTTTTCATAGTGTCATCCACATAGTTTCGCGCACGTATCTCTAATCCATTTTTCCTTAGCTTTCTGATTTTTTTCTATTTACTATATTTCTATATTTTCTATATTCCTGCTGATTATTATTTACTTTAACTATCTGTCGTATATATAAAATTGAATTTTTCATAAATTCATAATATTTTTTAAACTTAACCGTATAATCAACATTAGATTACATATACATATATCCCTTAAAAAAATGATTTAATTATATACCAATTTGTACTTCTAGTGTAAAAGTTCTTTAATGTGGATTTATGTTTTTTTATTTAAATATCTTTTATAGAAACATATATTACATGCATAAGCATTCTTACGAACACGTTTCGTCTCCCTTTTTTCCGAATAAAACTAGATAATTAAAAAAAAAATAAGTTAGGTAATACAAATTTTATATATAATATATTTTAATCGAATATGTATTATACGTATGTTTAAATATTTATATAAATAAATAAATACGTAACCGCGCCACTAGTAATTAAAAAGAATATTTAAAACATATTTCTACAGTAACAGCTCAACCTAGCTAATTAGAAACTGATTCTATGATTGTAACGGTGTATTATATTTCTTACAGCATCGACTGAAATAATCTATGAAGGTAATAGAAAGTAAAACAGATAGAACATCACACGAAACAACATTTATATATATATATATACACACGTGTATATATACATATATATATATACATATATATATATATATATATATATATATATATATATATATATATATATACACGTAACCAGACCGAAACTAATTAAATAATTAACCATCCGTTATTGTTGTTGTTATCGTCGTCCGTAATTTAAAAATATTTTGAAGCGTTACAATTCGCTGTCAGCATACGCGTGTACAGCAAGATATAAAGTCACAAACAACATGCGAAATGAACCAATAAAATTTGTGACAATTCAGAAAATTTTTCTAGTCCTTAATTTTATAACATTTTGATTTTTCAATTTTCTAGACGATAAATTGGAAACATATTTTTTTCTTTATTCGCTAAAGTGTTGACAAGTGATATATATCATTAAATATATAAAGCCACATAAATAAATATATGTACATATATACAGATCATCGTATACACATGGATCGATTTTAAGAATATAAAACGACAACGAAAATACTAGTTTCAGTATAAATGAATTAATAAACGAAAAGTTTTAAGTAATCAATAAGTTTGACGTACCACATTGAGAAAGAAGTACTTAAATTTGATGTACAACCGAAATATTCTAATTATTTTTTTTTAATTCGACTAAAATCAACATTAGACATATTGAACCTTTTTGATTGGAATGGTCTATGTAAGGCAAAATTCATTTTAAAAAATAGAAGTTACGGAACCAGAAAAAGGGAGAAGTAATTTTAAAATCAAGTCACCATTTGTATTTTTATACGAAATTTTACGGAAAACTTACACAAACTTTGTATTTCTTTTTGGCATAGCTGCTCGCATTTCTTTACTATTTTCTACTGAGCGTTTTCGTATTCGTTTATGCACATACACACATACGTATATATATATATATATATATATGTATATATATATATGACAGTTGATGTTTATCTTGTCCAATTTTTTTATTTATACAATCTTTGTTTCGCTTATATATACACCTTTATAAGTACGATTGTGTGTATACGCAATATAATGATATTGTAATCTGAACATATTTCAATTCTATCAAAATGTTAATATAATTTACACGATTATATCCTTCATATTTAAATTACAGTAGTAAGAACGTACAAACCATAAACGATTGAAGAAAACAAAACAAAGTAGATTGAAAAAATTTTAAGTTCGAAAAAATCGAGAAAAATAATTGACGTTATTTGATTTTATGTCGAATTAGACATAGTCGATTGAAATGGTTTCAACCAATACGATATTCTCTTCGATTCTTTTTAATCTATAATGCTAATTAGTTTTCGCACGTACGAACTGATGATTTGGCGATCCTAGTCAGGAAACATGTTTTGTATATCGATAGAAATCAAGCCGATGCAGATGTATTACAATATTTGTTTATATTAGGCGAAATTTAAAAATATATATTAATTTATTTTCATAGGTTTGATTTTGGGCTAGGACGAATTTGAACAGTTGAAAATATTCCGCACTGGTTATCGATAAATTTTAAATCTCATTCGAGACAGATTAATTTAATAAATAACATTTTTGATTTCGTCGTTATTGAGGGTTGCTACTACTTATCGTGTTGTCACGTAATAAGTACTCACTTTTCCAAAACGTTCGTTCGATAATAAAGCCTAAGGGTCGTTATATATGTGACTTATTACATAACTAAATTTAAACACACACGTATATATATATATATATATAAATGAAGTAGTAGACGTTGATAAACAGTTATTTATAATTCGTATACGTCATTAACCCTCAATATTTACAAGTTTACCTACGTGTATATTTCTTCCCCTTATTTACAATTTACTGAAAAAACGTTAAGGGTTGTTATTAGCGAACATTCACCCTGAAAATACACGGTGGCTAGGTTCAAAATCGGGATATTATCGATAATAATAATAATAATATTATCATCACCATCATTGTAACATTATAATACTAACGGAAAAACACGAACGAATCGAGAAATATTAGAAACGATAGAGAGGAAACGTAAATATACAAGAATGCTTCTAATGAAACAGAGACTAAGAAGCTTGAAAAATGAAATCATGAATAAATCTAAGGCAAAAGAAGTAAAAAAACGGATGCATTAATGAAGCGAATGATGATGGGAAATAAACATATTCAGAAAACGAATAAAAAGAGATTTGTGACGTCGATAAATAAGGAAGCTTTATCAAACAGTAAACTATCGAAATGATATAAATAATCGTCGACGCAATAATAAACAAGACTCCAAGTACTCGAAGATGAATTTGACGTTTCAATTGAAACATTATCTCTAATCGCATAACTGACCGGAACGGTTAATCTTAATCACGGATACTATACAGGTTAACGATGTATAGCAGCGACGAATGAACGGAAGAATTGTGCAATATAATCGCTAACGCAAGTACTGAAAAAGAAAATATCTCATCTTTATACGTATTCTCAAAGAATAATATTATCATCATCGTCGTATCGGTTCGTTGCCGAACTTTGTGACTAGTCATTGTGCGTTAAATGGACTAGCATTCAAGACGCTAATTATATGCAATGTAGATGCGTCCGCATATTATCTTATACGGTTACATAATGATGAAAAACATTTTATGTCGCGATTTGTTTTCGAACCCTCGACCATCGAGCTGACAGTCGATCACTCTAGCAACTACACCACGGTGACATAAAAATACCGACATCCCCTAAAACGACGCGTTGTGAATTTTATTTACGCCTATCTCTGCACTGCCCTACACTTCACCCCTATCGACACCATATTTATCCGCGTACCCCCATCCGGTTTCCTCTCCAACAGTCCTTCAATTATTTCCCTAAATTATGCAATTCCTTTCCTCTCCTAACTTCATCTACTACATCTAACTGTTAAATCCCCAGTATCGTAATACCCTCGATAGTTACACACGGCGCGATAAAAATAAGAATAAAATAAAATAAATACTATATACAGATTTCATAAATAATTTTCAAGAAGAGATATAATTCGTATCCTGCGAACAATGAAGAAGGGAGAAAAAATGTTATTGTCAATTGGCGACTTTATATCAAGTTCCAATTTATTCGCTTCGAAAGGAACTGACTTTTTTTTTTAATTATAAATTGACACGTCGTCGAAATTGACATTACGAATACGCACAAAACAGAAAGTAAATAATAGAACGGAGGTTTATTAACGAAAGGTATGAGACAAAAGGTATTCGTTGTCACAACTATTATTGAAGTGAAACTTCTATTGGCGCATTGTACTTGCGGAGTTAACCGGTACACATAGGCAGACCCATTCTCACAGTGTAGTCCAGATCCTTTACTATTTCCCGCATGCTGTGCTCATATACGTGTATATTCAGTTTACACACACACGTATAGAAATTATGACAGTCATGCGTAAGCGCTGTATACTTCGGCATTTCTCGCTCGCTCTATTTATATATACAGTCGAATCCGCTCATAAGGGACTCCGGATAAAAGGGACAGCCGTTTATTAGGGACAATCAGCAAAACCCCGAATCAAACGTATCAAATGAAGTTTATTTTAGTTGGCTTTAGTGGTACAACGCCTCGGTTAATAGGGACAAAGATTAATAGACTTTCAAGGCAATAAGCCGATATAAAATGACACTTCCGGTCGTAAAACGAAAATATTCACATAAACAAAAATTGAATAAAAATGTTTTAGTCATTTTTATAATTTGTTTTTGCTTAAGTGAACATTTTTGTTTTTTCTTCGTTTTGTTTGAGATGTCCTTGTGTTGACATTCTTTCATTGACGCTATACTGTTTTTTGCTCTGTACGTTTATTAATTATGCACTCTCCCATAGCCTATTATGTTCTTAGTTTAGTTCTGCAAAAACTGTAATGCGTCGTGCGGTTTTATTATTTTTTTTTCTTACGAAAATTTTCTTTCCTTTTTTTAGTTCTGATGAACTTTTGTATGAATAAAATGTCGCGTAAATGTTTATCATTGAAGGAAAAAATTTCTATTTTATACAAAATCGAAATTCAACCTCACAATGTGCCTATTCGGGAGTTAAAATCATGGGCGTCTCCAAAAACACCATCTCCCGTTTAAAAACAGATGAACAGAACTTACGTAAAAAATGGAGTAGTACTGAAAAGGTCAGTCAGGTGTTCCTACGACATCATTAGATAACTGTGCAGATTTTGTTCAAACGCAGCAGATGAAGAATTTACACCAAACAACTATAGCTCATTTTTATAGTAAATGAACAATTTTTACAAATAGCAGGTCAGGTTCTTTTACCTTATGTATGGCTCCTGTATTTTTCTCTTAATTTCCATATAAATAAATATTACGCATTAATAAGGTTATAAGTATGTTAATTGTTTACTAAACTGTGTATATTCTAACACCCACTCGCTTCAATAACAGATTTTTAAAAATTTGCTTTTAAGGGACAACCGGTTATAAGAGACAAATGGCTTCCACCCGATGTGTCCCTAGTAAGCGGATTCGACTATATATATATATATATATATATATATATATATATATATATATATACACGCATAAAAACTTTTTGCGTGTTCATATTCTTTGCATGAGCGCACGGCTGTTATTTCGTTCAAATCTTCGCTGCAAAGGATGTGTATGACGTAGATTTCAGAACGAAAACATCTGAGTCATTGCCGCGTAAAGTTAAGTAGAGCGGACAGTGCATTTCTTTTCTTTTTTTTATAATTTGTATGAAATCGTGAGTTTATTAAATAAATGTCTTTTTGGGGAAACTTTTTTAAGGGTTCACTTGCTCCCTGTGCCACGAGACACAGAGTTTTTTAAAATACGCGCAAAGATGATAGTAAATAAAGTGGACTATAAAATTGGTGTATTGACCGCAAAACGCAGACAGAATACAATTAAATTCTAGATCGTGGAGCACTGTAAATGAACACTTTATCAAACTGTTAGAGGATATGCCAGAATTTAATCCAACAACGACTAAATATAAAATGATTGACGAATAAATAGGTGCAAATAAAAACAATATTGGAAGAAAGAATTCTAAAATAATTTTAACTGCTTTTAAATATTTAAGCCCATGGCTAACTAAAGACGAGCGCGTGCTTTCGAGAAATCGCTGTCAGAGAACGAGCATAGTGAAAAACGCGCTGAAAAATCCAAGCTTATAAACAGATCGTCGAAACATACGTTTGACCAATGACATTGTTCAAAGCCAAAACATAGATCACGACAATGAAAAGCAAAAACATAAATTGGATACAAACGAGACGTTGTGGTAGCCGTGAGTGTTATGAAAACACATTTACAAATAAAGCAAAAAGATATCATTAAATACAGATAGGGAACGTCCGATATAAATTGATTCGACTAAGATTATTAGACGCGCTCGTATGCGATAGAGAACGCCCACAAAGCAATGCGCGCACTTTTTCCAATATTTAACGGAAAATCAGGCCTTTCAAGATTAAATAAAAAATTACCGTACACAACTGTTATTCGTCCAAGATTAACTTATGATTGCCCTGTATGGTCTGCTATCTCCGGTAGTACGTATAAAAAGCTCAAAATAGTCCAATATTATCTTTGTAGAATTATATTATATGCCACCCGTTATAGAAAATAGAAAAATTGCTTATTTACAATTTATTAACAAAGTTTTACAAAAATTTCTTTGATAAGGGTTCTATCCATCTCAATAAATTAATATCAGTTATCGGTAACTATGATGTGGTACACGCCCGTACACAATATACTAAGTACAAGCATCGAAAAAATTAAGCATATCTTTTGGTAAACATTATTTTCTTATTTCGAGTAATATTATTTTATTATGCGATTTATTAATAAGTATCGATATTATGTAATCCGCGACTCGCGCATAATTGCGCATCCGCGGAAATTTTGTGTGCATTATTTTATATAATGTAATTGTGAAATATTTTGAAATAAATTGAGATTGAAAAAAAATTGAATTATTATTATTAATATTAATAATAATATTATTTTTTTTTTTTGTTCATTATATTTATTATTATTCATTATTTTGTCTAAAAATTCGTCATTTGTTATCGTCATTACATTATATTAAGCGACCTAAACTCAATAACTATGTACGAAAATTTAATAAAGGTATATAGAATGGCTTCTTCATATTAATACTTAATGATGTAAAATCGACTAAATATATTTGTAGGACAGTGTTGTTGGTGTCAATGTTCTAAAGAAGAGTACAGACGATGTACGTTATTAGCTGATCCACTATTGAAGGATCCGCATCTCATATACCCGGATAATCTGAAGGATATCGAACACGTGTGCCGGTAAGTTATTCACGCGCGATCGAGATCATTAGTATCATTACGGTGTCATTTTTTTAGAGAACAGTAAGATAAACATTTATTTATACGAATAAATATTATAAACGTAAATAAATAAAACAGGTAAAAATTAAAATTGATAATTAGTAGGAACCAATTTAAAAAAACCTGCGATTCTTGAAAGCAAAATTACTGAAACTATATATATATATATATCACTATACCGATGTGCTTATATCAATCCACTGTTGGATGTAAGCGTTCCTATTTTCTTTCTATTTGTAGCGATCACGGGTCTCATTTATCCATTTCACACCGGCCGATCTCTGTATATCGTCCGGCCATCTTGTATCCGGACAACCGCGACTTCTATGTCCTTCTCTTGGAAACCAATCCACCTGTCATCGTTTGCTACATGGCCTACCCAATTTCAATTTTAACTACGCTACACGTTGGAATACATCTGACAATTTAGTCTGCTGTCTTATCCACGTATTGGCTTTCTGGTCTGTTATCTTGATGCCCAATATAACTGTTTCGTGGGCTCTCTGTGTCAATGCAAGCTTCTTAATGACATACTTCGTTAGGTTCCATGTTTCCGCTCCATATGTAAGCACCGAAAGGATGCACTGTTAAGCTGTTAGGTATACCTTTATTTTTGAGAACAGTACTCAACTTTCCAAAAGCTATCCACGTGAGATGCTTCGCCTTTTAATTTCCTTACGCACTGCTTCCTTCTCTGTGGTAATAATTTGACCCAGGTATATATATTCACTGACCTGTATATATATATATATATATATATATATATATATATATATATATATATATATTTAAATATATAATAATGATGTTAAAAAAATTGCAACGTAAAAAAGAAACAAAACATAAATTACAACTGAAGTGTGAATTATATTTAAAAATAAACGGAGTGAAACTTAAATATTGAGATAGAGTGAATCCAGAAATAAACGAAAATTTACAGTTAAATGTGTTATAGAAATATAGAAATCTACACCTTTAATCTTCTATGTATACATTTAATATGCATAAATTGTAGTTGCCTGGAATCATAGTTACAGATAGCGGTAATCAAATTATTTTTACGCGAAGAGCAATTTTTGAAATAATTTTGATATAGGGAAGCTCTAACTTATCTTATTCAAGCGAACCGACTGGCGTTTAAAACGCATATTTTGGATTACCTGTAGCTGTTTGTAGTCGTAGTCGGATACAAAACAGGCAACAGTACGTTAGCATAGGACTAATCGGTATTTTATACAAGATCAACTTATTTTGAATACTTAAATGTGATTTGCAATTAAACAACGGTTAAATAGCACGTATTGCTTTATTAGTTTCAAAATCAGTTAGCATTTAAAAATTTTCCGAAAAGTTCAGCCTTTTCAGCAAATAATCGGCACTTTACAGGAGGTTGTATGTTATCTACATAGGACTCAATACCGATCTTTGAGGTACATCATTGGTCATAGTACGAATTAATGATAGTATTTTTCCTAATCGAGTTATGAATTTTCGATTCATAAGGAAGTTTTTGATAAATGCGATCATATTACCACCGAAGTTTCAGCAATACAACTGATATAGGACTTTGTGGATACGAATTTTGTCAAACTCTTTTTGACAGGTCAAAAAAGAATACTAATACATGAACCTGGTTTGCGGGTGTTTCTGACACCATATATTGCGATGTATACACTTGGTGTAATGTAGAGTGATTGTGTCTAAATCCACACTGTGAATTATGAATAAGATGATTCTTCTCTAACAAACAGTTTATACGAATATATACAATTCTTTCAAATACTATACAAAGTACAGGAGTAAGTGAGATAGGACGATAGCTATCTGCAAACGATGGATTTTTTCTTAGATTTTACACGTGAATAATGACGGACATTCTCCAGGTTCCTGGAAACACATGGTTTTTTTATAGTTCCAACGTAATGGATTATGATTTATGATGCGAGCATCATCAATCGTTTGACTAGTATTGGAACATGATCGCTATTAGCTAAGTCGTTATGATGATATACATGAAGCTTGTAATGTCTAGGTTCTGTAGTATTTAGTAGACAGTGATTAAGTTTATCCGATGTCTTTTCGATTAGACGTCCTGTAGCATTAGTGTAATTGCTATCTAGTATTGAGCTGTGTGCATTAAAGTCTCCTGTAAATATTAAATATTAAAAAAGTGGTCCTGTTCTACTGTTTCATGTGGAGGTATATAAAATGAGCATAGAGTAAGTGTTTGATCCATGTAATCTGTTAAAAGGGAATACTACTGATATTATTCTCGTGTCGTAAGTTTATAAAATTTAATTTATTTGATTTCAATAAATAATCCAACTTTTGTTTGTTTTCGGCTATTATATCGGCATAAAGATCTATATTTTCTCCAATCCCTGTATTATATATATATATATATATATGTGTGTGTGTGTGTGTATATATATATATGTATATATATATATATATATATATATATATATATATATATATATATACACGTTGAAATATTCTTTTATCATTTACTCTAACTATATTTCAAACAAGTGTCACAGATTTTTTCCTTATAATTTTTTTTTGTGTTTTTATTATTATCATAAGGAAATATGTCTAAACAAAAAGAATCAGGGAAATATAAAAAAAAGGAAGTCATGGATAGATATGATGGACAAACGGCTTATAGCAAAGGGAACAGTGGAATACTTAAGAATTAATAAAGAAATTATGGAGAAAATTAGACAAGCAAAAAATTTTTGATGGAGACCAAATGCGATGAACTGGAAGAACTAGAAAAAAAGCATGAAACTGTAAAATTAAACAGATTACGGAAATATACAGAAGGGGAAAACCAATGAAATTGCTAACAAATGATGGAAAACTTATAGTTGATTTAGAAGAAAAACTACAGATATGGAAAACATTTGTAGAAAAAACATAAAATGACAGAAAGAACAACGCTAAGGAAAAATAAGTAAGTGATGATGAAAAAGGAGAAAAATATGAAATTCTGAAATCTGATATGAAAGCAATAAAAAAAGGCAGAGACAAAAAAGTCAATAGGTCCGGACGAATTACCAAGTGAAATATTTAAAATGCTGAACGAAGAAAATATCCTAAAACTGACTAACTTATTTAATGCAATATATAAGACAAGGAAATTGCCGAAGGAGCGGCTAAAGTCAATGTTTATCACGTTACCAAAAAATTCAATGGTAAGCAGATGTGATGAATATAGAATGATTAGTCTCATAAGCTATCTATTGAAAATATTTATAAGGATAATACATTTCAGAATTCGAACGAAATGTGAAGAAAATTTAGACTATACTCAGTTCGGATTCCGAACACTCGTTCAAAAATATTGGTATAGGAAGAATATGTATGTATGCTTCCTGGATTATGAGAAGGCATTTGATAGAGTATGGCATGATAAACTGATTGAAATTCTGGAACAACGCAAGATTAATGTTTTTGATCTTCGAATAATTAAGAAAATATATTGGAAACAAATAGCTACTGTATCAATAGACGGAAAAGAGACTGAGGCAGTGGAAATAAACAGAGGAGTACGATAAGGTTGTTGTTTAATGTTTATTCGAATGAAGTATTTAAACAGCGGTTGGGGGTAATAGAAAAGAAAATGCAAATGAATGGTAAATATATAAACTTAATATATGCAGATGATATTGTCCTAATGGCGGAATCGATACAAGATCTTCAGGAAGTAGTAGATAGAGTAAACCGAGCAGGAGTAGACTATGGTCTCACCACCAATAAAGAAAAACAAAATTCATGATAATAAGTCGCCAGAAACAACCGTTAATTAATTAATGGCAAAGAAATCGAACATGTACAAGAATTTAAATACTTGGGCAGCATTATAACAAACAAGGTAGACTAGGAGACAGAAATCGGACGCAGAATTATATATGCAAAAATAGCTTTTCAAAGACTAAGCACTTTATTAACTAATCGAGCAATCAATATAAGAATCAAGTAAAGAATGCTGAAGTGTTATGTTCATGCCGTTCTATTATATGGCGCAGAGGCTGGAACATACAAAGCCAAGATTACGTGTGTCTATCTATACTAATGCCATATTAATTGCCTTGTACGTTACTTACACTGTACAAGTAGTCGCCTACCTCTGCTGCGTAAATGACACGTGTCTTACAAAAAAACATGCACATATCATGAAATAAGGATTTCAAATGACTAACTGATGACTGATGAAATATTCCTCAATATTTATAACAATAGTATATTAGAAAAAGTCAAGAGAAAATAAAGAAAACCTGTATCCGTATTGACTTATACGTTATTCTAAATAAGTAAACAACTATTATATATTTCAACAAAAAAGAAATGAAAATTAAATTTATATATTTTATTGAGAATAAGCGTGTCCTACTTGGTTTTTTATTCAGGAGTTGGACTCAATTCGTGGACTGCGTGAAACGTTATACAGTTTTATGCTTTACAGAGACCAAACGAAGAGAATTCAACAAAGCTGTCGAAAGTCCGGTTGAATTAGTTCATCATATGTGCACTTCTACCAATTACCAAGAAGGTTATTTTAAACATGTGCTATTTTTATTTGTACTTAAAAATAAAAATCTAACAACAGCTGTGCGAAATATTTCGGATGTTTAAAAATCGTTCATAATACGATATATTCGCTTTTTTTTTTCAGTGGCCAATCTCATAACCTCTGGAAGGGGAAAGTAGTGGGGATTTGTATAAAATACACACATTCTCACATAGTAAAATATGTTAAAAGTTTTAACTCGAAATAAATATGCGTGAACTTCATTAAAAAGTACGATACAAGTATGAACAATGAAAGAGATGAAAAACAAAATATATTACCTAATACTTTAAAAATAGAAGTGACTGCGTAGATAGTAACAGAAACATGAATTTAAACATTCAAATATAAGAATTACAGTCAGCTAGTTTCAACATGTAGTTTAGACCGTCACTTGTGCTGGTGAAAGAGCATATTTTGAAGAAAAGTAAGGAACTAAGACTCAAGTTCAACAAGACGTATTGGCTTTATATGAGCTTTCTCTGAGTTCCAAGTTGGTACTTTACAATACCATGCTCAACCCGGTGTGGACCTATGGACTACAATTTAGGGGGAATAGTTTGCAATTCTAGAAAAAGTATTCAACAATTCCAATCTAAAGTGGTGTGAGATCCCTAGTTAACGCACCCTGGTACATTTGAAATGATCATCTTCACAGAGAGATCTGAAGACACCAAAGTTCAAAGATGAAGGATGTACAGCGCTCCTGAAAATACTAGATAGACACTCTAATTCGCTGACTATTAATTTGCTAGATAATAGTGACGGAGTCTGGCGAAATATCTTGAAATTGTGTTCTATTTAGCCTATAAACTTCATTTGTGCCATTTAACTATTCATTTGCCACACTGTTGTGGTTTTATTTTAATTCGCCAGTATATTTTTGAACAATGATAATTATGCGTAATATCTTATTTTATACCCTTCTTATTATTGAAGTATTATTTTTTAACACATTCCCATAGTAGGAAGCCATAATGCCAGAATCGATTTTAAAATTTATTATAAAGAAACATCTTGTTTCCAACAGATACCATTGATTATCTAGCAACCAGTATCTTATTCTGCTTCTTCTGGTTCTTTGCTCTACGAACTGCGCCATATATTGACAATCAAAATTTCCTATCCCTGGTACTTTGCATTAGTTTCTGTACCATTCTTTGGCGTTACATAACCAGCATTTTTTCTGTCTTCTTCAACTACTTTTCCCATCTACTTATCCTCGAAGAATAAGTTGCAGGAGTTGATATCTATCACCTCTAATTAAATGACCAAAATACTTTATTTTACTACGTATAATTAATTTTATTATTACTCTTCCTACATCTCTGAAACTTTGTGATTTGGTGTTCGTTTATCCGCGAAATCTATAACGTGTTCAACGGAACTATATTCCTTACAATTGTGTTAAATATTTAATTCATATCATTTTATTATTGACGTGTTTTCCCAAGTTAACCCCGCGCTCGCTCAGTTATGTATACCAAGAAATATGAATGTAGATAATTAATAACATGTTACGATGCTATTATTCATTTATTCTCTTCTATTTCATTTATACTCGTACGTGAAAATAATCATATTATCTCTCGTTATAAAAAGAATACATGAAACACTCTCGATGTATGAGAGCAATATTAACAGAAGACGTTCACTGCGGTCGTCACTATCGACAACTAGTCAGCCAAGTATCCGGTGAACCTGCTACTCCGGCATTATGCTGGTTAGTACATCATTTTTTATATATATATATATATATATATATATATATATATATAAATCGGTATTGGCGCACTTTAGATTAATTTAAATTAAATCGTCGATAACGTGTGTAATATCGACAGAATTAATATATCGATTATATTTGGCACTCGTCGTATTTATAAAATTTAAAATAATAATTAATATAAGAATACTTTCGTCGTGCGTTTTTACGACGTTAAATATGGCGGTACAGATTTCTAAGCTGCATAAAGACCAAACGGGAGGACCGATTAATATAAGAATTGCACAATTGCAGATTCCCATCATTGTAGATTAATGAAAAATCTGAATAAAATTAATAAAGAATTAATTAACTGTTAAAAAATAATGTCAACTGATTTTCCGCAACCCGAAGGTTAACAAACGATTCATTCGCGAGAGACGTTTTTAAGGCAGACCAATACGGAATAGTTATCGGTTTGCTAATTTCTTTGTCAGTATTTCTTCTTCTTCTTCTTCACCCCTTCGAATTCAGCTATATAAGGACCGCCACGTTTTTCTTTCTTCCCGATACTTCTTTATAGTTTCATCTTCTTTTTCTCATAACATCAAATAGATTTTCTACTTTCTCATATGGTTCTTTATTAGGTCTGTTTCTGAACATCACCTTTTCTTTTCTTAGCCGAAAATGTTTCTTATACAAACAGTCCGGTTTATTGCTTAACAAGTGGTTACTCGCAAAGCGACTATAATGAGTTGTTCGGAATTCTTTTACCGCCAGAAGCTTATGTCATTCGCTTTATTAAGTTTCTGTAATTTATTCGCATGTTTAGTAATTTTGTTACCTAGCGTCTAGATACGAACTACGATATGCTAAATGTCCAAATCACATCGGATAACAATATTAGTTCGGTCAAGTTTTTCATTATAACGTTTGATTTAAATCAACAAGAAGATAAAAATCAATCATAACCAGTTCTCGTACTAATCGTTGCAAATCGTAAATATTATTTTGAGAAAAATCGTTCAAAATTTAATTGGTGCAACAAGAAATCGGTGTCACGCAAAGGTTGCCAGCGATAATGAGGGTACTGAAATTCTTCGAACACATAAAACAGGAAGAAATGGAACGCGCAATGGTCATGGGTAAAATTAATGGAAAACGCTCACCAAGACACCTATGAGACGAATCAGGTTGCCATTTTCGGAATGCGTACGTCAATCAGAGGATCGCAAAAATTACAGAAAATTACAAAATCACTGTCGAATTAAATGTTAATCACGATATTCTACCGAGGGTGACGATTCTAAACGAGGTGTAATAACCGGAGTGGAATTTTCGTAAAATGTAAAGGAGATATTTTTAAAGGAGAAACTACCAGTTTACAAAAGCGTATTTATGGTGATTGTGAGTCAAGTCAGTTAATGTTACAACATAAAATACAAAATAAACAAGGAAAAGAGAGTAATGTCAAAAATTGTACATTTTATGAGCTTGTTAACACTTTCAGTCACATATTACCCCACAAAATTATACATTTTAAAGTAAAAAAGAAAAATTGTAATTTTAAAAAATTACTCGAAGAGGTGAAAATATAAATAATATAATACCGCGTTTTTAGATAAATCTAAATGATTTTCAACGTATTATATAAATATTTTTAGAATTGAAGCATCCTACGTTAACCGAATTCACTTTATTTTGAAAATGGACAATTTTTGTAGCATTAAAAAAAAATTATTTACCACACAGGGAATATCGCGAAAATGGTTATTTCGAATTTGACGATTTTGTTAACCAATGAACTCCAACCAGAAATCTCCGATTTGCCCCAAAATTAATTTTGTAGCGCAAAATATCGACAACTGTGTTGTAAGGATTCTATCGACTAAAAAATTGGACTCGCCTATGTTGAATATATATCGTTAAATAAGTATAATCGCTAAATAGGGAGCAAATCCACACATACTACCACCATGCGACTACGTAGCAGGAGAGTATGTGTGTCCACTTTGAAGCTGTTCGGCACATGCAAAGAAAGTAAATGTTGCTCTGAACGAAATATATAGAATAAGAACAATTGAAAATAATAAACAATGAACGCCACCCACTACATAACTATCTGAAACTTGTTAAAGAAATATTAAAATCCAGACGTAGCCTTTTAGGAACAGTCGAAGAGCTGGAAAACTCGGCAAAGTCTGAAACACTAAAAACTTGCTCAAAGCGCTAATAATGTAACGGAACCTCTTGCAACAGTAAACTATTTAAATTTTACTTTATGGCGCATCTTAAAAAGAATAAGAAGTGTCATGGTATGAACCCAGTACAACATAAAAAAATGGAAATGTCCGATGAAAATCGTTGCGAATATGACTTGTTGATGAATAACGAACGTTTATTCAAGAGAGACCGAGGGTACATTTGATGCAGATAAATTATATTCCGATGTGGGTACATTAGTCGCAACAAAAAGGGTTATGCCCGGATACGATATAATAAGTAAAATTGTCGATAAAGTATTAATAATTCCGTTTGATAGCTTCAACTTTTTAAAAACACACATATTTACATTTTTGTTTGTACTATAATGAGTTACAATTATTTATTCAAAAAATATAATTTTTATGCTCACATAATTGTCGACGATTGCAAACGTAATGTTATGTTTATATTATTATTATTCCAAATCAAATTCGTTAGTTTAATTTATTTTTTGAAACAATACTGGAGATTTGCATTCTTTTTTTTTAATTTACACACCACGGAAATCGATAGATACTTAATTGAATTACCACCCCTAATCAACTTACTTTGTAAATACACGACCAAGGAAAAAAATGCTCAGTGCGCTTTTGGGCATTGTAATGTATAAAATGTTATAACGTGTATAATCTCATAGAATGTGTAACATTAACATAATCAACATATTTAGATTAGCTCGTGTTATTACAACATTCGTCATCAATAGTAGTTGACTTTATTTTCGATAAACAGCGGTGGGAAACGAGTTGAAAATGAAACAACAACACGTCGTTCATTTCATATTCGGCGGGTTCGGTATTAAATAGAAATGTTAATACGAAGCTCACAATACATTACTGATAAGAAAACGGTAAATGTAGCGCCTGTCGAAGATATTCTTTTCTAGCTAACCACAGTAGACTATCATAAACTCGCCCGTGACAGCATGCCCTAGTCGGACTGATGAAAAACGATCTAGATCGAACAGTTGAGCGTTCGGCGGCATCAAACCGGGTTCTTTGTAGACTCTGACAAAAAAATCATGACGGATGGCATCGGGATATCATCGTCGTCACAAATCTCTAAAATAACCACATTCAATGGGAATACACCGAATATGGTACGCCATGCAATTGGTGATATGCAACTGATCACGTAGGCTACCAGGTCAAAATGTTACAGAGAACAGAAAAAACAGAATAATGTAGAATCAAACACACGAATGAATAAATACGTTTGTGCAATCCTTTGCAAACGTGGACGTTTCGGTTTTGTTTTATCTTCAACATTTTCTTCGATGTAAGTCACGTCCACTTTTCCACTTTTTGTGGCGTTCGGAGAACACTTATAATTTTCATTTTCAAGTGTTTTCGAAACGCCACAAAGTGAAAAAAAAGGACATAGTTTACATCGACAAAAATTTCGATAATCAACTATGTAAACTTAAAAATTTTTACTAGAATTAAATTTAATTTTCGCGTAATAATTATTTTTTATTATTTCGTCTGGGTAAATTCCGCTTTTTATAAACTCGATCGTGTTTGATTTCAGTTCTCATTACCGATTTCGAGAATGCGTTTTAGATCAGACTAGTCGAAGTTGCGAATTAGACGCCCCAAATTTCGCTAAACAGATACTCGACAGAGCTTTGAGCTTTTTATTAGATCAGTGCGCCAACTATGTGTACGTTCGTTTATTTTCATTTTACGATATTAATTCGAAAATTTCGAAACGATTAATTTATAATTAAAAATCGGGAATGGTAGATCAAATGGAATATTTCGCAAACGTTACTTCTCGATTAAAACTAATCTTTACGCAACATTCAGAAACTTCAAAATCGTCGTAATTATTCGCAAAAATACCTCTTTAGCCTTAATTGGGGTGACATCGAAAGTTCGTAATTCTTATTAGATTTCGCGTAATGTTCTCAATGGACGAACGAAGAGAAAAGTGTTTGCATAATTTGATAGACTAAGATATATTTGCAGAAAATTTTAATTTTCCAATTTTAGAAGACAAAACGACGGATATGTTTAAAAACAAACAATTTTTTATTCCCTTTGTTATATTCCTTACAATAACTATCGAGTGTTGTTAATGGACGAACAATATATTGGATTCGAGGAAATATCACAGGAAATTTTAATTTTTAATAAACGATGAACGTATTTGAGAAAAAACAATTTTCATATGTTCCTCAAATTTTTATTCTGCTTTATATAGGCTGACCCAGAGAAAACAGACGGTTTTGTTTTTTCAATAGCGCAGTTGGTAACACTCCTACAAGGTAAACCGCGTGCTCCACGTTTAGTGTACAAACGAGAGATTCATTTTTATCCAGTCTCGATTATCATGACATCCTATAATGAGAAGGAGTGCGCGTTTTGCGTGAAATGTAATTTTCGGTGTAAATCGATCACGTCAGTGCAAAAAGTGTCTCGGAAAGAATTCAAAAGTTACACGATTTTTTTTTTGTGCAGATACCTCAAGAACCGAGTTTACGAAACACGTCCACAAGATCTGGAGGACATGAAAACTCGGATTTCTGAAGAAATTTCAAAAATTCAGCGACCTATGTTCGAAAAAATTTTCGAAAATTTTGTAAAGATTGAATGTATTGTTGCAAATTTATCTGAACGATATTGTGTTCCACAAATGATTGTAAGCTAATCTCTCGTTTTCTATTTTTAAATAAAATTTCATTCAAAAATTTTGGTCGAGTAGTTTTTGAGTTATTCAAAACACAACAAAACCGTCCGTTTTCTCTGGGTCATCTTATATATTCCGCATTGGAAAAAACAAAAGTAATGATGATTGGAACGAACCCGTGCCCATTGTTTTACATTAAAATTGGCAGAGAAATAGCTGAGCAATTTCGGGGGCTTAAATACCTTGGACCGATTATAATAGAAGATCTCTATCGCGATAGTGAAATTTATTATAGAATTGGACTAGTGTGATACGCGTTTCAAGAAAACAAAGCGAATAAAAGTCAATACGGCTGAAGCTCCGAAAAATGATACTGAAGATATACGTGCGATCCGGAACCCTTTATGGTGCTGAAACTTTTGCGTTAAATAAAGTGAATATGTATAAGTTATAAGCGTTCGAGATGTGGGGTTGGAAGAAAATAGAACTGATAAGTTGGGTAGAAAAATCCAAAATGAACAATTGAAGAGAAAAGGTAAATCTAATAAGGAAAACACGATTAACTCAGACAGGTCATACACTTCAGCATGGAGGAGTACTTCGAAATATTCTGAAAAATAAAGTCCAAAGAAAAAGAATTCGCCGAAGACAAAGAAACATATTTATAATAACAATCGCGTTAAAAGAGACCGGGTTGAAGAACTATGCCGAATTAAAAAGAGCTGCAGAAGGCCGGGAAAGATGGCAGTTTATTATCACGGTAAAATGGACAGTCTTAACTAATGATGATGATAATTTTTGATTAAAATCAAATCATTAGAATATTCCGACTTTTCATCTAAAAAAAAAACAAAAAATCCTAGTCGAAATTATTCGAGATTACACGAAATTTTATAAAATTATAGATATCGCCTATAATTGTACTAATTTTTCATATTTTGTTATGATTGATTACATTCTTATATTTATTAATGCACTTAATTTTTAAGTATCATAAAAATGTTGTTATAATTAAAAATTTATCCATTTTCTACGAGGTGTTTTCTCTATGAAATCATTGGTTCTTATAGGGACATAAATGTGAAAAACAGCCAATTAGTTTTTGGGGCCGAATATATTAATTTTTAATATTTTTTAAAATAATTTATTACATTAGTATATTTATTAATGTACTTAATTTTTAAATATAAAAAATTTATCCATTTTCAATGTGAAGACATAAATGTGAAAAATTACAAATCAGTTTAGTCTCAATATATTATATTACCCGTTAGAATTTTCATATATATATATATCCCTTTACCATTATCTCCCACAGAAAAACAAATAAAAAAAAACATTATATAGCTCTAATATTTGGAAAATAAATAAAATGCGCATTTGCAGTAATCGCGTAATATAAAACTAAATTACGGATAAAATAAAAAAACACGTGAAAATCAGAAAAATCCAAATATTTTGCTCTGTACACTTCAACGGAAAACAATTATCGATAATTAACGCTAGATTCATATTAGGAAAATGAATAGTTTTTTTATATTACTACCAATAGCTCTGAAGCAATTATAATTAAGATAAGTTGTAACCAGTGGGGCTTTTGCAAAAAAATTTAAAACCTGTTTCACAGTGAACCTATTGTGGACGAAAGGGTTAAATTTGATTTATATTTTACCAACTAATTAGGAAGAAAGCTAGTTCGATGCGATTCTAATTATGAAAATAATGAATAAAAAGAAGTTTAAACACTAATTGACCAAACGAAATAAGTTCATATATAAGTTATATACGAAAATGTCAAACAATGCAAAAACTCGCGGTTTTAGGGTATATTTTTTGTTGTCTCGAAAAATTTAGGCAAATTTTCACAATAGCAAACGTCAATTTCAAAATCTAATTAAAATTACGTTCGGAAAATAAGAGTCAAGCTGCTGATTAAAATTAAATATCGTATTATAATAAACTTTATAGACCCGATCAGATAGACTGCCCCGGTTCAGATTTTTATTCCGGCGGTGGACCTGGCAGAATCAGTTCTAAATGGACGGAATCTACGAAAATAGCGTTAGCGGATGCTTACTGGAAGAGTACAGAAGATCGAAGTAAGTGTTTCGTATTTTGATACTTAAAATAAACTTTTTCTTAATTTATATCGCGTTGAATTATAAGTATGCTGTATATAAGTGAGACATAAGCTATCGTCTTACTTGTATTAAAATTTTTGAAGAGGCGAGAAAAAACGTTATAGCACTAGAAAGACTAAAATATAGGAGGGGTATAGTATTATATAGGGGAAATAAATACGTTAACAAAGTATTATAGGAGATGATTGAAGAGAAAGTACTGGGAAAATGAAAAAAGGTAAGTGAAAGGTAAAGTGAAATGTACAAGTCTTCTAGCCACATAATTACTGTCTTAGAAGTATGTACAAGAAAATTATAAATAGCCATGGAACGCAGACTTAAACTGAGATTTCGGTTCTAAGGCATATCATACAGGGTGGGTCAAAATAAGTTATTTCCACTCAATTTAGTATTTAGTGTAACTAATTTATTATAAGTACTAGGATGTTTAATTTAATTATATATTTTTGTTAATAAACTAGAAAACCCATCTGTCTGTTACCCTTCTCGTATAGGTCATAAGTATAGCATCCGCGCAACATGAGGCATACACAACCTACCGATTATATATATATCTAATATCCAACAATAATATATATAACTACACACAAAACGAACACTAGCAATAATATATAACCACACATACATATACTGCATTAAACATGGGAGCTAAATGCAAATTGTTACATATTTAAGATTAAAATGTTATGTGAAGTGTATCTTCCGACGGGTAAAATAGGTGGAAACCTGAATAGGGAAACGGGGATCTTTTCTAATAATAAAAAAAAAAAAATGTCGCACACCCGTCTAGCGCTATTAGTAAAGACATACGTGTACATTGTATGATTGATTCTTAGCCATATGCCGTGATCATCTCTTGTTGCCTTATTCTACTATTTCAAGTTAACCATGCACTCGTATCTTTATTTTTTTATTTTTTGAAGAAAAATATTTTTCTAACCACTCATGCATTGAATGTTCCATTGTTGATATGTTTATCATGATACGCTTCAGATCTTCCGGTGTTAGTATTTTTGTGGCGGTGCTGTGTCTTATCACCGATGATTTAGCTATACTATCAACTTTTTCATTCGGTGGCTCGGTATCCGTATGAACCGAATCGTTTTATTGGCTATAGAACACCTATTCGTCTTCAATCATTAATAATAGTGAATGTACTGTAAATATTTTTTTAAATACCACTTACAAAGGCACGGAATCTATTCATACATGATATCGATTTTTAATGTATTATATTATTTGATACATATGCATAGTGATATAGCTAGCAGTTCCGTTTTCAATATTGATGTATCCAAGTGCAATGTCTAACCGATTACACGGTCATTTAACACCGCGGCACAGTCAACCGCGTCCCTAGATTTTGAACCGTCTGTAACCCGGTTAAAATAATTCTTATAGCATGCATGTACGATATGCAACGCATTGTTTACATATTCAACGTGGTCAGTATCTGTTTTAGATCCAATATGTACCAGTATAGTATTCGCGTTTACTCGTGGTATAGTCATAGATTGGCAGAACTTGAAGATTAGGGATCATCAGTTTTTTATTGTATAGATTTTTCAAATCACTTTCCTCCAAAATTCCATCAGCTTCAATGATAAATAATTTATTACGGCACGATTCTAATGTTCTTTTCGAAACAATCAAATAATAATTGACGAATAGTGGATAGAAGGAAGAATATTATCTATTTATTTCGTAAAAAAAAAAAATAGATAAAAAATATATATACATACACATAATTATAAAAAAGAGTTTTAATACTTCTCATGGATCAGTAAATATTTCGTTATTAACGCAGGTGAAAGAAAAGAGTTAAGCATGCTGCAACCGTCTATATGGAAGCTTTATTTTTTGTTAGAAAACAGTCCTTTCTTGAAGCCTCAAAAGCAAAGAGTAATGGAATACCCGTTTATAAAAACAAGCTTGTAAATTAATAAAACAGGCAAATGATAAAGGCCAACAGTGCGGATAGTTTACTTCTATCCGGCGGTTTATATTCGAGTTTTTACTTTGAAGAATAATACGATACACATATAACCAGGCCCGCCACAATAGGGGAGACTTAAAAATTTAGAATTCCATTATCCCTACAAAACTAAAATGTAAATACATTGTTTATCTATTTATCTATTTTTTAATTATATTTTTAAATGCTTGTGTGTTGCATTCAAGGATCCCTACAGGCTACGCAGCTTATTATCAGGGTCCTACAAAGTAGCACGTGTCTCTACTTTTTACTTGTTGAAGAATACAAAATACAATAATATAACGAATGAATTTGGGGAATACATAATTATCGCGAATCTTACAATCACGTTATCTCTTTAGACGCATAAATAATTCACATGTTATAAAAATCATTGATTCGATCATCAATAATAAATACATAAAAAACAAATTCATGTCGATTAAATACACATTTATCTTTCACATCCACTTCACGAAATACTTGCCATACGCTTGATTTAATTATACTACATTTGTATTATTTAGCATGAAGTCTAAAATCTAAGAATAGGGATCGATAGGATTTAAAAAAAAATTATTATTATTATTTATTTGTAGACGTGCTTATTGAAAAATGTGTAATATTTTTTTTCCATTTGAAGAGGGTCCCAATCATATTTTTGTCTCAGGTCATATAAGTATATACTTAGAGCCATTAACAGTGGCGAAGAGTGGTTCATTACAATTTGTTTCCGGTAGACCTTTCCCTTATACACACACATTTACAAAATTAACACAAATATTATATTAAATCGAAAATGATTTACATTCGTATTGCCTATTATAATGGGCTAACGTGTCCTGGTCTAATAAATGAAATTGTCAATATTATATATCGATTAAATTGAAGAAATTATATACAAAAATTGTCTGTGAAATAACTTAAAATAGTAATAACAAAATACATTTTTGCATTTATTTGTATTATAGTTCAATTCGATGATTTTTATCTAAAAATAAATCTATAATGGAATCGCAAAATGTAAATTTTTCTTGTCAATTCTGCAGTAGACATCTTTCAAAATCGTTTCAAAATATCCTCTATTCACAGTTACACTCATAATTTGACATGAAATTCAAACTTTTGGTGCAGTATGTGTATGTGTACATAAATATATTTTTTAAAAAAAAGGTGGACAACGGATATATACAATACACTTAATATTGAAAAAGGAAAACACGATACTCAAACTGAAAGAACAATTAATAAATGCAAAAAACAATTAACACTACACGGACTGATCATAGTCCACAAGACTGTATCTGTTTACGATACACCAACAGAAAACAATTCATTCTAATAGACTAGACCGCATAGATTCCCATATTATGTAGTGAACATGATAGCCGTATATATATGTAACGATGTGTACATCTACTCAAATGCATACAATATGGACCGAAAATGAAACTGGTACAAAACTATCCAAAGTTGATTCACAGCTACCAATATTTCATAACAAAGCACGACAGCGCTATCTTCCTTAATCCATAATAAATTGAGAAAAAATCCACGCCAAAAGATTGCGCCATTATCTTTTATAGTAAAATTATCCTTGATTTGTTTTATGATTTTATTTTTAAAAAACAACGTGGTTCATACTCCAATTTTCCCTTCCCCCCGAAACACTGGCAACATGGTGGATTCTCCACTGGCCATTAATAAAACAAACTTCTTAAATATTACAGTTAAGTGAAAAGGCAAATGAAAACCTCACAAAGAAATAAACAACAAATGATATAATAAAAATACATACCTCATGAACAACAGAGGAAATGATCATTTAATTGTCATGACATCCATCAAAAGAATGGATCAAAATGATTATGATGTAACAACACATGAATATACATATGGATTACATATTCGAATTTGTATATATATATATATATATATATATATATATATATATATATATATATATATATATATATATATATATATATATATAGCAAGAGCCAGAAATTAATAAATATCATTTTAAATATAAAGGTGCGAAAATTTTAGTTCATTTCCACTAGCAATAAAAAAGAGCTTGAAAAACTTTTAAAATTTTTATGCCCTTAACACAATATATAAAAAATAAACATAAACAGTACACTGCTGAGATTACACAATATCATGTATATGTATGAGTTCCTGTTTACAATTTTTGGGAAAATCCATTTGGTAGAACAGGTGTTTAGGCAAAGGCTGTATGCATTCCATTACCTATATGTCTATAATATGGTATATATGTCCGTTTGCAGATATGCACGGGTATGCGTGTGTGTTGTGAGTGTAGCTTAATAAATTATTACTATTTCAATTATGAACAAATATGTTATATTTCCTTTAAATATAAAATACTTACGGTCGTTTTATTTCCTTTATGTTATTCTTAAAGTAATCTAATTGGGGTGGCTCTTTGCACGATTCCGCATCTTTGCAGCGTGTATTATTTATATAATACATTTAGTAAATAAAAGTGATTAACACTATTGAAATAGACACTAATTATTAGAACAATAACCTATCTTCTTAACACTTTGAGCCCTGTGTCAATCATATGTAATTGACGTTGTCCATTACCGTCAGCCAATGTAATTTTTTTTTGTATAAATGTGATAATATGCTAATTTTTAATGTTCACTTCGTATTTATAAATATCACTTTCTAATCACTATGGTCAACTTAAACTTTTTCTATTTCTTTTAGAAACGGAATAAAACCTCAAAAAACAACGTTTGTTATGACACATGTTTATATTTGAAAGTATAAAGTTTTCATCTTGAAACTTTCATTATTCGGCACCATTATATTAACCATTCAATGCACTCGAAATCAGTTTACATTAATTAGAAACCAAAAAATCCTATATAAAAGGTGAGTCATATACGAGTAACACTTTTTTTTACATCACAAAAAAAAACATCCTTGTTATTAGTTTCAAAACAAAAACTTAACTTTTAATCAAAATAGTTACAAAATTAAAAGTAAGTGCCAGTCAGAAATGACTGACATTTTTTATCACAAGCATACTCGTCATTCATAATTGATTAACATATGTTTGTTACCACCAAGGTGTAAAATGTGGTTTGGGGCTCAAAGTGCTAATTATACGATATTTGTACCTAGAATAATGCTCAAGCAATTTTGCACGTATGTGATAATTTTTTTCAGATAATTTATTGATATAAAAAAAAGTAAACATAAAATGCGTTATTCCGAATGTATGTCAGTAAATTTTGTATAGTGGCGACGATTTAATATAAATCCGCAACAGTGATTTCGTGTATATATATATATATATATATATATATATATATATATATAAAAGTAGTGTCATGTTTTAAGCATATACTGTTTGAAATACTCAAATCAAACAGAACACAAAAGTTCATCCGTGTCGGTCGGATAATACAATAATATAACAATTTCTTAATAATCATTGGCATATATAATCGACGAATAAAAGTATACGACGGGATATATTAAATGATAAGGCTGTTAATTCTGAAGTATCGAACTTGTTTTAATCGGTAAATACTATGTCCCTGGGGACGCACATCGATTCGCGTCTAAATTGGAAGCACAATGTTCGGCAGAAATGTTTGGAAATAAAAGCAAAAATGAGAAGTATTTATTGGCTACTAGGAAAAAACTCAACGCTATCTATTGAAAATAAACGACTTTTGTATATGGCCATTGTTAAACCTATTTGGATTTATAGAATACGATTGTGGGGTTGTACTAGTATTTCCAATATAGATTCCATACAAAGACGCCAAAATGTTGCACTTCGTACATTTGAACACAATAATGAATACACCAAGACTTAACAATTTTAATGGTCATCGATCAGGTTAATAGGTTTGCTTGCAAACATGCAAAAAGATTGTAAAAGGACACCAATGCTGAAGTCATACAGCTCCTGGACGATTTAAACGTCGAAAACCATATGATTTAGTGAAGTAATGAATTAAGTCGGAGTCACTTCATTGGAAGTGTAACTCTTCACACGTGCTTTCAACTTTATGATCGTTATTGTCAAAGACTACATAGTCGTCACAATAATCTTAGTGAAAAAAAAGTGTAAAATGACAATTTTTTATCCGTGTTTATTTATAGCCCTCTTAAAAAATAGAGGCGCTGCCTTTTTGTAATTCATTACGAATAACGTATTTTTCGTCGTAAGATAACTTTAGATATTTATTAAAATTAAAAATAGACTCACTGTGTGATACGTTCGAACGATAAGTTTTAATTAAGAACTTTTGCGTAAGATGAGTAACATAGAAATCCTATATGGCTTAAATAGAGAATTTTATTAATTTAATATTATAATTTTAAAACATTAAATATAATGGGTTTATAAATAATATCGTTATAGCAAGCCGAATCGAAAGCTTAATTCTTATCAATTAATTGTAACGCTGTATAACCATATAAAAATTAAAATATATACACAATGAAATACCCAGTCTAAAATCCGAACTGTTCCACTTGCTAAATGTGTTAAACCGCAGTCTTTAATAGAAAGTCAAAGCATCTTTCTTTTTTTTTTAGTTACATTTATTATATTTATATATATGTAATGTGCATTAATTTACTTATGTGTAAAAAGTTAAATCACATTAAAAACAGTATCAGTAATGTATCTACATAATATATACATACGCTAAAATAAGTTTATGAAATTAAGAAATGTTAAATATACCTGTAATTTAATTGATCTGTTGGAGCCGGCAACAAGTAATTATTTAGCGTACTCAAATTACGCATTTTCGAACTTTTCAATAGCAAATCATCATTAATACGAATTTCTTTCCGGATCATATTAGTTTGGTAACAATAATTATTTAATAATATATTAGCGAAAATTGAATACAGCCTATTAAATAGTAATGAATGAGATGTTTCACAATTACTGCACGTTTCTAAAAATTTGAAATAAAAGTCTTCATTTCAAATACTATATATTGTTAGTTGACAGAGAAGTGTTTTCTGTTTTGTATTATATAGACATTTATTCAAACATGTATCATCATTCACAATAAATTCTAAAATTGAACATATGTGAACTAGAACAGACATAACCAATTCAGTTGCATTCGACAAATCATTTCTTTGCAAAGTATCTAAATATTGATCATTTATAAAAATGCCTTTATTCTCTTTAATAGTAATGTAATGCATATCCTGAGGTATATATCTTTGCACAATTGTCTATTTCATAGCACTGTAAATAATTCATTTACAAGTTGCAAATATTTATCATAAATAAAATCGGACGAAATAAAATACAGTTTGCATACTACACTAAAATTTGACGGCTCAAAATTCTTCCTAGAAATTACTTTTATACAATAATTTAAGATTAGTATCTTTCGGAAATTTAAAAACACTTACCGCTTTATTGTTCGAATTTTTTAGAAATGAACTGTAGTTACTATTGCATCCAGGAACGCAGTATTTATTCGACATTTTTACAAAATTTAAAATGGTTTTTTAAGAAAATAATAAAGTATTGTAATTTAACAATTCGAATATAAAATATTAATTTAAAATATTACAAATTTACATTTCGTTTTAATATTATTAACCGCATCTAAACGACGAACAATGAAGTAAAAGATATAACAGGATAATTTTTACAAAGAAGCGTCAAAACGCGAATTTATTTTACGATTAGTATAAGCACTGATTAATTAATAAAATATTAAAAATCAAATCGAAATGTTGAATTTAAAACGTCAACCGGCAAGAGTAACTTCAAATCAAAATTAAATCGTTCGCGATGTGTAATCAACAGGTTAGGTCTTCTCCCCATGTTGCCAATTTTCACCATAGCGCGGCTTTCTATTAAGCTATGGTTTCTTGCGAAAACGGTGCCGTTTTTTAGCGTATGTAATATTACGTTGAATGACGTCATAAAGCGGTGAAAAATAGATGCCCGCTTTTACGATGAACCAGAAGTGTAAAGTTAGAAACACCGTTCTTCAATTACTGTTCATTTTTTGAATCTTGTAAACTTTTTTTAAAAATGGACGATTTAGATTTAGCTTTATTAATATATTTCGTTTTGTTTTTTAAACTGTAGATACAGATATATTAAGTTTCACCTATTCTATTTTTTCATTTATTATATATACCTTTTTTATTAATTTTTACAATTGTATCATCTGTTGTTTTTTCATTATTTATAATAAACTGTGTTTCACATTGTTACTATACCTGTTTTATTAATTTTTATACCAATTTCATACCACAAGCTTTGCTTTAATTGGATTTTCCAATAATCTTTATTTTTTATATTATATAAAACATCATGATTTCTTACAAAATCCATAAGTATTTCGTCGTCAACGATACTCCAAATAATTTTACTCATCTTATTTGAAAAGTTTTGAATACAAATAAAACTAAAATATTTACCGATTTAGGATTTATATAACCGTACAATGATAAAACGTTGATAACACTGTTCATCACCGTAATGACGACCGTTTTAAAAACAACTTTGCCGCGATTTCATCGTTTTTTTTTACAGTGGTAACAGTTGCCGCTTCTTAAGAAAACACCATCCTTTGTTTTCATTGTGAACGTTCTTGTGACGTCATTCAACGTATTAATACCGGCGCATGAAAACGGCACCATACTCCTAAGAAACCATAGCTTTAGAAAATTAATTGAACGAACATGGTTGATATTTGATAAAACTTATAATTCTAGCAATGTTCAATTTTTATAAAAAATTACCTGTTTTAAAATACCTGTCAACAAATTTGCAAGCGCCTCACGGGGTAAGCGTTTATTTGCACAAACTTGATTATCCCCATAAGATTGTTTATTTTTTATAAAATAGATATTAGCTGCATTTTAACTCGTTGATCATTATTGTTCATTTGTAAAACCAATCAACGGTCAGATCGATAGTACTCTGCAGCTGTCAAGTAACCGTATCAGGATAGTGATTGGTAGCTAGTATTACTGTATCATCAGCAAAGGTTGCCATAAACGAGTTTGCTGTAATATCAACTATAAAATTGGAGTATAAGAGTGGTCCCAGTATACTACCCTGGGGTACTCCTGCCTGAATTTTATATACAGATGATTGACTGTTACTGAGAATCACTTGAAAATATCTCTCTTCCGGGTAAGACTTTAAAATATTGAAGTACCGCAATGGAAAAATCTGTTTACATTTATATAGCAGCCCCGAGTGCCAAACTCTGTCAAATGCCTACTTGACATCGAGGAAAACGGCAGCACAGACCTTTTTATCTTCAAGGGATCCTTAAATTTTCTCGATGAACCTGTTGCACAGTGGAATGACCAATACGAAATCCAAACTGGATGTTACTTCTTCAGGAGGTTTTTCAGATTTTAAAATCATAAGTATATTAGCAAATTTCCAAAACACAGAAACATATTAATGCCGTAAAATTGCATTATACATATAAGTCAAAAAGACAAGTGCTATTCTTGGAAGATGCTTTAGAATTATTCCTGTAGTTCGATCATATCCTGGAGTTTTTCGGTTGTCAAGCTTCTTTATTATGCCTCTAATTTCTACAGGTGAGTAAGGTTTAATATTTTCATACACTGTAAATTTTCAGAATCATTAATACTTGATTTCGTTTTTAATAAGGTAGATAAATTTATAGCATCATCTAGTATCTGTCAGAATTTATTCCAGTTGGAAACTATGTTGGTTAAGGCGGGTCTTTTTTCCTTTAGCCACATCTGTTCGCTGATTGTTAATACTACAATCGAATGATCTGGACATAAAGAATCTTGATAATTTACAATTTTAAAACATGATTGGGAGATACCTTTTGTTATAAAAAATCCAGTAGATCAGGAATTTTATTTTTGTCTGTCGGCCAATATGTAGGTAATCCTCCTGATTCTGATATTATGCCGCAGTGTTCTATTTCCATGGTAATTTTCAGATTATTTCCTCTAGGAGTATTTAATCTAGAAGCCCAATGAATATTCTTTGTATTGAAGTCTCCTTCGAATATAAACCGACTACCCGTTCCTTTTATTAAGTCTATAAAGTACTTAACCTGTATTTTATGTTTTGGATGACAGTAAACTGAGGCCACATTTAATTTGTTATTTGTTTTATTGTGACAAAAGTGGCTTGAAGGTATTCTTTATTAAAGTTTGTAAAAACACCGTGAGGAATGTTTTCTTTTATGATGATTGCTGTTCCTGTATGTGTTTTATTATTGGGGTGCATTGACCAGTATGATTTAAGCAGTTAATAAATAATCCAACGCGTCAAACCGAATCAACACGAACGGTAGCGATAATTAATGCGCTTATTTCTTACAGAGTCGACCGATCCTAAATCGGATTTCTCGCCGCCGCCGCCGCCATCGTCGCAGGATTGGTCGTCGCAATCGAATCCTTATTATAGAGCCACCGAATCTCACGAAACGGATATTAATAGCGCAAGTACGGGACGGTCGACATACGGCCGTGGTCTTAATTGGCCTAGCGGCGAACAAAGTGTCGTAACTACCGAATCGTCTTTTTCTGACGTTTCTTGGAAAATTACCGGCGGTGGTAGTGGTATCACACCGACCGAAAGTGCAAAGTCTTCGATATCGAAAACTTCTTCTGCCCCGAGCGGTAATTTAATCGACGAACCGAATCAACAAGGATTGTCAAATCGTAATGTGGCCGTCGAATGTTATTCTATTCCGGATTGGACGATAATTACAACCATCGCGGTAATTATCGCCGAAATAGTCTAATATTCTAATAGATAACGTTTAATCTACTTTTTTTTCTTTTTGTTAATTTATACCGACACCGCGTCGTTTACCGTTTCAATTAAGGGTCTAATATTAGTCACCCGAACCGAGAAATGTTTAAATTACAACTAAATACCAACGGTGTTTAAAATCTCCTTAAATTTTTTTTAATTCGATAGAAACGAGTAAAAAGAAAATAAACTTGAGCCAAAATGATATATATATATAGGGTGACCCAGTGAAGAAGGACGGTTTTGTTTTTTTGAATAGTCGATAAGGCTGCTACAACGCAAACCCCGTGCTCCACGTTTAGTGTACACACGATAAATTCGTTTTTATCTAGTTTTAGTTATCATGAGATCTTATAGTGAATAGGAGCGCACGTTTTGCGTTGAACGTTTTTTCGGCATGAATCAATCGCAGCCGTGCAAAAAGAGTTCCGAAAAGAATTTTAAGTTACACGATTTTTTTTGTGTGGATACATTAAAAACCGCGTTTACGAAACACGTCCACGAGATCTTGAAGATCTGAAAACTCGGATTTCTAAAGAAATTTCAAAAATTCAGTGACCTATGCTCGGAAAAATCTTCGAAAATTTTATGAAGACTGAATGAATGTATTGTTGCAAATAGCGTTCATTTGAAGGATATTGTGTTTTACAAATGATTGTAAGCTAATCTCTCGTTTTCCTATTTTTAAATAAGATTTCATTCAAAAATTTTGGTCGAGTATCTTTTAAGTTATTCAAAAAACAACAAAACCGCTCGTCTTCTCTCTCTCTCTCTCTCTCTCTCTCTATATATATATATATATATATATATATATATATATCCTTTATTTTATTTTTTTTTAAATAGGTCTGTTTTCCCTTAAAATTATTCATTAGTAAATTAAAAAATTTTTCCGTAAGATCCGATACATTAAATCGAAACAATGCCCGAGATATAACATTTTTAATTATAACTATAAACATTATACGCAGTAAAAAGTAAATTACTAAGCTTATAACATTCAATCGGTTAACGCGATCGAGCTGAAGTTTTTAACGCAATAACAAAAAACACTGGAAATAATCAAAATTTCCAAAATTTTATTTGGAGTTTACTTGGCAATGGGGCCTAAAATTTCGAAATTCGTAATTTTCATACAGGTTATTTTCGATTATTTAATAAATTAGATGCATGTACAAAATTTCATCGAAATCATTAGATCTGTTCCGCGACAGATGAATATACATACAAACAAAATAATTCTCGATAATGATCAGCTGTATTTATCCGTTAGCTTTATACATCACAATTCTGGTCACAGGCGTATACAAAGAGGTTCCTCTAAAAACAATGACATTTTCCACTAAAATAAATTGTTGTTAACGTTAATCGATGTTAATACATAGGGAAATAAGTATAATTGTCGACGAGGTTATTTTTATTAAAAATCATTGTGAACTTAATTTCGCTTTGTAATATTTTGTTTTGTTGATTATTTTTGTGTTAAAAAACCTATATTGTCAACAAGTATATATATATCTATACTTATTTTATTATTATTATTATTTAATAAAATTAATACGCCTACTTAATTCGTGCTTATTACAAATATAATGTTACTTTTTAATAATAATTATTATTTCTCTTCGATTTGATGGTGTTTAATTAGTGCAGGAGTTTTGTCTACATCAAGAATTATTTATTCTCTAGTTCTAACGTCTCTAATTATATTTTCCATCTCTTTTCCTTCAAAGTCGGCGGTTATCATTTTGAGTTGTTTCCTTGCTCTAGATACTTTATCTTCAATATTTCCTTGTTGTACCAGCAGAAAGAAGCCGTTTTCTCTTATCTTATGCGCTAGGTAATTCGGTACTTTCTTTAAAATGTACTACAAATTTCTCCAGTACTTCTTTATTAGTTATTTCGTTAGATGTGATTACCATATTTTTCCATTTAGGGCAATCGGGTAATGAGACGAAAGTGGCGTTTGGTGGTGAATTCCGAATTGACAACCGATAAAATTTACTTCATTTTTTATTTCATCTGTTTATACTTAAAACGCATATGTACCACAAAAAACACTTATATAAAAGTATACACCAAAATGATTCACAAAAATACATACCGAAATAGATTAGGGATGACATTTTATGAGTCTAACAGAAGATGTCCTAAGTGCACTCTATGCATGAATCAACATACAGGTTATTGGAGCGTACGTAAATCAATTTTGATTCATTCGATTCTTCAGTTTATTTTCCATGTGCTAATTCGACAGAGCCCGCGTTTAATTTTGCAATGAAACCGAATTGGTTATTATCAACTGTAAAAACAGCCTGTAGACGTTGCACGGTTCTTTGTTGTCATATCTTTTGTATATTATATTTATAAAGTAGGATTCAAGTTGCTATCTTGTAGAGGATGGTGTGACATAATGTTTTAATAAATAACTCTGAATTTACAGTTATTAATGTACAATTCTTGTAACCAGGATAGGTTTCAGGCAAGTCGGCTTTATATTAGAGGCTATTGTGTTACACTTCATCAAGTGCCTTTAAAGACATTGCCGTGTAATATTTCTTATTTTCTAATACGTGAACTAATCGATGTAGTTGACTGTATTATCTCTGAATCCTAACTAGTGTAGAAGGAGATCTTAATCAAATTCAAGCCGTTTAGATAACGACGACGAAATAATTGTTCGTTTGCCGATATTTCTCATCATTATTTTATCAGTTTTGAAAAAACTGATAAAATAATAAACGCCAGTAACAAGGCATTAGATAAAATCACATTAATAAAAAGCGATGATTTCGAATTTTATCAAAACGAACTAGTTGTCTTATCTGTACTGCGCGAATGCAACTATACAAATTGCCTATTTATATAACTCACAGCGATATCAACGATGCATTATAAACTGGGAAGTTAAATACGCGTCGGAGATGCTGTGTACGAACAAATACGTATTTTCTTAAACTTGATGAACACAAACATATTGTCAGAAAAAGCGAAACGTGAAAAATTGACGTAGCTTGCTATCAAAAAAGAATATTTACGATCCGTATACGGACAGTGTTCTCTGTATACGAAACAATGTACTTCATTAATTAACGACTAATGGTGAAATCGGATATAAAATTTACGAATTTTACATTTCTCTACTACATTAATTCATACTTTAAGAGGTACTGGTGGTTTCATAAATTTTAATGGTATACTTTGCTTTCTTAAAACAATTTTTAGTCAAGTTTTTTGTTTAGTTACCATGTATTTTCTACTTTCATTGTCTCGTTAAGATTTAGCTGTACAGGATAAGTACATAACCTAAGATTTTCAATGCTCTTAACATTAAAATAATTAATATTAATCTCCTTATATAAAAGAAATAGGTGAAATCAAGTTTTTTTTTAAAAAACTGATGATACTAAATCAAATTTTGCGTATTCTAGTAATGAATTAAATTAAAGAGCTTAACGATTTAACTTTTCATCTTGATCTTTAATAATAAAGCGGTCACCGAAGTAAATTTATAAACTTACTAATTGTTTATCTTTCACAATTATGCATCGGTAATATACAGAATCGAGAATTAATTTCTGCATTTTTATAAAACATTGCCGCAGTTGTAGTTAAAACGTAACCCTCAAAAATTCGTTCTGCTTGTAATATATATTCTACTTAATGATGACTGCATAAATTGAGCATTTTTCATTCTGCGACAATTAGTAGTCAGTATGTGTCAAACTTGAGCGTGACATCAAGTTTATTTTGATGTATCTCATAAAATTTTTTAAAACGATCCTTAAGTCCATTAGCATTCGTGTTGTGATTCACATATCAACGCTTTCATTTTGTACGTTTAGAATTATTTCCTTTAACAGCTGATTACAGCTACTGCTCATTCTAAATATACGATTTTTTGGGGATTTTATTTTGTTCACATGATCTGCAATATTGGAGTTTGTTGAAGATTATAACTTGGCAACGGCTATTTATTTGTTTTTAATTATGTGGGTACTTGCAGTAGAATATAGTCTCCTTGCTATAACCTGGTAACAACTCAGTTTTGAGTTTATAACTTAAACATTTTTATTAAAATAGCCTCACTAATTTGTGATGTCGTGGTATCTATATTAGAAGCCGATTGTGTCTTCTGTACATTTTACTACATTGTGTTTAGTGTTTTTAATGCTGGTTTCAACTACAAACATATTAAATACGTTTTGATTATTTTTCATACTTCTTGAATTCGTTAAGATATTTTCTTTGAAATTACAAAACATTTGGATAAGCATCGCATCGTTGATAGTTATCTATGAGCGTACTTCCATTTTTGAAACTAAGCATTTATGTGCAATTCAACTTTGACTTACAATCAACGTTATTTCGTCGTTAAAAATAATGAATATACTATCTATCCTCACGTAAAGTTAAGTTTAAAGAACTTTAATCATCTAATTAACATTTAACAGACTAATAGTTGGTTATTTTCTTTATAAAACTTGTATTTGTTTTTAATTATGTGGGTACTTGCAGTAGAATATAGTCTTTTTGCTATAACCTAGTAACAACTCAATTTTGAGTTTATAACTTAAACATTTTTCATTAACTCGCTCGTCAATACATGAAGATATTCTTTTATATTAATTTTAATTAAGATATCATTGTTGATAGAAAATAACTCAATTCTCTAAATTAACAATTGATTTATTAAACTGTATTTTGGCCCTTAGCTAAAACTAGTAAAAAAATATTTATTCCAGTTTGTGAAATAGTTTAATAAACTGGTGGAATACGAAAATTATTATATAGTTTGCAATTTAAAGCTTTTTCATTCTACTCAATTTAATATATATTTTTTAATCATCACTGATCCTATCTCTACAACTATACAATACGAATAATTTTATACATTTACATGAACTAATTATATATCCCCTCTCTATCTCTCTTGTTCGAATATAAAAACTAACGTATCTTGAAAGTATCTAGATATATTTTATTTTAAAAAATTATGTACAAGGTAGAATCACTAATGCCCGTTTAAATAAAAAGATAAAATAAAATAAAATTTCTAATTTGATACATGTGTATAAAACAATATTAAATTCAATATCCAAGTTCAAATGTAATTAATTTTTCAATAATGCATGTAAACATATAAGACACCATCCTCCACTTTTAATTTTGGTATATTACTTAGAGTTTATTCTTTTTTAATTCGTCGTTTTTACCTGTTTTCTTCAAGATTATTCAAATTATGAATATGTAAATAAAATGTAGTTAAAAACAAAATCATTAACTAGATTAATTTACTCTATTTTATAAAAATACATTTAAATCCCAACTCAAAACATGTAATAACATAAACATGAAAAATGTGAATACAAAATCAATCCAAACTTACTTAGAATAATTATCGTCAAAAAAATGACACAAAATTAATATGTATTGACTTCGTAAATTGATCGTTCAGTTCGCACACTACAATTCACAGCAAGTTAAAAATAATTTTGAAGATCTAATTACTTAAACGGTTTTGTAACAAAATTAGGTTAAAAAAAAGTATTTATTTAAAAAAATATACTTTATAATTTTAAAGTCATTTTAAATTTATAAAATGTTGGCTTTCTTTATAAAAATATCGGAGATTTTCAACACTTTATATCACAACACTATAATTTAATCAAAGTGTGTAAATAAAATTTAAAATACGTAATATATTTGTAAACATTACTTTTTGCATTTTTAAAAAATAAAACCCTTTAAATATAAAGAAAAACATTAAACATGTAAATACACACAATGAAAAACAACACAGTCAGAAATACCAAAATGTATAATTATATATCGGCATGAAGAAGTTTATTACAAAAACATTTAAGTTCAATAGTAATAATAATAATAACAATAATAATAAACGATCATCATGAAACCCTATATAGATATATATTAAAACTCACAATATGACTTTAATTTTGTAACAGAAAAAATATTACTGTGGTTTAATTATTATGAGAAATTTGAATTCCGAATTGATTGTTCTGAATTAAATTTTTCATTCAAAATATTCCATGTTTATTTTGAATCTTCCAGTTATTATTACCATTGTCATTATTAACGATAAAGTAATTATTAATATTACATAAGGTATCAACAATAGTCACACTGTTAGCACTAATTAATGTTTCAACTTAATTAAACGATTACTGGTATTATTTAACATCTCATCATAAATTGTTTTCTCATATGGACCTTGTAAATAAGGTATTAAACTATCATTTGTAGGAGAGTGAAAATACCTGCAATTATAAAAGTCAAATATGTATTTAAAAAAAATTAACATGTTAATAAATTGAAAAGTAATTATAGGAATAAAACATAATTAAATGTAATGCATATATCATACATAGAATTATATATGTGAGCATGTTTAAATGCATGTATAATTATAAATAATAATTTAATAGACGACGGTTGACTGTACCTTAGAAACAATGAAAACAAACTTTAATATTAACTGATAATTCGATTAAAACCTTTAAAAGTATGAACAAAAATAGTACTATAAAAATAATAAATTTTGCTAATGTTATTTTTTAAAAAACGTAAATAAAATATACTTTTTATTTTTAGTGTATATTCATATTTGTTTATACATATTGTAAAAAATATATGGTGTATAGTAATAATAGCTTACATTATTATTTGGAACGAAAAGCTAATAAAAGTCATTATTAGTACACAAAGTTAAATGTGATTATATGTGCAATATTGAAGTTTCATTAAATTTTTATAAAATTATATCGACATGGCCGAGTGTAAACCATTAATGTCATTAGAAGAAGTACTGGAGTGGCGTGAAAAGAATGATTGGGCTAGTTTTGTACTTCCTTTGAAACCTAAAACTCAGCACTGTTTTTCAGGAAGTGATTTTATTTGTTGTGATGAAATAAATAGTCTTGTAAAAATTTCAAGAGATAGACCGAAAACGTTAGTGTGTCACGACATGAAAGGCGGTTATTTAAATGACAGGTTTGTACATGCAGTAGAATGTTCTAATGAATATTTTTTCCCTCATTGGTCAGTTACGGATATTTTTGTTTATTTTAGTCATTATTTAGTGACTATTCCACCGCTGATGTGGATTAATGCTGGTCATAAACACGGTGTACAAATTTTGGGAACTTTTATTACAGAATTTAAAAATGGTGAAAAATTTTGGGAACAATTATTTGAAAATGACGAAAAATTATTCGCTTTTGCCGACATGATGTGTGCAATTTGTGCCCATTACAGGTTCGATGGTTATTTAATTAATATTGAAAATAAAATAAATTCTTCCAATTTAACAAGATTATTGTGTTTTCTTCGACGATTGAAACAAAACCTTAGAGACGATTGTGTTTTAATTTGGTACGACTCTGTAAGTTTAATTAGCGGCGAATTGGCGTGGAAAAATGAATTGAATGAGCATAATAAAGATGCTTTCATGATATGTGATGGTATATTCTTAAATTACACTTGGAAAATCGAAAATCTAAGATGTTCAAGTTTACGGGCGGGTGCTAGACAGCACGATGTTTACGTTGGAATTGATGTATTTGGTCGCGGATGTTTTTGTGGTGGGGGTTACAACTGTGATAAAGCTGCTGCTATTGCAAGAGCGTACGGATTATCACTTGCTTTATTTGGAATTGGTTGGACGCATGAAGTTGAAACTAATCAATTGTGTATGTCAGAAGACAAATTATGTGAAAAAATGGAACACTTTAAAAATGTAGAAAGAAAATTTTGGTCAAAATTATGGCCATTTTTGTACGTATCTGGACCAGCTTATCTCCCTTTCAGAACTGCATTTTGTCAAGGTTTTGGAAATTACCTGTTTGATCAAGGCGCTAAAATGAATAGTTTATCATGGTATAATTTATCTACACAATGCTATCAGCCTAGTATAACATTTTGTTTAAACGACAATGATAATTCATGTGTTTCATTTAGAGAAGATGATGGTTATTTATATGGAGGCTGTATTTTTATAAAAAATATCGAAAATGTTTCGACGGTATGTAATTTATTTACATGTGATTTTAGTTGTAAAAAAGACCAGTCATTATTATTATCAGTTGCTTCAAAATGGCCATCATTGTGTGAACCATTTAAGATTATTTGTATTATTGAAAAAAATTATCTTCGTGGCTCTATTTATGTGGTAGTTCATCATCCTGAACATTCCGAACTTACGCCTCAAAATGTAAATAATCACTACGATATTTGGACAGATGCCTCTCGATTTGTTTCAAGCTTAAAATGTAATAACGATTGGTTTCTGAGTAAATTCCTTCTAAAATTTCATGGCCGCATAACTGCAATTAAGCTTGAAACTAACCAGAATATTTTACTTGGCTTATTGTCTATAGAATATAGCGATATAGACGAAACCGAACAAAGTGTTATTTAAATTTAATATAAATACTGTAAAAGGCGAATGGAAAACCAAGTATAGATAATTATTGTTATTTATGTAATTTGATAGCAAACATTTTATTTAAAAATATAATTCGTTTTAACACTGAACTCTTTTTTTTTAAGTAGTGATTTAAATTATTGAACGACAAGATCATTGTTTATGGGTTTTTTGATTGTATCATTCAACATGTTTTTAGCTTTATAAAAAATATAAGATCAGATTAATAATTACATTTTAAAGTCGATCACTAGTTCGGTTCTACACATTATTTGAGTTAGTAAATACAAATGCTAATACTTAAAATTTGAATCATGCTGTTTTTAAAATCAGTTCGTGAACAATATTCTGTACTCATGTAAAAATTTGTATTACTTTATAAGTTCGTTATTCGTTATTGCTTGAACTTTTTATGTTTAAATAAATCTCAGAATTATAAACAGTAAGCCTAAGGAAAATTATAAAATTTGTTTGCTTTCCCTTTTGCCGTATTCAGTGTTAAATTAATGTTTTTAGCGTGCTAATACCTTAACCTTTTCAGTCATACATTATGAAATCTTAACATTGAATCATAAATTTTGTAGGGGTGTTTTTTATACAATACAGCTTCTTAGATGAACCGTAGATAATTTTCAATGTATTTATATAAATATTTTTAAAATTGAAACATTTTATGCATAAAAATTTTGTGAATGTTAAAATTTCATGTCCCGTATAGCGGACATTGTGATTGAAAGTGTTAAAGCTATATTATTTTAAATGTTTAACAAATTGTTATAAAAGTAACATTCGCACGATTGTTACTGTATACTAAATATGGGTACTACTACTATATCTTTAAAATATTACTCATCACTAATTTACAATATTAATAAATAACTTCAACATAACACCTACATTAGACTGTGTGTTTCACGACTTATAAATTATATATATATATATATATATATATATATATATATGTATGGATTTACTTGACATTACATACATATCATCCCAAACAAGTCTTTCCGGTAATCTATAATGAGCATTCTTTTCCATATGGTTTAATAGAACAGTTTTCGAGTTGAACTTCTCGTTACAAAACATACATTTAAAATCAGAAACTTTCTTCCTAATAAAGTTTATCGCTTTTATCTATTAACAAAAAAATCATAACATTATGTATAAATGTATATATATATATGATTTTTATTTGTTACTTATTTTTATACATAAAGGTAGGTACATACTTTTTCCTCCCTAAACTATGTTAACGGTCGGCAGTAATAGCAAGCTACTCGAGTATACACATATTTTTTAATTATGCTGTTAGTTATCTACAGATATCTGATTAAATATTTAAAAATAATTCTATAGTTTTTAAAAATACACAGATAATAATTATAATTAATTTGTTTCTGCAGACTTGTATTAAAAAATAAAAACTGTAAAAAATTAGCTAATACGTGTTTGTTAGAATAAAAAGTGGACAAATTTGACGTTTTGTAATAAGAGCAGCTTGAAACAACAAATTAATTTTAAAATTAAATTATAAAATGAATATTACTTACATTATCACAAATTTTACAAATTAAATTACTAACCTGGTCATCAAGATGAAATTGCGATATAACTTCGTCAAAATTAAATTGATGAAATACGACGTTGTGTAACTTAAATCCGGTTATACCATGGAAACTGTGATCACAGAAAAGACATATAATACTGAGAGTTGCAGGAGTAGATACTGCGTCACTTCTATCATCATTAATGTATTCATCTTCGACATTACAATACTAAAAAAGTTGATAATTATCACACAAGAAACATTATATAGTTAAAGAAGCACATGTTAACTTGATACATTTTGATTCAATGAACTGAAAACATGTAACCACATATCCCTTATAAAACATTCAACCCGTTAAATATATAAAATGTTAAAGTATTATTTTACAATTTAATTTTTTGATAATTAAGAACAACTGTAATACCTCAAATTACGTCACAAAAACGTTAACACTTATAACGAAACATGATTTTTATAACGATAAGCGAAACATACGATCATTTTGACCACGTTTCAGTGTCTTTTCATTTTTTTTCCCTATTTTTATTTTACATATATACAGGCGTTATAACATTTTAGCATTTTTAAACATTTATTATTATTTTAACATTATATTATTATTATTATTATATTTTCTTTGACAATACCACACTAAATGTATACTGAACAAATTAAACATATGTAACCTTTGCATGCAGATTAAAATAAACATAGTAGTCCAAATAATTTATGTAACCGTATCACCCGAATCGTCTTCATGGATATTAGCAGTAGCACAATCCCAGCATGATCTTATTTAGCATTGACCGCAAATTCGTGAATAAGGATTCCATTTTCTCATCGTTTGATCTAAGAATTGACGATGGTAATAAGCTAATCAGGGCATTTACCCCTTCGACATTGGTATCCCGGTAATTGCTTTTATTTGTGTTTTCCGACAGATTTAGCCTAATGACCAATTTTATGTTAGTGATATTAATTCTGCATGAAATTATGTCATTGTCAAAAAAAGATTCCAAACCTCTTATATTTTAAAGGATTATTGCCCACGGCTTTCTCTCATTTCTGGTAATCTAGCTTCATTAGATTTTTGGTTCGAATTCTTACGTTTCTTGCAGGTGGTTTGCTTCATCATCCAGGCGTTTGGAGATCAGATTTCTTTTATTCCAAGAGTTCTAACAAATATTTGGCATGATTAACCCTTCAGCAACTGCATTTATTATCTTCCCTGTATTGTTTCCTTCCTCAAGAGGACTGGTTCATTTTCATCATCTGATGAACTAGAACTTAATTCAACTTAATCTTCATTACAAGCTTCATCATTTGACTTGACAAGTTGACAACGCCCTAGTCGGCATTCCAAACATCAAATGCAATAAAATTATCATCTGAGACCTAAGTTATCTCAAGTAAATTACACTAACCATAAAATTACAAATTTTAAATAATAAAATAAAATTCAATGGTTTTTGAAGTAAAACTATATATGGGAGTTAACCTGGAAAACGAGCAAACGAGCGAGCGGAAATAATAGACGGATATATATGTCTATATATACAACAACCACAAATCAAACCACGTTTTGTTGCGTTAGGTGTGTCAATGAAATAACGGTCTGATATATATATATATATACACATACATATATATGTATATATATGCGCGCGCGTGTATATATATATATATATCCCATTCGCATGTACCTGCTCTACCAACATCCGTTTTTCAAACCACGTTTTGTAGTGTTGGTGCGTCAACTTATACGCATAGGTAGGCTTATTCTTATATATATAAATGTGTATGTGTGTTTTATATATATATATATAGCGAATTCAGTTTAAACGTCTCTAAGTTTCACTTCTTGACTGCGCTCCGTGGCACACGTTTTTTAAAGGAAGAATGTAGCCAGAATTATCATATACAGTTACAAATCGATGTGGTAATTGTTATAGAGAACAACAAAGTATTTATTGATTTAAGAAGAAACAATTAAAATTAACTTAATTACAATTATATATAAGTGTGTTGTTGGTATCTACCAATTTGCCTGGCTCGCACGGGAGATTAGGCTGTTTTCTCTCCAGTCATTGATTAGGGAGACCTACGTTCAGCAGTGGACCGATATAGGTAAAAAAAATATATATATATAAAACTTGGCGACCATTAGTTCAAAGAATATGATTATAAATTATTAAACAAATAAATGAAATTCATACCTCTTGTGGTTGTCTGTACCTATAATTAATAATGTAAAACTGATCAAAAAATTTATTATCTGGATTAATTCTATTGTGCCTATTTCCATTCATATGGTTTATCATTTCTGATTTTGTATCAAACTGAATTAAGCAGTATAAGCATCTATAACTAAAGGTAAATTACAATGATTATATTTGTTTATAAAATTAAAGTTAGTCGGGTAAAATTAAATGATTACAAGTAAAATAATATTGTAGGCATTACCTTAAAAACAGACTTTCAACAATGTTAATCAATCTTTCAATGTAGAGTAATTTATTGGGTTTTCCCAACTGAAACCCATGTTGGAAAAGGTGGTCTATGAAAGCAGTCCGACTTGTTTTATATGTATGATGACAATAAAAACAATGTTTTTTATAAGTTCTACTCGATTGATCAATAAAATATTGTCTTTCTGCTGTATCCTATTAATTTTCAAAAATTGTAATGTAAATATATTTACATCTTAATTGATAATCATCTCACTAAAACAAATTAATGTGTTACACAGTATTTATCATGAATCTTATTTCCAAATTATTATATACACGTCGCAACAAAATAATAATTTTTTAACTTACTAAAGATACGTTTGATTGTTGCAGCATATCTTCTCCTAAATTAAATATTTTCAATGTATTGTCAAAAGATACACAAACATCCGACATTTTAAATTATGTATCATTAAAATTTAAAACCTATTATTTTAATACTAGATATGTAATGTACTCTCTGAAAGTATAAGCACAAATGACACGTCTTCGATTCGTAGAAACTGAACATGTTTTTTAAGCTGCGTTTAAATACAAATTAACCAATGGTCCAGAGGCAACTATTAGATAATTTTATGGTAGACAGCTATTTTTCTAGAACAGAAATTGTGACTGTTGAAATATAATATATTACATATAAGATATAATTTTGAAATTAAAATATTATATATTGTTTCTAAAATTTTTAAACATTTTATTATTTAAATAATTTAAAAATATCTATATTTTACTGTAGTTACAATAAAAACTGTTTTATTGTTGTCATATTTTGTCAATTTTCTTGTTTCCGATTAATTTTAATATATTTTCAGAAAATAATATTATATCACTATAATTTTTATTTATAAATACTAATTATATTAATATAATTTTTATTTATAAATACTAATTATATTAATATAATTATTATTTGTAAATTATAATTATATTAATATAATTTTTATTTATTAATTATAATTATATTAATATAAATTTTATTTATAAATTATCGTCATCATAAAGGTAGTGTCTCCTGTTCAGGAGGTTGCACATCATATACGTCGGCATCTGGCTGATTCAATTAATTTGATGAAATCGTTTATTCCTGTATTTGTAGTGGTTAATTAAATTATTTTTCTTCCTCTAATCGGCTTTCCTTGAATTTTACCCTGTGTTGCTAGGTTGAAGAGTCCTTCTTCACGGATTTTGTGAGCCATATATTTAATTTTTCTGTTTTTTATCTCATCCATTAGTTGCAACTTGTTGATTTTACAGCTATTCACCACTTCTCGGTTAGTTACTTTGTCCGTCCACGGAATTTTCAGCATCCGTCTATATGTCCACATTTCAACGGCATTAATTTTTCTTTCGCATTCTGCATTTATTGTCCAGGTTTCCGCTGAATAAAGTAGCACCGACCAGACATAACAACGTAGCATCCGTTTCCTCGTTTCTAAGTCAATTTTACTGTTTCTTAGTATTTTTTCAAGATTTCCTTATATTAATGTCTAAATTGATTTATTGTTTCCGATATAAAATCTTACATCAAATTGCTCAATTAAAATAAACAAGAATAATTTTTTTTATTTTTATTTTTTAGTTAATACCAATTACACACGGATTAAGGTCTATTCACACTTTACAGCAAGACACGACACGACATGACACGACACGACACGACCGCGAAGCAAGGACAAAAAATTACGCTTCATTCTCACTGCATCGGAAAGTAACAGACACTACACGACCGTAATCATAATGTTACATGAGTTTGATGTGATCGGACGTGTTTTTTACGTTTATTTAAAATGTTTGAGCAAGATTCTTTAGAAGATTTAGCAATAATAGCGTTATTATTAAACCAAGACGAAGTAGAAAAAAAAGTTAACGAAAACGTATGTGGGTTCAGGATCTGTTAAAAAACGGAGGTAATAAAAAATTATGGTTGTGAACTGCTGTGTCATCTGTCGTCTATTCACACTCATCAATCGTAACAGGCACCGACAGACACGAACAAAATATTCTTTTCCAAAAATGTTCCGCGTCGTGTCGGTGTGTGTGGCTCTGTCGTTACCTGTCTGTGCCTGGTTAGTGTGTATACGTGCATATTAAAACCTGTGTAGTGTAAACAATTTTGGACGTGTCGTGCCTTGCTCTGTCGTGTAGTTAAGTGTAAATAGACCTGTATGCTTTGAATATATAATTATTAACTAGCTGAGTATGCAATAGTTATCTTCTTTCCTGGCAGATTTTAATGTTTTCATATCATTACTTTGTATCAGCTTGTTTATTAGTAATGGTTTGCAATACTTTAGTGACAGTAAACCTTAGATGATACTCTGACGAGAACTACAAATATTATAATAAAGAAAATTAATGAAATATAATATAACTAAAGAAGCAGTCAACGTTGTAATTAGACAAGGTTTTAGAACACAACAAGTGATAAATTGAAAAATACTACAGGATACACTGCGATTACAAAATCATATATTTTTGTAATCTAAACTGTATACACCAATTGTAAAAAAAATCCCTGTGAATTAGCATAAGACGAAGTAGCAACACATACAGGTTGCGACATATTTTGCTCGATTATTCCATCGCTTATCTCTTTCACATCAAATAGCTTTTCTCTATTCGAAATCGTCATTATTAAACTATATATTTTTTGTATTCTTTAATATTTATTTTATATTTCTTTGATGAAATATGTTTGCCCTGTTCCCAAGATTTTTCTTGCTAGAGGTTAAAAATAAAATATGGTATTTTGTAATTACAATAAAAACTATTTTATTGCAAAGTAATTTTTATAATTTTGTTATTTCTAATTAATTTTAATATATTTTCAGTAAACAATATTTTAATTTTTTATATAATGTGGAATGTAGTGATTTTTTATAAAATGAAAATTAGTTAAATCACTATTATTTATTTAGATTTTTAATATTTATTTTCATTTTATTTGTAAAATTGTGTTTTTTAAAAAAAATTTGTGGTTGTATATTTTTATATTTTATATTTTACGTTTGGACATCATACATCGCAATAGTGAATGAAAAATTTAAAATTCCACCAGTATACAACTTTTATAGAATCAGGAAAATAATATTGAAGAAAAATTAATATAAAAAAACTAAATTAATAAACAAATGTACTGATATTAATTTTCAACAAATCAAAAATATTCCTCAGGGTTCTTCCCTCAGTCCGTTGCTTTTTAATTTATATATTTCAGAACTGGCACACGTGCCTTTGTATTCCAAAACTCTCCTTTATGCCGATGACATTGCGGTATTTAGTTCCAATACATCATTTTCCGACGCCGTATGTAATATTAATATGGATATTGATTTAATTGAACGAGTTCTTTATAAGTTGGGGTTAACTCTAAGTCCCCTGAAAAGTGCGGCAGTGGTTTTTACATACAGACATCTCACAGTCAATAACTTCTCTATCACAGCAGAAAATGGAGTTATTCCCTTTTGTAAGTCAATACGGTATTTGGGTATTACGTTGGATACGCGTTTAACATGGAGGCCACATATTGAACATCTTATAAAAACTATTAACCGCGCCGTTAACATTCTACGTAATTTATACAATACTCGTTGGGGTGGTGATCCTTTCATACTGTTGATTCTTTATAAGTCGCTAATTCGTTCTAAAATGGAGTATGGTTGTGTTTTTTATGGATCTGCAGCTGAATCATTGTTAAATAAGCTTGATCGTGTGCAAAATGAGTGTGTGAGGCTCTGTATTGGTGCAGTTAGAAGTACTCCGATACCGGCATTGTTGGCAGAATGTAAGATTCCTCCGTTACAGCTGAGACGGAGTTATTTAGCATTAAAGCTCTTGATCGGTAGAATGTACATAGATCGCTTTCCGCTATACAATTTATTCTACCACATTTATTCCAACTGGCGGTTTTCAAACAGCAAAATGCCTCTGCTGGCTTCGGTTTTACCTAGGTTGGATGAATTTCAGGTGCACACTATGCGAATTCATATACCCATCCAATTTATGTTACCTTATTCATACAATTTTGCCAATAAAATAACATTTTTCTTTCCAGAGAACTACGTCCATTGGCCTCCCCCACTGATCCGGGCTACATTTAATAATATTATCGCTGAAAATTTTCCTACGCATATCCTTGTTTATACAGATGGATCGAAGTCATCTCAGGGAACTGGTGCAGCAGTTTATATCCCTCCTCTTAATATTAGTAGTGCATACAAATTATCTGATCTCTGTTCCTCATTTACAGCTGAGTGTGTGGCAGTATTTCTTTCCTTGTCGTCCTTAATTGATGCGAATCTTCCAGGTAATTATCTCGTTGTTACCGACTCACAGAGTATTTTAAAGGCTATTGAATGCAAAGGGAAGGTGTCAGATTCATTGATTTCAGCTATCTTGTTGAAACTTAATCAGCTCGAAAACCTCAGTATATTTGTGTCATTCTTGTGGGTACCGGGACATCGAGGAGTCCCCGACAATGAAATGGTAGATTCAATATCTAAAAGGGGTTCTTCTAGTGGTGTTTTATTCTCTTCAGTTTCTTCTCGTGACGTCATTCACTTTACACAGTCTGTTCATAAAAAGCTCTGGGATCAGACATATATGGAGTGCATACAGCGGTCGCCTCTTACTGCGTATTATCAGCTGCAGCCGTCTCTCCCTAGGTTCCCATGGTTCTACGTTTTCAAAAACATCAAGCGGAGAGGAATTGTGCTTATCAGCAGATTGCGGTTTGGGCATTGCTTGTTGCCTGACCGCCTGTTCGTTATGCAGCTTAGAGATAATCCGTATTGTCCTCTATATGCTGGTCGTGTAGTCTGCAACCCTGATCACGTGTTCTTCGAATGTCCTTCATTAACAGCATTACGTTCTGAACTGTATCTCAAATTACTTTACGCATCTCGTGGTGGTCCTCCTTATAATGTAATGTCCCTTCTGCATGTTGAGAATCTAGATTTATTCCCGGACATAGCGACTTTTCTCGAGAAGTTGTCCGAGTTCATAAGAATATGAGTTAGTGATTATTACGGCTCCACGTTGGGTAAGCTGTAAAGGCATCCCCATTAAAAAAAAAAAAAAAAAAAAAAAAAAAAAAATAGACCGACAGAAGCAGACATCATTTTTGGATCATATTTTTACAATTACCATCACATATTTTTAAGTAATTATATTTAATTTATATTTTTAAAATTGTGATTTTTTAAAATTTTTCACTTGATAATGGCGTAAATGCCGCAAAACTTTGTGTTTTCCTTAAGAAAATAAATAATAGTGATTTAACTAATTTTCAATTGATTTTTTTAAACAATATTTTAGCTCTATAATTTTTATTCATAAATTAAGTTAATTTGTACGTCGATTTACTGCTTGGAATGTAGTTTCTGATATAAAGTCTTATCTCAAATTGCTCAATTAAAATAAATAAGGTTGATTTTGTTTTTATTTTTTTTTAGTTATCGCATTTTCACATCTGGTATGTTTTGAATATATAATTGCTAACTAGCTAAGTCTGCAAATGTTTTTTCTTGACAGATTTTAATGTTTTTTTGATCATTACTTTTTATCAGGTTGTTTAGTAGGTGATTTCAAATATGTCCTTTGGGGACTGTAAACCTTATATGATACTCTGCTGAGAACTACAAATTTCATAATAACAAAAATTAATGAAATATAATTTAATCAAAGAAAGAAACCGAAGTTGTAAATGTGATTGTTCAATGTATTACATATACCACCAGCAAGAAGTCTGTGTGAAAAACAAGATTAGATTAGGTGTCGGAAAACAACGAGAGATTAATTAAAGAATATAATAGGAAACATTGCGAGTACAAAAGCACATATTCTATTGGAAAACTGTATATACTAAATGCAAAAACGTGTTAAGCAGCGTTGACACATTTTTTTATTGCCAACTTGAAAAAATATACGTGGGTACAACAGTGTAACATTGAATGACTCTGATCATATTATTAAATTCGAATGTGTAGAAATGTTAGAAAATCCGGAAAAATGAATCAATGAAACCATGGGAGGGGTTATTAAAATACACGAACATCTCATTATTTTAGGTGACGAAGGATCAAATTGAACGTTGTGGTCGTTTGTTTTGACTTTAGATTATTATCAGGAAATAATTAAAAATGGAACAAAAAAACAAAATGGATAAACAAAACACTGGAAAATAAGACAAAAGACAAACGTAAATAATAGTCATCAACGCCTCTGTAGCAGATGTTACAAGCTCCATTAAACCTAGTGGATGTGCAAACCCTCCATAAGGAATACTTTTACGATGTGTCCACATAAAAAGCAGATTTATAACTTCGTTTCATGGAACGTTTAAATTAGACAACAAAAACTTCTTATTAATAATATCTGCAATTGTGCTACAAGAACTAAGAAAATATAACGTAGACATAGTTGCTCTAAATGAAACCAGATTACTAGCCAAATGAAAACTTATAAAGGAAGTCACGTGGTACTTTATATTGAATGAATGTTTCTTTAGGACGTCAAAAATAACATGGAGTTCCTTGCACGATATATTATTGAAGAACCCACAGATATCAATCAGTCATTAACTATAAAGAAAATTTATTTACGCCACCTACTTGAAATAACAACAGTGCCTAGAGACCAAGATTCGATAATGCAAGTGAATCAATGCAGCACGCCTATATGGATATCTTTGTAATGTCAGAGTTTGTTCCAATTTGAAAATACTGAAGAATTAACCGATACGCTGCTACTGCGGACGGAAGCCTCTAACAGTCGAACACATGCTAACAAACTACTTCAGAAACACCATCCTGAAGGCAATATTTAAATTCATACAGCACTCTCTGATAATCCAATGAAACTTGAAAAAACCCATTCAGTTTTTAAAAGTAACAAATATATATCCATTCATTTAATTAAAATAGCTTCAGTGCCTCTAACCTAAGTTGTGGCACACGGCACCTAAAAAAAATATGAATACTGAATAATCCTGTTTTTCATGTTACTTTCATACTTACATGATTTTTTATATGATTACAAAAATATATCTAGTTATTCTGTTTTTTATTTTACTTTATACCTAATTATATATAATTTTTTTATATTGTTGCAAATATATATGGGTGTCCTTATTTTTATCCCTTTCTTAAATTTTATATTTATACCCACATGATCTTTTATATTATTATAAATATGTCTAATTCAAAAATATTTTTAAAAAAATAAAAAATAAATTAATGGAAAGTTTAAAGAAATTGAAAAACATATTTTAAAGTAGGAAATAGATTATATGCAGGCTAAACACTGTTTCTCACGAATGGGTTAGATATGATCAAGATGGTGTATTATGTCTTATTAACTTGATCTAGGTAAGAAGGGGGTAACTAAAAAAAATCAGCCATATTTATTATAATTGTGCATGTCAAAATAAGACTTTATATCAGACAAAATATTTCAAGCAGTAAATCGTCACAGGAATTAATGTAATTTATAGATTTAACTTATAAAATAAAATTTTATTTACTAACTATGAGTAACAAAATTTAAAAAAATGATTTTAAAATAAACCAGTTTTCATTATAATTGCAGTAAATTATTTAAAAATTAGTTTTTAATTATTTAAGTAATAAAATGTTTAATAATTTTAAAAAATATATATACAATATTTTAATTTTAAAATTATACATTACATGTAATGTTATATTTTAATAGTCACAATTTCTGTTAAAGGAAAATAACTGCCTATTATAAAATCATCTAGTAATTGCCTTTGGACCGAACGCAGAATAGAACGGGATGTATGACGTGTCATTTGTTCTTATACTTTCAGAGAGTACATATCTGATATTAAAATAATCGCTGCTTTAAATTTTAAAGTTACATAATTTAAAATGTCGGATGTTTATGTATCTTGTGTTCATGCATTGGACACATTTAATTGGGGAGAAGATATGCTGCAAGAAGCAAACGTAACTTTAGTAAGTTAAACAATTATTATTATTATTTGGTTGCGACGTGTATGTATATGTAATAATTTGGAAATAATGTTACATTGATTCATGATAAACATTGATACATTAATTTGTTTTAATGAGAAGATTATCAACTAGGATGATTGTAATTACATAATTGTTGAAAATTAATAGGAGACAGCAAGGAGACAGCAATTGATTGATCAATCGAGTAGAACTTATAAAAAACATTGTTTTTATTGTCACAATACATATAAAACAAGTCGGACTGGTTTCATAGACCATCTTTTCCAACATGGGTTTCAGCTGGGAAGACCCAATAAATTACTCTACATTGAAAGACTGGTTAACATTGTTCAAAGTTTATTCTTAAGGTATGCCTACATTATTATTTTACTTGTAAATAATTTAATTTTACCCGAATAACTTTAATTTTAAAAACAAACATAATCATTGTAATTTATCTTTAGTTATAGATGCTTATACTGCTTAATTCAGTTTGATACAAAATCAGAAATGATAAACCATATGAATGAAAATGGGCACAATAAAATAGATCCCAATAATAAATTTTTTGATCAGTTTTATGTCGTTAATTATATGTACAGACAACCACAAGAGGTATGAATCTAATCTATTTCTATAATGGATTATATATTTAATTTTCTGTTGAATTATTATAATCATGTTTTCTGAATTATTAGTTTTATTAAGTTATATGTGTAATAATTGTTATCAAATTAATTTTAAATACTTCTTGTATTATTTTTCAAAATCCTGTCCTGTGTAATAATTACATTGGGTTGTAACTTTATATAATAATTCTGGCTATAATATTTCTAACAAAACCATTGAATTTAATTTTATTAATTAAATTTTATGATTTTATACTTTTTGTAATTTGTTATTCGTTGTGATAACTGACGTTTCGTTAACCTAAAAAAACCTGAAGTTTTTCTTATTAGTTACAATTTAATGCCGATAATTATCATTTTTACTGCCGTTGTCTACTAATATTCATGGATACCGGTTGTAAATAAATTGGTGAATCATTATTAAAGTTTATCTTCTTAGAATTAAAAAAATAAAAGATAACAACGTTATAATGTAGTTTGAGGTATTTCATTTGTTTACAAATTTTATTTTTAATATGAGTTATATATAATACTTCTTTATATATTTAACTGATAGAATGTTCTATGAGGGATACATGGTTACATGTTTTCAATTAATTGAATCAACATTTATCGAATAAATATTAACTATGCTTCTTTAACGATGTAACAATTCTTGTGTGATAATTATCTTTTTTTAGTATTGTAATGTTGAAGATGAATACATTAATGACGACAGCAGTGATGTAGAATTTATTCGTGAAACTATCAGTATTCTCTGCCTTTTCTGTGATCATAGTTCCCATGGTATGATCGGATTTAAGTTACACAGTATTGTATTTCATCAATTTAATTTTGAACAAGTTATATCGCAATTTCATCTTGATGACCAGGTTAGTAATTGTATTTTTAAAATTCGTAATAATTTAGACGAAAAAGTATATATTTAAGTAATATAGAACAAATTATATATATATATTGTTTTTTTTTGTCAATAGATAAAAGCGGTAAACTTTATCAGGAAAAAAGTTTCTGATTTGAAATGTATGTTTTGTAACGAGAAGTTCAACTCAAAAACTATTCTATTAAACCATATGGAAAATAATTCTCATTACAGTTTACCGGAGAGATGCTTTTGGGCTAAAAATAAGTATGTTCACGTAAATCCGTATGTTAGATAAATTAATAGTTCGCTAATGTTTAATATTGATTATATGTTGTTTTTTATTAACTGTAGATCTGTGATACTTTGGTACACAATAAGAGACTTGTTAATATACTATATGATAATGAAAATGTGTAGCTTCAAAAGGTTTTAATCAAATTAATTTGTTTGTAATATATAGTCTTCAACTGACATCTATTCAATAATTTATCTTGTAATTGTTAAAGATGCTCACATATTATTCTGTGTAATATAATTACATTCAATATTTTTTTTTTCTTCATTTATTTACAATCTGCACATAGTGTAATAAGTAAATGTGATGAAAGAACAGGAGGGATCAGATACTGCTGATGGTCCATTGACCACAACTTAGAACTTATTTAGGAGGAATGAGAGGATGAGGAGGAGGAAGTTGTTTTAAGATTGTCTCTTGGCCAGTTTCTCTTCAATCGATGTGATGAAGCAAGTGTCACATCACAATTTGTTAGTTGTTGAATAGTTGAATTAGCAGTATTTCCTAGCCTGCTGAAAAAGAGCTTGTATCTTTTTTTGGCAAATTCTGAAATAGTTGTTATCCGCAAGTCGGAACGTATAGAGAACCAAGGAGCATCTATAATTTTACGTAAGATTTTTGATTCCATCGACTGTAAGCGCCGGATGTTAGTTGGCTTAGCAGTGCCATATAATTCAATGCCGTAAGTCCAAATCGGTTTTATGATTGAGTTTTACAATAATAGTTTGTTCTCAATCGATATCTTCGACTGTTTTTCAAAAAGGCAATTCGCCTACGCACATCCTTAATTTTATTAGTAATGTGTTGACTCCAGGTAAGTTTCGACATACCAAGGTATTTAACATGGTGAGGGGTGCATGTCCCATCTAGATGAACTGATGGTGTCAGTCCTTTACGCAGAGTAAAAGTAATGTGGCTGTTTTTAGTTTGATTGATCTTGATTCTCCACCTAGTTAACCAAGGGTGAATCAGAGCTAAATGGTTCTGAAGTTTAGACACCATGACCGGATTAGAATCAGATGAACGAATGCACGTGTCATCAGCAAAAGTGCATAACACTATTTTTATTAACCGGTATACGCTACACAAGGAAGGACCCATAACACTTCCTTGTGGAACTCCTGCTTGAATAGCAGAGATTTCAATCATGTTTCATTTCTATAACTATTTTTTAATTTCTTTTTAGAAATACATGTTTACATTTTATACTTACAGGTATTTTCACTCCTCTATAAATGATAGTTTAATACCTTATTTACAAGATCCGTTTGAAGAAAGCATAATTTATGATGATATTAAGTAGTACTAGTTAACGTTTAGGTAAGTTGAAACATTAATTAATGCTAGCAATGTTGATACCTTATGTAATATTTAAATTACCTTATGGTTCATAATCACAATGAAACATTAACAGAAAGATTTAAAATAGGTATGGAATGATTGGGATGAAAAATCTATTACAGAAGTATCAATTAATTTCTGAATTGTACACAAACTTTTCTGCTAATTTATTATTACTAAATATAATCTGAATATATTTATATTAATTTTTTATATCAACATATAGTTTATAATATTCAGTTAGTCTTGTATGTTTTTTCATATATTTAAAGAAATTTAGAAAAAAATCAAAAAGTAGTTAAAATTTTATTTACTTACTGATGAAATTATGTATGGAGTTTTATGGTATATAATTAATGTGCACAGTTAATGCTTATTATCGTCAAGCATTTTTTATACATTATTCTTTAAAATAACTTTGGATTAATTTTATATAATCTGGTCATATTTTTCATGTACTTTGTTACTGCATGTTTTTTGACTGGGAATTTAAATATAATATTACAAGTGGAACATATTAATTTAGTACGTCATTTGTGTTCTGTATGTTTATATGCACCAATTAAAATTTAATTCTGATTGTATAAATGTAGTTGTTTATACATAATCAACACAACAATTAAAATGTGAGTAAATTCAGGATTCATTCTGAAAATTGATAACAATGATCAGTTTGTATCTAGTCAAATTATATTAAAAACCAGTGTAATCAAAAATTAGCCGTTTTAAAATCAAATACATAAATTAACAAAATAATATCGTTGAACTTAGTTTCAAAAATAAATATCCAGAATTTCTCAATCACAATATGACTACAAGAAACTAAATTGAAATGTAAATAAATCTAAAAATATATAAGAGTTGACATAAGACGGTCCATAGCGAAGATTCATTGTAATATAAAAACAGAGTTCTTAACCATATTCATTAAACACAAATTTTGAAATTATTGTTGTATCAGTCACCGGTGTTCCATGTTTATACACAAAAACAATGTTATTACTTTCCAAATCATAATCAATCTAATTTCTTCGAATACCAAAATTTTTTATTGCACCTAGGGGTTTCAATGTGTATAATGCAATACGGGGATCGAAACTCGCACGCTAGAGGCAATATAACTGATTATTCTATAAATTGAATGAGTTTATGCTTATTAAATACAAGTGGTCCAAACATTGTTATAAAAAAATGATACGTTGATTGTATTCTATACACCAGCGAACCATTTCCACAAGTAACAATTGATATCTTTATAAAACATGAAATGTTAAATTACACATCTCAAACTTCAAATATCGCTGAAGCCGATTGAAATTCGTACGTAACAAACGTATGTAATTATATAAGAGACGTTGATGTAGATACTATTCCAATACACAAAACTCATAATAATAGTGGTTTGAAAATTGCAGACTATTCATAAAAAATAAAAACAAATTACTAACAAAATATAAACGTCAACTAACTATTGATAATTTAATAAATTTTAAAATCCCAAGGCTGTTGTTCGAATCAGAATTGGGATGTAAAATTTTATTACTGAAAAAAATTTGTGGGAACGATAAATATTTCCACATCACCCGATAAACTATGTGAACAAATTAGAAAACTAGCAAAACCAACGTATAGTACAATCCATCAAAGCTATCGAATCTAGTTCACACATAAGATAATAAGCCTGAAATAGTCAATATTTTAGCTGAACATTTCTACAGAGTATCATCAAATAATAATTATTCGGAGTAATGTATAAAATTAAATATACAGAAGAAACTAACAAAACTTTTCATTTTGAAACGGTTAATGAGTAACAGTTGATATAACAAAGAAAAAAATCAATTGAAAATTAGTTAAATCACTAATATTTATTTTCTTATAGAAAACAAAGCTTTTCGGCATTTACGCCATTATCAAGTGAAACATTTTTAAAAATCATAATTTTAAAATATAAATTAAATATAATTACTCAAAAATATTTGATGGTGATTGTGAAAATATACTCCAAAAATGCTGTTCTGTCTATTTTTTGAATTGTTGAAATTTAACATCAATATATTTGTTTATTAATTTTGTTTTTTTTATATTAATTTTTTTTTATTCAATATTATTTTCCGGATTCTATAAAAGTTGTATACTGGTGGAATTTTAAATTTTTCATTTACTGTTGCGATGTATGATGTCCAAAAGTAAAATATAAAATATAAAAATATACGAACACAAAATTTTTTTAAAAAACACAATTTTACAAGTAAAATGAAAATAAATATTAAAAAATCTGTGAATCCGGAAAATAATATTGAAGAAAAAAATTAATATAAAAAACAAAATTAATAAACAAATATATTGATGAAAAATTTCAACAATTCAAAAAATAAACAGAACAGCATTTTTGGAGTATATTTTCACAATCACCATCAAATATTTTTAAGTAATTATATTTAATTTATATTTTAAAATTATGATTTTTTAAAAATGTTTCACTTGATAATGGCGTAAATGCCGAAAAGCTTTGTGTTTTCTATAAGAAAATAAATATTAGTGATTTAACTAATTTTCAATTGATTTTTTATAAAAAATCACTACATTCCCATATAAAATTTAAGATATAACAAAGGATTAGTGTAATGCTCGGGAACAAATTTGCCCAACTGCTGTTGGCCCGATTTCGAATAACCATTATGAAACTCTCAATTCTGAATCTAATATCCTGCCTTTTTTAATACATTGTGGCATAATCACTCCTTTCAGTTAAGTGAAGAGCATTACCACTGATAAATTTAAAAAAAAATGTTTTACATACAGCTAGCTACAGACCCTTCATGCTTACAAATACTTTATACTCTTTGTAAGGTATAAGCAAAAATTATGAATAGATTGTGGCGGTTAGAAAACCAAAAATTGTTAGACCCATACAATTTAGTTTCAAAAAACACAAAATCTACTGATTTAGCTAAATTATGAGATTCAAGAAAATTAAGTCCATAGTAAAATTACAACTGTAGTTAGTTTTGAATAAAAAAAAAAGCTTTTGATAAACTATGCAAACACCAAATATTGGTTGGCTTTAAATCGATAGGAATTTACACATATTCATAAAATTAACTGAAAATTCTGTCAAACTGAACAATCATATATCAGATATAAAAATTAAATAAAATTGCACCTTCAAGGTTCCGTAATGAGCCTATTAATAACCATTAGAAATATTCAATATATAACCATCATAAGTTAATTATTGCACCTACGCTGATCAATATGTTTATTCATAACTAAATTTATAGAATTGTTACATCAAAACACCACAAATGTTCTCAGTGACTGAACCACAACATACTTTCGCATTTTCTTCTTCTAAAATAAAATATGTCTTAAAAACATAACTGCAATATACCTCATTTACAAATAGGCCCAAGTAAAATAAAAAAAACAGAAACCTCACAGAATTGATCCGAAATAAAAAATTAAGTTGAAAGAACATATAGGTAAATTAAAAATGGATTGTAATCAAAAATTAAAATCTCAACTATTGATCTTGGGGTTCGGATAGGAAAAATGTAATAAAGTTATATAAATTGTATACATCAAGTAGATTAGATATGACCACATACTATACGATAGTTCCCGCATAATACATTTAGAAATCTTAAACCAGTTCAAAACACAGCCCTTAAAATAATCCTAAAAGCATTTCACACAAGCTCTAGTTTAACTCTGCATATAAAAACAAATATATTGTCAAGTATAGAAGACAAATACTAATTCTCAAGTGCTTTACTAATTATTTTCTCATCCATATAATACAACATACAACAGTTTAATAACAAATAGATCTCATCGTCTATTTGAAAATAAGTCAAACTTCTAGTATGTCATACAAAATATTCTACAAAAAACATTTCAATTCACACCATCAAAAATAACTGCTGCTTGTATAAAATTTTCACTTACAAAAAACAATCTCCAAATTTCAAAAAAGAAAAATTCTACCAAGTTCTAAATGAAAAATATTCTGAACAATCTCAAAACTTACAAAGAAAACTCTGCTTGCCTTGTAAATAACGAACCTTGTTTCGATATTCCTTCAGCAACATACAAAACCTTAAAATTTATATCACAACATTCACATCCATGTAAATATTAACATGCAGATTCATTCCGTGCAATCCATAAACTAACCTTAACAACCAATTAGATTTTATATGGAGCACAGCTCATTCAGGAATTGTATGAAACGAAATTACAGATAAAGCAAAATATATTGGGCAAATTTAAAAACAGTTAAATGTATACATATCCGATTTACACCCGTTTATATCACAGAAAATTACAGTATTTACTAGCAACTGTGGGAAACTTATTACACTCACATACATCTTTATCGGATTAAACCGAAAGTAGGACTCTCAATAACATCAGAACAAAAAATTACATGAGAAGTAATAGCATTAGCCAGATTATGCATAGTTCATACAAGGCACACTGCAACATTTACTCAATGCAGACCTTCCGCCAAATTGATCCGCATGTATTAGTGAATTAGCAATAAAACATACTATTACAATGTAAACAATACGATAATCCATAAAATATTTATAAACTGACGAATAATAAAATACAAATATACTACAGAATAATCCCAAAATAATTTAAATAAAATAATAATAAAAAAAAATTGTTAGCTTACAAACATTTGTTAATTTTAGACATGAAAAAGTCTCCAGATGGTTACAATCATGTTATTAAGTTTAAAAATGTAGAATTTGAAAATTGTGAAAAATTAAGAGATTTCTAAAATGCGCAAACGTATTAATATCAACGGTGAAGGAAGTTACAAGTTGAAACAAGTTTTGGTTTTGACATTAGGTTATGTTAAGGAAAGTAAATAAACAATTTGGTAAACGAAATAGCAAGGAAAAAATATAACCTCATACAGATGATAACAGTACAATCAGCAAACAAAGATGATGTTGTCTAGTTGTATTCAACAACGAGACCGTCAACTGTTGTATGAAGTGGAAATTCAGCTGTTTTTAAAATGTTATCAATTCAAACATTCCTTAAAAGAAAATACATAAGTGTTCCTACATTATCAAATAATCAAATCCTCTCAAAAATAACTCACGGCCTTAATATCGATTTTAAACCAAAATGTGAAGAATCGAGTTCAGATATTTTTTCCTATAAAAAAAAATGTAATCAATTAGATATTTTTAAATGTGTCAATTTTTTATCCACCATAATCGGTTGGAACTTCATTTAAATATATTTTACAAATACATACGTTTTCAAGCATGAAATAAAAATACTATTTTGATCCCAATATTTTACTTTTAGGTTACATAAAATTTGAACTAGTCTAATCGAAAATGCTAACCTAAAATGAACATATCACACTGTACGCGCCTATTAAAATAAAAATATTTACATGACGCAGTATAATAAAATATAAAGAAATATATTACATAATACGAATTATAAATTATTTTAACGTTTTTTATTTTTTTAATTACATATAAATATATCTGGTATCGGCGGGTGCGTTTTGGTGTCGACAAAAATTTCCCATATATATATATATATATATATATATAAATAGTTTGAAAAATTATTATTTAATAGATGTAAAATATACGCACAATTAAATAAAAAAAGAACGTAAACTATTTATTTTTATCGCAAATTTTATATATATATATATATTTTTTAATATAATAAAGTGAGAATTTTTAAAACTAAAATTTAAATTAGATAAATAACGTTAAGTACAAATGAAAAATTTACACGTACTTATGTTGTAAATCATATAATATAAACATATTAATAATTACACGTGAATGTAAAAAAAATATATAACGATGATTATATATATGCAATCTTATTTTATAAATAATAAAATTATTTACAAGTTTGATTAATGTACGATTATAATGAAAACTATGTTCGCACATACACATGATATACATCTGTTAAACTGGTTGTAAGGGAATGAAAATTTAACACTGCAGTAAACGGATTTAATGAAAGTGATTGAGTGTAAATTTCGAACGAATATGAAAAGCACGTGTTACTCCCATCGAATACACGACCAGTTGTGTGATATTTATTTAAAACGTAGCTAATAATACTTTCGAATTTAATTTTTAAATATGCACTCGCCTATTGAAAAATTAATAATTTATCTGATTTTATTTCGCATTTGTAGTTAAAAATATTTCGTTACATCGGTGAGGATTAAAAATTGAATCCGAGACATCCGGTAGTTCCGTGTAACTATTAAAATGTAGTAGACACAAAAAATTATTTATTCGTAAAATCGAATTATCGATATGTAAATAAGTGTAACCTAATGAACAATTAAGAGAGAAGCAGCTTTAACGATAAACGAATTATTTTCTATCACGAAATTAACATCTGATTAAAAATCGGGATATTCTATAAGATCTACGGATTAATCGACATAACGTTGGACGATTCGTGTAGCTTCGTCGAATAACATTTTCTTACCTGGTCAGTTTTAATTTTATTATGTAACGTTTCGAAAACAATTACAGTTTACGTGACGTAATTGACATTATATATATATATATATCTGATACCTAAGCATAAATCCTACACTAATGTAAGTACAAGCCGAATTTACATGGGTCAGGAAGAAGTCGAGAAATATTTATATTTGGGCAGATGGATCAAGGAAGAAGTCGATCAGACAGTAGGAATAAAAACAAGAACAACTTTTGAAACCATGAAAACGCCATTAATACGGAAGGACATCAACTTGTTGGAGTTGCGTATGCGGCTCGTCCGATATTGTGATCTGTCACTATTGTTATACGGAGTCGAGAGCTGGACTCTAATCAGGCAGCTAGAAGGAAAACTACAAACATTCGAAATGTTAATTTATCGTCGCATATTGAAGATACCATGGACAGATAAAGTTACAAATAAGAAGACGTTTTAAAAAGACTGTCCAAGCAGTCACCACACGGAAACGAAAACTGGAATATTACGACCATGTATTTAGAACTTCGAAATACGAATCCGTTCAACAGGTCCTGAAAGAAAAAATAGATGGCAAAAGCAACATAGGGGAAAGAAAATCATCGCGGAAAGATGATATGTTAATATGGAGTGGAAAAAGAGAAACAAAACTGACAGAAACGGTTGCCAATTAAAAACAGCCTAGCATTATTGATCGTCAAACTTTGATCTGTGATAGGGTGACTAAGAAGATATATATATATACACTCACAACATAACGAAATAAACTCGTAATATGCACTTATTCGAAACCAGCTATTCAAATTATGTTAATAATTTGTATATTTCAAGGCAATACACACACACACATGTATATACGTATATAAACATATATGTGTGCAGGTACGTTGTACTTTTGGGCATGTACGCGTATAAAAGAAAACACGTGTAACACATTATTATCGTAACGAGGGTGGTACATATGATTATAATATCATTTGAAAATTTTCGTAAAGACGATTACACGCTATATTACGAATTCGCTTCAAAAATATTGAGACTTGTAACTGAACGAAGAAATTTCAAAATACTTTATAAACACCTATTTTAGAAAAAAAAAAAAACATTTCACTTTTTATGCAATAGAGCTGTTTTAAAAGTAATCTTCGAAGAATACAACAGCAACAGTCTAAGATACTTCATACTATCACGTCGGTTCCAGTTTACATCTCTAATCTAACATTATATAGTGATCTTAAGATTCCATATGTTAGTGATATACACAGTCAACAGTACAAGAGATTATTTGACAAGTTAGAAGATAGCAACAAATCTCATAATCCGCAGGATGTATACAAGTCTTCCAGACAATCCGCCAAGGTGCCTGAGAAAAAAGTGTCGTGATTCCATTTCCGAACACCTAACGGACTCTAGTTTTACTTCTCTTTCCTCGGACAATGGTATGTCTTTTTATGAACTACTGTACTTGATCATTCTTATTACTATCATTCCTTCTCAATTTCATTCCCATCGTATTATTTCTTCTTTCGTGAGGAAAGAAGAAGTAATACACGATGGGAATGAAATTGAGAAGGAATGATAGTAATAAGAATGATCAAGTTTGTACTTCAATTTTATCCGGATGTGCGTTCTTTGCAGTACTTAGTACGATGTTTTTTTTTTTTTTTTTTTTTTTTTTAAAAAAAAAAACAACGTTTGAAATATTCCTTCGCACGTTTCTTACACAGCAAAATTATCTCTGCAACTTAAATATCGTTCGGTATAGAGTGAAAAAACAAAGTGCATTACACTCGCGTATATTGAAATGAGAATATTATTTATTACCCCTTTCTTCATTGAAGTAAGATTTAATTTCACAATGTTTTCTTTAAATACGAAATACGCGATATCTTTGAAAAATTACAAAATAGCAGACACGTTCAATAGGTTAAATGTAAATCTAGTTAACCTAAAATCGACCTTTGATCAGACAAAATCAAACGATAAAGAATCTAACGACTAAAACGAAATATAACGACGAGTAGCTGATTAAAATTCGACATTTACTTTTTAAAATTAGATCAAATTAAGTATCATACATACCGATAAAAATAGAACGAAATCTAGAAATCGCTCTTCAATTTTGTTTATCGATAAAATACTTTCTATTCCAAAAATTGACGTGTAATGACAGGATGCAAACATTTTTGTTTTTTATTAAATAAACGGCGGATTATAATTTATATTTTGTAAACATTCACACACATACGCATATATCATATATACTATATTTATTTTTAAGAACTACACGTGAACGAAATATTAGTTTTTATTTGTTTTATGCGCTTCCGAGAAAAATCTAATAATATTTTAAACCATAAAAATGGAAACTTACATCAATTTATATATATATATATATATATATATATATATATAAAAGAATTTAAGTAAGTTTCCATTTATATATATATATATAAAATATATATAGGCAGTAATAATACAAAGTGAATTGCGAGTAAAATGAAAATGAGCTTAATTGAGCAGTTATTAATACAGACGTAACACTACCCCGTTTTTGCTTTATATACTCGTATGTATGTATATATATATATATATATATATATATATATATATAAATATAAAAATAAATTTATAAAAGTCATCTTAATTCATTATATGTTAAACGACAGCTATCTTGAACATATGGATTTGATATATAAAAAATTATACCTCCACAATTTTAAATAATTTAAAAGATACAATCCACAAGGTGCGATTAACTAAACGCCTATGCGAAAATTAATATATTCCTCATTCATGTGAATATTTTTTATTTTATTATATACGATATATACTTTACGCGAAACAAGGTAAAAAAAATGTGCGTGTAATTGAATAAAGAAAAACTTGTGAAATTTTAAAAACTTTTTTTATTTAAGGATCATTTTGTAGAAATACTTTAACGAGATGCTTGTATTAAGAGAAATTTCGGTTAGCGATAAAAATAAAAAATTAAAAAAGAAATGAAACTTTTCCCCAAAACATAGCGCCCCTTAAAATATTAGTAAACTTAAAATCACGAACATATAGACGCACGCACGCACGCGCGTCGTAATAGCAAACTTGATTTCCCTTAACATAATCGTACAAATAATATAGCTTATATAACAAAAAATATAATAAAAAACTTGCTTCACAATATAATGCGAATAGGTAAAATTTTAACGTCGAATAGGATAATATAACAAAAAACAGACTAGTCTATAAACGAATATATACACATTATCAACTCTACACGTATAATAAATTGCGTAAACGTGTCTCTCGTGCGTATATGATAGTAAAATTACTATGATGTTTTTATTATCGTTAAATACGTCATCGAAATTTTGTTGAAAAAAAAAAAAAGAAAAAACATTAAATAAATTGAAGAGGAGAGCGTCGTATACGAATGGTAAAAAAAAAAAAATTACAAATGTAGTAATTAAATACACGCAAATATTACTTCATCGATTCTAATATCTGTTCTTTCAGTAAGAATTCTCGCATCCATTCGTTATCATTAGAATCTTCTAGTATAGATTCCGTGGACTCGCTCGTAGGTGATTGTAATCTGCTCGAAGATTGCTGCGTACAATAAAAATTACATTCGTACATATTACAGAAAAAACAAAACGTTATTTAAAAATAAAATTTTAGATATTATAAACATACATACGTATATATTAAAATTTTAAATATTATAAACACATACATACGTATATATTAAAATTTTAAATATTATAAACACATACATACGTATATTATATATATAAAAAAAGTTGCAATCCACGCCCAGGAGTGAACAATTTGAAAATCTTGTATACTCAAGTAACTTAATGATTAAAAATGAATTTAATGTTTACACTTTTTAAAATCACAACGAGCAAAGCTTGATTGATTATGTTTTAAAATAAGTTATGATTTGAAATATAAGTTGTCTGGAGTCACCGTTCATGATTTTCACCACTTAAGTGATCATAAGAATATCAAAATTAAAAAATGACCGTTAATAAACTCATTTTCTCCCTATTGTCAGCTACGAGGGAACAATTATCATTATCACCATTAATTTTTAAATCCTGAAACTTTAAATGATCTAAGTTCGTTAAAAATTTATATGGTTTACCTCAGGTCCTGAATCAACTACATAAGAAGGTTCTCCAAGCCTGTTGCTTAAAAATTTAATTTTGTTTTTATACAATTTTAAGAAGTCTCCTAATAAGTAATTTTAAAAATTCCCAAGTCTTTATTCCACCGTGATTTGTTTATTGATATTTATGATACGAATATTGATAAAAGTGATAAGGTTCTTACCTTAGCTACAGATTTATTTATTAATGGCAAATTTTGAAACCAAATTATTTCTCGCAAATACTAACTGCGAAGTAAATAATATTGCTAAACAATTTAATGATAACTTAATGGATAACGTAAACAACTTAAAAGTTGAACGACCTAAAATAAACAAATCACGGTGGAATAAATACTTGGAATTTTTAAAATTACTTATTAGGAGATTTATTAAAATTAAGAATAAAAATTTTATAATCTAATATATAAAAATTAAATTTTTAAGTAACAGACTTGGAGAACCTTATGTAGTTGATCCAGAACGAACTTAGATCATTTAAAGTTTCCAGATTTAAAAATTAATGGTGATAATGATAATTGTTCCCTCATAGCTGACAATAAGGAGAAAATGGAGTTTATTAATGAAGTCATTTTTTAATTTTAACTTATTTCACTTAGGAAAATCACAGATATTAATTTGTTAGTTACGCTTTAAAACATACTATTACAACTTAATATGTTTCCCGACATCTGGAAACGTGTTAAATAACTATGTTAAACAAGCCTAAAAAGGATTTAAGAAAAGTAAATGGCTACATTTTTAAACAGTGAAAGTATTTCATCAACATTTGTGCTTAATCCATACTAATTTTAGAAAATATTCCCCAACAGAACTTGCTATTGCAGATGTAATGGACAATTTAGTTCAAAACAAACAACGTAATAACTTGTCGCTTGTTATCTCCTTTGATGTTGAAGGGGTTTTCAATAATTGTGATCGCCAAGTAATAATTGATACATTAATTGATAACGGTTTCAGCTTTAACGTAATTAACTTGATTCATGATTACTTAACAAATAGGTCAGTAATGTGATCATATCAGAAGGATATTATATTTGATAAGAATAATTTTGGATGTTCCTAAAGGGTCGGTTCTGGGACCAGTCCTGCGGAATATTTTATTTTCTAATATTCATTCTAAGTTAAATAATATTTATACAGGCCTACGTTTATACAGCTATGCTGATGATTTACTTTTAGTTTATAATGCATATTTATGTAGAACTTTAACTTTGTCTTCTTATATCACTAATTGTAATGATAGTATTAATAAACTCAGAGTAAGAGTAAATGATTAAAACTCCATTTTGAGATTAATAAATCTCAAATCATGGTGGTATCTGGTTGTAGTAACAATTTTGACCGAATTTTATACGATAGTATTAAAATTGATAATTGTACGATCAGTTCTTCTGACCATAATACAATAAGTTAAAGTGTAATAAGCACATAGAATACATACATAATAAGGTCAATAAATATTACTATAACTTTAAGTCCTTTGGTGGAAACCAGCAGGGATTAGACTACAAATCCAAGGTAATACTCTACAAAGGGTTAGGGCAATTATTGTACTCATACTGCGCAGGTGTCTTTTATAATTATATGACTAACAACAACTACATAACGTAAACTGTAATTGTCGGAAGTTCCTAATTGATTTAACTTCTTCGTATATAACTGCGCCTAATATCGTAATCCAGACCATAGCACGGATTTTACCTATTCATCTTCATATTAAGAAAAGATATTTAATCTTTAAAGTTAAAAAAATAAACAGTTGTAATATCAACGAAGATACTCTTAAATTAATTTGCAAATTCACAACGAGTTTTACGATACGATACTCTAGCAAAGGATAAATTGATATATAAGTTCTTTCCTAACGTATTAGAACGCTTTAAAAATAAAAACATTATCGTAAATTATCGCACGACACAGATACTTACTAGTCATGGTTCTATTATCTAAATAAATTAAAAATGATTAATGATAGTACATGTTGTAATTGTGAAAGCAATGAAATAGAAAGCGTTCAACATATAATATATAACTGCGGTAAATATATTCACCTGCGACAAATGTATAAGATTAAACTAAATGAAATTATATTATTACAGCAGTTTCCTATTTTCATATCTGAATTATTTAAAATTAAACATGTACATACATAATCGTTACTAGTAGTCCTAAGTAATTTCTGTAATTTCTACAGGCTACTCTAATATTCTAGTATTTGTAAATTAAAAACAAAATTATATATATATATATATATATATATATATATATATATTCCCCCCCCTGGAGGTACTTTGTACCTTCAGGGAACCGGATCTCTAACCGATAAGGAGCGCGTCTACAGGTGGCGGATAGTAGAACGGCCTACAGATATGTAGGTTAGCTGCGAATAAGACATTAGTCGAATAAGCAGTCGTGGACCAAGAGCGGCTACTGGTGGAAAGTCTCAGGCAGATGATTACAGTAGTGACAGCGTAGTAAGCACGAGGAGACAGAGGGACCTGTCCATAAAACTCTGCCTTCCTAAGACTGCTTATTAACCCTTGGCGAGTGGAGACCGTCTGTATAAATACGTCTCTCCTGCTATCCAAATAGCAAACCGTTGCTTTGCGGTTAGCGTTTTTACTCAAAGGCTAAGGGAGATAACCCTAAACAAATCCAGCGGAAGGAAACGGAAAACCACCACTGTATATTTCCTGGTAAAAATATGGCATGTGAAAGATCTGGTATTTATGCTGCACCCATGGGATGCACTGGAAACAATGCATCAGGAAATGGGCGATCCCCCGCAGTAATGCAAAGGGATTTGAGTTACCCTGTGCCCTTTGTGGTACAGAACTCTGCAGGAGGGAACACACATGCATCAAAAAGACAACAATTGGAAACATATAAATTGGAACATGGAATATAAGATCAATGAAATCGGGCAAATTATCTAAATTAAAAAAAGAAATGAAAAGAATGAACGTGGATATTCTCGAAGTAAATGAAACAAAATGGGCAGAAAGCGGCGACATACGGAGTGAAGATTATAGATTTATATATTGCGGAGCTGCTAATAGAATGGCGGGAGTTTGGATTTCTTTTAAACAAACGTGTGGCAAGTAAAGTAAAAAGTATTTGCGGATTTAATGAAAGAATCATTGTAATAAAGATCGAATCGAATCCTAAAGACATAATTTTAATCCAAGTGTATATGCCAACAAGTACACATAAAGACGAAGAAATTGAAGAAATATTAATGGATGTAGATATCAAAGATAGCTTAATGATTTTAGGAGATTGGAATGATGCTGCATGGAGATCAGATAACCGACCGTGATGAAAGTCCAGATTGGCGAACAAAAGATTGTAGGAGGTTCTATGAAAGACAATTATAATACAGACTGTAGAAAAGCCTTCATAAACTGGGTATAGATGAGGCGCAAATCTTACGACGTTGGCAGAAGAATTATAATAAATGTCGGTATTGTTCCATATATGCTATAGAATTTATCACTGGAAAAATTAGACTAAGATACAAGAAGGATAATTGACGAATAAATTGTGTTTAGTTTATGCAGATGATCTGACAATAATAGCATAATCTATAGACACAGCAAAACGGCAGAGAATTATTTAAAAAACAAAAACAAATAATCTTCTTCTTCTTCATGGTGTCATCTCCGTTAACGAAGGCTGCCTGCAATGAGTACAAAACTGGTCCTATTTCCGCCCGAATGTATTAGTTCATTGGTTGACCAGCCCGTCAAATTTTCCAAATTTTTTATCCACGACATTCTTCTGCGTCCTTTTCATCTACGTCCTTCTAGTTGGTCTTGTATAATTAACCGTATCAACTGATACCTATCGTGCCTCATAATGTGGCCCAAATACGATACATTTCTTTTTCTTGATGATGGTTAATAGCTCTTTAGTTTGCCATATTCTTTCTATAACGTTGCTATTCGATATACGGTCAGTTCACGATATCTTCAGCATTCTCTTGAACACCCACATTTCGAACGCTTCTAGATATTTCATGGTTGTGTTTTTCAACGTCCATGCCTCCACTTCTTATAATAAAACCGAATATACATAACACTTGACCATTCTGTATCTTAATTTCAGACTTAGATGTTTGTTACTGAACAGAGATCTCATTTGGATAAAAATCGATCTTGCCTGTTCGATTCTTATTCTGATTTCTTTATCAGTGCTCATTTCATCATTTAACCAGCAACCGAGATATTTAAACGATTTGGCTACTTCTATTAGTTCCCCGTCGTGGGCATGTCTTCTTGGTATTACTGAATATCATCGCTTTCGTTTTCTGACAAGTAATCTAGAAGAATTAAATGAACGTAGTAAATCAGAGAAAGAAACGGATCGATTGAATGAAATCAATTGTTTATTTAATAAAAGAAGTATATAATAAAAAATATGTATCAAGAAATGCCAAATTGAGACACTATACAACTAACTAGTTACATGGAACACAGTCTAACAATAAACAATAAATGATTAAACGATTAACTAGAAATTGCAGTAAGTTAGAAGAATATTAAGACCAGCGGAACAAGATGAAAAAAATAAACGAAGTAACCAAGAAATATATCAACGTATGGGAAAAGGTGATACAACTAAATTTGAAAACTATGGAACAATCAGCTTACCAGCTTACTATCACATATGTATTTACAAGCTCTATAGAAATATTATCGCAAATCGATTGATGACACAAATAAATTATAATCAACCATACGAGCCAGCGGATTTCAGAACTGGGTTTAGCACGCATGATAATTTCTATATGCAGAGAATATATAATCTGTAATCGCGCATGGTATTTGTAGATTATCACAAAGTATTCGATTACTGTGGAATTATGTACAGTAATGAAGGTGGTACTTAAACAACATGGTATAGATGATGAATAATATAACAATACAGTAAGAAACTGTCACAACAACTCGCTAAACTATGCAAGTAGAACTTATAAAAAAATCACATTAAAAAGGTAAGTTAAGCAAGAAGACAATATCTACGAAACTTTTTATAGCAAAAGCAATTTGGGTTTCAAAAGACATTATTGACGGGAACAGGATCAGTCACGTTTTACCAAGTAACAATACCGATACTTTGCAAGATAAGATAATTGACCTATATTTATTTATTTATTGTAATGGAGCCCACACAACAGCTAAAAAGCCAATTATAGCGTATGCTTATAATTATTAAATACTTTTTTATTTTATTTTTGGGCTTCCAAAATGTTTACCCATTAAAATTGTAATATAAGAGATTAAATAAATATAAAGAGGTTATATCGCTAAGTTACATTCACGAATGAAATTGAATAAACAAACATAACGTACGCATTGCGAGTAGCGAGTAACAAAGACATATCTATAGGGAGAGGAATATATAAGGGCATGATTTGGTTGTATAATGTGTTACGGGAACAAATATAGTGGGGGCACCCAAAAAATATGTGATTAGTATCGGCAGTGTGAATAGCATCTCTAGGATGAGAGCAGTAGGGCGAGCTAGTAAGTTTCATTTGAAATAATGAAGAAGGGAGACGATTTTTATCTGCATATGGCGATTATGAATGGGCGAATTAGGTTGACTTGCATCTGTATATTGTAGAACCAGGGTAAGCATGGCAGATCAGTCTGAAGCAACTTAATGTGTGACATTATAAAGGTTACTCCAGACCACCTTCCAGTATTCCTTGTGGGCAGTTTTAACAATGGAGAGATCAGTGTGCGGAAGCAATGAACAGTCCAAGAATGGAAGGAGAGTGGGCATAGTAGTCAACGAGAAGATTTCCGCTAATTCCAGAGTGGCCGGGAATCCATACAAATTTAATGGAAACATCAACATACTGCAGAAGGGCAGCAACATTACGTATATACATTGAATACCTAGCGATTAAAAAAAAAAACCTAGATTCATGTCCTTATCGTATATGTTCGGTGAGTAGCTTATTAAAGAAATATCTGTTATCGAAATATATGATTCACATTATTAAAACGAAAACTAACGGAGACCTTTAACCTAGGTTTGTCCGAGCAGGCGTTTTACTAAAAATCGATTAGATCGTTTATTTGGTCTCGCCATTACGTTAGGAGATTGTTGACATTAAATATTCACTTCTCATTTTACTATTACATATACTATGCCGAAACTGCAGTGTAAGGACTTTACATCCATTACGGCCTATTATATGCACACACCAACCAAATTTTTAAATGATCTCATCGGTAGTGACGATTGTAATATCACGTTAACATCAATAATTTTATTTTATAATCATTGATCATTTATACCTTATAATAAACAACATTTTCTTATAACGTTTACATTAATTACAGCCATTTTTCACGTATAAAAAAATAGTTTTTATCTTTACATGAATAAAAACGAAACATTTACTATCCTCGTTGAAACAATCTCAGGATTATGTTTTAATATGAAATATGACGGAACAATTTTTTCATGTTTTCGCAAAATAACCAATCGGATTAAAGCGAACGATTTGCATTACGGCGACGCGATAGCCTGCGCTGACCACGTTGTTTTGGTGGCGTATATCTAATCTGTTACAAATACTAAATCACCATGTCAAATTTGATGGGGCTTCATATTATACAAGACGACATGATGGATATTCACAATGAACGATTTGAGGGCACGGTTATGTCTGCAGAAGTGACGTGAATTGGTTACCAAGACGTGCGATTTGTCCCCACCAGACTATTTCTTATGCGGTTTCTAGAAGTCGCAGATCTATGTCAATAAGCCGTAATCGAACGATGCTCTTAATGCCAACATTACCAACGTTAAGTACTTATTGAAAATTGGACCATTCGGATCAGCGCCACCAAGCCTCGGTAGACATAATACTACACAGTGACATAGATGAGCCTTTCAAATACAAAATGATTCGTACACACCTTATTTTATTTCATTTCAACATCGATCCGATCGCCCTTATAGGAAAACCCTATAGTTGGGGGATATTTAAACAAGTAGGACAATATTTCGTCTCCTATGTTGGACTTTTACTGTGAACCAAAAGGTTTTAAAATTTAATCAATCGATGCCAGATGAAGTTCAGCCTCGTATATATATATATATATATATATATATATATATATATATATATATATATATATATATATATATATATACACACACACACACATATATATATATATATACACACACCCATATAAAAATTTATATATATATATATATATATATATATATATATAGATAGATATAAAAAACAATTACAGATGGGTTTATTAAACAGAGATGCGCATATAAACAAATAACAATTATATTATAAATGTAATTTTAAGCGATCTCATCGGTAGTGACGAATGAGTTTATAAATCACATTGACACAAATTTCAATCATTACGTTATTTATAATCATCGACCGCTTCTACCATTACGTCATAAGTAATATAAATTTACTACAATAAATCCATTCCGAGAGAAGTAGTAAAAAAAACTTCATAATTAAAAATTATTTACAGTGACGATAAATAATAAGTTGTTAATTTTTTGTCGATCTTTCTCGTATTAGCAAAACGAGATCACTACATAATTTTCGTAATAAACATAGAGCATATTATTATTAAAACCGCTCCCTCCGATGGTGTCGAGCTCACTTTAGTCTCTACTAACGATATCACTAGTTTTGTCGTTAGAACATAAATTTAGTAATAGATGTATGTTAATACTATTGAACGTTCACATTTTACCTAGTGCTACCGATTACAACTAAATGATCGGGTTTCACTTTTTAAAAAGTATTAAGCGTAAAAGAATCGAACTTATCAGTGGCTTGTCGTTTGGGCATAAATTTTTTTACCTGACCGTCAATTCCCCGCATGCACCTTGGAGAAACTCCATACGGAATAGGCCTGTTACAAAGTGTAATTTGAGCAGCGTATAGAACAATTTTTTTATAAATTGAATATACACACGAAAATCACAGAGATCAAAGTTTAAAATTTATTAATCGCTAATCATCAATGTCATAGTTTTATCACGTACCATGTACAAGTAACTTGTGGAATTATGCTACTAAATTCAAAGAAAATTTATAATTAAATTACTTCATATTTTACCTCGTCTTTAAATGCAGGTTTCTGAGAACTATCACCAACGCAATTCATCGAACTGAATGAATTCCGATGAGTATCTTTGTAACGCATCATATTTTCCACTTCTTCATCTGTCAATGGAAAACTTCTAGGTTCAAATGGAGCCTAATGAAAAATAACAAACGAGTCGCTAAAATAATCATAAAAACACGAGACGGCAACTCATGGGCGATGAATGTAACACGGTACTCCGAATATAAATAATTCTTACAAACGAGGATATCACTGCAATGTATCATTAAATTACGACGCATACAGATACGAGTTTTATCGTTTTATCATTTCATTCTCACGTTTCATAAGGCTCAGCTGACATATGGAACATTAAACATTAATACATTTAATATCTCAGATTTATTATATATTTCATTATCTCCAACTTTCGATATCGAAGTTGCGCAAATTTTCGACATTATCATAAAAATTAATTCATAAATTAAAACATCGAAAGACACTATTATAAAAAGACCTGTAATACATGATAAAAAGACACGTATTATGAGGTTACGGGAAAGGGGCTACAAGGGGCAAGACGCATTTAGTATTAACAAGTCCAAATAATTGTTTCATAACTCAATAGTGTTTTTATTGAGATGCTCAAACTGTGTCACTGTAAAAAAATAATTGGTTGGTAGAGTGCTAGGATGTCAACTGAAGGTTGGGGGTTCGAAACTAACACGCGAAATGAAAAATTCATAAAGTTTTTCATCATTATGTAATTGTTAATTATCACGAAGGCAGTTGTAACCCCACTGAATGGTAGTCCATTTTGTACGTAAAAATAAACGCACAATGGCTAATACGACGTACAGTAAAGAAAAATACGACGATGACTATGATATATATATATGTGTGTGTGTGTTATGAAACAACATAGATTCAAATTTAAATACGTTTGTAACATATAAATCGAATATCACAAAATTAAATTAAAAATTATTTATAAGAAGGCTGACACAATTGTGCAATTCATTATACGAAGCGCTGTTAAAGGTAATTTCGCCGAAAATTAAATATTTGAATCAAAATCGTTTTGTTACAGATTAGCAGGATACCATTAATATACACGAAATTTAGGATAAGAATTGTATGTTAGGAAATTTTTAACAATACATTTTAAAACTGTGCTAATCGAATCGTCGAACAATTTTTTGTTTTTTGACTCTTTCAAAAAACTTTTACCGATTTTAAAAGTATCATAAATTTAAATTTAAATTGTGTTTATTAGAAACTACAAAATTTAAGTTGATAGAAGGAGTATAGATAATTAAATCGCTATATAATTATCGCGAACGAAATTAAACGTAAATATAAACATTGTGAGAAACAAAAGCTAAGACACGTTAATAAGGAGAGGAGAATGAAGTGAGATAAGTTGTTGGCGGAGCATCCTGTGAAAAGATGTGTATTATTCTTGACAGTTGTATGAGTCGATCGTCAGGTCATTATATATATATATATATATATATATATATATATATATATTACATACACACATACAGGGAGGGGCAAAAATCAGCTTGTAAATTTGCAAAGGTTGAAAAATGAAAAAAAATCAAGTTTACTAAATTCATTTTTTATTTAATTATCACGAAAATTTTCACAGAAAGTGCTCGAAGTGATTACCGTTTATCTCAATACATTTTAAATAACGATTTTCAATAGATTTAGTAAAACGTGTGAGCATAGTGCGGGATGTTAAACTCAGTTCTATTATCCGATGTTTTGTATCGGATGCCTAAAAAAAACCCAGTCCTTCAACATGTTCTAAATCGAAAAATCTAACATGGTTAGGTCTGGGGGCCGTGGAGTCAGGCCACGATACAATGAAAGGATGAAAGCAGTTTAGAAAGAGTGGAAGAGAAGAATGGCAGGACCAATTGGCAACGTGGTTCATCAGTGGTTGATTCAAAATAATAATAAAATGAAATTTAATAGATATTCATTGAAAAATTGTATGGTGAGCAGTTTCGATGAAAAGAGGACGCAAAAAGGCAATCAGATGATTATATAGACACGTGCATTTAGCGTAGCTCTTCAAATTCTAAAACATATCTCAACGTAATTAATAAAAAATTACGGAAAAAGTCATAGGATACATTTTTAAAATCAGTTACAGAAATATACAGTTGGTAAATGACCAGTAATTGCACAACGGCAATAGCAGCAATTCTTAACAAAATCAATGGTCAATAAATGTGAAGACTTCGGACAATAAGCCTAATATTTAAAAATAATGCTAAATGTAAGAAATGATTGAAACGATATACAGAAACACTTTTCAACAAAACATAGTTCGGATTCCGTAAACTCAACGTTACACGGAATGTAACAATTCCGTAAATTCAACGTTACACGGAATGTAACACGCCTATTACGGAATATCACAGATTGAATTGTAAATTGCGTTGTTTACGTATGTTTTGTAAATAATTTTATAAAATAGTTCAGAACACGCTTCTCCGGTTGTTTGAAGAAATAGGATGTCCTCAAGAAGTAAGGTTGTTTTTTGTAGCTCTATTTTTCAACCTGTATTTAAAATAATAAAATTTGCGGATGACGACGTATATCCAAAAAAGATGATACAATATTTAAATAATGCACGGAAGCTTCGCTAAATTTATATGAAAATTTAAGAAGTTTAAAACCTTCGACGATATAATAACAGAAGAACAGTACTTCAATAACGAAATTAATTATCGATCGGATTAGCAAAATACGAATTAACAGAAATCGGGTAAATTAAGATAAAAGTCGAAGCTACTAATGTTCGAAAACAAATATTGAAGACGAACGTGCGGCTAGCCATTTATGGGGCTGAATATTGGACACTAAATAAAAGAAATATTAACAAGTTGTAAACGTTCGAGGTTTGGCCATATAGAGAAGTTGAGCAGATAAGTAGAGAAAACAAAAACAAGAATCAGCAAATGGAAGAGATTTTTAATAAGCAAATAAGTTAAACAGGTTTAACTTGGATCGGTCGTATACTTCGATAGAATACGTCGATATATGTTTCAAGTTAAAAATTCAATTTAAAAGGAACTCGCTGAAGACTGAGAGAAACATGTTAATTTAGTCAGAGGACATCAGATTAAGAAATTATACTCAATTAAACAGATAAGCGGAAGACCGGAAACATTATTAGTCTATTATCACGAGGTGGGGTTAATCTTAAGACTAATGATAACATACATACTATGTCTAATTGCGACGGGGATTCAGCATTTTCGTATTCAGATGAAATCATCTTCCCACGAGACAAAGATGTGGTACGATTTCTCCGCGACGATGAAGTTGGAATGTTATTGTCAGGACTGTTATACTCGAAAAGATTTGACCGGAACAATACGGGAGTTGTATTTGCTGACGATGAAGCGATTACTGTTCCAATTACTCCATCAGATGGTAACACCGGAGTTGTCCGGCCTACAACAATAAATATAAATTAATGTTACAGCGTATACGTCAACATAATAATGATTTCGAATTATTCATTAAAGCTGTAAAAATAATATAATCACGAACATATATCTAACGACCACGCCGGTCGTTAGATATATGTCCGTTGTTTTATAATATTATGAATATTTGTACAATGATCGATTTTCTCGAACAACAAATATAATTATAGTTACATGAAAAATGTGGACGAAATATGTTTTGTAGTTTTTATCGGCATAAAACATGTTGCGATATGTTTACATAACTGATGAATTGTTTAATTATCTTAGCTAAGTGTGTCCCATTTTAACGTGGACCTAAATTGTTATTTTATTTTAGTAGCAATATTACTTCCCATATATTTCACTGAACAAGCATGTGTAGCACAATCAGCTTATTTAAATATGCGTTAAATATAATATATATATATATATATATATATATATATATATATATGTTTAAAAAAAAAAAGATTTTTAAATTTTAATTTAGTTGTTCGTACACGAAACTTTTATATATTGTGCAGGAAATATTTTGATTTATATAATGTTGTTGTCGAGTAAAACTAAAATAACACAATCAGTTTCTATTTAATTTCAACTATTATACTCGTATCGCATAAATCTACATTTTATATCTTGTAAAGCTTTAAGCGAACTTCCGTAGAATAAGGTCTATCATCTCCGGTGTAAACATTCGTAGTTATTTATTATCTGCATCCGTTAAAGTTTGTTACTAATTTACACATATTTTATGAAACTTTTATAACTACAACTTTTAACAAGTTTATAATTATCTGATGCTTAGACTAAAAAACTATATCATACGTTGATTCACGATGGCTGCTTTTAACTTAGTCCTACGAAGTATATAGGCAATTGAAACCTTAAGTGATGACAAACATATATCATTGTCGGTTGAAATTTTTTAATGTTAGACGAACATTTTTTTACTGTATCGGTAACTTTATTAACTCCTATTTCTTCGTTAACAATCCAGAAGTATATTTGTCAATTTATTTTGATACCTAAAAAAGTTTAACTTGCGTTTTTTTTTTTTTTTTTTAATTTACGTTAAACAAAATTGTAAAATAATATAACTCCATCGCGTTAATCTTTTTTAAAAGTCAATTAATTTGATTATAGAAGATATATTATTTCATATCCCAAGGCACATATAAAAATATACATTTCGACATCATTTTATAACATTTTTCTAGCATATGTAAAAATAATGTTTCTACAGGTATAAAATCTACAAAAATTTTAATATTTTATTTTAACATTATTTGAAAATTAAAATATCGAATTTGTCATATAGAAAATCGTCACTTTCATTTACTTCAGATGTTTTGTATGTTGTATTCGTAATACACGAAAGCTAATAAAATTAACAATTTTTTTCTAGTACAATGTGTTCCACCTATTCATTTCAGTGTTATTCTATGAATTAATTTTTTTACTATTCAAATGATTAAAATTGATATTAAATTTTATTGAGTTTAATTACTGCCATTTAATATTTAAAATGTTTTTTCAAAGCGCAGTAGTATTTTTTAAAAACATGAATATGTACTTCCAAAATAATTTTAAATTTTTAATATTTATAGCATAATTTCGTTAAAAAAGTCTGATGCAAATAGGATATTAAACTTCAATTTAGCCTACCGTAAACGTTCCAATGCATAATTATATCGTTGAAATATATATATATATATATATATATACACTAGATATAATCAAATTATCAAAAAAAGAATTCAAATCTATCAATCAAATAGAATCTAAAATTACACAAAAAAATGATCATAACACAAATCATAACTTAAGCACACACTTATTCCACAAAAATATAACTGAAATAAATCCAGAAGCACCAATTTTAACAGGCTGAATAAAATTACATAGAGAAAAAAAACATTAGACCATTACAAAATTGCATTAATACACCAGCTTATAAAATTTCAAGAAATGTAGCAACATTTTTTACAAGAAAATTATGAATTTGAAGATAAATTTAGTATTAAAAATAATATTGAATTAATAAATTGTTTAAAAGAAGTAAAACTTGGATAATGATATACTAATATCATTAGATATAATTAACATTCCCACTGATAAAGTAATAGAATATGTTAAGAATAATAATTTAAATAATAATATACATAAAGATCATTATATAAAAATTTAGGGACTGTATTAAATCAAAATTATTTTCAGTCTCAAAATAATTATTATAAACAAAATAGTGGTTTAGTTATGGGATCTACATTATCACCCACTCTAGCTGATATTTATATTAACAAATTAGAGAATAATATTAAAGATAATGTCAAATTATTGCAAAGATATGTTGTGATATCTTAATAATATGGAATAATAATGATAATATTTTGAATAATTTTGTATTTAATCAAAGTAACTATAATAGAAACATTCAATTTACATTAGAAATAGGAGGAAAAACAATAAGTTTTGTAGATTCAAAAATTAATATTAACCAAAAAATTAATATAGATATGTACAAAAAACCTAAACATACATATTAATACCTAAAGATTCATTTCACCCAAAAATGCAAAATTAGCCAACTTAAGAAGTCTTATCAATAGAGAAAAAACAATTTTAACACAGTGATAAATTAAATAAAGAAAAAAAAAACAAATAAAACAAATAGCAATCAGTAATAAATATAATCCTATTATAGTTGATAAAATGTGGAATAAATTTAACAACAATAACAACACAGAAAGAGAAGAATTATCTAAGTTCAATAAATTATGTAGGAAGTCATAAATATAAAATAATAAAAATATTTAATAAATATAACATTGATTTAGCAATAAGCAATAATAACACACTATTAAAATCGATGAGTAACAACAAAATATAAGATATAAATATATTAAAAAAATCAGAAGTATATAAATTAAATTGTAATCAGTGTGAAAAAGAATACATAGGAGAACCCCACACAGACAATTCATAATAAGATTTAAAGAACATTTAAATTCATATGTAAACAATGATGAAAAATCATTATTTGGAAAACATTGTATAGAATTTTTTTTACGAGAGTAGCTATTACTCATTGTATAGAATTGAAAAACAAAATAAATAATATTAATCATAATTACAAAATTTTACATACAGAAAAACATGTAAAAAACTACCAGAAAAAAATGGAAATAACAAAAAAAGAGATAAAAATAATTTATTAAATTCATTGATAAATTTTTATGAAGAATTAATTCTAAGAAGTATATTGTAAATTTCATTTTTATATTGAACAACTATTTTTAATTTTCTAAAATTTTCTTTATTATTTTATTTTACCGGCTATTGGTTTTTATTTAATTATAAATTGTATGTTGTTCAACTATTTTTGAATTATTTTTACTGACTATAAATCTTATATTGGCCAACTGTTTTTGAATTATTGTAAAAAATTTTATATTACTGATAGTTGATTGTGTGGTTTACCACATTCGCTTTCAGATTGTTTTATTTAATACTGTTCTTCATTTTGCTGATTTTTTGTTAAGTGTTTAATCTTAAGTTAATATTTTTATTTTTTTAGATATTCACTTGATAATGGTCTAACAGCCAAAAAGCTTTGCGATTTTTCATAAAGAAAAACTTTTATTAATTTTAACTTCTTTTTTGTTGTTTATTTTAATTTAAATCACTTACATTCTTCAAATAATAATATATTTAAAAGAAAATATCGCATAGGTTACAAACATTGTGTACCGGGAACATCTTATATAAGGCCAGTTTTAGAGTAGCTTATTTATAACAACCGTATCAGTAACTTTCATTAGTACGCGCATTTTCAATATAATTAATATTTGGACAAAGGAAAATAATCAGCTTTGAAAGTTTTAACGTATTAAATAAAAAATATGATATAATTTCTTATGTACGGTCAAATAATCCTGCACTAGTACGTACACTGTGCCATACTACAAGCTACCAGAAATCTGTTAAATAAGTATTAAAGTGCAAAAATTATAATTCCTAATTAATTTACTTTTTAAGCAAGCAAAGAACGAAAATTAATAAAAGTTTAAAGATGCATAATGTTTATAAATGTTCTTTTAATCAATACTAAAATTATTTTATTTACTCTGAAATACATATACATATATATATATATATATATATATATATATATATATATATATATATATATATATATATATATATATATATAAATTAACTACAACGCACAGTGCAGTCATCATTTGAAAGACACAAGCTTGTCATCAACACGAAATTGAACATAGGCAAAACAGGATCAATTACTGGTGTAGTTATTAACAAAATTCGCGAATTTTAAATCGGACATCTAGGAAATTGTTAAGAATATTGTTGATTGACATTATAACTAATTCCTAAACAAGCTGTATTTATGCACACTCGTAGAAAAATAGAGGGAATACCAGACAATACTATGTTTAGCTTTTGTAGATTACTCTAAGGCGTTTGATTCCCTAAAACGTAAATATATGTTAAGAGCACATTGAAATCAGGTAGTTCCGGGTATTTATCGGAAGACAATAGCAGACATGTAAACAAACATAGAAGCGCCAATACTCCCAGAAAGAACGGGAAAGTACTTTTATATCAGAAAAGGGGTAAAGCAAGGTGACACGCTATCACCATTATTATTTATCTGTGCTCTAAAAGAAGTATTTAGAAAACTGGATTGGGAACAAAGGAACATTGAACTTCTGAATAATTTACGTTTTGCGGATGATGTAGTATTGGAAGGGAACAATTTAGTTGAGCTAAAAGAAATGATTACGGAGCTAAGCTGGTTTACATATGAATATAGAAAAACAAAAATCATTACGAACGTAAGCGAAAAAATAAAAATTGAATACACAGATGAAGTAGTTTATTTAGAGCAAAGAATAGGTTTTTAGAAATATTATTAAAGAAGTAGGTAGAAGAATATCATTAGAAAAAGTATTGTTCTCTAAAACATATATTTAAAGGCTCATTTGGAATTAGAGCGAAAAGTGAAGTATTTAATAGTTATGTGTTTCCAACGCTTCCATATAACTCTTAAACGTAGTCTACGCTAAAATGGAAGGAAGAAAATAGAGAGTAGTCAAAAATGGGATGTTTAGGTCCATGTTAAAGAGTAGAATCAGAAATACATTTATTACAGAAAAATGTAATAATGCGGTAAACTTTGTTCATGAATGTAAGAGGGAAAAGTGAAGTTGGGCTGGACATGTTTAGATTGACGAATAATCGATGGACTTATACGATTAAAAGTTGGTAGATTTCAAATAAAAGAAGAAGAGGTAGACAATTTTTGAGATGGGATGATGGGATAACTTATTTTATACATAATATGCAATACGAGAGAACTGCCCAGGACCGTAGGAAATGGGCAAAATTGAAGGAGGTTTTGGTTCAGAATAGGGACTTTTAGTTTTAGTTATTGTAAATTTATTTATGTACACGCTCAATAGACATAAATTTTTTTACCGTTTACTTGGCCATATGACGCACGGTGGTAATTGTTTAAAACGCGAGATGATTACTAGAAAAACGAATAAGAAAATATTAGAAAATAGTAGACTAAGAACACATTTTAGCGACGCCAATTAATATCATGAAATGCTCTTAGCTTATATAAAAACGCAAAATAAATCAATATGATAGACTGCGGCGACAAATGAAAAGAAGAATAGACTAACTGCACGATATAATAGTTTCTTATATATGGTAGTCCGATTTCAGAGAGAATAGATTACCTGTGGTATTCCCGTTAATTTCTCCAATTTCTGGACAGCTATCAGTACGTTTACGTCCTCTTCCATTTTGTCCTGTGCTCTTGTCTTGGTGGGAAGGTGTCCTGAATTTCGACTTTTCTTGTACTTCGAGTTTTTCATGCAAAATAACTATCTCCAAATCCAAATCTTCCAAAATCTAAAAATATATATATATATATGAAACTATATTAGAATTAATCTATGTTTATTTGTGTACATCATCAAAATACTCAAGGTTCAAAAAAGAAACAAACTAAGCATATAGCGAAAAACATTAGTACTGTGTATTCACCGCAATACAATTCAATAAATAGGATAAACGAATGAACTAGGTTCAAGTTCGTGGACGTAAAATCACGCAGTATGCATTTTATAAAAATTATTTAACGGAATATTTGTTAGATATAATAAAATGTATAAATTGTTTTAAAATTTTTATCACCGATAATGTCGATATTAATAAACAAATACAACCCAATAAATAATAATACAAAATCTATCGAAAAAGAAAAAAAGTAATTAGCCTATCTATATGTTTGTTCAACGTGGTATCACATTTCTAGTGTTGTAATTGAACAATAAAATTTTCACACATGATTAACGACCAAGGAAATTCAACTATGTTTCTGGACATAAGGACCAGTACGTATTTAATTATAAAGACTTCGTAGTAATAATAATGGAAAAATAGTGTAAAAGCGAATTTGTAATTATGCAATTAATATGTGTAATATTAAATCATATTAACTACTCGAAGTTACCCACGGCTTCGTATGTGTGTAATTAATTTTTTTAATACTATATCGCTGTCTCTTTCTTTTAACAGGTTTATATATTAGTATAGTATACGTGTATATATATATATATATATATATATATATATATATATATATATATATATATATATACATATAAAGTCTCCGTCCGTTGGCAACGCCCCTAACGCAATATAGTATAGGTATAAGTATATATACGTATGTATATATAAGTATAGTATACGTATATATATATATATATATATATATATATATATATATATATATATATATATATATATCCGTCCAATCCGATAATATACGCTATAAGCTGTGCGAATTTCATCATTACTGCTTTAATAGTTTTTGAGTTAAATCGAAACAAATAGATAGACAAAAATTAAAAAAAAAATTCTGTTTGTGTGATAAAAATATCCCAATGCGGTGATTATAATGAAAATATTCGCAAATCAAATACAGACATTACAGTTTTATACATTACTATAGATTACAGACCAGTTGTTTAAATTCTGCTTACTTTATTTATAAAAATTCACTTCTAGCAGAGGGTATAAATCAACTTATGATATTGTTAATTATTTATCAGGTTTTGCATTGAAAACTCACGAATTTATGTTTTAAATTATTTGATTTTATTTTTAATTAGGACGATTTCCCCTACCCAATAACTACAAAAATTTAATATCACTTACAACTTTTGGTACTGTTGATCTATTTATGTTTTTATCATCTTCTTCCTTAACAACTGTCCACCTAATAAAATTTAAAATTTTACATAAAATGAATCTGTATAATTACTATATTAATAGGAAATTTTTAACTATATACAAATATACGTATATAAACCATTCGAAATGAATATAAGTAGTCATCACTTTACAGAAATACACTCTGTCTCAGATAAATACCGACAACGCTGAAACAAGTTTAAGCATAGGATACTCTAAGAATTTATTAGTTCCACTTGACGGTTAAACAATCACATAATATAATCGTACAATGTTCGCATGCAATAAATAATAAAAATAAATGTTACACATTTCAGTTATTTTCGTTAATTGTTTACTTTTTACCTATTTTTTCCTCGTTTTTAATAATCAGCAATAACTTTTTTTTAAAAAGAAATTAACACAAAAAAATTCTTTTTATCGATGACTATTTTATTGGCGACAAAAATACTCTTTAAAAACCGCATACTTCACGAGACTACAATATTTTCAAATTGAAAATTAATAAAACATTACAGATAATACATTTAATTTTGCTACAAGTGAGAATTTTATTAATTCAAAGAGAAGATGATTCTTGAAAAGTTCTCATCCAGAAAAAGTTATATATTTTGTTTATAACGCATTTTAATTAAAAATGAAAAAAAAAAAATGAAAACTACTTGAATATTCGATTACCGGATTAATGCGTATTTTTGGAATATAAAAAAATAACACTATAGAAAATGCCGAGAAAATAAATATTTAAAATAAAAGTACAAACCTAGGTATTAATATTTCTTTATATTTAGGTTTAACGATCACGGGTTGTTGAGTAGTATTGGGTGGAATGACAAAATTGTCAATGTCAAATGGTTGCTCCCTCTTTCGTCTGCAATAGTGAATTAAATAAAACGCATTAAAAATATAAAAACAAAGCTATCTATTGTAATAATAACTTAAAAATTTAAATAACACGTAAAATGAAAATAAAAATTTGACCCAAATATACAGATGAAATACGAACGGTTTAATACATTTTTAAACACACTTCACATCGATCAACTAAAAAGTAATAGACATAAATATATATTACAAATTCTTTCTACCTGTGCTTATTTATTGTATGGTATTAACCTTAATGAAAAATAAAATAATTCAAAGAACACACCTATGCGAATCTTTACTCGCACTATTGGAATGCGTACTATACGGTGAATTAGGTTGTGAGCTATAAGTGTCTTCTTTCTTAAGTGGACTATCATCTACATTTGCGAAATCGTCCTCGAGATCACTATCTGCATCATGTAAACAAAAAATCTCGGTCATAAATTACAATTTCATTAATAAACTGCCTGTTAAATCGCGAACATATTTTCCTAAACACACATACGCACAAAATGAAGCTTATTTTAGAATATTAAAACGTAAATTTAGACGATACACTGCTGTAGAACGACTTCGATTTTTCATTTATAAAATTAAAAACTAATTTTAAAAATCACGTTGTAATTAATAACGAAATCGTATATTAAATAAGTTGAGTAAAAATTATCAGTTTATGGGCTCACTTCTGTTCACCTACGATCTGTCCAAATCGTATTTCGTCGAAATCGATTACTATACGGAAATGTTGCATTATAAGCCATTATCAACAATCGTTTGCAGCCCTCTACGTTATTTCATCAGATGGCGAATCGCTATCAATCACGCAAAAATTGAAGTAATTTTTTTCCATACGAGACCGATATATTCTGAAGAATTAGCTATTACTGGATGAAGGATGGTCTGACCCAATCCGATATTTGGGCGTTGTTTTCGATAAAATGCTGAACTTCTTAGACCATTTAAACTCTGCAACTGTTAAATCGCGAATCAAACTGAAGTATTTCAAATACGCTGATCTCGTATAAAGTATTTCTTAGCCTCGTACTAACACATTCTTGTCCATCCCGATATTCTGTCAAGTACCAAGCAGCCACAGTTAATGCGAAATAAGTGTTTGAAATGCATTTTAAATGTCAGTCGGTTCGCTGGTGTAAAGCGCGTGCACGATAAGTTACAGTTCACCGTGTCAAGGATTATATTCTCTCGCTTTCCCAGGATTTTTTCAATAATTCCTCTTCACACGAAGATAATTTGATTTATGATTCCAGACTACTACAATTTATGTATACTGTATATAAACATAGAATATTGAAGCATATAGATTTAATTGTACATTTTCGTTTATTTCACTATTCACTCTATGTTAACGGCATAAAAAAATGTATCTCAATATTTAAGTTTCACCCCGTTTATCTTTTAATCTAGTTCATTGTATTTTTAAATTTCGTTTTGTTTCTTTTCACGTTGTAATTTTCTTAACAACATTATTGCGTATATATATCTTTTCTATCATTTCTGTAATTTTACTTTCCAAGTCTGTAATTTTACTTTCCAAGTATCGCAATTTTTTTTTTAATTTTTCTGCTAAATTATTTTTACATTTTTATTTACGTTTATAATATATATTCGCTGTTTAGCGCAAAGAATTTATTAGTCGAAATGTATATTGTAAAATATGTTAATTCCTACCACCATATAAATAAACTGTTCTTCCTGAAATAAAATAACAATGATAAAAGTAATAAAAAAATAGTTAATATAATCATAAATTTTCTCGCGTACCAGATAATTTAAATAATTTTCGTTTTTTTCGTTTATATTTTCTGTACGAAGCGTTGTTGAGTTCGCCCAATTTTGGATTACGTCCTTTGTTTATTCCGCCTGTATAATTTTATACGTTAAAAATTAGTACACCGAAATTTTAATTTATAAATAAGAGAGACATTTTAGAACGCAAACGATAACGTAAAATTATTACATACGTACTAAAGAAAAACACCGATGATAAATACGTTCTCCATAAATAAAAGAAAAGATTAACATTTAGATTTTTAAACTAACAACTTGTAAACAAACATATACAGTAATCAGATTCGTTCTGACATTATTACTATGGGAATGCGGGGGGGGGGGGGAAGAAGAGGAAATTATTGTAGCGACATTTTTTTCGAAGACTTAAAAATTAATGTATTTTTCATATCAGAAGTGCATGGAGAAAACGACGATGATACACTGGAACATATCGAACGTTAAGAATAAAGTAGTTCAAAATAAACCGTTACAACAGACTTTAACATTAATAATAATATTCAGATTTTGGTAACTTTATCACATCGAATTTATGTACACGAAATTGATCACCGTAAATTTCGAATTGACAGAAAAGCGCATTTATTTGGTAGAAAAAACGAAATCGAAGCATACAAATTAGTATTAAGTAATTCTTAAATAATCTATAAAGTTTTATAATAATAACGTCAACGCCAAAGTTTGTAGAACGTTATTATTTAATAAAAAAGTTTCAACTACAGCGAACGTATTTCAATAAACATTTTCGTTGGAATAGTTTACTTCGTGCAAAGCCAATTTTGTTATTGTTTCTTTCCTCGTGTGTACCAATTATGAAGTTTTAGATTGTACATTTCCACTTACTTTTTGTTAAATAGATATACATCAGTTATGACGTTATTAAAATATTAAATAATAAATATATTACTGATAAAAAAAAAAAAAACTACGCCGTTTTAATCATAATAAAATGACTTAGTAGCAGATATCCGTGGTTCGCGATTAACAGTTTACAATTAACGTTGCGTTTTTTTTTTACATCTATCGTCGATTTGAGTTTAATTGACTTTTTAGAACACAGGTCTAAAATAAGTATTGAACATGGATCAACAGTTAATAACAGTTCTGATATTAACATTAAACGGAAATTAACTAATTGTTTTCCTTCTTAGAAGCTAGACGGTTAAAACCCGTAGAAGAAAAAAAGGGGAACAGGAGTGTAAAGTAAGAAACGGTATAATTTCCACCGCTGATGATGAATTGCTACGAATCATCGCAAATTTTACCACCGCAAGTGAAATGTGGAAAAAGTTAAACAATCACTTCACAGGTAATGTCGAAGATATTTAATCTGTGTATCTAAGAAACAATAAATATCCTATAGCGGAAATAATTGTAGAATTCTCTGGATCCCAGCACATACGGGAATTGCTAAAAATGAACTAGCTGATAGGGCAACAAAAGAAGCAGCAACTGCATTACCCGTGCCTAATTTACCACTTCCATTCGCAGACCTCAAGAGGTACATTTTTTTTAAATATTTTATAATACTGCGAGCTGTCCATCAAGGACATTTAACCGAATTGAACATGAGGGGACAAGTATTCAAAATGATACCCGATTACCTTGACTCTAAACGAAATCTTGCGGTTTCTGACGTTTTAGTCTCCTAATGTCACCGATGGTATCAAGCAATCCCCCTAGCAAGAGTGTTAAGAGGTTCATGAGATCATCATTATTTCAGTTATGGCAAGAAGAATGGCAATCCGTATCAACATCAAACGAGCTACGATCTATCAAACAAAATAACTCCTTGACAGACACACTTACAACATCGAAGAGATAATGTCAGCAAACTTCGACTGGGCCACACTAAACTAACACATGCTTATCTTCTTAATAGATCAGAAGTTCCATTGTGTATGGCCTGCAACATTGCACTGTCTGTCCAACATGACAGAGTGTCCTCAGTACAGCCTAAAGAGATCATACTACGGTCTTTCATTTTCATTACAGCTATTGCTCAATGACAACGTTTCTACGCTATCTAGACTCGTCATCTTCCTACATGATACTGGATTGTATCATTTGATTTAATACTTTTATTTTCCTCTGTGCATCTGGTCATTAGTTGCTGTATATGGCACATTGATTTAAATAATAATAACAATCTATAAAAAATTCAGATATATAAAGATAGAAAAAATGAAACTGTTGAACAATTTATCAAACAGTATGACGAAATGAAGCGCCAAATTTCGAACTAAAGCTCGATTAAGAATTTTTTTCATGAATTTATCTACTGCATTAGAATCGAAAGAATTGAAAACGATATGTAAATGAATTACGAGCAGGTAAAAACTCGACTAATTATCGAATGTTGATTTACCTAATCTTGTAAATAATAATGCGGTTATATGTAATATAAAATGTAATGGTTGTGGAAAAATGGACCACAAAGTTGTAAATTGTTACTTTAAAGATAAATTTTGTAAATCGGGTAAACAAAAAGGACATAATAAATTTTGCAAAAAGGGTATGTTCCAAATTTACGAGAAAATATAATTTCGAAAACTCGAATAATTAAGGATGGCTATAACGTACTTTTTAAAAATAATAAAAAAATGCATAATTCATGGAAACTAATTTTATAAAAGTTTCACTCTAGATTGTGAAATATATTTCCTAAATATGTAATAAATTCGTTCATGTGGCACAATAGATTAAATTATGTTGGAAATAATGTTTTGAGACTTTTCAAAGACAAAAAGTTAATTAAAGGTATATCTGATGAAGTAGAGAATTGTGAAGTATGCATCAAAACCGAATTATCGAAACATTGTTTTACAAGTAAAAAATAAAGATACACTAAACAACCTTTAGACAAATCAAACCCTCAGAAGAGTCAAACAACGTTCTCGATTTTAACTTAAGCACTCATAAAAACTATAATGTTCCTATAACTAACGAAAAATTTAATCACGCCCTAAAAGAAACGGGCCCAACCGCCGCCGGGCCTGATGGAAATCACATAAATAAACACCTGAATGCTAAATCGAAAAATGCAATTGTACACTTTTTCAATACCCTCTGGGAAAATCACTCCTTCCCGGAAATGTGGAGAGAAGCTCTTCTGATCCCTATTTTAAAACCAAATAAAAATACTCTACACCCTGCTAGCTAGAGACCCATTTCGCTCACAAATACCCTGTGCAAATTATTAGAAAGAATAATAAACAGCAGACTACTCTGGCAGCTAGAAAGTTTAAACTTATTAGATCCATTGCAGTTCGGATTTAGAAAACAAAGAGGTATTCAGGATTTATTAATTAAGTTAACATCCGAAATACAGGAAGATTTAATTCTAAATAAAATTACATTAGTCAGCTTTGACTTAAGAGAAAGCCTTCGATAAGCTGTGTAAATATCACATACTGTTAACACTCCTTCAATGGGGATTTGCTGAAAATTTACCCATCTTTATTAAAAACTTTTTAAACAACAGGAATTGTGTGTAAAATTAAACGAACACATTTCATATACGAAAATACAAGAAAATGGCACTTCACAAGGTTCCGTAATTAGTCCCACGCTATTCATAATAGCTATGACAAGTATTCAACATCACATTTCAACTCCACTAAATTACTGCATTTATGCCGATGACCTTATAATTTATTATTCACACTGTGAAATAAAATGCATAGAGCAATTGCTCCAAAATTTCATAAATGACATAAACAAATGGGCTACAACTCAGGGTCTTACTTTCTCTACGTCGAAAGCCAAACATACTCTTTCCACAAAAAACATAAATCGCTCACTCATTGTTTACAAATAGACTCGACTCAGATAGAAAACACAGACACCCAAAAGATATTGGGACTAATTTTAGACAAGAAGCTGAACTGGAAAAAGCACATAAACCAGCTGAAAATAAGTTGTACACGAAAATTAAATATGTTGAAAATGCTTAAGCATATTTCATGGAGAGCTGACAGAAAAACACTTACTCTTTTAGAGCACTATGTACCGTTCAAAATACAACCCTTAGAATAGTATTAAAAGCTATTCATACAAGCCCCATCCTATCATTGCATGTCGAATCCAACAATATTACTAGATGATTCGCAAAGAATGTTGCATGAATTGGAGATTTAATCTTGTCGGCAGTGGAGTTAATGACAATATTAAACGTTGGTCTGAGTACAGAACCTTGAGACATTCCATGTACAAGAAGCTTAGGTTGTAATTTTTAACTTTCTCTTAACATTGATAAGTTCATTTCTCATGAATCGCCAAATAGTAATACATTTGATTCGTCGAAAATTAACATTAACAAGGTGCAGTGAGTTGGTTACTACGGACCGAGGCACATGGAAAAAACTATTCTTCAGATCGTAACTCATTATGATGTTGAAGTTCTGCGAGATTTAATAACGACATCATCATCAGATATACGTCAATGATATTCCGATCATTGCTTTATTCATAATTTTCTCAAAGTGCACAGTGCATTTAACGCGCTTTTTTGATAAATGAATTCAATCCGCGCAACTTCATTTTGGGTATAAAATTTTTAATTTTTTGTTAACATTAACCTTCGGTTGTTTTCTCGTGAATGGCTAAGTGTGTCTTCTTTTTTTTTTATCTCTGTATATTTTTTCGAACCATTGATTCAGTGACAAAGTAATTTTTAATGGCTACATATTACTTCTTATAATACATAAGGTCTGTAGTAGCAATAAATTAAAAATTAGCTTCGTTGCTTAATCCATTCATCAGAAAATTTAATAACGACACTATTTTCATCCTTTTTACACAATTAGGATTGTACACTCACACGCACGCTATAAATGCGCATATACATACGAAAATATGTTGAATTCTAGTTTATGTAAGAAAAATCATACATTAATTTTATAGAATTGTTTAATATAAACTTATAAATAGGTAAATTTACTCACCGATGAGCGAACAATTCTCACTTTTCATAAAAAATCGGTTTTAAAATTAATTAATTAGACCCTTTTGAAAAACTGGTTAGTGAGGTAAAAATCGGAGGTTTGTTTCGGGTAGTTAGAAGTAGAATTAAAGGAAAAACTCAAATAACAAACTACCCAACTAGGTTAGGTTAGAATGGTTCAGATTTATTTCTCTTGCAGAATCTAGGACTCTCCCTGAAAATTAAATATAAAATGTTTAGTAATTACAAAACGCAAATAAATCGTACCAGCTACCGATGTACTATCTTGGACGGTGTTGTTAATGCGTCTGGTATATTTTCTCTTTTTGTATCCATTCGTTAAATTTCCGGAACCGGAAGAGTCCAACATTCTCATTTTGTTCATTTCCTCCGTCGACGGTGAAGGAATTGGAATCCGTTTCGAATTTGCATACAACGACGATTTCATCGACTGTTGAGACTGCATGCCGTAAAGACCGCCGTTACCGCTAATTTGTTCAACGAATTTCTCGTGGAATTCCGGTTTTTTCAACAAAGCGGACAAATGTACGCTGAGAGATGCGTCTATTCAAAATTCAGCAAATTTGAAGTTTACCGTTAATTTATATATATATAAGCAATACATTTATTTTAACAATTTGTTAAACTTACAGAAATACCAAATATTATTGATATATTAAAGTACCTAGCTCGTTTTATTATAATAATTTCAGCATGCCGAACAGCCAGCTATATTTTTGTGTGCAAACGTATGCGTCATATATTTTACAATTAACTGTTGGTAGCATCTATACATTTCACACACACACACACACACACACACACACACACACACACACACACATATATATATATATATATATATATATATATATATATATAAAATTTGTTCATTTATATTAAATAGAAAATAAAAAACTTTTAGTGGTTTTAACTTCTTTTTTGTTGTTCATTTGAATAAAAATCACTACATTCCACATACTTCAAAATATATTCAATAGTTTTATTAAACATTTAACGACCGTGTACGAAGGGAAAAAATACACAATTTTACTAATCGAATACGTCGCGCAAACAATAAACAGATCAGCAAAAGTATCACCATCAGGAATTTATTTTTAGCAATTTTACAAGATTTTTCACATATATTTATAAATATCTCTTTAACGTCAGTACGTAGGAATATATTTATACGGTTTTAAAGAACATTCTAATTTCTAACATGGTAACACATACAATATACATCGGCTAAGAAAAACAAAAGCATCACGAATTGTTGTTTTACAAGTTTTCCTACGTATGTAAAAATATAGTTAGTTAGTTCGAATAGATAAATTTTAAAAATTTCCATATACAATTTAAAAGAATGTGCAATAGCTAAACAAGCGTTCATGAACAGAAGAGATTTATTCAATAACGGAATTAAAAATAGAATTAAGGGAAAAATTATTTAAATCACACATAAATTATCATACTGTTCGGAAAGGGGGATGTTAAAACATCTGAAAAAAAAAAACGTTCGAAGGTCTTCGAAATGTGAGGATGGTGTAGCACTTAGCATTATGAAAATCTCCTGGACGCAGAAGATGAGGAATTCGGAGGTTTTGAAAATGATAAATGAAAAAAGGAAACTGATTGAAAAATACAACAAAGGCGAGAAAACGCTTCTAGGACACGTATTGCGCCATAACGCCTTTATGACAGTCATAATTCAGAGAAAATTGGAAGGAAGAAAAAAGATATGAATAATAAATCAAATAAAAATAAAAGAATGTAGATGATGTATAGGAGACTACGGACATAGCAACCAATGAGAAGGAATTAAAGAACGTGGTTAGTTAGCACAAGAGCAAGACTGTTAATAACACACACACACACACACACATATATATATATATATATATATATATATATATAGTGTGTGATAAATTTTAGGTTCATTTCTTCCAAATAAAATGCGTTACATATTATACTATAAATTAATCAGCCCGACGAAAAATAAACCGCATTCAAAATTCCTTTAGCACGTTTAAATATGTTCAAAGACGTACTGGAATTAACCAGGTAGGAAAAAAATACAAATAAACCATTATTATAATTCATATATTAAATACACATCAAATCGATGTTATAATTATGAATACTCCTTTTGTAGCAAGATCGTCTAAGATTTATACGAAATAGATTTTTGCTACTCATTCGTTGGATACAATATAATTTGACATTATACTAGGTAATTTGTCGCGTAAGAATTTGCATTAAAAGTTTGCAATCCAATGCACGTCCCTCGCACTAAAAAAATCAATCCTTTATTATTAATTAATTAATGCGATTTTATACATATTAATTCGTGTTCATTTGTTCATTTTAATACTCTAATTCCACACAAACCTTCATATACAATACAACAGGATATAAATACACCTCAGTTTTAATCACCAATAGAGCTACGCTTTCTGAACTAAGAAATAATATGTGGTTTACTGTCGACTAAATTATATAGCTAGCTGAGTTTGATGGAAGACTTCGAGAGGTAACAAATTCTGTCTCCTATCGAGATTTTCCACCACAACGAAGAACAACTGAAGTCAACTGTTTCATGCCCCAGATGAAACAAGATCCAAAACTTGAAATTTTAAAGTCCCCCTTGTCACTTCGTTTTTCGCCAGAAATATTAACACATGTCTCGACTGTTTATTATTGCAGGCATATATATATATATATATATATATATATATATATATATATATATATATATATATATATATATATATATATATATATATATATATATATACATACACGTCCCCGAGAAGGTTGGAAATCGAAATTGTCATAAAATATACGTTTTTTTTTGTATATATATAATAACGATGGACAGTACCTAAACGTTGTGCACGTTTCGTATATGCTGAAATAGCGCAACAGATGATTAAATTAATTATAAAATCGCAGATAATTTAATAAATCTGCATTATTTATCAATTTATAATTTTGCAGTGAAATACTTTCGCGTTAAATTTTGTACTCCACAGTTCACCATTTAATTGTTGAAGTTCCAAAACAATGTTTTATAAAGCAATGAAATCATTATTCGTTATAGATATCAATGAATAGGTTCGTGTATGTCCCGGACGAATAACACGAAATATCGTCTCCGCGAGAAACGGGATTAAAAATTAAAATTTTACATTTGATTTTAAATATATATGTGTGTGAGATAAATCACAAATGTACTCGAAAAAACAGCACTTTAACGATTCCTGTAGAGAGACCAAGAAACTGATAACGTAAAACAGATGGTGGACGTAATGCATCGCGCGTATTGCAAAAAATACAAACGCGTGTCGAGAAAATGAAAACAGACCAAACAATAATAAAGAGTATATACAGTACAAATTACATATATATAGTACTAGACCAGATTGTAAATCATTTAGAAAAGAAATTTTCATAAAATTTGTTTAATTGGATAACATTTAGATTACCGTATTTTTTTATTTAAAAATTTAGTATAACATAGTGCAATATAGTACAATTACGTAGAAAATTTTCTCTACGTCATTTACATCTTTAAAAAAAAACTGCAATTTTTTCTGTTTCTTTGTAGCTCGAGCTTTCTTTATGACAATGCTCCGTATTATTTTTAGAAGTAGAATCTGTGTAAAGTTCGCGCCTCCTCTTGTCTTTTAAATCAGTCGATGCACGCTGTTAACGTTGTTTCTGTTTCTAAATACCGGGTTGATGAGTTTTGGTTGCATTCTGATTCTTTATTATTGTTGACAATTTCACCATTATTGGACTGCTGAACCACCTTACATAAAATATCAAAATTTCAAAACCGTCATCTTGTTTATAACACTCTAACAAATCTGTTATTTCTATACTTGTTAGTGTTTCATCATTGTTAAGCAGATCGTCATCGCAAAGCTTCGTGATTTCGTCAACACTAACAGTTCAGGTCATTAATCGTAGCTGCTGCACCAGTATATATATATATATATATATATATATATATATATATATATATATATATATATATATATATATATATTCAGAGCTAAACAGAATTCCCCGGTAAAATTAGTTCGTTATATCAGACGAAAACATTTTTAAGAATGCCCGACTTTTCATTATTTAATTGTTCGGGCCATTAGTAAAATTAGGACATTTTTCTTCGAGAATAATATAAATTCTAATAGGTTACATTATCGGATATCTCGAAACGGCTCTAATGATCTGAATAAAATTACCTGTACTTTATTAAGTAATTAAAAATGGCGCGTATAAAAATGTCAATTTTGGAATTTTTGGCTCCGAACATGAGCCACTCCATAAAATTTTATAAATTTCTTTTTTCATCATCGTCCTTTTCTCGATACTTATGTCTAAATTTACGTTAAAAAATTTCAGCTCGATCGCATTAATTGTTCGAAAATTTTACTTTTTACACCATACGTATATAGTTTATACCTCGGGGTACCGTTTCGATTTAAGATATCGAATCTTCCGGAAATATTTTTTAATCAACGAAGGAATTATTTTAAGGTAAAAAATCCGATAGAAAAATTACAAAATTTGTTAAAAAAAAAGAACCTTAAGGGCGGATTACTTATGATATAGACTGAAATTTTTATAATATAATTTTCTATTTTCGGGCTATTACGATTAGAATTTGATTTTTTCACTAGGATGTAAAGACTCAGATTCTTACAGATGTCTCTGTCATATTCTAAATGAAAAATAGGCTAATCGATATAGCCATCAATCTAAAAGCGAAATTGCATTTAAAGTAGTTATTAGAAGCCCTGCATCATTCTATAAACCTCTAAGATATAAAACAAGCCTTACGTCACTATAACCACAAAGTTAGAAACACTATAAATATAAGACACAAAACTTCAAAAAACTTGTTTCCGTTGTTCTTTATTGACCTGGAACCTGCTTAAAACAATAAGGAAATAAACCTATTAAAATATCTACTCAATGTTAGAAATCGGGTTGCGCCATCAAGGACAAACTCGACACCACAATGCACAAGGTGCCAACAATACAGCCACGCTAAAAACTACTGTTTTCTGTCATTCGTGTGTGTGAACTGTGGTAAAGGACACGATTCCAAATCCTGCAGCAGGAAAAGAGAAACACCTGCTACTTGCGCTTTAAGCGAGGGAAATCACACTGTAAATTATACAACCTCCTCACACCGCTTTATACGAAGCAACTGTGACCCAACCTACCGAACCAAAGTGATCATACGCACACGAACATCCGGTAAAATCCTAACAAAATGAAAGTAAACGCATACAAACTTTACTAAATACATTTTTATCTCGCTTAGAAAACATGTTTACTCAACTAATAAGTTAAAATAATGCAATCGTTAACATGTTCACACAGATAATAACAAAGTTAATAAAATGAATTCTAAATTTTTGAAAATTGCCTAAATCGATGATCCTTAATATCAGAAGCTCGGCTCACTAACAAAAACTATATTCACATCCCTAAATACATAATGCTATAATACTCTACATCCTCCTAGAAAAACTCTTGAAGTTAATGTCATAATTATTAGGGAAAAAATAAAACGTCATGAAAGTGGTAAATATATTACTGCTGAGATACAAGCCACTGCGGTAGTTGTTGAACAGCTGAAAAACTCGTCGACAATAGCAGTAGTATAAAGCAACTATAGACCATAGCTTTCTCTCAACAGAAGAATCAACATACTGGCCATCGGATAAAAACTGCACTTCTAGACTTATTGGAATACCCATGAATCAAATGTCTGCCTCCCCCTGCTTCAAGCTATGACTTCATCTTCTCAGACTACACACTAATAATATAAATTTTAGGCATGGAAATATTAAATAAACAGAAAACAAAACGGCTTCACAACAGAAAAACAGACTGGGGTTGGAAGAACAAACTGATTTGTCAGTCCATCCAAAAAGACCACGTCAGATAGAATATACAGAGCAACTCCAAACGGCCGCTTCAAACTCATTTCCAGATGAGACAAACAACCACAGCAGTAGCTATTCTAAATACATACAAGATCTAACACGAATTCAGTGGCAACGAAACAGAAACCCTGAAAGCAAACATCACTTAAATGTCCTGACTAAAAGAGCAAAGAATGCATTAATTGTTTTAAAAAATGAAGAATTCAGTAGTTATATTCTTAACTTGACGCCCACATCTGACACTGGGTACAACTTGTGAGAGCAATAAAATAATTGAATAGACCAGTAAGATATAGTCAACCGCTGAAACAGGATGACGGTCAGTGATCCAGAACTGATAAACAAAAGGCAAACACCCTAGCAAAATACTTAGCTTATGTATTTAATGTAACACTACAAACGAACTATGGGAATCCCAGCCTAGACAGGATGTAACGAAAATTAAAATGTTCTCTCCTCAAGAGGTGTACAAGCACATAAAATTACTGAACAATATAAAATTCCCGAGCTTTGACCTGATAACATCACCGAGGATGTTGAAAGAGTTACCTAAAAGGTCAGTAATGCTACTAACATATATTCCATTGTCAGAACAGCACATTTCCTAGTTCAATGGAAGTTCTCAGAAATAATTACGATAATCAAGCTTTGAAAGGATGGCATTAATTCTACTCCCATACACCCATCTCGCTATTCTCAACCATTGGTAAACTACTCGAGAAATTAATACTAAATCGACTAAATAAAATTGTTGAAGAAAAAAAAAGTAATTCCACAATGGCAATTTGGTTTTAGAAGCTCACATTCCACTGAACAGCAAATACACAGGGTTGTGGAAATAATTGACGAAGGAATTGAAAATAAAAAAATACAACGAAGCAATTTTTATCAATATCTCTAAAGCCTTTAGACAAAAACGGCATGAAGGTCTGTTATATAAAATTAAAAAGATTTTCCCTGAAAAATATTATCAATTATTGCAATCCTACCTGATAAACAGGCTATTTCATGTCAAATATGACGATGAGTACTCGGAAATATACTCTATACACGCTGGTGTGCCACAGGGCAGCGTATTGGGGCGCCTCTTATGTTCTGTCTATACTGCCGACTTACCAACTGACGCACATGTACAAGTAGCAACAATTGCAGTTGACACGATGTCAATTTCATCTGACAAAGATACTAATAAAACCGTTTCCGTCTTACAGGCAAGCCTACACCATACTTAAACGGACACGGAATCTCCAAATAAATCCTGAAAAATGTACACACGCTTCATTTTCAAATAGGAAAGCTCATAACAAGCAGTTAACTTTAAACAATACACTGGTACCGAGAAGCAAAGGTGCGAAATACTTCGGAGTACATTTAGATTGCACTCTAAACTGGACGGTTAATATACAGGAGAAGGAATTGGATCTAAAGCTGAGAAATCTATACTGGCTGTTAGGATATCAGTCGCAACTGTCACTACGAAACAAGCTTTTAATATACAATACTATGCTAAAACCAAACCAATATGGACCTATGCTGCACAAAACAATCGAATCGGATGATCATCCAGCGGTTAAAGCCCTCAGATTGATATACCGTATGCCTTGGTACGTCACCAATAACTGATTCATCGAGATTTAGGGATTCATACCATCGACAGGCGAACTGAAAATCATATGATGCGTCTATACGGACACTCCAATGAGCTAGCGACAGCGATCCCAAAGAAACCGGTGACAATCGTCTCAAGAGGATCAATTTTCAAGATAGTGTAAATAAACAGGGCAGAATACACCAATATTTGTTTTATTTTTATTTTTTTCGGTACGAAGTACTACTAGTCTATTATTTTATTTTGTTATTTGATTTTATAGCTACTTATGAGTGCTGCTTATTTCGTTTAGATTTAAGATTGCACAAATAAAGCGGCTATTCATTTCAGGAGCTGCATTAAAAAAAATATATAATTTTATATTAATCTATAATGTGGGATCTTACTCAACACATTAACATTACGCGAAAAAAATATATATTCAATAGACATACGGTAGTTTAAAATTTTCGACCATACAAAACGATAAAAAGTCGTTATGGAAACAAAAAAATTATTCAATTTCAGATAATATTCAAAGATGTGTAATATCGTACGCAATCGGAACAAAATATATCAAAAGAATGTCGAGATATTAGTACACTTTGTGAATGTAAACAAGAAAAAAAATAATAATAGATATATAAAAGGAATTTGCTCAATAAAATAAGTAATAGCAGTATATTCTTATTTACGATTATATTACTACAAGAGGAGATTTAGAAGTTCGGTGTTTTATGATTTGTTTTTATTATTTTGTAAAGTAAAAAAATTAGACATTTTTCGAAGATATTATAAAGCTGACAAAATTTAAAAGATTCTACTAAAATTTTTATTTTTAAAAAAAAAGGAGTAAAGCAGTAAATAACCATAAAACTAAAAATAAGTTAATAAAAACCACATTACAAGCGGGACATTTTTCATTCTTACTACGCACCAAGTAAATAGAATATACATATAAAAATGTAAGTACTGTACCACCACACGATATATATATATAGGATATAGTAATTTATTTAAAAAAGAAAATAAAAATAAATCACTAATTATTTATATTTTCTTTAAAAAAAAGTTTTCTAGCAAATATTCAGGTTATGAGATACATTAAATAATAATAAACGATATTACAATGAAAAATGATAATACTTAGTTTCAAACTGTGATACTTGTCAACAGTTGTCAACCGTCTAATATAGATGACTTGTTGAGTGTTACATTCAAGTCGTTTAAAAATTATTAATTATATTTATTATATATCGTTTTTTAGTTTTATTATTATTATTATTATTTAATGCACTCTATTAGCAGAAGGTTTACCGGAAAACTTTCTTAAAAATTATTTTAACGGCTTCTTAAATAGAGGACGCTACAAACCCAGAAACCGTCACAAATAAGTAATAATTATGATTAACGAGTAGCTAAATGATAGAAAATCAGACTAATAGTTAGACTTTGATATTTATACATTTATGTCGTTATACTAGTCAATATTTTACAATACAATTAGTTATCGGGTTAAGATGTTCGGTGCTGCTGTCAATTAGTATACTTCTAGAATTTGAGTGGTCACGGGTATTTTTTTTTATTTCGGTAAGCAAATTCGACGATGATTTCATTAATCAACGTAATTCTTAAAACGGTGTGCAGTAACTCGGTTTGGTTTAAAACGCCTAACATTGATTATCAACTGAAGAAATTTAGTTGAACCGTTTGAATAACTCGTTTGTTTTATGCTTTGACATATTACCATAGGTGGAGGATTTCGTATGTACAGATTGGTCGTACAATAATATGATAAATATGTTTTATTATGTAGCTTCAGCAGGGAATATCGCCTAACAATCCGATACATTTCAGGTATAATAGTTTGATAAATAACTGCTCGTTCTGTGTAGCTTTAGAATGTGAGTTTTGTACTCAATGTGAGTACTTAAAGTTAGCATACTCGCACCCTCATCATTTTGCCTCTCCATTTGTCATGTATTATATATATATATATATATATAAAATATACATGACAGATTCGGTCAACTACGTGTTTCAATAACCAAATAAAATGAAGAGTGCAATCGCTTTTTGAAAATTATCCAAGTAAAACCAATATCCTCGCAATCGGCTATTCCGTATATATCAACCACAAAGAGAACTGATGCGTTCAATTCCTCCCTGTCTACTATGTACTCAAGAATTTTATTAGTTTCACTACAACAATCGTTGACAGTCTTCTTATGACGTTCATTTCCTGTGACACCAGTTCGTTCGTATATTTTAAGTCTTTCTCTGCAGTACATCTCGAAATTGTTCATTCTTCTTTGGTCTTGTTTTCTTTAATGTGTCCTCGCAGCATTCAGCACGATAGAAAACATCAGCGTCACTACAAGGTCAATTTCAATAGTGATGCATTTTCAGATGCTGTTGGCTTTGTGATAAAATTTTCACGATTCCAATTCTGCATTTTCTTTATCATTCAAGAGATCATAAGTATACAAATCTTCTAACGGTGTCCTAACTGACGATGGTCTTTTCCTTAAACGATCTCTTTATTCTGTTTCTATTTCCGTTTGGATTCACATAAAAAAGAGAAAAAATATCTTGGTACAATGAACAGTGTGAAACGATCGAATAACTAATAAATGTATCCGTGGCTGACGAAACGGGACCACGAATAATAGTAACAGAAGAAGAAGAAGGAGAAGAACTGCTCTCAAACAAAGAAAAACTCAACGAGCAATAATAATGATGATAGATTTTTTAAACTACGAATTAGGTATCTTATACCAATGTTTTCATTATAAATTATGGATATTAAGTGCGATATAAATCGAAAAATGAATAAAGAATACTTTCCAGTCACCGGAACCGATAAATATGAAACATACATAACGAATACACCGAATGCACCAAGGGAAAAGCGATTAAGCGCTTGTGATCAGTATGGAGTACTTTTTATCTTACAATTGGAATATTCCAAATCAAATTTGAACGAATACGATGTAGAATTTGAACCAGCTAAATTTTTGTAATTATTAAATATTTATCGATTAATTTCAAATTAACTTCTTCGATATCGGCCATCATTTCATACGAACCTATTGCTTATCCGATTGGCGCCTTAAATGGCTTCTTTCTTCACATCGTATTAAATTATTTTTATATTCACATCATACACATCTACACGAAATTTACGTTTTCATTAATAGAAATTAACATTTCAATATGGTCCATTACCGGATACATATGTGTATGTATGGAAACACATTCACGTACCTAGCGACTAGTTTTACAGGTGGCATGCAGGTGGATGGAAATTAAACTGTCTAGTATAAAACAGCTATATGCAGGAAACAAGTTAATCTTATATAAGATATGAATGTAGTTACTAACAAGAACTCCGAGAGAACAGAATGATCTTTGTGAAGAAGTATTGGTACATGACATGTGTACGTATGTGTAAATTCGAGATTTGCAGAAATACTAAAATAACTGCAATCATTAATTTTTCATTCATATAATTTTTAAGGCATTTTTTTTATATATATATATTTCAGAGTATTTAATTCGGGGCTGGTAAATTAAAATTGCCGAACGACAAACCTCGCGATAAAAAAAAATAAAAGCGCATAAACTTACTGGATTGTTGAGATAAGACCGGATGGTAAGCCGGATCTACCAAAGAGTTTTTCACAGCCATATTCGAAGTACTAGCGATGGAAATAGCAGCGCTATCTATGTTATCCCGATTGATGCATAATACGCACGTCAGCGGCCAAGTACAACTGCAATGAACGCTAGTTTTTGTAGCGATCGCGAATGGAACTTTATAAGATGATAGCGATGACGACGAAGTAGAAACAGTCGGTGGGAGTAATCTTTCTTCAAGTTTTATTAACTTTCTTTTTTCGAATCGACTCTTTAGTAAACATTTGGTCCTACTTGTTTCGCAATGTTCATTACTGCTGTCACTTCCGCTATCTTCAATGCCCGTTTTATTATTAACAATATTATTATTACTATTAATACCACTATTACCGTTACGATTATTACTAATCTCACTATTACTATTATTATTATTATTATTGAAAAACATTTCCGGATTTGGAAATAGAGATCCGTGATAACCATTCACTACCAAATTCGCTGCTCCTAGTCTAGTGTGAACGGAACCATTTGACTGTGTCAAATCGTAACGGCTTCTACTTGATAGTTGAACTTTACTTTTCGAATGGCGCACTCGTTTATATAGTTCGGTATACTGATGAATTTTATATTCGAGATCTAAAATATGCGACTGAAGCCACGCTATTCTGTAGGTTGCACCGGCTCTTTCATGCAACCATTTCCAAACTACTCGTTTTTTTCTGAAAATAAATCAAAAACAAACAAATAAAATTAATCAAAGATAATTTACCGACCGAAAATTAAAAATTGTATCATTATATATGTCTGTCGATATAAATTATGGGGATTATATGAACGATTTTCATTCAAAATTCATTAACCGAGTTCCATAAACTTACAGGAGAAAAATTATTTCACACACACATATATATATTTAAATATTACAACTAGCCTCACGCCTATATAATAAGCATTTTGATTCCTTTAAGTTTGTGGTACAGGAATCAAAATGCTTTCCCCTTTATAAGTTTGATAAAACCTTCTTAGAGTATTCTGAAGTCAATCAAATTAACATTTCGGGATGAACGATATTTTACGTCGAGTATATATCAGTGGCGGTTCACACATAGAGGTTGCATCAACCATCAGAAATATTCAGAATAGCACAAAAATTAATAATGTAATAAAATAGTTAAAAGTACTAAATATTTTATGAAGATTAAACAAAATAAAATTATATTTTTAATACGATATATTATAAAAAGTAAAAAATATATTAAAATAGTGCTTTGAAATGTCCAGTTACACGGTTGGTGGTTGCATTGTTTGCGTATAATGCTACTATGGATGTAGAATTTACATAGGTCTGTATTAGCGACTGCTGGTTGCAATCGTTTTGATATTTAAAGTACATACACTTGATGCGGCAGAACAGTTTTTTTTCGTTGTTGTTGTTCATAACAGGTGGGTGCGGTTTCATGCGCATATTATCGGCCAACAAACAAACGCGTCTAGGATTTATATTTCATCTCTTTATGAGAATAGGTTTTTCTTCTACAAATTTTTATTGGCGTTTATTTCTTTTACTATATACATTTCCGCGTGTGAATTGTTTCGTTATATCTCTCAAGTTTATTCTCTGTTAGTGCAACAAAAATGATGTGTCTACTTAAGGGTTAAGGTAGTAAAATGTTCATCTTTGGACTGATAATTTAACTACAAACTTTTAGTTTTTCACGAGTTTAAAAGGTTCTTGTATTTATATTACACTTTGCTGACTTTAATATTGTGAATGTTATTTTGTGATGTGTGAAAACGGGGGGGTGTAGTTGCAATCAGCAGATTTTTTAACCAAGAGCCGCTATGGATATAATAAAAATTAATGCATACAAACTGTGTAACGCACCTACAGTTAATTAAGTTACAAAACATTATTGTTCCAAAAAATCTACAGAAGAATATTTACGATAGCTGCATGTTTCAATGTACATTTTGCATATATATATATATATATATATATAAAGAAAATTAAACCAGACTTTCCGTTTATGTTATTACCGTATAGATGCGGATGGATATGCCGTAATACGGAAAGAGCGAGAGAAAACTAACAAATAAGTGGGGTTCCTGGGACAAGATTCAAGGACGGAATCATCGACATCACACGTAACAACGTGCGCGGCGTTGTATGCCTACGTCGTTTGATGTGTCATACGTTCCAACGTGGAAAACATCCTCTCTTATACTTGACAATGACGTCTGGGACGATAATTTCATTTTGGAGAATCCAAGAGATAAAAAAACACGACTCTCCTGTTCAGAAACTTTATCAATTCCCAAGTAGTGGTAATTGTTGAGACGACAAAGGAAATAGTAAGTGGACGACAGGTTCGCACAGACAAAAGTTTGAAACACGTTGATAAGTAACGTTATTAGATGATATAAATAAGCGTAAATAATTTACAACGTAATATTTTGATATATATATATATAAATAAATAAATAAAACAAGCATCGAATAACGATCTATCAGGTAATAAGGAAAACACGCGATGACCCGTGGCCGCGTATACTATTATTTAACCGTCAATCGTAATAATGAGAAACACACTGGACATCAGATAATTTTTTCAAAATGAATATTAAAAGTAATGTATATATATATATATATGTAAATATATATTTCCAATTGACTTTTGTCAATACATTTACATTCTAAAATCAGCACGATAGCGATAAATTGCCCGAAAGAAAAATTAGAAAATAAACGCTATGTAACTATATCAAATTTTATTAATAATATTATTATTTTCTAAAATATAATATAAACAAAACAAAACTAAACGAACGTTGCATATTAAGAAACTGATTCTTCTGTTTAAAATTCTACTTTTACGAAGAAGATAAAGCATCATTTACAAATTCATTTCCTCCCCAAAGCAGCGTTTATTGCATCAAAGAATGGGTTGTGTAATGCATTCTAACATCTTCCTCCGGTAGTTTATGTCAATCTTCTATATGAACACATTTCGAAGAGCTCAGCACGGGTTTCAATTCGTCATTTAATGTCTGTAACTCCATTAAAAAAAAAAACAAAAACACATGGAATTCTGAATTCTGACATATTTTATGATTTTTCGGCATTTTCCCTGGATTACTAAAAGAATCAAAATCTTGTTCGAATTCCCATTGTAACACGTTCATTACTCGCAAAGTTATCGCTTCCAAATATTTAAGCTGTTGTTATACGCTTTCCATAGTGTACTCCTACTATCAATTGTAATACTTATCGCATCGTTGAAAATAAATTTTGTTTTATTAAATGTTTTCATTTCAATCTTATCTGGAGTTAGGTTTCTTTCGTCCTTCAAACATCGAACAGTATCGACGTTCCATTACGTTGTCATCGGCGTAATTGATATTAACGACTTGCCTAGTGTTCTTGTATTAAAATTTATCTAAATCAACTTTTTCTGATATTTCTTCCACGTATACATTAAATACCCCCGGTGAGAGAACGGGCATCACCACAAACTCACACACATATACATATATCATCTCCCCAGATAATGATGATGGATAACACGACCCGTATATTTTATCTTTACATTTGTTCTTACAGATTCTTGGTCACCTATTTTGTAACTTCCAGTTTGCCTTTCCTTTAAGTTTTTTTTTTTTTTTAAACCGCTTGAAATGCCTGATTCGATGAACAATCACAGTGTTTAGAGTTCGTTATCTCCCGGATGTTCTATTATTTAAGAATCCTCCTTTTATCCATTTCATCTATCCAGTACAAAAGTATTGGCGTACATGTTTGCGCAGATAATGTAAGGCATTTATTTTGACATCTTCATGTATGTATATTTAAATAATAATCGATATAGACGTACACATTAATATTTATATATAGTATATATATTTTCTAAACTTTCCCATATATTTTTTTTATTATATAATAATGAAACGAACATAACGATTTATAACGAAAATGATCTTTGTTAGGCTCTGGTTTCACGCGGAAAATTTAATTTCTAAAAAAAATCAATACTTTCATGTACATTTACTAATTTTAAACTTTAACGAAGTATCAAACCCTTCGCGTAATTCACTAATTTTAAATTCTAACCCCAATTCACGGATTAAATGACAGTATTGTAAAACTGGTTAGATTAAACGGGAGCGAATTCATGCCACGCTCGATAAACATGCGTCAATGTACCCTTAAAAAAATATTACAGAATAATACGAAAGAAAATATATATATATATAAAAAAAAACACAAATTTGGAGCACTTCTTACGGGAAGTGAGAAAAAAGGTTAGATTCTAAGTAGAGGAAAGGACGTAAATAGGAGCGCACATAAATTTTGCGATTTACATGATGCGACGTGAAAATAAGTAGAAGTCAGTAGTTGCTGCGTCAAGTTGGAAAGACTTCGACGTGAAAGTAATTGGCATAAACGAAAAATCACTTTGAAGTCCATTTCATTCATCGAAGAGGAATTCTTTACAGTCTTTAATTTAAAAAAAAAAAGAAAATGTCTCGCTGACTAAAAGAATACAACAACGAACTAACAACTTTCTGAAAGATGGTATAAGGAGAAATTCTTTATAGTCTTTCGTACTAAACTTCAGCTTACTTTTAAGTAAATTTTCACAAAGCTAAAATTTTATTAAAAAAGTGTAAAAATATACACTCTGACGAATAAATTTTCATTATATATATATATTTATATTGTCAGAAATTGCACATCAGAAACGAAGAACAAACTTTATATCGATGCGGGCATTACATTGCAGCTGTATATTCAGTTATTAAATAAGATTAATATTACATACAGGATGCAGTCACTGTAGTTTGTTTTTATAAGAGGAGTTGTCAGGAGAAAGGACGCTGATACTTTGCAACGAGTAAGGTAGAAATATATATATACCATTCCATAAAACAAGACAGAACAAACACTTATTTATGACTTCTTTGGTACATAAAACAACGTGTAACATTCATAGATTAGTACTGATGAAACGTAAGAAACTAAATTTTAAAGTTAACATAATTATTTATAAAATAAATATTGAATTATTCACTCGTCGGACGAAAAATGGCGGAAAAAACCTGTACCATAGAACGAAGTAAGTCATAAAATTTCACTAACGATAGTGTTAAATAACAATTACAAATTGTAATATGAGACATAAAATTATTAACAAATTAAACTATGTTTAAGACGGCGATGTTTGTAAGGCGTATTGCGGAGCTACAGTAGTCACTAATTATGTTAAATCGTGAAATTTACAATTATAATAAAATTTCATTAACGAATATGTGTGAATATCTGGAAGGTTTAATTGTCTACGCATCTGTTGAGCATTTTTTTTTTGTACCTAGAAGCGTTCAATATAGTTCCGCGCCACAAGCTTTGTATCGCTAGTAACTTTCTGTAAGCAGAACCCAAACTGGACACGCTTATGTTAACCTCGGTCAACTTATAGTAGTGTGAATCCACAATTTTGTTAGCAGTGTTAAAATATGGCCCATTATGAAATATGGGAGAAAGCATCCGGATTCTTTTGTATGCTCTATCTACAGCCCGTTTCTAGTGAAAGTTAGTCGAGAGTCCAGAGTAACTACTAAATAGTTTAATTCTTCGGATCAAAGAATATATGCGCCATTATTAGGTAATGGTTTTGGAAATCTCCTTGTAAATAGCATAACTTCGGTCATATGTGCGTTGAATCGCGGATTACATCGTTTGTAATATTTGCAAAAGATAGCAGCAGCCTATTAATGGTTTCCGTCTGTAAGACTCGCAGAATAATGCTAAGTCATGTTTGAAGAAAAGATACACGGGATAAATTATTCAACAATACTGAGAATAGGTACGGTCCCATAACACACTGCCTTGAGGAATGCCAGCACCAAGGATATTCATATAATATAAGAGAATAAGATTTTTTTTTATCTTTACAGAACGAAAAATCTACTCTACTACCTCTACACAGTTCATTTATTACGAATGAATAGAAAATAAAAGTGGAAGACATTGAAAGATGCAGAGAGTAAATAAATAATAATTAAAATGTTGGAAGTTGAGGAAATTCGCAAAAAAATTAATTGAATAAGAAAAAATTGGGAAATATCATAAAAAATTAATTAAAACAACCAAAACCCATATTATTTATGCGGTGATCTCCCTAGAAGTAGTTGGAGTTTAAATTATTACACCTCCCCCTTTCTCCTAATACACACACACACACACATATATATATATATATATATATATATATATATATATATATATATATATATATATATATATATATATATACGGAAAAAAGGGAGTTCTTCACATACACAATGAACATAACGGTAATGTAAAATTAAATAGTTGCCATAAACAAGTTACAAACTTCTTTACGCAGAGTGTATGTAATTATTGAATTACATTTTTCACGACATATAGCGCATATAAATGTTTAAATTAACACACACAATACATTTATCCGTTTTAAACATAGAAAATTATCTTCATTTTAGATTTCACATTTGTGATGATTCACTCAAGTGTTTTTTTTTTACCTTGCGGTTGCATAAATTATCAAATTGCTCCGATGTTAAAAAAAGACTTACAAATATATAACTGAACACACACACACACAAATAAAAATCTAAAGCTTAATAAATAGAAAGATAACAAAAATTACGAGGTGTTAATTGCATTTTTAAGATTTCAATTTTGTAACTAGCAACATCGAAATATATGCATAGTACATTCTTCCATTGATAGTATGCAGCAACGTACTAATTGATGTTCGCGTTTAACAAGTACACATTACGATTATATACATGATATAAGCATAGTCGCACACACATATATATATATATACACATAGAATACATGCATATACTTTTGCATGGAAAACTAACGTAATATACGAGAAGTATAATAAAGGAGAAGTAAAATAAAGTTGGTGGTTTTATGTAAGATCGATAGAAGCGTACGTGGGATATTAGAGTATCCTACGTAACAGAGGATAGGAAGAATGTAAGTCTAGCGAGGGTGAAGTCCAGTGTTATAGAACGATGTACGTTTAAACGGTACTTCCCGATATTAAAGCTTGAGCCTTTTTCGTCGGAGTTTTATTATAACCGTTACAAGCAACTTTCTACAACGGAACAAATTTTTTTTTGACTTCTTTATCTCTTTAGTCGTCGTATTTAAACTAACCAACCCTGTTCAACCCACACTAATTTACGTCATCGTCTTTCATACTCAATTCGCAATGATAACCTCAACCTATATTACTGACATAACCATAACTCCCCGAGACAATAATAATCAGACACGGATATTGTCTCGTGTATATCTAAGCGTTTACGTAATTTATCGCGTATATATATATATATATATATATATATATATATATACATACACACACAAATATACATGCGTATATCCATGTATAAATATTTGCTATATAAACTCGTATCTTTCTATATTTGTGCCAGAATCAGTACCGGTTATATAGGACTTCCGATCAAAATAGAGACACGTCAAAAGCTGAAATAATGTATACAGTTATATTCAGTTCTCAATTCAATTTAAATATTTAGTTTTATTTTGTTTTGGCAATCTAAATTATTTTGGAGAACTCGGAAAGAACATTTTTAATTAAAGCAAATGGGGATAATTTTGTACAGTTAAAGTTATAATACAACAAAGAAAAAAAATGGAAATTCAAATTAGATATAAATAAGTTGAAAAAGTAAATACATTTTTAAAAATTTCTTGGTTGATATCCCTATACGTCTATTATTTTTTCCGCTGTAAAAGTTCAAAGTATCTACACTTCATACAGATACATCTGGATATTGTTTTGTTCGGTTTTTCATCTTTTGGCCAGTTAATAAAACTTCCCAATATCTACACTTCTGTACCAGTACCATATCATAAACTGATGCAATAAGTACATACATTCTCGTATTTGTAAAACGCTTAAAGATGGATATTTTAATGTGGGTAATACTTTTAAAAAAATAATAATATTTTTTGATCCAGTCTGTCATATTACCATGTCATAGGTTTCATTGATCCTTCTGAACCACAATAGTCGCTATTAAAATGTTTTGTTCGCATTTTTTTATCCTTAATTTAATATAGATTGAGACCATCATTATTGCGTATAATATGAAACTTCAGCGTATACCAACTTGTGACACGTTTCCTTATTTGTATAAAGCTGCAGTATACAGTTGCATCCACCGACTTATCTATTGAATCATCTGTATATATTATTTCGAAAGTAGTTTTCGTTAATTATTTCATCGAACCGTATGTTCGATACTTGAATATTATTTTCCACAATTTCAACGCGTAGTGAACTCCAAAGTTCTTCCCATACCATCGTTGAAAATTTCGCGTAAATCAAAAGTCATTTTTCGTGATGAACGGACAAATTTTCAGAATGATTCCCCCAGTCATAAGATATTTCAATTTGGATTTCAGTTCCCTCTCAAATAATAATCGAACAGACAATTGAATTATTAACGTAGAGGATAAATACTTCTCCTACTGTATTAGAAATGGCTAAGTCGCTTAAACGTTACTGTTTTTCTTACATTAATACTGTATGACAGAAAATTTCTTCCAATTAGTTTGAAAAAAAAAATCAAATAAAAATCTCGACTTATTCGAACTTCGGCGCTAAATTATCGTCTTCCGTTGACATTAATGAAATATTTAATCCCTAAAACATAAAGGTATTTTAATTGTTTTAAAGTCTCTAAAAATATACCGAAAAAAAGAAATATTGATAACACAGATAAAAAAGAAAAAAAAAAACGAAAATAAATATAAAAGATACAAGATACGGAAAAAGAAGCGAAAACAAAAAAGAGTATAGGACTAAATACACAATGTACAAACAACAGACTATAAAAAAATGGAGCTATCCAAAGAATTCTGACATTTCAAATTAGTTGTCCGCCAGTCTTAACAAGATTGAGGAATTATGATCGTCTCTTTAAATGCATTAATGCAATTTCGACTGATCCGAACAGTAACGAAAAATATATAAATCTCATCAGAATACATTTTGTGAAATTATTATACAAATACACTCTTAGAACGAAATTTAAACCGAGAAATAATAATTCCCAGACATAATTCGGAATTTCCGAATAAAATCGTAAATTTTAAATCGCGATGTATGCAACGCGGAAAAGAAAAATACCGTTTACCGTTCATCCTAAAGCGGTAAAAACACAAAAATAAATTTGCAGAGTTTATTCGATAATATACCGTAATTTTCGTGTTAAAACAAAAAAAATCAACGCTTCAAAGACTCCGTTAGATTATAAACTGGTTCAATCACAATCATTACAAGCTGTTTTTTTTTTTACTTTTTTGCATATATATTCTCTTTCTTTAAGTATAGATATATCTATATAAATAAAATTACAATATCCTTAATATAAATAAATACAAACAAAATATAAAGTTTAAACATTCTCGTAGATGAAGACCGTTTGACCAATATTTGTATCTCCTTTACTTACAACGTATCCAAAAGAGAAATGCTGAACATATCATATTTTTTTCTTTTTCTTTATGAACCCTTTCAGTCATACATTATAAAATGTCGACAGAAAATAATAAATTTTAAACAGTTGTTTATTATACAATATTCCGTTTTTAGGTGAACTATAAATAATTTTCGATGTATTTATATTAATACTTTTAAAATTGGAACATTTCACATCAACCATAAAATAAAATATTTAGTTCGAATTAAAATTTCATGTACCATATAATTGACATCAGGACTGAAAGGGTTAAAGTAGCGTGTCCCATTTGGAAAACTATGTTCGTTAATATTGTGGTTATATATCTTAATGTATTGTGTTGTTTTCATTTTTGAACCAGTTGTAATTTTCTCTGATGATGTACTCAGCTCCTTGAATTAGGTAAATCGTTGGATCGGGTGAATTTATTATTTGTTAGGTAGTCAGCGAAATTTCCGTGTCCCCCCCATAGAAACTGTGTTAGAAAAAAATGTAGACCGTAGTTTATTCTTAAGTCTAACACGGATTCTTATTACAATTCTGTACGTCCGTCTTCCTGCTAGTTCTTCCTCATAAACGTTTTGCCATTTCTCCAGGTATTTGTTTCACTTCCTTTATTTTCTAGATCCTAATTATCTTATTACACTTGTTGTTTTTAGTTGTTTTTTTTTTAACTAATTTACTGTTTTACACGCAAACATTATGTTTTAGATAATTTTCCTCTGTCTAATTTTGATCTTTTTTATTGTTTCACCCAAAATATTAAGATAATAAATCGAGGAAACGCATTCGGTAATCGATCTGAACAACGCCGAGTAAAGAATTTTCTTGTCCAAAAATTTTAAGCCTGAGCTTCTGTTGTAGAGACCCACTAGTAGCGAGTAATATTTTTTGATTTTGTACATAATGGTAATCAACATGTTTACTGAAATTAAGATTTTCGTCAATGTATACGACTAAATTTTTCATTTCCTTACTTATTTAAGCGGCTTATTATTAATAAGTTTCAATTCGAACTTTATTCTATTTATAATTTTGTTTTCTGTTTTCTGCTTATTGGTATTGAATTCGTTTTCTCTGGATTTAAACTAGATTCGTAAGTTCGTTATTAATATTGTTAATTTTCTGATTTATTCGAGACAGAACAATGATTTTTTTTTTTAATTTTTATAAATAACGCGGAAAAATGAAACGTATAAAAATATTTGCGTAACTAATAATAATAAACCCAAATTTAGTAGTACGCATCCACAACACCATAACTAAAATACTTTCAACTTACACAACATCACGCAATCCATGCAGGGTGTGGGTTCTCTGATACGTTTGGGTCCTGATTTTTAAAGCTAATTACGTTTCATGCGCAAAACTATGTAGAACTGACGGAATTTTTTTAATTATTTTAATTTATGAAATTAAAATTTTCGCGCACTTCAACATTTTATTCATAATTATTTTAATGTTAACCCTTTCATTCAGTCACAATGTTCCATTTAGGGTACATAAACTTTCAATGTTAATCATGGCACGGGGAATTTGATTGGTATAAAATGTTTCAATTCTAAAAATAAATTAAATTCTATTTAATAGTTTTTAACTATTTCGTGAACCGAAATTTATAATTTTATTGCAAAAAAAAATAATGGCAACGTGTGACCTAAAAGAGTTATTTTTTGGGACTGATGGAAAAATTTTTCTGAATAGCGATATTAAAATTTCTGAACACTTCACCATTTAACTCTTTCAGTCACAGTGTCCATTATAAGGAACACAAATTTTAATGCTAAAAGTATTCTTTTAAAATAAGAAGCATTTGATAAATATTTATACAACACAAAAAATTATCTAGTCATTATGGAAATTCGCAATCTTAATAATGGTGCTAAAAACAGGTAAACCTCCTCAAAATGTCTCTTCCTATCATCCAATTTCACTCGTCTCGATCCGGGCCAAGGTGTTTGAAAAGCTTCTAAAAAATAGAATCCAAAAATTCATTGGTGAGAAGCAACTTATCCCAGATCATCAATTTGGCTTCAGAACTAGACATTCAACAGTACAGCAAGTAAGTCAATAAAATTGAAGAAACATTTGAAAAGAAAAGAGTCACTTCTGCTGTCTTCCTCGATGTACAGCAGGCTTTTGACAAAGTCTGGCACCCGGGGGGAGTATTGTACAAGTGTAACAAGATACTACCAAGTCAGTAATACAATATTATTAAATCTTACTCGAAAGATAGATACTTCCGAATCGTGGTTAATGGAAATGAATCATCCATCTAAAAATTTGAAGCGGGTGTCCCTCAGGGGGAATATACTTGGTCCTCTTCTATACCTGCTGTTTACGTATGATATGCCACAAACTGAAGATACATTATTAGCAACTTTTGTTGATGATAAGGCACTCGTGACAACAGATGACAATCCAGAAAAGACAACAAAAAGTCTACAAACAGCGCTGAATAAAATTACTAAATGGTCGCATAACTGGAACATGGTTATAAACGAAAACACAAGTAACCACATCATTTTTACAAAACGAAAAATAATGCGTCACAATTATCACTTATCTGTAAATGGCAAACGAGTACAAGATAAATCCATCAGATATCTTGGAGTACACTTAGGTGGAACTTTTAAATGGCTTAATCATATCAAAGCGAAAATAGTGAAGCTAAATCAATAAAGCAAGACAGCTTCATTGGTTGCTCGGACCACACTTGCAACTAAAAGTTGCTAACAAAATATTACTTTATAAAATGGTGTTAAAGCCGATATGGATGTACGCAGCTGAACTTTGGGGATGTGCGTATAAAAGTAATGTGAATAAGATTCAGCGCTTCCAGAATAAATTACTTCGTTCGTTGATGAGGGCACCATGGTATATATGTAACCAGACACTATATAAGGATCTCGGAATCAAATATGTGATTGAAGAAATACAACAATTTGTCAGGAAACATATGTCGAGACTAGAAGTACATAGTAATTCCCTCGCAGCGAAATTACTGGAACAATCAATAAGCCCGAGGAGATTAAAATGAAAAAACGCCGATGAGCGTGTCCGAAATTCCATGACATACATAAGTAAAAAATCTAGTGAATGGCGGCCTCATTGATCAGTTCTAGATGAGAAGAAATTATAAAAAAAAAATCTCAAAAATGATATTGAAAACAAAATATTACTTCATATTTATTCCTTAACTACTTCATCCAAATGCATAATTTTTTGAAAAAAAAAATTACATGTGAATGAATTTATTTTATTTTATATTTTGTAACAGTTCTTTTTAATCATTTTCATTTTTTTCAATTTTATTTATTTTGGTTTATTAATAATTTTGAATGTTTTCGATAACCGCGTACTTTTTTTGATATTTGATCGAGACGATTTTGTCTTCTAAAGTAAAACAAACTATAACGTATCTCGTCTGTTTTCAAACATGCTTTGAACGAGGACGATGATATTGTAATAGGGACAAAGCACTTGTCAAACATCCGTTATGCTGATGATACCCTTTTAGATGTAGCTTCGAGAATTTACAGGACATTTTAAACCGCGTAATGCAGATCAGCGCATTACACGGACTTCACATAAATATCACCAAAACCAAATGGCTGGCAGTACATCGGAATAATATAGAGGATAAAAAAATGAAAAACTTGAAACACCTACTCCGGTGTTATATTTGGTCAATACTACTATGCGGTAGGGAAAGCTGGGTTTCTCGCACAAACCTTGAAGAAGAAAATCGAAGCTTTTGAGATATACGTTTATCGTAGAATACTAAAAATATCAACCTAAATCACGTGGCAAATAAAGAAGTGCCGAATAAAATGTCAAATAAAGCCGAGGTGCTTTATACCGCCCGAACCAGGAAGTTAAAATAATGTGAACACGTTAATGGACATTCAGAAAAATATCACCCGTTCCATCTTGTACAGTATGGTGAAATTATTGGCCATAGAAAACTTGGTAGACGAAAATTTTCTCGGGGAGCAGATGTAAGAAAATGATATGAAACATCAGCACCCCCAAACTGCAACAGACGGCCAGAGATAAGGGTTTAGTAGTTACGATGATCGCTGACCTTTGACTGGAGATGGCGTGTAATAAGAGGAAGAACATATCTCGATAAGTAAGCAAATCCATTTTTGGATAACATGTATAAGGGGACAAACGATTATATTGAAAAATTTAATTGATAATGCGTAATAGTAATTCAGAGATTTACAGAGGAATGTAACATGTCTCACTCGCCCAGAAAATTTTTTTTTGGATAAAACAATAAAATATATGTATAAAGAAACCGTACAAAGAAAATACAGTTTACAAATTTAATTGAAAAAGTGTAATAACAACAAGAAATGATGAATACAATGAAGTTTTACCGCACGACCACAACTTACCGTCGAAGATCTGGCGTTCTCTTAATAGGTTAAGGACAAGTACAACACGATGTAAGGATAATTTAAAAAAAAATGAAACATTGTAAAAGATGATAAATGCAAATGTGGAGAAATCCAGACTTGTGATCAGCAACTGTAGTGCCCGCTAATGTGTCAGCAGTGCAGCCTTCAAGGCTTAGCCGAATGCAACGAAAAACCCATATATCCTACTGGACCGATGCATAATAATTATCCGGACACGGAAAGTAAGTAAGTACAACAACGAAAATAAATAATAATATTTTGTAGACGGACTGAAAAAACAATTTTTAACTTTATCTCACTCGCCTAGAAAATTTGTTTGTATAAAACGATGAAATATATATAAATAAAAAGCATATAGAATATAATTATGCTGAAAAATGTAACTGGAAAAGTATAACGATAATAGTTATTTGTAGGTTTCCAGTAAAAAACAAAACTGAAATTTAACAAGAAACAAAAAAGTACTTCGGGTGATTTTTCTATTACAAGTTACTAAAAACCAAGAAATTAGTTTATTACGTCAAAAAAATTAATTTTTTCAATTAAATCATAGCAGGCAAGTTTTAACAAGAGCGAAATACAGAAAATTTTCAGGTTAATATATTAATGCCTTCATTTACTTCAAACAATGGATACGTTCCGAAAGGATGTTAAAAAAACGCTAGTTGAACAACGTTGAAATTAATGAAATTAGGCGCGGCTAAAACAATTGTTAAACAATTGAATACTTTCTTATATATAAATTCAAATTTATATATGCACATGCGAGATGTATGTAATGGAATAAAGACTAGTAGATATCCTTATATTATTAGAGAAATATACACATACATACGTATATATATATATATATATATATATATATATATATATATATATATATTCATACCAACAATACTACTGTATATATACACGCATACGTAAAAAATTGCACGAATTAGCGTTTTCATAGAGCAATTAGGCGACCAATCAACTGATACAATTAAGAAACAGATAAATACTAGTCGACAAAACCATAAATCGGCAGATGACTTTGACTTGAAAGTCGACTTGATCAAACGAAGTAAGTCGATTCGAAATTATAATGAGAACTCGTTTCTGCGTTCATAAATCATTAAACGACAAACTTCAGGAATATAACAACTCGAAAATATATTTCGTAGAAGTAAAATAAAAATATATGCGTACGGTATTTTATATTAAATGAATAAAATTAATACTAAAACTTAATTTAAAACTATACTAACTATACTACAAAAATTAGCACATCATCATGAACGATTTAAAGGACACGGATATATATTTCAACTAGCGTACATAATGTAAATTGAATAATGATTAAAACGTCAATAATATATCATTGTAACGCATGTTTGATTCGTTTCCGCGGACATTCTTCGTTATTTCAGCTGAATTATGTGCGATTTATCTCGCTATGGAATCCTTAATGAGCTCCAATGCTGTTCAGTCTTCAACTATCTGACTCTCAGCATTCTGCGATGTTTTCAATCATAATCAGCACTCCATAGTCAAAACGTTATGAAACTGGTACTAACGGGGTTGAGTTACGAGCTAGCTGATAAAGCGGCCAGAGAAGCCGCTACGTTCTTGCCGGGATCACGGATGTTCCAGTATCTGACCTTAGGAAATGCATCATAAATGGGCTTCTTGCATTATGGCAGAGGAAGTAGCAGCTGACTTAAAAAAAAAAAAAAACAACATACTACGGCAAATCGAACATTCGGTTCGATCCTTGGATAATTTCGCTTCCGAGCGGCAGAGACGACGTGGTCGTCACCAGATTACATCTGGGCCGTACGAGTTTTACTCATGCGTATCTTGTCAATAAAACTTTCCACTGTGTTCCGGCTGTGGCTTTACATATGGTACTAATAATAGTTGAATTTAACTATCTAACAACACGAGAACATCAAATAAAAATAGAAGAAAATAATAAACAAGCTACTTATGCGTTGAGAAAAACGTTAAACTATAAATTACTGGTAAAGAAGACGAAATACGCAGAACAAACAGACGAGTGTATTTGTTTAACAAAAATTAAATCAATCGTCAGATGAAATATTACGGGATAAAATATAATGAAACAATCCAAAACGGCTAAGAGATAAACCATCATGGACGAAATTAAATCAAAAATATGCGAAAAACAAGAGCGCACGCGCTACTAGGATAGATAAGTGAAAATGTGAGGAGAGTGAATGTGCGAACATACGTTTTTTCATTGTAATCTAGTCACATAGAGCGATAAGTTAACTCTAACAAATAATAAATAAATAATATTAATACCAAAATTTAACCAACAGAATTTTGATTTTTACATATTGACTAAAAATAATCAATTATACACTTCGTAAAACTATGTATCTAAATTAGTCTAGAATTAGTTCATGCGGTTTTGTTCTCTTGAGCTTACGTTCTAAATCAGTCGTATTTAGAAGCTGACGCGCTTTAGTGTTTACATGATTTTTATATCATATTTGGTGATATTTTGTAAAAATTCTAATTACTTCTTCGAGCTGCTCGATCAGTAGATCTTTATGGATGTGTATATTTTTCACATAATATGGTGAGTTCACGATGTTTTTTTTAAAACTTTTATTTCAGAAAGGCTGTATAATATTTCTATTACTTTGTTTAGTGAATCCTCATAACTGTATACCGTAAGGTCTTTCAAAATTTATTTTTATATTAACATTTTATTGTAAATCGATAACGGAGAATGCTTACCAATCATATAACGTAAATTTTTATATCTTATTTCCAATTCGTCCCTTTTCTTTTTCGCTTCTAATATTCGGGACATATCTGGAGCGTTTTAAAATTATGTCAAGTATTTGTGCGTTCTGCACATTAAACGTTCCCGGTACAGTTTGTCATTTCTTGTTTGAATGACTTCATACTATTGATGCACGTTTAAAGTATAAGTTAAATGGTTATGGTATTGATAATGAATTAATTATTAAAGGTGGGAACGGTTTAAACTTCGTTTGTTAATTATGTGAATTGCGCTACGAGAAAGCCTATTGGAAATAATCTAATCTGAATTTAAGATTGTACTCCACGAATACAGTGACTAAGCTAAATTAGCATCGCGGTCGTGTAATAAATAATAAAAAAAAATTCATACCTAGGTATTTAGCTGCATCTGCATATGGTACGTTATAATTTAATATATACTGGAATACATGTAACGCGCTTATTAGCGAAGTTCACATGCACTGATTTAGTATCGTTTAATTTAATATTTCATTTTTCTAGCCTAAACATAAATGTCATCCATTACAATTTGCAACTTCCTCGTTGACAATATACCATTCTCTGCTACTGCCAGGACTTTCTTTTTTTTACTAGGTTATGCAGAGCGCGTGTTGTCTGGTCCTTGGCTCTGACAGAAGTTGTATCGTTTGAATTCACCGATGTTTAGTCTTATCTTCGATCGAACCTCGTACGACCGTCAAGTATGTCGAAGGCGGTTGTACGTACGGCACGCGGAAAATCAAATTAAGATATACATAGTTTAATCGAACTAAGTCCATCAGTAACGTTATAAATCGGTGTAAAAAATTGTGCATCCCAAAACTGCCTAAATCTAAGTTTACATCTGTTATTATTTCGTTGATACTTAAATTTCTAATGAGATTAAACAAATTTAAAAGAAATTATAATCACTTAACTAAAATAATGTGTAATAGACTTAAAATAGAAAGAAATAATAACCTGTAAGTATTAAAGGTAAGAGTATACGGACACTTCACTCAAAAGTAATACTGCACTTCCGCCAATATGCGACCTATATTCTATAAGTATGCACATACGTATTATAAAGATAAGGTAGTCGCCCTAGCCGGCCACTTATCACGTGTACATAAGCTAAATAACGATCTTTCTACACGAGCACACAAAAATAGAGTAAACAAAATTGTCTTAAATCGTAAATACTTAATCGATACTCATCTCAATATAAAATGTATTTCACGCAAAAAAAAAACTAGACCGTGTATCAACAGTTGAAAATGAAACAATCGCATGGTACGGATAAAATTCGTACGAATGCTATTAAGAAGAGATCACTGCACTCGCTAAATACTTATTTTAAGAACTGGATGTTATCCGGTCGTATAAGTGTCGGGAGCTTTTAAACTGTTTACTAATTTGGATTTACAACAACACTTTCAACCACTGCTCAATTAGTTCGAATTTATTATTATATATCAGACAGTTTCAACAAAATGTCTTCGTCCTCCCCACAAATATAAAAAAACTTTCGTTACAACCAGATATAATGGTATTTTATATAAATTTATCAAATACCTCGCATAAAAACACATCGTTCAAATAGGGAATTTTATTTCAAAATTAAAGATAGATTGGTATTTTGGGACCTAGTACTGTTCGTGTTCGTAAGGTTAGTATTTTGGCGGAATATACTGACAGTGTAAATGCGTATCTACATTATATATATTATGCAACAAATATACGTTAAAAAAAAAGTATTCTAGAAATAATATGAAACAATTACTACGTGATCGATCACTCAGTCTTAAGACAAGATATAGTTCGATGCCACAAATTTTGCTATACGAATGTGATTCCATCGAAAAATGCTGAAGGTACCTTGGACGGTAAAGATGCCCAACAAAAATGCCTTAAAGAAAGCTGACACAGACCCACAGCTACGGAATATCATTATAAGAAGAAATGTGTCATACCTTGGTCATATTATAAGAGGTACAAAGTATACAGATTGTCATACAATAGAAGGAAAAATAATTCTGGAAAATAAGAAGCCAGAATTAAAACTTGGACCAAAACGCATCTTCATTACAACAATTAGGGGCAGATAGGAGTCAACGTAAAATATTGTACGAATGTAAAGAAAAATACAACCAAACCAATATGACGCTATTAGAATGTGGATCTATCGGAGAATAATAAAAGAATTTTGTAGTGATAAAGGATGGTTTATTAACAAAGAACTCCATATAATCCAGAAACATGTTGTTAAAGGTACGAAAGAATACGAAATTATCGTAAACGGTTAAGTGAAAACTGCAACTATCAAATTTTACACATCACATAATTTTTTTGATTTTATAATTTTTCATTTGATATCCAACTATCGAATGAACGACATTGTGGACGATTTTACGTTTTATGATTATATATATATATAAAAATTCTTATGTGCGTGCGTATGTCACTGAACTCCTATTAAACGGCTGGACTAATTTTAATGAAATTTTTTGTGTCCCTTCAGATGGATCCGGGTATGGTTTATATTTACAATTAAGCCCAATTTAAATTTTTTATTTAAAAATTACTGACTTGCACCTTTGGCAGAGCATAGCGCACGACGTAAATATTTTTAAACGATTCCACCTCTTAAAATAGCAGTTTCTATATAAAAAATATCGTATAAAGCGAAAAAACCGAGAAAAAATTTCAAAACCTTGCGATTTTTTTCAATTTCACTTTTTTTTTCGCAATAAATCGCGAACGATTCGAGTTTAGACGAAAGTTATGCGGCATTTAAATACGCGTCTAACGTTAGTATAATCGTATTTTTACACTAAATACCCATCGAGGAAATTATGTTTAGGGGTTTTTGGGCCGTTTTTAGGGCTCCTATGATAGATAGGGGGTTCGGGTTAGCGATAGACGAAAGTAGACGTGTAGATCTATCATTTATGTAATAATGTAAATTTTACCAAAAGTAACCGGTAACGAGAAATCGCGAATTTAAAATATGATTTTCGATTTTGAAACATTTTTCGAGCGATTTTTGATACATCGATTTTACAATACTTTTAGCATGAGGATGTGATATATCTTGAATATACACTAGGCGTTAGGTTACACTTCCGTTACACGGCGAACTTCGTATCGCTCCAGAATCAATAAATGTATTAACTTATTAGCTGATTTAAATATAATTTTTTATTAAGTTTAATAAATCTACAAAGCATATCATTTAAGTTTCATTACAAATTTGTTTTTTAATTTTGTTGTAAAATTCCTAATTCTCCAATAGTATTTTTTAAATTTAATTCAGCTAAGTTAATACATTACTTGATTCTGGGGCGATACAAAGTTCGCCAGATCAGCTAGTATATTATATATATATATATATATAAGAACGTTTTAAGTGATTATCCAGAGGACGAATTATTAATTACAAAATAGTAAAATTTGTATTTATTATTTTTTTGTTTTTATTCCATATCGATCCTCTATATATACACTCGTGTCTGAATCTAGTTCTGTCACTTTACTGCAGTTATATGGTCGTATTAATGGAGTTAGCCAATCCTATTCTTACGAAGCGCTTACCGACACTCGTTTTGTCCATCTACTGTCCTTGTTGTCGGCTATGCGCCCTGTCCAGGTTCGTTTTAGTTTGATCACCTGCTTCGCTACGTTATAGAATCCGGTCTTCTCAGATACCCGAGTATTTGAGTGTTACGGTTTCAGATGGACCTCCGCCTTATATATAATATTCATCTTTCGTAAGCCGTTTACGCGCTTTATGCATTTCTGATATATCGTTTTTTTTTTGTCGGTGTTTGCGAGCCACTGGTCTTTAAGCCTTCGGTACTTCCTGTGGTTTTTTTTTCAAACTTGAGCGATACTTCATAATTTCCTTTTCGGTGATCATCTTTTTTAATACAGATACACATTTTAACCGTTTTACGAGCTGTATTATCTATTTCCATTCGTACACTTTCAGGAATATTGGTCGTTATTTTCGTGTTTACAAATCTATATTTTATTTGAATAGATATTTAACTCGGATTTATTTATTTACGCAAAATAAATATTACCATACTTTAAAATACAACATGTGTAGCGTTTTAGACTGTAAGGAATTGAATAACGACATTGTATTTTGGCTAGTAATATAATTAGGTTTTTTTTTTTTGTTTTTTGAATTCGTAATTAGAAACGAAATAATTGGGTTTAAACATTTTTCTACGAATTTCAGGGCAATGGATCGTTGTACTTGAGGAATAAATAGTCGTTAGATCCTGCAAAAACGTCTCCTCTATTGGGCGCATATTTACGTGCACGATATTAAAAACGAAGTACTTAAAAACGAGTTGTATACTCATTTTTCAAATAGGTTGGTTATAAACCGCGGGATTTGATATTCAACGGTAACATTCGGATGTCGTCACTAAAAACATTATATATAAAATCACTTTCTCTCTTTCTTTATATGTTGCTAAAGAATTCTACGCCGTTATTATTATATCGTCTATATCGCAAAAACAGGAGGGCTCTAATATTTTTAAAGCGATTTTTGTTTTAACTATTTTAAATGTTCGAACGTTAGTGTCGCGGTAGCATAGTTGCTAGAGTGCTTGACTGTCAACTCGAAGGTCGAGGGTTCGAAACCAACTCGCGACATAAAAAGTTTATAATTATGTAGCTCTTAATTGAGAAGGCAGTGGCACCCACTTCGTATAACATATCTGCGTTGCAAATAATTAGTACCGTCAATGCTAGCCTATTTTGTATGTAAAAATAAACGTACAATGGCTAGTCACGACGTTCGGCAACGAACAATGCGATGATGATGATGAAATGTTCGATAGTTACATGTCATCAGAAGGGATGATTATCGATGCTAGTCGATGTAGGCATAATAATGTTATCGCGAATATGTGATTGAGATCTTGGACAGTTTACTGCATTGTAATTTTGATGTCGGTTCCGTCGTATTATAATATTTCTTGGAAATTATTAAATCTAAAACACTAAACACGGTCTAAACTAATAAGGTCGAATACATCAACAGATATATTCATTTCATTTACAAGCAATGAAAAAATGGTGCACAAAATTGAGAGTTAAAATCTACGCGGAAAAATCGGCAAATGTAACTTTTACATTAAGGAGACTCGTGTCGTCGTCCAGTATACTAATGAACAACAACCAATTATTCAGACTGGTGGTATTGTCAAGTTATCTTGGCCTTATTTGAATAATACAAAAAAAAAAGAAAAAAAACTCGCGATACATATTGCAGCTCAGAAAAACTTTAAATACTTCATCTCGGTTATTAAGTTAAAAATTCGTTAAAACATAAGCTGCTGATCTACAATGTAGTTCCAGCGACGAAATAGTAATATGTTATTGAATTATGGGAATCGGACAGCATGTAGCAGTACCAAATATACCTAACAATTTCAGTCCAGAGAGCAATATGAGATGTTCCTTACTATGTCAGCAACAGTACGTTAATCATGATTTGCAAATGTTCACGGCCACACAGATTTATCGGAACAAATATCGAACATTTTTTGGCAAACCAAATCTTCAAATTCGGTCAATCTATACGTCAATACTGCCAGACAATCCGATTCAAATCGACGAGTGCTAGTTAAAAAAGTATTCATTTCCAAAGTGATATAACTTAGTCTATACAGATCAAGTCATTTCTACTCAAGCATAAATCGGATGCTGTACGTCGTTGTGTTTGTATACGTGATTAATTGAACTTACGTGCTTATTGTCAATTTGTACAGGTGCACATTATAAGAAAAAATATGTCTTCTCCCTTATACATATTCGTCTAACAAGCATCTATACCCGTTCGGATTAACTAATATTCAATTTAATGCTACGCGTTTAATTTAAGAAAACATTTTTTCATCGTATTTATTCGTTGTATTGTTCGTTTCAATGAAAAATGGACACAAAGACGAGTCCATCCTTAAAAGGTGAAGTCGTACACGTGAATCACGAATAAGTAACAATAATACAACATAAAGTATGTCCTCTTTATCTAATAATAATAATGATCGATAGCAATTGCGATAACAATAATACTGATTTCAATGGCGATAAGATAGGAAAATATTAAAAAAAAAAAATAATTCTGAAAACACAAATATAATAATAATTGTAAAACTGATAAAACATAACCCCGGATGATAACGAATACGATTTCAAATATTTATAAAGTTATGACAGAAAAAGTAGACAATCAATAATAAATTAATTAATTAGAATATTATAATAAAATAAGAGAAATTAAATATAGATGAAGAAGCAAATGTAACCCCATATATTGCTAAAACGCAGAAACTGCCAACGAACGGGAAAAAACAACAACAACAAAAGTAAACAAAAAGGATTTCAAATTATGATATAACTTTCAATTTTGTTATAAGGACTGTAGCAATAAAAGAAGTAGACGAAGAATATAATATAAACAATATTATTATAGAAAAAGCAGAGCGTTAACATAAAAGACTGATCATATAGTACTATGCAACAGTGGGGTCGATCGACGTTTGCAGCTTGTGGCGACTATTAAGGTTAATCTGTTGTTTATTATTTGCTTACAAATGCTAAACCACCATGTCAAATTTGATGACGATACACGCCACAGAGCGAAAGCCATCGTAGATATTCTGCACGAACAACTTGAGTGTAGAGTTGTCTCTGGCAGACGTGACGTGTCATCAAGACCATGCGATTTTATATCGCTAGATTTTTTCTTACAGGGTTTTATGGCGTCACAGGTCTATGTCAATAAGCTGCGATCAAACAGTGCTCTTAAAGTCAACGTTGTCAATGCTATCGCTAAAATAGATCTACACGACAGAGTCATTAAAAATTGGGGCCACTGTGAAATGTCGCGGTTGATATTTAAACGATATTATATTCCACGTATTAACGTAGGGCCTTTCAAATAATTGTTTTTTTTTTTTTTTTGTCAACACTTCATGCATTTTGTTCCATTTCACAATATTCGATCTCACCTGCCCTTATTGGAAAATTGACTATTTTAAAATTAGGATAATTGTTTGCCTGAACATTTTCTGTTTCAATAACTCTTTACGAGGACACGTGTTCAATTGAATTATTTCATATTATCATTATTCCCATGAACAATTTTTTGTAACTCATTTTACACGAGTAATTTTTCCGTTTCAGATCCCACGATTTTCTTCAATGACTTGAGTCCGTATTTCACATTTAAAAAAAAAAAAATATTTCTTAAAAATTAAATACGAAAATGATACTGTTCGTAGACGCAATATTAAAAGCTAGAAACATTGTGCGTTTATAGTTTGTTTAATTTTTGTGCTTTATTATTCATAATATATGTTTAAAATTTAAAGATGGTTCGATATATTTATTTAAAAAAAAACTCAAAATATATTAAACTGGTAAGTGTCCTACTTGTACTACACTATTTTAATATTACGCGTTTCTTATAAAATTACATTTTATAATTTAATGTTTAATTAATAATGCAGTTTTTATTTGTAATTATATTAAGTCATTAATATATTTTTAAAAAAATGTAATTTTAAATGTTTTATTATAGTATTAAAAATTTAAATACATAATGTAATATATATTCTTCATGTTTCATGTTTTGCAATTGCTGATCAAGTGCCGGTTTTTATTTGTTTTTTCCTGTAGCCTAACATTTGTATCATTAATTTTCCAGATTTAGTAATACTATATAAGTGAAAAAGGTATAAGGTACTTAACTTTATGAACCTTGTTATGTGGATATCATTATGAAATAAAACCTTTTTTTTTCTCTTAAAAAAAAGTATATAATTTTCGAAACTTGAAAAATATGATTAAAATTATATATTAGTTTCAATAAACACGTCATGAATATTTATAAAAATTTGATAATTACAAATTTATCCGTTTATATTGCTTCAGCTATATTATGTTTCTCATAATATATATTATTTATTAATGCAAATTATGTAATTCAACGTTGTTGAATTTAAGTTTAGTTCAGCATATAACTTCTCAATCTCACATTCATATATTAATTTTATAGTCAGAATTTTAGATTTTTTTATATGTAAAATTACATACACACACACATATATATATATAAGTAAACAGTATGACACAAATATAATCCCATAAGTACATATTTAATACTTACAAATGTATACGTAAAGAGATAGATAGAAAAACGGATAAGAAAGAAATTGAGAATATATAGTTCGCGAAATTCAATTAACATATATGACGAATAGGCAATATAAAAACAATGAAATCCTGATTACAGATTTCACCCACGATCGTCAATCAGAGAAGGGGGAACCATCTTCCTAAACTGAGACAATCTGCGAGACGCAATACAATTTTTTTTTTTTGGTCATATCAACATTTTATAGATTAACTCCAATTGTGTATAGAGCGGTAAATGCCGCTGTAGTGGTTCATTTAAATAATTCAGGTACTCATTGAAATAATTCATATACAGTATTTAAATCATTCACATACACATTCAAATCGTTCATACGTTTCCTAGTAATTTTAAATTTTTATTTTGTAGTTTTCTCTATATTTGTACCGAGCTACTACGAGGAATATAGAACAGTTACAAAACAAATACGACTGTCATTCAGCTAAATGTAATACACGCAGAAAATAATCGATATATTCAAACCATTCATTTGTTTAATTGAAGGTCAATCACATATATATATAAACATATATACTGTTCTTAAGGAAGCAATTGATCAAACTGATTCGAGATTTTTAAAAAATAAATTCAAAATTTAAAAATTAGAACGTATAGGGTTTTTAAAATTACTGGGATATGGTTTTCTACATAAACCACGTCTCTTCAATTAACGGATAATCCTATATATATATATATATATATATATATATATATATATATATATATATATATATATCTTGTGTGTGTCTGTGTATGAAAAGTAAAACGTGGTAAGATGAAACATATACTGCTAGACCAGTAGCCGTCATACAGGATTCGCCAGCACAATAAAACAGGTATAAGACAGTATTTACATTTCTTTAATAGACGATTACAGAGTTACGATCAAGGGAGTGGCAAGATAAGAAAAACGTGCGTTATTATTTTCGGCCACAATCCAACGACATAATATCGTAATAATTCGTCATCCCTCTACAATCTGTACTACAGGCAAATCGAATCTTTAATTATGTTCCGGGTCAGATAGATTTTAACAAAAATAAAATGAAAATTAAATTACTTTTCTTAAAAAAAAAAACATGGCCACACGTACTTTCAGACGTTGCACGCAAATGGTATTCACTCATTACAAAATAGTTTATATATGAATATACATTCATATTATTATATATACTGGATTTAAAAAACGTTTGAAAATTATACAAGAAATCATCAACGTTTTTATCGTTCGCTGTTGAACATCGTGATTAGCCCACTATATGTTATTTCTGCGTTCCTAACATCCGAGGAACTAATTATATAAAATTCAAGTGCCACACGTATAAGTGTTATACGGACTGGGTTCTTCGCGATTAATAAGTTATTATAATGATGAAAAACTTTTACTGTGAGCTGAAATCGAACTACCTTTGACCGTTACATTGACACGTGAGATATTTATAAAAAAAAAAAAAAAAAGAAAAAAAATGTAAAAAGAAAAATAAGTAAAAAATATAACAATAAATTTCAGAGAGAAAAAAACGGTTATATGATATAAATTCAATAAATAATAAATATATAAGGTATAAATTATAATGATCTTCAACGGAGGAAAAACGTACGTAAAAACGAAACTGGACTTAAAATATAACAGAATAAACAAATTTATAATTTTCTCTAAACAATTGTGGCAACGAGACTAGTACGACTAGTTATTTTACATGTGTGTGTTCTGTATACACACATATATACATAAACATCGTTCTGTTTTAAATTTTCATACTCATGAACGAAATCTAAAAATTAAATAACACTGCGTAAAATAACGAACAAAAAATCACAGAAACGAAGGTTGAGAGATGATGGTCCATATCCACACTTAATTTGAAATGTGTGTACAGTTACAAAAAATTAAATATAACTCGGAAAATCTTCGAATATCGTCTTATTAACATAACAAACAACATCTTTTGACTATCCTATAACAAAAAGAATACTATACAATTCATTATTCAGATCCATAATAGAATCTCTTCAACCAGTCCGATAATCGACAAATTTACATAAATACAAATGATGATGTAACTAAATCGTTGATATTAAAAAAAAACCCTAATAATATATTTTGCGACCACTTCAATGTTTATAAATTAAAAGAAAAACCATATATATATATATATATATATATATATATATATATGTGTGTGTGTGTGTGTGTAAAAATATAAACAGATGCATCGGATTTATAGTAGTTTTTAAATACGCATATTAAAATATCAAGTGAAAAATTCGCGCGAAATAAATATTCCCATTTAAATATTAAACCCATCCGAAATGAACAGATGTAGTACCTAAAGAAAAGGTCGTTATTAAATCTGATAAAGAAAATAAGATTAACTTGGATATGTTATTTACTTCGGCATCATCAACATCATAAAAGTAGCATCTCCTCATTCGGGGGAGGTCGCACATCACGAACTCTATATACAACGGCATTTCGCTGATTCGATTAATTTGACGAAATCTTTAATTCCTGTAATTGTGGTAATCAATTCTATTTTTTTTCTTCCTCTAAGTGCCTTCCCTGAAATTTTATCCTGTAAATTGCAACGGCGTTGAGGGAATATATTCTCCAAGGTAAAAGAACCATGCGAGTTAACACGTTGAATTATAAAGAACTGCGGAAGACCGGGAGGATGGAAGCTTACTATCACGGCAATGGACTAGTCTTAGGGGTGTATTATATTAAACCCGCATCTCTTTAAATTGCGTATCTACGAGACTGACCGGTGAAAATTATGAAATTGGAATCAAAGGTGGGTATGAGGATCTATTTCTACCGTATTTAAGATTAAATTCGAAACAAACAGCATACGAACAGATCGTACTCAAACAAATTTTAAAGACAAAATAAGCGCTAAAATATTAAAATTATACCTTAAACGGGGAAAAACTAAATACCACATTCGTAAGTACACACTAATAACATACTACCACATTTACCAGTGTTATATATTACTTATTACATCAGAATTGTCATTACTTGTACATGCACGTACATGATTCATCATCACATTCATGAAAACCACTTTTTTGTGTGTGTGTTAACCGAACGGTAACGTGATATGGTAACATCAAACACACACATATATATATATATATATATATATATATATATATATATATATATATATCTGTTTCAACTTCAACATTAATGAAGATTATGAATTCTACATAGTAGCGTCACCTCTCATTCCAAAACTAGGGATAATAATAATAATAATAATAATAATATTAACAAAAAATAAAAAAGTAGTTAAAAACGGTTAAAATATTAAGAGATTTTCAAATAGACAAAAATAAAAATTAAAAAGAACAACTGAAATAAAATAAAAATACAATATAAGGAAATTCTGGATACACAATTAATTGCTTTGATTAAAGACTGAGCTGTGTCGATGAATTAATCTATGGGAGAATGTGTAAACAACGCATTCAAACAAACATCACGTACGTACTACACATCCAACAACAACCAGAATATGATCCACGCGCGCTATGTCCGGTATGAAGATAATTCAATTTATATTTCTTAAAATTAATTCTTCATGAAAATTTGTCGTTGAATTTAATCAATTATTTTTAGATTTTTCTTTTATTACTTCCATTTGCCTTCGTAGTTGTCTTTACTTAATAACGTTTTTCTTTAGGTAAAATTTTATAATTTCAGTTAAGATTATTGATTGTATTTTAATTTTTTACTAGTTCGATTGCAAAAATAAGTAAATCGATTAATAAATAAATAAATGAAATTTTTGAAGAAAAATAAAAGGTAATCGATTACCATAATACGAAAGGAAAGTATTTATACAATAAAATATATTCCCCTCAGAAACAGGTATTCTATGATTCCCTTTTACACAATTCAAAACGTTCATACATATATCCCTGTGCAATCTGTATTGGGTGTTCTAGCGGAAAGGAGCAACAAAAGAACAATATAATTAACGATCGAGTAAAAACGTTATTCGACCTATTTATACAAACGAATGCGGTTAAATAGCGCTGATCCGCTATTAGCTAACAGTTAACTTCTACACGACCATATTTTTTAATTTTCTTTATAGGCGAATCACTCAATAATTTCGATCTCACTGAAGCAAAAAGAAAGAATTATTTTTAAAACGTAAATAGATAAAACAAGAATTTTTCAACAAATTCAATAAAAGACTAGCGCAAAGTATTTGTACTTAAAGAGAGTAAATAGATAAATATCCAAATATACAATATAAACGAAACCGTAACAATTTCTCGACTACTTATTTTTAAGCATGAGTATTAATGAAATTTTTTAACTGTGTTGGCATTATATAAAATAAATTTCGATATTTTTAAATTTCCACCTGGTGCATTTTATTCTTCCGCTCTCATATATATATATATATATATATATATATATATATATATATATATATATATATATATATATATATATATATATATATATACACTATTATAAAAAATGAATCAAAAATGTAGTGGTCTGCAAATTTTATCTGACGACAGTAGCTATTATTTATATATATGTTTAATTTGAACTAATTCCAGATAAAAATCAGAAATTGGCTTGATAAAATTTAAGTGTACAGTCAATTCTACACAACTGCCGCACGTGATCATATTTATTACAGTTATATATTATATGTTGAACATTTTCTATTTTATTACTCTTGCAGTTACAATATTTATTATCTCTTGCCAATGCAACACATTCCGAAGATAGCGAAAAGAGCTTACAGAAAATTTACTTAAAACTTTCATAACTTACCTGTGCATACATATGACCTGCCACGCAAACAAATATATCAATATTCCAAAGAGGGTAAAATCAAAATCTGAATAGCATAAAATAATATTACGGAAAAAGCGAGTATGAAATCTGTCCTACTATTCGATATATACTTAAAACAAGTAATAAAATAGTGGAAAGAAAAGTTATACAAAGGGGATTAAAATTGGCGGAAAGAATGTAAACATCTTTGTTTCCAGATGATGTTACTATGCTAGCAGAAAATGAATAAGACCTAGAACAATCGAGTGAATCAAATTCTAAATACCTACATGAGAATAAATAAAAAGGCGACATCGGTTAAAAAAGAAATAAATAAGAAAATAAACATAAAAATAGGTGGTGTTGATGAAATGAATAAAAAGTCGAATATACTTTGGAATCATAATAAGAAATGATGGAAAAAAGAATAGGATTGGCAAACTTCGAATTTATGAAAAAGAAAGAACATCGAGATAGACGAATATAAAAATGAAGAAGAAATTAATCGAAACTATAGATAAAAAGACGCGAAGCCAGTTTGAGGCGTTCGAAACTTGGTGTTTGATGAGAATAGAAAGAATAACACGGACAGAGAAAATTAGTAACAAATGTTTGGATCAACCCATGAAAGTAGAAGTTTATAAGGAAAATTAAAACAAAGACAATGCAAATTGAACAATTAATACAAATAATTAAAAGCATCGTATCGAGAGAAAACCCAAGAATGAAACATATCAACAAATACAACACTATGTACAAGAAACAGGATAAAGTAATATGAAAAAAGTTGACGCTATCCAGCGAATTTTTACATTTAAAATTAACCGTCCACCAATATTAACACGATTGAAGAATTATAAGGACGATGAGGAAGTTAATTATAACAACTAATACCAAGCCAAAAAACAATTCCCGACCCCCTCATTATTCATTCAATGACGTAATGAAAAGGAGTTTGACAAGAATATTTTCAACGCCCAACATGAAATTTCAAAGTAAAGAAACCCTATCTCATGAAAGTGAAACTATGTAAAACCAGTTTATTTCGAATTACCTAATTACGTAAAAAAAAAAGTGAACCAAAAAATACACGAATATAAGACTATTATTAAGTGAACGAGTACGCTCATCCGCACGATAGCGTCTGTTAACGCAGTTTATAACTTCAGTTAGGTATCTTTTTTTAGTTGTTCTTTTTCCTCTTGACACGACATGTCCTAGAAGGGCGTATGCGATTCAATTGCAGTTATTTACACATTCTCTTGCACACTGCACGAACTACCAGACTGAGGTGATATTGGTCCACTCCTTTACACCCTGGATTCAGCCTGCATGGTGTCTACCTGCATTGTTTCTTCAATCAATTTTCTTTTGAATTATAAGTTGTGTAAAAGAATTCGTTTCGTTGCCCTCTAATAATGTGTCCACATAAGTTCGTTATATTGTTAAAACATTCATCAATACATGCGTACGCTAACACAAAAGTTACAATCTGAGACATAACGACTATATACAAATATATAAAGTAAACGTAAGGACATTATAAAGGTACCCTCAACATGCTGGGAAAAAACTCTATTTTACAAAGATAAGAAAAGAAAATTTTTATATTGCAAAATAAATAGATTTTTTCGTAACACGAGGAAAGTTGTCGAATTATAAGACCATAGAACATACACACAAAAAGTGTGATTCTATATATGACAAGCTCAAAAGATTACAGCTAAATGCTTTTGTATTGAAATACATAATCATTTTGTATAGGGGGACTAATTCAGTCACTTTATGCATACGGCTCTCTTGTGTATGTTAATAAAAGAATTTTGTACTCGATCAATAAGTACCAGAGAAAGTTTCTTCTTAGTATTTCACGTTTATACCGTACCTGCCCCACCTCTGCTGCTAATGTTACATCTAACATAATGCCACTGGATCTTTTTGCCATTGGTGCCTCCGTCATCTGAGAATTTAGAGTTGTTAGAGATGTTGCTAGTGTCGAGAATTTCCAGCTCCTTAATATTAATCCGCTCACCTTGGAATCCTTTCCTAGAAAATACATTCATTCCTCACTCACTGATTCTTGGCAAGCTAGGTGGGACAGTTGTTGGAAGGAAAGCCTTTTTGTTTTTTCCAAAAGTCTTGGAACGGTGTAAACTTAAAAATATTAATATTAATTTTTATAATGCTCAGGTGCTCTCTGGCCATGGTAAGTTTGGTTCCTATCTCTATAGGTTGCATCCTGTTTCTGGTCCAGTGTGTGCCTTTTACACTTCCATTGATGACTCCTCTGGTACTGTTGATGATATTGAGCATTTAATGTTTGATTGTTCCCTATTTAAGGATGTTAGAAATAAATTTAAAATGCATAAAGGAGATCCTCTTCTATTCTCTAAACAGAACCAGTCAGTCTCCTGTCCTACATGGAGTTGTCAATGCAAAGGATTACTATATTGGTTGTTGTTCTATACAACTCTTACACACTTTTATTTATTAAGTACACTAGTTCCCTGCACCATTGTAACAACAAATTATTGAATACATTTTCCCCACTGCGTAAGTGCGGATTGGAGACCCATTAAAAAAAAACAAAAAAAAAAAAAAACAAAAAAACAGACGCATATTGATCAATAATGATTTGCAAGCATTTAACTTATATTTTTTTTGTTATAAATATCCATTATTCGAAAACATAGTTTCAAAAATTTAGCTTATTCAAGAACATTCGGGTTTGACTGACCTCAAAACATAAAATCACGCGTAAAATAAAGTTAAACGATACATTTACATAGTGTTATTTTATGCGTGTCTGTAAGGAATATAAATTATACGCTAATTATTATTATAATCCTGATGATGATTCGTGCAGTCCATTCGATACGTTCTTATTAAAAGTACATTTTACTGCAAATAAATTTCTAAATATTTAATTTACACGATGCGCGAACTGTACATACACGCTCACACACACACACACATATTACGATAGAACAATATATTTCACGCAACTGTGAGTTACCCCATACATGTTAATACGTACATACATAGCTACATAGATTTAATTCTAAAATAAGGTTCGTTTTATAAACAAAAGTGTTTGTTGATGATAACTGATCAAATATATCGCTGGAAAATTCGAGCATATAAAATCAATTAAGGATAAACATCTCAGTTCGAAATATTTTCACAGGTTGTTCAGATATATTCAGCACATTTATCATGAAATATATCCGATTTCCATTTTCAAATACAACTCTGAAAGACGATCATGAAAACTGAAAGTATTTCGGAAACGTTACGCGAAAAAAAAAAATTATAACACGGTTTATGCCGAAAATGTTAAACTTAATCTGATTTTAGATAAACACACGAATAATCGAAATCAAGTACATATAATATTATCTTTTTTTTTTTTATATATTAACATTTGTACAACGGATTTTATATATTTAATAAGAACGAAGGTGTACATACTTCTATACATACGTATGCGCCTGTATAAATATGTAGAACGCACATTTTATATATACATACACGCATATAAACACACGGTGTTACATGTGAGAGTTGCGTTGTTGCTTAATAAGTAATATGCCCATGAATGATCCACGCAATAATTACGCAAAATGTAAATTCAATACATACCCGTACACAAACACATATATAAGAAAGAGTTCGTTAACACAGTGAAAGGTTATTAACATTGATAGCGACAGACAAAAACCGAGCAGGTAAAGATAGGGGTATAACGTTCAACGCAAGAATTCATGACTTCCTACGCGTTCGAAATTACATTCAATTACGGCAATTTTGTCGTAATAATATAAATGATAAATAAATAAAAAAATCAATTACATCTGTACGTACAAATATGCACGTGAATGTCTGTGTGTTAGTACGTATTAAAAGTTACGTACAAAATTCATATAAGAAACAATAAAAAATGTGTCAATTATAGCTAGTCACGAAAACTGATAGAATTAAGTTAAATCGACATATACACACAAATTATATATTACACAAATATATATACCGTACAATGTATATTGTCTAGACAAAAATTAATAAATGCGGCTTAAAGCACACGCACTAGATCTAACATGGCCTAGTTTGAATTAATAAATTTCACTTTTCCTTAATTTAACATTTTCAAAATTAATTTATAACATTCGCCCTTTGCCCGCGTACTAGTATTTTTAATAGTCGGATATAACACTTCGTTATTTTCTCATTAATTATAAGATTTTATTTTTCTTCTTCATTCCGTCCTCTATATTAGGACGTTGATGTATTAACTAACTAATAGTTCTCCGGGCCCGGGACATTTTATTTTGAACAATGTCCTTAACCGAACGACCCCAACCGTGTTTATAATTCGCCTTTTTGTTTCCCAATATTATTTAGGATTCTAACGGGTTTACATGACGAGCTCTGTATGACCAAAAACCTGAGAAACCTTCCCATCGTTTTCTCTAACGAAATATTGATCCCTAATTTATTATAATATTTTTTTAAAGTATTATTATTTTATCATCATCATCGGTATAGTAATATACTAATTACACAATCGTCAATTTGTTAACAACTCGTTTTATATAGATACGAATTTCGTTACTTAAGTAATATAAAAAACACGTACATTGCATGTTGATCGTTAATTAGTACGTCGTCTTCGAATTATTATTTTCAAAGTATCATTCACTCTTAAACAGCTAGAGCGTAAGGATCATTAGGAACCGATGTACATTGAGAGCATTAGTCGATCACCTATTAATTACAACCGTCTATCCCTAAACTCGCGTGGTTCTATTTCTCTAAGATTAATCGCGAAGGAATTGTACTAATCGATAGATTACGATTTGGGCATCGTTTGTTATCTGATGGCCTTTTCCATGTGCAACTCAGAGAACGTCCCTGCTGTCCATTCCATTCTAAATAGGCGATCTGCAATCCTAATCATGTTTTTTTTAATACTCCTACGTTTTCAGCTTTACCTTATCATACTACATTCGTCATATATCACATCTACGTATAATATGTATCGTCTATTCCCTATCCGGATAATCTACAATTATTCATTCATTTAGTAACATTTCTAGAAAAGTTCGCATTTTTATTAAAATATAAACAGTCTCCCACAGTATTACATTGGGTAAGCCTTAAAGGCATCCATAATAATAATAATAATAATAACGATGTCTAAAATTAGTAAACATGGATTATTATTTAAAACTACCTAACATTTTGACACGCTTCTTCGAGTTCGAACGGCGATAAGAAAAGAAAAATTGCGTCGCTAAATTACCACGTATGCTGAAATTTTTACTAAAAAAAAAATTATAGTATGCTATATCGTTTTCGTATATTTTTGAAATATTTCACTAAAAATAAAAACGAACAAGATACCGTAAAAATTTTATTTTTATATTTACAAAACAGACAAATAAATTAAAAACTGCAGTAGTAAATAACTTCAACAATGAAAATTAGTTGTTCCTAAACCTTTCTATTTATTATCAGATGCAATTTTTAATTTGAATCGAATCGCTGAAGAGAAGTAATCCTTTCGGTCGATACGGTATATCGAACGATCAGTTTCGCGACCGGATCATCAAACTAGGACGCCCCACGCTAAGAAACTTTAAAATACTTTCTAATAACTGTAATTCGCAACGATACGAAGTGAAAATTCTGAATGTAGTTTATCAACTACAAAAATTTAAAAATTGCGTTGAATAGAATTTGTTTGTATTATTAGTAAACCTTATGAAATGTTTTTCACCGAAACAACATCGTTCAATTTTTTTTTGTTGCTATAGCAACATTTACATTTTCTTCTTCTTCTTTTAATGCCTCTTTCGATTATCGAAGGTTGACGTACACATGTTACACTATAGAAGGGAAAATCTACGCGCGTAATACTAACGCAGACGTGTTGATGGATAAGGTCAAGGAGGAAACAGTCGTCGAGAGCTGCGCTGAATTGAACACACTATATTTAGAGTACGATCTACCGTATATGAATGAGGTTGCAATATTGAATATTTCATGTCCATAAATTTCGATCAAATAGATCCACTGTTCCGGCGCATCCATTAGATCCACGTTGTGCGTTTTGCTCCTGTCAAGGAATAGATCTCAAGACTTTTAAATGACTGCGTCTTAATCTACACGTTACTGAATATAATATAATATAATATTATATATATATATATATATATATACATATATGAATGAAACATTTATTTAGTATAACTATTTATTAACATTAATATTGTTATATACATGGATATTAATGTTATTTTTATTATGATTGAAAGTAGAATGTTTTTTTTTTTTAATCGTTGCCATTCCCCGAGCAAAGTATCCCCAATTGGTTCTAAATTTACATTTGATGGATCATTCTCCGAAAATTTCTCGAAATCGTCGTCGCAATGTGTACATAGATTTTCTACTCTTTCGATATGCTAAGAACTAATCCATTAGTCTTCGTCTACCGATCATCTTTACATCTAATGACATTCCCCCAATTCCACTTAAAATTGTGGATTAATGCTACGACATCTCTGTTTTCGCTTATTTTTCTTTAACAGTATTTACTAGTTTCCTGATGTTCAGTATTGATTCGTCTAAATTATTTTGCCGGGTTCTCACAGGATGCTTTCTTGCTTTTGCATTAGCGAACATGTTTGAGAGGCATCAACCTCGAACATATAATAGGCAAAAGATCAGTATGTAGCGAATAGTGTATTTGGCTGTGCTGGCGTCTATATCGAAATATGGTCTAGAAGTTTACGGTACATCGGCTACATAAAATCTAAATTAAATTCGTCAGCTCCCGTCGAAGATACTTCGCTCAATAGCCAACGCGCCATACTGTGTTTCGAACATCACGCTACAGCATGATTTGGAGATAGAGTATGTGCGCGAGTACTACATTAATCGATATAGGAAGTTTTTCAGCGAATAATAACTGAAACATGGAAATATCGAGCATGTATCTGCCACAGCTACCTGGTAATCCATGTATGAGATTAAAAGGAATATGAACACGAGATATCCTTGATACTACATAACTATGACATGAATACGGCAGCGTACTTCGGTTGTGGACCTAATGGTCGAAATGAATACTCTGTTTGGAAATGACTCTCCCTTCGCCCATGTACACGGTGTAGGGCGGGGCACCAGTGATGCTTGCATTGATAACGGAGGCAAGTAATAAGTATTCAATATTATCAATACATGTGCTCTCCACACCTGACCCGTTTATGTGGTAGCAACTGCGCATACATAGTTGTCTAAAATTGTAGGGACAATAGACGTTGACTCTTTTCCATAGAGAAATGAGTTAATAAAAATACGACAGCACGCTATCAATGTCAATTGTGGTCAAAAGAACAACGTGACAAAGAAAATAAGTACACAATAATAAATTGAATATAAAAAACTTAACGTACGAAATAATGTCAAGATTAAATGTTTGCGTTTAACATTTTTTTTTTAAATTTCTTGGTTGATTTTAATAAATCGAATTGTTATTTTTAATTATTCTTCGAAGAATTTATATAATAATACGATTTAACAGTAAAGCGGCCAAAATATTTTTTAAAGGAAATTGGTTAAGAAATACGATTTAGAAAATAATAACAACAATAATTTGTCAAAGTCCGACACGTTTAAATGCGAATCGGGAGTCACAACAAATCGATAACTATTAAATCTTTGACCGAACCGAACGTCAATATCCGAATATCGTATTCTATGTGAATATCAAACGAAAAACAACGCCTAAAACAACTCGAGATCGTGTACAACCTTGAAAAGCCGCTTTTGATATCTTCTCTTAGTCAGACGGATGTTCAACCTTCTTTCAATCGATTTCACGCGTTTACCCTTCCAAAGAGCATTTTCGATTAGTCTAGCGACGGGCAAAACAATTTCTTACAGCGAGTAGTTCCAAACCTCACTATAGTGAACTAACCGATTCATCGGTACTTTTTGAGGTTCGTTTCTCTACTTTTTTTATAATAAACATTATATTTTAGTGAGAGAACCAAACTTTTAATAAAATTTTGGGAAAAAAATTATAAATGTTTAAAAAATATTAAGCTATGTGAAGAATTAAGTAATAATTTCATTAAATCGGACAAGTATAAAAGGTCCTTTGCCTATAAGGTAAATCTAATAATGTATACTTTTTAAAAATTAATTTATTAACTAGTATAACTTCGAACTACAAACATTAAATCATTCCAATTTAAAAGTTACAACCTAAAGTTAATCAAAATAATACTTATACTGTTACACAACAATAAAAATCACCCATTAATTAATTTATTATGATGGCGTAGTTGCTCTAGAGTGCTCGACTGTCAACTTGACGGTCGGGGATTCGAAACCAACACGCGACATAGAAAGTTTTCATCATTATTTAATTCTTGATTATCACGGGGAAGACAGTTGCACCCCATTCCGTATAACATCATATGCATACGCATCTGCGTCGCATATAAAAATAGTGCCTTGAATGCTAGCTAATTTTGTACGTAAAAATAAACGTACAACAGCTAGTCACGACGTTCGGCAACGAACAATACGACGATTATATATATATATATATATGATGAATTAATAAAATTATCTCGTTTTTTTTTTACAATAAAGAAAGTAATAATGTATTTATATATGATATTATAATTGCGACGGTAAAATTTAGAGCAAAAACATAAAAATGTAATACTTTAAATTACTAATCAACTACTTTTATTAAAAAACGATTGGTCGTTTCTCAAATATAAATGAAACCATAAAATACCCATGAAAAAATTACAAATCAAATACTTATAAATACCGGTTTTAAAATTATACAAATTTTATATTAAAAATTATAATCATAAAGAATAGGGATCTTAAAATCCGAAATGAAAAATAAAACAGTTAAAATAGAACAACGAACCATGAGAAATTTCAACCGTATGAAATAGCAAAAGATGAACCGCTTAAGAAAACAACAAAGAAAGTGAATCGTGAATGCGAGAATAGAATTGTATATAGTTAAAGATGATACCGTCAGAGTGAGTCTCTGTCAAGGAATCTACATTATTTTTTTTTTCAAAACCATTCATTCGATTCAACTGAGCGGATCCTGAATCAGAACGAATTTCCCTCAAGGATTCTAGGTTCTTTTTTCAGAATCGATTCAAGTTTAATTTTTGAAATGAATCGATTCAACTGAGCGGCTCGAGAACCATCTGGCCATCACTATTCACCGTTTGTAGTACCACACGTACGCGTAATATCTCATTTCGCGCATGTTCTTCGGACACATCAAAAACATTGGTTGACTGAGAGAATTCAATCGCACGTTACTTTCAATCGTAGTAAAAAATGCGAAAAAAAAACAGACTATAAAGATCAAATAAATGACGTAATGCTTGATGAAACACGTTCATTTTAGACGAAGATGGACTGGAGAATGTTTTGTGAAGAAATATAGAATAAAATAAGCGTTAAATAATGAACCGTTAACGACCAAGTTTGATTCATCATCTAGTTGACATAATTAATTGTACCTTTTTTTATATCATTGCGAAAGTTAAAAATATCTTTTTTAGTGGAAATATTAACAAGCAAGATTACTGGGCTTCGAAACATTACGTCAAAAAATAAAATCGATTAAGCATAGCATCCAATTGCCGAAGAGATTATGCTGCTCCTCTCAAAACTAGGCTGCAGTTAAAACTTGGATCCCAAATCATTCTGGAATAAAAATGAACCAGCAGACTTGACAGCTAAGCAAGCTTCTACAATTTTTCAAGCTCCATAATTACCTACTACAAGTAAGTATTTTGATGAGCACATCGAATCATGCTTATTATCCAAATGGAAACTACAGTTGCAGCAGATGCCATTAACCAACGTATTACGCAGAACTAGGGCGGATATAACAACGTTCTGGTCCAGACCGTCCTTGCTCGTCTTACTCCGACTACGTCTCGGACATATATTTCTAACACACAGTCTCTCTGATATGGAGAGAAAATGCTCCATGCCGCTCTAGGTAATGGTGAGCCCACAACTGTTGAACACCCCCTGCTCGAGTGTACCAAGAGCATATTAACCCTCTAACGCGTCAAATTCCAGTTTCCACCGAGCATTAAAGAAACATTAAATCCAGACAAAGTTGGTTCCGTGTTAGAGTACCTGTACGAAACTGGCTTATTCAATCAGCCCTCGTACTTTTGAACTGTGCTTCCGGCCCTGCAGCACTAAACGGCACGTTAAGGGTGTCAAGTTAAGTTAGTTTTTCATTTAATTCTCATTAATTTAAAAAATATGTATACATTTTTTTATTTAGATAAATATTAAATAGGCAATTAAATTATTATTATACAACATACAGAATACAACGAAAACACGTTTTCTTTATTATCAATATAATATATATATATATATATATATATATATATATATATATATATATATATATATATATATATATATATATATAACCCTAATCAGTTATTATCACTAATCAAAAATAAAATTAACACCTACTCATTCGCATACCTTTCTCCTTTTAAAATTGTTTTAGACGCGTTACATCGATAACGTCCAAAACGTGGGAGAATGTGTAAAGTGTATCATAAATGCGTCATGAGAACACTATACCAACGAAATCGTAAACATTTTATATATAAACCTACTACAAAAAGAGATAATGATTTTTTTAAGATATGGACGTAAAATAATCGTAATACTTAGACGACAGTAAAAAAAAAATGCTATCAGACAAAATAATCGTTAAGCTTAACAAAAATAAACGAATTAACACGTTGTATACATACGTGTACATGTCTACAGCACACATACGTGTAACATGTAAGAGTATTTTCTGCCGAATTATTAAACACACGGCGAAAAATATTTAGCCGCTTATGGAGTACTTGAAATATATATATATATGTGTGTGTATAAACAATAAGGAAAAAAGTAAACTACGTATCTAAATGAAATTCTAGGTTAATAAAAAAGAAATACATCATTCTATTTCTCATATAATAATCTTACCTCAAAACGTAATTCCATTGTAATTAAATTTTTTTTTACACATTACATATTAATTAATTTCATTGTTCAGCAAAAAGACACGAATGTTGAAGCATGTGATTTATCGTTAAATAACGAGAAATAACATTATTTAACACTTTCAGTATTCCGATTACACTACTTTCGGAAATAGTGGAAAGTATTATGGGTTCTAAAACCAGGTAAAGATCTGCACTCTCGTATCGCCCGATTTCTCTGTTGCCAATTTTGTCGACGGTTATGGAGAAGATAATTTTGAATAGGTTACTCCCATATATCCGTTCGAATAATATTATACCGAACCACCAGTTCGGGTTTTTGCAACAACACTCCACAATTGATCAGCTGCATAGGGTAGTTAGCATAATAGAAAATTCACAGGAAACTAGAAAGATCTGTACAGCAGGATAAGGTCTGGTATGTTGGCTTGTTGTATAAATTGAAACTACTACTACCCGCAGATCTTTATCTCTTATTAGAATCGTACATTAGTGGTAGATATTTTCATGTATGCTATGATCACGCATCCTCTGAACTGTATCCCGTCTGTGCGGATGTGCCTCAAGGCTTAGTGCTTGGACCCACGTTGTATTTAGTTTACACAGCCAATTTTCCTATTACTGATAGTGTTCAGGTAGCCACATTTGCCGATGACATGGCACTTCCTTCTGATAACGATCCAAATACAGCGAGTAGATCTTCAAACAGCACTCATTAGAGCTGAAAATTGGTTTAACAAATGGAATATAAAAATAAATGAGAACAAATCTGTAAATATTCAGTTTACTAACAGAAAAAGCTAAATCTTCCCCAGTAAGAATCAATAACTCAGAATCAGATCAAACGTAAAATGTCTGGGCTTACACTTGGTTAGCCGACTAACATATCGAAATCATATCCAAATGAAGAGGAAAGACCTAGATGTACGCATTAAAAAACTATTTTGGTTAATGCGCAGAAATAGCGTACTGTCTATTGACAACAAACGTCTTATTTATACTTCGATTTTGGGCCCTGTCTGGACATACGGGATGCAGCTGTGGGGTTGCGCAAAGCCGACAAACATAAGAATAAAATCCTTCGGCTGCTAACAAATACGAGTTGGTATGTAGCAAACCAGATCATTCATCATGATTTGAACATTCCTTATGTGTGCGACATCATTAAGCAATATGCACAGAGCCATGCTGTGAGGCTGGAAAATCATCCAAATACCCTTGCATTAGAACTCTCGGATACAACTGACGATATCAGACGTTCAAGACGTAGAAAACCCTTGGACCTAATCTGAGGTCGTGGTTGCCGGGTGTGTACCAGTGGGTACTATACCATTCCTGTTATGCTTTTCTCCAAAATACTGCTAAATTCAGCTTGCAGTAATAATTAAGAGAAAAAAAAATTAAATGTTGAATAGGATTATCGCCCGTTATATTTATTACGACGAAATTTCAATTGAAATAACACAAGAGCGAATGAACCGTAAATTATCGAACCAATTTTTTACATCAGCTTTTTTTCTGTCAGTCCGAAATTGAATTCGTAAAAATATATTAGAATAACCTTTTATTTATTTATTTTGAATACACAATGAAAAATCACTCGTCATTCTTTAGCAACCCGACATTTTCCTGAACTATTTTTAACACTGCCCGTTACAATACAGTGGCACAAACACGATTGGTTGGTTTAGCTATATTACAGATTGAATTTAAAAAGGACTAAAATGAACAATATTGACGAACTTATGAACGACTTCACAACAAAATATACCAAATGTTTGCAGCGCTTCTATAACAATTTTATCTTAAATAATTTCCGATATAATACGAATAATATATTTTTATTTACATCGATATAATCTGTTTAAAACTGTTATAATGTTCATAATTATTTACCCATTATAATTATTAATAAATTTAGTAAAATACAGAATCAAATATAATTTATTGTGTTGATTTACGTATGTTTTTAATCGGCTTTTATTTACAACTAACAAATAATGATAGATAAAAATAGTGGGAAAAATTCGTTATTTATTTGATAACCTTAAGAAGGACCCGGTTGAGATTTTAGCGGGAAAGGAGTATCCAAATATTCAGGTACGCTACTAATAATACAAAAACTAACTTTAATTTTTTTAACGATAAGAAAAAATGGTGCGAAATTCTTATCGACGTTTTCTCCGAAATTAAATTAACGATGATATAATCCTTTCAAGTAATTTTATTACACATAAAAACCTTTTGAACATATCAACGCTTTTAGAACTTCGTCGTATTCATTCCAGAAATCAGTAGAAATACAGAAAATAACTAACTTACGAATAGTTTTAATTATAATCACGTAATTCTTAAACAATAAGTTTCAATTCGCAGAACAAACACTTTCAATAGAAATATTCGAATCCTATTATGCTAACAAAATTCTAAACGGCCTTGTAAATAATTAAATCAATTTTTTTTTTTATCATTTCGGGTTTTAAAAGAAAAAATAATCTTCTTTTCCTTACGATAAAAATAATAAATTAGCGACGTCTTAAATTTTAATGGAGAATCAGTCATAAATTTTAGTATATTAATATTTCGATCATAAACGAAAAATTAGTGTTTAACATATTAGTCGCACTTCGACACATATAAATTAATAAATAATTACGAAAATACGGATATATCATCATCATTTTGTTGCATCTCCTTTCAGGAGGTTGCGCATCAACAATTCTCATATCTTCCTGTGTCTAGCTGCATGTATTGATTCATAAGTTCTATCGATCACTATGTTCGTTGTTATATATTTCATCCTTTTCCTTCCTCTTGTTGCCTTTCCAAGCATCTTCCCTTAAACCGCTAACATAAAAATGCCTTCTTCTCGCAATTCATGCCCGACGTATTATTTTATATCCTCGTTATATTCATGCAACAAGTTCTTATCGAAACAAAATCGATCCACGGTATCTCAATACGTCCACATTTCGAATGCGTTTATTCTTTTTTCGCTTTCGGCGTTAATTGACCAAGATTCCGCTGCATATTTCATCGCGGACCATAGATAGCAACGCTTTATTATTTTTCTTAACTCATTTGTAAAAGCTTGCTTTGCCAGTGCTATCCACGTTTTTATCGCTTTTACGTCATATTGCGCCCAAGTATTTGAACTCGTTTATTATCGTGTTGTTAATTTTTATTTTTATATCTTTACTAATGACCTTTAAGAATTCCATTATCTTTGTTTATTTCCATTCCATATGTTTTTCCTTCACTGTTAATGATATTCAATATCCTTTGCAGTTGTTCTTCCGTTTCTGCAATTACTAGCCCATCATTCGCGTAACTAATATTGTTGATCTCCTTTCCATTTATTTTGCAGCCGATTTTCTTTAATTCGCAATTTTTTATTATTTCTTCGGCACATGCATTGAACAACAGTGATGACAACGGGCATACGTGCCTCACCCCTTTCAGTATTTTACACCTTCTATCGGAGTAATTATTTTAAAATTTTAATATTAGCCGTTTGTTACCGATAGAGATTTTTAATTACATCATTTTCGTCTACAATATAATTGTGTAAAATATTTATTACTTTTGTACGAGCTACTCGGTCAAAAGCCTTTTCGTAGTGTATAAAACACGCTACTATTTTTTTGTTTATGTTCAAGGCACGTTGAAAAATTAGTTTTAATAGCGCTATATCGTCTCTTGTTCCTTCATTCGCTATAAATCCAAATTGGGTAGAACTTTGTTGTAGGTCTATTTTTTCTATCGTTTATTATTATTAATAATAATATCTTTAACGTGTGACTCATTAAAGCTATTGTTCTGTATTGTGTACACGTGTGTGTCTGTCACTTTTTTAGGATTGGTATGACGTTACTTTTCGTAAAATCAGCCGGTAACATGCCATCGTCATATATTTTATTCGGTATATTCTGCAATTGCTTTATTGCTTCAGGTCCGATGCATTACAGTAAATCCGTTGATATTCCGTCTTCTCCCATATAGTTTTATTCTTTCTCGCTTTTCTGATAGCATTGTCTAATTCCCATATTTCGATACGAGGTACTTGCTCTCTTTTTCTGATATTTATCTCATTTGGTCTAGCATATTATATATATCGTCATCGTCCTAACGTCGTGACTAGCTATTGTACGTTTATTTTTACGTACAAAATGAGCTAGCATTCAAGGCACTATTTATATGCGACGCAGATGCGCGTGCATATGATGTTATATGGAGTGGGATGCCACTACCTTCTCCGTGATAATTAAGAATTAAATAATGATGAAAACTTTCATGTCGCATGTTGGTTTCGAACCCCCAACCGTCGAGCACTCTAACAACTAATATAATTAAAAATTTTTATATGATAATTAATCATTAAAGCTTTGATATTATTATAACACATTTAAGAAGGTATATCAACGGTAGTATATTACATGGCGTGAGTGTGAACAGGTAGAAAATCGAATAGACAGTGCGTAAACCCTTGTGAGAATAGTGCTACATAGAGCACTTTCAAAACGGAGAGATTACGATTAACTGCAAGATTGTGCACACATCTGTCAGAAAACGGTATTGTTTGTGAAGATAGATTTAGTGCTAGTTGTGTTGCTGGTCCTGGTGATTGAAGAACTAATCGTTTTAAATCTGGAGAAAAAAAAAACCTGAAAATTAATTCAAATTTCTTGTAAAGTATTTATATATATAAGTACGCAAAATTCAAGAAGACACTGAAAAGACAACGCCAGTAATTATTTAACTCGGAACGAAGATCATAATTTACGCATAGTGCACTTTCTATTCGAACATTAAGTTAATTTTTGTTTTAATTTTCTTATTAAAAAGATGATATTTCGTAATGCAGTATATTTTAATAACACGTTGCAAATATAGCAATGCTTAAAACAAATTTATAAATAATACATCGTTTGAAGTGTATTTATATTAAATAATTCAGTACAAAGAGGGGAAACCCGGTTCTGTACAGTATTCTAGCAATCTGCTAATCGAGCAAAATCATTTAGTCTGCGAGACCTTTAACAACTTTCCAGTTATTCGGATCTTATTTTACCTTCCGATATTAATACGCCAATTACAAAATATTACGACGAAATCCAAAATTTTAAACGAGGTCTAAAGCATCAACAATAAATAAAATTACAATCACACAATGCAGACACGGCTGTATTTTTTTTTTATTTATACTCGGTAAAACGACATTATTTTTTTTTTAGAGAGGGCAACCATACCCAACTGACGTGTGAACTGCTAAAGTGATTAACATGACACTGCACTCGGAATGTATACAACAATATGAAAAGCGGAAAACGTGAGAGTAGATTATGAAGGGATAGAGAAAGGAGAATATCGACCGACCGAAGTTAGGTTAGTAAAAAGAGATAGATAGTTTGTTCCGGATTAGATTAGGTGACAATTTAAAAATACGCGAATTTTATGAACGGGTTGAAAACAAAATGAGAACTCGGAAATACTTATTTTTAGCTGTCTGGATGTTCGTTGTGAACACAGAACGTATAGAGTAATTAATTTACGATTGGTAATGTGACACCTTCGTAGATGATAAGAAGAAGAGTTTTATTTAAACAATAGCAGGACATTCTTAATGTTAAATATCCCATACTTTAACATTTATCTTAAAATTATGTATTAAAAATCGAATACTAGTACACATACATATGATCACGTATACGTGCATATCACACATATATACACATATAAGTAACTGTTTAAATAGAAATGATCGAAATAAATTCTAAATATTATAAAAAATAATCACGTAGGCTTAATTCTACGATGTTCATTCCTAGAATAACGCATGGTGAGACTTTTGTCGTAGAGTCTCCTATAACGTTAATCGAATTACTCCGAAGCATTTTGCGCGTATCGTAAAATTTTTCGGATAATTTATTTATATACAAAATGCACAATTCCGAATGCATCAGTAAGGTTTACATACTTGTGACGATTTGCAATATAAGTCCGCAACGGTGATTTCGAATCGATTGTTGTCATGTTTTAAGTGTGCCCGTGGGAAACTGACCAACGTCCGGATCGAACAGATACAAGGAAAACACCAAAGATTGCGAAAACGTTATCAATCGAGTTTGCTCGAAAAGAAAAATTTCTTCTGATTCCGAGTTGTCAGTTCATTTCACCGCACGCGGCAAGTCTATGATGTCGCTTAATTTTGTTGGCTCAAACGATGTCGGTCGATGGAAAATCATCGCAATAATTACGTCGAATTAACACACACTGAAAATTACCCGATTGCAATTCCGGATCGTTTTGTTAATACGTTTGATAAATTGTACTCATAATTATTTGAAATAGGAGTAATTGTCGTAGCGGTTTAACTTTTAATTACGTCTATTCCGTACAACTGATTCTCAGTAAATTCAGACTAGACACGCATGTGATGGATATATTAAATATATATATATATATATATATATATATATATATATATATATATATATATAATTATTATTTCGAATGAGCCACTAATGGACTACGTTATCAACTGGTCCTGCCATTTTTCTTCCTTTTTTTCCACACTGCTTTCATCCTTTCACTGTCTTTTTTTTCGTTCTTCGGTCCACAAAGTGCCAGTTCTTCTTCCTTGCTTTTCCGCGAATTCTTTACAATTAAATAGTTTCTTCTTTAATTTAACTCGCTGTATCTTCAGGCATAATATTCAGTTCCGCCATGTCATTTTTAGTCTCTGTATACCATGTATCGTTCATTTTTAGTTTTCGCATGTACTTAAATACTCTTCCGGTGAGTCTACTGCCCTCCATCCTTTGCATATGTCCATAAAATCGTATTCTTCTTTTCCGGATCGCTGTAGTAATTTTTTCCACATGTTGATATATTTCTTGATTACTTCGTTTTATATATTTTTCATCACTGGTCCTATTATTCTTCTTACGATTTTTCTTTCTGCGATTTCAAGCTGTTCATTTAATATTTTTTGGTTCATTTTTAGGCTCTCTGCTGCATATAATGCCTCTGGTCTGATCACCGTTGTGTAATGTCGCAGTTTAGCATTTCTTGATAAAAATGTCTTATTATATATTCCTTTTGTTAAATAAAACGCTGCTTTCATTCGATCGATCCTCTTTCTGATGCATTCCGTTCGATTAATTCTCGCAGATATTTGAATTTATTAACTCTTAACACTTGACCAAACTTAGTTTTTTTTTTATTTTATCAGGAGCGGCTGTTTGTTTTTTTCGAAGGAAATTTGTAGACCAGCTTTATCCGCTTGTTCTATCTGCCGCTTTGCTGTCTCTGTAGATTCTGCTATTATTGCCAGATCATCTGCAAAAGCTAAACAGTCTATTAGTAAATTGTCCTTCTTGTATCCTAATCTAATATTCCCAGTGATTTTTTCATCACTCATAGCTTTTCTCCATTCTCTTATAACTTTTTCAAGTGTGCAGTTAAAGAGTAACGGTGACAGTCCATCCCCCTGTCTAACTCCCGTTTTTATTTCGAACTGTCTGGATATTTCACCTCTAAATTTCACTTTAGCGTATGTGTTTGTTAACGTTTTTCTTATTAACCTTGTGATTTTTTCATCTAGACCAAAATCTTTGAGGACATTAAACAATACTGTTCTATCTACTTAATCATAAGCTTTTTTAAAATCAGTAAACATTATTACATATTTTTTGGATCTTTTCTTCAAATACAACATTAATGACTTGAGGTTGAAAATCTGTTCAACGTATGATCTATGTTTTCTGAATCCACACTGATATTCACCAATTTGTGTATCTAGCTGCTCTTCTGCTCTAGTTTGTATTGCCTTAGAGAGTATTTTATAGGTAACTGGTAACAGCGATATACCTCTGTAATTATTCACACATCTGTCTGTATTCATATATATTAGAAGAACACTCGTGAGCTAATTTTTTGAATATCGTAAATTTGACGACGGTAAATGAACAATTATAATGTCTTCGAATAGATCTGACATGACATTCTGCGCAATAATTGGGATTATTCTATCTTTTAAACATAGTACGATTATTGAATCATAGCACAACATAGATATAATAAGAAAAGATTCCATTGTGGGATATAATTTTCGAAGAAAATAATACAAGCAGACAAAAACAAAAAAAAAGTGATCACAAAAATTTGAAAGCGACAAAAACGACCAAAATCGGATAAAATTCGAAAATTAATAAAACAAACGGACTTATTAAGAAACATTAAAATTAATAACGAATTATAACATATTTCTACCGAATACGATATAAAACCCTCATATAGACAAATAATATCGTTCAAGAATAATGCGTTACAGAACCCAGTACGTACAAAAGGATATTATTGAGGAACAGACTCTGAAAAAGAAACGAATATATAAAAATTACATGAAAAATAGAGAAAACGCGCTGGTTTTGTAAATAAAAGTAGAAGAAAGGACGATTGTTACGATGTAAACTAGAGGAAGTAACGTTAGTGTTGTAGTATAGTGGTTAATAGTCCCGCCAGTCTAGTTATCGAAAGAACATCTGTCCAACGAACCGGCTTCATATTCGAGCGCTACTGCGACAACGATAAACTTGCTTTAATACCACCATCGGCTGAAGATTCTGCGACTAAAAGCCTAACACTACTACACTAATAAAGTACTTTTCAGCAACACGAATTGAATAATGTAAGAGGCAAAGGAAAGATATTCATCGGTTCTTTTATCATTCTATAAGTAATAAGAACCTGATCGTATAAAATTTTGTATTTAAGGAATACCCAACACAATCTTCTGGTGAACGTGTTCAAATAGAAAAACGTTACTACTATTTTCCGGATTAATTACACGTAAATCATTTTATAACGTTATTAGAAATCATCGCTTGTTCTATAAAATTTGTACAGTTGATACAAAAAGAAAAACTCGCTGGTAAGTAAAATAGAAATATTCCCGTATTAAAAAAATATAGTTTTGTAGATTTCGTATGTTTATGTACACGGTTGATTTATTTTAAAATTTAAGGCATGAATTCGTATTTAGGTATACAAGGTTATCATTCCGTTCACACAATCAGATTTAATTTAGGTTTACGCATTCAAAGTAATCAATTAAACATGTTATAAAATTATCTTTTTATTAAAAATGAGCGTAGCAGACGTCGATATGGATCATCTAATTTCCGTGGTACAGTCGCGATCAATATTGTGGGACAAATAACTTCTCATAAATGTATTTCGATGTTTTTTTTTTTTTTTTTGAGGTAATCTGCCAAAGTTAACATTAAACATAATATATGATAGAGGTGTTCTCCAATGAGACTCAATCTTAATTGTTACACTATGTGTAATGGTATTTTTCTTTTTAATCTACGTGTCTGTTGAACGTCATCATTAATTGATCCTGTTGCTAGCGGATTCGGGTGTGATCTTAGACGCTGTGCATATGTTTCACTATATATCTTTATTACATCTTTCACAGTTTCTATTTCTAGGTCTCTATATATGTCATCATTTCTAATATACCAAGGTGCAATTATCATGATACGCATAGATTTTGATTGGAACCTTTCAATTTTAGAAACATTTGAATTGAATGCCGTACCCCATAATTGAACACCATAAGACGATCCTTTGTAATTCGTCAAATGACTTCGTTGACATCCTGAAGTAATTCGAAACTTTGTCCTTAGTTTACCCTTAACCCGTAAGCGTACGCGGCAAATAGGCCGCCTTTCTAAAAAAAAAAATGATATAATTTTTTAACCGATAGGACTAGAATAATGGGACCAACGTGTATTCTACATTTGAACCTTTGACAAAAATATTCTGTTTACATGTTTTGCCTAGAATGCGTCAGGATCGAAAAACCCGGAAGTGGACACTATCGTCAGGGCCGGCCACATTGATTGCCACCACGCATACGTTTATGTAATAGGCCTTGTTCTTTCCTCCGTCATTGTAGATATCTGTTTATTTATTTATTTTTTGTTGTTTTATCATCATTTTTATTCACAACCATTCTCCGAAAATTACAAACGTAGTAAAACATTAATTTCTATTTTTGTCTACTGAAGTTTTTGTCACTCAAAAATGTTATGTTTGAACGAAAACAGAAAAAAAAAAGTTTTAGGTGGTTTCAGCTATGTCACTAGATACCTACTATATTATCTCGTCTTTTAAGCACTTCCATAAAAGATAATGATATTCGCAATATACTCTAGAAGTTAGATGAAAAATGTGGAGATGAAAGTGAAGATGATTTTTACCTCGATGATCCCGATAATGTTGATTTTGAAACAGAAAACATCGAAGAAGGTAGCGACTCAAAAGTGTCAATAGAAAGCAATGGGGGAAAAATAAGAGGATGACAACGAATACAGTTTTTGGAAAACATTATGATAGTTTGTGGATGAATAAAATGTTTTCCAAGCAATCAAAAACCAAAACCAAGAACTTAATAAAATTGTTTCCTGGGCCTAAGGGACAAGCACGTCAATGTAAAACATGGCGTCAATGTTTTCTACAAAGAAACTACGAGGAAGTAATTTCAAACAAACGTCAAAAGCAGAAATATTAGCTTTCTCTTCCTTATTTCCGCGAAGAGAGAAAACCGAACGAATCTGAAGGAATTGTTTACCAATAATGCCACTGGAATATTTGGTGAAAATCGTTTTAACTCTTACTCCGAAGCCTCCGATTTGACATAAACACTAGAGCTGAAAGTGTAAAGAACTATAAATTAGCTGCAATTCGAGAGTTGTTTACTGAATTTGTAAAAACTCTCAGAATTTATACACTTCCGGTAGTTTTGTAACAGTAGATGAAATGTTGTTCGCGGTCGTTGTGGTTTTATACAATACATGGCAAAAAATCCAACAAAATATGACATAACAATTTATGCTTTATGTGTACGCAAAAACCTACTACACCTATAATTTAGAGATATATTGTGGTGCACAGAAATCGGGTCCTTTTATTACATCGAACAAACTTTTTGACTACTTGACCTAATAAAAAACACAAACAGGAATGTTATGACTGATAATTATTTTAGCAGTTACCACCAGAAAATGGGCCTAACATTTCTCGGTATTCTGAAAAAAAATAAAAGAGAAGTTCCCCCACCATTTGTAATTGAAAAAAAAAAACAGGAAATTGGTTCCCGGGCGTTTCGTGTCTTCTTTTCAGTATGAAGTATTTGTAAAGAAAAAAGGTTGTTCTTGTTTTATCAACTATGCTCGATATTGAAGAGATTAATGGGTATAATGGCAAGTGTTACAAATTACAGACTATAATAATACTATGGGTGGTATAGACGTCGTGGACTTGTTATGTTCAAAATGTTCCACCTCCGGAAGAACACAAAGATGGACAATGACTATTTTCCATCGTTTACTCGACATCGCTGGAATAAATTCATTAAAGATAATGGTCGGAAAATTTCCTAACAACAATTTAGTAAGAAGAAAATATATGTTCACATTGGCGATGGATTTGGTGGAAGAAAATCTAAAACATTGGACCACAATTACAACACTTTCGAAGGAACCTTATCCTTTTTTTTTTCTGAGAAACTATCGCCTACGTTTGTGGATCAAAAAAGAATAATAGGTCTACTGTGAAAAATTTTCCAGAACTATGTATGCAAAAGTCACTCTAACCAGATAATCACATGCCTCAATTGCCAGTATTCAGAGGATGAAGAAAGTGATAATTCATCAGATTCCTGAAGGTATTTTTTTCAGATTGTACATTTTTGCAAATATTGTTATTTTACTAATTATATAGCTATTTTTTTTTTATTGCTCATAGTTTTTTACTCCATTTCAGATTTTATTTTTAAAATATAAGACATAATACATAAGATAGAATTACTTTTTGGTACAAGGTATGTCATTGTTAAAATGTTTTCATGTAGTATGATTTACTAAAGTTTTTAAGTCTACTTATGCGTGCTGGACACTTTTAAAGCTAATTACTTATTAATTATCACGTAAGAACTGTGTAACACAAAAAAAAAAAAAAAACAGTGTTAAAAATGACAGGCGGCAAAATTGCCGCCGCGCGTACGCTAGTGTTACACTGAGAAGCACGTGCACTTACTACGGGTTAACTGAAATTTTAAACTTTTCGTTATAATCGTGTGCTCATAATGAAAACGATTAAACATTCTTCTTCGTTTTTTAATTCTCCTATAAAGAAGCAACATAGCAAAAACTTGACTTTCCTCAATATTAGTAAAATGCGACTAGTTTCGTACGTCGGATCTCGGATCACCGAATACAAACCGGGTAGGAACCGTATGTTTGTGGACGATTATGAGGAAACTGGACATAGAAACCGAACCGAATGAAACTACAAATACAAAACCGTGCAGGATAAATTAATTTTATAAACAACAATATTCAAACGTATTTCTTTTTTATTAAGGTATTATTCTAATCGTAATGAAGACATTCATCCATTCGGATTTGGAAATCCCACCTATTGATTGGTGGTTCGCTAACATCAAAAACGAGTCCATGTCCACCCAAATGAGATATAAACCGCTGAAAGTTGTGTAAATTTTCTATTGTGTTAATTTAAGTTTATCACTAGTACTAATTTATACATTAAGTATAAGATTGTACTAATTTTAAAAAAAAAAAGAATTTACGACTGGCTCCCATTATTCATTTGTTGTTTAAAAGGAAAACCGAACGACAGTAATTGAACAAAACAATTTCCTTAATAACTCCAAAGAAGATCTGTTCAATCGTCAAGATGATTTTTAAGACGATTTTGCATCCAATATAAAATCTAAATTATATCTATGAGCTGATTTATTTTAGTTTATTAAACAAAACTGCCCACTACTACAAAACGGAATAATGGACCAGTCGTAAATAAGCGAATTAAATATAAATTATGAAAGATGAAAAAAATACTTTGGGCGAATAATTGAATAGTAAAATATTCTCGTAAAACAGATGAAATCAACTTTGCTAATTTACATTTTTATAAATTATAACTCGTAATTTTCATGCGAATCGTACCGTAGTAGTTTCGTGTAATTAAATATAAAAGATAACGCGACAAAAATTTTACGAAACTAACGAATATTTCCGAATTTGAAATATATAATAATGAATCTGATCAGCTTTAAATAAACGTCAAACGGACAAAGCACCTGTCTGCAAGGAAGGGACAACACGTGTATTAATTCTCAAAGGGAGAGCTATATAACAGTAGGTTAGAAATTGGCATCAAATCAAGGACGATGAAAAAAGTATAGAAAAAAAAATTGAACAAATCACGTAAAAAAAAAAGATACACATACACGCAGGCACAAATTCTTCATACAGTTGAAGCGCAGATAACATTATAAAGTTATACGCACATATTATATATATATATATATATATATATATATATATATTTGTACTTAAATACGTGAGTATGCGTAGCTTTAGTACGTTTAGCTAATTACATACGAAAAAATAGAAAAAATTGATAAAAAGGATATTTCTAGCGTTTAAATTTTTCGAAGAAAGTGTCTAAATAAACTAGTAACTTTAAAATTCCGAAAAATTTATACGCCATATAAATTTAATCCAAATACTTAGTAGGGAGGGAAAAATAAAAATTTTATAATGCGTATAGAAATAAGTGAAAAAATGTTAATATTGCTCGGAAGTTTCGGTAAATTTTAATCCTAACGTTGATCGATATCGAAATACGAAAAAATGTCACATCATACATATTTGTCCGTAGGTTTTTGATTTCGACAATTATTCGTTTCTGTTTTCGATAAAATTACAGTTTACAGGATTCGACCTGAGAAAGAGAGAGAGAGAGGTGTTTCATTTCGTAAATCTAGAGACGCTAGTATAATAACTCGAAAACTACTCGACCAACATTTTTTATTTTATTTTTTTTTATTTATTAAATTGCAAATAACATTTTTGAATGAAATTTTATTTAAAAGTATGAAAACGAGAGATTAGCTCACAGTTATTAGCGGAATACTATATCGTTCGGACGACCGCCATATACAAGAATACACTCATTCAGTCTTTACAAAATTTTCAACGATTTTTTAGAGCACATTTCGCTGAATTTTTGAAATTTCTTCAGAAATCCGCGTTTTCAGGTCTTCCAGATCTCGTGGAGGCTCTTAAGGTATCCCCACAACAAATCGCGTAACTTTGAATTGTTTTCAAAACTCTCTTTGCAATATCGTGATTGATTCACGCCGAAAATAACGTTTCACGCTGCGCGCTCCTCCGTCATGATAACTGAAACTAGACAAAAACGAATCTCTGGTGTATACACTAAACGTGAAGCACGCGGTTTGCGTTGTAACAGTGTTACCACTGCGGTATTAAAAAACAAAAAAACGTCAATCTTCTCTGGGTCACCCCATTATATATATATATATATATATATATATATATATATATATATATATATATATAATGTTATATATATAATGTGCACATATCTTTTACGGATGCGGAACGTTTGAATATGGTATTGGCAACGCACGCTACGAGTAAAATGGACTGAGAGAATATCGATCCACAGAATATTGTCTTGAATTCGTGAAAAACTAGAATTTTATTTTAAACTCATAATAAAAAAAGAAAGAAATTACGTAGTGGGGCATATTATACGCTACTTAACGTGGATTATTATTATTAACTTAATAAAAGGTAAAATAAATACAAAGAGATGTCAGAGGTAGCGTAGGTTGACAAGGAAAGAGGCAGTATGTGGAAGTAAAAATTGTTAGCAAAAGCAGGCGTACACGTTGACATGTTATACACACCAATTTTCTTGTTGAGTGAAGAAGAAAAAGAAGAGATGACAGTTTTACTAGACTAATATTGAGTTCTCAACGACATTTAAATAAATTTCAATAATGTTAAACCGTAATCTCAACGTGATAAGGAAATACATAAAACAGGAACACGCATCTTAACTGTCGAATTAAAAATATGAGAGCCTGTAAAAATTAACCCTTCCAATCTCGATGTTCCATATACGATGCGATAAAATTATAACGCTGACAAAATTTTATATTTCCCGGTAGACGTGAAATGTCTCAAAATACAATCAAAATTATCCAGTCATCTGGAAAAACAATATTGTATAATAAACACCTTGTGTAAAATCTAAAATTTTCTGTAAAAATTTGATAGTGCTTTACCGAAAGGTTTAAATAAGTATATATACTAAAAAGTGAATGTTCTGAAACGTCACGCATATATTTGTACAACTCGACGCGTTCTTTCCAAAAGTTCTACACATATTTCCAGAGAATTCCCTAATTACTTTCCTGGTATAAGTATATTAATTTTTAACCTCGTAATAATTTCCATCGAACCGTCTTAATTATCTATAATAGTCTATCAAATGGCGTTAACAATTGTCGAGTCAGTATTGGAGAAGGAGTACAACGATTATGAAATTATTTACACCGATGGCTCTATTGAACATTCCAAGAGATATACAGCCGCTTTTTTTACCACAGTAGAAACATATCTAAGTTGTTCCGCATACCATATGCAAGTTCATCATTTTTTATGGAAATGTATGCCATATACGAGGCTGTTTCTTTTATTAGATTATATATAAAAAAATATATATTAATACTTACAGACTCCATGAGTGTTCTTTTAAAACTATCTAGACCCCCGGAATTTTCAATGAGTATATTAGAGATATCAATAAGACAGTGGGTTTGGCAACTTCACAGGCGTGGAACTAAGGTGAAGTTTAAGTGGGTCCCTACCCTCTGTGGTGTCCGTGGAAATGAGGTAGCGGATGCGATTACTCGATCAGATCTAATTCCAGCTATTGAGAAGCACGTTAAACTACAATGGAGACAATTAATACCGAAGCTTAAGGAAATGTTGTACCATTCTTTTCAATCGTATTTTGAATTTTGAAGCTTGTTAAAAGGTAAAAGATACGCCACTATCCAAAAGAACCCTGGTTTAAACATGGGGATCTTCTCCATAAAGATTTTGTATCTGTGTTTGTTAGACTAAGGAGTGGTCATAACTGTTCACCTAGTCATCTTGCCAAATTGAGGATCATCACAATGGGAGTTTGTGAGATATGTAATATCGAAGATAGCATTGAACATCAGATCTGGTCCTGCCCAAAATACAAAAATAGAAACAGCTTTATTTGTAAACTTTTATCGACAAGGAATACACTTTCAATACAACTTGAAGAAATTATGGTGGATCCTATCTCCTTGGATGTGCGTAGATTATATAGTTTTATTAAGGCCAATAATATAAGTTTATAGTCCGAATAGTTCACCTAAACCTGGCCAAATGGTGAAAACTGGGCCAAAAAAAAAACACGATGCATTCACGCCGAATATTATTAATTTGCGAGCCGAAATCGTAATATAATTGGTAAGGCAAGGAAAAAAAAATAATTATATATCTTTTTCAGTTTTAGTGTAGATTTGCATACGTGTTTGAAATTAACTGGATGTGCAAAAACGTTCGTATAAAAATGGACAAGGTTCGCACCGAAAAAATGTTTAAACCTAAGGTAATCAAACGTAAAATTATATTTAAATTAGTTAGTGTCTAAATAAATAAATTCATACAGAATTACAGAATGAAAAGAGAGTTTAATATTTTAAATAAATCAAACTCAACATACACGTAACGGATATGCAACCGTATCAAAGGCGAAATAAATTTCAAAATAAAAAATAACAGCGAGATCGATTATAGTCTGGAGTTAGATTTGAAAAATTATGCAAATCTTGATAAATATTAATCGCTACAAATCGTCACGAATTATAAACTTCTTCGAACGAAATATAAACGAAATAAATTATTACTAAACAAGTTTCCACGACAATCGTCCGCTACGACTGAAAAAAATCAGGACCGCAAATGGAAGTGACATGTTTAGTTTCATCGACTGGTTGCCATCTCTCAAAATGGTGAACTGGTGATACATATACAACACGCACAATGTATACGAGTAAGTGAACACGTTTATGTATTGATTATATGAAAACGACAAACGATCTGGATAAAGAACGAAACATATTTCTTTGGTAAATAAATTCGGCATTGCAGATAATTTCTAAAGTTACACAAAAGTGTCCAATTCAATGAATAACTTGGTAAACAGTATTTTTTTTTCGAGATTTCTCTAATATGTATCCTAAAATACAAGTAATTCATTCTAATTATTTTATACTTCATGTTTAATCGATACGTATTTATCATTTTTAGATTTAATATTTAGTCGTTCATTCAGTTCGCATTCTCATTGTTAACTAATTTATATCGCTCTGTAGTTCTGTCATAAACGTATACGATTATAAGAATGTGCTGAACAATCAAACGTACAAATTCTTATATATAGTCATCAATTCGTACACTTTATATCCCTTTTTTTTGGGGGGGGGGAGAAATTATGACTAAACTATAGATTAATTCGTACATTAAATTGCATACATAAAAGGAAAGCATACAAAACAACTTATAAAACTGATACCGTTATTAACAATTATTTGAGGGCAAGGAATAACGGTCATAAAATCGACGAATTCAAAAAAAAAACGTATAAATTAATAAATGTTAAATATATTGGAGAGTAGTGATTTTATTAATTATAAACTAAACAAAATATAACACCAATAATCACTAAAAAAGTTTCTCATTGTGGAACTTTTCGACAATTACGTCATTTTCAAGTACTAAATATTACATCTAATTATTTATTTGTGCGTGCTTGAAAATGACGCAATTGTCCAAAAGTTTCGCAATAAAAAACTTTTAGTGATTATTGGTGTTATATTTTGTTCAGTTTATAAATTAACAAAGTTAATTGAACTACAGAGTCCAAATAATTCTAGTATATAAAAAAGTTATTTTTAGTTTAATACCTGCTCTCGTCTTATCTTAAAAACTTCTGAGATTTATTAAAATAATTTGAAGAATGTGGAATGTAGCGATTTTTTATTAAAATAAGCAACGAAAAAGAGGTAAAAAGTCATTAAAAAATTTTCTTTATGAAAAATCAGATTTTTAAAAATTTTTTATTATTCCTATTTTTACTGGCTGTTATGTAAAAAAATTTTATGTTACTGATCTGTTTACCACATTCACTGTCAAGATTGTTTTATTAATACTGTTTTTCATTTCGCCGATTTTTGATCTTAAGTTAATATTTTTTCATTTTATATTTTTATCTTTTTAAATATTCACTCGAATAACAGCCGAAAATCTTTGTGATTTTTTTACAAAAAAAAATTTTTTTGTGATTTTAACTTCATTTTTGTATTTTATTAAAAAATAAAATTAGGTAACAGCAAGAAAATATATGACTTAAGAAAATACATTTTTAATATAAATGTTACCGAAACCAATGAAAACGTTTGACGAACCATCAATAATACAAACAAAAAAAGATATTCGATTGATCCTGAGTAAACCGAAATTTTCATGTCAAATATTAACGCCAATTACCTGAAATTTTCATGTCAAATATGAACTCCAATTACCTAAAATTTTCATGTAAAATATTAACTCCAATTACCTCATATAGATTCCAATATTTGATTGTTATTTACAAAAACTGTTAATTTTTGAAATTTTAACAATAAATTTTATTTCCTAACGCACGAAGATCAATAAAGAAAATTAAAACTGATTCAATCAAAGAAGAAAAACATACCAATGCAAATCCAGCAACACGACGTCTACAACTATCACAAAATAAAGAAAACTACCGCAATAAGACTTCTATCCCCTTCGTAAACATACATATTTGTACACCATACACACACACACACACACACACACACACACACACACATACACACACACACACACACACACATATATATATATATATATATATATATATATATATATATATATATATATATATATATATATAAAATACACGAGGAATTTAGATATACATTTTTTTATTTAAATTATTGTTATTTTCTAACAGCACCGTCGACATCTGGTTATTCAATTCATTGTTTAAATTAATGATAAAAACAAATTCATTAATTCAGCTTAAGGCTTTATTACCTAACGTACACGTAATCTCATTGTTAAATATCACACTCTTATGCATCATAAAACAGATGACAATACGTAAATTGAATAAATATATAATAAAAATGAAAACGAAACAATTGAAGATTCGTAAAAAATTACTCATGTCCTCACTTTAAAAAATTAATTTAAATTCTTAACGATACTAATATAATCTAAACGTAATTTAGGTATGAAGTATTTACAGCATTACAGACACATTTCTTTCATAACCATATTCACATATTTATCGCAATACCATAGCATATAATTAGCGTACTAATCGCAGTCCATTTTGTATGCGAAATAACCTATAGGTTAGATGTAATGTTCAACAACAAACAATATGATGATAAATAATTATGTAAAAAAAATTATAAACATAAAAATCTACTGGTATTAATTAAAAATATTGTTAGTTAAATTTTCAGAACAAAGATAAATGTGTAAATTTATTTGCAAGCAAGGCAAAATACGTAAAATATGCAAAGGTAATTTTTTATCAACATTATAATTGGAATATATAAGAAAATACGATGATCTGGGATTTTTATTTCTTCTTCTTTGATAACCGTGCGTGTACTCCTACTAAGGGCAGAGGCACGAGAGGAAATTATATTAAGTCCTTCATTGAAATTGATACAGCTGGAATAGGCGATATTAGACACGCTTCTTTCGCGGCTGCATCTGCACTGTCGTTATGACCTGGAATCCAGTGGGGAATAATTTTTCCGGTAAACTCTGATGCATTGACTAAGATGGATTTTGCCAAAGGATGTTGGTGGTGTAAACTGTTTTGAAGACTTCTAATGTATCTCAAGGAATCGGTGCAGATAACAGCATTATTTTTTAGTTCTCCAATAACCACATCGACAGCAATTGAAATTGCGTACAGCTCTCTAGAAAGGACGCTGAAATTTTGTGGAAGCGGAAATCGAATAATATCGTTTGAATATACAACTGCGCAACCGCAGTAGTTGTCTCGTTTCGCACCGTCCGTGTACAGGATGTCGTAATGATTGAAATTCTTTATTAAATCTTCAAAGTAGGAATGTAGACGACTTTGAAAAGTAGGACAACATAGTTCCAAGAGGGAGGTATCGAAGGATAAAGGATGGGACGAGACCGGCGGTATTAGGAAAAGGATGTTGCTGTAGAAGATAGGTAATGAGGTACATATTTTATTGTGTAGGATGGATTTGACTTTATACTGGAGCATGGATTTTAAGTATGGTCGAGTAATCAGATGGTAGACAAGTTAAAGTCATTGGGAGGTTAGGGGTTGTATGAATATGAGTGTGGAATTTTAGGAGTAAGTAGGCTTGGTGTAGGTCTGGAGGATATTATTGTGCTTCATAAAACAGATTGTTTATGAGTGTTGACCGAAGAGCGACTAAAACTAAATTATACAGAAAAAGTACTCATCGATTATCAATGTATTACATGTATGTGTGTGCATAGCACAATCGATGTAGACAATATGTTTCGTGTGATACACAATGACGATTTTGAAAGTCAGGAATACACAATGACGATTTTGAAAGTCAGGAAAGCACAAATTCTTCCATATAATCTCGGGGCTTCATTTTACAAGCATACTTCAAAATAATACTTAAATTGCGAGGTAAAAAATTATATAATTTCTGAAGTAAATACAGATGTGTGACATAGTTTTTCTCAATTTGAAAACTCGGACATGTTATATTTTTCAGAAATAACAGATAAGTCAAAAGTAGGCGAATTAAATGATGGCGTAGGAATTAAAGCAGATAAATATTTAAGCATAACAATATTTTTCGTAATAGAAAATGTATCAAATAATTTTCTAAGAATCAACAAAAGAAATATATTAGGAAAAATTTATCTCGGTTATATTTTTTAAGCGCTATGATACATAATCGTCGTTAGAAAACTATAAAATGCGAAAATAAATTTGTTAAAATCGTCGCAGCAGATTTAGAAAAGAAAGTGAACGAATAAAGACCACATAAATTAAAAATGTGCTAGCAAATTAATAGCAATGAGGAACTGAAAGATCGGTCCGGTTCTACGGTGAGTAGGAGTGGATGACGTAATAATTATAAAAAATAAAATATAAGTAATCATAAAACGATCTACAACCAGTTTGGTTTCTTCCTTCTAGAACCAATCATTATTAGTATTTGGAAGATAACAGACAGCCGAATAACGCATGAGAGGGAAAGGAAAATAGTAACCCAATCAATAATCATAACGTTAATAATAATAATTAAACACGAAAGGCAGACACTGAATTTCTCATCAATTTAAAAATGTTTGGTAACTGTGCAAATAAACTGGTTTAAAGATTAATTTTACTGTAACATTTTAGAGGGAAGATCATTAATGACCAGAATTGATGCGTTTAAAAATAGCGTACACCGAATATTCTAAAAAAAAAAAATCGTTCAAAAATGTTTTCGTTAACACGCTATTATCAATCATCAAAATAATTCATGGAAATATGACAGTTCGAATTGTAAATACACATTTACGTGTATACTTTAGTTTTATCCACAAAAACAAAGAATAACAAAAAACAAAGAAGATCAAACCGAAAATAACAGAAGACGTCGCCTGACGATCATTACTAATCTTAATATTGATAGAGGACCGTCTATAAATTACGTATCGTAGGTGTCTTTACAGGATAATCTGTTTCGGCTAATATTTAAATTAACTAATCGGGAAACCGAAAGGAAAAATATTTAGAACCGAAAAAGAACAATTGTACAAAATACTGGTAAATATAAAACTACTATTACTACTACTACTAATAATAATAGTAATAGAAAAAATAAAATAAAATAGAACACTAGAAATAACGAAGAAACGATTTTTTACTAATATTTCGTTTAGATTACACTATACATCGTCAGAGTAAAATGTTTCAATATACATATATATTCATTAAACTTTATGTATGGTGGTCGGAAGAATGTCGATCATTAATCAAAAATAAAAATAAATTGCTATCGAAATATAAACGTCAACCTACCATAGAAAATTTAATAAAATTCAAAAAAGCTGGGGCATCAGTACGGATGAGCATACGCGAATCTGAAAAAAATTATTGGATAAATTTTGTTAAAACAATCAACTCTTCTACAACACCAGATAAACTATGGCAACAAATTAGGAAACTCTCAAATAAACATACAGTCCAATCAATAACAACAATAAAGGTAAACTCTCAGCTTACCGATAACAAACTGGAAATAGCTAATATCTTTGCCGACTATTTTTATAAAATGTCGTCGGACAGAAACTATCCCGAAACCTTTAAAAAAATAAAATATGAAGTGGAAATTAACCGCGTTATTGATTTTCAATCAGACATAAATCAACGTTACAATACAGATATAACGAAGGAAGAATTTGACACCGTCCTAGATGAAATGCGCCCAACAGCAACAGGTCCGGATGGTATTCACATAAGTTTGATAAAACATCTTAACTCCAGTTCTAAACGGCTATCCTATATTTCTATAACTTGTTATGGCAAAACCAGTCCTTCCCAGAGGCGTGGAGGTAGGCTCATCTAATTCCGTTATTAAAACAAAACAAAAATTACTTAGATACAGACCGACCCATCTCCCTCACAAATAGTCTTTGAAAATTACTAGAAAAAATTATTAACAGCAGACTGCTTTGGCAACTAGAAAAACTTGAATAACTAGATCCATGACAATTCGGTTTTAGAAAGAAAAGAAGCACGCAGGATCTATTAACCAAACCAATAACCGATATACAGGATAACTTAATTCAAAACAAAACTAGAGCCATATTCAGCTTTGATTTGGAAAAAGCTTTCGACAAAGTGTGGAAACATGAAATATTATTAAACTTGCATCGATGGGAATTCACAGGAGACCTACCCATATTTATTAAAAACTTTTTACATAATAGAAAATTTCGGGTCAAACTGAATAATTACGTGTCACAAATTAAAATCCAAGAAAATGGTATTCCCCAAGGGTCAGTAATTAGTCCAACTTTATTTATAATAGCTGTTGCAAATATTAAACAACACATATCCTCCCCAATTAAATATTGTATCTATGTCGATGATCTTTCGATATACTACTCGCACATTGAAACAAAATATATAGAACTTCTGCTCCAAAATACTATAAATGAAATAAATAATTGGGCCACATTTAATGGTCTCACCTTTTCTATTCTAAACAAATTACATTTAGCACAAAACATAACTTAAGTATTCCTTTCTTACAAATCGAATCAATACCGATTGAAAATACAGATACGTTACACCTATTAGGACTAACATTAGACAGGAAATTAAACCGGAAAAAACACATAAATAATCGAAAAGCAAATTGTAATCAAAAGCTAAACATGTTAAAGTTGCTAAATCATTCATCCTTTGGATCAGAAGAAAGACATTAATCCAACTCTTCAAAACATATATCCTAAGCAGACTTGATTATGGTAGTATACTGTATGATAGTACGAATCAATACACATTGAAAAATATAAATGTAATACAAAATACAGCTATAAGAATAGCATTAAAAGCATTTCATACCAGCCCCACATCAGCTCTACATGTGGAAGACAATATTCTATCACTAAAATATAGAAGACAAACACTCATGCTAAAATATCTTTTAAATCTACAACCGTCCGAATTCATAACCTCTTAGATAGACTTCAATACACCTTACCCAAAATTAGAAAAAGTAACCAACCTAAATTACCTCCATGGATCAAAGTTACTGCAACGATAAATATGGACCTAAACAAATATAGTAACATCCTGAAAACTAAATTTAACGAACTTGTCTGCAGAAACTACGGAAACTACACTCAAATATACACCGACGCCTCTAAGACGCTAAACTAAACCACTTCTGCTTACCTTATAAAGGGCAGAACACAAACATACCACTCACCTATTAGGACATCTGTGTACACAGGCGAATTAATAGCTATACACAAAGCATTAAAAAATATAGTCAAAGAAAAACACAAAAATAACTTTATAATATGCTCCGAATCAATATCCGCTCTACAACAGATTCAGAAACTGATTAAAAATACTAACTTAGATATTGTAAATATAAAATTCATCATCCATAAACTCATACAGAAAAAAAAAAATCAAATAGTGTTCCTTTGGACTCCAGCGCATTCGGAAATCACAGGAAATGAAATAGTTGATAAAACCACCAGAACAAAATTAAAAAGCATAAAAATTATAACATCTACACTCACAAACGATCTCTACTCAATCATAACACAAAAAGTCAACGCTTTAATCAGGAATACTGGAAGACCCAGTGCGCTCGCACACATCTTTTTCAAATCAAACCAATTTTTGGACACTGGAAAACCATAGAACAAAATAAAAGGCGCAATGAAGTAGCTATAACTCGATTACGAATAGGCCACACCCTACTTACATCACAATACCTACTGAACAATACACCTGCTCCAAAATGCCCAACATGCAATACTCCCATAACAATACACCACATACTATTGGGATGTGCAAAATATGCAAAGACCATCGAAACCTTTACAATATATCAACCAGTTCACTAAGAGAAGTACTAATGAGAAATAAAATATGCGGAGTGACAAGACCGACATCCCAAAAACTCTATACCGACAGATTGTGGACAGACAGAAAAAAGGTGACCTATGTGAAGTGTCCGTGACAACTTGAAAGTTTAAAGTAAATCTAGTAGACTGTTTTTATTAAATATACTGTGGCACAGGATAAGGGTATTTTTTATTTTATTTAATTTATATTTAATTTATATATATATCAACATCACCAAGGAAACACAACAGAAACTTTGATATTATTATCATTGTTGTTAATATTAATTTAATCGTGTTATTATTATTATTATTCTTACTATCATTATTACAAACATTGATGTATCGGAGAGTAGTGATTTTGTGAATTAATATAACAAAATAAAAACAAAGTTAATCACGCAAAGCTTTTCGACAATCACGTAATTTTCAAGCATATACAAAAAGCGTCATGTAACGTTTTTTGTATATACTTGAAAATGACGTGATTGTCGAAAAACTAATAAAATAATTTTTATATTGATTAACTTTGTTTTTATTTTGTTTTATTAATTATTACTAACGTTTCTATTATAAGTTGGTACAATGGATTTTATGTATTAACTTATACACCTGTAGATATTATATATAGACTTATTATTTGTTTATATTCTTGTCAGTTTTAAAATTTATTTGCCTTGCAAAGTTTAATATAAAAAATATTTGCATTTAAAATATCGTTGTTTCATCATTTGCCACACAGGTCTGAATAATTTGAATTTATATTTGATTTAGCTCGCGACTATACGATTCTCATTTAGGAGTTATATATATCTAAATGTTTACTTTTGGTAGCTTCATTTTCCTGAAATGTATTGATTATAGATTAATAATCGTGTTATTACTGTTAATAATTTGGTTGTTATTATTACTACTTCCAGCTATTCGTGTTATTTGAGGAAAATTATCACGCAATCGATCTGGAGGATCTTTATTCCCCGGGATCTCTAAGCCCACATTGAACATACAAGTATCAATAGAAGAGTACTGTCATAATAATACTTATTATAAATCTTAAAATGAAAATAAAACAAAACACTGATACGAATGATGACCTGAAACGCAGCTATGAAATAATACCGTTTTATACATCAATTTTGGAACATAATTTTATTTTTATTGAAAAAAAAAAAGCATATTGTTAAGCTACGGCAGTATTATAAATTTAAAACACACACACATACATATATATATTAAACATAGATAGATAAATATATATATATATATATATATATATAATATAATATAAATATTATATATATAAATATAAAACACACACAAACATGCATTATATATATAAACTTTAAACTTTCATAGTTGATATCCATACACCTATGATTTTTTTGTTGGTGAAAACCATGTTCGTATTTTTTTCGCGTAAAGTTTCGAAAACACAGTTTTCATTATCAAGAGTTTAATAATGATAAGCGTTTTCGAAACGTTACGTGAAAAAAATACGAAAAAAATCATAGACATACATATATATATATAATTACAAAACACACACATATATATACACTTAGTACATTTGCAGCCGAAGCGAACACTGTAGTGCATTCAGACTAGCCACTATCCAAAACAGACCTCAAATCGGCATGTCACGTATTTCTCAGACATTATAATAAGTAGAAAATCAGTATCAATCGATCGAAAACTAAAGCAATTTTCTTTACATGTACAAAATTGCCAAATATACTGATGGCGTCGAGAAGCTGGATTAACTGGTCAGATCAGATTTGGTATTTAGGGTTGTTTTCGGCAACAAGCTTAACTTCACTAAACATATTGACTAAATGAATATGAAGGCTAATAAATTCATTTGTTCCATATATCCCATGTTTAATAGAAAATCATTCCTTAATACACACAAGACACTTATTCCGGTATTTTCATTACACTTGTCCTGCTTGGTGTTCGATATCGAACGCTAATAATAAATTGCGGCTCATTCGGAACAGCTGCCTTAGGTGCATGCTAAGTGATCCCCGTTTATACTACAATAGATTATATGCATTATATTTTGAAATTAGTTCAACACATTCTTAACATATCGCGTAAATTTTTTGATGATTGCCGTATACATGATGAGTTTATCTCGTTAATAGCTAATTTCGATTCCAGTATATAAAATATAAACATACGACATATTAAACAATTTATTTTAGCTATTAGCTTATTAATATTGTTCTAATTACACATATCAACAGTGTTTCGGTAACATAAATATAAATAGGTGTTTCATAATATATTTTTCATGCTGATTCCAAAATGGTATTATAAATTTTCTAGCACGTCCCATTTTTTAGTTATCGTCAAAAGAAGTTTTTTTATTATGTAGATAATTATATAATGCATATTGCGTACATCGTCATATACTGACCTAGTTGTATGATATATTTTTTAACTGGTCACCCTCATAATGATCGGGGGTCATCTAGACATTTTCATCGTTAATGTATTCTTCAACATCACTCATTTATTTAGTATCGTATATCCATGGAGTAATGAAAAAAAATTGGGTTCGAATATAATCCAAGGTGGCGTTTATTTATAGATTCGTCAAAATTTAGTTTACAGACAATACTTTTACACAACGGGAATACAAAACCATCTGTTCCATTTGCCCATTCCATTAACCTTAAAGAATCGTTTGAAAATATACAAAAAATGCTCAGTAACATTAAGTACGAGCAATATAAGTGGCCATTGTGTGCAGATTTAGAAGTAGTAGAGTTAGTCCTAGGGTTACAATATCTAATTTTGTTGTTTCTATTGTTTGTGGGATAGCAGGGCAACTTCTTCATTTATCTTGCTTATGTAATGTCCAAGTTTCTGCTCCATATGTAAATATGGCAAATACTAATGTATTAGGTTTATTTTTGTTGAGCGACTAATGGAATGATCTTTCCAAATTTTATTTAGTTTCGTCATTGCAAATTTTGCTAACACCACCCTGCGTTTAATATATATAAGAACGGGAAGTAAGGAGAAGAATAGCACAAGCTACGAACGCTTTTGGCCAAAAAATGGACCTCCTCTCATTTCGGAATATAGCCTTAGACACTAGAAAACAGTTTATTAAAAGTTTCATTTGGAGCATTGCACTTTACGGATGTGAAGCATGGACGCCGCTTAAGAAAGAAAAATGCAAGCTAGAGGCGTTTGAAATGTGGCGTTGGCGACGCATGCTGAAAATAAAATGGACAGATAAAATATCGAACCGCGAAGTACTGTCCAGAATTAATGAAAAAAGAGAAATGCTAAAGACAATAGAAAGAAGAAGAAGAAGTTCCACAATTGGACATATTATACGTCATTCAACATGGATTACCAACGTATTCTAGGAAAAACAATAGGTAACATCCAAAGAGGAAGACCTCGAAGGAGGTTCATGGATAAAATCAAGGGAAGAAGGCCGTACGCGGAAATTAAAGAACTAGCCAGAGCACGAAAAGATCTTGCACGTTCTCGTGTTACCCACCAACCCTCGGGTTGAGGAGAATAAGAATATATATATATATATAAGAATATATATATATATATATATATATAAGAATATATATATATATATATATAAATATATATAATACCGTAAAACAATATTTTAAAAAGTTTACCTATATAATCGTATAAATGAACAGACTGCATGTATATTCGACAGAAAATAACTTATAGTGAGTCCGAATATAAGATTTGTAAATGATTTATTTGCAACGAATTTAATATATTGATTGTTTAATTAGAAATCAACTTTGCTAAATGGTTAGGAATGAGGACATATAAACAATTACAGACATAAGCACGCGTGCAACATCGATCACGGAAAACTTTCGAATACATAAAATTAATAATTAAGTAAAATATGTAAAATTTAATTTTAAACAATAGGACAATAAAATTCGGCTAAAAATATATTTAAAGTCAGCAACTTCGTAAAATATATCGTTAATTTCGTTCCAATTCCCCTAGACGTCCTCGATAAGACGAATATTAAAAACATTGTTGTGTCATATTGTAATCGCATGTTATTAACTTTTTAATTGTAGGACTTAAATTATACTAAGCGCTTATAGAAAATGCGTGTGTTAATGATACATAAAATTTTATGAGTTACAAGTAAAAATTCGTTAAAATAAAAATTTAAAAATTATATATTTAAAGATACAACTGTTCATGATTTTAAGTAAAACAATCGAGATGTATTTTCAACTTTTATTTCATATTTAACGTTTGTGTCAGTTCATACATTGAAATGTGCTAAATTAATAAATTCAAGATAGCACCCGGGGAATGATTTCTAAGATCGATACTAACAATTCGTGTGTTTCCAAAATAACGGCGGATATTTTCCAGTTTTAAGTAGACCTCTTACTATATGTATGCATATAAAATAAAATGAAATTAATATGACATTTCCCAATGAAGAGATCTTAAGGATAATAAGAGAAAATTATAGCAGGCGATATTAAAAACAAGAAAACGAATATATATCCGAGAAGGTAGTATTTTCATGCTTTCAATATAAGAAAAACCACGAGATGAAAAAGGCAACTGGAATTGATAACAATCAACCGAGCAACTCACTTTGTAAGAACCTTAAAAAACTCATTAAGTGCGCTAGAAACCGACAGATATTAATACAAATGGATGTACGCAAATTCCCATAAGGGAAAGTAATCATTACGATGATAATATTTCTGTTATCGACAGAAAATCAGTAATTTAACGTTTTAAGCTAATTTATCGTTTTTTAAATTAGTTCAAGCTAGATAAATTTTTGCTGAACATAAATGGCACCGAAGGTTCATATTTTATCATCGAACTTATTAGTAGAACAAATCTACGATTCGGACGCTTTTACACATGCACATCAATGAAACTTTTCAAACTTTCGTATCAACTTCCGTTAAAACGACCATATTTTTTTCGCGTTAACGATAACTATTTGCAAAATGTTTCATAGTATTAAAAGTAACACTTATCGTTTTAGAGGATTCTGAAATTATCAACGTTCAAAAATTATCGTTGATTATCACAAAAATAGTCGTCGGGATAACCTAGTGGCTAGAGCACGGACTTGTATACGGAAGATGCCTAGTTCAAATACAACCGACGATACAACAAAAAAAAAATTATCATCAGAAAATAAAACTATAAATAATCCTAATATTATCGCGTGGAAAACAATGGCCAACCACCACGCACGCGCTAGTAACAATATAATACACACACTACAAAAATATGCGGAACTGTATTGTGTCATGGTAACAAAGCGATTGCGATCAGTACTCCGGAGTATGTGTGTGTGTGTGTGTGTCTATCTTCGTTAACGCCATATTATAATTGTCTTATACGCTACTTACACTGTATAACAAAATATGTATAGGTAAGTAGTCGCCCACCACTGATATGGAGACGGTACTTAACGATGATGATCACAAAATCTTTAAAAACTCCGATTCAATAATATTAAAAGGTATACAATTTTCACAAAAAAAAAATAAAAAAAATAAAAAATAACCATACTTGATCATTCGCTTACAATTATTTTCAGTGATATTATACCATTAAAATAGACATCAATCGAGAATTGGCAACAGCGCTCTGAATAACCGGATATAAATCATCGTTTTTCCTTTACGCTGTAAAATACAAAAATACACTCCTAGTTAAATTCACTTATCCCAAAAATGTACGAAGAATCCATATAACCGACGCTCGTAACTCAAAATGCAGACGGACGAATTCAAAAAGTGATTGTATGTTTTTCCCATCGATTTAATCAAACGAACGGCGTAATATGTCATAAGGTAACAGTACACGTCAAAAAAGAATGTGCACTAAATTAAAATGCGATAGAAGCAATTAGAGTAAATTGTATATTACACAGATGAAAGATTACGCCCCTAACTCTTATATGAACGCGATACACTAGTAATTTAAGCGTAAAATTACGGAGAAACTAGGATTGAGATCTAAGCAAAATTTTCTCGTTAATTACGTTATAATTATAAATAAAAAAAAAATCATCCAAATAAGGTTCCCAATTTCGGTTTAAATGACAAAAATTTGTTTATGGCTCAATCTGTTTAAATATATTCGTAGTTTTCGCAGCAAGTTCTCGGAAATTAACAACTCAGTAAATTAGCTTATTGGCTTACGTATAACTAACTACGGAAAAATAAAATGACGATAATCTCGACTTGGTACATGACCGTATATGAAATCAAAAAATATATTCGGATAATTTCCTCAGAAAAATTCTTTGAGTTATGCTGAAAGAACAATATTTATATGTTATAACATATTATACTGATTTATAAATGAATTAAGAGCTGATAATAACAATTTAACAATAGATTTGTGGAAGAAAATTCATATATATATAAATTAAGGATAATAAAATAGAAAAGTGTAGGAACTTACTAATAATCATATATATATACACGAATAAACAAGATAATGATAAAAATAAAACAAAGAATGATTTATTAATTTTCATAAATTGCAAAAATATAACAAATGATACAACAAGAAATCAGCTTCATCCTTTCCTGGCTTAATTTTGGTTAAGCGCTATCTTGGAAACCTCAGATAGACAATTTTAAACAATTCTACTTTCGCAAGCTAAACCTGTTAAAAGACTTATATACGACTAGACTGGGTACATGCGCACTTTATACTATTCCCGTCGGAGGTTTATATGTATATGTAGTCGCATTGAAGTGGCCTCTGAATATTCAAAACATACTCGTATTTGAAAACTTGTACGGACAATCAAAAATATTCCTAATGGAAATAAATTGCGATTTTCAAGTCACCAAACCAATCCGTTTTTAAGTATCCTCTCAAATATTTCATGTAAGCACATTGGATGAAGTTTGATGTGAAGGACCGGATTACGTAAAACACAAAGGTGTTACGATTTATTGAATTTACCAAGTTTCTTCTAAGATGTCATTTTTGTAGATCAAAAATTACCTCATAACGGTTTTATGATTATTTTAAGGTAAGTAAATAAAATCAAATAAATAAATAAAAAGCCTTTACTAGATACATAGACCTCATTGTTTAAAAAGATCTATACAATTGAGCATATCCAACAAATATTTCGTTAAATAATTTTTAAAGATGGATGCTGCGTGATTATACGTTCACGAGTAATTCATTCGTTTATTCTATTTGTTTAAATGTATTATGGTGAATACATAGTACAAATGTTTTTCTCTACATGTTTAGTTTGTTTCTTTTTTGAACCTTTAGTATTTTGATAATGGACACAAATAAACATAGATTAATTCTAATCAGGTTTCATATTTTTTTTTTTTTTAGATTTTGGAAGATTCGGATTCGGAGATAGTTACTTTGCATGAAAAACTCGAAATTTAGAACACATTCTCACCAAGCCAAGAGTACAGGACAAATGGAAGCGGACGTAAACGTAGCTGTCCAGAAATTGGAGAAATTAACGGAAATACCTCAGATAATTTATTCTCTCTGAAATCGGACTACCATATATAAGAAAGTTAGTCTATTTTCATTTGCCGCCACAGTCTACCATATTGATTTATTTTGAGTTTTTATATACAGAGCATTTCATGAGATTAATTGGCGTCGCTCAAACGTGTTCTTAGTCTACTACCTTCTAGTATTTTCTTATTCGTTTTTCTAGTAATCATCTCGCGTTTTAAACAATTACCATCGTGCGCCATATATCCAAGTAAACGTTACACAATTGATGTCTATTGAGCGTGTACATAAATAATAATAATAATAATAAAAATCTTTATTAGATTTAAAAGCCCATATTCTGAACAAAAGCCTCCCTCAACTTTGCCCATTCCCTACGGTCCTGGGCAATTCTCTCGTATTTCTTATTATATATAAAATAAATTATCCCTCCACTCCATCTCAAAAATTGCATACCTCTTCTTTTATTTGTAATCTACCAACTTTTAATCCTATAAGTCAATCTCATAAAATATCCAGCCTAATCCCACTTTTTTCTCCTATATTCATGATTTATCTTCGTCCCTTAGCGAAGATATAGAAGAATTAAATGAAATGGCACAAGAACTTAATATAAAAAGCAAGGAAATAGGACTAAAAATTAACATAGCCAAAACAGTTCTGTTGCGAAACAAATTCACACACAATAATGTTATAATAGATCAGACGAAAATACAGGAAGTAACATCGTTCAATTACTTAGGACAGATTATAAAAGGCGACAATAGAATAGAGGAGGAAATAATGAGAAGAATCAAAATGACCGCCCTAGCATGTGGAAAACTAAAAAATATTTTACAAAATAAGGAGATTCTTGTAAGTCTGAAAAGAAAAACGTTTAATCAATGCGTGCTCCCGGTAATGACCTATGGGAGTGAAACGTGGAATACAACAGTAGCAATGGAGGAAAGGCTAAGAGTAGCGCAAAGAAGAATCGAAAGGAAAATGATTGGCATAACACTGAAAGACAAGAAAGAAAATAAATGGCTTAGAGAAACAACAAGAATAAAGGATATAATACTAAGTATAAAGGAATCAAAATGGAGATGGACTGGTCATCTGGTAAGACACCAGGAACTCTTGGCAAATAAAGCGACAATGTTTACTCCAGACGGAAATCGTAGAATAGGCAGACCACTAACACGTTGGGTTGACGATATAAATAAATTTCGAAAAGATTGGGCAAGTAAAGCGGCTGACAGGAAAAAATGGAAGGAACTTCGAGAGGGCTACATCCAGCAGTGGATTGAAAATAGCTGATGAAGAAGAAGAAGAAGATATGTATTTCTGATTCTACTCTTTTGTTGAACACTTAACACGGACCTATACATCCCATGCTGTCTACTCTTGTTCTTCTCTTCCATTTTAGCTGTGGATCACGTTTGAGAGTCATATGTCAGCGTTGACACCACACAACTATTGAATACTTCACTTTTCGCTCTAATTCAAAATGAACCTTTAAATATATATTTTAGAGACCAATATTTTTTTCAAATTAATGATACGCACTTCTATACTTCTAAAATCTAGTCTTTGTCCTAAATAAACTATTTCATGGCCGTCTACTTAAAGTTTCGTTTATGTTCGTAATAATTTTGTTTTTTCTATATTTATATGTAAACCAGCTTCTTTCCCCGCAATTATTTCTCTTAGCTCAATGAATTTTGTTCTATGAAAACGTTTAAAACATACGCTCTGTTTCTGTAACAGTGGTATTCTCACTAAATGAGTTTACACATTGAGCAAACTGTGACATCAAAGTATGAATTAGCAATGCCGAAGAATCTAAGAAATTACTGAAATTTATAAGAAATTCCAAGAAGAGAAAATGATCTACAATTATACATATACGGTCTAATCAGCAGATTGCTATGATGCGACGAATACAGATTCCTTTTAGACAATTTTTTCTTAACAAAGTTCTCAAACCCTGCTATCATTTCAAACATAGTGATTTGACATAAAAAGCAATTGCTTCCGACTAGTTAAATACGTAAATCATCAATTTCCTAAGCATTTCCTCACACTATTCTCAAGTGTATCAAACTGTAAATCATTATAATGCTGGAAGGTAACTAATATTAAGCTATTTTCTAAACATTGTGAAGATCTTTCACTTCCTACCAACTGAGGGTCAATCTCATTTTAATCGAAAAAGCATTTGAAAAGATTGTTATCAGTATCTATTAAGTGGAGTACCCAGCAAAGTCTTGCGTTGCCCTAATCAATTTGACTTTCATGTGGATTCTTTTATGGGTAGTACATAAAGTTGTTAGAAAAATATATAGCGGCTCTGTCTGCTATTGTTAATGCAATGAAGAATAATAGTACTAATCATTTGTAATCAATTTAATTGTCAATTGCTTTACAAATAGAATTGTAGGTCGGGAACTTGGCACTTCACTTCTCTTTATGAAGGTCACTTGTAGTGTTGCTCAGAAATTGTGGAATTTACCATACCGAGTAGTTCATTACAGGGTAGCGGGGTACCGCAAAAGTGTGAGTTGGTTTCCTATGCAAAGAACTTGTGCATAAATTTCCCCGCTGATAAAGGATATCCATTTGAACAAATTTAAATCATATGCAGATTTTTGATGTAGGTTATTAGCATTCAACATTTTCGGTTAAGTGCAATTTTCCTGTTTGGTGATCATAGTATTGTTGACCAGGTTGCTGTCCTACAGCTTATTTCTGGATCTACGTCACATTTTTACGACTTATCACTGAGATAATTTTCATTCCCCACTACAATATGATCACTGCGAAATGTGAATAAGCTATTTAATAAACTTGCTATATGACCCAATGCATAGGGATTGGCATATAGGGAGCAGTTCAAACTATGTAAGGGATTAATGTAATCATTATATAACTATGATGTTGCTAAATATATCAATCATAAAATATTGAATAGAATAAGCAGAAAAGAAAATTCTTACTAAAGACTTCCTCACTATACAAAACTTTTGTTAATATCTGGATTTGAATGTGATTGATAGGGCAATGGTGCATGAACATAAGTTGCTAAGACTCTTAGATAATGTCTTTGGCTACATTGTAACATTCCCCATTTCAAATAAAACCTTTAAAAATATACCAATGATTGTTAACACTTGACAGACTAGGTGGGGCATAGATGCCATTGGCAGAAAAACGATTTTTGTGTTGCATCCAAACACAAAATCAAAAATATGCAAATTTATCAAGACATGGGAAGTTTCAATTCCTACTTGTTTAGGTTTAAACTTGCTGACGTCCCAGGATAACCCGATGAGATGAATCATTTCATTTTTGAGTGTTTGGCCCTTCTCTTCCATACGAGAAACACAAACTTGGCCACCGTCAACACCCTACACGAATCATGAGAAGGAAGTCATATAGTTTTACTGAACAGCAATGTGCCTAAAGTTTAACAAACCCATAAAATTTATTACTTTAATCGAACTGCAAATCTGAAATTTTAAATATATATTAAAAGAAAAGAAAAGGGAAGGGAATAAAAAAGAGAGGAGAGAAAATGGAGAGAAAAAAGAGGAAGAAAGGAAAAAAGGAAGTAAAGAAGGAAACAGGCTTACATTATATTAAATAAACAAGTATCATATAAATAATGTTAAATAAGTTAGTATATTTGTTACAATGTACACTTTGCAGACTACACAAATTAATGGGTGCTGGGGATGTTTTCATCTCATCATGCTGAAGACTCACATACAAAATATTTTAATGTATGTTTTTCTATTAACAGCTACTCCACACTTACAGGCATTTAGTTTTTCGGAACACTAGTCCTCAGCATAACTTATTATAATCTTTCAAATATATCTGCTTCACCTAGAAAGTCTGGATTAAATTTTTTTTTTAAATACTGGAGCGTTAATAGGAACGGGGCTCGACCACAGGTGGCAGATAGTGGAACGAAATAAACAGTCGTAGACCAAGAGCGACTACTGGTGGAAAGCCTCAGGCAGGTAATTTCAGTAGTGACAGAGTAAGAGAAACGAGGATGCAAATGACTAACTTGAGGAACTGGCCAATAAAAGTCTGCATGAATCTTATGACTGTCTCTCCCTCGGCGGGTATAGGTCGCCGTAAAAACCTTCACTGCTACACCTCCTCAGTAACAAACCGCTGTCTTGCAGTTAGGATCCGTACCCAAAGACTAAAGGAGTAAACCCCAACAGAAAATTCTCAGGCAGGAAACGGGAAACTACCTGAGTAATTTTCCCAAGAACATTAAGATGACAGACAATTCAAGAAAAAATATCACGCCACACAATCCGAATGGCAATCGGCGTCCTTAATACAGGGGGCCAAGATGTGAAGTATGTGACCGGCCATATGGACAGACTCCCAGCTGACATATGGGAAATGTGCGACTGGGAGATTTACAAACGCACAATTCAATTTGAGAACTTGGATTGCCAGAGGTGTTCAAGAACCAGGCAAACTCCGTGTGGTGGAGATGGAATTATGGAATTGCCGAAACACATTATCATCAAACCGGCCATTTTGAAACGACTCATAGTATGGTACTTTGTTCGAGTAATGTTAACGAAAGTAGAAATGGCGTGACAATACTAGTAAATAAACAATTGTGTAGTTTAGTTACAGGCTATAGAGCTAAAAGCGATCGAGTAATCGCACTAAGGATAAATACAAGACCAATAGCAGTCAATTTAATAGTTGTATGCACCAACAAATTTTTTGAATGATGAGAAGGTAGAAGAGTTCTATACCGATGTTCAAGAATAAATCTATAGCATAGGTTGGAGCATAGTGTACAGACGAACATTTCAAACATGTAGTTGGAAAATTTGGAGTTGGAACACGTAATAAAATAGGTGAGCACCTCATAGAGTTTGCAATTGAATTCTTACTAAACTGGATGGACATTAATAACTCAAAATCTTATTTTTGGTGCAAAAGATAAAGGAACTTTCCACTCAGCTAGATGGAACAAGGACTATAACACATGACCTCTGCATCGTCTCTAGTCAACTCATAAGCAACCCAAATCGTGTTGTTCGATCGGTACTACCAGATTTTCCTAGAAGCCAGCATAGGCCGGTCCTAATCGAAATATGTAAAAAAAGTCGCAATCTGCTATTCAACACCAAAGCCAAGGTGGAACTTCCGTAAGGCAAACTGGACAAGGTTTACAGAATATATCGAAGACACTATTGTAGACATTCCTACCGCTGTTAAATGTTATAGTAAATTTGTTAACCTTGTAATCAGTGCTGCAAAGAGTTCACTGCCAAGAGGTTCCCGGAAACAGTATATCCCGTGCTGGACAACGGAACATGAGGATCTTTGGATAAACTATGAAAAAACCAATGATGAAACATCGTTAAATCAATTATTTGATTCACTAAATCAAGATAGACAAGCAAGGTGGCGATCCGCTGTGGAGTCTATGGACTTCACACACTCGGCGCGTAAAGCGGTGGCATTACTAAGAAATATTAGCGAAGGTAAAGCACGTAATATCAGATCGCCAAAAGTTTCCCCAAACAAGATTGCAGAAAGACTATTAAAAGCGTCTAAAACTCAGTAGACAAATCTCGAGCTCGAAGCATTAAATCAGACCTAAGAACAGCATTAGCCAAATTACAGCATGGCATATTAAGCACTCCTTTAACTGTAGAAGAAGTTACAAATTCCATTAAATTGGTCAAAAATGGCAAAGCAGCTGGGATAGACGGAATCTATCCCGAATTTATCAATCATATGGGACCTAAAGCAATTAAATTTTTAACAGAATTCTTCAATCATATTTGTTCTACTGGAAAGTTGCCAAAACAATTTAAAGAATCGAAAGTTGTTGCGATAATCAAGCCTGGTAAAAATGGAGAGGATGCGTCGCACTACAGGCCAATATCGCTATTGTGTGTACCATATAAGTTACTGGAATGCATAGTACACAGTAGAATAGTTACAATTGTTGACGAAATATTGCCAATAGAACAACTGGTTTCAGAAAAAACCTAAGTTGCGCCCATCAAGTAATGGCGATAACAAACTATATTGAAACCAGATATGACAAAAAATTGAAAACTGGTGCACTCTTTATTGACCTTACGTCTGCTTATGATGCAGTATGAAGAGAAGGTTTACTTTTAAAAGCGGCAAAAATAATTCCGTACAAAAAGTTTATATGAATGAAATGTTAACAAATCGAAACTTTAAGGTCACAATAGGGGACAACAGCAGTCGACCAAGAAGAACCAACAATGGACTTCCGCAGGGCTCCACCCTAGACCCATGCTGTTCAATTTATACGTCAGTGATATACCTGTAACGGAATCTAGGAAATTTCAGTATGCCGATGATATCGCACTTGCATATCAAAGCAAGTCTGTCTCAATGCAGTGAGGTGTTAACTAAAGACTTGGAACTTTTGAATGGTTATTTCCAGTCTTGGAGACTACGTATAAATCTGTATAAAACAGAATCATCATTATTTCATTTAACAACGCACATAGAAAAATCGGAGCTAAATGTCACATGTGGGAGTTATAAGATAAACTTTAACCCCATTCCTAGATACCTTGGTGTTACGCTGGATAGATTATTAACATACAGACCGCATATTGAAAAGTTGGTACAGAAGATAAAAACCAGAGAGGGTTTGGTAAGAAAACTTACCGGCACGGGATAGGAAGCAACAGCAAAGGTATTAAGAATAACAACTCTAGCGCTTACTTACTCAGTGACAGAGTATTGCGCACCTGTTTGGTTGAACAGTGCACATACAGAAAAAATACACGTCCAGCTGAGAGCCGCAATGCGAATAATTAGCGGCACATTAAAGTCGATAAACAAAGATTGGCTAGCCGTTCTTGCACATATCGCTCCTCCAAAAATAAGGCGGGAAGATGCGTTTAGCAAACTTTGGGAAAATTTCTCAGTCTCACATAATTGTCTAATGCATAAAGATAAAGAATACACACCAGTAAGAGCATTAAAATCAAGATGGCCACCCTGGAGAACAGCAGAACATGTAAAGAGTACACCACCAAACTAGAAAGCAAGATGGAAGAATGAGTGGATAAACTACAAAGCTACTAATGCGGACTTGGTACACGACCCTACTATGGAACCCCAGTAATGAACCTACCAAGAGATAAACAGATTTCGCACGGGACAGGGTAGGTGTGCTTACACTTAGTGGAAAATGATCCCGAGTCCCAGGTGCGAATATGGAGAGATCCAAACCTTGGATCATCTATATAATTGTAAGATTCTCTCAAATCATGATATGATTAATAGACACGATGTGCATAACATCACGAATAACGCGTTACAGTGGGTGTTGGGATTAAAATTGAACATCTAAAATAATAATTTACTCTACTCGGCTCCATAAGATCGAACGAACGAAGAGTTTGAAATTCAAAATAAACTGATGATAGCGAATACGATTTTCCAACATCCACATAGAAGATTGAGCACATGGATCACCCCTGGAGGTCGGCATTGAAATCAGATTATTTCATGATTTCAAACCGATGGAAGTCATGTTGTAAGAATGTTATTGTTCGACATGAAGCTGAGTGCGGTTCTGACCACAGATTAATAATAATGGAAATGCAGGGAAAACTGAAAGCACCTAGGAAGCAGCAACGAACACAGAGATTGGTGATCAATGATCTCAAAGCTTTTGTAACGGCACTGGAAACAAGAGCAATAACGAACGCAGTGAACTTATCAGCACAACAACAGTAGGGTAAAATAAAGAATATCATAAAGAAGACATATAAGGAAACACAAAGACAGAACCAGCAATCATTAAAAAAACCATGGCTGTCTGAAGAAACTATGAAACTTATTAACAATCGAAGAGAAATTAAGGAAATGGACAGTACAACGCAGATATAACAAAATTAATAAATCGACAAATTTCAAAAAGTTGCAAAAATGATAAAAATACGTACATCAACAATATATGTAAAGAAATCCAATCCCACGCGGAAAATGTGGAACCAAAGGATTTGTACAAAATCAGAAAAGAAAGAAGTAGCGGAATATTATCATGAGAATGAACGAACACCGGCAACGTCACAACCGCTGACAGAATTATAAATAGAACAAGACATATTAAAAAGTGAAGTCATAGAAGCTATTAATTATTTAAAAAAACAATGAAGCTTTCTATATGTAACACCATATGGAAAACTACAGAATGGCCACATGAATGATGTAAATCTATATATGTTCCTCTATACAAGAAAGGAAAGCGAACTAAATGTGATAATTATCGAACCATTTCTCTATTGCCGCACGCTAGCCAAATAATGTTACGATTCCTTAACAATCGTATCCGAGGAAAAATGAGCGAACAAATTTTAAAAGAACAAGCTGGATTCGAAAGTACGCGGGAACGGATACCAAATGTGCCTATAGTGCTGTGTTTCACTGATTATCCAAATGCTTTCGATAATGTAATCCGGAGCAAACTATGGGAAATATTGATGGAGATGGGTGCCTCAAAGCACATTGTACATCTGATTTAAAACCAGAATATTGTAAAGCTAGAACTCGGTACACAGTCATTAGAGTTCAGTGTAAACAAAAGTTGTAATACATGTGCCGGGCTTTCACTGTGCGTGGTTGTCTGTTCGTGCATTCAGGATCCGGGGCTGAGGTAAGTGTTTCTCTCCTTCCTCCTCCAGTCTTGTACGTGCTAGCCGCGCATTTTTCGGGTGTGTACTTTTTTACAAATTGAATTTTAAACTTTTTTCAACTTTTTCACTTTTTACTATCATATTATTAAGATAGTGTTTGATGTAAGCTTGTAAGTCACAAGCGTATACAGTAATTTATTATTTATACTATGATATAAGTTTATATCAAGATTTATTATAATTTAATTCAATATTTAATAAATCACAAACTCGTTATATGCTTTCTTGGTGGAATAAGGGACTAGGTATTTTTCATCAGTTTCAAATTTACGATGTGCTGACGATATAACATTGATAGCACGTAATATGGAAAAAATGCAACGATTATTGAAGAAATTAGAAGATAAGTAAATGCTAATGGTCTACAAATAAATAATGAAAAAACTAAGTTAATGATGATTGATATAAAGGAAAAACATAAAACCATTCCTGGTTATGAAACGGTGGAAAAGTTCGTTTGCTTGGGATCCTTGTTGGAAAGCAAAGGAGGCTCTGAAGGTGAGATCAAAAGAAGAATTCAACTAGCACGGAGTGCGACGGTTAAACTAACCCGGATATGGAAAGACTCCTCTGTCACGAAAAATACAAAAATTCAACTTGTACGCATCCGGGTTTTTTCAATATTTCTATGTGGTGGAAAAACGTGGACGATTAGAAAAGCCGAACAAATTCACATAAATAGTTTCGAAATACAGTACTGGAGGCAGCTCCTTCGGGTTTAGTGGATGGAAAATCGTAGTAATGCGTCTATTTTTAAACAAAGTGGTACAACCCGCAGATTCGGAAATTCTCGGTCGTATTATGACATTTTTTGGTCACATCATAAGAAAACATGATTTAATAGAAAGAGCAATAATTATGGGAAGAATGAATAGTGTGCGACCAAAAGACGATTAGATTGCAGTGACTGTTGTATCTGGGTTGACATTTTCAAGATGTGTTCATGATGCCGAAGATCGTCAAGAATGGAGACAGAAAATATGGAAGCTGTTACATTGATCACGATACTCCTACACGGAGTTACGAATAAATGATATATATAATTGTGACTACGATAGCGAGCGTTGAATTAAACATTACTCTTTTTAAATGAAACGAAATAAATTAAGTACTACCATTATATCCAAATTTAATATTTAAATATTATTCCCAATTTTTGCATTGTCAATTAAGTTATATATTTGTATGAAACGACTTTTCTGAGACCCATATAATTCTATTTTAGGCGTGCGTGCCAGAAATCAGATGTCGTCGCGGATGCGCGCACAAAGTCGACGAAGCGAGCGATAACTAAATAAATAAAGAAAAATATATACTAATATGCGTGAAGACTATATATATATATATATATATATATATATATATATATATATATATATATATATAATGTAATATTGGATAGTTTTGTCCACTTAAATGTCGACTTTTTATTGATAGTATACATTCATGCCTGGATGGTGGTAATATAATTAATTTTAATAATGGAAGATGCAATAATAGTTTATCCGCGAGAACATTACAGTTAAGTTAAAGAACGAAATAAAGAATGGAAAAATTAACAATATAGAATATTTATAAAAAACAAAGAGATATAAAGAGATACGAATTGTAATAGTAATATCTTAGGAAATAGAACAATATTCGAAAAAAATAAAAAAAAACACAAAAACAAACAGCGAACACGCTGGAAACTGCTGAAACATAATAAACATTGCTACTGTATGAAAACCAGCGAACGCAAGAAAATGTGTAGGAAAAAAAGAAACACCTACACGCACGCAAAGATATAAAACAAATTAAAATGCAATTTTAAAGTCGATGTTTATTCATTATATAAAATCGATGGAAATCCTGTTCAAATTTATAAAAAAAATTAAACGCTGTTAACGATAATAGAATAGTTTTCACTCTCGAACCTTTCATTTCCAAGAAACTAAAAACGAAAAACGTCAAAATCCGTATAAAATAAAACAATTGTTCATTAAAATATACACGTTACATCCATTTCATTCTTTCATTATTGTGTTTATCTCTCAATTGACGTTATTGTAAACCGCACACTAACACGAAAACGAAATGTTTACAAATATTTACGAATAGTTTCAGAGTACATATGTAATAAAAAACGAATACCGATTTTAATGGTACGTGAATTGTCGAAATAATATAAGAATAAAAAAAAACTCGCATGAGTTGCTGTTAAACATTTATAATCAAACTATTGAATTTCGCTGTAATAGCAAAGTTATATATTTCTACTACTTAACAGATGAGAAATATAGTAAATGGATGCCCATTCACATAATCCAATTCCATGAAATTGTAAAAAAAAAAAAATTGACAGTAGTAACTCAAGAGAACAGAGAAATGTCTCTGTAAGACAATGTTGGGCAGTTTAAGTTTGAGTTGATAATTTAATATTATTAGTCATAATAAAAACTATAAACAGAGTCGAGTTGAAAATTATTTCCCGCAGTAGTCATAACAAGCTGTATCGTCACAAGACAAATTCCTTTATGGTCAACATTATTTTCTGTATTACATAACTCACAAATTCTGTTTCTGATAATACAAATACCCAACACTGCAAAATGATCGGTATTCATTCGTGAACACTTCTTAACCTAATAAAACTAGATATGTAATCTTTATTAACATCCCTGTCCATAAACCACTTTCTTTTGGACATCCAAGAATGAAATGCGATTGAAAGCACAAATGTTCTTCAATTATGGCAACAATTTTCCCTATTACGGTTTAAAATTTTCCAGTAATTGAATTCATCAGAAATTTCATTTCCTCCCACACCACAGTGTGCAGACCTCACGATTATATATTTTTATGACCAACTAGGCTCAAATTTACTCATTGTAAATTTTGATTTTCTAGAAGATGAACACGAAATAAATACGTTAGCATAAGAAATATCCCTGTATAAATTTATGAGCAGAGCATCATGTATAGCGAACGTTTACATAATACGAAATAAAAATCGTAAGCAAGATATTCTATATGTCCTATACCAATATAGAGTAGAAGAAGGCCGCTAAATATAGATTATGTAAATGATATAACAGGTCAGTTGATAAAATTTATATTTTTCCTACAAAGCTGTTTGAACTATAGAATTATTAATCATCGGGAAGAAATCTTTCGATGGCACTATAATTAATAGCATGTATCTGTAGGTCAACCTGCACTATTTAGAAAGACGCTAAATAGAAGGGTTGTAGAGTCGTCTGGAATACATTAATTTCGCCATAGAATTATGTGTTCCCCATTTTAAAAGTATTAACGATACGTTATAGCGTAAATTCTCTAAAATAGGAGCTTCCAATTGTGAGCGATAATGGAAAACCTAATTAAAATTCTCAACATTAATATGTGGACCAGAATAGGACGATACCTAATTTCGAAAAATATATAAAATAATAATCTACTCATATCGTGCTTAAAAGACCGAGCAGATTATTACAAAACGTAAAAAATATTAAATTAGGACATATACAAATTTACATACTAGCATGCATAATATAAAAGTGAAACATTTTTAAAAAGTTATTAAAAATTAAAATGTAAAAAAAATCGTAGTCAGACACTTCACGTAAAACATTTTTTAACGCATTGATTTCTGTTAAACAAAATTAAATTTAATCGCTCCAAGAATTTTGGTCTCAGAGACTCCTATTGTGATTTTACAGGTTCTGAACATGGTCGGGTGGTGAGCCTATTCTCCTTTTTTTATTAATCATACTTCTAACTAAGCTAACCAGCCGGAAGAATGAGCTCCTGAACAAAACTACTAATTTGAAAACGTGCCGCTTATTGATTTAGTTAGCTTAGTTAGAAGTATGATTAATAAAAAAAGGAGAATAGACTCACCACCCGACCACGTTCAGAGTCGGCAAAAATCACATTTAGATAGAAATATATTTTGGCATAAGGGACTCATTCTTCATATCTCCAAAAAATCACATAGCATAGAACTATAAACTTTTACTTCTTTATAAAGAAGAAATTAATTTTTAGACAACGGACGTCGAAATTAATGAAAAAAAAAACACGTGATTCCTGGATCATTACTGAAAGTGAAGAATATTTTTTTTTTATGTTTATCACTATTATACTTACAGTGGTATTTTAAGGATCCTATCTTCATCCGGATTTGTTGGAATAGATGATTCCTCATCCACGCTATCATTTCCGGAGCTGCTGGCAGTCGCATCCGAATCGAAAACTTCTTCCAAATTTTTTGCATGTAATTTCAGACTACCTTTTACGTCCGTCGTATCCAGACCACCGTCACCATCAAGATCAGCAGATATCTCCGGTAGATACCAGCTATTTTGTTCGTGATCGAGTAACGAATGTACCTCGTCCTTTACGTGTGCGTTTAACAATCGTGACTGCTTCATTCGAAGTCTTCTACACAGTCTTTGTATACGTCTCTCGAAATGTCTTATCCTCTCTTTAGCAGCGGAATGTTTATCTTTATACGTTTCTTCGTTAGAGGACGGAACATTAACCGATATTTCATTAACCATTTCGATAGCATCCACTTGATTTAACAGATCTTGCTCGAAGGTGGACAAACTGCCGGATATATCAGCGTTGTCGGCAATCGAGAAAATTTGTTCTGAATTAGCGACATCGACCATCGAGTTTTGCGCATTAAATAAATTTGGTTCCTTCTCTACAAAGTCAGTGGATATATTTTTCAGTACTGACATTATATCTTCTTCTATGTGCATGAAATCACCGTTAGTCGTAATATCGGATGAAAAATTTGAAACGCCGCTGTATTCTTGAACAAAATTTTTCTCTTTAACGTAATTGTTTTCAAAACTACGCATGTCTATCTTCTGCAGGCCCATATTTTCTGCACTATCCCCCATAGATGGGTCACTACTATTCATTATACAACAGCAGTGCTTATACACCGTTTGCGACTCGTAATCAAATATAACTATATAATATTTAACGATATTGCTAATTACTATAGTAAAACAATCGTAAATTTTAACGGGAATATGATTAATCACTTCACAAAGAGAAACATGTACACCTGTCAAATTTATTTCGTATTTGATAATTTTCACGCACATAAGTCGGTGGTAAAATTTAAGGTCGTAATATTTGAAACTATCGGTGAATAAATACTGCTGCGTATATTTGCTATTATTCCTTAATATAAAATTTAGATTTACGTACACTATACTCATAAAATCTGGTGCCATGACAACATTGAACTGCCTCAAAGAGGCAAACAAAAATCCCATTCATTCATGGGTCATAATCACATTTCGATTCATATCAAAATGCAATATATTATATATATATATTTCTAAACACTGGATTGTACGTCCACGACACCGGGTTAAAAAATTAATACCGCCAAAAATCTCTTATTCATAAAATGTAAACAAACCGATAAAATACAAGAACGGATCATGCGCGGCATCTTACACATGTGTGGGTATGATGAAAATATACGCGTTAGCGTGTTAACCAACAATAAGGCGGGAAATACAACACACGGTCGACAGTCGGTTAATTCACTGAACACGTTTTAAATTATAAAATCTTGTTCATAATTTACTGAATTTATTTTAATAATTAATAAATTTTAATTATATAGAAACACGCCAATACATTACGTTATTACATCACGTGACGGCATGTAAAAAACTACGCACGTTTAAAATACGTGTGTTAAATTTAGAAACAGAAAGGGGTGAGATTAATTTTATTTAATTAAGACAATAATTAATAATGTTTAAATGTATTAAAAAAATCACAAAAAATACGGATTTAACTAACGCATTTAACCTATTTTATACATTGACAAAAATAACAAAGACAAAATGGCGCCCAACATTAACTGCGTTTCAACGATTCACTTTTACACAAAGAACCGTGGACGGAATTACTGAACCAAAGCATGGTTGCCAAACCTTCGCGAACAGACGAACTATACCACACCACTACACTACACAACGCAAAATACGGCACGACATAATAACAGTACGTACGGAGGCCGAATAAAATAACGAGCTAAGACAGAATCACTATAAACGTTGAACTCTACTACGCGCAATAATATAATTATCAACCGCTAGAGAGCTCTGTTAGGATAAATGTCGCCATATCATACAGCATGACTAAAAAGACCAACCATAATTATCGTATATTTCTACCACGTTTTCAAAACCACGTGTAAATTTTAAAAGTGTAGAAAGTTTTAATTATTTCCAAATTATGGTTGCTAGTTTCTCATAATGTTTTAGCTCGTGCAATTATTTCTAATTTATGGCTCCAAAACAGTAATTAACATATAAATTTTAAAACAATTTTCTAATGTATCTTAAGCTGATAATAAATTATTTTAAAATAAAATTATTATAATGAGGCAGTGTATTTGGTGGTATTTATTTTAATTAAAATAATTTTGAATCATTTTATCGTAGAAAAATTGTATCTTTCTATTGAAATTTTTTTGTGATTAATTTTATTCGTAACTCACACGCGATGCATTTGTAGTTGTAGTATAGAATCGCATGAGTGAATTGCGGATGATTATTGTCTATTGTGTGACCTGACTCCGGTCTTGAGTCTAGTCTAGTAGTTTAACTTTGAGTAGGGAAAAGGGAATGAATTGGGTATTAATTATAATATAATTAGCGCTGTGTTGTGTGTAATACAAATTAATGAAATTATCAGTTCGTATAGTCTGTGTATGCTAAAGATCAAATTTCTGATTCGTTTTCTATAGGTAAAACAAAGCATTTGTTATATCTCAATATTTAATAATTTTTCGATCTTATTGTAATGGGGTTTACTAAAAGTAGACTATTCTGGTGATTATTGATGCTATTTAAATTTTATAATACTGTGTCAGTAATTTGGTACACCAAATATTTCCTACGGAAATTATTTTTTATAGATATTTATACCCGCGTATCTTGTTTTATATTTATAAATTTAAATTATTTTAGGAACGTGGTCGAGAGAATTAATCGTTCCAATTTAACAAAATGTATTCGATCAACTTACATTTATCAGGAAAGACGAGTTTATTACCCGTTGTTAACGGGCTCTATACTGACCGGTGGAATATATTTGTATTTCCAAAATTACAAAACTGGTGAGCAGAAAGTAATGTTATGTATGTTAGTTATCGGTAGTAAATTTTACAATAAAAAATATATGTTAATGAAATTTTTGTAAATTGTGCTGCTAATGTAACTTTTGTTACTCTATAATTAGTTACGCTATTTGTATTATTTTTATTCGGAAGTTGTTTGAAAATTTTGAAAGCTGTAATATCGTAAATGACAATTTGAAATGAAGTAATTCATATTTATGTTAAATAGAATTTTAAACTTTCATAGTTATTTCCGTACGTTCAAAGTTTTTTGCCGGTGTAAACCATGTCCATATTTTTCCTTGTGTCACTTCGAAAGTGTTCGCAGTTTTTGTGTTTTCAAACTTCACGAAGAAAACATAGATATGGTTTGCACCGAAAAATAATCTGAAAGTATTTCTCTTGTACACTTTTAACATTTCATTTTTGAAGTTTTTTTATGAAATTAACACTGTCAATACGATTGAAATTACTACTAAGATATTAAATATGAATACTATTAATATGTAAAATTATATACTTAAGCACCCATCACTGGATGGGTTGCTTCTCATGTCATATTATGCATAAGTTTTATGATTATAAAACTTACTAAATATCATTAGCTAGGTGTAAATTAGCAATTTAATAAATAAATAAAAAAAAATACTACTAAGATATACAGATATATCTGGATTTATTAATATGCCTTCTAGTGATATTGTTATCCGAAAAATACATCATCGCGTTTACGATAGTCTGACTTAAAGATGTTATCGAATTTCGCTGTTGTTTATTCGCTTTATCGTCATTAAAACTTGTAAAAATTTGAATTTATACCGAAACAATGTATTTTTAAACATGTATTTACTTCGTTATGAACTTATCTCGACGTCATATTTCGAGATTTTCTGTGTTTGGCTATTGTAATGGGTAGACAATATTCGATTCGTTGTTTATTTACGTATATTTATTATAAATAAGTATCAAAGAAAATCATTAAAATTATTATAGTCACGCGTGCATTAGAAAAAAATGGCAATGAAAAGCCGGCAAGCTTATATTATACGGACGATGATGTTGCATTTCATTCGTCGAAGGATACACGTATTTGGGTGTCGTACGAAGACGGTGTTTACGATATTACCGACTTCATTGATAAGCATCCTGGTGGTGAAGACAATATAATGATGGGTGCAGGTTCAGCGATAGATCCGTTTTGGAATGTGTACCAATTTCATAAAAAACCCGAAATTTTAGAAATGCTTAAGCAGTATCGGATAGGTAAGTTAGAACTTCAAATATCCTTTTTTTTCTCATTTATACTATATATATATATATTCACATTAATATTCGAATTAGGTGTTACTTCTAAATATGTAAATATGTTATTTGTTTTTTTAAAAAATAACTGTGATAACATAACCCAATTGAAACCATTAATTCAATCACCAATATTCACTTACAATAAATGACGCTTTATTTTCGTGGTTCAAATCCATATTTCGATTTTGTACGCTGTCTATGTCACATGATGTAATAATTACACGAGCAACAAGAATAATGACCTCGCTGCCTACTATCTGTATGTGTAGTATACTAACAGCACTACTTATATTTTCTCAGTGTATATTTATACTCTTCTCGTGTATGTGCGTCTGTGTAGTATATGTGCATAAAGCTCTATATGCACGGTCATTCATGTTTTCGTGTACACGAATAAAATATATTTATGTGTATGTATATCATTCCTGACATATAGAAGAATAATTAATTTAGTACAATTTAACTGATTATAATGAAGATCACATGGATACGTTGTTTATTCTCTCAATAGAATATCATTGTGCGCATTATCAATTTTTTTCTTCTTGTAATTTCGTTAAATGCCTTAATTTATTTATTAAATTTTATAAGTTTGTTCAGTATTTTTTTATCAGCAGTTAAATACGTTATAATATCATCGGTATTAAAACGGTAATGTAATGAATTCAAATGATCGAACGGACACGTGCGCTATATTTGGAATTTGTCACGAGAAATAATTTTTTATTTCTGTAGGTTCGATTGCTTACGTTTTTTATTTATTCTATCTCGTTTTTTATAAAACTATTATAACGCAACAATTGTAATTTCTAATACAATAATAGGCGTAGAACAAAATTTCATTTGGTTAATCGTTTGTTCCTTCATATTGCATCAATTAATTCGAGATTATTTTAAAATTAACAGAGTTGTTTGTTTATTGAAATATTTTTTCTAGTACCTTCTAAGTTGTCTATCCTTTTTCGCACGAACTCCTCCGCTACTACTATTCGATTCGCGTAGTGTTATTGAAGATGATACTTTCTGCTATTACTAACGTTAACGCGTAACCACTCCATATATATTTGTCGTTATAATTGATATAACAAGGCATTCTTTGTTTACTCGTTAAATATATGCTTGCAAACGAAGATAAGAACACACCGTTATACGGATGCGGAAATAACTCCGGAAATTAATTATATCAAATTCGACTTTTTCCATGCGTATTAACAATTCGGAAGTATAAACGATTAAAATACTTTTTTTTTCTCGTTTTATAATAGCATATTTATTTATTTAATAATTACATTTATTTTATGAATATTTAAGGTTGCAATGCAATTAAGTTTATTTCCATTGTAATCTTCATTTACGATCTTTTACTTACATCCTCCAATATCTACAATTTTATACTTAATGATAATATATAAATAAAATTAAATGTTATCTTATTATCTTCTGAATATAATAAATTATAATTTTTCTTCGATTTGTATTAAATTTGTTATAATTCTGTTACAATCTAAAACTGCCTCTTTGTACTTGCATCCTTTCAGAATATGATAAATTGTGTCACTCGAATTAAATGCTATAGAGTTTTCTGTTTCTACTATAATGTCTAAGATATTTTTTAAAACTGCCATGACCGGATATTGTGTATTCTAAAAAACAATTATTATTGAGTCTGTCGTTCAAATCATGAAAATATTGGTACGTTAATCCGTTATATGTATTCAAAATGATTTGATGTTGCTCTAAATAATATTTATTTTGTATAATTTCAAACTGTTTCGCGTTGTTTTTTTTTTTCGTGCATGAATTTTATTTTTATATATTCTGCTGATTAAATTCATGGATCATATTAAAATGATTTTTTTTTTTATAAAAAATATGTTGATATGTTTACGTATTTTCTAAATTTATAGGAAAAATTTCTATTATTAATGATAGCTAGTAGTTTTATATGCTTTAATCATTTTAATTACTATTTTCTGGAAAGTTCTTATTAATGTTATAAATCTTTTTTTTTTAACATTTCGTAGTAAACGTTACTATTATGTATTAGATTCGGAATTATCGATTTATACGATATTAGACATTTTTTATAATTTAATCTATTGCTACTGTTATTATATAGTTTATTAAATATGGGCGAAAGTTTAATTATTTTACTATTTACTGCGAGGAAATTATGAGAAATTTTAAATTATTTTCAATTGTTCCATCCAAATATTTTATACTTGTCGTGCACTGAATATTTATATTCTAACTTGAGTTTAATTTTTTTATTAAATATATATTTAAGATCTAAATATAATTATTTCCTTATTTTCAGTACGTATTTTGCACATTTAATTCGATCGAATATTTTATTTAGGTTCGTTAAAGAGGCCATCCAATACGCAATCATCGAGTACGGTAAACGATCCATACGGTAAAGAACCGATACGAAATCCGATACTTAAAGTTAACTCGGAAAATCCTTTCAACGCAGAACCGCCTACGCCATTACTGGTAAAAAACTTTTGCACGCCTTCGTAAGTTTTATATATATATATATATTCACACATATCTTAGATCGAAATTCTAATAGATATCAAATCTTTCCCGTTAACTAAATAACAATTTACAATCAATACTCGGTTTATTAAGTGGTTAACGAATATTTTTTAAATTGTGTTCAGCCTTAATTGTTGTCCAATCAAACTGATTTATCTGCAATGTACAATACATATATATATATATATATACATATATATATACATATATATATATATATATATATATATATATATATATATATATATATATATATATATATATATATATGTTAGAATTATTATGTAGTTGAATTTTGTTGTCATTCATAAATGAAACACGCTTTAAATTGGCGTCACATGTGTGTGTATATATATGTGTGTGTGTGTGTAGATAGGCCGCGTCTAAATAAAATTATGCGCGTTGGCCAACTTTATTAAGTTTATGACTTAAATCAAACTAATATTTAATTTTATCACGAAATGAATAGTAAAGAGTTATGTTTAAAATTTATTTAAGAGAATGTGTCATAATAACACCATGAACATGTAAATACTTTGTGTGATCTAAATTTTTTTTTCGTGAGCGTGGCGTATGCTACTAATTTCTGAACAGTTAAAATGATTCATATTGATAAAGAGTGAGAGTAGTTTGAATTTAGCGTTTGAGCACGTTAAAAATACTAATTGTGGCAGAAGACTACATCATCTACTGCATCATTGGATTATCGCTGACCACACGGTTTTATTCCGGTAATTCATAATAAGATATCAGGACAGATGTTAAATTTAACACTGATATTGTATCGCACATTATACAAATTTACTGCAACTTAACGACTATTACATTCTTCATCTTCTCATCTACGCCGCCTCCAATCGGAGTTTGACGATCAGTAGTGTAATTTTTTCTTTATCCATTAATTAAGCTTGTGTACATCGGCACTATCGTTGCAGATCCACCCCACTGAAGTTTCCTTCTGCTTATGTTTCTTTTGCCAACAATTTCTATATGCAGTACCAATGGATGATATTAATCATTCCGATGGATTTGATCATAACGTTACATAATTAATTTTTTGTGAATTAACGTAAAACAAATAAAACTGCGTTTATTCGAATTTTTCTCATATTATTAATTATATTAATCGAACAAGACAGGAAACATCCTTACCGTGTTTGTTTTCTAAAACTCGAAAAAATTGTTCTTACATTGAATGAATTAGTGAGTAGGGTAGATGAAGATGTAGTTAATACTGAGATTTACTGACTAATTACAAATGTTCAACAAGAATAGAATGTCGGGCACGTATGTACTTCTTATTTCAGTTTTGAACCAAACTTCAAAGTTTTCGATTGTTTGTTCTTTCTCGCTGTAGTCGCGTGTTACGTTCTCCTTGATATCCATTTATGTTCCTTTTTGATGCGATTAAGCTTAGTTCGCAAATTTCTCTAAAGATTAAAACTTGTTGGTTCGGTGTATAGATCTTGAATACATTCTCGTTTATCCTGATTTCATTAAGTCTGCTATGCCATTCGTTAAATTTAAAGGCACTTGGTTGAGTCGAGCTTTCGTACGCAGGTTTTTTATTCATTTAAGCCGTTCTCTTACATTTGTATCTGGATGTGTCATGATAACCTTCATCGTTTAATAATGAGATGAATCATTTGCCACGTTCACAGACGGCATTTTTAACGCGTTTAACGATTATAGTTTTCGCGACGTTAATTATAGGGTGACCCAGAGTTTTTAATAACTCAAATACTACTCGACCAAAATTTTTGAATGAAATTTTATTTAAAAAGTATGAAAACGAGAGATTAGCTTACGATCACTTGTGGAACACAATATCGTTCAGATGACCGCCATTTGGAACAATACATTCATTTAGTCTTTACAGAATTTTCGAGCATATCGTTGAATTTTTGAATTCCTTCATAAATCCGAGTTTTCAGGTCTCTCAGATTCCGTGGACGTATTTTGTAAACCCAACTCTTAAGGTATCCCTACAAAACAAATCGCGTAACTTTTGAATTCTTTTCTAAACTCTTTGCACTGTCGTGTTCGATTTACTCTGAAAATACGCTTCTTTCAGTACTGCGAACGTTTCTACCAATCAGTCACACATCACACCATCTTGTTGAAAGTGCAAAACGCACGATCTTCCTTGTTATAGGATGCGATGATAACTAAAACTACAAAAACGAATCATTCGTGCGTATAGTAAGCGTGGAACACGCGGTTTTCGTTGTAGCAGTGTTACCATCTGCGCTATTCAAAAAACAAAACCGCCCGTCTTCTCTGTGTCATACTGTTTCGAAATAAGGTATATTAATAGACAGTACGTGTTTTAACAATTACTCTACGATAACATTTTATAAAAAAAAAAAAAAAAAAAAAACGGTTTACACGAATCAGACTAAAATAACCTTCATTTGATGCGGACACTTTCTTATTTTACATTGTATTCTGCTTTAATTTTTATAGTTCAAACTAACTTCGCACAATAAACCTGTGTTGAGATTTCTTCTGAAAAATTGTTAATTATCTTCGATAAAACAAATAGAGTACTCGATGCTTCATCTAGTTCAAAATAACTTAATATGTGTACTAATTTATTGAAATTAATTTATGTACATATATATTTTTGAACATTTTTTTTTAAATTTTGGTTTGTTATTTTCTTGTTTGGCACGTAAGAATCAACCACATAATTCTGACAGATAAACAATAACCATATTTTGCGACCTTTATACTTGTTCGAGAATTATTTTAAGTGATGTATTATTCGTATTTACTAGATTCTTCGAATGTTAACAATATGTTCCGATTACATAAACCTGATGATACTTGTTGACGCCTTAATATAATCAATAGTATTAAGTGTAAGTTTTCATCTATATAGGTCGCGCCACAATTTGTTTACATTATAAATTAATTTAATATCGTCTTATACATTTCAATCTAAAGAAATTTTAAATAATAAATTATTACGATGATACAATTATAATTCTTATAGTAAAAATATAACAATATTTTAATATTAATTCGCCAATAGTTCCTAACTGTAAATATAACACTTTATTTTCAGCGATATATTTTACATAAGAAATCATTTACCGGTGCCAGAAGTGGATGAGGAAACGTACCAATTAGAAGTTAGTGGATTAGGAATATCGACCAAGCATTTCACATTAGATGATTTGAAAACTTTATTTCCGAAAGTGACGATTACTGCAACCATTCAATGCGCCGGTAATCAACGTTCGCAGATGAAAAAGGTTATTTTATATATTTTTATAAATATATATTGGAATGATAAGTATATAAAAGAAATGTTTGCGTTTGACTCTAGAAGCTGTTGTTTCTACTCCTATATCAGCATTAGAGGTGGAGGCAAAAGTCCCTCCTTTATCAGTGCGGCGAACATATTTAGCTGACAAATTCATGAACAACTGCTTTTCAGCTAACACATCATCATTATTTCCTGTTTTCCACGATATTTTCCGGCAATGGAGATTTTCTCTTAATCGACGTCCAATATTATGTCTCTCTGCTCATCATCTTTCAAGATACAGTGACTTAATACTCCCTTCTGTACCGTCAAGTTTTTTTAATTTCCCTTTCGCTAATAATGATACAGTCTTTGGTATAGATTTAGATTCTTTCAAAACCTTCAAAGCTTCAGTTCCATCCTCTGTTGCCAACGCCTTTTTCTCATCCTATATTTCTGAAAATTGTTCTGATTTTCTCCCCATTTATACAGGTGGTTCTAAATCTAACAATTACGTAGGAGCTGCTTTTGTTATTCCTTCTTTAGGTATTATTAAAAAATTTACACTTTTAACAATTTCTTCTATTTTTACGGCTGAGCCGGTAGCTATTCTTCAATCTCTCCGCTTTATACAACTCAATCAATTATTTGAAAAAGTCGTAATATTTACTGATTCTAGAAGTTGTCTCTCTGCCTTGCAGTTTTCTCTTTTTAATCCACATTGCTCTCCCATAATATTCAAAATTCTTAATCATATCACTCTATTACAGGGCGTCGGAATCACTGTTAAATTTACATGGGTTCCTGGTCATGCTGGTATCACAGGTAACCTTCTTGCTGATTACTACGCTAAATTCTTCTCCTCTCTTAGTTTACTTATTGCTTATACTCCCTGTATCGATCTTCTCTCCCTTATTAAAACAGCTCATAAAGAATACTGGAAAACTCTTTGGAATAACCCATATACCACATCACAGTTCAAACTACTCCAACCGGATCTCCCTTGTTTTCCCTGGTTTTACAATGTCCCATTACATGTTAGTCTACTTCCCAATTTTATTATTACCATGTGTAGGCTGCGATTCGGAAAAAATCGGTTACCTGCTTCACTGTTTCGTATGCACCTTATCTCATCTCCTTTCTGTTCTCATATATTAAACATATCAGTGATAACTATACATATCTAGATTTGTAGATGCTGAATTGCACACACTTTATATAGATATAATCGTAGTAGACATATATAGAAATAATATAAACGTATTACCAAAAATGTTAAATGTATGTCATTTAATACGTACGGTTTTAGTAAAGATCGAAACCTATTATTAGTATATTCGAAATAAATAAGTTTATTTAAGTGTAAATGAATTTTAACGTACGCTTTTGATTAACGAATTACCGTTTTCTCCACTGATATGTTTTATCGCGAATGTCATCTCTTTAGTTATGTATTTATGATCGCGTTATATGTAACTTAATTTAACAAACAATTTTTACATTCTGTTGTGATACTTCCTACTTAATTTTTGTTTAAAACTATATTCAATGATATATTTATTTTATATAATGTACAATATTTTAATATTATTATTTAAAGTACAAAAAATGATATCTTACTCATTGACGTTTAAAATTATTAAAAGTACGTTTTTTCTATCGATATTTTAAAATCTTTATTTCGCATTTTTTTCTTATTTGATTTATTTTAACATGGGATCTCCCTGAAATAGTGTCCTCTTTTTTATTTATTTTAACTGAAAAAAAAAATTAAATGATAATTACAACATGAATGAATTTTACAGCTCATTTTACTTATTTGAAATATATATTAAACGAACTTCCAGATAATCGATTGCATTGATATTCAATCGTCTGTATCTGTTACGATGATTTACTTCTTGATATTATTTAATTTTTTATTTATAATTTTTTCAATTCATTTTCAAGTAATTGTTTAATTGGATTGGTTAATAAAATTAAAGATTACAAGTTACTAAAATTGACCTTCCTAAATCTTGTTCATATTATTTCTATCTATCATAGTAGTAATCCTAGACAGATGATTAATTTCAATCGTAAACCTTTAATATTTCCTATGAATAATAATTTTACACTACTTAGTAACAGTTCGAAATTGAAGTACTCTCTTTTAAGATATATATATTTCACCACGGTTTTGAAATTTTAAAAAAAAAAATGTCAGTTTTATTTCGTATAATAAATTTTTCAGTAAATAAGGATTGTAAATATCTGTTGGTTTTCATGATTATAATTTATTATCAACAATAATAAGAAAAATAATAGTTTATACGGATTGCTATCTTTCAAAATAAAAAATAAATAAATAAAAAGTGAACTAATGAATTTTATCAAAAAATTATTGAAAACAAAACTATTCGAATTTTATAACGTACATATATATTAGAAAAATTTTCTAAATAAATACGTTCACCTTGAATTATTGACACCACATCGTATTTTCAAGTTGTAAAATGCATTACGCACTCCGTTCACAAACGTGTAATTTTATAAGTGTAAATATGACATACAGAAATTATAATACTTCAAATATGATTTGTTATGCTTGAAATTAACATTACGATTAATAAAATTTTAAATATGGTTTCGTAATTATGATATAATAGTAATAATATACTGATGTTATGCAGATAAAAACGATTAAAGGATTAGATTGGGATGCCGGTGCAATTGGCAACGCTACCTGGTCAGGCGTGCTGTTAAAAGATTTATTGAATTATTGTAATTTAAATCTCGATGAAAATATACAACATGTACAGGTAATAATTTATAGAATATAAGTTTTATTTTTATTTATAACTATTTACTTTAAAACGTATAAATCGCTCACGTAAAATATCCATATATTAAATATATTCATTTTGCTTACCGTTCTTTACATACCGATAAATATGTTACCTATTTTTATACACTTTATTATTTCACAGTAAGTTCGTTATTTTATCTTTCGCATTTAGCCGGGAGTATCATGATTTATTTCGTGATTTTTACGTCATTAACTTATTGTACAAACAAACAAACAAAAAAAATAAAGTTTGCGTATTCAAATCGATATTATAATTCATTATTTGTTTTCGTTATTACGTTAGTTTAACGGCTTGGATACAAGTCCATCTAACGAATCGTACGGAGCTTCAATACCAATTGAAAAAGCTATAGATCCAAACGGTGACGTTCTTTTAGCGTACGAGATGAATGGCGAACCTTTGCCGATAGATCACGGTTTTCCTTTAAGAGTGATTGTACCGGGCGTGGTAGGAGCACGTTGTGTTAAATGGTTAGGTCAGTTTTATTTTATTTTTTCCTTAACTGTACTTGCAGATATTTAACTCTCAGAAACTGATACAATAGTGTAAACTAATCAATAATGATTAACATTATGTAACACTACTTGATCAGACCAATGTGGTGTAAATATAAATGTAAAAAAAAAACAAAAAAAAAACTGAATATATCCATTAAAAAAGATTATGCCATCGTATTTTTATAGACAGTGAAGAAAAAATAGGAATGACGTAAATATCTAAGAAGAAGAAATATTTATTGACATAAATTCATTAAAAGTACAAAATAATAAGAATTACGCGTACCGGAATTAGATATCCTTACCGCTAATAAACAAAATTCTTTATGTAATAAATCTTATAGTATATTTACTAGATTACAGATATAAATATATAAAACGTGGGAAAAAATTTGAAAAAAAAAATCCACTCCATAAAACGCTTTGTATCACATTAAGCATACAAAAAGGAATATTATTCGATATAATAACAATTATAAAGATATATAATATAATACACATATACTTACCTATATATATATATATATATATATATATATATATATATATATATATATATATATATATACACATAAATATACACATATACACAGATACATTAAATATTAATCATTTACAGTAAATTATGTTTAAGGCGTCTATGCTTATACTTTGTGTACATAAACTGTATAGCTGCCTGGAATCGTAATTTCCGATCATTGAGATGTACTGATTTTCATGCAATACACAATTATCTCAGAACTTACGAGTTATAGTAAGAATATAATCCCGAATAAAGGGTATATTTAATATCTCACGCATGTCCACTATTCTGACATACCTTGGGGCACTTAATACGCATCTTAAACACCTATTTTGTACTAATTGCAATTTATTAAAGCTCGCCTTCGAGATAGAAGACCAGGCGGGACAAGCATAAGTCATCACAGGACGAATAAGCGCTTTATAAATGATGAGCTTATTATTAACGTTAAGGTACGATTTACGATTAAATGAAGCTTCTTAACGTAAAATTAGGCTGCTCGGCAGAATGCTGAAAATCTCAGACGCAATAAATAAAGAGTGAGAAAAAACTTTTTTAGAAACTGTATTTTATTATGAATTTGTTTAAGTATAGATTGTATATGATATTAAAAGAAATGAAAGTGAAAAATTTAATTTTATATAAATATATAGGGTATGTTAGTACAAATATGAGACCGAATTAAACGAAATATTAACCTTTATTCTACGTATGATTTACACTAGCGTTAAATTATTTTGGTAGAGCTTGTATGAAAACAAATTCAACAGGTAAAATTTTTCTTTTCATCGACCTTTAAAATATAAATAACCTAAAAAAAAAAAAAATATTTTCATGAATATAATGCCGATAAAAACCTGATTATATTTAGAAATAAGAAATTTTAAGAACACGAAATTTAAAAAAAAAAAAAAACGCGGAAAATTATATTTGCAATTATGGTACTTTATAAATTAGGTCTATACATTAAGTCATTCATGTTTTTTGGAATATTATGGAATTATAAAATTCTGTTATTTACTGTTGATACGTGTGTTAAACACTTTTCAACCTGTCGACTTCCAGACATCGTGATAAATCGTGTAGTTTTTGGGTTAACTTCCGTAATTTATTTCTGTCATAAATATATGTATGTTGCTTGGTAATGTGTGTGTATACGCGTATATATATAAGAAAGAGAGAGACTATGGAAGGAGATATGTATTGTATTTAAAAAGTTATGTCGCACTTTCATTATCGAGTTAGGGAAATTAGGTTTGGAATGGATTTTTTTTCAGAAATAAATTAATATAGTTGACTGAACAATTGATCAGCAAACATAATTTAATAATAATAATAATAGTATTTTTATTAAAGTAGTTATAAGGTTACAGTTCGTGACTTCAGAAATAGTTCTACATTCTGGCCTAAAATGTCCATATTCACTAAATAATCTCTGGGCTTACAAGAAAAAACTTCAGAAAAAAACTAGCTGTGTGAGAGTAAATATCCGCCAGGGCTCTTTAAGCTTATTAAAGCATCGCCGAACATCACACGTGTGTCCGAACCTACGGTGTCATGTTCGATTCGCTCTGCATATGCTATCGATAGATGGTAAACAAGGTTATGAGGTATGAACCGAAGTGACGAAGCAAGTTATCGAGAACTTATTTTCAGAAGATAGAACGACGTGTCATACGGTAAATCAACCGATGATTATTGCTTTTAGGAGAGTGTTTAGTAACCGCGTGATATAAGTTTATTTTGCGACTTCGTAAATGTATTGAAAATTTAAGTTATCACTTAAGTGATTTATATATATTATAAAAAAAAAAGCGTGTCTTCCCCTTTTCAACGCACCAGCAGCACTGTTTACCTGACTCCATTAGAAAGTTCGATATAATTTTTGAAATATTATCAATATTCTTGCGGAAATTCGAAATATGTAATAGAACGTAAAGCACGTTTAAATAATTTATTACTGATGATTTATCTAAATTTTTCGTAAATTATTGTATACTATAATTCAAAATGTGATCTTGTTAATTATACTTTTAAACTAAGAAAAATTTGTCATACTCTATCTCAGTAGACAGAATTGAGATGATGATCTGTATGATTATTTATCATGTAAGATGAAAAAGCCTAAAATTCATTTTTATACTATTTAATACATCCTTAGTTATAGAGTAATATAATTCTTTTGGGCTTAGTTTGCATTTCTATATGTTGTAATTATAAATATTAGATTATTGTTTTTCCGTTTATAAATTCATGTTGATGATAAACCGATATAATAAATTTCAAGCTCGCGTATTAGAAAAAATGAATTAAAATAAAATTATACATGTAAAAAATATTTTCCATTGATATTTTTAAAAATAAAATAGTAATTAATATCGATATTAATCATACACATTGATTTATTTATCAAGCTGATGTATAAAAACTAGCCTTATATTATAAATTTAGCGGCCGATTTTTGGTTGTGTATTTTTTTAATAGAGGGTTTACTTTCGAAAAATAAATTATTTTTTTAATGATTTTTTTTAATCTTCCACGCTATCATTGATAAAACATGTTTTAAAGTAAACGTTGCCTCTTCGAAATATTAACGTTGTAAATGTTAGTGTGATAATTCCATATGAAAATAAATAGAAATGTTCGTTTTTAAAAAACTATATTGACGATGTGTGCGTTAAAACAATACCCCTTTGATCGCTCTAAGAGAAGTCTGGCCGTTCCTAAATCTGTCGCAACGTCAAATTATTACAACATTTCTTCGAATATTCTGACACTGATCAAGTTCAAAAATTATATTAGACATAGATGTCAAAAGCTTAAAAATGCTTCTACAAAGGCACTATTAAATCGTTTAACGTGCTTCGTAAGAGTAAAGATAAATGAAGATCGAAATTCAAATTGTAATTATAAACTTCGTAATCTTACGGTTAAAGATAAAAGTTTATGGAAGGAAATAACAGTACTTACAAATACGCGCACACATTTACCGCCAATCAGCTATAATGGTAGCACAGCCTATTCGGATAAGGATAAAAGTAACTTGTTAGCAATGATGTATTATGATATTCATACACAAAATTCGCATTTGACATCAAACTATCGCAATAATAAAATTTTATCTTCCATTAAAAAGTACTTAAAAAATTCGTCAGTGAGAATTTTGCCCGCTGATTTAACAACGGTCAGCGAGGTACATCGCGTCATAAAGAAACATAAAAATAAAAAATCAGTAGGTCTAGATAATATACCTACAATATTGATTAAAAACTTGCCACAAAAAGCGATTGTTCAGTTAACAGTCACAATAAATTCAATTTTATTACTTTCTTATTTTCCCGACTGTTGGAAAGTGTCGAAAGTTATTCCTATATCTAAATCAGGTAAGGACATTTCTGATCCCAGAAATCTGCGGCCCATGTCACTACTTATTAGTAATTTTAGTAAAATAGCAGAAAAAATTATTTTGAGTAGACTAAAAAAATTCACAGTTGATAATGATATTTTTATAGAACAATAATTTGGATTTAGGAGTAATTTATCCACCGTCATGCAATTAGCGAGAATTAGTGAAACCATAACTGATGGGTATAATAAAAATAAGCATACAGGACTACTGTTATTATACAAAATTATTCAACTTAAATTCCCTAATTACTTAGTTCAGCTTATTAAAAATTATTTAATTAACCGAAATTTTATAGTTAAAATTAACAATGACAATTCCTACATGAAAAATGCATCAGAGGAGCATACTGGGACCTTTCTTATTCCTTCTTTTTATTAATGACATTCCTAAAATTAAACATTTACAGATGGCATTATATGCTGATGATATACTGCTATATATTGCACATCGTATCGAATTGACACTGTACAAAGAAGACTAACTCGGGATTTTATTAAATTAAATTCGTATTTTAATAAATGGAGAATCAAAATAAATTCCGATAAAACTCAATCTATTCTATTCACGAAAAGAAGACCGCATTTCTTACCACCTGTGATAGTGAACAACAGATCTTTGGTTTGGAAAAGCGATATTAAATATTTAGGTGTAATACTGGATCGGGGTCTCACATTTACTAAATATGCTGCGTATGCCTGCAATAAGACTCATGCGGCTCTGTTTAAGCTGTACCCGATATTTAATAAACGTTGTTACGTCAGCTCGGAAAATAAATTAATAATCTACAAAACTATAATCAGAACAATTATGCTTTATGCTTGCCCCCTATGGTCATATACTAGCCGTTCTAACTTAGCGAAGTTACAACGGCTACAAAAATATGTGCTGCAGAATAATTCTAAATCTTCCAGTCTATGTAAAGATTGAACACATTCACAAGGCATTGAACTTATCATATATACACGAGCTTGTCAAACAAAAAACAAAATTATTTTTTGATAGCTGTGCCTACAGTCAACTCATTTATAAACGACATAAGGTATTATACACGTACAAGTTTGCGACTAAAATATAAACGCTACTAAAAGAATTGAACACACGCTATTATGATATACAGCTAGGATTATCTTTTATTCAAAATTTATTTTTGTATATAATACATATAAAAATTATTGTTTATCCTACTAAAGTAAATATTTATAAAGGTAGCTTTATGATCAGTATACGGGTTTTGTTAGTGGTTTTTCCTGTATTTTTACTTTAGTTAAATGAGCAACTGGGCATAGTTTTTAAACTAGTATACGTAGTAAGAACTGTGTTCGGGATGCGTTATATTATTATTATTTTTTTTGTAACATATATTTATTTTTTGTAAATACACTTTTATCAATCAATCAAAGTCTCGAAACTTACAACGATTGAATTTTAAATTCTTGACTTATACACTTTACAATTAAGAAAAATTAGACTCCCCAGTTAATTTCCAGTTCCCGAGGGAGTGTCAGCTAAAAATAGAACTCAAATCTAAACATAATCCTATGAAGTGTTTTCTGTCGATAAGTATTCTACTTTAATCTATATTTTATTCTTTATTTCAATTTCAGTACCGTAATAGAAATTTTCCCCGTAATCGTTGAAATCTATGTGATGCTAACATAAAAATTAATTCAGGAAATTAAATAATTCAAATAAAATTTATCACCTAATAACTGAAATTTATTTTCTTTTTAAAATATTTAAATACGTCTTTAGAAAGAATAACAGTTTCCGACGAAGAGAGCAATTCATTTTGGCAGCAAAAGGATTACAAACCGTTTTCTCCATCAGTGGACTGGGATACGGTTGACTTTGATAAAGCACCCGCTATACAAGAATTACCGGTAATCTCAGCTATATGCGACCCGGTTAATGGTCAACAAGTTCGTCCGATAGATGGAAAAGTATCCATTAAAGGTATTTCTAAATAATAATATATAGTTCATTATAAATTTACGGGTTATTATTCTTCGACCATTACCCGTCGGGGGGGGGGGATACTCGAAAACAAATATAAATTCCTAAAATATTAAAACAAGTATAATAAATACGTAAATTCTGAATTGTACCAAAAACTTAGAAAATTATCTGTAAGAACTCGCTAATCAGTATAATATATAGTCGAAAAAATAACAGATGATACTATGCGTAAAAAGAAGGGTCGGCTTTTACTTACGTTCGTCTTAAAAGGATGGATCCCGGAAGATTATCAAAAAATATATATCGATTTTTTGATAAAAATCAGAATACAAGAATAAGATGGTAGGTAGAAGTTAAAAAAGGACGACAAAATGGAGATAGAAGAAGAAGAAATCCAATGTAGACAATTATTTAGAAAGAAAATTGAAAATTTCGAAGAAAAACATAAGAAAAAACTGACCGAAAAGAATATTGGCTGGAGAGAAAGTTAAACCCTGTGCGTATTGATGTAAAATTGATTACGTTTTAAGTATAAGCCTCGCGGCGTGAATTAAACATATAAACGTTTATGTTATTGGAAAAGTATTCGTATATATTATATTTTGACAGGTTACGCGTGGTCAGGTGGCGGACGTAAAATTATAAGAGTAGACGTTACCACGGACAAAGGTAAAAATTGGCGACCGGCTGACATTATATTACAAGATCGTAAGGCTAAATTGACTAAATGTTGGTCGTGGGTTATCTGGCAGTACGAATTTCCTGTTTCTGACGATGTTAACGAAGTACGTAAATTATTTTTCGCGTGCTCTCGTGTGAATTATACGTAATATTTTTAACATTAACTGTGATAGATACCAGACATTCGAACTTACTAATCTGCACAGACTCTTTAGGTGCTGTCGATACAGCTGCATTCAGAAAAATAACACGAATTCATACAAATTAATCAGAAATGTCATGATTGGAAAAACCAGATCTGCATAGCTTGGATTTTAGGTCATGCGAATACATCTATCGTGTTTCAAAGGACCTGTCCCGAAAATTCCAACATTTGCTAGTGATATTCAAGCGCTTCTCTTATCTGATATGTAAAAGCAGTAGACGCAGAGATAGGCGAACATTCCAATAGAATCAAATGCGCTTTGTCGTCTGAATCAGTTTCACAGTCATCAGCGATCACTATACCTGAAAAACAAAATTAAGTGATTGTCTCATATCGTGTTAACATACGTTTATTTACTGCAACTCGAGATACTCCTTTCTGTCATCTTTATAAAACTCAACCAACTATCCAGCATATATTTAACCTCTGCATTTTATTACAAATATTCGTTCCTCTCTAAACATGTTAAGTTTTCTTTCACTAATCCTTCAAAACATACCTTCTTCCGAAAAAAGACCACTATAATTCCTTAAGTTATGTAACCTATATAATCTATATTAAAGGTCTCCTTTCTCCGTTCTGTGCGTCTGGCCCTTGTTGCAGTACACAGCACGGTGTTAAAAAAAAAAAAAAAAAAGTTTTAAACGTTAACAGTTTTTGTTCGTAAATTAGCCAAATAGCTGGTAGTTCTGTCGGATTTAATCAATTTTATTTTTGTAGTTCTTCGAAAACTTTTTAATATGTTCTAAAATCTCTTTATTTTTATAATATCTTGATATATGACTGCCATAAAGAATATCGAGTAACATTACAAACGATTATTATTTTTATACAATTTGTTAAATATAAATGAACATTTATTTATTTACTAGTAATGTATTGGAAGTTGGAGTAAAATTTTAGGTTTTTATCTGTTATTACACGTAAGTTTTTAATTTGGCTAATCATTTAATCCGTATTGCGCTAAATTTAATTCCATACAATTATAAACTGTTTTATCGTTCGGACGATAACATTTTTTAAAGCGCTCGTTGAAAAATTTAATTATTATCGTGTAAAAGTTGTATATTGTTTTTTTTTTTTATTTCAGGTTGAAATTTGGTCGAAAGCTGTCGATTCGTCTTGTAATACTCAACCCGAAACATTTGAAAATATTTGGAATCTGAGAGGAGTTACTGGAAATGCTTATCATCGAATACGAGTTAACGTTAATTGTTTAACTAAATCGGACTGATTGTTTACTGTCCCGCGATTGAATCTCACAAAGCTAAAACGATATCTTGTACTGTTGTTAAATATCAATTGAAGAAATAAAAATAGAATTTAACGTTGCGACTTGGTTTTAGGATGAAATGTTATATACGTAAGCTATTTGTTTTATTGTGATACTCCGAAATCAGGAATTTGTATTTATTTCCGTTAAAATATTTTCGATTTTAAAATATGAATTTTTATTACATTTATAATTATAACAAACTAGGTTTATTTTAAATCTTAATAAATACATATAATATATATATATATATATAATATATAATTTTTATATTATATATAAAACGTGTTTTGAATGAATTAACTTCCACTCGAATTTAACTAAAAAATAAATTGTTTATTTATTAATAATACAATATAATACAGTTAAAATAAAGATAACATTATTTTAACAATTCATAGACTTACATAAAAAATAAAATCTATGTTGAAAGTGTTTAGTTTGTAATTTAAATCAAAAAATATAAAATTATAAAATAACAAACAAAATAGATTTATTTACCAATGGTTTTTCTTCTTTTGCTTTTTACATATTACTGTTTAGTAATGCTAAATAAATTGGAAGCAATGCAACTATTTTACATCTCCCCTCCAGAAAAAAAACAACTGAAACCCCCTTTAATAAATAAATATCACTTAAACATAGCACTAATAAATAACTAACTTAATTTTCAATATCATTATGAGGAATTAGTTTACTATTATGAAAAAAGTTTTCCTTGTAACTTTCCACAGTCAACTTCTAATATTGCGTTTGAAATCTGGCGAATGGCATTAAATGGACCACTATGAATTTCATCTAGTTTGTTACGGTTTAATTTATTTCCATTCTTAATGAAGACTAATTCTCCTTCCTTAAAGTTGTGGTTTTTTCTATTTTTAACGATCCGCTTCTTATTGATTTGAAAATTTTTCATTGAATTTTAACTGCTTGTTCCCTATCACGTTTTAAATTTCGAACTTCTTTAAATTTATTTGGGACTATTGATTCTTCACCATAAAGTAAATATGATGGTGAAAATTTTGTTACACTGTATGTTGTTTGATTATATTATCTTTGACCAAGCTCTTTTTTTTCCATTGTTCACTTCGCATCATATCCTGTTTAGTAATGTTTGATTTAAACGTTCATTTAATCTATTAGATTCTGGATTAATCCACGGGTGTAAAAATAAATGTTATTTTTTTTCTAAATAGCTTTTAAGTTCTTTTGAGTTAATACCGACATATTGTTCGGATAAAATTTTTCTTATCTTATGTTCTTTAGCCAATTGATCAATTAATTTGATGAAATCTTTTGCACTCTGCCCTTTTGATGTGGATACAAAGGCATATCTCGAGAAATGATCAACAAGAATATGTAAATATTTCTTTGAAGAGCGATTACTCCCAAACCCTCCAACTGAATCCATAGACATACTTTCTTAAGGTTCTTTTGCCGGACCCAGTTTTGATAATAAACAACTTTCTGACGCCTTCGAGATTTCTTTTTGAAACAAATTTCACAATTACTGCAAAATTGTTTAATGGTATCCATATTCTTGAACTAATAGTATAGTCTAATTTTTTCACACATGTGACCATAGTATTCATGTATCTGTTTTATTAATTGTAACCCAAATTGTTGCGACACAAAGATTCGTTGTCTATTTTTAAGATATTTAAAAGAAATATCATTTTTTACTATTTTTTTAAATTTTGTCTTCTCTATTAAATTCCTGATGTGGAATAATTTGTTACATTTTTACCATATTTGTAACTGGTAACACATCTTCTGTATTTTCAAAATATTCTAAGATTTATTTTCTTGATAAGGAATCAGTTTCTACATTTTCTTTTAGCGGTGTATATGTGAGCTTAAAATTGTATTCTTAGAGATAGTGTACTAAATCTCCTAGCTCCTCGTCTGTTCGTGCTTTTACTATCAGTGTTTTAAGTGATTTATGATCCGTTATAAAAATAAACGGTCGACCTATTAGCCAGTGTTGCCAATAAATAATAGCTTCACGGATTGCTAAATATTCTAAATACATCGGGGTTTTCTTTTTTGTACGGGAATTAATTGGAAAAAGAAGCAACTGGATGTAACATCCCATCCTTTTTAGATTGTTTAAAGATAGCTCCTAGTCCGTGAATAGTATCATCATTATAAATATAAACTTGATTATAGATTGCTAATATTGGATTTGAACATAAATAATTTTTAACGGTGCTAAATTCCTGTTCACAATGCTCAGTCCAACCAAATTTTACATTGTTACACAATAAATTATACAACGGTCCTAATTGTTTTGCTGCCTTTTCTAGATATTTATAATAAAAATTAATTTTTCCAAGAAACTGTCTTAACATTTTTTTTTTTTGTTTTAGGTCTTTGAAATTCATTAATAGCTCGAAGATTTATCCTTATAAGGCCGTATTTTATTTTTTTCAATAATATGTCCTAAATATTTTATTAGGTTTTTAGCGATAAGGTTCTGGGACAATTAATTTATTTTAAATCAATAAAATCGACACATAGATGTGACCTACAGTTCTCCTCTTTTTTATATGCCAATGTCACTGGCGATCAAATGGTGAACTTGTGTTTACTATCAATCCAGCTTCTAATAGTTTTGTTATTTGTGATTCAATCTCTTTTTGATCAGGAATTGAGCATCTGTACGTTTTTTTTGCAATATATTTTTCTTCTATTAATTTTATTTGTGCTTCGTTTCTTACCATTCCAACGTCATATTTATTTTTAGCGAACAATTGATTCATATTTGGTTATAAGTTCATTTATTTTGTTTTTTTCCTACATCTAAATGGCCTAGATTTGCATAAAAACTTTTAACATCTATATATTCATTAAAGTTTACAGTTTTTATTAATTTTTGTGTTTTCTTTTAATTCTGAAATTTGTTCTATATTTTTTTGTAATTTGTATTTTATATATATATATATAAACTTTCGATTTCCTTTCTCATTGATTCGTTGGACTGAATAGATATTTAACTTTTTTGTTTTAATTATCATCGAACAGTCACAGCTATGCTATTTAAGATATTATGTACGTACGTTCTAATAAAATATTTAAATATTAACTTTGGTTTTTAGCTTATACGAGGAAATATAATATTATTACTTATCTCCCACCTTTTTATATCAACATGTTATTAAAACTATATTCAGGTGAATTAAATTATAAATCCAAATATTTTCTTAACTGGAGCACTTTGTTCGCTTTCGACTTTTTTTTTTTTTTTATAACAATTACAATTTTTAATAAAGCGAATATTTAGCAGCGTTCGGCTACTAATATTGTAATTGCGACGGTAGTATTTTAATGTTTATTGTGAAAAATTCGGTCATTTCGAAATAAATGATGTAATAATAGGATAAATAAAATTACGAAATAAACTGACGTTTGGTTATTGTTGTAAAATCGTACCGTTATTTAATTTATTAGCTCAATAGTTAACTGTACTCGTGTATTTGATAATTATTATTTAAATATCGCGATTGATTGGTGTTTCAAAGTGTCGAATTTTTTTACATCCGAAATAATTTTGTTTCGAAGAGATAAATATTTTTGACCTTTCATATATTTTTGTTTATCGCGTCATAAACATTTTTCTTTTTTGCGTATCGGTTTTTTCGGTTGACGACAATAAATATTGTCAACATAGGTAATTAGAAATAGGTTTAAACTTCGAATAATTAATTGTATTCGACATTAGCTGTTATGTGAACCGTATATAAATGAATAAATAAATATTCCTGACTTACGAAATCTGTATTTTTAAAACGATATTTTTAAGTAATCGAAATAGCGAACGTTAAAAATGAAATTAATTTACATTTGAAAAATTGTTCTACAAATCAATTTTAATATTGCTCGAGATGTGACGATTGAAAACGGTCGACTAACTTTTTTACCGGTAAACTGTTTTTACAATTACCGTTAAAACAGCTTTACGATTCCTACTGACTAATTAATTTGTTTCAAACTTAATAAAAAACAAATATTCGATAGGCAAAATTCGTTTTTTATTTTAATTGAAATATTTGACGAAAATCCAATCGATTAAAGTGTGTATGTGTGTCTATAATACGAATGTTATTATTTTTGTTTTTCTCCCGTATGAACGCGAAATTAAATAAATAATATACATAACGCAAATTCGAATCAAATTTTTAATAATCGTAAATAAGTTCAAATATATTTTGTATAAGTTAAAAACATATTTTTATAAGCAAACATTAAAATAGAATCACCGTTTTGTACAATCGATGCGCACATAATAGTAAACACACATCCGTTGTAATACAAGAACTGTATCTTTTTTATTAAGACGTAGATTTTGTTTTACTTATAAAATTATACTAATCGAAAAGTATTAGACTAAAACTAACTAAATAGAATGATGTCTTAAAAAATAAATTATCTTCCGAAATAAACAAAAACTTATTATATAACCGAAGAATGTAAATACGATATATCGCTTCGTAAAGAAATAAACCGTAGTACGAATAGTCGGAAATTATTGATAAAATTTTAAAAATATTAATTATATTTATTATATATAATATGTATATATATAACAATCTTTTAAAAACGAAACAATACCTAAGTATGAGGCTTTGCCTTATCGATGATTTATACGTATAATTATATCGTCTTATATACGTATTATAGACCCCTAATCCGTCCCCGTGAAATTAATATTCTGTATAAGAAATTAACGTTAATTTAATAAAATCGCGATTTCTTTCGTATTTATTGGCTTCGTTTGTATACTTCGTGCATTTTACCTTCCTCGATACACACATACGCGCGCTACTTTATTCTGTTTCATAAGGTTAGGCTTATTATTATTATTATTATACGAATTAGGCCATTTAAGGACCACATGAAATAATTTATGCACGACTCATCGTCTCTTCATCCTCTGCCGATGTTCTTTTCTTTCATCCGTTCATATTTCCCAAATTTTTTTCTTCTGTTTTTCTTTGAAATTTTCAATTTTCTTTCTAAATATTCATCTAGTTTGGATTTCTTCTTCTATCTTCATTTCGTCTAAGTCCTTTTTATACAAACCAGCTTATTCTTGTATTCTGATTTTTATTTTTAAAAAACTGGAATATTTTTTTTTGATAATCTGAGTCCATCCTTTTAAGATGACCGTAAAATCCGACCCTTCTTTTACGCGTAGTATCTGATATTTTTCCGATTATTTCATATACTTCTTTATTAGTTTCAAATTTGCACGTATCATTTTCATATCTCGGTCCGAGGATTTTCCTGATTATCTTTCTTTTCGATCGTATTAATATACTGAATTCATTGTATGCTGAACGCTACACATGAGCCATTGTTGGTGAATGGTTCCACGCAGTTCAAACGACTTCGCTATAAAAAAAAATGACTTATTTCGCTTAATAAAGTATAGAAGTTTTCTATTGTTGACTGCCGATTCTACTAATATCTTCGTCAACACATGTGGACCTGCTAGATAGCAGCCGTTCGGCAGTTGCTGAAGAAGACAAAAAAAAAAATTAAAATATACCTTATTTAAAAATTTAATTTGAATAGCATACTTCAAGTGGTATTTTTTGTTGGTTTTATAAAACTGATCCTTATTAAATATATTAAAACCCGTATCAAATTTTTAAGTTACTCTTTAATTTTACCGCGAGTTTTCGGGGGGTACGTTCATTATTCAAGCTAAATAACGAGTATAGAATAGTGCATATCTGTGAGTATCTTAACTTTATTCTAACAGTCAAAAACAGTTGAGAAAATTTTCTCAATAACGAGTAAAAATGTATTTTTAAGTGACAAATTAGGTTTTCTCATTAACGAGTAAAATAATATTCCTAAAAATCATATATTTTCTAACAGTCGTTTTAAAAAGCAATCTGTTATATACATACATATATATATATATATATTCATCATTTAACTTCAACCTTTAGATTGGTGGACAATTTATACGACTTATACATATTTTGTTGTATAGTGTAAGTGCGTACATAGCAATCATCATATGGCGTTACAGCAGTTAAACAGACACACCCGGGAGAACTGATTGTAATGGCTTTGTTGTCAGGACACAATGTAGCCTCCCTTTTTTTTTTTTTTTTTTAATTTTTAAAATTACAACTGGCCAGGTAGCCATTCAGCAATTGGACTGAAACGTGAAATAACTTGTTAGGCGATGGACCCCACTGAGAAATTAGGACAAGATTAAACGGTCGACTACGTTTTAACCTACGAACATTTAGATTATTGTCAGATTGATCGCCAGTACGTTTGTGTGTGTTTCCAAACAGCTTACATATTGCTTTACAATACGTCTGATCTCGTCTTGGCGGACCGCCGACTTAATTAACGAAGACGATAATATCAGTCTTATTAATTGCCGGAATTGGAGTTGTGGCAAACAGAAATGGCGATTAACGTTAAAAGTGTCAAACAGGAGGTAAAACGCTCGATTTTCAAACGTTGTAATAATAAATTAATACCAAAGAATTAAAACTAATTTAGTGAATCATGCAGAATATATTTAAAAAAAAAAAATACAATATACTAATCATTTTTATATACTATTTAACGTTTTAGGCACGATACACTGTTCCTCTTCATAAATACAACTAACTCGTCTAGTAAATCTCAACCAATGACATGTGACCGTGTGTAATCTCCTCTGTCGAAATTTTCAAATTTTTTCGTATTTTCACAACCTCGCGTATAATTCGTTCATCGTATCTAGCAATCTTAACCAAAATCGAACTAGTGTCGCGCAGATCTGTGTTCATACGGTGCTCATAAATCACAACTTTACTTTTCAGTTGCGCCTACACTCAGTATTAAATGTTTTCTTTGTTTCTTACATCAATCGACTATTTTACTTCGTAGCATAGACCACATGAAGAAGGAATTCTATATAAGACGTAAAGATGAATCACATTTTTATGTAGATTGCTAATTTTTATATACGTATCAAACGCTGGTCCGATGTTGTTTGGTTTTTGTAAAATGTCAATTATTTCGGCAATATCTTTAACAAGAGAATATAACCGTTAGCTTTCCCGTTTTACATTCCCCCCCCACAAAAAAAAAAAAAAAAAATCCGTATATAATTTAGCTTCCTTTTTCTTTTATACTGTAGCCATTGCGAACCATCGTCAATTATAATATTTTTAGTTCATCGATGAGGTTGTCTTGATTGGACACACATTTTAATCGAGTGAATAATGACATAGAGTACTCAATTTTATGAATTATTCGCTACATAACGCTCGTTGAAAGTAGTCTTTCTGAAAACAGTGGTTGACAAAGTTAAAAAATTACTACAATTTTTCTCCAACTCTATGTAGAATTTTATGTTACACTGAAACGTGTTTAGTGCCTCTGTATACAAATATGATAATAAATGGAAAATCAAAATTAACAACCAAAAAACCGAGACCATACTTTTTACTAAACGTAGACCTCAAACAGAACATTCTATAAAAATATCCAATGAACAGCTATACTGGAAATCATGCGTTAAATATCTCGGTCTTATACTTGATAAAAACCTGACATTTTCAAAGCACATTAATCACACTATTGAAAAAGCCCATACGAGACTATATAAATTATTTCCTATATTCAATAAGAAATCAAAAATGAGTACAGCCGACAAATATTTAATTTATAAAACTTATTTTTTGCCATTACTATTATATTCCTGTCCAATCTGGTGTAGCGTAAGCGAGACAACTTTGAACAAATTACAAGCATTCCAAAATAAGTGTCTACGAATTATACTGAATGCTCCAATTTACACGAGAGTATCAGAATTGCACACTAAATTAAAGCATCCATACATATCTGAAGCTGTAAGTAGCCAGTCCAACAAATTCTATGTAAAGTGTAGTACTAACCCGCATGCCATAATAAGTAAAATCGGCAATTACACACGACAATTACTCCAACTACAATACAAAAAATATAAACATAAAAGAATTAAGCATGCGCTTCTCTAAACGGCATGGTTACCTAACTCGAAACCACGCTATACATTAAATTTTGTTTATTATCTTAAGCTATATAATAAGAATTATGTACACGAAAATATGGATATGTATAAGAAGATGCGTTATTTCACTATATATATATATCACTATTAAATAGATAAATTAGTATAAGCAGGGTTTTTATTTGTATTTTTTCCCTGCAGTTGTTTTTATTTTCTTATTCCTATATTAGTATTAATATAAAATCAAATATCGCACAGTATGAGCAATTATGTAAGCTCGGTATGTGTACATAAATAGGAATTGTAATTTATTTATTAATCTGAAATATACTTATTATTATTATTATTATAACTGATCTTAATAGCGGGTTATGTACAAACTTTTTTTCTAGGTTTTTTTTTTTTAATAACGAGCACAGGATATGTACAAACTTGTTTTAAAAATAAGTTTACTAATAATATTAATATTGTAAGCATTTAGCAGTTTTATAATTTTAGATGGTCTTATGTAGTAAAGCTAAAAGAAAACCTATTGCCAGCAACCAGGACAGCGCAATAAATGGTAACCATCCTCTCGATTGAAATTTTTAGGATATTATCTATTGAAATTTTTTAGTATATTCCCTGTTGAATTTTTTAGGATATTTCAAACGCTCGAATAAAACGCAGTTTACATTTATGTTCCGCCACAATAATTCGAGTTTTATCCGCTTCGACTAATTTTAGAAAAATTCTATAAATATGTTCAGGATATTTCGATATTTCAATGAACTCTCGAATAATCCGTCGTTTACATCTATACTCGGTTGCAATAATACGAGTTGCATATACACTTCGATCAATTTTAAACAAACGTATATATATATATATATATATATATTTGATTTTTATGATCTGTCACATTTTATATCCGCTGAATGTTCTTTAATTCTATTTGACAACTTTCTCCTTGTCTGTCCAATATAAATTGAATTTAGTTTTCCTTCTTCAAAATTTCGATTGGTGTTTCTTTTACTGTGTACATTTCTACGCGTGAATCGATTCATTGTCTTTCTACAGTTCATATTGCTAATATTATTACCGATCTATGTTAATATACGTAGAATTTTTGCTTTACTGCAGCTTTATTATTTCTACGGCAATGGATCATTTCATTTACAGAGGATTGTTTTGTGTAAATTGTGAAAAAATAAAAATACTTAACTGTTATATCTAGTTTATCGAATTGTTTCGTTTTAGTATATTAAAAATTTTTATGCTTTTTTCATTGTATAAATTTTGTACTTTTTCACGCGGAAATAAATTTTTAATATATATTTGATTTTCATTTTATCTCGGGATTGCGAATCTAACTTTGTAATTTTTAGTTTTTCTGATTACGGTTTTAAAAGGTTCTTGTGCTTGTGTTACACTTTGTTGACTTGATATTATTAATGTTACTTTGTGATGTGTGAAACAAAAAAAAAATTTATGCGTCTATATTGGGGAGAGGGAGAGTAAAATTGTAACCGTTAGGTTTTTTAACCACAAGCCGCCGCTGAGTTATTCTACTATTTTGTTTTGTTTTGTTTAGTTTTTTAACTTATTTATACTCCGACGATGTATAGCGTAATCTACACGAAATGTAAGTAAAAACTGTTCCTTCGTGAATCGTAGCGTTTTGTTTTTAATTTTTACATTTTCTAATATCTTGGATTTTATTTTATTTTATTCTTTTTTAGTACCTTATGGAAGTTTTAGTCTTTTTACTCGATTTCATTTTTGTATGCTTTTACTCATTTTTAATTTATATCTCATTAGTTCCGTTCATTTGAAATATGAAATATGGCAAAAATTTACTCGAAATATTTAAAATATTTTTTTATCATAATTATGTATTATTGTTAATGCGCGTTCGTTAAGCGATTAGTATTAAAGGTCGACACCGAATTAGTAATCAAATTTCGAAAGAAATAGAAAAAATTGCTGAAAGCTAGAAAAAAAAAAATCAAAATGCGTACGAAAGTTCATCGTATCGCGTAAATAACCGAATACAATAATAAATTAACGAGAATGAAAACGAAAAAACCTGGCGAACGCTTTTCGTATATGAATATTTCGATTATCGAATACTAATTAAAAAAGTCGATGAAAAATCGAATTTTCTATTCTTCGAATAAATTAAACTAAAAGATAGAAAATGTCAATTTGGAAAACACATTAAACTTCGTTATAACGTTTTCGGGAACGGTTAGAATAATATAAATATTACGTAATTAAATGCTCGAAACTTAACCCTTTCAATTGTAAATTATGAAATTTTGACACAAAATTATAAATTTCGATACAGGTGTATTTATTATACAACAATGCTTCCTAGAGGTTGAACTGTAGATAATTTTCGATGTATTTATATAAATATTTTTAAAACTCAGACAATTCGCGTGAACGGCGTAATAAAAATGTTGTTACCATTAAAATTTTGCAACTGAAAAAGGTAAATATTCATTGAAGCGCAGACGCTTACGAGTATTTAGAAGAAAGATTACCGTTTTAAAAAAATATGTAAAAAGTTTCGCAATAGGGATGAACCGCGATGTTGGCAGCTTGTGGCTTGCACGCCGTTTTGGTACCTTGCGTCTAATCTGTCTATTATTTCGTTATAAATGCTAAAATAAAGTTATATACCACGCATCGGGTATTATTCGTGAAAGATTTATTGATATTCAAAAAAGACGTATGGCACGATGTAACATCCCGCTAGAATTATCCTTATGGAGTTTCCTGGTTCGATCAACACGCCCTTTACGCTATCGCTCATTATTTTCGATTATATTCGATAGTATTTGACATAGTACCTTTTTTAAAGTTTATTTTCAGGAGAACAGTGCGTCTGTTTTTCATGAATTGTTATGTCATTGTAATCATGCAGTGATTATTTTTAATTTCTTGCATGATAATTATGATTTTAATGTATTTTTAATAATTTTCGAGGCGTTCATATTTTGAAACTATCGTACATTACTACCTATGACAGCTACCTTCGGTGATTTTCACAGTTAAGGCGTCCATAGTTTTCGGTTTAATATTGTGGGATGTGCAATAAGCCGTTTTTTGGACGACAAGAAAATACAGCGTACTCCTCGCAGCTGCCTTTCCGTTTACAAGTCAATTTACAAATGCAATAGTTTACGAATGAGTTTAAATTCAAATGAAGTGATAACCGTAAGACATATACACAAAGAAGAATCGTTGTAATAGTCGATCTGTCTCTTAGAAGAAATGCTCTTACTAAAGGAAGAAATCATGCAGTTAAAGTGTTTAAACAAGGAGAATCGTCGTGTCGTATCCACGACCCTTTATATTTTCCCCTCTCAACAATCAATTAACTTAATCGCTTCGTCAGTTAGCTGTGGAGCAAAAAGCTGTCAATTGCTATTCCGTTTTTCTTGACTTGGGGTTTAAAACATTTTCATTATAGTAATCATCTAAATTCTCCAGTGCTCGTTGTAGATGTTCTTGAACTTCTGCGTGGGTCCTGTCTTCTTGTTCCAAATGTCTTTGGCTGATCGTTATATGTCGTTACTTAACCAACTTTTACAAAATTATTGGCTCAGTATCACTTCTCGCAAATAGTTATTTAACTTAATATTGAATTAAATTTTTAAATATTTAGTATAAATCTGATCATAAAGAAATGCGGGGAAAAACGACAAAATAAAAACCTGCTAAAATAAGGGAAGAAGAAAAAAAAACAATAAAAATACTTAACCCAGAAATCGGATAATTACAATTTACAATCGATACTTATTGATAAAACACAAAATAAAATATTACTCGAAATAAGAATTTTTCTTTTACCGAAAAAAACTATGTTTAATTCTACGATTACTAAGTATATTGTGCACGGAGGTGTGCCATATCATAGTTACCGATAACTGATATTAATTTATTGAGATGGATAGAACCCTTATCAAAGAAATTTTTAAATATTTTCTTTCATTTTATATATATATATATATATATATATATATAAAGATTGTATATTTATACATATAGATTTATATGTCCACTTGATGAAATAAGATGAATAGCTTTGTAGTCTTTTTTTTTTTATATATACGAAAATTTCTTCGTGGTTTAAACTATTTTTTTTTGTTTATTTATTTTTAAAAATTATTTCCACGCTATTTAAAATTTTTTAGATAATTCTAGACAATAATTTTTCGACACGTTAGGTAAATATTTTGAGAATCGAAACATTAACATCGTCATTAAGTGCCGTGTCTCCGTATAGAAGGTAGGCGACTACTTACCTATGCACATTTTGTTGTACAGTGTAAGTAGCGTACAAGGCAATCGTAATATAGCGTTAGCGTAGATACACACACACACAGCTGATTGTAATTGCATCCGTGTTTTTATAGTGTACTATACTATTACTAGCGCGTATATGCGTTTGCCAATTGTCTTCCACGTGATAATAATATTACAATTATTAATATTTTTATTTTCTGATGATAATTTTTGAGTCGCCGATCGTGTATACGAACTCTGTACTTTCCGTATAGAAGTCAAAAAACAGGGAAACATGAACTCTTAATCATATATATTAACATGTTTATCAGTCCTTGGACATGTTTCCTAACTCCTCCATATTTTCAGTTCTGTTATTACCGTTTTCAGTCCTAACGTGCTCTTGACGTTCGTTTCTTCGATTGCGTCTATCAGCGTCCGTGTTAATCGGGCCTGCAGATAGACATTTTTCAATCTATAATATCTTTTAACATACACCATCATGTATTAACACACGCACTATCTATTTCAACCTGGTTTTTCTAATCGTTTTAAGAGTGACCGAGACCGTTTTTCTTTTACTCGGTCAAAAACTTCTTCATTTCGAATTTTATCAATCTACCATTTCGAATTTTATCAATCTACGAAATTTTTCACATATGTCGCCAGAGCTCCATAAATCGTCCATTTCTGTTTATCCCTTTTGTTGAAAGTCAATGTTCCCGTCGCGTAAAGTGATACTGCTATTAGTTGTATTTGTCTTTCCAATTTATCGACTTTAAGTAAGGAATTTATGCTTAGTGTTCCAAATAGATAATTTCGTTTTGATTTTAATTTTACCGTCAATGATTCTGATTTTACTTTGCATGTTGGTCCAGGCTCTACAAAATATGATAGACCGGTGACACCGCTTTTTGCGACGGAGGATTTCCTTTTCAGTTCACCTCCTGGAGCAGTTTTATGAATATATTTTTCCATCATGCAAATTATTTAAAATTTAGGTTAGTGAACTAGTATAACCAGTTCATAATTTACACTGAGATTGTAAGTCCCAGCCATGATTTCAGCCGTTCCTAACATGAAGAACAGACGCTGACCAACTAGCCGCTCCACTGGAGACAAACTCTTCTGGAATTAAGTTTTGTTTTCTATGAGAGTTGTCTTTCTTAACCTTTAGGTAAAAATCCTGATCGCAAGGTGTTCTGAGGAGGTAACGAATTAAAGCTTATTACGGTGACCTAAACCCGCCGAGGGAGAGACAGTCGTAGGATGTATGCAGACTTTTAGTAGACAGTTCCTCAAGCTGTCCATCTGCATCCTCGTGTCTCCTTGCACTGTCACTACTGGAATCGTCTGAGATTTTCTACCAGTAGCCGCTTGTCTTATTCACAGCTAATCTACATATCTGTAGGCCATCCCACTATTCGCCACCTGTGGACGCGCCCCGCTCTAATTACAGTTACGTATCCCGGAAGGTACAAGGTACTACCGGTGAGGGGTACTTTATCGATTATATATTATAATAAATTTCTAGTTTATTTCAATGATCGATAAACGCACATATATACACACATACGCATATACCAACGAACTATAAGTTAAATATAATATCATAGTTTTAAGCGCCGATTTTTGCAAACTGAACGAGGTGCATAATTTTAATTAAATTGCATTATTTATTCTACTACATATTATGAATAAATTTTTAGTCAATTTAAATTATCGACATTATAATACACACAAATACATTTTTAATATACGTATTATGTAAACATACAATAAATATTTGTTGTTTTCTTAACAATCATATATACCGATTATAGGATAAGTTTACTACATACATATATGTGTGTGAGTGTGTGTGTATGTGTATGCGCGCGCTCTTTTTATCTAGAGTTAGTGTACACGATTTACACGAAAATTCTTAATTAAATCGAAAAATACGATAAGAAAACCGAGTTTGTTTGTTCAGCCGATGAAACGAGTCAGCCGCATACGATATCGTTATTCGATCCTTTACAAACCGTTTCGATACGCGTTCCAAGTTTTACAATTTCTGTTAACCTGTTCCATTTTTTTTTTTTTTTTTTTTTTTTTAAATGAATTTGAAAGATTACGTGGAGAAATACAGCCGGTACGCCGTACGCCATTTCAACCAAATCCAAAACGACGACCACTTGGAGATCTGCGGAATGGACGAAGTAGCAAAACATCGAACGAAGGAAGATCGAATTTGGATCGCTTACAAAGACGGCGTCTACGACGTAACCGAATTTGTCGATGTACATCCGGGTGGACAGATTATTATGACCGCGGCCGGTTCGTATGCCGATCAATTATTCAAAACTTATCCATTTCACGAGAAGTTCATAGAGGATGGCATGAGCAATTTACGCGTCAGTAAGTATCAACTATTCCTAAGCTAATTAATGTATATAATGCATGATTTTTGGTTATTTTATCATGAGAGCAGGATATATTATTTTATGTACCTGCACTTACAGCTGGTGCTAAGACTTAATATTTATTTTTGGCCTATTAACACTTTAATATTCGACGAAATTCTTAATGTTTCATTTTGAATACAGTTTATTCATTCATTATAAATTGTCGCCCACTCCTCAAACCGACTATTCACTCTGGAAAGTAACTAAACGATTAAAAAGACCGGAAGAGTACATCCAATTAGAAGGTTAGATGGAAAATGGGCTCGAAGTGATCTAGAGAAGGCCGAAGAATTTAGAAATTATCTAGCCGATGTCTTCAAGACTAATCCTGGAACAGGATCCCTACCAACATCGCTGGCTGATATAGATCAGAAGAATACCGTTAAATTTCTTCTTCCGGTGCTTTATAAAGTATACGAAAAGCTAATACTAAAAAGAATGAAACCCTTCTTGGAAACAAAAAATTTAATACCGGAACACCAATTTGGTTTTAGATCTGGTCATGGGACTGTGGAGCAGGTCCACCGTATAGTCAGCAATATTGAAGAATCTTTCGAATCTAAAAAGATATGTGACGCGGTTTTTCTCGATGTAAAACAGGCGTTCGATAGAGTATGGCACGAAGGATTGCTTTATAAAATTAGGTGCCATCTTCCGTATCAGTTATTTGAAATACTCAAATCCTACCTTGACGAACGTTATTTTGTAGTCAAATATGGAGATGAAGAATCTCAACTTCATCCAATAAGTGCCGGTGTACCGCAAGGTAGCATACTGGGTCCGATGCTTTACCTAATTTATACAGCAGATATACCTGTACCAAATAATACAGAAATCGCTACCTTCGCTGACGATACAGCTGTGATTTGGTCTGACTCGTCTTTTGAAAATGCAGAAGTTAACTTACAATCAGCAGTTAATACTATTTCAAAATGGTTCAGGCAGTGGCGAATAGAAATCAATGAAAAAAAAATCAACTCGTGTAATATTTACAAATAAGAGAATACCCAGCATCAAAAATATTTATATCAATAATCAGGAAATTCCATCTAAAGACTCAGTAAAATACCTGGGAATCCATTTGGATAAAAAACTAACCTCGAAAAACCACATAGCAGCCAAACGAAATGAATTGAATATAAAGTATAGGAATATGCTTTGGCTTATTGGAAGAAAATCCCAATTAACACTGGAGGACAAGTTATTATTGTGTAAACAAATTCTAAGGCGTATTTGGGCGTACGGATGTCAACTCTGGGGCTGTGCTAAACAGAGTAATACAGCTATAATACAGCGTTTCCAAAATAAAGCATTGAGAACCATAATAGATGCCCCGTGGTTAAGCAATCTTACATTACACACAGACCTAGAAGTTACATCTGTTAAAGATAAAATTCAAGAAATGGCTCGTAAATATGGCGACAAACTTTCTTATCACACGAATGCTTTAGCTGTTGCTTTACTGGACAACTCTACAGATACCCGGTGTTTAAAACGAGTTAAACCTACAGATTTATTTTGAATAAGCATCAATAATATAAAGTACTAAAATACAATTAGCGAAAGTCCTTACCGTTGGTTAAGGAACTTCACAAGTCAATCGCAATTATTTTTCAAAAAGATTGCTAGATAGCCTGAAGCTAGTGGCATAATTTCTGAAGAAAAAATAAAAAAAAAATTATATACACACACATATATATGTGTGTGTGTGTGTGTTGTCGGGATAGCCTAGTGGCTAGAGCACGGGCTTTTATACAGAAGGTAACGAGTTCTAATACGATCGGTGACGCAAAAATTATTACATAAACTAAAAATATAAATAATCCTAATGTTATTATCGCGCGGAAGGCAATGGCAAACCATCACGCACAACACCATATGCGCGCTAGTAATAATATAGTACACTAGAAAAACACGCGTGGCTGCATTGTGTCGTGACAAGAAAGCGATGACAATTAGTTGTCACATGTGTTTGTGTCTATCTACGCTAAGGCCATATTATGATTACCTTGTACGCTACTTAAATTGTACAACTAAATATATATATAGGTAAGTAGTCGCTTACCACCGATACGGAGACGGCACTTGATAATGATTATATATATATATGTATGTATGTATGTATGTATATATATTCACCCGTTCAAAATTAAAAATTTAAATAATTTTTTATGGGTATCTTTGAACGAATATATAACATGAAGTATAACTTACATGAATATATATCGTTATAAAATAATTCAAATCTCAATAAGTCATAACATATGTCAAATAAATGGATACTAGCTACAGAATTTTTGATGAAAATTAAAATCTGTTGAAAATTGAAATAAACATGTAACTTTATAAATATTAATAGGAAATGTTACCACACATGTATGTGTATATACTATATACAATATGTATGTGTGTATGTGCGCTCGCTGTGTATACTAAAACTAATAGGGGCCCGCAAAAAAAAGAAAATTATTATTTAAATAAAAGTCCAGATACGTTCGCTAACACACAGAATATTTTTTATACAATTGTGCGCGTGTACTGTTTCACAAAATCTTTGAACAGCGCATTTAAAGTAAGGTGTCGTAACAAATGGAGATTAGATTTGGCAGTAACGAATATTTGGTAACGAGTACGATATGCGAGTAACGAATACATAAGGTTACTATTATTTTTATAGTGAATTCTTCCATATTTTTCTTTGTAAGCCCAATTATTTCGCTTATCAATGCTTACGTTCACAGTTTATTTACGAGTTACGAGGTCGAATGTAATCAAGCCTACGACCATTTCAAGATTACTACAATGCAAACAACACACAATACTTGCGCAAATAGCCATTGAACTGATCCGATCAACTTAAACTTAGTGCAGATAGAGAGGAAGGATGTATCAAGATACACTTAAAATATCATAAACCAGCAGTATTGACTTTATAGCGACAGTGTCATGATTTATAGTACCCGCGCTGTAATCACTGAAAGATCTATCACGCCGTTATGAATAAAAATGTTCCTGTTGAATACATTAGTGGTTTGATATCTTTTTTTCAAATATTACTCTTTTTACCATCTACTTCTGTACGACCCTCTTTAATCCGTTTTTCACTTTTCTAAAATCTCGACAATAATTGCTCAATACAACTACTGAATTTCCAACGGATAGTGAAACACCTTCGATAGTTAAATTGATCCACTCGATGGATATGTATAAGAGTAACAAATTTTTTTTCAACTTTTAAAAATATTGAAGCGTTTAGGACGCGAACTAAAAAGCGAAAATAGTTTGATTCATCGGAACGTAAATATATAAAGAATTACCCTCGATGCAATTTGATAATTCACCCCTTATATCGGAAATGCACAAGGTCCTTGTCAAACCTACCCTTTTCTAGGAAGACATTGAAGGTAACGGCTATGTAACTAGGTCGATCGCAATACAACTCTCGCTGAAAGTTTAAAAAGAGAGCAGCCTCATCTACCAATAACTACTTGCAACTAGGAAATAGAATGAAATCATATTCGTTTTATAGATAATTCTAGATTTACTTATTTTCGTTCTAATTCCCGACTTTTTCGAAGAAAAACAAAAGAAGAAAAAATTATTAGTTTCGACAGCTAGTACTAGAACCTCCGGGGTGACTAGTCGCGTCAGCTGATCATAGTATTAACTCGCTAATCAGCTTTCGTTCTATCGTAAGATAATTTTTTCGACATTTTCGGAATTTCTTTTTTTTTTTTTTTTTTTTTTCCGCGCTATGTACAGCAGCGAGGCTAGGAGCGCGGCCAGCAAATTTAAATTTTGTTAAACAGGTTTACCGACCTAAGCTTAACAAGAAAGGATGAAACGGATGGGGAATCTTGGGCCAGAATTGATGAAATATTTAAGGAAGAATGTTTTGGGATTTTTGGACATTCTGTTAGGAGGTGGTGAATTGTAATCGGAACGTCGCATCTATCACAGGTTGGTGGGACTAATTTTTGGAATATGTGTCCATGTGTAAGTTGCGTATGACCGATCCGGAGTCGACACAGCACCACCTGATCCCTTCGGTCTTCAGGTTGAAACTTCCATTCGCGAACTGACGGTTTTATTGTGTGCAGGTGTGATGTACTTTGTTGTTCCGACCATCTTTTTTGCCACAACCTATAAAATAGGCCCTTGGTTTCTTCCTTGATATCACTGAGTGGAATCTTAATACGCAGTGCTGGGCGCATTTTGGAAGCTTCTTTTGCTGCTAGATCGGCCATATGATTTCCTGGTATGTTTGCGTGGCCCGGAATCCATACGAAGGTTATCGCCGTTTGACAGTTCTGTACGATTGTATTTATGGAGTTTGCGATCGGATGATTTTATTTCCGTTGAATGTGATGTAAAGCTGCCATGGAGTCCGTAGCTATCGTTATAATGTGATGGTAGGATTTTACCGCGTGTTCCAACGCTAGTAGGATTCCGTATAGTTCTGCGGACAGAGCGGAGAATAACGGTGGAAGTGAAGTTGAAAAGATCACATTTCGATTAAAGACCACTGCGCAACCAGCGGATTCTGCGGAAATTGTACCGTCGGAGTAGTATATCTTTTTCCTTTGGGGAGATAATAAATTGTGGATGATGGCAAAGTGAGAGTGCTTTTTTGGGAGCAGTGTAAAATCGAATGCGGCGTCTTTCGAAGTCCATGGGGGAAGGATTTTTGTAGGGTTGCTTTCTATGTTGTATAGCTCATCAGCTTCTGATAGATCGGTATGAATTGATTTCGTAGTATCGGATATAATTCTTTTTACTCTTGAACCTAATAATCTGGTTTCAGATGTACTCTGAAGAGATCGTTTTATACTGTTAGTTGCTGGGAGCTCTGGATTTGCAATCGTGCGTAACAGAAGATTTACCGTAAGATGATCTCGTCGAAGCGATGGAGGCCATTCTGAGACTTCGCAGTAGATGCTTGATATTGGGGATGTTCTGAGCGCGCCTGTAATTAATCGAAGCGAGGAATTGTGGATAGTATCTAGTTTTGAGAAGTCTCTCTTGGATGCTATGGAAAAGAGGGGGAGAATTGATATCAAAACAAAAATAAGGAAAGAAATATCGTTCTAATAAAAACCGTAATAATATCACGAGAATTTTATAAACGAAAATTGTTCTTATTGTAATAGGAAGGCTAAAAAAGGATGACATGGATAAAAATCGGAGTCATCTTTATGATCCTTACGCGAACGATCCGCTACCGAGTAGCGATCTGAATATAATTCAATCGAAACCTATTTGCGGTGGACCATCCAGTCTCGAAAAGTTGATCGAACAATATATTACACCTAAGTAAATATTTTGCGATAAGGCTGAAAATTATATTATTATTTAATTTTTTTAAATAAAATACCGTATTACACTTATAAAAGATTGCATTCATATTTAATTTTTTGAAAATAAGGGTACGCTTACATAATGATCAAAAGAGATAATCATTGTACAATACTAAACTAGTTTTTTAACGTCTCATACAGCTATCAAGTATAACAGAAATAAGGGCCTCGGTATAACAGTAAAGCCCAACGAAATAGAAAATTAGGAATGGACGTCGCCAGGCGATCCACATCAATTTGAAAATTGATAGAGGACCAACCAAACGAAGTGAAAATAGGGTGGTTTTCCATTGCTTTCCCTGGCTTTTTCACATAATGAGCTCAGCAAGCTGATACTTATTTCAAAACGATGTGGAAGGTCTAAGGGGGTGCAACGGTTCAGTCTATAGACATTGTTACCACTATGTAAGCTGCCAGTCGGTTCGTGTGGTATTCTAATCTATGCAGGTAACGTTCACTATTTGTTCGGATTACCTCACGCACATATACAGTACATTTAGGTCGCGATGCATGTACAAGTATACACATATCAAAGTTATGATAATAATACGTCGAGTTTGTAAAGCCAAATGGTAAATATAGAATATACGATTGCTTTTCCTTGAGTAATAAAAAATTCGACGTGTATTTTTTACATTATTTGATAATTTAAAATTTACATTTATCACTGAAATTTATTAACAGAAATTTATTCTACGTACGTAATCATTTACCGATGCCCATATTCAACGATGACGTTCACGAAATAGTTGTCAGCGGAGTAGGCGTCCCCCAACAGAAACAATATCGAGTGAACGACCTTAAAACGAAATTCAAAAAACATTCGGTCCAAACTACGTTGCAATGCGCCGGCAATCGTCGAAACGAAATGAATAAGGTATCGGTAAATACATTTTCCATATTTAACCAAACAATGTACTTTATCCTTTCGCACTTCGTCCCTCTTTCATCGCTAGTTGTCTTTTCTCTTTCTCCCTACCTGTTTTTCCTCTTTCTTCTTCTCTCTTTCTCTCCCTCGCATGCACACACACACACACACACATTGAATGCGTATGAATATATATATATATATATATCAAAAATTCGTTTATTTCTGAATTTTCTTTTAGAGTACATTTTAATTTTGTGGGAGCATGTATCAAGAACACTTTTTACATTATATCTTAAGTTTAAAATAAAGCCAAAACAACATTTTTATTTCACTTTCACTCGCATTTATTTGAGCTACGTACTAGTTTATTTTCCCATTTATCCTTTCATTTTAGTATATTATAAAAATAGACCTAATCATTATAATTATTTCTTACGGCTAACGTGATAAACTTATCCATATATATATTTATATATATGAAACATGGTGTTGGCGACGATTATTAAAAATCTCATCGATAAAATATCTAATGAAGAAAAGAAAAGAAAAGAAAAATGTATTTTATCAAATTACAACGTGTACACACAAATATTTACATAGTAGAGTTCCGGCATGAGCCTCACCTCGACCGCAGTATTAAAATTAAAATAACAACACTATAGTTTAAACGTAAGTATGATAAGCGGGGGAAAATTTATAAAACCCGCAAACAAATAAAAAAAAAAAATTACATATATATATACATAAATATACATACAAATATATACGTACATGCATACACATATACACATATAACTTAAAACGATACAAAGGTAAAAATTGTAACAACACACATAAAAGTTAAAACAAAACAAAAATAAAAAAAAATTAAAAAAAAAAAAAAAAAAAATTATATATACATATATACACATATATATACAGCGGAGAAAAGAAAAAATACAAAACAAAATAAACTCTTTTCGAAGCGCATGAAAGATAAAGCGTACAGAGGTATAAATAAGTGTTAAAATAACTTAACTATATAATTACGAATAATAACGATTGAACATATTACAAATATATTAATTTACAACAAATTATGTTTAATACGACGATGTTTGTACCTGGTATACATGAACATAAGCTGCCTGGAATCATAGTTGCCAATAGTCGTTATTAGTTCATTGCTATGTACACTGCAGTTTTGAAAAAATTTGTACGCTAATTTAAATATATGTTCTTTAATATATGGAATATTTAACATGTGGTGCATATCTGATATTCTCGTATAACGAGATGCATTTAAAATGCATCTTAAACATTGATTTTGTACAAGTTGCAGTTTCTTAAAATTAGAATTAGATACAGAGCACCAAACCGGACAAGAATAAGTCATTGTTGGACGAATAATAGTTTTATATAAAATTAACTTATTATCAATATTCAGGTGAGATTTACCTTTAAAAAGCGGATAAATTGAACATATAGTTTTATTCGCTTTTGTAATAGCAGCATTAATGTGTTTAGTAAATGTCAATTTTTTATCGAAAATTACGCCTAAGTAACGAACATGATCAGACCACTCGATAAGATCGCCATTAATATTAATTTTTTCGGGTAACAAAGGTCGTCTTCGAGTAAAAAGTATCGATTCTGTTTTTAAAGGATTGATGACAATTTTCCATTTAGTAAAATATTTCAAAACTCGTGAAGATCCTTGTTGTAATCTATTACTAATTGCGCGTGGTATAAAGGAACTACAGAATAAAGCTGTATCATCAGCATAAAGGGCAACTTCGATGTTGTTTAATTTGGGAAAATCGTAAAAATAAAGCGAAAATAGAAACGGTCCTAAGACGCTACCCTGAGGTACACCAGCTAAACAAGTCTTGCTGGAAGAACGCGCTTCATTAATTTCAACATAAAATATCCTGTTACTTAGGTAGCTTTGTACAAGTTTAACCAAATACAATGGAAAATTACAGACAATCATTTTGTATATAATGCCATTGTGCCAAGTAGTATCGAATGCTTTAGCGATGTCAAACATAACCAATCCAGTATGCTTATTACGGTTGAAATTATCTGTAATGTGTTCTGCGATTCTCGCGATTTGATGAGTAGTAGAATGAGCTGGCCTGAATCCAAATTGTACTTTAGGAATAATATCGTGGCAAATAGCGTACTCATATAACCTCTTTAAAATTATTTTTTCGCACAATTTATTTAGATTACTGAGTAAAGTAATAGGTCGTATATTATTGATGTTAGAAGAATCTTTCCCAGGTTTTGGAAGCCCTATAATTTTACCAATTTTCCAAGTACGTGGATAGTATCCATATTTAATCATAGCATTTATAATATTAGTAATCTTAACAATAGCTTTCACAGGAAATCTTTTAATTAATATAGAGGAAATATTGTCGTTACCTACTGAAGTTTTATTTTTTAACAGTTTTATACTAGCATGAACCTCCCTAGGTTTTATATAATTAATACCAGATGAAATTTGATTATACTTCATAAACTTACAGATTGTACTTTTAACTTTCTTAGAATGATAACTAGTCCCCATGCGTGCGTTCTGGGCATGCACTTTAAAATAATGGTTAGCAAGTAATTCTACCTTATCAAAGTCTTTGTAAGCATAATTATTTGTAACAGTGTCATAAAGTGGAGGAAAAGCTTCGTGTGGTTTATGATAGTATTTGCACACTTTCCACAGACTGTTGTTTTTAGTATTTAGTGTAGTTAGAAACTTATTAAACTTATTATTATTGTGGTATTTTAACATGGCCCGTACTAATCTATTTAAAAAGTTAAGAAATTTCTTAATATTGCCACGGCGATTAGTGTTGCGGTTATTTATATAAATTCTTCTCACGTAATTTTTAAATTTAATAATGGTAACAATGTAATGCGGCGCCGAAGTTAGCGACAAATTAGTATGCATATTTTTAGGTACAAATAGATCAGTGGCTTCAGAAATTAAATTTGTAAACTCAGAGATGTGATCATCAATATCTTTTTGATTTCTAATAGACTGATTCAAATTTACATGTTCAGAAACATATCTTTTGAAGTCATTCCAATTAGCATTACAATAATTATAAGAAAACTTATCCTGAACGAATTGATAACTATTATTGATATAAATAACAGTATATATTGGATTATGGTCAGAAGATAAGCAATTAAGTGACACAACAGGCATAATATTCACATTCTTAACCACAACTAAATCTAAAACGCTAGGTTTGAAATTTTTGGGACAAGGAATGTAAGTAGGTTCCCGCGGGGCAACGATCTGAAGATTGTTACGCATACAAACTTGATAAAGAAGATTACCTGCAGAGTTATTGCTAAAACAATTCCATATTTTATTTCTGGCATTCAGATCTCCTACAAGAATAGTTTTGTTGTTAGAATTAGTTAAAAACCGAATATCATTGCTAAATTTGCACATCATTCTTGGGGGTTTGTATACTGCATATATAATTATATTATTATTATCATTAGTATGGAAATATATACCAATTGCTTGCATACAGTTTAAAGAAGGTATAGGAAGCAAATTATGCGGTGTACCACGTCTTACTAATAAGGCAACTCCTCCACTCTTGCGACATTTATCGTTTCGATAAATGTGGTACCCAGGAAAGTTAAGTCTACAAGATCCATCTAGCTTGGTTTCCGACAAGGCTATGATATCAATTTGGTTGTTAATTATAAAATTATGTAGCTCCTGATGTTTATTGATTAGAGAACAACAGTTCCAAGCAACTAGTTTAATACCAGGTACATTACACATTCATTAATAATTTAATTAAAAGTAATGTTGAGCGAATATTTCTATCGCTAACATTAATTTGCCGAAAACATCGTTAGTATTACATGTTCTCAGTTGATTTACTATAATTTTAGCAACATTCAAAAATTTTCTTAAATTAATGACCTTAAATAAGCTAAATATTAACGATATGTCAGAGGAATTCTCATTAAATTCTTCAGTATTATCCTGCTGCGTGTTATTTGTACCACATACGACATCAGCAAAAGTACCTCTACTCGGTCCAGAAAATTTGGTGCGATTAGGTAACTGATTATTACCTACGTTACGTATTACACTCGCCCGATGTGATGTACGTTGGACAAAACTTTGTATTTTAGGACAGTCATTTGAACTTGCAATATGTTCTTGACCACAGTTAGCGCAACAGACTTTATCATTTTTTTTACATTCTTTAGTACTGTGATTCTTAGCGCAAATTAAACATCTAGGAGTTAAGGTGCAGTTTAATGACACGTGATTGAACCTTTGACAGTTAAAACATTGCAGAATATTTCGTTTAGGTCTATATTTTTCCCATGTAATCATACAGTGAAGAATTTTTTTTTATCTCAAAGATTTTTCGAATGTTTATATTATTAGGGAAATAAACAAGAAATATTGGTAATGAAATTTGTTCAACATTTGATACGTTATGATTATTTTTTTTAAATTGCACAATATTATCAACCTTTACGTCGGGAAAATTTACGAGTTCTCGTTTGACATCGTTTGCGTTTATACCGAACGGGAGACCTTTTAATATTAACTTAACAGGCTTCCTATGTTTGGGCAGGTGCGTGTAATATTGTATACTTTTTTCTCTCAAATATTTTAACAATTTGTCGTAATCACCATCTTCATTCGTAAAAATTAAAGTACGATTACCTCGAATTTTAATGCTGAATTCCTTGTTCGAATTGAATTGTTCTACAATCGTACGATAATCGACCAACGGAAGATTAAGTATTGTAATCGGTGGAAATTTTATCGATTGCTGTTGTTGATGCACAGCATGATGTACAACAGCTTCGTCAATTTGGAGTGCAGCGTACCTGTTATCGTTATCATAGTTTATCGTAGAACTGCTTTCTTCTATTTTAAGTTCCTTTGTTCCTGTTACGAACGACGTAACCGGCGCTTTACGAGCTGTATTACTCTTTCCTTTTCTAGCCCCTTGTTGCCGCCAAGACACCGTCATTTCTCTGTCATTCATATCCACGTTATTATCGTCGTCGTCGTAATTATCATAATCTTCAATAGCCATTTGATCAACCCAGCTAGCATGAGCCTGCTGCTGTTCTGTCTCGCTATGAGACGAGCAAGTAGCTTTTGAATTGGTAGGGAGAGTGTGGTTCATAGTAGCGCGAAACCTACCACACCGCCTCCCACAAACACACACACGAACACAATATATTAATCGGTGTTAAATTAAACGCGAAAGACACAAACTTCGATTCGAACAACAAGCGAAAACATGAAGTTTTCCGTTGAGTGCAAGAAGAGAGATCACTCTTGAAAACGATTAGGAAAACAAGACTAACATGGATCGGACATGCGTTAAGGCATAATAGCCTACTAAAAGATATCATAGAAGGACGAATACCGATGCGCAGACCGAAAGGAAGACCAAGACAGACGCTGATAGACACAATCAAGAAGGAATCAAATATTAAGACCTATGCAGAATTAAAAAAAAACGGACCGCGGATAGGAAAAGGTGGAGTACTCGGACGATAGGGGCGAACCAGTCAAATGACTGAGACCCCATGATGATGATTTTATATATATATATATATATATATATATATATATATATATATATATATATATATATATATATATACATTCACGCCGGTATATGTCGGTACATTGTGCGGCATAAAAATTTTGTTAGAACTATTATCCAGTTATATTACTTATAATTTCTATTAAAGATTGAACGGAATCTTAAAGTGAATTTTTAACAGATATGTTATTTACTTGTTTTATAGTTAGTATTTACAATATTGTATATAATATAACACGCTTCGTATAATGATGCTGTTTCTGTGTTTCACGTTGAGTTTTTAAATTTAGAGATCATTTACGTAGGGAATGATTTTAAATAAATTTTTATTTGATTTGTTTATATAGTGTTTGGTGAATTTTCTTAGTTGGAGTATTTAGGGAGCGACACACATCCAAAAAATTTTAAAAACCTTTTCCGCATCTTGTTTCTTTAGTATATCTGTTTACATTCAGCAGTTGAAAATATAAGCATTCGTTTTACGGTCTATACATATATTCATATATGCCCAGGTTTCAAATCCATCTATCATTCTAATATCTTTAATAGTAACAGGTTTCACCCGCGTGTAATTTGACACATATGTATATATGTGATGATATTCCACTTTTAAATCCAACACTATCGTATTATTTCCTACATTCAACTGGTTTTGTAGGTGGGCTTCGTACAGGGTGCAGAATGGCGTGAGAACGCCATGTACAATGCAGTATGGTCTGGAGTTTTGTTACACGATTTGTTGCAAGATTGCGGCTTTGAAGAAAAAATCGAAAATTTACATATACAGGTGAGCCGATTTCATTAGTGTACTTAATACGACGTGTAATCCGAATGAAATCAGATCGAGACACTTTGAAATTTTACAAAAATAAATACCCTCTTAAAAATACATTTATATCTAAACTAGACGTTATAAATAAATATTCTATAATTAATCGTTAAGATTGCCATTATAAGTTCTTTGAATAAAAGCCTAAATTACCTTGGAATTTAAATCATATAACTCCACCGCATGCGCAGGGGCGGTTTCTGCCACTGTTGCAGGTTTGTGCAAACCGATTCGAAATTGATCAAATAATATAAAACAAATTATTAAAATATGAATTGAAAACAATTTTTTGCTTTACAAAATTATTTATATAAATAAATTTTTCGTCATGGTTAAAAGAATATTGTCTGTTGAAAATGGAAATAATGTGAGAAGTATTCCAAATCCGATCGATGAAATGCACCGATGGTAGAACTGAATAACGATACAAACAGGGTTTAACGGAGAACTTGTATCTTTGTAGTGATAAAAATCAAATAAAAATCGATTCGGTTTGCACTTCGAATACAAACTTTTCACATCGACAGTTTTGAATGGTGAAACTGTTCCAGAAATGTTAGATTACAGTCTTCCATAAGCAGTTATATTAGCGATTCCGGTGTGGCAAACCGAAAATCTCGTCTACTAGGCTGTACAATTGGGTGGCTATGAAAGCTAGATTCGCTGCGTGTGTTACGTTTAATGCGACTATGTGTTCGCGTATATTCCTAGTAAATACTTGTGCCGGCTCTCCCGCAGGCTACGAGCGCATACAGAATAACAACTTGAACCGGACATTGCACACCAGTAAATTAACACGGTTTTATCTTTCAAATGATGGTGATTATTTTACTCTTGCTTAAGTTTATATCACGTGTTTTATATCATCGGTAGTTTTGGTCGATATTGTTGAGAGTTCTTTGCTTTTTTGTTGTTTTATTATTTTATCACGTTTTAACTTGTACGGCCTTTATATATAATCTTCCTATATAATGAACAGTGTCGAAAATATTTTTGCAAATTCCTTTAATGGACTATCATATTCAGAGAAGAAAGAAATAATAAAACTAGGACGGCCAGTTCCTGACTTAAATATAATTCAAACAGTTGCTGGCGGTAAGAAAATTTAAACGGTTATTTAAAAAAGAAATTTGTAATAGTTGTGAATGGTTATGCGGATGCGACATTCAAAATTTACTATTTTGTTTTCCATGTTTACTCTTTGGGGGTGATGATGTATGGACTAAGTTAGGCTATAAAGATGTTAATCATTTAACAATTCGTATTAAAACTCACGAGAAGTCTAAGATTCAGATAAATAATGTTCTAAAATTGTCTCTTTTCGGTAATGTCAACATAGCTAAAAAATTGGATACTGCTTTTCGTCAGAAATTGTTTGAACATAATGAAAAAGTTAAGACATAATCGTTATGTATTAAACATACTAATAAATTGCATTCGGTTTTGCGGTGTTTTTGAATTAGCTCTAAGAGGTCATGATGAAAGCGATTCATCTTGTAATGCTGGAATATTTAGAGGTTTGATTAATTTTAGTTCCGAGTTAAATATGGCATTAAAAACACATCTTGAAAATGCTACTGTTTTTAAAGGTACATCTAAAACCATACAAAACGAATTATTACAAATAATGTTGGATGTTTGTCAAGATGAAATAACCAAACAGATTACAGATTCTGAATTTTTGTCTATAATCGCAGATGAAAACACATGTTTCAAATCAACTACAAATGGCTATTGTTTACAGGTACATGAAAAATGGAAAACCAGTGGAACGATTTTGGAGTTTCATTTCTCCTGAAAACCATGATGCACAAACTTTAGCTTCTTGTTTATTAAATTAATTAGAAAAACATAAACTTACCAAAAATCCTAAAAAATTAATTGCTCAAACTTATGATGGAGCATCTGTCATGGCTGGCCGGAGTCATGGTGTACAAGCCATAATTAAAAAAACATATTCATGTGCTGAGTTTGTGCATTGCTATGCCCATCAAATGAATTTAGTTCTTATGAAGGCTACATCAATAAATAGAAATGTTCGAGTTTTTTTTTTCAAGTTTGCAAGCGATATGTTCTTTTTTTTTCAGCAGTCCGCAAAGAACTGCAGTACTTGATGAAGTAGTTAAAAAACGTCTACCGCATGCTAATACAACAAGATGGAATTTTGCTTCTCGAAGTGTTAATACAATTTTTAATAGGAGAAAAGATATTATACAATGTATGAAAACAATTCTAAAATCAGATAATATTAAAAATGAAAATACAATTGCTCAGGCCAATGGCCATTTGAAAATCCTTGTAAGTTACAGTTTTACATTTTGGTTATCACTTTTTGGTAAAATCATGCCTTATGTTGAAATTTTATTCGGACAGTTGCAAAGTAGGGATGTTAATGTTGCCTTATCAAGAAAAGCAATTACATTATTTGAGGCAAATATAAATAAAATTAGGGATAGTATTGATACAGACTTTGATGTTTCACAAACCGAGTCATCTGCAAATAAGCGGAGGAAAATTGACTATGCTGGATATAAAAGAGAAGCAAAGGAAGTCTGTAATGTCATAATTTCCCAAATAAAGGACAGGTGCTACCCAATTTCCAAATGAAATTTTGAAATCAACGTGCAAATCGTATCCATTTTTAGATGAAGCACAACTCAAGAATGAACTGTGTGCTATATATAATGCTGAAGAATTTAGATTTCTGTCCGGATCCGTTAGCTTGTGTGAATTTATTGTAATAAACAATTTACATAAAACATTCAGTGAATGTTTAAAATTACTTAATATTATTTTGACAATTCCAATGACCTCTGTGGAAGCGGAGCGATGTTTTTCCACTTTAAAGCGGATTAAAACCTTTTTAAGAAATACAATGTCGACCGAAAGATTATCAGCTTTAGCTGTGCTATCGATAGAGAAGAACTTAATTATGGATATGGTAAATTTTAATGAGAGAGTAGTAGAAAAATTTGTTTCCCAAAAGCAAAGGCGTATGGATTTTGCATTTAAATGATAACCATGGTAAGATTGATTTTTTAAAAATATATAATTAATTTAAAATTTTATTACTTAATTTTACTGCAGACTGAAGCGTATTTATTTTATGTGTATGTATTATTTCTTGCACTGAACTGATGTTAAAGCAGTGGTTTAGATGTTAGATTCCCCTTAATATCTTTAGATTTTGAATGAAACACTGTGATACAAGAGCGTATGTAATACTTGTTAGGTTTTAGTAAGAATAATCTGAATATTATGTAATATGATACTGGAAATATTACTGGAGAAGATAATTAGGTATAGGTTCGTGATCAGTAGTCATATGTTAATATAAAGAGAATTAGGAGAAAAACTGTGCAACCCCTGGTTTTAAGACTCACCAGCCGCCACTGCGCATGCGGTATTTAAATCAATCAATTACCTTGTATTTAGTGAAATTATAAATTTGTATCGAATAAACTTAACTGAAATCATTCTTTGTTTTTTGTTTTGTTTTTTTTTTAATTTATATAAAGGAAGTATTATAATAAATAAAAACCGAATTGTAAATCATTGCAATACACACACACACACACACACATATATATATATATATATATATATATATATATATCCGTAAAATATCGAAACGTATAAAGCAGTTGATGTTCCACAGCTTCTATATACGGTCACCGTATAACATTTCACTTCTCAGTCTTTAAAAGTATATTTTTTATATATAAAATTAAAATATATCAAAGGAAAATAAATAGTGCGCATATATACACTTAAATATTATACATTATATTATTTATAACTCATGAGCGTGGCTATGCCGTATATAAATTTATGTAAGAGATGTAAAAACAAGGCTATTTGCTTAGTAATAAGACACGTACAAAAATTCAAAATCATACAATTCTTAATGTGGCTATGGACCATTCAAACTCAAATTTATCCTTGTTATTTTAAGGTGGCGAAATTTTCTTTTAGTCTGTTTTAGGTAAATTGAATATATACATATATATATATATATATATATATATATATATATATATTTATTTATTTATTTATTTATTTATGGGGTATGATTATAAACGTTGATAAAACTAATACGGGATCCAGTAATAAAACTGCAGTTTTGAAAATCGGAAACCAAGTTGTGGAAAACGTAGATCGGTTCCGTTATCTAGGAACGCTGATGTCTAACGATGATATAATAGAAATTAAAACAAGATTCGCCGTGGCCAAACAAGCGTTTGAAAATCTCGCATACATATTTAAGGATAGGAAGTGAAATATTAAATTAAAACTTCGGCTGATCCAGCTCTATGTCGCGTCTATATTAAAACATGGGTGCAAAACGTAGACAATCTGCGCAGAAAGCTTAAAACGGCTAGAAGCCCTTGAAATACAAATTCTGAGAAGAATATAGCATATAGTATGGATAGAAAAAAAAAGAACGAATAAATATGTATTCGAAAGATGTGGTCTCAAATCATCGATAATAGTTCAGGACATCCATACTAAAAAACGGAAATATTTGGCGCATAAGATCAGGGAAAATAGTATCTTTCTGCTGGCTTTACAGAGTAAGATCGAAGGAAAAGCGCCAAGAGTAAGGAAACGATTAGAAATGGTAACCGCCGGTTTCAGAGAAAATAAAAAAGTAGTCGATATAATAAAGGATGCTAGGCATAGAAAATATAGATTATGATATAGGCTAACTCCTATCAAGGAGATGGCAGTAGAAGAAGATATATATATATATATATATATATATATATATATATATATATATATATATATGAAGTTATCCAAAACAATGGATATTTTTAAAAGAGTATGTCAAGGATGTTTGCTATCACCGACACCATTTAATATTTATTCGGAATTCATAATAAATGGAGACATTCAATTGTTGGTAACGAAAAAAATATATATATAAAAATGCTATAAAAATTAAACGGCATAACAGGAAAATATTGAATAAAAGTAAAAAAACAAAGATTGAAGAACTTTGGCGATAAGGACGAACCAGGCAAAGGATTGATTATATATACGTACATGTATTTCAAAATAAAAACTATGTCGATTCTGGTCTGTTGCTATATACGTACATGTATTTAAAAATAAAAACTAAGTCGATTCTGGTCTGTTGCGAAAGAATAAATTTTCTGTTTTATCTGTTTTGATTTAAATCCATGTTTCCACAGCGTACAGTATTAATCTCCATATTCTATTCTTTTAATTCAGTCCTTTTTCCGTAATGATATTTTTCCAATATTCCCGATTTTCCGCAGCTCTTTTTAACTCCCTATAACTACCGATCCCCGTACGAATTTCTTAGGTTTTCCACGTCCTTGTTTTTCTTGGATTTCACCCTCGAAAATACCTCGATGTAGTCCTCCGTGTCTTATAACATGGCCAATCCAGCTTAACCGCTTTCTCCGTATCCGACCTATTAATCCCATTTTTTCGTTTATTCTATTCATAATTTATTTACTTTTTATCTACGACTTAATAATAGGTTTTCGTAATTCTGTAGATAGTGTATTGCGCGTTTTCTCGCTAACACCTCTTTAGCAATTGCAATCATACCCCCGGATTTCTTTGCTAGAATATATGTTTTAGATTATTGCATGTTCTAGTATTTGTGAACTATATCCATCGACAGTCTAGAATAAGTTTATTTATTTCACAGTGTTGCGTCGTGTGCCAAAATATCTGTCGTGAACTTTCAAGTTTTATGTTTGATTTCTTAACTATCTCGCTTTCGTTGTTAATCGTTAACCGTTCACACGACTGTTGTAATCCGCAAAGTTCATTATTATGTTCGAAAATTAACGTATAATAGCAAATAATATAAATTAAATTCTACAGTTCGAAGGTATGGATCTGGATCCGAAAAAATCACCTTACGGAGCTTCTATACCAGCATCAAAATTAGATCCTGTTTACGAGGTTATCTTGGCGTACGAAGTAAATGGTGACGTAGTGCCGGCTGAACACGGACACCCAGTACGCGTGATCATACCGGGAGTTGCCGGTGCACGCAATGTTAAGTGGTTATGTAATAAATTTTCTATATTTTCCATATAAATAATTCGAGATTTTATTAATTTTACCTGGATAAAATGTTAAATTTACGTTAAAAATAAAACAAGAAGCTCTCTCTGTATCTTATTCGGTGGTTCAATTTTGTTAAATTTACTTTAAACATTAAACTAGGGTGTTTTCTCTGGTAGGTATTTTATTGGGTGGCTGTATAAAAATCCGAATATTGAGGCACCCCATTTGCTCGACACGCTAGCAGATGTGTTAGACGTCTTAAGTGATTACAGCCAAAATTAGTTTATGATTACAGATTAAAGAAAAAAATAACGCGAATCATATTTCCCGAAGATACGCTTAAAATGCTGGCTGTTGCTTACCCACTTGTCTATAGGCTCTAGACGGAAGAATATCTACATCATTTTGAATAATGACTGAGCGAAGTAGCTAGTTTTGAAAATTAAGCCAATCAGCCACAATGTCCTCTGTAGGGTACGTATTGAAAAATTATTACCTTGATGGCAAGGAAAATAAATAATATTACGCAAGAGTCACTAGTGATTATGTTGTGGAACGCTAACGGTATCGTTCCAAAAAAAAATGAATTGGAAATTTTCGTCCAACAAAACGCCATTGATGTTGTATTGATAGCTGAAACTCACCTCGTAAGTAGTCACAGTTTTAAACTAAATGGATATAATACTTACACTGCTCACCACCCTGATGGCACAGCTCATGCAGGTACCATGGTGTTGGTTAAAAGTTGTTACAAACAATATAAGAACTTTTCACGTAGCACAGACGCTTATCAAGTTGTTGCAGTGAATATAGATACACTCGCAAATGAAATTGCAGTAGCAGCTATTTACTGCCACAGTGGATTCATAATACCAGACATCGAGTTTAAAACCATCTTTAAAAACTTAGGAAATAACTTCATATGCGGTGGTGATTATAACGCAAAAAACACCAAGTGGGGTTCACGATTAACTAATCAGTTTGGAAGAAGGCTGGAAAAGTGCATACGGAATAATTCACTTGCCATCCTTACACCAATGACACCTACATACTGGCCTACACACGATAATAGACTTCCAGACATATTGGATTTCTTTGTAATCCGTGGCTTACAAAAGTATAGCAGAGAATGTAGAACAGCTATTGATCTATCTTCGGATCATGTTCCTGTAATTGCTACCTTAGACATACGTCCAAGGTGTATATCTATCCACCATGGACTGGTTAACAAGTCTACAAACTGGGATCTTTTTTCAAATATAGTTCAAAGTGAAACTAACCTAAAAATTAAAATAAAAAGTAAAAATGATATAGACCTAGCTATTAAAAACTTTACTGATCTAATAGTATACGCTTGTCATAATTCTACAAGTTATAATTCAGGAAAATTATCACACAAATTTATTCCAATCGAAATAAGACAGCTGATAAAGAAAACACGAGCCGCTAGGAAAAAATGGCAGCATAATCGTTATCCATCTTTAAAAAAGCACTACACAATATTACAAAATACACTGAAAATCAAAATAAATCAATATAAAAATGAAACTACACAAAGGTATTTGAAAACAATGAACACTGATGCTTCAGTCTTGTGGTATAATACTAAGAAACTATTAAAACGCGAAAAAGAACAGTTTCACATCAAATTAAATAATGGTTGGGCCAGAACCGACAAAGAAAAATCAAACGCTTTTGCAGAATACCTCAGTTCAGTTTTTATTCCGCATCCTGATATGTGTCGTGAATACTCCGAATATATAGAAAATAGCTTAAATGAACCCTGTTCACCAGGAAAAACAAAAATATTTACTCCAAAAGAGGTATTCGAATGCCTACGTAAAGTACCATTACGAAAAAGCCCTGGAGTAGATAACATCACTGGTGAAATCATTTCACGGCTTCCAACAAAGTCAGCAACTCTATTATGTTACATATTCAATGGAATATTAAGAATTGGATATTTTCCTAAAGCGTGGAAAAAATCAGTTATAGTAATGATACATAAACCGGGCAAGCCGTGTACAGATGTATCATCCTATAGGCCTATTAGTTTACTCTGCTCATTATCAAAGGTATTAGAGAAATTAATTTTAAGTCGTATCCAGCCGATTATAAACAGTCGTGGAATAATACCAAACCATCAATTCGGATTTCGCACTGAACATTCTACGGTGCAGCAGTGCCATCGATTGGTTGATGCGATTTCCTCAACGCTGGAAAAAAAGGAAGTATGTTCTGCAGTATTCCTGGATGTTGCACAGGCGTTTGATAGGGTTTGGCATCCTGGATTACTTTATAAGCTGAGACAGTTTCTCACCTTCGATTTATATGCATTACTTTATTCATATTTATCTGGTAGAACATTCGTTGTCAGAATTAATGGAGATTTCTCGGAAGAACATAATATTTTATCATCTGTACCGCAGGGTAGTCTACTCGGGCCTCTTTTGTATTCGGTCTACACAGCGGACATGCCGACTAGCAATCAAACCATTTTAGCAACATTCGCCGATGATATTGCTATTCTTGCATCCAATTCAGAAGCAATGTATGCAAACATCGCGGTACAAAACCATCTGAATAGGTTGGTTCAGTGGGCACAAAGTTGGCGTATGTTGTTTAATCCCAGTAAATGCCAGCACGTTATATTTACAAATAAAAAAATCAAGTGCCCGGCTGTAAGAATTAACAACATACAAATTCCTAAAAGTAATTCAGTACGTTATCTTGGCTTGTACATGGACAAAAGGCTCACATGGCGACCACATGTGGCACACACTAGAAGAAACATTATTACTCGTGTGAAATCACTACGTCCGTTATTGGGACGGAAGTCGGTTCTAAATCTAATGACCAAACGTACTATCTATCTTGCAGCAATCGCTCCTATTTGGCGGTATGGAATAGAGTTGTACGGCAGTACTTGCAAGAGTAATCTTAGAAGAATACAGCAACAACAGTCCAAGATACTCCGTACTATTGCGTCTGCTCCATACTATGTTTCTAATTTGACACTGCATAAAGATCTCAAGATTCCATATGTCAACGATATTCATGTCATGCAGTATAAGAGGTTATTCGACAAATTTGAAGTCAGTAGCAATCCTAATGTTCGCAGAATGCATTCAGACAGTCTTCCAGACAATCCTCCAAGGCGTCTGCGCAGGAAGTGGTGCCGAGATGCGATTCCAATCACTTAATAAATCGGGTCTTATTCAAAAGACAACACGTTTTTTTTTCTTCATTTTAATCATTGTATTTAACCATTCCTATACTATTCCTACAAATATTTAATTCCCATCAAGTTACTCTTTTCTCTTCCTCATAGTCTAGTGTCTTACTGGAGTCACTAGACTAATATTAATTTCCTACTTACGTGATCACCGTTGTTTGCAGCAATTAATGCTGGTATGATGTTTAAAAAAAAAAAAAAAAAAAAAAAAAAATTTTAATCTATATTTTCCTTATAAGGACTCTGTGATCGATGTGAAACGTTTAAATTATAAAAATATTTATATAAAGCGTCAAAAAAATTATCTAGTAAAAAAAGAGCGGTACAGTTTTATATGTTCATCATATCGAGTAATTTTATTTAATTACTACGTTACTATGTGAAATATGATAAGCTGATGGAAATACTTAAACAAATTAACATTAGTTGTGAAATTCGAAGATTTATAGCAAATTTATATTGGAACCAAATTTTTGTTGTTTATTTAATAAAAAATTAATACGAACAAATAAGAATATTAATAAAAACGTCCGAAATAAAATATTTAAAAACAATAAGTTCAGAGCGTATTCAATTACTTTGTGCTTACTGAATTCGTCGGAGATGTGTGAATTCAAAAACCGTTTTAAATAGAAAAAAAGACTAATTAACTAAATCACACAAAAAAGGGAATTTCAATAAATCGTACTGAAACTAGAAAAATAAAACTATTCGAGCATATGATATAATAATAATTGCGTGTAATAGGAGACAAAGTTATTGGCGAAAGAAAAAGTGAAAGTTTTATAACAGATGGTATATATGACCGATTGAGAATATAAGACGATATTAAGAATTTTACACAATGGTTTCGAACAGTACAAAATGGCTGCAGAGATAAGACATTGTCTTTAGTGAATTAATACACTAAACGGAAAAATCTTTAAAAATCATACGGAATAGAATTTCAGCGATTTTCTCTCCGATCCAAAACCTACATTAATACAAAAGCTACTCGATTTTAAAAGGTATCAGAGATCTATCGTCAAATTACACTTCGTTTATAATTGTCTTTCTCACGCAGAAGAAGTAATAAATTTATTATTAAATCACGTTTTCGCATATAATTTATTCATCTAAAAATAAAATTAAAAAGAACACTGTTAATTCGAGACCGAAATTTTAGAAGTAGCATTCACGAAACTACAAATAACAGACGAGCGTATATTTTACGTGATTAATAAAAATTAAGCAACATTCCTTTCAAAACACAAAATGAAAGTTATTCTTTATTTTACTAATGAAATATAAAAATTTCGTGTGGGTTGTTTTTATTCAAGCTAATATAAAAATATCGTACGAAGAAAGCCAGTGTCATTACCAACAAGGCGATTATAAAGGATTTTCTCCGTCCGTTACCGGAGACACACCTGTTGACTTTGCTTCAGTTCCGGCAGTTCAAGAATTGCCGGTCACATCAGTAATATGTAATCTTCAGGATAATGAAAAAGTTCAATTCTCGAACGGTTCAATATTAGTGAAAGGTATACATATGTATGTTATCATTAACTCGTTGAACATAAAGTTCATATATATTCGTGTAGGCTTATTGTCATTTTCATTATTACAACTATTGCTATTACTATTGTTTTTTTTTGTTATTATTACATGTTATCCGAGACTAGAGTACATACCACACTATTAATCGAAACGATATGCTGAATATTACGTCTTAAACTTAACTTCAATTCGATTATTATTACTATTATGTTTATTATTAGTTTATTTTTATTCAAAAATCGTTATTTAAATTTCCTACTTACGTTTATCTTTAATTAATCAAATATCGGTTTGGCTTAAATCGACCACATTTTATTTACCACCTTATTTACTGTTATATGCAAAAACAATTACTTACGCATAACTCACAATTCATTTAAATACCCATTTATTTTTATTTAATTATTGTTGTTACTATTATTATTCATTGTTATAAATAATATTTAATTTATAACTAACTATTCAAACACAGACGTCGGGGAAATAAATGAAGACGGTAAAGGTTCCAAATTCAGAAGCCAATACTCAATTTTATTAATAAATTATAAAATAAATGAAAACTTGGCAACACACAATTTTCCTGAATATATTATATACATGGGCTCTATCAAAAATATAAACTACTCAATTTTCACTTCACTCATACGTACCGAATTAAAATCACAACGGAGACGAGAATTTAAGTTAGTTTTAAAAATATATAAAATAGATTGTATAAATTAAAACAATTAAAAACAAGGATCAAAACTGAAGTACTCTCAGGGGACCGGAGCTCTAACCGGTACGGGACGTGTCCACAGGTAGCGGATAGTGGAATGGCCTACAAGATATGTAGGTTAGCTACGAATAAGACATTAGTCAAATAAGCAGTCGCAAACCAAGAACGGCTACTGGTGGAAAGTCTAAGGCAGGTGATTCCAGTAGTGACAGGGCAAGGAGACACGAGGATGCAGATGGACAGCTTGAGGACCTGTCTACTAAAAGTCTGCAAAAATCCTATTGACTGTCTCTCCCTCGGCGGGTTAAGGTCGCTGTAAAAGCTTTAAATCGTTACCTCCTCAGTAACAACCCGCTGCCTTTTAGGATATTTATCCAAAAGCTAAGGGACTAAACCCTAACAGAAAATTCTGCGGCAGGCAACGGGAAACCACCGCAGTAACTTCCCAAGAACACCATGATATGTCAAGTAAACGGATAGATATTGTGCCACACGATCCGGCTAGCACCCGGCGTTCAGACGTCCGGGGTCAGAATGTGAAATATGCGACCGGTATTTTTAAGACACGTGATATAAACAGATTTGGTACGTGGAATGTTCGTGGGCTATTAACTCCAGGCAAACTTCAGATTATTGGAGACGATCTGATGAGATACAACATTCCAATTTGTGGGCTTGCTGAGACTCACTATAATCAAAATGGTCATTTTAATACCAACGATTATGTTGTTTATGTTTCCATCAACTTAAATTTACATAGAGAATGCTTTCCTAGTGTTGAAAAAGTTTAACTACATTGTGAAAGGGTACAAAGCAATCAACAGCCGTATAATTATGATTTGTTTAAAAACACTTCCCGTTAATATAAATCTGATACAAGTATATGCTCCGACATCCGCTGTAGATGATGCAGAAACACAATCTTTCTATGATGCGCTTTTAAATCTGCTAAACTCGCTTCCTTCTAGAGAAATTACAGTTGTGATGGGAGATTTTAATGCCAAGATTGGCAGCTCAAGCTGATGAACACATCCGCGAGTTTGATGCAAGGGGCGAGAACTTAATTCAGTTTGTAATTGATACTCAGATGTCAGTTATGAGTACAATGTTCCAGCATCATCCTCGTAGGTTGGTTACATGGTTGTCACCAGGTGACAGATTTAGGAACCAAATTGACTACATACTATGTGAAAACGTTACCAGGTGCAGAATGTGGTTCAGACCACAGATTGCTGATGATGGAATTTCGTCTAAGACTTCGCGCTCCAGATAAATGTAAAATAACTCACAGAATGAAAGTTCCAAATGTTTTCAAATTAGCATTGAATAGAATAATGCAAGCTCAAACCTGATCTGTCGAAACATCACCTGATCAGTAGTGGGCTGAATTGAAGTATAATATACAACAAGCTTACTGTACGTCACAGTTGGACAAATCAGTTAAAACGTGGAAACATTGGTTCTCGGATGAAACAATAGCTGCCATTGAAGAACGACGAAACCTACCCCCGTAGTAATGAACATTATGAAGAGAAGAAAAAATACGTGACAGGGAAAATTAATAAATTAAGTCGCAGTGATAAAAATAATTATCTATCGTCTAAAGAGGTTCAGTTACATGCTGATAAAAATAAAACACATTTCCTTTTCAAGAAAATACGTTTAATAGCAAGAGAATTCAAAATGAGGAAACAAGCAATTAGTGATGAAAACCATATAATTCGCACAGATTCCGAAGAAATAGCTGAAACATGGAGAAAGTATTGCGCCAAACTATACACGGCAGAAGATACTAATGAAATCGTTAACACGGAACTTAATAACTCTGTTGGAAATTTTATCGAAACAGAACCAGAAATTTTACTGGATGAGGTTGCAAATGCTATTGAATTATCTGAAGATAAATAAAGCTCCCGACCCAGACGGCATCCCCGCTGAAATTTTTAAAGCTGCGGGTGAACAAATTATACAAGCAATTTACCATATCTATAATGCGATTTGGTTCACAGGAGAATTGAAGAGTGGTGTCAGGCAACTTATATTACTATACATAAGAAGGGATCATATTGTGGAAATTATCGGACTATCTCACTATTACGTCACATAAGCAAAGTAATGATCAAAATTATATATGACCGCATGTACTCTTTAATGCACACTCAGATTCCGCTAGAGCAGGCCGGTTTTACAAAAGGTAACGGAACAAGAGAACAGATTCTCAATTTTAGACTACTCATTGAGAAAGCACGTGAATACAATGTCCCAGCTATATTATGTTTCATTGATTTCAAGAAAGCATTTGACTGCGTACACTGGCCAAAAATGTGGTCGGTATTATTAGACATGGGTGCACCATTACATCTTGTACAGCTGATCAGGCGGTTAACCACGGCAAAAGTTCGCATCAATAAAGGTACTTACTCGGAGAAATTTCATCATGAGCGAGGTGTTCGCCAGGGTTGTATCCTTTCACCGCTACTGTTTAACCTCTACAATGAATGTTTAATGCGCACTGGAGCATTAAATTGGGATGGAGGCATTTCAATTGGAGGCGTGTACATTAATAATCTCCGGTATGCAGATGACATAACGTTAGTGGCAAAAAACGTGGATGAAATGTCATATATTTTAAACCGGTTAATAAAAATTAGTGCGGAGTATGGCCAACTCGTCAACAAGGCCAAAACTAAAATTATGAAACTGCCCCGCGATACGAGAAATTGATGGAATTGAAGTGGTAAACCGGTTTACATATCTAGAATCTATAGTAGAAAGTAGCGGCGGTTGCAGAAGTGAGATACGCCATAGAGCCCAACTAACCCGATCCGCAATAAGCCGTTTGATTAGAATCTGGACCGACTCCGCAGTTAGCAAATCGGTTAAAATTAAAATAGTAAACTCACTTGTTTTCTCAGTGTTCCTTTATGGGTCGGAAACCTGGTCAGTAAGCAGTGCCGACAGAAAACATATAGATGCACTGGAAATGTGGTGTTGGAGACGAATGCTGCGTGTCTCATGGACAGCTAGGAGAACCAATGCTTCGATTTTGGACGATATTGGTAATCCGAAACGATTAAAGTCGATCGTTCTCAACAGAATACTACGATTTTTTGGTCACGTAGTTAGAGCAGAAAATATGGAGGCGCTTTTCGTTCAAGGTTTGATGGCTGGTCAAAGAGAGCGCGGTCGCGTACCTCTTCGATGGTCGGACGCGATTTTCAAGACAACTGGCCGTACTTTTCACGATTGTGTAAATATCGCACGCGACCGTATTTGCTGGCGTAGCCTAGTCTGTGGTGTGACATATCATGGTCACGATACCCCCTGCACGAGGTGACACGACTCACTGATGATGATATATATATATATATATATATATATATATCTTGTCCTCAACCTGCAACGTTTTATGATGTTCGATACTTTTAAACTATCATTAGATTCCCTTAGTACAGCCTTTCATTTTAAACCTAGATAGCTTGCTGATTCTGCATAGTTTATAATTTGCTCGATCTATGTTTTATGTTTTCCTGAGTTTCCCTTCCCTCTGAATGGCTTGCCTTCCATTTTGCCTCTTAAATTATTTGTAATAGCGTCTGAATATGACGGAATAAGTGTTCAATCTACTTAAACCTTCTTCTTTTTTACGTATTTATTATAATTCTCGATTCACGTGTTACTTCTAATACCTATTCATTTGTTCTCTTCTTTATTCAGCTGATTTTTTGCATCCTCCGCAAACACCACATTTCAAAGGCTTCTATTTTGTTGTATATTTGTTGGTTATTCGTCGATGTTTCTAACCTGTACAGTACTATACTCCATACGTATGCTTTTAGTTTGTACTTTTTGTCGTCAGTAAGGGTTGCTTTTTATTGAACGTCATTTTGGATAGATCCATCGCTTCACTTGTCCTGGGTTATTCAAATTGCAAAATGTCAATAGCTATTCATTTGCTTTAGCGTTTGTCCATTCATTTGTATCTTTAGTTTCTTATCGCATTTCATCACCACCGTCTTCTATTTGTTTATTATCACGTTATACTTATTAAGTATTTCTGCCAAATATTGTATCGATTCTTTCAATTCTTTTTCATTGTTCCCCACGATTTTATTAACTTCTCGAATTAGTTTTTTCATGTATACATCGAAAAGACCCGGTGACATGCAACATCCCTGCCTTACTTCTTTTCCTATTCTTACTTTCGCTTGCTTTTTTTTTTTATCATTGGTATTTATTTTTCGTGTATTTTTATTATCCATCGCCTTTGTAAGTCTATTCCTGTTCCTTTCAAAGTGTTCCACAGAAAGTTCCCAATTAATCTTATCAAAAGACTTTTCCGTGTCGTCGGTAAATGCTACAAAAGCTCGTTCGTTTATTTCCAGACTTCTTTCTGCTATTTGTCGGATTCCTAGAATCGTCCCTCTTCGAGTTTTTTTTAAACCATTATTAATCTAAGTTTTTTTCTATATTGTTGTTAATTTTATTTAGTATAATTTTTGCTAGTACTTTTGACGTTTACACAAGTAAAATTATCATTATGTGCTATTTGCATTTAATTGGCACGTCTTCTTTCGTTTCATAATCATAATATATGTTCTGAAATAATTTGGAATCTGTCCCTTTGTTATTAAAACATAAAGATGGTTTTTCGCTTCTTTATATAAGTTTAGTAACAACTCGTAGGGATATTATTATATCCTGGCGGCTTTTTACTTTTTCATAGTTTAAGAGGGTAATCTATTTTCTCCTTTGTTATAGGTGGAATGTATTTATCTTTTGCTAATGTTATATTGTCTTCCATTTCCTTTGTTGAACTATTTTACTTATATGAGTATATACAAATTAACATATGTACACATGTGTGTGTGTCAGAATGTTATTTGTAAATAAATAAATAAGCACACATAATATTGCAGGTTATGCTTATTCCGGCGGTGGTAGAAAAATTGTTAGAGTCGACATAACTGCTGACGGTGGTGACAAGTGGGTAACAGCTGATTTAACTCACAATACCGAATCTACTAGTCTCATTTACTGCTGGAGCTGGACATTATGGGAAGCAAAAATACCCAAGGAAATTGTAAAAATCGACAAAAATTCGCAGGTAGTCATTGCATTCCGATGGTTTACTTTTTTAATTCCAAATCAAATTAAAAATTTATCTATATGCTTGTAAATATATAATAATAATAATAATATCAACACTTGTCACTAAGCATATATTTTGGAATAATAAAAAATAAAAAAGGCTTCCACTGAATATTGTATTTAATTTATTATTATTTAATTACTTTAGAATTATATATTTAGAAATATTTAAATGAAGTGAAGACTTTATTACTGTTATTATTATAATTATTATAATAAAACGCAAAAAATAAAGTCATAATTTCATAAACATAACTGTGTGTAAAAATATCCATACCATAATTCTTCAACTTAAGTTAATGTATAACTACTTCTCCCGGAAATGAATACGCGTTGCTAATTAAGCCAAACTTTTAAAAAACGTTGTGTTTAAAAATACATTTCATTTATTCATTTATAAAAATTATTCGGAAAAATAAAACGTATTATTTTTCATATTTATTTTTTCATTTCACACATTATCAACAATGACAATCAAGGCTAGGTATTATAACCTTTTATTTGTCAATCTTTTTTTTTAAAGTAAATAATCTATTTCGGCTCATATGTCAATTAAATAAACGGCAAACAGAAAGAAAAATTTTTAAAACACAGAAAATTATAAAACCCAAGAACAAAAAGTAAATAAATTAAACTAGTGCAATTTACAAAAAATAAAAACATTTTTTTTACTTATACTTCGTGTAGATTGCATTACATGGTAAATAAACATTTAATTGAAAATTAAGCAAAAACATGAAAACCAAGCAAATTGGTACCATAATCAGTAACTGAAAAAGGAAACAACAAATTTTTACAAAAACTATAAATAAATAAACAAGAAACCCAAAGAAAATGGTACAGTACCCAATTAAAAAAAAATATTTTACAACAAAATAATAATTACGGAATAGATTTAAAATTTAAGAAATTATTTTATATGCAAAAACCCATCACGGGCAACTAAGACTATAGTAGAAATTAACTATTTAAGTTTTTAGGATATTTCAACAAACTATCGAATAATCTGTAATTTACATCTATTTAATATTTAAATATAACACAAATTTTGTCCACGTCGATTAATTTTGGACAATTGTACACATGCTCAGCAATAGCTGATTTTTGAGATCTGTCATACTCTTCCTCCATGTCTATCGAATATAAACTCTGAACCACATCTGTAGAGAATTTCATGTGTGCTTAATTTTCCATATAATTTTTTTGTGAATTTACTGTATAATGTATCGACAGATTAAAAAAAATCTCAAACATTTAGTTTGTTGAAAACTCTTCCTATCTTACCGGTAACACTCTTTATATACGAAAGAAAACACGTTTTCAAAGGGTATTATTCTACTGTTGGTATTTTTTCTCAGTGATGTTTTTTTTAAAAAAATATTATGTAAATCTCCATATGCCGTTTGTAACTACCAGGTTTTTTTAAAATTAATTCAGTGCTTGTTTTATATTTCTTTTATTATACCAATTAGTTTGAAATATATTTTTAACAAAATTGAATTCCTTGTTTTGAATACACTACAGATCGTTAAAGCTCGACGGAAAATTGGTTGAGCTCAACCTTCCTTTTTGAGACGAAAACGATGTGAAAATCAGTTTTAATCAAATTTATATTTACCCCGATCATGTGTAATGTAATCAAAACGAAATATAAGTCACAAATTGTTTTTTTTTTGTGAATGTAGTGTTGCACATTTTGTGTTACTAATTTTTATAATTTTTTAGTGTATTAATTTTTTTTTTATTAAAAAAAAAATTTTCTTCAGTTTCCTCTTTATTTACTTTAAATATGTACTAGAATGAATTATACATATATTGCGCATATATATATATATATATATATATACTTATTTAAATATTTTCCTCACTCTGTTTGAAGGTTGAAATATGGGCCAAAGCAGTGGATTCTTCTTACAATGCCCAACCGGAATCGTTCAAAGATATCTGGAACTTCTTAGGAGTAATATGTAATGCTTATCATCGTGTTCCGGTCATAATTGAGAATAACTAAATATTTATTTAATATCATAGTCATAACTTATATTTTAAAGTCGGGAATAAATAAAATGTTCGAAACATTGTAATTAGGTCAAACGTTTGATTTATTTTTATAAACATACATAAATTACATTAATTACTGAAAAATAAATTTGTAATTTCCCATTACACATACTACGTACGTATAATAATAATTTTGTTTTTCCTTATATAATACATGCTTGATATATATATGTGTGTGTGTGTAATTTTTGATACAAATCGAAATAATAATTACCTAAGCTCAATCATCTATTATTTAAGAAAAAAAATTAATATTATATGTACGTAATATGTACGTGTAATGGGAAATTACAAATTTATTTTTCAATAATTAATGTAATTTACGTTTGTGTGTACATATGAGATGAATATATATATATATATATATATATATATATATATATATATATATATATATATATATACAGTAATGATAGAAATTAAATAAATAGAGAATTGAAATAGAATTTGAGTATGCAACATGCAATGATAAGTCGATGGTATAAGGCGTCTTAAAACTTGTCCTGTAACATGTGGAAGTATTTACAAATGTGTGCGTTAATCACCGGTTCTTTATAATCCGAAAAAAATTGGACACAGCAGGTCATGGAATTTCACACTTGGGAACGGCGTTTATGGTGAATAAGGAGGTTTTGAACTCGGTCTCTCACTTTCATTCGCAATTTTATACTTTGACAAACTGCCATGCGCCTATCGATAATAAAAAAATCCAGTAATGGTGGAAAAATTCTAGGAGAAATTAGATGATGAACTTTTTCGAAAATTCCACGAAATAATACCAAGATCATGTTAGGAGACTTTAATGTACAAATTGGAAAAGTAAAAAAATATAAACAAACGGTAGGAAATTACCCAGCTCATAAAAGGACAAATAGAAATGGAGAGTGTCTAATTAACACATGCAGGGGACTTCATTTGAAATTAATGGCCACTTTCTTTAAGAAACTACCAAGAAAACAAGAAACGTGGAAGTCTCCTAATACTAATCTGGGGGGAGTTCAAAATAGACAATGTAGCTATTTCGAATAAGAGCCAGAAAGAAATTATAAATGTTAAAGTGAGAAAAGGAGCTAACATAGAATCGGACCATTATTTAACAACAGTAAAAGTAAGATTCATTCCTCAAATGAAAGCGTATAAAAAGACACCAGAAAAACGGAGAACTGATATCGAAACGATGAAACTGAAAGAACAGAGTTTCAAAATTATTTGAGTATCCAGTCAGTAGAATGGAATGGAATAAAGGAGAAGTTAGTTAATACAGCGTACATCACAGCACCTTTAAATAAAAACAGGAAACATCTATGGTGGAACGAAGAATGTGAAGAAGTCATTAGATCGAGAAAGAAAGTGTGGGAAATATGGTACTCATTCAACCGTAATGATAAATATGAAGAATTTAAGAATCAAAGGAGGATAGCAACAAAGATTATAAGAAGGACTAAAAGACATTTTGAAAGGGAGCGATTAGAGCAAATAGAAAATGATTTTGAGGGGGGGGAAAAGACTAGATCATTTTATAAAACATTTCAACAAAGTTTAGAAAAGTATAGACCACCTACCTTGTGTTTTAAAGACAGCAAAGTTTTAAACAACGAAGATAATTGTAAAGTTTTAACAGAACACTTCAAAAAACTATACTGCGGAGTACCAAAGATGAAATATATGAAGTGTAAAGATCCAAGTAAAAGAGAAAACTCCAAATCTTTAGATCTAAATGAAATCGGTCAAATTATTCAACAACTTAAAAACAACAGAGATATATTTACCAGGTCATGGAAACTTTTGCTGTTATCCAGAACGATTTAAAATCAGCGACTCTGAAATATTACAGCGGTTGATTCTTCTTTTCATGTAGTACACGAATGCAAAAAATTTCAATCAGAAAGGGAAGAGAAGAGGATTATTTTTAAACCTCTCAGTGAGCTTAATAAACAGAAGTTTTATAGTATAATAAACTTTGTATATTTTGTGATAAAAAATAAAAATAAAATTTAATGTATGATAAGTAACTACATTAAATATTAACACGTATATAATATGAAAATATAGCAAACATAGTTAAATATAACATTATAGATAACGGAACTCAGCTGGAAAATCGTAAATTAATATAGCGAGGTTTCTTGTCTTTTTTAACATGAATTTAACAAAAAAAAAAAAACAGAGATGCAATTTCGCAGAAATGTGGAAATTAGTAACATCAAAAAATATTATTAAAAAACTGCATAAAACAATTGAACAGGTTTGGCAAACGGAAAGGATAGTAAATGGTTGGAAAACGGCGTTAATACATCCACTTCATAAAGAATGAGACAGAACATATGTTAACAATTAGAGAGGAATATCCTGTAACTTATAAGATTTTTTCAAAAACAGTTCAGAAAATATTAGAACAATTAGATGAACAACTAAGGGAATATCAAGCTGGATTCCGGCAAGGAAGATCTTGCGTGGAACAAGTGTTGAATCTTAAACTAATAATAAATTATCAAAAACTAAGATCGAAGAATATGGTTATTACCTTCGTAGATTTTGAAAAAGCATACGACTCAATAGACAGACATGCTCTGCTCAGTGTTTTAGAAGAGTTCGGAGTGGATGACAAGCTGTTGGTACTAGTAAAAGAAACGTTAACAAATACACAGTCAAAAATAAAATTACAAGGTCTAATCTCAGAACCGTTCGAAATAAAAACTAGAGTTAGACAGGGAGATGGGCTATCGCCGCTTCTGTTCAAGTGTGTTTTAGAAAAAATAATACGAGAATGCGTGTCTTGGACGGAAGAAAAACAATCTGGAAATAGCTGTCTTGCCTTTGCAGATGACTTAGCATTACTAGCGGGAAACGTAGAAGACAATTAGAAATAATAAACAACGTGGTAAAAGAAATTAAAAAACAAAATTTATTGCCAGTCATAAAATTGTCCCCCCCCCCCCCAACATAATTAAAGTGTGTACTGGAAAAATAGAAACAGTGATAAAGTTTAAATATCTCGGGGAATTCATTTAATTTACATCTATGGATAAAAGATCAATCGAAGAACGATCGCAGAAATGGAAAGGGCTTTCAATTAGCCAGGAACGTTCATAATAAAAAATCAATCTCCATTAATGCAAAAATTAGACATTACAGCACAGTTATTAAAACACAGAGTTTATACGCGGCAGAATGTCTCACAATGGATTATCGTAAGGAAATGGACAAATTAGAAAAAAAAGGAAAGAATAATAATACGGAAGATACTAGGTCATCGAAAAGATGGAGAACAATGGAAATTGAGAAGCAATATGGAGATATACAAAAGAATCGAGAAAATTAGCGACACAATGAAGAAAGCCGCATTTTATGGTCATCTCCAACGAATCGATAAAGGCCGTCGTACGAAACAAACTTTCGACTTCTTCGATGGGAACCCTAAAACCAAGATTCTATGGATTATAGGTATGGAACACATGAGGATTTCTAAAGAAGATATAAGGGACCGAAATAAATACGGAACATCAGTTCGTTCGATGGGTTTGTAGAAACCACAGTGAAGAGGACTGGGAAAACATGGATGGGGGAAAGGAAGCAGAAACATTCCGAGAAAATGAAAGAATACTGGCCAGCAAAAAGAAAAAAAATATATATATAAATGGAAATTATATGTGTAATGTTTCCGCGGTCCTTAGCTGGCCAAATTCGAAAAAGAAAAAGAATAAAAGAAAAAACGAAACGATATTTTTTTAATAAATTACTGGCCATTATATCAATTATCGACACGATTTACAATTACAAGGTGAATAATATCTCCCGGCAACATCAACTATGTTTTACGTTTCCTACATTCCTTGGACCTTTTCAATCTGATCTAAGACCGCAGTATGTCTCTAGGTGCATACGTTAGTGCAGATGCCGCTCGTATTATCAAGTTCAAATTTATTTCACATTATTAAGATATTTCCAATGTCACATACAACAAAACATTAGTAATAGTAATTAGATAGTAATTTAGATACATACGTCTATGCGCAATAATGCGTAAACGGAAAAATAACATTTTTTGTTCACTCACGTCCCCAAACACATCACACATATTCGTTTACATACACACCTGAAAACACAATACTTTCATACAATGAGTATATAAATACAATAAAACTAGCGCATTATTGAAAACAACATGTCAAAACTTCTAACAGGGAAGAGCTTAAACTTAAAGACGTTTTCCCAAAATTCGCTACCGTTTTTTTTTTCCAATACAGTGTAAAGTATAAAAAGTAATATCAACAATAACATTCAATTTTTGGTAATTTACATATGTTTTTATTATTGTTTTTTTTTTTTATTGCTGGTCGGATTCCATAAAATATCTACGTCGCACGTACATCCTTTATACAGCAAAGATATGAACCAAATAAAGGATAGCCGCGCACGCATGCACAACAAAAAGAATACGAACACGCCGAGTGCGGTAACTTGTACATGTACGTTACGTACTGGATGGGTGCTTACGCGCAAAAAATATTATTTCATAATTTCTATACGTGTTTGTACGTATGTATGCAAACTAAATATACACGTATATGAGTACAACATGAAAGAGTGGAGGGACTACACTGTGAGAATAGGCCCGCCTATGTGCCTATGTGTTTAAGCTTTTGGCTCGCTCGCTTGTTTTAAATTCCCGATATACAATGCGCCAATAGAAGTTTCGCTTCAAAAGTAATGGAACAGAGAGAAGATTCATATTATAACGGAAAGATATACACACACGTATATTATCATCACCGAAATTATTTATTGCGGCCTTAGAGGGTGTATTCAGAAAACTGAACTGGAACTCGAAAGGCATAACGGTAAATGGTGAAAAACTTAATCACCTACGATTTGCAGATGACATCGTTATAATAAGCAGGAATCAAGAAGAATTAGAATCTATGCTGAACGAGCTTCAAACTGAATCTGGGAAAATAGGATTAAGAATAAATAAACAGAAAACAAAGGTAATGACTAATAACACGGATGGTATGTCAGTGAAGATAAATGGGGAGCATATCGAACAGGTACATCGGTATATTTATTTAGGACAAGAAATAACTACAGAGAGAGGAGTAAATATGCAAAGAGAGATACAAAGGAGAAGATCTCTCGCATGGGCCGCATTTGGGAAGTTATCCAACATATTCAGGAACAAAGATATACCGAACAGTTTGAAGTGCAAACTTTATAACCAGTGTGTCTTACCGGTATTAACATACGGAGCGGAAACGTGGAGCTTCACAAAGGGAATAATTAGGAAAATCAGGAAAACTCAAACAGCTCACGAAAGGATAATATTAAACGTGAAGTTAAAAGACAGAAACCATTACTTGGATCAGGGAGCGCACAAAATTGGCCGACGCGGTGGAACAAATTTCAAAATTAAAATGGACATGGGCTGGACACGTGGCGCGTAGACATGATGGCAGGTGGACAAAACATATCCTTCAATGGTGTCCATTGGATTCGAAAAGGCAAAGGGGCAGACCAACAACACGGTGGCGAGACGACATTGCCAAACATGCAGGAATCAATTGGATCCGAGTGGCACAGAGCCGAAGTCGTTGGAAACGTCTGGGACATGCCTACACCCAGCAGTGGGTCGATATGGGCATAACGTTATAACGTGATATTAACGATAATAACAATAATAATTCAAAAAATAACACGAAACTATATTTTTTTAATAAAATCAATAAATTACTGGCTAATACATCAATTATTGAAACGATTTACAATTACGGAGGTGAATAATTCGTTCGAATTCATGCGTAATTTTGTAAAAGAAAAAAACTGAAAGTTACCGTCTTATTTCGTTCCTTTTACTTATACGCGACATGAGTAACGATAAAATGCCCGTGTATACTATGCAAGAAGTAGCGAAGCACGCTAGTAAACAAGATTGTATTTGGATAACGTATTTGGACGGTGTGTACGACATTACCAATTACGTTGATAGACATCCGGGAGGAAGTGTCATAATGGTTAGCGCTGGTTCGTCGATGGATCAAGAGTTCATGACTTATCCGTTTCATAAGAAAGAAGGTATCTTGAAGCAGTTGAAAGTACTTCGCATCGGTACGTACGAATGTTATTATAAAATATTTTTTTAACATTCGTTTTAACGATTCGATTTTACAATACTCTACGGTATACAAAATTCTAATGGGCTGAATTCTTGCAAGAAAAAAATCATACATCATTTTTATAGAATTATTCAAGATAAACTTATAAATAGGTAAATTTACTCACGGATATGCGCCGAAAGCGATTTTAAAATTAATTACACGCTTTTGAAAAATTAGGTTAGGTTAGGTTAGAATCGGATCGGAGGTTTGTTTCGGCTAGTTAGAAGCAGAATTAAAGGAAAACACGAGAATGGCACATTACCCGGATGACTGATGAATCGAAATTTACAGTAAGATCTAGTTTTTCAAAATTTTGATTTTTCTCGAAAAACATTGCTTTCCGCAAAAAAATTTTACTACTAGTCATTTTTATCGAAATGTGATTTTTGAAAAAATGTTTTTTTCGAAAATATTGTAGAATCTAGAACTCTTATTTTTTTTTTTAAATCTATACCTAGCCTTGATAGGCTATCAATGGACTGTAGGATAATTATGTAACATGGTAGACCTCCCAGCGAAGGGCACCTAAAACGAAAGTAGCTTAATTAATCAAGTAAGTCTAATAATTTGCGTATTTGTAGACGCCGTACTTCAGTTGAGTTATCTAGTAGGTTGATTGCAGCCTCCAATTTGGGTGGTTTGATAATCTGACTACGTGTTTACTGGCCTCGTTTTTTATTATTTCCGTTACATATGGCACCTTGAGGTCTTGATGTAACGTTTTATTGCTTACAAACAATGGAGCATCCGCCAGTGTTCTCAATGCTTTGTTTTGAAAACGTTGAATCACTTTGACGTTTGTCTTGGAGCTACATACCCACAATTGGCAACCGTACCTCCATACAGGAGCTAAAACCTGTTTGTAAAGCAAAAGCTTGTTGTTTAAAGAAAGCTTTGACTTCCTGCCTATTAGCCAGTACAGCTGTCTGATTTTTATATTAAGCTCAGTTCTTTTAGCTTTAATATGCTGCCTCCACGTAAGCCTTCTCTCCAAATGTAGGCCTAGATATTTGATGTGATCTTCTGCTTTCACTATTTTATTACTGATCACACAATTGGTTTTGATGTTACAAACCTGTTGGTAAATGTTATATGACTTGATTTTGTTTCATTTATTTTCATTCTCCATTTTTCACACCATGTACATATTTGGTTTATTGCGTTTTGGAGCCCTAAGTTTGCCTTCTTTGGTTCTTTGGACAGTGGTTTTCAGAGAGTACTGCTATATCGTCAGCAAATGTGGCCAAAAATCGGTGATACTGCGAAAGAAAACAGTTTGCGTAACGTAATAGGTAAATTTGGATTAGGAAAAAGAAATGAAAGGGGTAACCGATTATTAGAATTCTGTATTACAAATAGCCTATATATAACAAATACTGGCTTTAAAAAACATCCACGTCGATTATATACATGGAAATCGCCATCTGGAAATTCGAGGAACCAGATAGATTACATACTGGTGAGATCAAGATGGAAATCATCATTATTAGATGCTACAACATATCCTAGTGCTGAATGTGGAACTGACCACAACTTACTAGGAGGGAAATTTATAATGCGATTGAAAAGAATTATATGCACATCTCATAAAGATAGGAAGATAATAAATAAACTGGATACTTTCTGTTCCGCAGTAAATAACAATATCGAACAAGATAATCAAAATTGTGAATCGCCTAATGATATTTGGCTGAAACTGATCTCAACGATTAAACGGGCAAAAAAAGATGGATCAAATCCGATGAGTATACGGAAAAGGAAAACCCGGATAACTGATGACACAATAAAATTTAATTGAAAGACGTAGGAACACAAAAATCCATGGTAATGATGTGGAGTATAGGCAATTATGCAGAGATATCCAATGTGCATGCAGAAAGGATAAGAATAGATAGTATGGAGATCTATGTAAACAAATACAAGCTCACAAGGAAACGATTGAAACTAAAGATATGTTTAAAAAAATACGCATAGTTACTAGAAAATTTAAAGCCAAACCATGGGGTATTGTAAACAACACCGGGTCGTTAATAACCGACATACGTGAAATAACGGAATATTGGCGTGATTACTGTCAAAAATTGTATGCAGATATAAATAGAAATACAAATAGCAATTCAACGCAAATAAAGGACAATAAATTCGAACAAGAACCTATGCCTTTACGCGATGAAGTAAAACAAGCGATTGTCAAGCTAAAAAATGGAAAAGCTGAAGGCGAAGACAAAATTCCTGCCGAAATAATTAAAATATTATCCGGAGTCACTTTTAAGTTCCTATATAAATTATGCTGTAAAATATGGAATACATGTGAATGGCCGCGTTAGTGGACCACGTCAATTTTAATACCGATACATAAAAAAGGGTCTACAAAAATCTTACAATCGCCCTCATTCCACACGCTTCTAAAATACTATTACACGTAATAAATGAACGTTTAAAGTCTTATCTTAATTGGCAAATTCCTGACGAACAAGCCGGTTTTGTCGCAGGAAAAGGCATGCGGAATCAGATTTTGAAAATGAAACAAATTATAGAAAAAGCCAGAGAATACTAAGTGCCTACATATATAGCATTTATAAACTATAAAAAGGCTTTTGACAGCGTGATATGGGACAAGCTATGGATAGTGTTGTCCGAAATGGGTGTTCCTAATCATCTTATAATGCTAGTGAAATCACTTTACGAAAACAGTTATAATACAGTACGAGCAGATAATTATTTCTCTAAACCTTTCAAAATATCAAAAGGTGTTAGATAAGGATGTATCCTATCGCCACTTTTATATAACATATACTCTGAATATATAATGCGACGTACTCTTGCCGCAGAGGAAGGAGGTATTTCAATTGGTGGAGCAAAAATTAATAATTTGAGATATGCCGATGACACGGCAATTTTTGCATCATCTATGGAAGAATTAAGTACAACTTTAAATAAACTGACGACAGTAAGCCATGAATTCGGACTGCGTATAAACAAAAATAGAACAAAAATTATGATAGTTGATCATAATAATGAAAACATATCTAATATTTCACAACAATTACACGGATATGAAGTCGTCAACGAATTTGAATATCTAGGTGTCCGGATCAACAATAAAGGAAGCTCAAGCAAAGAAATAAGGAGACGATCTACGATGAGTCTAAATGCTATGAATAAGTTGCAACGTATCTGGCGGGATGGAAATATCAATTATTCTACAAAAATACAACTTGTTCGTTCCCTGGTGTTCTCCATCTTTACCTATGGTTCCGAAACATGGGTAATAAACTCCAACGGATCAGCAATATATTGATGCATTTGAAATGAAATGCTGGCGCATAATGCTGGGTATAAAATGGCACGATAAACAAACGAACGTCTCGATCATTAAGCGTCTTAATATAGATAAACGATTGTCACAAGACATACGCGATAAAATGCATAAATTTTTCGGTCATATAATGCGTGCACAAGACTTAGACAGGACAGTCACACTAGGAAGAATGAACGGACATAGAAGAAAAGGTCGGCCAATGGCCCGTGGACGAAACAAATATGCCGACGTGTTAAACTGTCAATACCAGATTTGGTACACTCGGCAGATGATCAACAACTGTGGAGAAATTAGATTGCTACATAATGGTCACGACGGTCAATTATGATCAATATACGACTGAAGAGATATATATAATATATAAATAAAAATAATAAAATAAAAATATCACAATATATTGTAACATCTGGATTGAATAAAAACATATAGCCAGTGAAACTAGTAGACTGTGTTTATAAAATATATTGTGATATAGCATATTTTTAATATATTTATTTTATATTGTTTAATTTAAATATATATCCCCAAGGAAGCGCTACAAAAATTCTTTTTGGAATATATTAAAATATTTTATAATTTTAAAATTAATATGATATCGTTTTAATGTGTCTCATTTTATAAATAAAACATATTTGATGTTATACTCGAAATATTCCGTCGATTTTAAGTACATTTTTCGCTTGTTTTTTTTCTTTATCTTTGATGTGCAATTCATAAACATGGATATTTCTCGTTAAAATAACCGTTTTCGATATTTTCGAAAACTTGCAAATTTTATTTCTAAAACAGTGTCGCTATTTTAAAATTGCTTATTATAATTATGATTATTATGGTTGCTTGTTACACGCCATTAATAATTTCCAAGTTTTTAAGATTAAAAAATTCGTTATAAGTTTTACATAAGACACGGACGAGAAAATTGATGAATAAAAAAGAGTAAGAACGTTTATCACATGCTTTATTAGTCAGTAAACTCTTAATCTAATGTAACATAATCGAACACAGTGCCGCCACTATTGATACATAAAATTATGTTTGTATGCAGAGTTTGTTACACTTAACAAAAATGAAATACACAACTATTGTGAATAAGATAATCGCAGGCTGCAAAAAAGACGAAGCAGAAATGGTGGGATTTACATTGCTAAAAGTTGTAAGAATTGGAGGAAGTCTCCAACCTGCTGTACAAAATAATATAAAATATTTTTTTTTTTAAAGCTTAAAGATGCGTGCAATCTGTTCGGTTGAACAATAGGCAGCACTGATCTGTTTAAAAGCTATAACGGGACACTTCCCAACGGTCGTTATCCCTTAATTTATCTTAGTATTATTATACAATATAATATATGACATATAATATATAAACTAGTTGATCGCTACGGTCAATTTCCCAATTCGATCTGACTGCGTCTCTTCAGTCGTTGGAATTGCACGCCGTTACGTAGAACATTGACTGCTAGTGGATTGATGTGGGTTTGAAGTCGATGCAAGTATCTTCCAGCGCAGCTTTTGACTACCTCTTTAACAGACGGTATACGGAGATTCTTGTGTATGTCGTCATTGCGGGCATGCCATGGCGCTGACACGATATTCCGCAATACTTGAGATTGAAATTTTTGTACTATGTGTAAGTTAGAGTTGCTCGCTGTACCCCAAATCTGGATACCATATGACCAGATTGGCTTCAAGACTGTTTTATATAGTAATACTTTATTTTAATACGACAGTGTTGAATATTTGCCCATCAGCCAATAAATATTTCGGTATGTAATGCTGAGCTGTTTACGTTTAGCAATAACATGATTTTTCCAGGTAAGCCGTTTATCAAGGTGTAATCCATATGATAAGAAAAAGTATACATAATCAAAATAACAACGATAAAGAAAATGGGTAATGTCACATCAGAAATTGAACCGTCAAAATACTGACACGTAAAAAAGCTGTATGACAAAAAATTTACATTGAAATAGGTTCTTAAGGTAATAGATCAACGGACAACATACTGAGATATGAATTTGAGGCAGCATTGAAAAGTTTAAACAATAATAAAGTTCTATTGCTAGGTATAATAGATAACAAATCGATAGAGCTGCTAAAAAATAGCACGAAGAAAATAAAAAGTAAACTCTTTCAATTATTGGCAAAATGTACCAAGTATGTAAATGACCAGCATTTTGTTATACGGTTCGAAATCTTAAGGACCGTTTGGAAGTATTCGAAATGTGGGGTTGGCCCCGTTTAATGCACATCTCATGGACACAGAAGGAAAATGTATGCTACAAATGGTAGAAGAAGAAAGAAAGCTGTTAAAAACAATAGAACAAAGAAGAAATCGATTTCTGGGACACATGTTACGCAACAACACCTTTATGACCTACAATGATTGAAGGGAAATCAAAAGGGAAGAGGAAGAGAGGAAGACCTCGAGCCACATGGATAGATCATATGAAAAAAGAAACGCAAATGAATTATCAAAATAACGCAGCTCAAGATAGACAAACGTGGAAAAGAATAGTGGGTTAAACTACAAGAGCAAGGTTCTTAATAGAAATAATGATATAAATGACCTGGAAACCACTGCTCCCAAATAATAATACCGATCCAGGAAAAGATAGGCGCCGATTCATGCAAGGATTTTAGAACATAAGGTCTCATATCACTTGCATCTCAAATAATACTTCAGATAATAAAACAAATACTGAAGAGACACATAGAACAATATCTGAATAATAACAAATTCGGACTTAGAAAATACAATGCTACTCCAGACTCGATAGCAATACTGCGAATTGTTAATGAAATGATAATAGACCTAAACCGCGTTGTATATATCTGCTTTACGGATTACTATTGGTAGACTGAGTCGTGGAAGACCGCGTAATTCGTTTATTGCGATGACAGGACTTATCGACGATACAAATTTAAAGAGAACTGTAGAAAGCCAACAACACTGAAGAAGGATCATCATGGATTGAAACCTGTTTTTATGACTCAAGCACCATTTAAAACGTAACTTTTTATTAGAAAAATATTTTTTCCTTTATATTCACGTGAAGAATAAAATATTTATTGATTTACGTAAATCAAACAATAACACCAAAAATAAAAATTGTGCGTACCGGAATTATAATATCCTCGCTGAGCTGATAACCTAAATTCTTTATGTAATATTTCTTATAAATAGAAATTAATATATTTACTAGCCTGACGAGTATAATTCGTTGGAAAAACCTAAAAAAAAAAAGAAAATAGAACAAATCCTACTTAAAGTCTGTCAATGCTAATCGAATCAACGTAGTCGAAATAAAATTATTCGTGTAAATTGTATCAGAAAAACCAGGATCTGAATACAAATCTGAATCGGCGGTCATATCCGCTATCAAGTACAAAAAGCGACTCTACAAACATCCGAATGTTGAGCAACCACACATTTCCTCGACACATTACAAGCGATTAAATCCAAACGATTTAGTTATGTAAACAATGCTTGTGTATAAATTCTTTAATTAGCCTCATATATATATATATATATATATATATATATATATATATATATATATATATATATATATTATATATATATATGAGCGATTAATTATAGAGGGAAAGACGCCCGGAAAACGACCTCGAGGACGAGTCTACACCAGATGGACCGATTCCATAAGGAAAGCAACAGGGAAATCGTTCGTGGAATGTGCGCGAGAAACCGAAAACCGGAATAGATGGCGTACATTAGTACAAGAAGCAGTAACATGAATTGTGGTCACGACATCCCTTCGGGGGATTACGACTATTGAATGAATATATATATATATATATATATACATAATTTAAACATTGATTTAAGATTGCAATATACATTTAAAAAATATATATTAATAAACATTATATTTTTAATCTTTCCTAAATTGTGTCCTTTTCTAGAGTTTAGCATTAACTATATTTATATGTATTGTAAAATATAAATTATATACAAATTTATGGCATTTTTCCTTTATACTTCTAACAGAGTTCAATTATTTACAAATAGGTTTTTGCTTAGAGTAAATTTTCAAATAGGAAAAACTCGCCCGAAAATAGCCAAATTTAAAAATGCTGTCTAGTTCTAGCAGTTGCGAAGTTACTAAATATGTATGGAAAGCATGCCTAATATGGTACTAGAAGTTCCTGGACGGATTATTATTAAAAATTGTTATTGAAGTTATTGTTCCAGCAACTACTCTTAGTAATCGTATTATCGGCATTATAATTTAAGTCATTGCTATTAAATAGGAACTTTGAGAAAAGAAGACGTGGAAAACAATTTAAAGAACGTTACCGATCCTTATGCATGTGATCCACAGCCCAGTGATGATATAAATGTTCTGATTCCTAAACCACTCTGCGGAGGGCCGCCGATTGAGAAATTAACGAAAAATTTCATAACACCCGCGTGAGTATTTATAACTGAATTATAATTGTAAAATTATAAGTAAAAAAGATCGATACTACGAAAAATAAGAAATTTAGTCTCCGAATTTTCATCATTCGTAAATAAACAATAGGGCCATGTGTCGCTCTCGTAATTATAAATTATTTTTATTATTTTTTTAATACCAAAATAAATAAATAAATAATATTTATACTGAAATATTGAAATTTACACGCTTTAGTAATGTATCGTAAAATTTATTATCAATTTTAAATATTTGAAAAAAAAAAAAAACTAACAAAATTAGTCGATACCTTTATTAAAACATCCGAATCAGAATTCGCCCTCATTGGCAACATTTAGCTAATTCGACTCTTTATAACACGATTATCTTAGTAGGATGTTATTCAATCGTAGTCTTACGCAGAGACATTGCGATAAAGAATACCAACTCACAATTATCAGGTTTCAACACAGCTAATTTTCGGTAATACGAACGCATCTTGTCATTGTGTCCACCATTCAGTTTGTCTCGTGATCGTATATCATCCATTCATCTAAAAATTATGGCTCTTTCAAACCCATCACGTTCGCGTAGTCAAACGATTTCAAACTAAATGGACAGATCAGTGATTTTGCAGCATGCTCAATATGCGTCTATGATGCCGAAGATCGCCAAGCCGGAATTATGATCAAAGAAAAAGACTCTGAGCAGTTGCCTCCGACGCCATTTTTCGAAACTATCAACGTAATTTTTTTCTTACTGTCTTTGCAGCGAACAAAAATATTGAAAAACCGAAAGGCCCATCTTCTTTTTTTATTACCCATTGTGAATCCACTGCAGAATCTTAGAATCTTCCATATGTTTCCATGCGTTTTTTTATTTGATGCATTGACCCACCAGTCCATCTATATTTTTAATATAGTCTTTCCACCGTGTGCGTGATCGACCTCTATCACTTTCATTCAATGGGCGTCATTTAGTAGTAGATCTGACCATCCATCTGTTGTCATTAAATCTAGCTCTACACGCCATCTCCATTTGTTTTTTAAAATTTCTCGGGCAGCGTCTATCACTTTGGTTCTCCTCCTTATTTCAGATATTTTTATCTTAAAAAGCGCATAGTAACATGTTTGTTTGAAGTAGCAGACTCTTTCCATATTCTAATTAGTCTAGAACTAGAACTTTTCATTGTTAAGATATAGACGGACTTTTTTTTTTCAATAAATTGTTATTTTCCCCATTACCCCAAAATGTAAATTAATATAAAAATAAACCGATATACACGAAAAATATTGTAGTTTTTAGATAACTAATATATATTTGCTCTTCTTGCAATGAGAACCGTTTAACGATGTTTTATTATTGTAATTTAACGAGTGTACGCACGAATAACGACTCGTTTTTCGTTATTCCAGTTAATTTGTAACTATACGTTATGATAATCGAAACGTATTTCCTTTTTCTTTTTTTATTTCTTATTTTTTCGTTGTGTCTTTTTTCTTCGAAGGAATTTATTTTTCGTTCGCAATCATTTACCGGTGCCGATGATAGACGTCGATACTCACGAAATAATAGTTTCCGGAATTGGAATCCAAGAGAAACGATATACATTATGCGATTTACAACGGCAATTTTCCAAATATTCCGTTACGATGGCTATGCAATGCGCCGGAAATCGTAGAAACGAAATGGATAAAGTATTACTATTTCATCATTATTCATAATTATTATTATTATTATTATTATTATTATTATTATTATTATTATGGGGCGGAGCTGGGAAGTCATATATAAATTCTATACAATTACCTCAAAATATGTTATTTTAAAGAAGAAAAAATGTATTTCAGAAAAAATGAAAATTACAAAGCGTGTAAGCGACGCATTTCTTAAACTGAACATTGTATCGTTCCGAAAAAATATACGTTTCTTAACCGATACAGCACAAAGTAGTAAAGGAATAATATAATTTATTTGAAAATTGCAGGAAAATTTCATATAAAAAAAAAAACACTGAACTCTATTTGCATCGGTAAAGAATCCTGTTTAAAAACTTGTCCTCTCACCGTTCGAGAATCATATGAAGTAACTTGTCTTTGTTTCTAAAATTATAAACTTTTTCCGATTTCATTGCATGGTGGTAAAATAAGACTAACTTCACACGAGTTAGCCGAGTTACAGCAATTTAATAAATTCCGTGCCCGGATTCAAGCGGTCAACTAAAAAATTAATCTTAAAAATTATAAACGTTCGGCGCAAGTCGCTAGTTCCATTTGTACCGGGTAAATATGAAATTAGTTCTATATAGTAATAATCGAATAATCCTGTTGTTCACAAGATAACGGGCGCTATTTCAACACTATTCTGTTCATTGTTTTTCTCGGTGTCTCGTGCAAGCTAAGGGTAATTTGTATCGTACTTCTTCATTATGTTAAAAGTATTTAGAATCACATCAACAACGACGAGGTTACACTTGATACGCAATAATATATGGTCTGTTGTGGACTGGTTTTAATTAGTAATCACTCTTCTCTTCTAGTATAATTTCGCTACCTCATTTTTCAAGACTACATCTGACATACAATTATCTTCTTTTGTCCATATCCTGCATTTCATCTATTCGTTTGAATCTCCTACGTCGGTAAGTCAAGCTGCTAGGTATAGATGCTTGTTCGCTACTCCTAATCAGTATCTCTTATTATTATTTTTGGCTTACTTGGATCTACTGTCACAATTACTTTGGTTTTCTTAGTACTAATAGTAATTCCATATTTATCGCAGGTTTTTTCTAAATATTTCCAGATCTTTCGCATTTTCTGCCAATATTACCGTATCATCGGCACACTTTATATTATTAATAATTTCATCTCCAATTTTGACTTCTTCGGGTCTATTTGTTAACGTTTCTCTAAATACAACATTTGCGTGTACATTAAACAATGTCGGTGATAAAATACACCCCTACCAAACAACGCGTTCCATTTTGATATTATATGTCGTATCTGCGGTTATTTAGTATCAGCATTGTTATTTGTTGTAAATATAAATTCTTTATTAATCTTCTATCCGCAATATCCAGCTCAATTTCTTGTAATACATTAAATAATTCGACATGTCGCAAGTTGTTTGAATTCACTTAACTTTGGAATTAATATATTCATACAGAATAATGCATCCCTAGTTCTCGCAGAACCAAATTATTCAATGTTTTCTTCACGTTTTTTTGCAGTATTCTAGGTTGTATTATTTTTAATAGTATTTTTAATGTATGACTAATTAAAGTTACAGGCCTGTAATCATTACAAGATGATGGCCTGCTAGTCTTCGGGAACATATCTAAATTTTAAACTAACCATTCTTTTGAAATATCTCCTGTCATATAAATTCTATTAAATAATTGGGTCAATATTTTTATACTCTTATTATTAAAGGTTTTAACTATCTTTGCTACAACACTAACCGGCTCTGGTGCTTTGCGTATTTTAGCGCATCTTATTACCTCAACTACTTCATCCTCTAATAGATTTAGAACTGCAAAATGTATAACGATTTTGCGATATCGTTTCTAACTATTGTCTACATCACTGCGATGCTTGCCATTATCTACTCCGGAATAGTATATTTTATAACTGTCGTTTTCAAAATTACCAAAATCCATCCACAATACCCAAAATTCCAATTTTTAATCTTTCTAATTCTGTTGTCACGTTCTCTAATTTACCTACTTCCAGTAGTGTCCTTTCCATGTTCTAAATATGAGTTTCATCCTAAGAGCGCTGGTGAAGAGCCCTGCCGTTTTTCTGCTGTTGTGTTTACAGGGCTTTGCAAATTTGACGACTTGAATTATCATATCTAATAATATAATCCATTGACGCTAAGATCCTGCAATCTCCAGAAATATATTCGATGACTTATTTTATTATTGACATCTAGTACATTAAGTTTGCATCCTTCATAATATACTTTGGAAACAATTCTTTGTCCCAGCAACTTGGTCTTGTATCGGTATTATTATTATCACTATTGATCACGTCTGTGTTAGTTAAATTTCTAATACAAGCATCACAAACTTCGGGACCCTATATATATACTATTCACTTTTTTTCCTAATCCAATATATAGCGCGATGATTTTGGGTTATTTATGTAATTAACTAAACCACGTCCCATTATTTCATTATTTCCATTTCCAGTCACTATACGAGCTATTTCCTCGATATTAAGTTTCACGGTGTATTTTATACTTTCCCTAACTTTTTCATTGTCCGAGACAAAAACCAATACTATCGCATTCATACATTTTTCAAGTAATTCCAATTTTTATAACATTTATATTCCTTAAAATTTATATAATTTCGATATAGAAATCGTCTGCTTTATTTTTTCAAATTTAAGTGCGATGTCGCCCTAGGCCCAATCCAAGATAGCGCCCTTTTTAAAATATATTTATAAAAATATACATCACAATAAGTCGTGTAAAAAACTGACTTTTATAAAAAACATAAATCGGATTTTTAGGTCACCTTATACAAGTGTGATTAAACATAAAACTTAATACGTTTTTTCTATTATAAAAAGTAATTTAGTGTTATATGTTTACAAATAAAATGGAGAATACATAAATAATTTAATTTCGCGAAAAAGAACAAGGAGTTGTTGAAATGAATTATTTTAATTTTTTTTTGGTATTATTAATTTTAGTTATTGCATGCATTTTTTTCCATAGTAAACGATATTTTCAAAATATTAGCATTTCTTAATATTAATAGCCAGAGAGAAAGCAATAAACTTTGTTTTCACGATCGACAAAACACTCGTGTAATTTTGAATTTTTAACACCTTTTTTTTTCATCGATAAAATTTAAGTTACTTTTAAAATTTTTTTATACCTCCGAATTTTGTCGCCTCTCAAATTGTGCCGCCCTTGGCGCGAGCCTCATGGGCCTAAGCCATAATCTACTATGGATGACACATATATACACAAACATAAATACATTCGCAAAATAAATAAATAAGCACATTTAACAACATTCATGTATATTATATATATATATATATATATATATATAATATGGTGCACTTTTATATGTATAAAAAATACTATGAATTTATATTACTTTGTTATAACAAATGTAGGTGAAGCCGGTGAAAGGTGCAATGTGGGACGCGAGTGCTATACACAATGCAGTCTGGTCTGGAGTGTTACTTTACGATTTGTTACGAGATTGCGGATTCCAGGAAACGCGAAAAGATTTACATGTACAGGTAAAATAATACATATCAGGACGAATTATTAATTAAGTCACCTTCGAGCTGGTCCCAAATTTAAAATTAAAAATACATTATTCCTTTTTAACATTAAAAAAAGTACAAATACTCACATGTATATAATTAATCCATCATGTTGCTCACTTGAACTCGTTGCTGGGTTTGTAGGCATGCCTCACACATTTCCAATGATCCCTGTTCTGCTGTCTCGAATTAATTTGACCCCCTGCAATTTTCACAATTTCATGTTATTGGTTTACCTTTTTTTTCTTTTAGAATTTATTGGGTATCACTGCAGAATATGATACATCTATATATACATACGCTCCTTTTTATTTTACTTTCCTATGAATCATGGTCAACATTTGGCCCAGATCTTCATCGTGTCTTTAACTACTACGTACGTATAAAGTATAAAATATTTGTATCGTATGGGCTGACGCGAAAACACTTAAAACACTTAAAACACATTGAGACTTTATATCCATTCTTATTCTACGTCATTTACACAGCGAAGTATTTGTTAACATCATGTAATATCAACACAAAATTGTATAGACCACTTTTCGCCCCTCCTCCCGACATTCTGGCTCCTCGTAACTACAATCAGTGCGAGTCCAGTTTTTTTGTTTTATTCCATCGAACCGGGTGAATAGTGTTAAACTATGCAGCTACTTTCAGGTTGAACAACGCGTCGTATAATTTGTCAGAGAAAAATAATTTAAAACGTTAATTTTGTTCCGAAACATTATATTTTCAGTTATATTTACTTTATTATTTATTTTTCGTAGTTTGAAGGTATTGATACGGATCCGATGAACGTTGCTTACGGAGCTTCCATACCGATAGCGAAGATAGATCCAGTATATAAAGTAATCGTAGCTTATGAGGTAAATAATGGATCAATACCGTTACACAACGGTCATCCGGTGCGTATGATTATTCCGGGAGTTTGTGGAGCACGCAGCGTCAAGTGGTTAGGTATAAATGTATATGCATATATATATATATATATATATATATATATATATATCATTATTTATTTATTTATGTATTTACAAAACATTACGCGTACACAACAGCAAAACGCCAATTACAGTGTATGCATTTACAGAATAATTATAAAATAAAAGTATGAACAAAAATAAAACTAGACCGCTGTCACACAACACGCTAATTAATATAAATAATATGAAAAATGTAAACATAAATTACTAAACCAACAAAAAAAAAAAAAAGTGATTCTAAAAATACAATATCTATATACAAGCACACATCCGACAGAACAAAAAACAGAAATACCAATCACACCCATATTTCCATGTAAACAAACTCTCCATCGACTCACACACATAAACATTACAAATACAAAAAACACAAAATGAACATATCCCCATGCAAGCAGACTGTTTAATGGCAAGAAACAGGACTTTTTACGACCAAAATGTATTTTATCACATAAAACAAACTTACAGAAAAGAACTGAAATATATAGTTTAAAAAATGTATTATATATAAATTTATTATCAAAATGAATAGAAGTGACGAATTATATGTGAATATACATACACATATGTATGTACATATATGTGTATACGGGTTTCAATGTGAAATTGGAAAATTTTAAAATTATAATATAAATCCAAAAAATACGGTGAATAATGTAAACGTACAACGTACACGGTAAATAATTTTAGTCTCGTTGCTCAAATAATCGTATCCCTGTATAATCATCTTCATCAGTCATCGTCGTCATGTTGTTTATAATTGGCATTGCAGCCAGGATGCTTCATGGCTGTATATCTACTTTTACCAGATACTGACAATCCTAAAAAAGTCGACGTTTTTGTTGCATCCATTGATTAGTCAGTCGACTTTTCCTACCGCGTTCATTCGTTCTTTCTAACACGACTGTCCAATCTTACCTTCTTCACGCAATATAAAACCAAAAAAAAAGAAATTGGAAATATTTTCATCAATATCATGCGAAACCGTTTTGTGTATTTTTTTATACGTTTAAATTAGTTTGTATATCACATCATTTTATTTTTAAAGTTATACACCGACATTTAATTTCTAACTCGTCTATATATCGCTGATCACATGTCACAATCGTAAGTAAACATCGAGAAAAGTTGGAAATGAAATATTTGTGCTTTTGCGAGATATACATGTGACATCTTCACACCGCCAAATAAGCTCATATATATATACATATATGAATGGAAAAGATGATCATGATAGACGATATACTGAGAAGGAAAGAAAAATATCTAGCACACAAAATCAGTACTATTCATACTTCGTATATAAAGGAAGGTCGATGAGAAACCACTGGACGGAAGAAGATTGAAGATTAAGAGATGAGGACTGCATTGAAAAAACCTTAAATTCTTAATTGATGCAGCAAGAAACAGAATATTATAGATTCAGATATTCAACCATGTAAATGTTGATGTATGCAGTATTCGGTAAACAAAGACAGTACGTGATGAAGATGATGATGGATATATATATATATATATATATATATATATATATATATATATATATATATATATATATATATATAGTATGTGTATTAACAGCCCACATATTGCGTAAATACATTTGTGACTAAAATATTTGGATGCGAGATTCAAAAACGATTGTTTCAGTCAAATGTGAGTGCAAGAATGAAGAAATAATATCAATAATAATATTCAATATTAAATTGTGCTGTTTAACCAATATATTTAATTTAAGTTAATGTATTGGAGAGTACTGATTTTATGAATTAACAAGACAAAATAAAAACAACGTTAATTACTATAAAATTTATTTTATTTTAGCAAAGCTTTTCGATTTTTATGTCATGTATAGCTTGAAAATGACGTAAAAGTCGAAAAGCTTAGCTGAAATAAAATAAATTTTATAGTGATTAACAATGTTATTTTGTTCTGTTAATTATTTAATTTCTGTTCGTTTATTTATTCAGTATTTTTATTTTGTATCATCTCCAGATTCGTGAAAATCTAATTTACCAGTTTCTATGTAAATGTTGCTCTATTTATGCCACTACATTTTCGCACGGACAGATATATCTCATTTTTACGAATCGTTTTGAATTCTGAATCGACTAAAACCCGCACTCATTACTTTTTAAAATAATAATAAACGAATGTCAAATTTCGAATTTAACCAATATGAACACAAACGCATGTATAACTTCTAAGAGAACATTTAAAAACATATATTTTAAATCACACATTATCAAATTTTGATATAAAACTATAAATTTTATACAATGTTTTCATTAAAAAGTACCGATGACTCCAGATAGCTATCAATATACTTATATAAATATAAGATATTTCGCATGCGCCAAAACATATATCATTTTTTAGCATTAAAATTTCGCCACCATGTAAGGCATATCGTGAATGAAAGGGTTAAAAAAATGTATACTAACTAGACAAATAAATGAGAAATGAAGCACAGGCAGATCATCGGATAAACATCAACACATTCTTAACTGAACTAACTAGTGTCAAACTAACGTATAACAACCGGGAAATGATCAGATTCAGATGGAAAGGGATAATATCACCGGTACTATCATAGAGGTAGCGTTATTATGAAAATTAATAACGAATATGATAACAGAAATATAAGTTTATATAGAATAATCCCACAACTAGGATTCCATTATGTATAACGCTCTACCATCATTTTACGGGAATACCATTTAATTATAAATATTCGTATATTAATTTATTTATTTACGTACCGTATACTACGCTTCGATTTTTTCAATTCAATTCACCAAAAGTAAAATCGGGTACCAATACGAATTTTGTAAAAATTATAAATACGTATCCACAAAAATACCGTCATAAATAAAATAATGAGAATAAATAAAATTTTAAAAAAAAATCTATATTTTAAGTATCACGAACATCTGTAAACTACGTACGCACACATATATACACTTACGTTTTAACTTTTAATAAAATTTAAAAAAAAATATTCATACTTTAAATGGTTATATTTCCGACGATTAAAATAATTATTTATAGAAAAAAATATCAACCGAATATCCTGAAATAATACAAATACAAATTAACTTGGAAAAATGGCGGTCAATCTCTATTATGCACTCTACTACACAGTCTAGCTCGGTCGTTTATGATTAACTACAGTGTTGCCAGATATTCTGATGTAAAAAGCGGTAGTTGACCTTACAAAAAACAATATGATAAAAACTGTAGAATACGATATTCTTGGAATCATTATAAAATTCTATAACCCAAAATATTATATTTTTCTTCTCTAACAGCAAATTATCAAATACTTCACTGTAAATATAAAATAAATTTACAGGGGGTCTTCAGTTCTGATTTTTTCTTCTTTTTTTTCCATTTTATATTTTGCCGCATCTTCATTGGTAACGCACGCAACCTTGAACTGTCCAACTTTTATGTTGATGCATCCCATTTCTATGAATTCCATATTCCCCACTACAACGAATATACTAACTTGTAGATGATATTTCAATGTTAATTAGTAGACATTTCGAATATTCAAATTATAGAAAAACTCAGAATTTATGAATAACTTAAATACTGGAAAAACAGTTGATAAATTAAATATTTTTTGAAATAACGGTATTGTAACAGGAACCGCCGAAAAAGCGGTAGATCTACCGTAAAAACCGTAGGTCTGGCAACATTGATTATTCTACTTTATAATATAAAATAAGAATTTATCCATCTCTACGATTCACACCATTAAACTTAATGGACTAAATGTGCACATTTCTAACAACACACAACGCGCGACGGGCTCTTACTGACATTAACTACCACTTTTGCGATATTATACACCAACATAACAGATTACTTATCAAACACTGTGGTTTGCTTCTTTTTTTTTTTGCCGTTTCAACCTACTTTTGAACGACCCAGTTTATTTATCTTTAAAGAATTTTTTTTTTTTTTTTTTTTTCTATTCTACAACTAGCTCATTTTTAGTAGATCTCTGTTTGAGTGTGAATCTCTACAATGTAGAGAAAGAGGATAAGAGGAAACATGAAAGAAATACGGCCATCCAGTGATGGACAATTTTTGCTGCTTATAAAATTAAATCACGCGGTTAAATCGAAGACTTTTCTTCTCTGTAGCCGTCTGAGTTCTTCGGAGTTATCCATCAATGCGATTGCCAACGGATTATTGTGATTTTCCAGTCTATGAAGGTACTTCGTCGCCTCATCCGTTATTATTTCTGAGACATACCTCACGTCGAGATCGGTATGTAACGTTTTGTTCGAAATGAACCAAGAGGCATTCGTTATTGTACGCAATACTTTGTTTTGAAAGCGTTGTACGATACGTATGTTGCTTTCTTTTGAGCATCCCCATAGCGGTGCTCCATACCGCCAAATCGGCTTTAACAGCATATTATAAAGGAGAATTTTATTCTCTAACGTCAATTCTGATTGTCTTCCTAGTAGCCAGTACATGTTGCGGAATTTGATGTCCAAGTATTTTCGTTTCATCGTTATGTGGTGTTTCCAAGTTAATTTCTTGTCCATATGTATACCGAGATAACATACTGTATCTTTTTGCGGTACTTCGTTGTTAAAGATATAAATTTTTGGTGCGAAAGTTATACGGCGATTTGTGAAGATTATCTGCGTCGATTTTGACGTATTTACTTTCAGGTGCCACTTATCAAACCACGATTTCACCTCTTCAATCGCATGCTGCACGTTCGTACTACACTCTTGTAAATCATTATCAGAGCAGACCAGAGCAGTATCATCTGCGAATGTAGCGATATCGACATTGTTGACCTGTGGTATATCCGATGTAAATATAACATATAATAACGGTCCTATTACGCTTCCTTGCGGCACGCCAGCACTTATTTCACGTATTGTTGACAAAAATTCGCCGCTTTTAACACGAAATGTTCGATGCTGTAAATACGATTCCAATAAAGTACAATACTGAATAGGTAATATCTTATTTAATTTATGAATCAACCCTCTATGCCACACAGTGTCGAAGGCTTTTTCTATATCGAGAAATACGGCAGTACAGACTTCTTGTTTTTCTAAACTGTCTTCAATTTTACGAACGATACGATGTACCTGTTCGATGGTACTATGCTTCTGCCTAAAACCAAACTGATGTTGTGGAACTGTTTTTTCAACTATTTCCAACAATCTTTTGTGTAGTAACTTTTCGAATATTTTTGACAAAACAGGCAATAGCGATATAGGTCTGTAAGATTCTGTTTTTTTCGGTGGTTTACCTGGTTTAAGTACCATAATAATTTGAGCAGTTTCCACTGTGATGGGAAGTATGATAACCTCAGCATTGCGTTATATACATATGTTAATAATACTACTGCTTTTCGAGGTAATTGTTTTACTATTTTGGATGTAATTTGATCATATCCGGGAGCCTTCCTCGGATTTAAAGTCTTTATTACTGCTTTGACTTCTCCCGGAGACATATATTTAATAGGTGACAAGTTCATTCTTTTCTCTGACCAATAAGTTGGATTATTATTATCATTTATAATATATGGATGGAATACCTTCTCCAAGTGATCTGCAAATTCTTCAGCTTTTTCTTCGTATTTTCTAGCCCATTCTCCGTTTGTTTTGAGTATCGGAGATTCGCTTAGCATGGGCCGTTTCATTTGCTTTGTAGCCTTCCATAAGCTATACTCGTTGTTTTGTAAAGGCGACAGCCGTTTAACGTAATCCCTAAAGGTTTCATTTCTTAACTGTTGCAGCATGATTTTTATTCGTTTAGTAGCACGATTTAGCTTATTTTTCGTTTGCGGATCTCTCTGTTTTTTTGCCATATTTGCCTTAATTTCCGTTTATTTTTGACAGCTTCTCTTATGTATTTGGGATAATTTTGAACACGATGATGTGGTTTAATTTCCACCGTTGATGCCCGTGCTGCTGAGTAAATGTTGGTAACGATATATTCGATAGCATTTTCTATATCCAGTGGCGATTTTAACGGAATCTTCAACGTTAAATTTTCTTCTAATTCGTTTGAAAATTGAGACCAATTTGTGTACTTATTTGTAAGCATCGTTGTCTTTTTCTTCATTATTATATTAGCGCTAATAGTCAAGGTTACAGAAGTGTGATCTGAGGCTAACGACAATTCGTCATCTATTGCGATATAATTTGAAGAAATTCCTCTGACAATAAAAAAGTCCAAAAGGTCCGGAGTTTTCCTTCTATCACTGGGCCAATATGTCGGTCTTCCGGTTGATATAACGTCACATTTACAAATTGTAATTGCGTTCATTAATTCTCGTCCCCTGGGAACGGTTAACCGTGAACCCCAGAATGTATTTTTGGAGTTATAGTCACCTCCTATTATATATCTATTTCCTAATGTTTTAAAGAATTTTATAAATTCTGCACTCTTAATTTTATGTTTAGGAGGACAATACACTGCGGATATTGATACGTCTTCGTTGTTATCAGTCACCATTACTGACGATGCCTGTAGATGTTCCGATTGATATTTATTTAGTTCATAGTGGTTTATATTATCTTTAATTATTACAGCTGCACCGCCGTGTGCTCTGTTGTCTGGATGCACTGTGTAATGGACAATGTAGTTAGGAATCTTAACGTAATTCTTATTTGTGAGATGTGTCTCTGACACTAACATTATGTCGATTTTCTCATTGTGCAGGAACATTTCTATTTCTCGTATACGTCTTAATAATCCATTAGCATTGAACAAAACTATTCTGAAGTCTTTCATTTTTGAGCCAGTGTAGAAACAATTGTATGTAATATGTTTGTTATCATATCATTTTGTTGCTTCATCATTTCCATCATCATATTTTTTATTTCATTCAACATACACGATATCATATTTTCAACGTCACCCATGTTACATCCGTTTGTTTGCTCTCTTTCCACATTTCTGTTTCTCTGTGTAACTGCCATTTGTGCAAAGGATACACCTCTATTTACTTGATTAGGTGTTACATTTACTTGTGGTGTAGTGATAGTTTGAGTACTCACAGGTGGATAATTTTGATTATTTATAGTTGGAGGCGTCATATTAGTATTAGATGACGTTACAAACGGAAGGTTAATTCTTTTTTGTTGTCTACCTTCTCCATATCGCTTGCTTACAAGATCTTGATATATTTCACAACCTTTGTAATTAGCTGGATGTGGTCCATTGCAATGTACACAAACAGCTGGTGTACTTGTTCCTTTGGTACAATTTTTTGAATCATGGTTGCCAGCGCATTTGACACAAACAAAATCACAATTACAATAAGTCTTTGTATGGCCATATCGTTGGCATCTAGTACATTGGGATATAATGTTCTTTTTATATGGAGCCTCTATTTTTACTCGCATATTCAATAAATAGTTCAATTTATAAATTTCCTTGTTATTCTCATTTGGCTCGAGCTCAACGAAAAAGATAGGTAGGGGTTCTTTAGTTACCCTATGTTTAATATTAATTATATGCCTAACCTTATGACCTACAGATAGCAGGGCAAGTTTAATGTCATCCGGATTTATAGTATTATGTAAATTTCGTATGACAACTTTAAAACCTTTTTCATTTGGAACTTGAAATGTGTGGTGTTTAATATTTATGTCATTGAAATAGCGAATTAATTTTCTATATTCGTCTATTTCGGTGACTTTAACTTCTATTCTTTGATCACTCATCGATCGGCATTTAATTTGTTTTGATTGTACGTGTTTTGTTAGATCCACGAACATTTTACGGAAGTCCGTTACTCCGTACACTGTGATAGGCGGAACTTTAGGTTTTTTATTTTCTTCTTTCCGTTTATTATCGACACTGTTACGATCATCATCGTCATCAGTACAGTTAGCTTCGTTATCATTGTAATCATGATGGTCGTCGTCATCATTCTTATCTTGTAGATAAGAGAATCGATTTTTCGTTCTTATCGCGGCGGATGCTGCTGCTGCTGCCGGGGAAAAACGTTTCTTCTTAACTACGTTGTCGCCGCTAAATTCGGCCGATGTGCCGCTGCTGCTGCAACCGCTTTTATTCACATTTCTTCGTAACCTTTTCTTAGGTTTAACATTTTGCCACTCCGTTTGCGTAGATGACTTATTCGTGTACTCGTCTATATTATCACCAATTGTAATGTCACCACTACTACTGGCATCTGGCTGAAGTAAGTTATTGCTTACATCGACGATGTTTTCGCTTGTGTTGCTGCCTTCCGCTGTATGTTTCTTTACAGCGGCTAGAGACTTCTTAACTGTTGCTGTTTGCGTAGTTGTTTTTAAAGAAGTGTGTGTGCCGCTTGTAAGCAGCTCGTTCACTATACGAGTCCGTGGGATAGACATACCCCGGAAGGGGGAACGGACAATTATTCGTTAATAATAACAATATCTAACTATTTTCACCGACGATATTAATAACAATAATAACGTCAATAACAATAATAAGAAACGATTGTTTGTTTGTGAATAACGCGATACAATTATAGATTTATATAGATATATTAAATTAATATATAATATATGCGAGTCGCGAGTGTAGTTCGTAGCGTCCTGCGTTTATATATCGTATGATTTCCGTAAATCGATAATCGTATTGTTCGTATAATTCAGATTACCGGTGAGATCGAACCACTTTCATTATCTATTTATCTTCTCATATTATATTTAAAGAAAATAAGCGATAGTTTTGCAAAAAATTACTTCATTTTTTTCATCAGCAGTATGGGCACAGTAGTAATATTCTACAAGAAAGCTCCTAGATTCGTTAAATGTGGATTAGATCATCTCATGCTTGCTGCAAAAGTGCAAGTAAACAGCAGTTGTTCGTGCTCTTTGAGACGGTGATCATCCTGCTAATTATAAAAGATGCTCTGTTTACTTAGAAATTTCTAAAAGGAAGAGAAATTCCCTTGTCAATAGTATCCTGCAGATTTTTCGGAGATCTCATTTACACGGAATCTCGTAAGACGCGATGTAGTAGACAATATTAAACAAGCGTTACCGTTGGCACTTACTTATCAAAAGTTGCCCGGTAAATGCAACACGCCTCAGGCGTCTTATTTTGCTACAATCGCTACCTTTTCTGATATTTCACAGGTTGGAATATACAGTGATCATGCTACTGATAATCTGCACATCACACCAACAACTTCTTATGCACAAATAACTAAGGGCTCAACCTTTAGGAAGGAAACATCCAAAGCCGCTGATGCTGATAACGTTCTTTTGCTTATTCACCCGTCCTTCTGTAGACTGAAGAATATATTCGTCACTTCATTTAATAAAATGGAAGTGATGTTTAATAGGTTATTGGACTTCATCACAGTTTTCGTTCTAACGTTACTTAACTCGAAATGACTTCTGTGAGAATTGAAACCTAGAATATCAATGGATTAGCTAGGTGTCAATCCGAGTCTAAAGCTTTTTCGTCCGCCTTAAACACGTCTAACTAAAAATGATTATTATCGTTTAAATGGCTATGATTGTTATATAACTGATTATCCGCAAGGGTGAACAGCAATTATAATACGTTGTCGTTTTCATCATTATTTAGTCAACTGTTATAAGAAAAATAATTTACAGTCCACATGTATTGAATTAATTGAAGACGATGGTATAACTTTAGTCATTTCTGCCGTATACCATCCTCCAAGACAAAAGACATTACAAAGTAATTTCAAAGAATTCTTTGACATCTTAGGCAACAAATTCATCTTATATGGCGACTACAATGCGATACATACCTTCTTTAGATTGCGTTTTATCACACCAAGATGTAAGCAGTTATATGAATGTTTAATAAAGCATAATCTTCCCGTTTCCTCAATCGACCAATCAACATACTGGCCGTTAAACGTAAATAAAATCCCGGACTTGCTCGACTTTTTCATTTGCAAATGGTTAAGCTCATCACATATTAATGTGTAAAAGCATTGTTAGACGCATCATCAGATAACGCTGCATTAGTGTTTTTTAAAATTAGCCCATTACTAATTACTAAAAAAAATTAAGCTCATATAACAAAAAAAAAAATGATTGAATATCACATGTTTCATGAATCTACGATAATCTTAAACTCAATATTCCTCTTTAGAATGAGGCCCACATCGACGAGGCGATAAAATACCTAAATCGCATCCTGCAACAGGTAGCTAGGCTAAGTATCTCTCAATACATAGACAAAACTATCCATATACGAGATGCTATTGAAGCCAAAAGGTGTAGGCACGTAAACAATTCGACCCATTCGATTAATTGGCAATATTCTTAACATTCTTCAGTATGATTACATTTTGAACTCGATTATTCTGCTGAGGCGAACAATAAGCAGCTCGTCAAATTCAATTTCTTTTTGTCCGAAAAATTTGTATGTCGCTAAATTCTTGATTACCTGTCAACCGCACTTGGCGCCATGGACTAATTCGTAATTTACATCCAGCAACCAACTTAACTTAGATTGCTAGTTGTCAACTGGATAAATCGACTACTTCAAAATTAGTCGCTTCTTTGTGTTTTTCGTTTTCGTATCTACTAATTATATCGTGCGACATTTGTTCTTTGTTTATACTTAATTCGTACTCTCCGCATACAAGTTCCAAATCTCTGCGCGATAATTTGTAATTATGCAATACCAAATAGTTATGCACTACATGTATATAAATGCTTCTATTAAATTCGACCAAATGATACGGTTGTGCATTAGCTAATGTTGCTTTTAAAAGTATTAAATAATAAATAATTATCAAACATGCGGTACACTTTTAATACATTTTATAATATGAAACAGTATGACATAAATATTCGCATGTACAATTAATAAAACTTTGATGTTACATTATATCTATTCATTGTGATGTTCTTATTAATCGTAAGGCACAAAGACACCTTGCACTTACTACATTGGCTAGTACCTGAAATTGAGGACAATCTACAATTTTTTCGTACCTAAACATATAATTTTATAATATTATATCAGAAAAAATAATATAAATTTATTTTTTGACTGGATTGAACATACTAAATAATTGAGCGATATTTTAATTTTTTATAATGTGGAATGTAGTGATTTTTTTATAAAAAAATCAATTGAAAATTAGTTAAATCACTAATATTTATTTTCTTAAAGAAAACACAAAGCTTTAAGCTTTATGTTTTCTTTTAAGAAAATAAATATTAGTGATTTAACTAATTTTCAATTGATTTTTTGAGCGATATTTCATATGTTATGTTCGTTTTCGAGTTCATCATTAGAAATATCACTAAAATCGTCGTCACTAGTGTTGTTGAAGATGTCACATCAATAATGGTCTAAATCGCCCTGTTTGGTCCGTAAATTTAAAATTTAAAATAATACATCACAAATAATTATAACATAATTATTATATCTACATGTGTTATCTGCATAATTATACCATTTAGTATCCATTACATAATTGATCTTAAAACATAAATCAAATATTAAGACACGGTGTATTTACTTTCATTATGATCGCAATTCATTATGAAATACTGTAATATTTTTTAAATTCCGAAAAATACAATTTAAACTCTATATTTACACAAACCTTTCAGTGAGTTGAGAGGGAGTAGTACATATTGTTTGTTTATGTTATAGCAGTATCACCGTACTAGATACATAAAAATGTCGCATTAGGATACATATACTATGTTTTAAATGCATAACCATATTTTACATTTATAATAATACGGTCACTAATGGAACAATGCCAAATGATAGACGCATGCGCTAAAGGGTTTGCTTAAATTTTCATATAGACCTGATCCTCTATTAAAATTGCCATTGTTTTTTCTTTATCACTTGTAAATCATTTATCTTGTCGTTTATTCCCCCATTTGGTGATCAGTAACAAGCAATAAATACTATTTCTTTGAATTTATTTTTTTAAATATTATCATGGATTCAGTATGCGATAGTAACTCCATTTTTAAAATTCTCTGTATATACCACTGCAATGTTTGCTTTCGTTACGACTAAATATTCGTTAATGTTTAATCCTCGAATTTTGCCATTGTGATAATATGGTTTAACTATAATTATTATGTTATTTTTTATACTAACTAAAATCTTCAGCTGTTGAGCTTTATTTCTGTTTACATTAAAACATTCTACCCCAATAGTAACTACTTAATGATTCATCATTAATAATACATTTTTTCCTCTTCTATGGTCTACACCTAGCCTGTCTAGGCCATCAGTAGATGTTATCAAAGAAAATTCAAGTTCATCCATTAATAGTGCAGCTAATTAGTGTTCAATAATAAATTGTAGTAATTAGAATCGCACAGAACAAAAGTACAACAGGGTTTTATTTCAGAACATAAAATGTGTTAATATTGATGAGACACGGCGGTTTCTATTAAATAAATTTATATAAGCAACACATTTATCGCGAATAGTGGTCATTACAATATTTATTTTATTTTTAAAATAAAAACTAGTCCTCCTGGACTATCCAGTAATTTTGATATGAGATATATATAAAAAAAAAATTATACCTGTAATCATTTTTCTGACTTTTTAAATTTTAATCTTTATCGCCATAGTCTGCTTTGTACGGAATATGAACTTTTAATGCTAAAAATATTGTCCACTTTCATTATGAGGGACATTTTTTCGACATAGAACGTTTCAGCTCTGAAAATATTTATGTAACATATTAAAAATTATCTATATATAAAAAGCAATATTATGCCTAAAATATTATTCACATCCTCCAGTCATATTAAAATTTATAATTTTGTATAAAATAACTGACAATGTGCGACTGAAACGGTTAATTATGTTATTTAATTAAACTTAAACAATTATTTTAATTCTAATGTAAATTGAACTTGCAAACTTTCACGCATGCTTATCCTTTTCAGTCATACATTATAAAATGTTGACACAAAACTATAAATGTTATACAGTTGTTTATTATACAATACTTTCTTTTTATAGATAATTTTCGATGTATTTATATAAATATTTTTAAAGTTGCAGAATTTTAATAATCCATACTTTTTTTTTCTAATTTTGTGAATATATATATATATATATATATATATATATATATATATATATATATATATATATATATAAAACGTTATATTTCTTATACAGCTCGAATAATAGTGTCCGATCAAGAAAGCAACTCTCTTTATCAGCAAATGGATTATAAAGGGTTTTCTCCGTCTGTTCGATGGGATACCGTCGATTTTGATTCATCTCCAGCTGTTCAAGAATTACCTGTCACGTCCATGATATGTAATATTAAAGATGGACAAGATGTTTCATTGAAAAGCGGATCCATATTCGTAACAGGTATATATGTGCACGCACGACATACATACTATATAACATTCCCTAAACAAGTGCATGGTTGAAACTAGAAATAAAGTTTATATAGATCAACTGAACATATGTAAATATTAGTTGTCGATAATTGAGAAGGAAGTAATTTATAACGTTCGTAGTCTAAAGGGAGTGAAGAAAGAATTCGTTAAATAAAGTAGCCTAGTATTTAGTTTCGAACAGGTGTGAAATAAAAGTGAGATAAATTACGACTTGATCGTATTTATTGAACAACAATAACATCTTTGAGGTCGGTTTTCGCTGAAGATAAATAATATTATGTATGAATAGTAAATTATCTCCGTCAAAATTATAAACTTTCAGTAGAAGAGCTGGAGTTAGAATCGTAAAAAAATGCGTATAAAAGGATATGTTGATATCAAAACATGTTTTATCATCGATAGATTAAAATTCAACATTAAAGGCCAATGTTAAGTCCCAGAGAAGACGAACGGCTTTGTTTTTTGAATAGAGCAGTTGGTAACACTGTTGGAACGCAAACCGCGTGCTTATATAAGGTAAATGAGTATCGATGTAATGTAAAAATTTAATTTATCAGCATCTATTCGTGTGTGAACAAGATCCTATCTGATAATTTAAAATGCCTATAAAATGAAATATAGAAATATAAAAAAAGGAATATTCCTAATTAATTTTTTGTACAACATATTCTTAGTTAAATACAACCACGCACGCACACATATATATGTGATCACATATACATGCATATCACACTCATCATATACACGTAACGGTATAAATAAAAATAATTAAAATAAACACTAAATATTAAAAAGATCGTCTATGTTTAATTCTACGATGTTTATACCTAGAGTAATACATGGTGAAACTTAGCATGTCGTAGTCACATATAACGTTAATCAACTTATTCTAGTTCGTTTTGCTTTTGAATAATTTATTTATATATGAAATGAGTAATTCTGAATACGTATCAGTAAGTTTTGCACAACTGTAACTATTTAATATAACTCTGAAATATTTTGCATCAGTTGTAATTTTCTAAGTGTGCTGTTAGGAACTGACCACCAAACAGATAATAGACATAGGTTAGTGTAAAAAATAAATATGATCGCCGGTTAAAAATTATGTACGGATAACTTTGTACGTATTATCTATTATATTATTAATATTACTATTAAATTTTAAACGAGTGGCACTAATAGTCTCGCCATTAATTGTAAGCTAACGAGGGCTGGCATTGTGCCTAGTGAAGAAAATAGCTCTGTTTTATCTGCGATAATTTTGAACTCCCAACGTTTATAAAACTTAAATATAAAGCTAGTAGATTTTTTAAATGTTATGTATAATATTTGGTCTAAAAAAACAAAATTAAGTGCTCTTTCAATGTAAAGTAACTCAGGCAAATTATTCATTAAAATTAAAAACAGATAAGGTACTAATACACTACCCTAGTACGCGTAAACGATGAGTTTTGACAGAATATTTATGTGTGAGGCGAGTAACATAGAGATTTCTATTGTTTAAATACCATTTTATATAATTAATTAATTCGAATTTCACAGCATCTCAGTATAGTTAAAGTATTCAACCTAAATGATTCCGAGTAAGTTTAGAAGATACGTATTTATTATACATACCTATATGTATATAAATATCATCATTCAGCTGATCAACCAATATTGGTGTAACCTCTTCGTGGATTAACCACATATTTTGCGCCATTTCTTCCGGTCTTGAGCAGCTCTGGTTCAAGTAACTCCTAATTTTTGTCTGAACTCGTAATCTCATCTCATATGCGGCCATCGCTGGGGCCTTATTCCCCTCATGGGTACCACTGTGAGATTCTTGATTTTCATCTTCAATCTCTTCTCATTATATGACCTACCCACTGCCATTTCATTTTATTTATTCTTTCTATTATGTCTGTTACTTTTGTTCTATCGCGGACCCATTCCATCATTTTCCAGGTGTTTTTTTTTAGTGATTCATAGCATATATATTTCCATTAATCTCTGGACTATTTGTAACCTACGTTTGTAATTCCTGGTTAGCGTCCATGTTTCACAATTGTATTATCACTGGGAGGATGCACTGATCTAAAGCGTTTTTTTAAGTGCAGTGGCATTTTTGATATGAAAATAACCGAATTCCGTGCAAACGCTGTCCATCCCAATCTGATATTTCTATTAATTTCTTGATGCAATGATCCGATCCTGTGATATTAACCAGTTGGCCCAGATACATGCATTCTTGGACTTTTTCCAGATGTTTGCCTTCAAGTTTGATATCTTTATTTGGTGTAAATTCGTTTGGTATTATTTTAGTTTTCTGCTGGTTAATGCTTAAACTCATTGATTTGTCAATTTTATTTAGTTCTTCTATCTTCATGAAATATATATATATATATATATATATATATATATATATATATATATATATATACATATCCAAAGCTAACATTATAAAAGTTTGACACAAAATTAATAAGTTTTATACAGGTGTTTATTATACAATACTAATTTTTTTAATTTTATCTAATTTCGATATAAATGTAAAAAACGAAACAAAACGATGTTTAGCCGTGTTTACATAATTTGAGACGGAGAATAACGAACGCGAAGTATTTTTCGGATTACCTTTTTACTATTTTCGTTTCACAGGTTATGCTTATTCGGGTGGTGGTCGAAAGATTATTAGAATTGACGTAACAGGAGACGGTGGTAAACGTTGGAAAACGGCAACCTTAACTCAAGACCGTGAAACAGATAGCTTAATTCACTGCTGGACATGGACTTTATGGAAAGTAAATGTACCGATTAGCGGCAAAACGAAGGTACGATGTAGAATCATGAAAAAATTATTATCTTTATGTATACATTAATAGAATTTTATTCTACTTTATTACACGCGTTAATAAAATTATTTTTAAAACAATGAAAACGTTACGTAATTTAATAGAATATTATATCATCGTCATTAAGTGCCGTCTCCGTATCGGAGGTAGACGACTACTTACCTATATATATTTTGTTCTACCGTGTAAATAGCGTACAAGCAATCATAATATGGCGTTAGCGTAGATAGTGGATAGACACACACACACACACCCGAGAGAACTGTTCGTAATCGCTTTTGTTGTCACGACACAATGCAGCCTGTAGTGTATTATATTATTACTAGCGCGCACATAGTATTGTGCGTGGTGGTTTGCCATTGCCTTCCACGCGATAATAATAATATTTGGATTATTTATATTTTCATTTTCTTTTTTGCGTCATTCGAACTCGGTACGCTTAGTGTAGAAGTCCGTGCTCTAGCCACTAATTTTTATTTCGCGTTAACGAAAATAATTACGATGAGAATATAGCTGCATTTTAAACTTAATTCAGTTTTTTACAACTTTTACTCATCTTGTACTTTAAGAAGATAGGCGGATCCATCCGTTCGACTTGATCTCTACCCAGAACCTTCTTGAATTTTTCCACCGCGTTTCGACAACCTGTTCACACTTTAGCACCTGTTATTGAATATTTGTAAATGCAATCGAAGTACGTAAAAACAAATACTTAAGTAATAATTCTGTAAATTTTTGACTATTAACTATTTAGGCGGAAATTTGGGTAAAAGCCGTAGATTCTTCTTACAATGTGCAGCCGGAATCTTTTGAAAACATCTGGAATTACGGTGGTGTATTATGCAACGCTTATTGTCGTATAAAAGTGAATATCGTATAATTTCCAAATTATACTGGCGTATAGTAAAATGATAGGTATATAAAAAGTTTATTCATTAAATTACGACAAATAATATACCTATTTTTTTGTTTTCATACCGCTATCAGTGAAATACATATTATTCTGTATTTGATTTATTTATTCGATTAAATCTTATTTTAATTATGTTAATAAAGATTTAAAAGACGGCACGTTAAAAAACACACGTTCGATAAAAAATTAATGTTAAAATACGCGGAAAAAATACCAGAAGTATATATCATCAGTGAGTCGTGTGTCACCTCTTCAGGGGTATCGTGACCATGATCTGTCACACGGATGACCAAGCTGCGACGACAAATACAGTCGCGTGTGATATTTACGCATCGTAGAAAGTATAGCCAGTTGTCCTGCAAATCGCGTCGGACCATCGAAGACACGACCGCGCTTCTTTCTACCAGCTACTACACCTTGAACAAACAGCGCCTCCATCGACCAAAAAATCGTTGTATTCTGCTGAGAACGATGGATTTTAATCTTTTTGGGTTGCCAATGTCGTTCAATATGGAAGCATTGGTTCTCCTAGCTGTCTCCAACACCACATTTCTAGTGCGTCTATATGTTTTCTGTCGGCACTGCTTACTGACCAGATCTCTAAGCCACATGGAAACAACGAAAGAAGGAGGGAGTTCACTACTATTCCTATTTTTACAGTTTTACTAACTGCGAAGTCGGCCTAGATTGTACTCAAACGGCTCACCGGGTTAGTTGGGTACTATGGCGTGTCTCACTTCTACAGCCACCACTATTTTCCACTATAGAACTTATATATATATACCGGTTTACCACTCCAATTCCATCAATGTCTCGTAGCGCGTGGCAGTTATTCTTTAGACGATTGATGATCATAATTTTAATTTTAGCCTTGTTAATTACGCACTAATTTTTATCAATCGATTTAAAATATATGACATTTCGCCCACGTTTTTTACCACTAACGTTATCATCTGCATACCGGAGATTATTGATATATCTTCAAATTAAAATCTCTCCATCCCAGTTTAATGCACCATTTACTATGTTGGTCTGGAAGTTCTGCGCATTAAACATTCACTATATAGGTTAAACAGTATATATATATATATATATATATATATATATATATATATATATAAATGTGTCGTCAGCAGAAGTGCATAACACTGTACTTTTATTAACCGTATGTCTGCAGTATAAACATTATACAAGAAAGGACCCATAATACTTCCTTGTGGAGCTCCTGCTTGAATAGCATAGATTTGCGAGCTGGTATCTGTCTTGTAAATATGATTTTATAGTCAAATAGTAGATGGATGAAAAGGAAACTAGGATGCCAGATGCGATTGAAGACCTGTAAAACATCAAGTAAAACAGCTGAACAATACTGTTTCCGCTGTAGCGTTGTAGAGATATTGTCAACAACACGGTGACATTGTTGTATAGTTGAATGATTATGCCGGAATCCAAATTTATGAAAAGGAATTATTTCCTTCTTTTCTAAGGATGGATATATTCTACTTAGTAGGATTTTTTCAAAAATCAGTCATATGCTGTGTGTCTATGTCTACCCCTTTTTTCCGTATATATCCATTTTATTCGTTACGTAAATTTTTCTACTCCGCTCATTAGAATTTTTCAAACTTATTTAATTTCATCCTTTCCGTATTTTATATACGGAAAGGATAGTTGCAGCAATTGGTTTTATAATACCAATTGCTGCAACTATATTTATAATGGATATGTATAAGAATAGATGACTGCAACTAAATGTATATAGATATATATCTGACCCGCTAAATTAAATACACAATACAATATATATGATAGTAAAAGATTAGGAAAACTATTATGCTTATATTTGATGTAAATAACTTTTAGAGACCTGCAATGATAATTCGAAATTTTTAATATATTATTTATTACGGAATGAGCAAATCGTGAAAAATTTCTCAGGAAACTTCAGCATATAGTCTTTGAAATAAAACAACGATGTTAAATTATACGTATCAGAAATTTTAATATAGAGATAGGCATTCAGTATGAAGCGGAAGAATTTATTTTGTAAAATTACTGACATGTAATTAGAGATATTTAACCATGCTGGGAGCCCATAAGTACATATGAAATTAGTTTACTGCACGTGATTTTCATCGCATTAAGGGGAAATAGAATGATAGATTTCTAGACGTTGGAATCGATGCGCCTGATATGGATATTTAAATTAATTCTGCGTACGAGCGTTACTACGACATTATTTACTTGATTATACCAACTAATGTGTTTGCTGTTACAGCCAGCCCACGTGGTAAAACTGGAAACCCGCGAATCAGAATAATGAAGTAACTAACAAGTTTGTCCAAAGCTAGATTTTTCAAACAAAATATTGTTTGGTTTATAATTTATAAAATCACTACTCTCCAATATATTCAACATTTAAATTTTTGATATGATTAAAAGTTACTGTCCCACTCATAGTAAAAATTATCATCGTCAAAAAGCAAATATTTTCTTTAAGAAGCACCTAAAAAGCCTTTAAAAAATACAACACTAACATATTAAAATTTAATAAAAAATTTCTAAAAATTTAAAAGCGGTGCTTACAATACGCAATTTTTCCATTTATATTTCATATTCTTTAGAAACCGTGTTAATGTTTATAAAATCTGTAAAATTTGATTATAGTCATAAAATTATATAAAGCACGTATAAAAACTAATTAATTTTAACTAATAAATATTAAATATCCTCCCTTAGTTTTCAGGTGAATAAATATCTGATAATTATCAAAGTTATCGATAACTATAGACATGAAAAATGTTAATAGCTCTGAAAAAGAATCATTTTTATACATAGTCTGAACGTTAAATATAATTATTTTATATTAAATAACACTTATTTTTATATATCAGCCTATAATTTATTTATATTTATAAAAGAACATGTAGTAGACACTCATTTGCATAATTTCGTTTTTATTTAATTCAATGACAATATAATGAATAAAATGCAATTTTCTAATTAGCTACGATTTTTTTCTAATATTTTAACATTACAGAGAAAACTACTAATAATTTAAATCCTACGATACGAACAATTCTCATTCAAGGTTAACGGTGTTAGTATTTTGTAAATACGAATGCACTGCGAAAGGTGAAACTATCAGTGGATTTATTTATTTGCTGCGTCATTTGTGAATTGTTAATGTTATTGTTGATGTAATATGTTGTGCTGAAGTGTAATTACAATTTATTTAATTATGTTTTTAAATACGAACTTTGCTTACGATTTGTAATATTAATTATTTATATTTGGATGGCAACGTGAACGTAGTTACTTGTTGGTTAGTATAAATTATAATAATCATCATGTTAGCAGCGAAGTTTACTGTTCCTTTGAATATTGATAGGATTAATAAGAGCCATTCAAAGTTAGTTAATGATTGTATCAGTGACAATATTGGTGTAAACAGTGATTCGTCAAGTAGCAACAGTGAAAAGAGGAGTTGCATAAAGCATTGTGACGGAACTAAATATTTTAATTGTATTCATTGTACGGGTTATGAAGGTGGTCGACAAAAGAACGGACGTAATATTATTTTAGCTAACAATTATAAATATAAGACCAACGTTAGCAATTTTAAGAATGCAGACGTAATGCGGTATAAAGAAGCGAACGGCGCAGTAAATACGAATACGAATAATTATAAAAATATCCAGGAATATAAAAGTGTGAATGTCGCGAAAGATGCTGTAAATTGGTCCAAAAAGCGAAGTCGTAACTGCAGTACATCTTCCGATTCATCTCATTCATATTCTATTACATCTGTCTCGAAAATTTCTTCGTGTGCTACACCAATGATTAGTGAAAATAATTACTTATGCAAAAAAGGGAATAAAAAGGTCACCAAGGAACTTATTTCAAAGAACTCTGAATCTGGTGTTATTGGAGGAATAGATACTAATATTTATTATGCTTTGCCAGAATATCTCGATGGTCCAATACCTTATAAGTTACCTTCTCCTCCTTTACATTGGTGCAAACAAAAAAATCATATTAAACGAAGTCCGTCTACCACAAACTTGCTGAACGCTTGGTTTAATAAATATCCCTCGCGTGTTGAAGATTCCACATCTTTCAATATCGCTGTTGAAACCCTTGCATAATAATTGTGAATTATTTTCACCCAATTAGTAGATTTTACATGTAAATAACATATAATTTATAAAATAAAACTTAATGTTTTCTAATATAGGTATATTTAAATATTTCTATAATTCGCTACATTTTATATGTATTAGATTAATACTAAGACATTTAAATTATATAATGATATAACAGTTAAGTGCTGATAACAGTTTATGTAAATCAAAGTTAGATAGTATATATAAAAATCAACTCAAGCGTGTTATACAATTTTTTAATTAATGAATAAATACTTTTCTGCTTCTGGTTAACTTGCATAAATCGAGCGGACAATTTTTTAACATGTATTATATACTCACACAAAGTATTAATACTATGGTGGTTATTAATCCAGTTACTTCTAAAATGTAGCTGTAAAATAAATTATATAAAAGTTTTTACTTAAACTGTTATCATTTCGTTTAAAATTCCCGTCGATATTAGATGTATCTAGTCATTGGCAGGAAAGTGTAAATAAGTATTCGTAAGCAAAATTTGCGACAGGTGTAATTCTCATGACTTCGTATGTTTCGTTATATTTTACTTGAGAATTGCATTTATTTTTACTTTAATTGTGTGTAGTGGTGTGAAAGTGTATGTTTATTTTTACTTATGTATCAATATGATTACATATCATCTAGTTTTATATAATCTAAAAATGTGTATGTAAATTTAATTTTCTGATGAAAAGTTTACCGTCAGTATACATTCGCTTAATTTTTAAACGACTGAAAATTATATACAATTTGAATATTCTTAATTAATTGACAGTCGTATAATTTTACTTTAAAACTTATTTACAACAAAATATATGTTCCGTCTGCTGTAAACATTATTTTATAATTTACTTTTTAGTTTATAAATAATTCTGCGCATTCCGGAGAATTTATATTTTTTGTGTATACGTAATAAATTGTTCATGTATCTCTATTTGATTGTTTTAAATCATATAATTAGTAACAGAAATAATTAATACGGTAAATTGTATTCAAATATAAGCGGTATTCATTAGGTTAATCTTTAATTTTATTGATCTCTTTTGTATTCTCCTGTTATTTTCCTATTATTTTTTACAAAAATACACAAAAAAATAAAAAAAAAATATAGTTTTAAGTTAGTTTACATAGGTCGTATATTTTAAGCGTAAAAAACCTTCGTTATGATTGAATAAAGTACGTAGTTACCAAATAGTAATATGTATTATTGTACATCATATATACACTTAATAAAATATTAATATCCATCGTGTAAGATGTGAAATACAAACCATAACGAAGGTGTCAACAGTATTGGTATTCATCGTTTGCATTTAGAATCTTATGTACTTCAGATTTACAAATTATTCATTAAAAAAAAAAAAAAATCTGAATTAAATTTTTATTCGATCATATTAACTTTATTTTAAATTTCGTTTCATAACATACTTATAAACCCCGGCTTTTCAAAATAGTTTTTCTGCGTCTTTATGTTACGTGTTATAATTTTACCACTTCAAAAAATAAACAAACCTACATTATGCAATAGTTTCATAATATTGAATTTGTACGAATTATTTTGTCGCTATAGCGAATTAAAATATTTTTAAGTATCAATATTCATTAAACAAGTTTTAAATGCATATTTTCATCATATTAAAGATAATTTCAACAAAGAAGTTAAAGATTACTTACTCATTCATTATTTTTCTGCTTTAAACATATTTACGCCAGTAAAAATGAAATGTAATATTAATTTTCTCTTAATTAAATAATTTTCAACCTATTGTAATACTTGTTTGAAAAAAAAAACATTTATATGAAAATGCGATCAAACTTATTTCAAATATTTAACGTGTACAAATATTATAACGTAATTGTTAATGATCCTTTTATAAAAATTTGTGATCAACACATGTAATTTTCAAAAAAATAAATTTTACACCCTACAGTGGGTTCATCAAAATTTTTTAGTACATATTCAAAACTATAAACGTTGAATACCAGTACAAAAAAAAAAAAAAAAAAACACGAAAAAAAAACAAAAAAAAAACGGAACTAACTTCTCGCCGTTGCCTACGGGCAGAAAAGAGAGCATACGCAGGGCCTGATGGGCAGTTCGTCAGGCGCTCAAGTATGTATACTTTTCCATTTGAACCGTGTAATAATTTTTATCATGGGAAAAAATCGAATGAATTATTTCATTTCGACTTAAATTTTTTGTCGCGTATTTTAGATTAACGCGATTACTATTAAATTATATATAGATTAAACAACAAAATTCGCTTTTTAAAAATTAAGTTATAATTCTAAGTAAATTTTAAATATTCTAACAATATTAGAAGCTCAAAACTATACAGTTTTAATAAATCTTATTTTCTGACTTTTGTTTTGTTATAATTATACATATTGAATGATTTTGTAAATGACATTTTGATACAGTGACATGCTTCACATTAAAATAGACAACAAAAAATAAATTTTTCACTGTCAGATTGTTTTATTAATACTGTTATTCATTTTGCTGATTTTTGTGAACTGTAATCTTAAATTAATATTTTTTCACTTTATATTTTTATCTTTAATATTTACTTGTTAATGGTTTAACAGTCAAAAAGGTTTGTGGTTTTTTATAAAACAAAATTTTAGCGATTTTGACTTCTTTTTCGTTTATTTTAATAAAACATCACTACACCCCACATTCTTGAAACCTGTTTTAAACTATCTATTATTTTGATCACTTCGGTAAATTATATGGAATTAAAATATCGTTTAATAATTCACTAGATTTGTTAACAATTTTTGAATATATTTTGTTTTTAATAATAACTTTTTTACTGAGCCTCAATAGATGACCTTTGTTTTTTTGTTTATATTACATATGGTTTTCTATTTAAGTTTCATATAATTTAATGACGTGATTACGGTATTTACATTTCGAAACTTTTTTTGTAACTACCATGTTACTTTTATATTCAAAAATACTCTGTATTTGTTTTTTTTTTTTACTATATTTAATTATTACAACTATTTGAAACAAGCATCAATTCTAAGATTTGGTATAAAAAGTAGTAATTTTAAAAATGATGGTACTGAAACGTGCCTACTTACATATGTTATTACGATAATGCAATATTGAAGTATATATATAAATTATATTTAAAAAATAATTAAAAATTTTATATGTTTACTATGATTGGTTACAGTAATATCTTAGAAAACTTGTGTATATTTTTATAGATCGCACATACTTATGTTTATATAATATGACCAGTGGAAATAAAATTTTTTTAAAAAAAGCTATTGCCAAATATAATAAAAAAGATGCATTCTATATCATTATAAATGCTCAAAATTGCTCTAAAACTACACAAAAAATAAAATAAAGCATTAAAACCATTCGCATGCGGCTGTACCGATCGAGACTGTTGTAAAACGTGTATACATTGTTGCAATTTAAAAAACGGTTTTTAGAAAACAAAAAAATATTCTTAAATTTGTACACAGAAATCATGAAAGACGCGTAATTTATAAACACAAAACGCGAAAATCAAAATAACTACACTTGTTTTTCTCATAGTAACATTACTTTCAGATTATTGCGATTGTATCAAGCTTGCAACTACTATTTCGCAAAATTATACGCATCCTTAAAATTGTTTAAATCTTGTGCAAACCTTAGCTAATTTATTTATCGCGGTGTGTTATGCGATTATTAGAAAGTTAATTTTTTTTTTTTAAGTAATTGAATTTATATTATCGAACTAATGAAAAATTTAAATTTTTAACAATAAAGTCTTCAGAAGGAAGAAATTATTAAAAAATAAACTAAAATAAAAATAAAAACAAATGCCATTTATAAATAAATAGGAAATAGATTATTAGTTAACGTTAAGTAAAAAGATCGAAATCATTATTATTATTTTTTTAATAACGGCACTAGCAATTCCATTCAGTGCTGTAAGAAATGTGTCTTATTACATATTTATTACTACAGGCGATATGTAATTAAATATGATCATGTACACGATATTGTTCCGTGAGCTAAGCAAGCATATGAGATTATTCATTTACTTACAATACGTAACAGGAATTTTGATTGGTACGTTTTATAATAACTGCAACTGAAAAATAGGTGGTTTTCATCGGCGATCTGGTTTCCATCACAAGGATGGATACAGAATGGCGAAGGGCTAATTTATAGGTGAATAGAACATATGGAATGTTATTGACGTTAAGCCCTAGACGACATGTAATACGAATAAAGATCTATCTCTGAAACGCGTCGATGTCAAATTTGTCTGTATTACGAGTCACTCAGGTATCCATTGGAATGATATTGTGGACAATTTGTGAAAAGCTCCCTCAAGAATGGTTCATTTTACTTCAACGCATCTGTTAGTGATATTTTATCTGAGATTAAATTTTCGCACAAGGAATTTTTCAAAAAAAAATTCAGGAATATTCAACTTTCAATTCCCGTAATGTCTTGGTTCTTCAATCTTCCTAGCAACTAAAATTATTCTAATCATAGAAATATTTGCTGTGCATTATTTATAATCTAACTTCTTGTCTACAACTGCTTGTTTGAAATTGTGATTCCTTGATCAAAGAACCTAGTGAACTCCAACATTATGTCACCTTAAACTATGTTGATATAATTGCACTTCATGAAACGAAGCTAGATGATAATGTTAAACTTACGTTTGTGATTTTGTATTCATTACGATATATCACGTAAAAACGATTGAGTAGCTTAATTAATTAATAAAAAAAATACAATATCCTAAAAACCCCTTACCACCGTTGCGTTCAAGCATTACGTGCTTACGTTAATGTTTATAATCAAACTTTACATGCAAATGATACTATAGATAACAATTTTACCACAACATCGTTTACTATGTAGAAATCTAATTACTTCAGAATTATCAAATATGATACATAACTACTTTGACTATATTTAATTGGTGATTTTAATGTGAAAAAGTCTGGAACTGTTTTGCAAACAATACCGCAGGTAGTGCTGTCTTAGGCTCATCAAAAAATGATTTAAGGATCCCGGCGTTAATGGACCCATCGTTCCAGATTTAGCGCTTATTAAAAACATTAATACAAATCCCCCTCTTTCTACAAACGCACTCTCATCGTGTCAGATGTAATTAGTTACGTTAGCAAACATGTACACACTAACCTCACTTAATTTTGCTAATGCGAATTAGATTATATTTAAAAAGTACATGTCTGATAATATACAATTAAACGAAACTATCGATGTTGATAATACTCTATACGAAGTTACTAAGACTATCAGTGTGCTTAATCACCTTACTATATCAAACAAAACACATACATTTAAACCAACACGTATTACTAAAAAGTTATTCAGCTGTTTATCCAATCTAGTTAAATATGAACATCACGATGACGAATTCTCTAAAACGTTTTTCAAACTAGCAACAAAAGATAATAGTCTCCGGAGGTATGCAAGCAATACACTTGTAAAACTGAAACATTACCACAATTTTTCGATAAATAAATTTACGTAGATCTTGAGAAAATTAGTTTCTCTCGGGATAGTATTTCAATGTTAATGGTCGTAACATCACGTTATCAGAAAAACGGAAGATCAGTTGTTAAAAAATTTACAAAATCATCTGAACCCGCGTTGGCATCTTTGTAACTTCGCCTAAAGAAGTGAACAAATCGATAAAAAATTACTCATTACATCATAATAATATCCCTATGGTAGTTATGAAATAAGTTTGTAGAATGATGTCCTAATTACCAATTGAGCAAATGCATGGTCAAACTAGAATACTTTCCCTCCGAATGAAAAGACTAAAAGTAGTCAAAATTATAACAATTCCTAAAATGGGCAAGGATTCTTCTTCGGAAGAAAACATCAGTCTACAAGTTATATTAGTAAAGTTGGTATAAAAAATATTTTAAATCAACTCTGTGCATATGCTGACGAAAACAATCGATTCCCTAATATGCAGTTTGGCTTTTACACAGTTCATTTCATCACACATAAAATCGACAAATACTTTTATTCAGATTCCCTAAATATATATTTTGTACAACAGAACATTCTATATTTGTATAAATAACTCAAAAGTTCTCGTTAAGAACATGTCTAAGTGGAGCATTACATGGCAGTGTATAAGAACTTTCCTTTTTTATCTTCAATTTTTATGATATCCCTATATTAACAAATAGGGAATTAGCATTATTCTACAACTTATAAAGACCAACTGCGGTTGTAAATAAACTGTGACTTGGGTTACAACGTATCAAATTAGTATCAATCTTTCTACAATCTAGGCTATACTTTTTACTAGACTAAGGCTACCGTTGCTCCGTTTTAAAAATAAACTACGTTAGAATACATTGGTCGGAACACGTTCAATATCACCATATTGCATTAGATAAGAGATTTACTTTTATTAGACATTCAGATTATGATTCGCTTACAACACATAAAACAACTTGTTCAATCTACCCTGTATTCTAAACTAATGTCTTGTATCCCGAATTCCACCTTCGAAAGACTTCAACTAATTCAAAACAGATATATCATATACATTTTCAATGCAATCTATATACAGAAATGTCACAAGAAGAACTATTTTTGCAATTAATAAAATAACATGTTCTGGAACTTTCAAAAATGCTTTTCCAAAATTGTTCTGTGTGTAAAAATAAGTTAATAAAAGCAATGTAGGGAGTTATGATTCCAAGCATGTACAAAACATGCATATCACAGAATTAACCATAATGGGCATATGTTTTAAGCAGTTACCAAGGTTAAACTGTTTAAAATAATTTCATCCTTTAATTCATTTTATTTACTTATGTATTTTCTTTTCTTTTTACTTAACAAGGTTTTTGTTTGTAAAATTTTTCTTGCTAAAAGCATCATTTCTTTGTTATGTATGTTTTGTGCAGTTCAATATTATAAGTTACTACTGTATTGCTTAATATAAGCAATTACTGATTGTTTGGACACGTAATTCATTCTTTTTTTCTTGTGAACGTTTCAGTCAGATAAGAAAATATTGTAATCGCAATATATAACATTGTAAGTTAACCGGACGAAGTCTTTGCGTTGTAATTCTTTTAATATCATGAATGTAATTAAATCGTATTCATCTGCTTTATTCGTATTTATAATTTAATTATCGTTCTTATTTCTCTCGATGTAAATTTAACTATACATCTCTGGTCTGCATCGTATAATGATATTAGTAGGGATACAATTATAACAATTGTCTGGAAGACATTTGCCAGATAATTCCTAAATTCTTTGGACTTCTCAAGACTACTCTGAGATCACTTTCTATTTAGTTTTCTAATTGAATGTAGTATTTCCGACAGCATGTTCCAGACAAAATAATCATTTTACAGAGTCGGTGACGAGTTATGTAAATATATACTGATTTTTTTTATTTTGGACAGTTGCTTTAATAGCCTTGTTTGGTTATTTAAGCTTTATTTATTGAATCCTTGTTATTTTGTTACAATTTTCGCAATATTTTCTTTCAGAGCTACTTATTTAATGTATTTTGAAATTTATTTCAAAATAATGAATGCTATCAATGAATACTATCTCCATGTCAAAATGAATTTAATGCATTCGACTCATTTTCAAAATCTGATTTTTCCTTGTTATCAATTGCACTAATTGAATCATAAACTGGAAGCTATTTATTTTTATATAATTTAACAAGTGAATTAATTTGAATAAATTTCATAATTGTGTATACTCGTAGAAATCTTATGGCACGCTGACGACAGAATGACTAGTTCCGATCAAAAGAAAATTATAGTTAAAATTGTGAAGAATATTATCAATTATGACACCACACATGGTAACTTGCTGTAATTTTTTTGCACGAAAACCATCGATATTCGATACTAATTCGTCAGTCATTAAAATAAAAACAATCTTGTCTCACGCGACGTTGAAAACTATATATATATATATATATATATATATATATATATATATAATATATATTATTCACTAAAGGCAATGCTTTGTCGCTGCAACCATAGTCAGTGTCCGAAGTTCTTGATATTTACTTATATTCAAGCGATCGTATACACCCTTCATTATAGATGTTCTTGGCCTTCCTCTTGGCCTTTTGCCCGTAACTTTACCCTTTATTATACCTTTTATAAAGTTAGTATGCCTTATTAACCTAACATTTTTATTTTACGCTTTTCTATATGCTTATTAAATTTCTTTTTTCATGTATTCCTTCGTGGATATCATTATTTATTTTCATTATGTCCAAGACGTTTTCGTTATTCTACGCCAAATCCGCATGTCCATTGAATCCAGTTTATTTATTTCCTGCGCTGTGAAGCACCAATCTTCACAACCGTAACAAAGCATACTCCAAACATATATGTTTGCAAATTTTTTCCGGACGTTTATACTAATGTCCTTATTTGTCAATATGGATTTTTTGTTATTAAATGCACATTTAGCTTGTCCTATTCGTCTTTAATATCTGCTTTACTTCTATTATCTATCACACTTCCTAGGTAACGCGTTTATGTAACTTGTTTCAATTGAGTATTAGCTATTATTATGTTTATTTTTTATTTAGTGTTTCTATTGACCTTCATTACCTTTGTTTTATTTCTATTCATATTTATTTTCCATTAATTCATCTGATAAAACTGTAAGCATTTTATTTGTATTCTTCTCTGATTTTGCTAATAGAGCAATATAATCCGTGAAACGTATGTAGTGGATTTATGTCCCATTTACTTTTACTCCTTTTGATTTATTTTTCATCTTTTTGATTGGTTGTTCTATGTATACGTTAAATAGATACGGCCAAACAGGACATCCTTGCCTTACTACATTCTATGTTTTAGTTTCTAGTTTGTATCCATTAAACAAAAATACTTGTGTAACATTTATGGATTTAAAAAAAACGTTCGATAACGTCGATTTGAAAATATGATTTAAAATTTTAAAGGAAAAGAATATAGACTGGAAAGATAGAAGGTTAATATTAAACCTATTTAAATCACAAGTAACAATAATATACATTAATGGATACAAATACATACATATATATGTATATACCTACATGCATATAGTGTCATAAATAATTAAATAAATACGTTTGAAATATTTCATTGTTTTTTCTAATATAATAAAAATTCATTAAAAGGTCTGAATTGTTGTATATAGAGTGTATTTGTCATTTTATCAGTTAACCTGAAATAAAGTTAAATAATTTGTTAATTGAAACCAAGTTAATTCGATAATTTTCAATTTAATGTATGAATGATTTTGGTCGCTTTCCCGCGCGTTAATATAAAAGTCAAAAAAGTGATTAATAAAATATCTGAACTATAAATTGCATTAATTTTATTCAATGGAAAATATATTAGATGATGATTTAATTCCAAGAGCAGTGCCGAAACCATGTCAATTGAAGGTTAGACATTATGCGATCCTATTAACTGTACACATATTTGTAATTAAATATACTTTCTTTGAAATGTATAACTTTCTATTTTCATAATACAGTGTATTTCATTCCGAGCCCACAGTGTTATTTGTGAATTTTGGGAAATTTATTCATAGTTTATATTAATAATTTAGTGTCATATTGTTCAAATTGCAGAATTTGGCGAAACCAGAAGTTCCAGAATTGTCTTTAGTGTTTGACGATTCGGTCAAGAATAATTCTATATGTACTAATAATAAATTTGGTGGATGCGACAATAATGAACCAATATATACTAGTACAATAATTAAAACTCCACGCTGTACGATAGACTCTGTGAAAACGCATGTGAATAATAAATGTCAAGAACTTTCTGAAGGAATTATATCTCCTAATCATGCTACTAAAGGAATTATTCATAATTTGTATAACGTTGAAGATATTGAGCCAAAACTTCAAGATAAGAAAAAGGTTAGTTTTTCTTTAGTGAAGGATCATTTAATTGATAAACATAATTTAGAATTTAAACTTAAAAATCAAGCAAACGAAAATCATACAGATCAAAAATGTAAATATGGGTCAGATATGTTATTTACGCACTCGCCGTTAACTAAAACACCTTTAAATAAAAAAATCAGTTCACCAAATTATAAAACAAATCATTTTTGCTCTTTCCCACAATCGGTATGTAATAATTATGGTAATTGTAATTGTTCTTGTAACCGACGGTGTATTAATATTAAAGAGTTGGATTCATCAGATCGATTTTATAATTGTGAAAGTAATTATAATGTGATGAATTGTTCCGAACCACCTGTTGGAATTAAGGCTATTTTAAATAATGAAATTCATCAAAATAGCAGATCTTGTAACTGTGATCAAATTAATACAGTAAAACAGAATCAAAATGAACATCTGTGTCATTTTTATAATCGTGCAAGCCACGGAGATAAATACTGTGTTCCATACGATTCTTTGAAACCTATCTTTCAGAAAATTGAACAGTTAGAGAACCGAGTACAACAAATAAGTAATGAAATAACAGATTCCATCTCAAATCGTACATTATTGTTAAACTGTCAACAATTTGAACAACAACTTAAAATGCACCAAGCTTGTTGCGCCAATAAATATGATCAGTTAAAATCAGAAATATTGCCTCTTTTTGAATTATACGATAAAATAGAACACTTGGAAAATAAAATACATTCCTCAATGTTAAGTAATTTGAATACACGTTCACCTAACAAATGTAAAAATTGTAATCCTCAATGTCAACCAACTATAAATAATGTAATGGGTAATAAAAATGCTGATAATGCTGTTGATATTCTGCACGTTTACAGTACATCAAGTAATCAAACTGATTACCTGCCATCATCATGTAGACATCAACTTGCCTCTCATGATGCTTGTAAAAAACCGTCCCCTATCAATACTTATAGTAATACTATGAAACAAACGCCAACTGTATGCTGTTCCATTAACAATGATACTACAAATGGCAGGATTCCAACACGTGTTGAAAATGTATGTACTACAAATATTAAGTTGGACGAATGTCAAAAAGACGTTACTTGTCAAACTGTTCGTTACCCTGTTGAAACATTCAATACAGTATATTTTAATGAAAATTGTACCGAATTGGAAACAGATAATTGGTAAGTTAAATTCATATTTTTAAAGTGCATGTATATGTATGTGTATTATATATATATATATATATATATATAGCAATGCATTTTGATTAATTAAATCAGGATACTTTTACAACCTATTTTGTTTGTATTTATTTTTCATGTATTCAATATATGTCACTGTAGTTTTGTAGAAAATTCGAAAGAAACACCAAAACGTCTTCAGAACGATTCCGATATTTGTAATAAAATAGTAGTAAGTACTTTTAATTTATAAAAATTGAGTTTCTTCTTTATATGATTTTTTTTTTATTAAACTATTGTTATATTTTTTAATACTTTCGTGACTGTTTTTCATATTTAAGAAAACTTATTTTCAGTAAAACCACATTATAATTTGTTATATAATTTTAATGCTTCGAATAGACCTACATCACTCATCATCAGAGTTTTTAGTAATTAGTTTAATTCTAGTAATGAAATCTCGTTCAGGCTAAATTCTAATTTATGCAAGAAAAAATCGTATATTATTTTTATAGAATTATTTAAGATAAACTTATAACAGGTAAATTTACTCACCGATATGCACGAACAATTCTACTTTTCTTAAAAAACGATTTTAAAATTAATTACACCCTTTTGAACAGCTAGGTTAGGTTAGAATCGGATGTTTGTTTCGGCTAGTTAAAAGGAGAATTAAAGGAAAAAACGAGAATAACAAAATACCTTGATAGGTTAGGTTAGAATCGGTCAGGTTTATTTCAGCTAGTTAGAAAAATAGAATTAAAGGAAAAAACGAGAATGGCACATTACCCGAATGACTAATAAATTGAAATTTACAGCGAAATCTAGTTTTTAAAAACTTTGAGTTTCACGAAAAATATTGTTTCCGCAAAAAAAAATTCTAATCGTAGTCATTTTTATCGAAATGTGGTTTTTGCAAAAAATCGTGTTTTTTTGATAATCTTGCTGAATCTATATAGAATTCTCTCTATTGTTCATCAGTCTAGTGAAATATCTATCATGTTAAAAAAGTTATAATATTGGAGCACACCAAATCATATCAGGAACGCTTAAATCTACTCCACTTATGTGGCTTACAGTATTAGCTAATATATCTGCGGATATCTAATGCAAAAATGGGTGACGACATCTCCTGCGTGCCAGTGCGGAAATTTTAGACAAACAGTACAGCATATATTAGAAGACTGTAATAAATTTGCATCTATAGGTTAACATCAGATGTAAGATGTTAACAAAGTTAACGAAAGAGCCGTAGACTGGATAACAAATTCAAAATTAAGGTTATGATGGAAATTTTGTACAATTATAATTCACACAAATATTAATATTTAAAGTTGTATCGTGTGACTTAAATACACAAGCTAGCAATGTGCTATATACCGCTTTATCATATGTTCTTGTTCATTTTCAATTTCACCCCTATTTCCTAACAGGCAGTACATGTGTATACATTTAATTCCAGCCTTCCATAGAGAATACCGTTTTTGCTCAGTTTTATCTTATGTACGTTTTATGAGTACATTACTATCGACTGTTCCTATGAAATACCAAGATTATTTAACAATAGTCACAAATTATTAAATGCATATATGTTTTTATTGTTGGTATGATAGAAAATAATTATTTTTCTCTTTAATTTGATTCATGTATATATATTTCGGTTCTAGTAGACGTTACGATATATTATGAAATTAATAATTCTTAAATTTTCATGCGATTTTAAATTACTATTTCTCAGTTTTTACGCTCGCATCATATAACAAATCTTTGCATCAGCAAATTTATAATTTATAATTGCATATTATTAACAATTTAAAATAGGCATTTTACATCCGTTCGGATTGTTTATAACTGTATTTCAAAAATAATCTCTTTTTTTTTTTTAGCAAAATGTTAAAAATATGATAAAAATTCAAAGCAATGTTCCTTCAGAACTTGATACGACGCAATTAATTAAAAATATAACCCATGAATATTTACAGAAACTGAATTTAAGTACTTTCACAAACGATAATGTTGAGAATAAGTAAGTGATTTTATTTCAATTTATTTATAAGTGTTTATATATATTATGCTAGAAGTTACCCATGGCTTTGCATGTAATTATTTTTTTAATACAATACCTCTGTCTCTTTCTTTTAATGGGTTTATATATTAGTATAGTATTATATATATATATATATATATATATATATATATATATATATATATATATATATATTATAATGTACGTGTATAATCTATCTTCTTCATCGTATCGGGAAAATTGATCATTGTACATCATGCCAGAAGTCAAAAAGTTCATTATTTGAGGACGTCGTTAAAGATACAGTTGTGCGGACAAGCTTTACATTCGAAGAGGTGTTCCATTGTTTGGGATTCACCGCAGTCACATGTGGAGCTTTTACTAATGTTCTATTTCTTCATATTGTTTCTTGTACGCCCAACCATAGTCCTTAATCTATTAAGAGATTTCCTCTTTTGGTAATACAGATCTGCACCTATGGGAAGGTTTTCTGCTGGTTCAATCCAGCGGCTTTGTATAATTTAATTGTGTTCCTCTTTCCCAGCCGTTAAGGCGTATCTCCTCAGGCTTGACGCCGAGTGGATTTGTTGCGGCCATGAAACTTCTTCGCGATTTCAATCTCGCCGCTGCTGTATGCATCTAAATAGCAAATGACAACTATCTGCTTCTTGTGCACTTTTCTTGGCGTCTAATTGCGGGTGGGGCAATGCCTGAGAGAACTCTGACTTTATGTACCGGTGTAGGTTTTAAGCAGCCCGTGATAATCCGACAACTTTCATTTAGGGCGACATCGACATGCTTTGTATGTGCTGAGTTATACCACACTGAGCAGGCGTATTGTACCAGAGCTGACACCTGGAGAGTATGTGGTGTAGCTCCCCATTAACTATTGGTTAGCTTTCGTATGATATTCCTGGCTGCGATCTTCATTTTAGTATTTATGCAATGTTTTTTGAAAGAAAGAGTTCTATCAAGTGTGACACCCAGATATGTTAGATAATCGATAAACTCTAACTTCATCCCCTACCACTGTATGTTTAAGCTTCTTTTCGCGTCCTTGTTTCTGAGGTGGAAAGCCGCTTTCTGTTTGGTCTCAGTTGATTCTGCACATAGTATTTTTCAATCTTGTCCAGAGCTGTAGTAAGTTGTTTTTCTATTTCTTCAAATTTCTTGTTTTGATATGAAATGGCAAGATCATCCGCTATAGGACATGGCACGTGTTTTCAAAACCGGCTGATCATTTGACATATATATATATATGTATGTATGTATATATCGGCCCGGTTATTTCAGCCACGCCCCTAACGCAACTAGTTAGTATATATATACGTATTTAAAACTTTAAATTATTGTAATTTCTGTCCTATTTGTGATATCAATGTGAAACAAAGATTAGAATGAATCCGATAATGTAGGCTATAGGTTGTGCGATTTGCATCATTATTGCTTTCGAGTTAAATCGGAACAGATAAAAAAAAATTAAAAAATATATATTTTCTGTTTTGTGCGATAAAAATATTCCAATGCAGTGATTAGAATGAAAATATTCGCAAATCAGACAGAAATTACAGTTTTATATTAGTATAGATATAACGATATATCGCTTTCAAATTGTGTGTTTATTTCTAATTATCTTCTTTAGAAACAATTATGAACAAAATAAAATTTGACAATCATATTAAAAGTATTTTAAGTCATTAGAATAAACACAATTCAGGGTGTAGAAATAGCGAAGTAATGTTTGTATGTGTAAAAACAAACGTGGAATTATAATAAATAAAGTCACTAATAACAGTTACAGAGTTATATAAATAAAAAATAATTAAAATTTATGTATGAAAAATAAAGTCTGTATGTTTAAGGTGTAAGTGTAATATCGAAGAAAATACGTATCCTTTCTTTGTTATATAACCTTTAAAACTTTCAGTTTTATCATAATTACAAGTGAATATAATTTAATGAATTAATGCAAAACTTATCGCATATTTAAAATTCTAATAAATGCAAAACACGGTTACTCGAACTTGTGTCATGGAAATACAACGGTTTATTCAGTTCAATGCAACAATTACACCTATCCATAAAATGTAGTTGTTAAAGTATATATACTTTAAATGAACTTTACTGATAATGTGTAAATGATTTGTTAAGACAGATAACTAAAATATGTTTTTTATATCATTTACACGTGCTTTATTTATAATTATAAACAAGAAATAATTTAATAGTCATTTACACAGGATGTCATTATCGCATTCAGGAACTCAACTTTCGATAACAAATAATTTGACACTTAAATTTTTACTATTATGTATTATATATTATGCTGTATTTTTTTCTGTCTATTATATAAAACAAATAGTGTTTGAGTTAAAATCTTGATAAAATATATTTTTATTACTGTCATAATTCGATGAATAAATATATTTAAAAATATTATTTATATATAGAGTAATCAGTTACTTATTTAATATTGCATTTATTTTCCATCGGATAACGTTTGCATCACTTAATAAATTTTACCAATCAGCTAAGTTCAAGACGGCCTGGCTGATTGGTAATATTTAATTTATTTATGCTGTTACATTTTATGAGATTTAAATACCACATTCCATCAAATATTTAATATTAATAATGAATAATGTACTTTTATTATGGGTTGATATTAATATAATTTAAACTTATTTTATATGTTATATTATATTTTACCTATTCTATCTTACCATTTTATTGTATTCATACTTTACGTATATTTCAGACGACCGAAAAATACGCCAGTCGATATAGCAAAACAGAAATATGAAAAAAGTATTGAAGTTAAATCATCGGACATGGATTCCAGCTTAAGGATGAATTCATTAGCGATGAAATATTTTTCTAATGAATTTTCTGGTACAAACTTAAGTAAGTACTCTTTTTCGTGGGTTGTTTGATAATGAAAAATATTTACAATTTACTTTAATTATACATTTTAATATTTATACACAGTGTATAGATAAGCAAAATTATTCACTTATGCGATAAAGATATGCAGAAAATATGCATATTAACATTTTTAATTTTTTTTATAGTTATAAAAATAATTTTCTTTTCGAATTAGAAAATGATTGTGCCTCAAACAATATTGAAATTACTGCTGCTACGAATGTAAGCGATATAGCTAATAACATTTCGTGCGCTACATTGCATTATTTACAACGTTATCAGTTACTACCACTTACAAGTAAGCATTTAAACGATTGTTTTAAGTACTAAAAAAAAAAGTTTATATATATTTGCATATTTAAATTGCATATTTTTTAATATGACACGCACAATAAAATTAAATATTAAAAACTGTACACAAACCTTAAATATTAATAAGTTAACAGCATTATTTCCATCAAACAAGAGTCACACATTGTCGTTTACAGATAAAATAAAGATGCCAAGTATGGCCTGCAGTCATTTTCTGAAAATTTATCTTAATTTTGTCATCAAGGTTTATTTTGATTATTATATAATGTAGTTAACAAATCTTACCCGTGAATAAACGAACTGAAGTGATTTAAAAAAAATAATAAATTTGGCAAAAATCGTAGATATAAACGATAGTAGCAACAAAAGAAATAATTCATTTTCATTATATTCGGGTTATATGATCTTTCAGTTTACTTTGATACAAAAATTTATAGGTTAATGGAGACTATTAATAATGTTTAACAGATTAAAAAAAAAAACATAATGAGAAAAGGGCACATCAGAAAATATGTTACTTTAGCTTGTAATATCTTTGATGTACTAAATTCGTGACACGCACACAACAGGCTTCATTATGCTGACGATTGTGTTATAGCTACGCATAACTTAAAAGACTTGGAAGGTATTCTTTTATGCTTTAACTCGGTATATAAATGATTTGAACTTATTCATGTAGACAAAACGAAGATTCTGTCACAGTTTCCTATTACAAATAATCAGGGTATCCGTTTTGAATTAAATTTCAGACCACCTATAGAACATGTTCAACAAATTCTGTATCTACAAAGCTTTATGAAAGCGCACCTGGATTTCATACAGAAGACAAATAAGAGATTCAGAACATTTTAAACAACGATAACTTCGACGATTTGTAAAAATTAAATCTTCGATGTAATTGTTAGCCATGATGCAATTACTATTGATACGTAATGCCATATGAATTTAAGACAGTAGGCTCCCAAGAAGACCAGACCACATACATACTCGACATAATAAAGTTAATGAAATTAGAAAATAACTGGGAACAATTGGCAAAAAGCATATTATAGTGGAGAACCAATTACGCCAAAATCAGACAATATAGTCTTCGACAATGTACCTACCTTATAACTGCACTATATGTGGACATCTTTATCAAGCATGGATTGGACTTCTCACACTTTTGCATCAACAGTTGATTTTCTTTCCAATTTCTCTGTTTCTTTTTTATGCGGACAACTGTACTCGGTCATGAGTATCAACATTATTATTATTGTTATATATATATATATATATAATATAATATGTCATGGTAACATAATTGCTCGTGCTCGAGACTGTGAACTAGTCGGGCGGGAGTTCAAAACCAACTCGCAACATACAAGTTTATAAAGTTTTTCTTCAAACTCTTGAAATTATCACAGTGAAGCAGTGGTACCTCACTCCATATAAAACCATGTCTGCGTTGCATATAATTGGTGCATTGAATGCTAGCCCATTTTGTAAGTAAAAATAAACGTACAATTATTAGTTACGATGTTTATGATTATGATGATAGGTTATATATAATTAGATACAATTTCGGAATAACCGCGTACAAAAAAGAAAAAAACGATTTATTAATAAAAGTAAAACAATATATTAATAAACCCGCGTTTACGTTTTAATGATGATGGGCACGGCATGTTGCTTCAAACATAAACTCGGATTTATTAATATATCGTTTTACTTTTATTAATAAATCGTGTTTTTTTTTGTACACCGTTAATCCGAAATTGTTGTATCTAATTATGAATATAGACCGCGAAAATAGTTTTAAAATGTTTATATATATATATATATATATATATCCTCTTTTTAAATAAATGTATTCTAATATGAACATTTAAAATTATGATCGCAGTGACGCTAGAGCACTGTGTCTAAGATTGACATATATGTATCTTCTTAGTCCACCCGCAAAGGTAATTGGTGATATCAAAACCACTTCAATACGAAACATCCTGTTCATTTTTCACGGCATCCTGCTATATCGTCATGACGAGAATTTCTTGCAGTACAGTATCCACTAATCTTATATTTATAATATCAACAGAGAGATCAGACGATGTGGAACGTCCTTTCTTTATACAATTTCTCACAATGTTCCCTACAATATTGAAGGCTTTGTGTAGTCACATCTTCAAGATAACTTCTCGCCGTTATTTGTCATTATCTCGTGTACTTTTTCCAGACATAAATCCCCGTTTGTTTTTCGTAAATTTGAGGTAATAAATTTTTTTTTCAAATTATTGTTTATAATATGCAGCAACACTGCTAGAGTATGACATTAACCATATCGTTTTGTAGCTTCAACCGATGTGTCTTTTTTAGAGATTATAATGAAAAAGGTTTCACCCATTCTCTCATTTCTTGTTTGTACTTTATATATTTCGTGTATTATTCGACATCGGAGCCGCAAATGTTTAAATTTTTATTATAAGTTTTCGTACTTTTTATGTTTCATAAATATATACATTATTATTAATGAAACCAAACGATTATATATTTTTTTAATAAATATTTTTAAAACATATTTATTATAAAAATTTCAGATGAAACAACAACAAATAAACATACAGAGGTGCGATATATTACAACTGCTGTAGAAAAAGCACGTGACCACAATTATGATCACCCAAGAGAATCATCTAACATTAACATATTAGACGCTGCCACCATTAGACAGCAACCTAAGTTTCTGTGACGATCAATTTGATTTAAAAAGAAAGCCAATGTACTGCGTAAACAGCATGCCCATAAGAAAAAAAAAAGTTTGCAGATATTTACGTGTATTTGTAATATTATACTTATCCATCGATAATTTATTTTTGATATTAGCTATATATATTTATGTAAGTACTTATTTTATTTTAGAACTGCCGTTTGAAATAAAAATTTTATGAATTGTGCACGTCCTGATATATTTTGTTTTTACGTACGTTATTTCTCATTGGATTTTTAATTTGTTTAGATTTATCAGTAGGCTTCGCTTCTTAAAGTAAATGAATGTTGGAATCAGGTGACTATTCTTTTCATATATGAAAATCTACAATAAACTTATTTAGAGAAAAGAAAACTATAAGAAAATTTGAGAGAATGTTTTTCATATTTCATAAAGATCATTATTGTCCTGTTCATTTTATAATTATAGTTATATGTATCTTCGTTTAATCTACCGATATCAATTATTAAATATTATAGATACATGAAGTTAACGTACGAAGGTAACATAGTAAACCTGGCCCTATTAACTTCCTATCAGGATTAGTTTTTTATTTCATTTTATTTTCAATATTAGTAATCTGAAGATTTCATTTATATCAGACATATTAATCGATATGATACCAGTAAATAAATCAGAAAATACTCTGGTTCTTGAATCTTGTACCTAACCATATTTACATCGGTTAATCTATTTGAGTTCTAATATTTTCATAGTATTCGTTATTAGAATTCTACTATCAGAGTGTACTTTTTTAGTTACTCATAATTGCAAATGTTTTTATTTTAACTTACTCGTGTACGTCGGTTTCATTTCTTTTCTTAATTACGTTGGTTTGTTGACACATTGTTTTTGTTAAGTTTTTTCTATCATAACCATAGCCTGAGAGATTCTATACTACATAAAATTTATATTTTACGTGTTTACTCGGTAATTCTATTATACATATATCATTTTACATGTGATTTGCTTCTATGTCTTTATAATGTTTTACATTAGTCAAAGTTCCGTTCAAATGAATATCTAAACAGTTTGATTTATCACAATGTGCTTTTCTATTTGCATATTATCGAAAATGTTATGACAGTAATGAATTTCTAAAGTGTATAGAAAATTCTTCCTAATTAATTTAATATTTTTAATGTTGTTTTACGAATACAATATATATATATATATAAAATCTAACAATGATCTTAAAATCAGGTAAACCTATCGGCCAATTTCACTACTTCTAATGTTAGCCAAAGTAGTTGAAAACTCCTAAAAAAAGACTACAAACGTGCATAGACGAGAAAGATATAATTCCAAATTATCAATTGTGCACCGACTAGTTAATAAGATTGAAGAAATGTTAAAAAAAAAAAACTAACCTCGGTTGCCTTCCTTGATGTACACCGGGCATTTGACAAAGTATGGCATCCGGGAATTCGTTACAAGTACAAAAAACTGTTACAACTCAGTATTTCAACATCTTGAAATCTTATCTAACACAGGTATTTTCGAGTGATAGTAAACGGAAAAGAATCAAAAAACACATACAAAAAATCGAGGTAGGTGTACCACAGGAAAGTGTACTCGGTCCACTATTGTATCTACTGTTTACATATGTTATACCAGATACCGATGATGCGCTAACAGCAACTTTCGCTGATGACATGCAATCATGACAACGCATGCGAACCCAGAAAAGTTCACAGAAAATCTACAAAGTAATTTAAATAAAATCATCGAGTGGTTGAATAAGTGGAAAATTGTAATAAATGAAAATAAAAGCAGTCACATTATCTTCACAAAAAAGAAAATCGAACGTAATAAATACCATATAACTATAAACAATAAGCCACTACATACATACTCATCCGTAAAATATCATGGAGTACACCTAAATGAAACACTAACGTCGCTTCCGCATATTAATACTAAAATAACAGAAAAATAAAGCATAAATTTCGAGTTCAAGGGACTTTAATTATATAAACCTATCTTACATTATATTATTATTTGTGCACTGTAATTATATGTATATAATTCCCTTGTATAGACCCGGGTCATATAATTTTTAAATTTGATTTAATAAATGTTCTTCCAATGGTTTGTCTACCGATAACTTCACACCAAATTAATTTAGTCTTTTATTGGATAATTATATGTAAAAACCTTTCGTATGTTGTTATTTTGCATAATTCTGACAAAATACGCTCCTCTCCGATGTTAATCATTCGATGATTATTTATACTATTGCCAAACTTAAGGTTCTATATAGATAAGAAATGTTTAAGAGAAATTTCCCCTCTGGTGGTGGGTAGCAGCAATCACGGTTTTACTATTAATGTATGTAAGAGAACCATATTTCTACATGGACTATGTAAGTCTCTTGTTAACCCTCTCTCTGTATTTGAATGCAAAAGTATCTTTTGGATTATATCACATTTTTATGGGCGTACTCGACATGCGGAAAACGAAGAGTTTGTAGCTTAATCCGAGATACTTAAGCTACCTAGTATGCGACATCGATTAAATGGGTCGCATCTGAAAACGGGAAAATAAAGGTTTTTTTTCAATCAGTATAAGCCACCGTGAGTGACTGGTTGGTCGATCACCGCGGGTTTGCGATAGAAACGTTTTTTTTGGGACGACTAGTACGCAGTTACAGTGCGCGAATTTCGAGAACATTTTTCTTTACAGTCAAGTTTTACTGAAAAAAACGCTGCGAAACTGGGTTAAAAATTTCCGAGAAACAGGCTCGATATGTAAAAAAAAGTCGCCGTGGCTTACAAATACCATAAGAACCTCTACGAAGATCGCCCGACTACGCGCAGCCATGAGCCCTCGCCGTTCATTGCGAATGCACGCAAAAAATTTGAATTTATCGGATCGAACTGTGCGCCGAATTCTTCATCCGTTTAAAATGTTGTACACCAAACAACTTTTACCTGCCGATTTTGGCGCAAGAATCGCATTTAGCGAAGAGATGATACCGAAAATTGAATCAAGCGAAATTCCGTTAAACGTGATATCCCAGTTTACGACTACATCGTGTTGGGTTATCTAATGTCTACGGTTTATGAAAATAAACGCCGAGACCTTGAGGAACTCAAAGGCGAAATTAAAAGTCATTCTGCGGCCATTCCAAGGACGATGCTCAAAAAAGTTTACGATAATTTTGTTTTACGACTCCTCAATTGTATTGAAAATAAAGGTAGTCATTTAAATGATATTATTTTTAAAACCAAAAATCTGTCGAACTAAATCAATATATTAAAAAAAAAAAAAAAAAAGATTTCCTTGTCTCTATTTAATGCGATTAAGATTAGTTTTTTACGTTTACTATAGAGTGCGCTATAATTTTTTAAAATACGACCAGTTTTCGCGCCGCACCCTATATATATATATATATATACATTGTTTGATTTTATTCACAAAAAATTATTCGAATTGAAATATTGGTTTTAATCATTTAAGGATTAAAAACTACCGATATAACATCGTAACTATTTACGTATAATCTCTAAAAAAAGAAACAGTAGTAACACTAAAATTATTAATTATAATTATAAACAAAGAAATATCAGGTTTTAAAATGTTAGGGACTAGCTTCTAAGGACATTTTAATTTTGTTCTGCAGTGAACAACACCGAAACAAATAATAATTAAAAATAAGACAGATTTACTCTTACATTTATCATCAGACCGAAAAACTTTCTCCGCAACCGCATGTACCCTTTATATTAGGATTATTAAATACAAATTCGGACGATAGTTTCGATTCTATATAATCCATCTCGGTACCAAGCAAACTTAATTGAGCACGTCTGTCAATAAATATTCGTACACCTGAATAGGTTAAACAAATGAATAACGAAATCAAAATACACATCATTTATATGCTGAAAAATGTTCATATACACTGCATACACGAACATTCACATACATGTACGACGCTGTATAGACACAAAACCGAGTTTTTTTTTTTTAAAGAATGAATAGATACATTAAATACACCTTCAAACGTTCATAGTTGATATCCACACGTCTATAATTTTTTTCGGTGAAAACCATGTTCGTATTTTTTCTTTACGACGTTTCGAAAACTGTAAATGTTTTCGAAACGTCACAAGGAAAAAATACGAACATGATTTTCACCGAAAGAAATTATAAACAAATAGCTATATTGTTTATTCAGTGAGATAATGAGCAAGGTTGAGCGTATATCAGAAATAAAAAAGGTAAGCATTGCCAGCACACTATCCTTGCTGCCTGTGATTGCTAATGTTCTTACAAAATACAGTTATTTGTTTTTTGCAATTAAGTGTAAGAATTAAAGGCGGCCAAAAAGAATTGCGTAATTTTTCTAGAAAGATTATTTTAATGCAACCGGTAATTATCTTTATTTCCACAAAAATTGTACAATTACAACAGGCCAGAGTTAAGTTCATGAAAAATACGTAATACGTTTAAGACTAACTACAACCCACTTGCAACTTTAGTACAACCTTAACAGGTTTGAAGGAGAAAACTGAAATACGTACTCCTTTACAATATATATAAATCTTTAATATACCATTGCTCAAACATAGTAACCTTGTAAATAAGATTGTTCTAGATATATTTCTTAATTTCTCACTTACATAATTGTGAAATTTTATCTTCTACTGAAATTGCAAAAAACTTATATGAAGATTCAAAAATTACAGCCTGGTCATCCTCATAGCGTATACAGTATGTGATCGAAAGCTTTCTCAATGAAACAATCGTGTCTCTAGTCTATATTACAAATTCTCTATTTCACTTCCGATACTTAATTGAAAAACAACTTATTTTTAAAATTGGAAACGACCGCTCTAACTTAATATTATTCACTTATTAAACAACTTGAGTAATGTTATTTAAAAGTTTGATTTCGCCAAAATATCAACATTAATGAACTTTTAAAGAAAATTACGACGCAACAACTTGAACTGATTACACACGCGCGATATAAAATTCCATCTTCGCATGGCTATGTTTTTTTTTATTTAAGCAATTTTATTTTAGATGCATCTTATTACTCATGTTGCTATTATATAGTTAGCTCGTCTCATAAATGCATTAAACTAAATTTATTTTTTTTTGCACATTTTTATGTATTACTTTGCAAATAAATGTTTTCTTACGTATTATTCGATACGGATATCTGGTTTCCCATAAACATGGGATATTAAATAGAAAAAGTAACCGAAAATCGTAAACAAATTATCGAACCAAGAACCTTAATTATGATAAGGAAAAAGTCATATACAATATTTTAGTTCTATGATTTCACTTCCGCAAACTACTCGATAGACTACTAATATTAGCTTGTACGACTTGAAATTCATACAAATTAAATTGTCATAATCAGAGAAGATACAACTACTGTATTATTAGAATTTAATGCCCGGAAAAAAAAGAGAATATCACTACAAAACATGCTGCGAATAAACCAAGACCTACACAGGGTAAGTCACAAAATATATTATAAAAATGCGAGTATTCGTTTACTGTTGGCATTAATTTCAGATTTCCGTTAACCAGCGACATAGTTGAACAAAAACATTAAAATCACAGTAAATGATCTAACTCAAAGCATTTAGGTAATATAAGGGGTAAAATAATTTTAAAATAATAAATAAGTAAAAAATATGCGTGGAAAATTAAAAAAAAAAATATATAGACAAACATTAAGAAAAAGAGATGACTTTTAAAAGAAGTAATGACAAGAAATAATGTCAAATACATAATGAAAATTAAACAAAATATAAACAATTACGTACAGTATGTTAGAAAATATAAGAAAATTACATTTTTATTCGTTTGGTAAACGAAAAAATACATGTTAGCTAACTCAAATAAATCTAGTACATGTACAAATTACTATATCATAATTGGCCGCTTTTTAATTTAATTTTTATTAATTTATATAAATTGTGCATAATAAAAGAGAACAAGTGTAATTTTTTGATTTCTTACATTCCTGAAGAAGCTTAGATTAAAAAAAACGAAAATAAATGAATTGTAAAAATTATAATACAAAGTAAAATGAACATAATTACCATCTTGGACAACTTCTTCGTCCCATTTATCTTTCTGTTTCGCATAATCTAACGTATAGCTCAAACCATTACATCCCCGTTGACGAACACCAACTTTTAAACCGACCTATTTTAAAAATTTAATTCATGACAAATACAGAACTATAACGCTCACATATAAAAATACGCATAAAATCAAAATTATTCGACGCAAATATGACTTACGTAATCAGGCTTGTCCTCCAATATCTGCTTGACTCGACCTACTGCAGACTTCGTCTAAAAATCAATTATTAAGCAATTACCGCATAAAAGTATGCAATTATCATTTACATTCGTACCGAATATAATTAAAGAACCATTAATAATAACAAAAATAATCGAGTTCCGAATTTTTACTACAAATACAATATTTCATTTGAGTGTAATATAAATACATATAACTTTTTATCACATAGATCAAATTCATACAGCAAAATATTTAAATTATTATTTTTTTTTAAAGATTAATATAACAAATATAAAGTAATATGTTACAAGTACATACCAAAGTCAAAGCAGCTTTAGTAGCAATCAATTTTTTATTTTTAACTGCTCTTACTGTGGCAGTTGCTACAACTTTACTCATCTCATTGGTATTCTACGTCTACGTTAACGAAAATCCATAATTTTACGGGCATTCAAATCCTACAGTTATCATAGATTTAACATTTCCCAATTGTTATTATTTAAAGATTATTTCACAATCGTAAGGTGACTTTAATACCTCATTCACAAATGAACAAAATAAATATTATAATTATTATAAATGATAAATTAAAAAATCATCTTATTCATAAATACTCGTCAATTGTTTTTTATTTTAATCCAATCAGAAAATTTGTATTTTATTTGTATTCATAATTACATATATTGATGTACGTGTTGGTGGTGTGTGTGCAATAATTATAATTTTATATTAATTTTTAATTTATGTGTAAATTTTACAGTAGAATTTGTTAAACTAATACTAAATATTGAAATTTTAAGTATGTAATGTATAAAAGTAGGAAAGGAAAAAATAAATTTATTAGATAATTCTAAATGCTACTGTAAAATACTCTTATTTTTTTAATACATAATTACAATTATAGTTTTTTAAGAATTGATAATAAAAAAAATCTAGTTAGACTGAATGAACAAAATATTATTAAATCACCAGTGAAATACAGCTGATTTCCGAAGTTAGCCGAATAATATTCGGCTGTCATCGTGGCGTTGATTCGGGAACTATCGTAACAGTCCACGGTCTGCGATTTTATTATGCTGGTGGAATGCTAGCAGAATAGTAGATGTCGGCCATAAGTGTAAGGTGGCTCAGTATATCGTGGGGTGCTGTTATATTCGAGACCAATTACGGCCTCATGCAGCATTCTCATATTGAAATTAAGAATAAATTATTGAATGCTTTGGATGCAGATTACAATGTAAGCTTTAGTTATAATTTGTAAAACTGTTTTCGTAAAATTATTATAATTTTTACGACAAAGCACAATGGTTGATAAAACTATCTACGTAATAGTTCGTGTACGACTATGTACGATGTTATTTTATGAAATAAAATCGTTAAAAAGTTTTAATATTCATTTATATTCACCTGAAATCATCTTTAAGTGTTTATAATGGTTGAATTTGTCCATACGGTTATCGTAACTTAATTTTTGAAATTGTCGAAAATGGTCTTTCAAGTAACAGATTAAGCAACGTACTGGCCCGATATTTTGTTTTTCGTCTGAACTGCGATAATGCGCATGCGCTTTGCGGTGAAGTTGGTATTATTTAAACTTTAAAACTTATTTTTATTGAATCAGTTAAAAGTAATACGCAAAGAATTTTCTACAAAATCGTGCCCAACGATATATACCGAATTTATTTTATGTATAGTCGAAGAAAAATTATATATTTCAGGACTTTTATCTACAATTTTTACAAATATATATGGTCTGCGATATGAGAATATACAATTATGTAGGTATAAAATACTGCAAATCTTTTTAATATGCTAAGGATTGTAAAAAACAATGATGAAATACCGATTTTGTTATGAAATGTATATAGCCTGTTGCATGTTTAAAACTAATACTTTCTGGTTTAACGTGTACGAATGCAAAAATTATACATTGTTGTTTTATATGCTTCTTGTATTGTGTGCTTTCATCTATGTATACAACATTATAATTAACCGGATTTATAATTACTTTATGTATTGTCGAGTATTTATTACCAATTTAATCGTTTGTAATACTAGGTTGTTGATATGGCAACGGTATGTGAAATTGTTACGATTTTGGAGAAGATTCCAATTACAACGAGAATTTTGGAGGTTAGTTTATAATCGTTAATTTTATTTATTCAAATTACATTTATAACTTAAATGTATTATATAATTTCAAATAACTTTCTGATATCCCATTCAGTTATGGTTGAATTTATTGTAATCGTAATTATAGTGTAAAATTTCGATAAAACATTATTATTTGTATCTTGTTACGCTATTTATAATTAATCGTTAAGTAATTTATTCACGCAGTGGAAAATTAGACTATTTCGTTTAAAAAATATTTTATGATTGTTCTTGTGCTTACACAAATTATTATCGAATATTGTATTATTATTATTATAATTTTTTTTTTCGTGTACCGACCAGGAGGTCATAAACACAATATCTAAACTATAATTCTTCTCCTTTCAGAACAACTTGTCCTAATAGGTTGTTTTGCTCTATTATTTGTTAGAATTCATTTTAAACTATTTCTCATTTTTTTGAAATCTCGTTTTATTTTGCATCTTGTAGGCATAGGTATTATTTAAATGTTCATTAATATTTAGCGGCATTACTTTGAATTTGGGAAGGAGAGTTTAAAATACCATATATTATACTTATGTATACGTCCTTGCACATTTATATTTTTTGATCGTTTTTGTTTTTGGCCAACATATAAAATTAATTGAATAAACACTCATCCGACTTCATGAGCTAATAATGCATTTCTCTAATGTTTCACTCTTCATTATTGGGTTTATAAGGTTGAGTAATTCAAATTTTCACCAAATTTTTATTAAAACATTTTGATTAAGACAAGTAGTTGTAATATGTTTTCAATAATTGATTTTATATTGTAATTGAATAAGCATAATAAATTTGTGTTGAATTAGAAATGCGTAAAAGTATTTCAGTTCGTGGTATTCTCGCATTCAGTTTTGTTTTTACTAGTAGTTATACATAATTTACAACTGCTGCATTAATTTGTCGAATTTTCCTTAATTCTGTATAATTACAAGTTTATTACAAAGCTTAAATTTATATTCACGTACTTGAATGTAAAAAAATACATACGTTTTATTAGATAATCGATTTTCACAATGTACACGTTACTTTTTAACGTTCATGATAAATTAGTATTTTGTTCGTATCTAAGACGAGATTACGAATAGAAGGTTCAAAGATGTAGAAAATTTATGTAACTACTTCTGAATCTGTATTTTACATGCACTCATTTATATTCACTTTTTTTTTTTTTAACTGAGCAAATTATTATATTGTACATTACTTATATAGATACATTATAATTGTTCATCTGTTTTTACAAATTGACTTATGGTTTATTTTTTACGTCGTAAAACTGTTATCCGTATACAGAGTAATTTAAAAATATAAATAACGGAAAATCGTACGTATTGTGTGAAAGTTTAAAATTACAAAGACATATTGCGTGAAAATGTAAATATTTAAAATTACAATTAGTGTTTGTTTTCCATCAGAAATGTACGTTTGATTTGTATAATCCGTGTTTATACAGCAGTAATTTGTAACTACATATAATGGAAAAATATTTATTGTGTGATAGCACAGACTTAAAAGTACATTTAAGTTAAAAGATCAATTTTTTTAGCATAAACGTAAAATTAATACATCCGTTTAACGAAAATGTAAAGTATTTATATATATATATATATATATATATTTCTGTGCAGTCTGCGGTCACTATTATACACATCTCGATTTTTAATGATATCGGTTAATTTTCCTATTAATTCCCGTTCACAATTTTATATTCTGTATCCACAATATTATTTATTTAGAACATATCGACTTTTTGGTTTTTGTTTTTACCCGTCGGCAGATACCCTTTACGTTTCAAAACAATTTGCACGTAGCTCCCATGTTTAATATATGGTACTATGTATGTGTGGTAGTGTATTATCGCTAGTGTTCATTTTGTGTGTGATTATATATTAATATTAAATGTGATGTGTGTAATACATAAGTTGTGTTCTTATATTTAGTGTATGTATGCTATACTTACGAACTTCTGCGTGACAGGCAACCAGCGGAGGGATGTTCTCGTTTGTTAACAAAATATATAATAGCGCTTATTGTATGCTTCAACTAGATATTCCGATACTTGTAGTATATATAAATACATCCCCCCCCTTTTTTTTAAATGTAAAATGTAAAAACGCGTATATTTGACATTGTATTAAAAAGTTATAATAATATTTAATAAATGTACCGGAACAAATGCCCTCTCCATTTATGAAAGTAAAAATTCTAATAATATAAATGGGTAAATAATAAATATACAAGATAAAAATAGTATTGATGGAAAAATCGGACAAAAAACCATCACAAATGAAAAGCGGTACTTTAAAAAATAATAAATATAAGTTTAATTATATAACGAATATGTAATATCATTCATAAGTAATGGAAACGAAAGCAAACAAATTATAACGTTATGAGAATAATACATTATGTTTAATGCGTCGATGCTTATACTTAGTATATCTAATACTTAGTTCCCTGGAATCGTAATTTCCTATTGCTGGAAGTAAATTATTACGGTGCACACTACAATTGAGAAAAATTTTTTGGGATAGTTTGAGGATATAGTCTTTTACATATAGTATCTGCAGAGCACTATGCATGTATGAAATTTTAGTGTATACGGGGACAGTGAGGATACATCTAAGACATCGATTTTGGACTAATTGCAGTCTATTAAAACTAGCATTTGAGGCGGAAGACCAAACTGGACAAGAATATGTTAAAATAGGCCTAATAATTGACTTGTAGATTATTGGTTTATTATTAATATTTAAGTGAGATTTACGTTTGAAAATGGGGTAAATTGAACAGATTGCTCTGTTTGTCTTCAATGACGCATGGTCAATATGCTTGGAAAAGGGTAGCCCTAAAATGACACCAAGATATATCTAGTCAGACCATTCTATATCAACGCAACTGACGTGAAGTCTGGTCGGTAAAAACGGTCTTCGACGAGTGAATAAAATTGTTTTCGTTTTGGAAGGATTAAGAGCAATTTGCCATTTAGAAAAATACTTAATTACACGATCAACACCGGATTGTAACCTATTGCTGATAGCATTTGGCCTGTAGGAACTGCAGTACAACGCTGTGTCATCAGCGTATAAGGCAACCTCAATGTTGCTTGAAAAATGTAAATAAGAATGGCCCCAGCACGCTACCTTGAGGCACGCCGGCAGATTCGCATTATTTATAATGTTATAAAATGATCGATTAGTTAAGTAACTATTAATCAGTTTAATTAGATAATTGGGAAACCGGGTAACAATCATTTTATAGATAATACCGTCGTGACTGGTTGTGTCGAAAGCTTTTGCCACATCAATTTTTCCCCTTAACTCTAGTTATACTAGATACTGAATTAATTGAAAACAAATAACTTATTTCTACCTCCTTGTATGATATGCTTTAGAACCAAACTCAAACTAAGACTCCATAACACCACCATTTCTAGTTTTCTTATACGTTTATTTGTAAGACAATCATTTCGCGAATAATTCATTTTATTTCTCGTTACTGTTATTGATTTTATCCATTACCCTACTTTGTTTATATTTTCTCTTAATCAAGCTTCCACCTCTCTTTTCCATTTCTCCAGTACTTCTGTTCGATGATCTCTTGTGGTATTTTGTTATGTATTCATTTTTCCCGTATAGTAGTTTATTTGTCCCTTTTTCCAGTTTTTATTTATTTTTTTTTGTATATATTCGTCTTCCTAGTCTCTATAACTCTTACAGTATTGTATTTAAAAAACAAAAAACTATCCTCGGTCTTTACGTATATTTTCCTTAAAAGTATATACTAGATTATTTCGTATTATTATTTCGCATTTTTTGACGATGGTTATAATTCATCATTCTTTTCGTGTTTTTACTACTTATTTTTTCGCCTAACTATGGTAGCTTTACTCAGATGTAACTAGTGCTGTCGATTCTTAAAAATGTAATCAATCGATTCCGGGAAATCGAATCGACTCTCGAAAGTTGATCGGTTCAAGTCGAATCGATTCCATTTAGAATCGGTTAATTGTTGGAATCGCTGAGATAGATTCAAATTCATGCAGCTTTTTTAATTTTATAAACGAGTTTTGTTAACTTAAATAGACAAAATTCTATAAAAAAATGTGAACTTATTTGACAATTAAAAATAATAAAATTTAAAATACGAAATAAAAAAAAAATTCGCGATATTTAATTTCTCACACTGAAATCGTCGTAAATATTATTATTAAAACCATGATCGGCACGTATTGTATCGTATGTTATTAATTATACGACCGTCTAATAGTTTTTTCTGTATTTAGCCGATATTTCCATAAATGAATTATATATTAATGATAATTCGATTCAATTTATTATTATCGCATTTCATTGAAAGGTTTAATATTTATAAATTGCGCTCAAGTTAAAATTACGCCATTTTACAAATATGATAAGCGAAATTCATAAATAAAAGTTATAAAATACTTCTTAATAAATTATTTCGTAATATTCCGTACGAATTAAATGAAAATCGTCCGAATAAAAATAGAAACCAACGTAAAAAAAAAAAAATACAAAACATATTTAAGTAATTGATAGATACAAATGCGTACAAAAATAAATAACCTCACGTATAAGACAAATTATTATTATATACACATCGTCTCGTTTCGGTACCTGTATACAAACAATCGTACGAATATTTGTATACATATGCACACACACACAAGCGTATTCACGCTTCATTCTTACGTACACGCATAAATATTTATATACCCACGAACTGTATTTACCTACGGTTTAGCGTTATGTACGTACACATAAAAGCGTTCGTAAAGGACGAAGTAATTCGAATTACACCCTGTAATATGATTATTAACAGCTAGATTCATAATAATCAAGTAAAATTTATTTCAGTTTCGGTACAATATACTAGTACATTTTAAACAGTGACGATGAAAAGAAGAAATATAAAATAAAGACTGTTACAAATCAAAAAATGAATAAATAAATAAAATAAAATGTATAAGTAATCGTTGAGAAAATAATTAAAGTATTCATAATAATAATTATTACATAATAGTCAAATAATATCGGGCACATTTCATCTTTAAATTACGTGTATATAAAATAAAGCGTTACAAAATATATCGACGAAAGTTTCATTTTAATTTTTCTTTTAAATTTTGCTCATTAATTAGTTAAAACTATCGTTATTTAACATTTTTCTAGTCTTAATAGTGAATCGGGATTACTTCCTTTATGTTACCGACGGCAAATCCTGACAGGTAACTTCCTCACCTCCACACTTATCTCTCCAAACCTACCGTTTAATGATCTTTTGTACAATATTCCAAGATACAATGAAATATCCTTAAACATCCCTAAATATGCAATTAACATCAAAAATAAATTCTTATCATTATTTCCTCAATTTAACAAATTCATTCTTAATCCCCCTCTTCTTCCAATATATACTGACCCACCACCCTGGCTTTTGCAACCACTCCATATAAACTTGAAACTTACCCACCTCTCCAAGCTTTTATGCCCACCCCATATACTTCAAAACTACATTGCTCTTGAAATCTCCAAATATAAGGACGCTGTGTGCTGTTTTACTGATGGCTCTAAATCGGGTAGGCGTGTGGGGTCTGCTTTCTCGGTACCCCCTGTCATTCATCGCTTTCGACTTCCTAAGTCCTGCTCCATTTTTTCAGCTGAATCCTTTGCTATATTCAAGTGTCTAGAGTTCCTGTCCATGACGCAGTCTTCTTCTAAATTCCTTATTCTTTCTGATTCACTCAATGTTTTAAAGTCTCTCCACAACCTATATACAGATAATGCACTTCTACAACGCATTCTGCTTGTCCATGAGTTCCTTACTAAATCTCAAGTTTCCATAGCGTTCATTTGGATTCCCAGCCACATCGGTATTCCTGGAAATGAGGCTATTGACCGAGCTGCCAGAGAGGCGTCTTTGCTTCAACACATATCCGCTCGTCTCTCTCTCTATAGTGACGTTAAAGCTTTCCTGAAATCTCTCGTAACTAAATCTTGGTGTCGTGCATGGAAGTCTAATGAACAAAACCACCTCCTTTTAATCAAATCTAATCCACTATCCCAACTGCCATTTCCTTTCAAAACAAGAAAGAAAAATGTTACCCTTACAAGACTCCGTATATCCCACTCAAACCTTACCCATTCCTATCTTCTTCATGGCACAGACCCGCCACTCTGTCCCTTTTGCCAAATGTCTCAACTGCTCATACCCCACATACTAACATCCTGTCATGCTCTCACAACATTAAGAATCCAGCACAGCCTTCCTCCTTCTTTACCTCAACTTTTATCTGAATCTACTGACCATATTCATAATGTGTTCCTGTTCCTGGATTCACTGAGCCTCTTAAATCAGATCTAGGACTACAGTAAGCCTGTGTGCAGCCGGCGCCCGTATAATAATAATAATAATAATAATAACATTTTTCTCGTCTTTCCAGTCAGCTATTTAAAGTTTTCTTCGCCTTCTTACGTAATTAATTAGGTCAATTTTAAAGTTCTCCGAGCAATTGTACTCCAGTGTTCCAGCATAAATTGCCTGCAACCTCGTTCTAGTCTTATTCTAATGAGGGCTCATCGCCTTGGTTGTACCTCCTGATCCAGTTTTTCCATTATCCATTAATATGCCAAACTTATTACCATTTTTTAAAACAAACTAAAATTAACGTATATAAATCTGATACGGATAGAAGTTTATTTTCTATATTTAAATTTTCACTCGTGATTATTCTCTTTGAAAAATTTCAATCGATTTAGTAGGTGGTATCTCGACATCCTACTCCGATGCAATATTTCCATACGTTAAGACCGGTTGATAAATACGTTTTATTAAATGGTCAAGTGGAAAGTATCGTTTTAGATAATAAAAATTAAAAATTCTGATTTTCTTAAATTTTTTAGAAATATAAAACGAATGAGCATTCCACGCAATAATCAATCAATCAATCAAATTTATTTGTATTCAATACAATACAATACTATACAATGCAATTTAATACAATTTCAATTACAATTTCAATTTCAATTAAAATAATAATAATAATAATAATAATAATTGTAACAAAAACCGATTCAGAATTGCATGTGAACACTAAAAAACTGGTTATGCGCATAAATGCACGAGTACCAGCTCTATTTGTAATTTATAACTTATAAAATACACAGGGTTACCCGAAGTAGAAAAACGTAAAATAAAGCGAACGCAAAATCTTATCTTCTATATGTGAAGTTTAATAATGAAATACTTATGAACAAAAATTTAATCATCGGAATAATGATATAAATGATTTAATAAAAATCAAGATTAACATAAATAACACCCAACGTAAACTTAAAATATTAATCTTACTATATAATAATAATAATAATAATAGTAGTAGTAGTAACAATATCGAAAAATGAAATACTAACAAATTTTGAATTTTAAACAGTTCGCAAGATTTAGTTTGCAGAAATAATTCGTAGGTATTTAATTAATTGCTACGTTTCCGCTTACATAATTAATTAGGTCTAGTTTTTAATTATCGAATAATGATAATAATAATAATGTTCGAATTTTAATTACAGGATACTAGACTCGGTAAAGTTATCAACGAATTTCGACGTAAAACCAGAAACGAAGTATTGGCTAAAAGAGCGAAAGATTTAGTACGACGATGGCGTCATATTATGCTGAAAGAAGGTTCGATCAATACTAATACTAATAGCGCGGATAAATTTCATCAGAACGGCGATAACGATGACGTCTGTAGCGACGTTACAAGCGGTTTAAATACTTCTACTAATTATTCGCACTCGACTAAACGACGTATAAATAAGTTAAATTTAAAACAAAACAACGTTATCGATAACGGTATTATTAATACGATCGACGATAGTAATTCCGACGGTAATAGTAGTCAAAACGATCGTATCGTTATTAATCGTTATCGCGATAATAGCTCCGTCGCCGATAATAGTAACGGTAATAATATTAATAGTAACGTTAATGCGCCCGATAACGATGTATCGGCCGAGGATCGCAACAGTCATCGTCGTTATAATAATCAACAAGTTTGTTATCGTCAACAGCCGCATCATCGACGAATCGGTCATAACGATGCGGTTCCGAGAACGCACGTCTCGAATAAACGTTTGCGAAAAGAAACGATAACGACCGTTGATGTCGATAATGACGAAAATGAAATATCTCCCCTCGTCGTGAAAAGGTTCAAACTTAACGGTATTTCGGGTAGTAGTTGTAGTCCCGTTTTGTCCAAGTCTCGTAATAAAAACGGCGTTAATATTAATAATAATAATAGTAGTAGTAGTAGTAGTAGTAGTAAGGATTTGTTATCGTTATCGGACGATAAGACTAAATTAAAAACCCTTACTCCAACTAAGGAGCAGGAGGTTGTGAATGATACAACTACTAATACTAATACTAATAGGGTAGTGGTAGAAGATTTATCGGAAAAGAAATATTTTACTCGTCGTCTTTATCATCGTGAAGACGACGATGATAATCCCACGAATCGATCCATTAATGTTCCTGTTTTCGACAATAGCCATGTTCCTCATAATGATACGGTTACTACTAATAGTAGTAGCGGTAATAATAACGATAATAATATGAATAATCCGAACGGTAATAGTAGCGACGCTTCAACCGCTCCTACTACTAGCACTACTATCGACATCGTCGTTCTAGAAGATAACGATAATATCGGACGTAAAAAAAGATCGTCTAAAAAAAAAAAGGAAAATCATAATAAATTGTACGACGATATATTGAAGGAGAAATTATTGGGTTTAGTCAAAACGCGTAAAGTTAAAACTACCGAAGAATTGATTAACGGCTTGACGCAACAACAGCAAAAACCGACTACGTCGACGCAACAATACGATCAATCGGCTGACGTTAATGTCGATCAGAAAACTAGTCTTACTCACGACGACGTTAGTCGCGATAATAGCGTCGCAGTCGTAATAACGGACGAAGAACAACGATGTAAAAATAATCTCCAGTCAACCACGACTATCGATAATAATAATATTAGTAAAAGTCGTAATAAGGATCGTTATCGCGACGTTAAAGACAAACCAAACGATCCGACCGAAAATGAGATCGCGACTATCGTCTCGAAATTGAATACAGATTCGATAGTTTGGTCATCGGACGAAGATTACGATGACTACGGTAAAAATCGTATACTGTCGCAATCTGAAATTGAAGCTCGAGCAGATTTACTAAACAGCGACGAACAGTTAGAAGGAGTTACCGGCAATTTCGATCATCGAGACGGTAAATTTAAAGAATGGCACCATATTGTTACACGAAGAACCGCCCACGACGAATTTATTCATATACTGCCTTATACCATAATCGACTGATATCATTATTATTACTAATACCGTTATGTCTATCGCCATCGCCGTCATTAAATACATTCATCATCCGATGATCATGGCTATTTCAGTTATACTAGCAATATTACGTTTGTTTTTTTTTTTTTCGTTTTTTTTTGTTTTTTTTTTTTTTATAGAAAATGCACCCGGCTATATAGACACTTTAAACAGAAACAATCCGAATCCTACTCCGTTTCAAATTTGAATAAAATCCATCAAGTTCACGTACACGCGATAACGATTGTTTTATATATACGTATATTTTTAATTTTTAATTATTGTAATCAGTACTGCATTATTGATATAAATATATCCTGCGAAGCTAGAGCCGCTATAAGCTCTTCCCCGACGGATAAAGATCAGCTATCAATATATGCCTAAGGGTAAAAACAAAAAATGGAAGAAAAACTTTAAAAGTGCAGTCGAAACCACGAAAATGCAACAAAGTAAAACTAACCCACTGACGTCTCATGAGTTACATAATAAATATATATATATAGATATGGCACACGCGAGAACTATATATGATTTGTGTGTGTGTGTGTGTGTGTGGTAGCTTTAGTCTATTCATGGAATTAAATTACATATATAACATTATTTATATGTTATATAAATAGCGTGAATTCTGTAATATTCCTCTATTTCGTATCAAAATGTCGAATATTTTCGTTGTAGAGATTTTTACACACACATGTTGTGTGCGTACACTCATACATATATGTATATATGTTCTTTTTTCATTTTTTTTTTGTTTTGGTTCATTATAAAAATTAAATATTTAATTTTTTTAATCAACGAAATTTGTTATCCGTTTTATTTTATCATCATTCAATAGCTGTGTCTTTTTGTAAACAGCGTTATTATTCTTAGAACATTAAATCCGTAATTTTTGAAATTATATATATGTATATACATATATATATATGTGTGTGTGTGTGTGTGTGTGTAAGCAGATAGTAGCAATGGATAACAAAGTACCACAGTTATTTTTGGTTGATTAAATATATACGAACTATTCGAATTAACGTAAATTTAAATACATATATGTATCGATGTATGTATTATAAACTAATTTGTATGTTCTATTTTTGTCTTTCTTATGTGTTAGTGTGTACAAGTAACCAACATTTAATCAAATTTACCGTTTTCTAAAATCAAAAATTAACTAAATATCGATATTAGTATTCAAATAAAACTTAGGAAATAGTTTCCTCTTTAAAAATTACGCATATTTATTAAAAACGCTGTTCAGTAATCAGTTATTCTTGTTGGGTTCATAAAATAGGAATACTATTTTCATGGTGTTTTTTGTAAATTTTTTTTTTATAAATTTAAATAATTTTATCATCGCTTTGAGTCTTTTTTTTTACGTGCGGATAAAAATGAATGATATTCAGATGAGTATAAATATAAAAACAAAATAAATATGTATATACGCGTATGTATTAACTTGTTAATTGTATTAACTTAGTTTTATTTTAAACGCTTCGTCATTAAAATATTTAAAAAATGTTATTAAAATAGGAAAATTAAATTCTAACATTAAAACATAAAAAATCTTCAAATATGAAAAATAAATTATTTTATTTTGTAAATTTTTAGTTATTATCGCGCTGAAAGTATATGTGTGTATTCGTTCGTCGTAAAAGCTCGCTACTTGGTATTTTTTTATTTCATACCAAAGTAAAAATTTTCGATGGGTTCTATATTTATTCCGGATGGTACATGTATAAAATATAAATATGATTTCAGTCTGATTTAATAACTGATTTTTTTTTTAAATTTTCATATTGTTATAAGAGTTACCTCAATTCGTTATATATATATATATATATATATATATATATATATATATATATATATATATATATATATAATATTATTTTGTAATATAATCGCCGTTCGACGTAATTCGGTTGTTCAGTTATTAAGTATAATAATTATTATTTTAAAGTATAGTTTATTATGTTGTAAATATTACACAATGTGCCTTCATTTATTTTTATTTTATATCTATAAAGTTGTTTGTTAATTTGGCCGACGACTAAAACAATATATATATATACATATATATTATAAAAAACATGTCTGTAAAATGTACACGTTTGTGTATGATTAATATTTTAATAGTGGCTGCTGTTCTTTACATACATTTTCGGTGGGTCCAAAATTATTTTTATAATAAAAGAATACATTTTTTGTTACGATATGGTGATTTTTTTATTATTAAAATTAATTCCGTTCTATTTTCACACGCTATGCATAATATACATATTATATATTAGATTTTTTTTTTTGTTTAAATTTAAATTAAGGAGGGAAATGTTAATATGTCACACTCTTGTTTTCTTTAAAAACTAAATCACGTCCGTTATATTCGTGTTTAATTAACTTATTTTTCATATTATTATTTTCTCAAAAAAGATGAACTTTCACTCACACACTATATATATATATATATATATATATATATATATATATATATATATATATATATATATATATATATATATATATATAGTAGATAAAAATATGTCGAACTAAATATTTGTTACGATTTGTTTTTCAAAATTTTAGCATATTAATCTTTGATTATATTTTTTATAATTAACATCTCGGGGATAGTGAAAAATATAACTTCGAATTTCTCCTACCTCGTTAATACATATTAAAAATGATTAATCTATATTATATCGACCATACAAAACTACCGGTTGCATTCCTGCGAAATTTTATCATATATATAACTTATAATTATGTACACATATTATATATATATATATATATATATATATACCATTATAGACGGTTTTGATGTGTAGTGTTCGCTCTTTTTACTAGACTCTTGATTTTAGAGCTATTAAAACAGTCGACAACCCTCATCAGAATATATTGTTCCTTAAGTTTCACCGGTTAATTGTACGTCGCAATACCTTCCATATCGTTCTTAACTCTCGCTTGAAGAATTCTATTACTTTACCATACTCCAGAACCATCATATATCGAATATTTCTTATCAGTCGAATATATATATACATATAATGTGTTACTGTGTGTATAGTGTATAAAAATTTCAAAAATGATAAATATCCTTTATAATAATAATATAAAAAATGCTCAAATCGGCAATAATTATCGACAAAAGAACAAATCGATGTTATATAGACGAATGGACGAAATTAAAACAAATATAATTTAATCGTTAATCGAACGACTAATTATATCGAGAATGTTCCTATGTTCCTACGATAGTTATTATCGGTTATTACGTAATTGGATTCCTAAAGAATTATAACAGTATATAATGAAATTTTTAATCTATCGATCGTGGTACGTGTGTTTGCGAGTTTAATATTTTTAAAATTGAATTAGTTTCACCGCCTAAAAAAAATGATTTATTTATTTTATTCATTCATTTCTTAAAATTACGTACCATGAACATAGTGCTTAAAAATGATGAAGGTATGTGATTAACTTGGATAAGGAGTTAGGATCATCGGTATTTCAGTTAAGAGGATGGAATGGTACGGATCTAACAGAAATAAATTGAGGATATTCTAGGATGTTATTAACGAAAATATTAATATTACGTGTTTAAGTATATTACATTTTATTTTTCACGTACGATCTGTCGAATAGGATGATAAATAACATTGATATTTTACAAGTGTTTCAACAGAATGCTGCCCATTAGCGGCTATTCTTTGTGTATACTAATCGTAATTTACTGACGATGTTGCAAATCCACTTGACAGTATCTTTTCAAACGCTTGAACTCTGTGGAATTACTCTTAAGATCGGCAGCTAGTCGATTGACATGTTGCTGAAGTCGCTGCATATATCCACTACTATGTATTCTGTTTCTTTTACATCAGGTATCTAGAGATCCTTGTGCAGGTCGGTATTGCAAATATACCATGGTGCTCCAATGATGTTGCGCAAGACCTTTGAGTGGAGGCGTTGGATTATTTCTAGCCCGCAGTTGCTGACTGTTCCACAGGTTTCAATCATGTCCATACAGGTTTTAAGATAACTTTATATATTAACAATTTATTTCTGACTTATAATAATGAATTCCAATGCATTAACCACGTCATACTCTGTAGTTTAAGCTGAAGTTGTTTTCTTTTAGCTAGAAAATATGGTTTTTCCACGTTAACCTCTGATCCGTGTGCAATCCTAGGCATTTTACAGAGCAGGACTCTGGGATTATTTTATCGTTAAAGCGGATCGGTGTTTTCCCCTTAATTATGTTTAGCGTAAACAGAACATGCTTGGATTTAGATTTAATTACTGTGATTTTCCATGATTTACACCATTTTTCTATATGATTAATATGAGCCTGCATACGTTCAGCAGAACCAGTATCATAGTGACTTGATAATATCGCTGTACGTCAGCGAACTTAGCTGTTGTAGTGTTAATGTTGTCCGGAAAATCTGAAATGTAAATCTGGTATAATACCGACCCAAATACACTACCCTGAGGCACACCAGAATGTCATATACTTGAGAATACTCATCATCACTATTTACCTGAAAGTATCTGTTAAATAATTAAATAACGTATAATATTGATATGGAAAATTTTTTCAGTTCAAATAATAAACCTGTATGCAGGACTTTGTCAAACGCTTTTTCTAAGTCCAGAAATAGCGCATTACAATATTTTCCTTGTTCACAACTGCTGTTGATAATAACTTCAGCTATTCGATGTATTTGTTCCATCAGTTTTTCAGATAACTATGAAGTAATTGGTAAGAGAGGTCTGTATGATGGTATTTCGTTCTGCGGCTTTCCAGATTTATGTATCATTATTATGTAGGCGCAAATTTCCATTGTACGGAGGTAATAGCCGATACGAATTATTGCGTTAAAAATATATGTTAATAATATTACCGTTTTTCTCGGCAAATTTTTTAGTACTTTTGTAGTTATTAAGTCATATCCGGGGGATTTTTTTGGGTTAAAGTGTTTCTGTATGGTGAAATTTTATCTCCATTGGTGATACCGGTTTTATAGGTAAATACATTTGGAATGGTGCTTGTAGGTGGTTGTTTATATACACTTCTTCGTTAGTTACTGTGTTATTGTCGCAGTGGAAAACTTCAGAGAGGTATTTAGCAAATATTTCACCTTTTTCTTGTTGGTTCTTGTCCGTCCGTGGTTTCCAATTTTTATTGATGATTGTCGACGTGTGTAGTTGAGTTTTAAGTTTGTTGGGCGTCAACTGTGTAATATATTCTTGAAAGGTTTCGTTCATCCTGTCTGACAGCGTTTTCCTCAGCTGTTTAGTTATTCTGTTTAATGCATTTTTATTGATTGGATTTCTGTCATTGTGCCAGATTTTTCTTACTCTTTTTTCGGCGATCATATCCTTTAGTACTTTAGGATGGTTAGTTGTTTTTGTACACCATTTTTTTTTTTTTTTTAAGTAGCTAAATGTGCTGCTTCGTGAATGCTTTTAACAAAATGTTCGATAGCTATTTTGATGTTATCTTCGGTTTTTAACGGAATAGTTATCCATTTTGCTTTCGATTGCCTGCTGAAATGTATTCCAATTGGTGTTTCTGTTTGTCAGAATCGGTTTCGTAGGAAAATGTATTACTGTACTATTAATACTTACTATTTTTGGAGAATGATCGGATGTACCATCCGTAGATGATTCTAACAGTATATGATCGAAATTGACTCCTTTGATGTTAAAAAAAACTCCAGTAAGTCGGGTAGTTTGTTTGCATCGGTTGGCCAGTATGATGATATTACATTAGACATGCATTTAACTGCCTACCTCTTGAAAGATATGTGTTTAGCGTTGAAGCCGCCGCCAACTACAAATTATTTCCTAATTCTTTGAAGTAGTTCTTGCTTAATATTATGTTTAAGAGAGCAATAAACCGATGATATTGCAAGAGAATGAAATGAGGTTTCTATCATAGTAGTTGCTTGTAAGTATTCTTTTGTAAACTTGTTTCTTAATGCTTTGTTGATGTTTTTATAATAATAGCGGTTCCTCCATGAGCTGTACCATCAAGGTGGTCTGTGTGGTAAACTGTGTAATAAGGTATTTTGACAAAGCTTTTGTTGGTAAAGTGAGATTCGGATATCAAAAGTATATATCTACGTTGTTACTTATTAAAAACGCTTCGACTTCATGGCGATACCGGACCAGTCAATTAATGTTCCAAGTAGCTATTCTAAGTATTTCATTCATTTAAATGATAATTTATTTAATGCTGATAACATATATTCATTATAATATTGTTTTGCTGAATTAGCTTGATTAAAAATATTCTTTAATTCTACTATGAATTCGTTGAGCTGCGGTCCTAAGCCGTAATTTGCATCATTTGTATTTATCATTTTCTAATTCGTGCTACGTAGGGTAGGTTGAAATAATTTTTTTTTTTACTGCACGATCTTGCAATATAATATTTCTAATCCATGTGGAAGCAAGAGTGGGTTGTGTATGGGATTTATTGTTAGGCATTGTAAGAAAATCTGGGTCCGTTGGAACAAACACTTGTACATCTTTATTCACTCGCTGCGATATATTTTGAGCTTTGTTCGTTGATTGGGTTTTTATATATAGTACAACATTTATAGTTAGCCCTTCGCAATGTATACATTTATCTGGTTGATCTATTAATTTATTACAATTTTTTTTAGTCATGCTATTCTCCACATTTGACACAAGCGAATGCTAGTGCGTGGTATAACTTTCTATGGTCAAACAATTAACACCTGATGCATTGTTCTTTCATTCTTATATGGCGGTTCCATTTTTATTTTCATGTTTAAGAGATATTGCATATTGTAAATATCTTTATTATTTGTGTTCGCAAAAAACACGAGTAAGGGTTGTTTCGTTCTTGGTTTACGTACATTTGTAACGTTCCTCGTCTCGATTTCTTATTCAGTGCGGTCTTGAATTTACCTTCAACCGGCATTGCATGATGTATATTATTAATTACAACACGACTGTTCTTTGAGTTATGTATGATATATTTCTTTCCTTCAGCTGATTTATAACTTTTGTATAGCTGTAAGCGTTGTTTATTTTTAATTAATTTTTTTTTACGTTTCGTGTTTGACAAACGAAATCGTTTTTATAAAATTTTTTTAAATAAATCCTAGGTCTCGTTTCTTGTTTATGAATTTATTTATTAGTGGTTTTTTTTTAACAGAGGTCTTATAATTTTCTAAATAGAATATAAAAATTCTAGCATCTAGGTAATATAATAATGTTAAAAATATATTTTAAAAGCATTGCTCATCTCTACGATACCACGCTATTTAATTCTAGATTATACTCCCGTCTTATCTGTTCTCGTATTATACATCTGTTTAAGGGAAACGGCCCTCCCTCCGAAATGAGGAAATAAAGAAATAATAAAGTACCGCAATCTGAATTACAGTAGATTCCCACGACCTATGTTCGAAAAAATTTCCGAAAATTTCGTAAAGACTGAATGAATGTATTGTTGCAAATGGCGGTCATCTGAACGATATTCCATAAATGACTGTAAGCTAATCCCTCGTTTTCGTATTTTAAAATAAAATTTCATTCGAAAATTTTGGTAAAGTAGTTTTTGAGTTATTCAAAAAAACAACAAAATTGTCCGTCTTCTCTAGATCACCCTATACATTTTAATTTAATTAGTTCGAATAATTCTTTACATTGTCAAACATTTATTGCATATTTGACACTTTTAGTTCGGATAAGTGTTTGTGAATAGGTATAATACGAGCGGCATCTTGATGGAACCACCCAAAGATATAATTTATAATTTATATCCGCTACTGCATCTGTTGATATCCTACAAAATTAAATCCCAACTTATTTAGCTATCGAACTATAAAAATATCACACGCATCCTGGATCATTCGACCTGTAAAACGCGTTTAATTTTAATTTCAATACCCCGAGATCAAATATATCGATTGAAAAATACAGTTACATTTAAACCACTGGCGAGCAGCTAATAAATTATATATTAAAAATATTCTGTAACTGTCGATATGTTTAAATGTTATTCGTGTTTAGTTATTAGCATTGAGCGTATATTTTTTTCCGCGATTAAAGAATTAATTCAAAAAGATTATATAACGTAGTGTCTATAGTTAGATTCGTTTATAGTTAATTATTCAGTTAATTTTGGCGGACGGATTTATTCTTCAGATGATTTTTTTTTCCGTAACATATAAGTTAAATAACCCGTTGAGTGTGATTACGATAATGCAATTTGCAATGATCTCAGGTGATTATTTTCAATTATGTCATCATTTATAATAATCGATTCAATAATACTTTCATTGTTGTAGTGTAAAACGTTTTTTTTTAGATTTTGTTATATTATTTGTATTATCATTCGATGTTTTAGACGAATCATAAAAGTGATTGCACATAGTATTTAAATATGTACGCGCAATTTACTATATTTTTGACTTGATGAGATCTACGTGCTAGTTTAATCATTCCAAAATTGGTGTTTGGACCTGAGAAATAAATTATTATGACTGTATTTAGATGTTTCTCGCTCATATGACATAATTTGCGGCATTTCCTACATGACTAGGTGATCCTTGAATGTTTTGGATTGTAAAATGTAAACTTGATACACTCAATCAATAAAAAGCATTAGTTGTCATTCCTGCTGTTCTGTTTATGCTATAAAATTTACAAATCCCGCTATTCAAAAATTAAAAAAGTAACTTGCTATCATGTGTATTTTGGTCGGTAAAACGTCTATATTGTTAGAGACACGAAATAATATGTAGTAATGCAAAATTATAATTCAACAAGTCGACGCTTAAAAGTAACTAGCTTATTTATGTTATCAATATCCCCTTCACGACTAATGGAACTGCATCGGAAATAGTAATGAATTCTCAATCGATTTAGGTCGAACAGAGATGGATGTGCGTATTTATGCGGAAACGTAAAATGGGTACAGAACCACGGTAGGCACTAGATTGTATTCCATTTAATAGTATGGGATAATTAAAACTCGAAGACATCCACAATCCAATTTACGAAACTTTCCCTAATAGATTACGTAGTTATAGAATTAGATATTTAATTTTCTCAACGTATACTATAAGAAGAAAATTCATTCGATGGAAATTTAGATCGAAATAAAAACATCATTTCAAAAACTTCGACCTGTTTGAAAGTATTTTGAAAAATGCTTGTAAATTACGAACAAAGTAAATAATGCGTATGTGCGGTTATAGTATTTTTTTTCTTCTGTTTTTTATAAATACAAACCGGTTCAAAAACACGAGAGCTCACTTTTAAACATCGTACCGTAGCGAATACACCACAACCTTGCTCTTTATATATGTATTATAACGCTAAACGTAGTATTAATGGAATATCTTTCAATATAAAATCATTTCAGAAATTCTAAGTTTAACTGTGATATATATTTTCATAGAACGAAATAATTTATAATAATCTTGCGATTTTGTTCAATTTTCACGTGTAAGAATAAGAAACGTTAAACTAAAAATTACGGAAATTGTTTTTCCTAAATGAGTTGATGCGAAAACAAATAATTTAATTTCTTAACAGCAAAATGCAGTACAACGGAAATAAAATTTTATTTTAATTATTTTTATTTATATGAACTAATTTTAATATGCCAGATTAATAAATTCCAACTTCTTCTCTCCTCTTTCCCTTTCATGATCATCATTATTTATGACAGAAAACTATAGATACTATATATATATATATATATATATATATTCATCATCACTGTCCACTGTTCTACGTAAGGAGGTGGTGACACTATGTAATATTATTCAAGTTGCATTATAGTGTTTCTCCATAAGTATCTATTATTGGCATTTTAAAACGCCTCCGATATTTCGTGAAAAGCTTGGTATCCACTTTTAATTCATCGATAATGGACTTATTAGTTCGGAGCGCCGTCCAAGGTATACGGAGAAGTTTTCGATATATTGCCATCTCCAAGGTATTTGTACGCTTTTCGTTAGCTTTTTTAATAGTCCGTGTTTCGGACGCATATGTCGCAACAGGAAAAATGACAACATTGGCCAATTTTAATTTTGTTATTGAATGTATCTTTCCATACTCTATTCAGTTTGATCATTGCTACTCTTGCTAAAGCGAGACGCTTGCGTAATATATATATATATATATATATATATATATATATATAAAAATAAATAAAAATAAAGAATAAGTAACCAGTATGAATCATTTCAAAACTCTGATTTTCTTCATCGCTCAACAAAACAAAACGCGATATTAAATATCATATTACATTTCATTACTTATTTATAAAAAATATCGTCCACTAACACGATCTCAATTTTATATATATATATATATATATATATATATATATATATATATAATATATATATATATATATATATATATATATATATATATATATATATATATACGAGTGTGTAATAATCTTTGTGTCGTGACAACAAAGCAAACACAATCAGTATTTCCCGGGCGTATGTGCCTATCTACGCTAACGCTGTATTATAATTGCACTGTACGTTACACTGTACAACAAAATTTGTATATCTGATTATTTGTACTACAGAACTATGATAGAATCTTCGTTTAATCGTAGTATTTCATATATCGAGTTAAAACATTAAAAAAAAGTTTTATATTTTTATATATAAAAAGACCATAAGACTTTGCGAATGAACAAAAAAATAAATAAAATATAAATATATGTATACAATTTATTAATATATATATATATATATTAACTGAGTGATTTTATTAATTACTTGTTTGTCGTTTATTTGTTAAAAATCACTATATTCCATGCTGTTCAAATTATAAAACATAAATGAATAGCATGTACGTCTCTTAAATTATGGGCAGTTATAACACAATCGTCATCATAGTTAAAGGCTGTAATATAACATGTAACACATTATGACTTTGTCTGAACTGTTTTAAATTATCGACACCATACCACGCTGTATTAATTATTGATTTACAAGGATCAAGTGACGCGTTGATATAGTTTTTTTTTTTTAATCATCATGTTACTTGTAATGCACAAAAAGTTAACATTGCTTGGAAACGAACAATAATATATATACGTGTGTGTTGTTTTGAACAATCTTCGAAAAATGCGATAAAATACAAAATCCCATTTTTTGCTTGTTTATACGTATATATATTTTTACTCGTACATAATAAATAAAAATTTAACTCTAAAATGAAAAAATCGAGTAACCATGGTATCGATAAGAAGAAAGAACGATTATATATATACATAATACATATATAAACCAAAATAAACATTTGTATGCACAATGTAGTTTTGATAAATTCTCTTATAATGAACATAAAATTAGATCTGTGGGGTTATACGTTGCCGGTGTTCATGTAGATCCATTTTTCTATCGGATTTTAAATAAAATTATTATCTGAAATGAAAAAATATATATATACATATGTATTATATATACACACACATGTATTATATATATACATATGTATTATATATATACATATGTATTATATATATACATATGTATTATATATACATATGTATTATATATGTACGTATGCATTATATATATACGTATACATTATATATATATGTATATATATATATATATATATATATATATATATATATATATATATATATATATATATATATATATATAATTATTATTCTAACTCGCGAGTGCCCTTTCTAATATCCGTTTTTCTGTTAAACAGTGTCCAATTATATAATTAGATATATAGCTGCAATGTGCACATTCATACTGATCTGCTGTATTCCTTCTTCTTCCTTCTGCGCGATTTCTGGCGGTGTAAACATCTGCTAAGCTTGCGGTATCTTCGGTGAATTTTCTCTTTTCAGTTCTATTCATCCTCTTTCCTCCCAAGTCTTATTTCTCCGCGGGTTAATACCGTTCTTCTTGATAAGATTTTAATAACACATCCTTAAATCTTAATTTTGATCTTCCACAATACCGTTCACCGGTATGTAATATACCATATCATAATAGTTTCGTAATGCGATTGTTATCCATTCTGAAAACATGGCCAACCCATCTGAGCCGAGTGTTGGTTAAATATTGTTCTGTTTTATTACAGTTTGTCATTTTCAAAATTCTTATTTTATCTTTCCATGTTATTCTTAGGATTCGTCTGAGGATCCTCATCTGACACGTTTTAAGTTGTTTCATTTGACTGCTTCTAATTGACCGTATCTCACAATTATACAACTGCTGCTCTGTAAACATTCAGTTTCGTATTAGTATATAAATTTTTATTCATAAATACACATTGCATTAGCTTGTTGTCTTTTTTATTTGATTTTCTAATCTAGTTCATTATTATCGTTAGTTATGCTTTCAAGGTATTTGAAGCTTTTGACAATTTTTAACTTGGACCGGTTTATGGGAAAATTTTCTTCCGTGCCAATTTCGGTCTTATATACTTAGTCCATAATTCAGGTAGTTTAGTGTGCGTTATAACTCTGCTGAAATTTCCCTCAGTATAACGCAATTATCAGCGTATTAACATTTTCGTCCTGGAATTTTTGTGGGTTATATTAAGTTACGTCTAACCGTTTTTGAAGTGAAACTGCTATTAGCGGGTTGTATATGGAGAGTTAACCCGTAAAACGAGTCAGCCGATTCGTATTCTTTTTTTCGTTTGCGCATCCGCGTACGGCTATCCGTTATTTCGTTCAAATCTTCGCTGTACAAAGAATGTATGTGCGGCGTAGATTTGAAAATGAAAAAATCTGAGTCATCGCTACATCAAGATAGCTTTTCTTTGTAAAATTTGTACGAAATCGTGAGTTTATTAAACAAATGTCTTTTCATTGTGCGTAATGTACACGTTGGGTTTAGTATATTGAATTAAAATTTAAGTTCTATAATATTACAATTTATATCGTCTTTAAGTTTCACTTTTTCCTTGCGCCTCGAGGCACAGTCTTTTTTCTTTTCTTTTCTTAATCGAAGGTTTTAAACATATTTCTAAATAACTTCGAGAATTATTGTTTTCATAAACGAGCAACTTCAGAGTATAGTCGAAAATAATTAAAATAAATTTCAGGTAGAAAATAAAAATGTTGATTTTAAAAGTTTCTATGTTAGATTTTAAAATGTGAAACACGATCACGATAATGACTTTAGTAGAGAATTAGTTTTAATCCACCGCGTGTGCGTGTTTAATTCACTACACGCGATCCAGGAACATGGTCAACAATGAATTTTAAAAAATCGAAAATAAACAGAAAATAAGAAACTACATTTAAAACAAAATTTGTTCTTTTCAAATGAAATCGTACAAAAAATAATAATCTTATCGTGTAATAAAAATAGTTTAGGCGTTTTTATCGATTATTAAGGGATTTCAAAATTTGAAAAAATATCACGTTCGTTCTCTATCGAAAAGTTTTTGCTTTGTTTCGTTAATAATAATAAACTTGTAAAAAAAAATAAAAATAAAATAAAAAACACGTTTGTTACTTACGAGTTGGTTACTATGCGTAAGATGGCGTTGTAATAGTAAAAGTAATTTTTGAAGTGTTAAGTATACGCAGCATCATTTTGTAAACGGTAATAATAATTATTTTATTAAGACGGTTGTTGAAGAAGTGAGCCTTTGACGCTGAAAAAAGCGCAAGAACCGAGACCGGATCTGGACATTAACGATATTACTTCTACGGCATGACCTATCGCCGATTCTAACGGCGGCTGACGAGCCATATTACAAGCTTCTGAAAATAATAAACAATTTTAATCGTAACGACGCAATTTTTAGTACTATATATAAATTTAAATCAATCCAACACTGAATATAGTATAACGCGAAAAATATCGAAAATTATTATTAATTATTGATCTCTAATAACTGATTTGTGGAATAATGTCGAGAATTATATAAATATGATCAGCAGAATGCATTGTGACTGCCATTAAAAAAAATAAATACAAAAATTTCTAAACAGTTACAAAACATTACCGAACTAATAATTTTAAATAAAAATTTAATAACTATTTTTTTTTTAAAAAGTAAACGAAAAAAAAAAGGGATTTAAAATCACTAAAATTATTTTCTTTATGAAAAATTGCAAAGCTTTTCGTCTGTTAAGCAATTATCAAGCGAATTATAAATTATACATATACACAAATTTATGGAAATATAAAATGTAAACAATTACTCGGATACACAATTTACAAAAAAATTATCAGTGATAAAACAGTATTTTTAAATATTCTGATAGTGAATGTGATAAACAATACAATCAACAATATAAATTGTTTGCCACATTCACTATCAGATTATTTTTAAATATAACGGTGATAATTTTTCGTAAATTGTGTATGTAAGTAGTTTTTAACATTTTAGATTTTTATAAATTTGTGTATATTTTTATAATTTATATTTTTGTATTCACTTGATAATCGTTTAACAGTCGAAAAGGTTTGTGATTTTTCATATAAATTTTAGTGATTTTAATTTTTTTTTTTTTAAATCGCTACATTCCAAACTTTTCAAACCAATTTTTATTTTATTTATAGGTTAATGTAACTAATTCGATTTAACTCATACATTACGCTTTGGTATCTCAAGTTATTTCAAACTAGTTTCATAAAAGTTCACTTTTATTTCATTACATTTCCATTTTTTTTTTTTTTTAATTGCTTGATTAAATAAAGTGCTTTGTATTTTTTTTTACATTTCTTACATTTTATAATAGCTCACGCGAAATGTAATAAATGTGGAAAAATACATTTTTCTATACGGTCTATTGTATTGTAAAATAATTAGCATTCGTATTTTCCGCCCAATTGTAGATGTTGATAAAAGATGCAATCGGTTTATAAAAGTGTAAATTTTAATAATTCTCATATAATCTGTCTTTTTTCGATTTTTAAAACAGCATTAATATTTAATTTTCAATAAATTGTAGTACAAAATACAATTCTATATTAAAATATTTACGCATAATTTAACCACACACAGGCAAATTTGCATGAAATCGACAGGATAACAATTATAAGATTTTATCTTAATATGTTGTTACTTTACTGGAAGAAATAGTTATATATTAACGAAAGAGTATATAAAGTATATTACGTAAAATATTTTAAACGTTTCTGTTACATATATTTGCAATCACGAGCAGTAATTCCAGTTTTATGAATATAAACTTAATTTAAATTTTTTTTATGTATATTTGAAGCGACAGATGCGTAAGCGTCGATTTGAATAATATAAATAGACAATTTTCGAAACTCTGCATATATCAGGGACTAAAAGATCTTTAGAAACAAAATTATTTTAACAAACACTTTTAGGCAAAAGAAATCGCAATATATTAATTCATTTAAAAATTATATATATATATATATATATATATATATATATATATATATAAAATATTCTTGTAAATCGTAATTCGATTTTAGACGTCGTCACTTAATTTTATAACAATTAATCGCATCTGCCATCGATCTTCTATATTCTGCATAAATTCTCGTATTAGTCAATTTACTGTTTGTTTTTTTTTTTTTTTTAAAATGTTTTATCGGACGTTTAATTTATCCTTTATAATGACCGACTGATTAATACGAATGTTACGAACGAAATTCAACGTTTATTCTCGTCGATATGCAATTCTTCCTGAGCAGACATCAGTTCTATGCGCGACCGTTCATTGAATATTTAGATGACAATGTCCAGCTCAAAGCCAAATTGTTAGTTCATGTTTTAAATTCATATGATAAAATCGAAATCACTAAAGTTTACAAGACGAAACAATTTTACACGATGCACGAAATAAATCACACTCAATTATAAATTTCGAAAAGAACAAAACTAAAACTATTTAAAATTTATGTTTCATCAAAATCAAGAACTTTTACGTTACTTTTAACAAAAAGATCAGATTTATTAAATAGATAATAGAAACGAATTGTAGGCACTAGCTAATTAATTTAGACAAAATAAAATAATAAATATTAAAATGCCCGTCTGTCGTGCATATAATTTTAAAATTTTGTATTAATATTAATATAAATAAATAAATAATATATCGCATTGAATTTAATTAAATTTTAATCTGGTTTATAATGAACTATAATTATTATTTCACATCGATTTTGTTACGTAACCATTATTAAATTATGCAATTTATTCTTTCGAATAAATGATTAATTCTTATAATTTTGATTTGGAAATTTTACATTTTTAGTGAGCACAGTTTTACACTTGTCAAACTGACGAATTTGAAGAAAACATCTATTTCTATGATGGTCGGTTGTAATTCTACATCATTCAAATATACGTATATATATATATATATATATATATATATATATATATATATATATATATATATATATATATATATATATATATTAAAACATCACCTAAAATAGCAGAATTTAAAGCTCCGCATACGGGTTCTCTTTGAGATGGATCTAACTGCCAACCAACTGGACTACCCCACGGATTTGAATAAGCTAGTAAACTAAACGCATCCTGAAAATAAAAATAATTAAATAAATACGCGCGAATATAAGAAAGTTTAAAATATTTTTGCGAAATTAACGCATATTGGTTCTATACTTGTGTGTTTGTATATGTACTGTGAATATAAACGACGCAAATATATAGATAAGCTTAAGAAATAATACATACTTATATACGTGTATCTATATCTTAAGTTATTAATTTTTAGATTATATTTATTCGAAGTTACAACCTTTCCTATTATTTTTATTTTTATGTTAATCAGATATAGCGTAATTGTTAAATTCATTTCTCGTCGTAAACAACATGTATCAAACTAAATTTATCGATTTTATAGCTATTTACACGATTTCGTGCATATGTAGTATTACAGTTGTAAACAGGTTTAAATATATCCGAATTAATTAAAGCGATTTGAAATGATAAATATAAAAAAAAACAACATATTATTCACTAATGTAAAACTGTTAGATGATTGAAATGACTTTGTATTTCGTAATTACATTGTTGTTTGTCTTATAATATGAAATGGTCAATGATTTAGTGATTCTGGCGTACCAGCATTTTTCATAAGTCATATTGAAACTAATTTAAGCGGAATTTATTATTGAAAATAATTATATATCGGAATTTCCGTAAATTTATAAAAATACTCGATTCGAATATTTTATTCGTTTTTTTAAAAAATATATATATATATATATATATATAAAACTCCAACAGGCACCAAGTGTTTTATTCTCCCTTAGTGTTTTCCCTGCTTACTGTATCCTATCCTTGATATGTTTTGATAGTTTTACTTAAATTCATTATTATCAATCATATTCTAATTTAAGTGTTGGTTTTTGTTTTGGGAGTAATTTTTCCTTTCCTCTTTTTATATGATACATTTTATTATGATTATCCTCTCTTGCTATATTCATATTTTATAGTTATTTCTTTCTTTTAGTTTAATCTAATTCATTGGTTATATTTATTTATGATTTATTTTTGTTCTTATATTCATATTTTATAATTATCTCTCTTCCTTTAATTTAAGTTAATTCATTCGTTATATTTATTTGTGTTCTATTTTTGATCTTTCGGTGGCCAAATGGTATGTACAAAAAAAAAAAGTGTTTATAATATTTTTTTCCTTGTATCTTCGGAGGACGGTCGCAACTATTACAGTTATTAATATTCATCTGTCTTGAACTACCAAATATTTCATATAGGCTCGAGAATCAGTCAATAATTTTAATCGATCGATTCAAACCCTGTATTCTTCCTTCCGGTTCATTATTTTATTTATAATCTGACTTTATAGAAAACTTACGTAGCACGTCATATGCCCGAAAAAAAAAAAAACAAAAGAAAAAACTTTTCCACTACTACGCATTAAATTTGTATTTATTTTAACCGTTTTCCCAATTAGTTGAATTTAGCCATCTTTTTTGAAATTCGAATGCTAAAAAATTTAAATTGCTTTTCAAACAATTATAGAGTTATGTTTATCTATTCTGGACAAAATCGTCGTAATTTCAATTTTATACCCATTTATAAGTAGTTCGTAATGTTTACATGATATTTTAAAATTACCCTATGCCTAGAAATTATCGATGCGAATATTTTTTACTAGTATTACGATTTTCTCGTTTTTCGTAACAGTAACAGATGCGAAATATTCGCAATATATTATTTAAAAGTATTATTATTATAATAATGTCTTAAGTTTTGTGACGGGAAGGTCAATATTGTTTAATAGAAACGATAACACGCTGTTAACAGGTGTTCATGTTTGACGCGATTTATCTTAAAAATTCCGTTTTTTTTTTTTTTTTTTTTTAAAGTGACAAATAAATAATCGGCAGATAAAATAAAACTTAAATGATTAATTTTATAAAATTAAAATAACTCGATGTAAACGAGACGTTAATTATTATTATTAATCTTTATCGTTATCGACTTGTCAAATTAATTAGTTATTTTACATAATCGATTCATCACTTTTCAGTTCGATTTAAAACGATAAGCGTTTAGTAAATATACAATTGCTACATTTTTAATTTTATTACTAGTTATTAATTTGTTGACTTCTTTATTACAGGCTGCCACCGACGTGTTATTACATCTGTAATATTAAATAATCGACTAATTAAGTAATTAAGTGTCCACCATCGTTACTCTGAGCCGTTCACTTGGAGCCTTATCGGGTATTTTCCCTACGGTAACACCATATTTCGAAAACGAGTATTTTCGTTTTTACGGATTCTTTCATTATCCACGTCTCCAAAGCATAGCCATACGTAACATTTATGTTTTCAATGTATACATTCGATATTGTTAAAAGCATATTATTCCGAATTTGATCTTATTTCTTCGTAGTTTGTAATAAGAACTCGTACATATTTGTATTTACGCACTTCTCCAAGCTGTACGCTATCCGCATAAGTGCGCAAAGCGCTATTTGGTGCGACTCTTGATATTGCCATGATTTTTGTTTTAGCCGAGTTTATTTTCCTGTCGCTAGCCGGCGTACCATTCTCTGTACCTGTTGTGGTGTTCCAGCAATTAGCACTTTGTCATCTGCGTAAGTAATACTGCCAAGTTTCTTACCGTTCACTTTGAATCCTGCTTTTATAAGAGCGCGATGTTTTATCATCTCGTCCGAGTAGGGGTTGAACAGGCCTGGACTCTAATGTACATCCTTGTTCTACGCCCAGTTGTATATTACACGTTCCTTTTATTATGTACGACTCTATTGCTATATTCGATTTTTGTCGCCAATATAAATTTTATTAACAGTTCAGAGATGATCGATTGCGACTAGTTGAAAATAATTTTTATTTAACGAAACGTGAAGATAAAAGATATACCGCCTGTATGGCATTTGGAAAGCTAAACAAAGTTTTCAAAAATAAAAAGATGCCGAATAGCCTTGAAACGTAAACTGTACAATCAGCGCGTATTGCCGGTGCTAACGTACGGAGCTGAAACATGAAGTTTTACTACAGGAACAGTTAGAAGAATTTAAGAAAACTCAAAGAGCGTACGAAAGAATTATTCTTAATATTAGACACAAAGACTACAAGGCGATTTCACGGATAAAACAACAACAAAATTACTGGATGCTGTAGAACGAATCGCCACTAAATTGGAGTTGGACAGGATGTATATAGCAAGCCAAGGCGATGATAGGTGAACCAAACGTACGAATGGGGAGGTGGCGGCCGATCGACAAGTCGTCGTACACGAGGAAGACCCGTGACTGAGTGGAGGGATGATATTGTGAAATCGACAGGAATTAATTGGATACGAGCCGCATAAGATAGAAGACGTTGGAAATGTTTGAGGAATGCCTACAACTAGCAGGGCATATCGTGATATATTATATTAATTACTGCAATTGAAATCGATTTCGATTTATTAATTAATGTTTTTAATTTAATTTTAGATTTACTAATTAATGTTTTTATTTCGATTATTAACCTTTCCGTTCTACGATCTAAAAAACCTAAACTAAAAATTAAAAAGATTACGTAAATTAATTAAAGTCGCTCGTAATATTAAACCTTCAACATTTTCTTATTCGCCTCATTTTTTCCGAATTCTTGACGTAGTTGAACACTTAAAAGGAACAATTCGCGACCGAAATTCAACATTCGTTCTACTGCTCGTTTGCTTCCACCACACAATTCCTTTTTATTAGACGACGTATTTACACTACAATCTACATCTAGAACAAAAGTTGTAAAGTACATAATGTACATATATATATATATATACAAACAACATATAAAAATTTAATTTCAACAACATAATTTTTAGTTCCTGAAAATATATCAATTTACTTTAGTTCATTACGTTCAAGAGCTTATAAACAGTCACAAGCCTTAATTTGATGAAACGTTATAATAAATTTGTATTTCGAAAAAACCTATATCGATATTAAAACAATTCTTTTTTTTTACGCTGTCACCAAACGGAGATATATAAGATTTAAACATCCCCAACTACCTCGTCACAAAAATTTTCACTGCAGGACACTACAGCCAACGACGTAAATACTCCATCGTAAATTTCATCTTCTACCTGCACAGAACGATTTCCGCATTTTTTCCTTTCAAAGACCATTTTCAATAGTACGTTTCTCGTATCTTTCATGACATGTCCCAGGTAGCTGCGATTCATAACTGTCGTCAATAACGTTTTTCAACATATCCTTGGTATTCCCTATATAGAAACATTTCGAAGAAGTCCAACTTGGTTTCGAACGTTTTGATGAAGATCCACGTATCACATTTACGCGTAATGACAGATATAAAGTAATGTTAAACAAACAATCGCTATGGAGTGGACAAGAGCACATTATTTATAATTTAAATTTTTGAAATAAAAACGTTCAAGTAGATTTTTAACATGCTCTTTATTTTAATACGTTAACATTGTAACCCAGAAATCACGTGAGATTATTTCGAGAACCTATAACACAAAAAATAATATATATCAAAAAATAAAGTCGCGAATGAAAATATAGGTATACATGTTTTCGTATTAAACGAATAGCTTACCCATTTCTTCGACACCATCTTCTTCATCTTCTTCCTCCCCTACAGTACCATTCTGATAGCCGTTACAAGTACCATTTAATTTTTCTTCTAACACAGCTTGCGACATCATCTCAACATCATCGCATATACCGTTTTTAACGGATTCGATACTAGATTCGCCATTTAATACAACGCTCGCCGTTCTACTTCCTCCCGTGTCAACGAGACCATTTTTTGTTCTAATTATATGAAAATAAAAAATTTCACTAATTTTTTTAAATTAAATACTGTTATAATTCCACTAAAACAATGTTTGAAAGAGTATAAAAACGTGAAACATAGTATATGAGCGTATGTACACAGACACACAAACATCGAACAGAGCATTGACTTTACACCTCGTGTTTCTGTTCTTCGAAGTGTCGCGATTAAAAGCATCGCGTAAGACATTTTTAAATAATCGATAATTATAGAAAATAAGTTATCGCGGGACAATTTACCAATATATATATATATATATATATATATATATATATATATATAATTATTAATAATAAAATAAAAAATATATTTTAAAATAAAATGTTAGATGTACGGCAGTTTTACGTAAGACTTATTTTTTGCAACAAAATTACTGCAACTAGTTAACGCTAAAAGACATATTTTTTTTTTAAGATACGAGGTTTTTATACATACACAAAACTTATGCGTGCAAAATGTTATGAATTTTAACTGCAGCATAAACAGTCTTTTTACACGTATAGCGTAGTTGTAATGGTACAGAAGTGGATGATTAAACTGCGTTATTCATTTGTAATTCGTTTTTATTTAATATTCATCCTGTCAAATGCAGAAGATGATCGACCGAATAAACAGGTCGAATTAAAATAAGGAATGAAAATCAAATTTACGAAGAATGTCGATAAGAAAGCTACAATCAAGATCGGAACACGAGAAACTGTAAATGTAAATTAATTCAGGTATGTCGGGGAGATGATAAACAACGTTGATGAGATTACAAAGAAATGAGGACAATAATTTACACGACAAAACACGCCTACAATAAGCTCAGTAAAGTGCTTGAAAATCAAAAGATAACGAATAACGAAATGCTGTATTGAAGTATGTCATCGAAAAATGGCGTATAAACGCGAAACGTGAAAAATAAAATTTTCCGCTATACAATTTATTCTACCACATTTATTCCAACTGGCGGTTTTCAAACAGCAAAATACCTCTGCTGGCTTCGGTTTTACCTAGGTTGGATGAATTTCAGGTGCAGACTATGCGAATTCATATACCCATCCAATTTATGTTACCGTATTCATACAATTTTGCCAATAAAATAACATTTTTCTTTCCAGAAGAGAACTATGTCCATTGGCCTCCCCCCCACTGATCCGGGCTACATTTAATAATATTATCGCTGAAAATTTTCCTACGCATATCCTTGTTTATACAGATGGATCGAAGTCAGCTCAGTGAACTGGTGCAGCAGTTTATATCCCACCTCTTAATATTAGCAGCGCATACAAATTATCTGATCTCTGTTCCTCATTTACAGCTGAGTGTGTGGCGGTATTTCTTTCTTTGTCGTCCTTAATTGATGCGAATCTTCCAGGTAATTATCTCGTTGTTACCGACTCACAAAGTATTTTAAAGACTATTGAATGTAAAGGGAAGGTGTCAGATTCATTGATTTCAGCCATCATGTTGAAACTTAATCAGTTGGAGAACCTCAGTATATTTGTGTCATTCTTGTGGGTACCGGGACATCGAAGAGTCCACGACAATGAAATGGTAGATGTAATAGCTAAAAGGGGTTCTTCTAGTGGTGTTTTATTCTCTTCAGTTTCATCTCGTGACGTCATTCATTTTACACAGTCTGATCATAAAAAACTCTGGGAACAGACATATATGGAGTGCATACAGCGGTCGCCTCTTACTGCGTATTATCAGCTGCAGCCGTCTCTCCCTAGGTTCCCGTCGTTCTACGTTTTCAAAAACATCAAGAGGAGAGGAATTGTGCTTATCAACAGATTGCGGTTTGGGCATTGCTTGTTGCCGGACCGTCTGTTCGTTATGCAGCTTATAGAGATAATCCGTATTGTCCTCTATATGCTGGTCGTGTAGTCTGCAACCCTGATCATTCTTCGAATGTCCTTCATTAACAGCATTACGTTCTGAACTGTATCTCAAATTACTGTACGCATCTCGTGGTGGTCCTCCTTATAACGTAATGTCCCTTCTGCATGTTGAGAATCTAGATTTGTTCCCGGACATAGCGACTTTTCTCGAGAAGTTGTCCCAGTTCATAAGAATATGAGTTAGTAATTATTACGGCTCCACGTTGGGTAAGCTGTAAAGGCATCCCCATATAAGAAAAAAAAAATCTACTTTCGAGATGTGGCGTTATCGAAGATTGCACATAATTAATAGGAAAAATCAGAAAGATCATAGTAGACGATAATAAAAAGAAAACGAAATATACAGTACATAAAATACTAGAAGGTGACATTTTTGTCCTTGCGATAAAAGTAATACCAACGAGAGCAAGAAGGCGACTGGCATTGATAACAGCACATCCACCGAGCAAGTCACTTTGTAAGAACCTTAAAGAACTCATTACGGATGCTCAGATATGAATGGAGATGGATATTCGCAATCTCCAATAGGGGGGTTGATAAATTTCAATGAATAATTTCTCCTCGTCCGAATAAGCTGTTGCTTTTTTTTTTTTTTTTAATTTGTTTATATATATATATTTTTTTAATAATTTATTTTAGACTTGCTCAATATCGTTTATTATAAATACGGTTCATCCGAGTTTCTAAAAGCAGTTAATCATCATCACCATGATCGCTTCCCCTTATTGGAGATTGCGAACATCCATATAATTCCTTGTAAATTGTATTCTTATACAATTTACAAGGAATTATTTTAGATGAAATTATATTATTTTTAATAGTAATTACGTATAATGATGAGATTTAATATTTTTCCGATAGAACATTTATCGCGTACAGTCGAATATTATATACGTAATAGTTGCGCTTAAACAGCAAATTATTACTTATTTATATAATTTTAATTTTACAATTAAGTTATTTCTCTATTCTAGTTTTATTCCTTATATATATATATATATATTTTTTTTTTTTAAATATAATTCGACATTTTATATATCGCTAGTATAGGATAATTCGTCGACGAGCGTTTTAGCTGGATCAAAGATACTTGTGTGATAAAAAATAATATATGTTTGAATATATAATATACTAACTTATTAATGTTAAGTGACTTAGTTGACTGTATAACGGATGTTGGTTGCGGCGATATCGAATGCCTAGGCGGAGTTACTGTCGGTGAGCAGATGGTATTAATGACGGTGACAACGTTGTTCACTTGGATGCCATTATTACTGTTATGGTTATTATTATTACTACTATTATGTATATTATTACTAATATTATTATTACTAATATTATTATTATTATTGCTACTACGATGGTATTTCGTTTGAGGTTGCACTATTTCGCTGTCTGTACCATTGACCATTTCGATAAATTGACGACACTTTAATAGGAACAAAAGATTCCTGTTATTTTCTAATAATCCCGGATATAATTTCATCGTCATTTCAATCGCTTCACCTATTCTTCCACTTAGGACCAACTTCAATATTTCTGAAAAATACATAAATAAAAACGAAATAAAGGAACTAATTCGTGTAAATTATTGTAAGAACAACGCTAACCAACTTTAAATATTCCCTACCATTCATACGGTTTATCACATAAAAATTCACACACACACAATATATTAGCGGCGTGCGGTGAGTTTTTCTACAGATAACCGTATAAAGTGTAATGCTATATCAAACGAAAAAAATTTATTTACAAAAAACATGTGATGATACATCTATTTAATACTTATTTAAATATAACATCCGTTCGACGATCCACTTCAATAAAGTCTCAGTTATAACGAGAGATCGTAAAACGTAACCGTCGGTTTATTTTCTAGCTGATTTAACAACGCTTTCTCAATGGATGATAAACCACTTAATCGGTCCTGTCCTTATATCGACCTCTGATATGATTTTATTCGTTTCAAAGCTGAAAATGACTTCTCTACACTAACAGTTGTACTAGGTATTGTCAATATTAATTCACATAGTTTGTAAACTTCAGACAAGATCTCATCGAACTCAGATGCCTTCCACTAATTCATACGGATTCATTTTATTGAATATAAACTGATAGCAATTTACTTTTCAGCTTTACATCATCGAAAAATTCGCCGTAGGATTTTTTTAAATTTGAAAAAGTTCATTTGGAAATGTTTTTATACTCTTCATATTTACTTATATCTGGAAGCGATAAAAAATTCAGTCTATCAAGATTTCCAAAATGTTCACTCAGCCGAGTTAGAACATTGTCAAAAATTTCGTAGAATGACACACGCGCATTCTTCATTTTCTGGTTCTGATAGTTTTCGTCTTTTTCTTACAATAAATTCTTCATTTTCTTTTGACTTTACATAATTCCATATGTTTTTGAAGATCGCATCGTTTCTATATTTTTGGATTTCTACACGAGTTTCTGGAATTTTATTCGTACAACGTAAAATAACTAATTGATTTTTTTTTTTTTTTGTAAAATATCGAATAAGACATCAGTTTAGCGCGAATATTCTGGAAAAAATTCCAAATTTTTATGAATCCTTGGGCCGATATTACGGTCTCGAATCCCACTGTTTCGAATTTTCAATCACAGTTTGAAAGATCGCAGTGAAACAATAGTCTTTTACTGTACTTATTAATCTAGAAGAGAAATTCCATCGGGTTGGTGTATTTCTTGTCATTTTTTTTAGTGGTAAATTCACTAAGTGCAATTTGCTAAAAAAAAAGCACCTAATCCAGGAAAAAAAATTCTATCATTCTTTTATATTTGAAGCAGACTGTGATAAAACTAAATTCAACGACTAAAATAATGGAAAAATAGTGCTTTCGGATACAATCTTTGGAATTTTGTACATAAACCTCGTACTTGTCCTGCTGCTGCCCCATCATAATTCTTCGATAATACTTTATAAATTTAATAAATCTTTCTCGATATTTTGTAGTGTGACTGCATATCTAATGTAAAACTACAGACAGCTGTGATTTATTTAAAATGTCCGACGTTTCGTCCAGTAATATAGCAACGTACTTTTTTTTTTTATTTCTTCTTTTATCTTAGTTTGAACAACTGCATGTACCGAAGAAATTAAATCATTCTGAATACGATTTGAAGTACCGCGGAACGTTGTAGAAGTCTCTGTTTAGGATCATATCATACTTCGAAAGTAATTGCGAAAGGTCTACATAATTCCCACGATTATCGGAATCAGCCTGTTCAGAGTGGTCACAGAAGGCAAGCTCATGAACACCGAAATAGCATTCATTTAATTTTTTTAAAATGTTTCTATTTTCCAGTACAATCTCATTCACGACTTCAATTTGTACTTGATCATTTAATTGTAAATGTACGCGCGACTTATCAAATTTCCTAAATTTCACGGAGGAAAAAATATGACTCTGAGAACATTCGTGCTTTTAAACGATTATTCAAGTTATCATATCCCTGAGTAGGATCATTCCATACACACTTTTTTTTTTCACTGCCAAATAATACATACGACCAAAAAAACATGTTTCCATTATCTTCACAACTAGTTAACCACAAAATGTTTTCATATTGACATACTTTAAAATGTCTGGTAAAAGTTGTACTACCTTTCTTTTGTACAGCTTTTCAAGATAGTAATTTCTGGTTTTGGCTTACCACAATTTATAATTTCTAACTGTTCATTAAAATTAAATCGCGAAAACGGGTTTTCAATGAATTCCGGAAAACGCATTTTGTTCACAAAAAAAAAAAAAATCGATCGTACAGCCTCATTAAACCACCTTTAAACTCCAACCGAAATCGATATTACGGGCGCTTACCATCGGCAGTGTCGCTTCGTGTTTATGGGTCTAGTGTGTTTTTGTGTTGGTGAATTATCCGTGTATAGCTGGCTGAAAGCGATCTTACAGGCGCTTACCATCAGTGTCATTTGGTCATATTTACGCGTCTAGCGTGTTCTTGTTAAGTGTGCAGCCAAGTATCACATGCGGTTGTTCAAGTAATAAGCGCCAATATAATCGCTTTCTGTTTTAATATTCTATATCTTTATAAATTAGGATAAAAAAAATTATTTTCTCGAGATTTTTCAGGGTAAGCGGCGCTTACCTAAATATAGGGGAAAGAAAAAATGGGAAAATGGACGTTTGAAGGTAGATTTGTTCCAAAATACAAAAGACCAATCATTGTATTAAGAACGACTACAGTAATCAAATGTAAAAACGAACGAGATTTAATGCTGAAATTAAAATTTCAATGGCCCTCGGTATGATTAATGTAACGTATAATTTTAATCCACCAATTGTCGAACGTTTTCTCATTATTATTACTTCGAAAGAGATCGGTGTAAACTTTGCGTGACTATTATCGGAAATTGAACTTGTATTACAAAACAAACGTAATCAAAATAAAATTATAATCTACACATTTTCATCGATACAAAAATTCTTAAATTACTTTATTAAATGCAAAAATTAATCATATCGCAATAAAAGGTGAAATTATCATTATTATTATACAAGTAATAAGTTATAAAACTTAAATATAAGTCTGGTGTTTGAAATATGTGTTATACATTTTTTGAAAAAATAAACTGAGACAAAGTTAAATCCTTTATGCAACCGAATAATTACAAACATCGACCGACGTCATTTGTCAAAATTCAATTTCTGTACGTTAATAAACGTAGACGAATTACCAAAATGTATAGGGCGACCCAGAGAAGACGCGCAGTTTTGTTTTTGGAATAACTCAAAACTACTCGTCCAAAATTTTTGAATGAAATTTTATTTAAAAATAGGATAGCGAGAGATTAGCTTACGATCATTTGTGTAACGCAATATCGTTCAGATGAGCTCCATTTGCAACAATACATTCATTCAGTCTTTTTATAACATTTTCGAACATAGGTCGCTGAATTCTTGAATTTCTTCAGAAATTTGAGTTTTCTAGTCTTTCTTATCGTTATAGAGGATGCCATGATAACTGAAACTGAACAAAAACGAATCTCTCGTGTGTACGCTAAACGTGAAGTAGACAGTTTGCGTTGTAACAGTGTTACCAATTGCGCTATTCAAAAAAACAAAACCGTTCGTCTTTTCTGGGTCACCCTGCATTTAAATTGTTAAGATTTTATTGCTTGTTTACGTTTTAATTTAAATAACAGACGTTTCGCTTATAAACTCTATTCGCGTCGATTAATTTACACGGAAGTAAATTAAATTATAGTTTTTCATTTCGTACACATGCGTTTACGGCGTAAATTTTTCCGCGAAAACAAGATTAATCGTTTAAACATACGTACAAAATTATTTATCTCGCTCTAATTATATGTATTAATTATTAAAACGTGCAAAACTGGCGATTGAATAATTATATATTTCTATATGAATTAATTGAAAATAACCAAACTACATTCAAATAAAGCAAGTTCTTATTACTTATTGTTTCTCTATAATTATATAAATCGTCTATAAGTACAAGACTTAAAATTATTATTTTTTTAGTACGTTTTAATATTTACACGATTTTTTCAATAATACCACGTTGTTACTCTTTTTAATCGAAAGTATTCGAATAAATTAATGACAACGTAATATTACCGGGAATCGATGTACATATTCTATGTTTAATTATATTTATATAATATTATATACGATACACGGATATGAATTAAATTAACAATTAAAATTTAAAAAAAAAAACACAAAAAAAAAATCGAGCGGATTCGCCATCAGTTTTAATTTTACATGATCGATAAACAGTAAAACTAAATAAAAATTAAATATCATTATGACGTTAATAATACTTACTTTGCCTGTTTTTAATAGAAGTGAGATCTTCTTCAAATTTTTGACCCGTTCTTTGAGCAAACGCTTCTGCTGTAGAACAGTATCCGTGATGTACCAAGTAAGAAGAAATCATTCTACAATAATTCACCGAATAATGTAAAATAAATGTACACGAATGATAATAATATAATTTGAAAACAGTGAAAAACGTCATAACATTATAAATGAACGTAAATTCGCATTTTCCTTTTTCATTTTTAAATATATTTTCATAATTTTCACATTTGTAAATAATAATAGTGTCTACAGGAAAAAAAAAAAATTATTGGTAACAGAATTTTTTCTTACAATAAAACAGGTATAAAATGAAAATAATAGTGATGCAACGCTTATACACGTCACTTATATATATGTAAAAAAAAACAACCCGAAAATATATTAACCTAATAACTAGAAATTTTATTTAGATATAAATGTTATCATCGTGTAAAATATTACGATGACGTCAAAATTATCTCAATTTAATACTGTACATACTTTTGTTTTACGTAATATTTCATTCGAAAAATTTTCTTTAGGTGATACGCAAGAACTAATTCAAGTTGATTTAGGCGTCAATTATTAACTACATAAAGTGAGCAAATAGAATTTTAATATATACACAATTATTTGTCATTATGTTCAGATGATTTTTTTTACAAGTAAAACTAGATCCGTCAGGCAAATCATTCGTTTGTATACTATCTTATTCCACATTGTATAATATTCAGTTTTCCTAAATAGACGGTTTTTTTTTTTTGTAGTCTGAGGAAAACTTTTAAATATTTATCTATTATATCAATTTTAATTTATTGAAGGTTTGTATTTATTTTTGTGTTTTCTTTTTTGGAATAACGAAAAAAATTAATTGCTTTACTAAAAAGAAACAAACGGTTATCGCTCCAATTTGGAGATATGTGTTAGAATTACATGGAACAACGAGTCAAAGTGACCTTCGCATAGCAGTCCAGGATTCTATGTACAATGGTATTTGCGCCTTATTTTGTATCGAACAACAAACTGCATGCGAACATGAACATTCCACATGTGAAGGATGTTTATAAAAAACTGTACAGAAAGTTCTATGTAAAACTTTAGTTTAACTCGAATCCACTGGTACACCGAATATGCACTATCGATTTTCTAATCAGATCTAGCGGACGGCTGAAAAGAAGTGGTGCCGTGATACACTTGAAATTATCTGAGTAGGCCGCGTTGTTCTCAGATGTACTGCCAGGAAAGAAGATAAATTAATAGTTTACTTCTTGAACATCCAAATTAGGCAATTCGTTTGAATCGTCTGACTAATATATATTTCCGTTCATCTTTCATTTTTCATGATCTCTATTATTTATAACAGGGAACAGTCGGTACAATATATATATAAAAAAAAAAAAATTAAAAATGATAGACCTAGTTTGATGTTGTCATCGGTAACAAATATAATTCGATGAAACAGATAATTCTCGCAATTACGAAATTAAAATCGTTTTAAATCAGTTCCAAAACGTATCTGTTTTTATTCGTCAATCCTCCGATTTTGGTGGACAATCTGATGAGAAGCGCATACCTTTTAAGATTCTTTATCTCGTCTTTTGTTTCATTAGCTGATATTTATTTACTTCGGTGTTTTCTCAAAAACGTATTTATAAACCACACTAAAAAAATTTATAAGCGGACGGTCGACTCACACCACCGTAGTTTATTTGATTGAATTTGAAAACTTTCTATTTTTTTAAATCGTAGGATAATAGGTCACAGCGCAATTTTTAAATTTCATTTTATTTAACGATAAAAAAAGGAATAACGAAAACTTACTTTTTCTGTACATTTTCCCACTTAAGGCAACGGCTATCTAAACAGTAATCAAGTATAATGTGTTCCATTTTTCGTCTCATTTCCTTCATCATATCTTCAATATCGAACACAAATGGTGACTGTCCGAAATTTGCATCCACAACTTCACCCGGAGTTTGCAAACCAACGGTAGGGTATAAATTTGACTAACGAAATACGAGTAAATGAATAAATTAATTTATAAACTTAAACAGTAAATCGCGTGTGTGAGTATTTTAATAAACACTTAACTTTTTACGACATTATATAATTATTATTGTTCATTACTTTTGAATAATTTAAAACCTTCATCCGCCTTACCACTTTAATAAATTAAGCCACTTCAAATTATAGTTATATAATAAAATATTTTAGAATTCTATAATATTATCCAAGACCACATACAAATTAAAAAAAAAAAAAATTAATGGGAGATCTGAATTCTCGGATCGAACAGTTTCGTATAAAAAATCAGTTCAAAACACTTCTATCATATTCAATGATTATAAACTTAAAGATTCCATATTGACAACATTAAAAATATCATTTTCGATCTCAAAAGTTACTACATGCTCGACAACGGATATTAATTCTAATCACAACCTAGTAGTCAGGAAAATAGAAATGTTTTTTTTTTTCTTTTATTGGGCTGTCGCCGTGGTTTACCCATCGAACATATCTATTAAATATGGGAACTTGCTATTTAGTCTATAGAGAAATTACACGTAAATATTTTGTAATATAAGTAAAAAGTAATATTGGTAAGGTTAGGAGAAAATATATTATGACGAGGGGACACATTAAACAGCTATATTGCTATCTACAGTAAAATTATACAATACAAGAAGAATTCGAGTATTATTTAGAAAAAGTATGATATATTAATAGGGAAAAATGATAGTTAATCACGTTTGATTCATCGGTATCTAAAATTGTAAATACTTTCAATTTCAAATTGAAGTGAACCTGATATAAAAACTATATGGAGAATAAAAGTGTCTAGCAAAACTACGTGTCATCGTGTAATACTAAAGAAGTGGATGACAAATGAAATTATTAACCGGATGGAAAGAATAACGAACGCAAATAATAAACTAGTTGGATATAATATGATAAATAAGATTATCCGAAAACTAATCAATCAGCTAAACAAAAATACTGCAATGCGACGATAGGGTCGGAAAAACTTTAGAAACTGGTTAAATATTTTTTAAAGAGAATAAATGAATCGTATGATAATTAGTCAGATAAAAGCGATAATGAACTATAACAAAAAAGAAATTATTTATGCAGTTAATGACAGTGAGTTAGGTATACAAATAAAATATACAATCTGGGAGAAGGTAAAAAAAATTGCTAAAATCGACTATAATTACAATCTAAAAAAAATCTTTAAAATGTGATGATTACCGGATAGTTATTTTTATATCGCGCGATCTGAAAATATTTCTGCATAAGAATATACACACGTCGTGAGGAACAAATAGGGAATACGCTATTTGGTAAAAATTGCAAGGAGACTCGTGAAATCTTATTCACTGTCCGTTATTTCACACAGCGCCGTCGAAGAGGCGAACATTACAGTAAGATTACTACAAAGCGTGAAAATTCAATAGGGATTTTAAATTTCTGTAGATAAGAAACAATTTGAAGTAAACGTCTGAAGTAAGAATAGGGAACGCAGCGTCGGAAGATATAAAAATCGAAAACGACTTCGACAGGTATGTGTGCAGTTACCAAAGGTCATATCGACACTGGGACACGCTCCATTAAATACATTTATTTTTAAAAGTTATCGTCGCCGTTTATTGCCTCAAATAGGCAGATTGCGAGCATTATAAAAAAAAAAAATCGGAAAAAGTACTTGACGAGAATGATGGATGGTCATCTAATTATAGACGATAGTTAACGAAAAGAATTATAAAAAAATAATGAACTTATAAACTCGCTATCAACGGCTTTAGAACAAAAGTAATAGTGTTCTACAAGAAACCTGTACAATGCGTGATAATGTAGGTAGGACAGAGGAGGAACAGGTTAAATATACTCTGGTTAAAAAAAAAATCCGATTGTTTGAAAGCAATGTTCATAAAAATAAAGAGTTATTTACTAAAGGTCTAAAGATGAAATAGGCCTCGCATACAGTGGTGCTACGTCTTCTCGAGACAATGAAAGATGAATATTGGAGACATATCATGAGGAGTAAGATTTTACGTCTCATTGTAGAAAGATTTTGGGAAAAAGATTGAAAACGCCGTCTCAAGAATTTTCATCAATGGTTCAATCGTTACCAACTGAAATGTTAAAAATAGATTACTACGTTGATCGTTAAATATTGCGATAGCGTGGTAGAAAAACTTTTTCGTTAAAAGTTTATTAGTTATGTTAGTTAAGAGTTTGCTCGATCAATTATGTTATCAACGTGAAAGTATTGGATGCGATAATGGTTTTAGTTATATAGCGTCAAGATGCTATCTATTTTCTATTCCCGTTGTAAAATTTCGCTAATAAGCAATTGCGATGGACTCATTGGGAAAGTTTCATTTCGAATTTCATGTTGTTTCTATATCGTCATTACTATTTTTTTTTTTTACTGATTGTTTATATCTCCCGATCTTTAACCATAGTAAATAAATATAATAACAGGTTAACAGATGATCGCTAACTGCACCATAACATAATCGTAAAGTTAACCTTTATATAAATAATTATTCGTGTTGTATATTCTGTACGTACACTTCTGGATATTAAATTCAAGTTACGTTTAGTAAAATTATCTACGATTTCTTTACCGTACGCATAATTCATTTCCTTTTTTTCATCTCCAAGAGTATTTCAAACGAAATTAAAGTTAAATAACAACGAAATTAAAGTTAAATAACAATGAAATTAATTGGTCAATTTAAACAACCACTCAAACACAAAGTAAGCAATATAACAGTTAAAAAAAAAATAATAATATTCATAACATAATACTTAATAAAACGATGAATGAATTATGTAAAAATATCTCACCGGTAATTCGGTAAAAGCTATTCCTAGATGATGTCCATTTTTTGTGTAAAATGCCGTATTATCGATTAAGTTCACTCCACAACCTATAACATCTCCCGTTGTAAAAGTTGGACCATACGGTTGACCCGTGCCAGATGAACAAAATGAATGACCATCATCGCCATGATAACCGTAAGAATGCTTATCCCAACCTATTAAATAGATTTTTTCATTTACACATTTATTTATACTACTCACACGTATACAATAATGTATGTATGTGTACAGGTGAAACTAATTTTACTTAAATAAGCGTTAATACGTGTAGAAAGTAATAATTATTTAAAAATTCATATCCATGGGTATTTAGATCAGGGCCCTAACTCAGCGTAATGAATAAAAACTTTAATTATATATATATATATATATATAGGATGCCAGTACGCATATTCGTGTATGTGTTTTACGTATACATATGAAGAAGTATAAACATCTGGTTACTTTACAGATAATTCAATAGCACACAATCTTAACATCGCACCAACTTTATAACGATACAAAAGAGACCTACGCATGATCATTAGAATCATAAGAAATTAAAGAAAGGGAACATCTCTTACTGAAACCTGTAGAACAAGTTAGTTCAAAATCTCTATTATAGAGTTTATTCATAACATCAACATTGAGGAATGCAACAAATTATTATATTCTTTACGTGTAGAATTTCTTCGTGTACTGTTTCAAAATAGAATCGACGATTCGATATCATTGAGTATAATTGGACGGTCGAAATTTAAATTGTTCAAAATATTTTATAATTGTATTAATTTTCAAAAGTAATTGCCTTATTCAAATGAAGGAAAAAAATTATAATTTCGGGTTCGGATAATCCTAGTTCCTCCAATTGTTATAAGGATATGAGTTATGGAAACTGGCCAAAGAATTTAATATAACCGAGAGGTTAATTTTTAGAATTTCTTCTGTGATAGAATAAGAGAACTGTTAAGACTTTAAGAAACGCAATTTCTATATTTTCAACGCTGCAGAATGTAATCTGTATACAAAAGCAATGCCGAATTTAAATAAAATAACTTTCAGCGTCGACGTATGCTTTACTTAGAGACCATATCGAATTTAATTTTATAATACTTTCAATTTTTATTTTCGAAAACAATTCAGATTTCGAAGGAATTATTGGAATCATTTTTAATATGGTTTCCATCATAAGTACTACTGAAGGTAAGTTTATCAATATGCCTTCATTTCAGCTTTTTCCCAGACTGAATCTTAAAAAATTATACACATAAACGAACTACCAGTTTTCTAACGATAAGTCGGAGTATTCGTCAAGAAGCTAATTAACCACCAACGTACGTCGCCACGACGTACATAATTTTTATATTTTTTTTTTTTTATACATTGCAATAACACGATCTGGCTATACGGCCCTATACGTTGCTAACTATTCATCAGATATCAGATACTGTTAGTCATTTCCATTTCTAGTTGTTACTGTATGAGATTCATAGCCGTGTTTTTTTAGACTATGTCACCGTGACGTATATTAGTATTAGTTTTTGCTCTATTCCATAAAAGGGAAAAAAAAAAAGATATATTATACAGCATTGGTGTTCCTTATTATTGTTGTAAGTTTTGTATTTCTTAAAATGGACAGAAAACGTGCACTCTCGGCGATACTTTTTCTGCACTAAAAAAAAAACCTATAAAACCAAATGATCCTGATTTTAACGAAAAAATGAATTGCTAGATGGATGCAGATAGCAGTAATGAAAGTTCAGATGATGAGAATAAATTTTCGGTTGAATCAGAATGTGATGTTTCTGAGGAGGAGGAGGAGGAGGAGGATGCCGAAGGAAATAATGATGACGGTTCACAATCACCATCAGGAGCAAAACATTAGGATATATGAAATGTAAATGCGTTTATACTATCTAAAGCAGAATTTATGAAATCTGTAGCGAAGGATATGATTATACCATATTTAGAGAGGCGGTATAATGTTCCCCAGCTATCTCACGATTTAAAACTACGATTGGCTGTATAATAAATAAGAGCATCCAGATCTCTGAAGCCGATTCACCATCTAATGAAAACAAGCTAACTGTATGTAAAAATTGTTACGTGTCTTTTAAAAACAAACATCGTCGAACTCATCAATGTAACACTTGTACACTTCTTATATGTGGTCAATGAACTAAATTGACATATCTAAAATGTGCGAAATAAATACTCCGCATTTTTTAGCGTAATAGTAAAAAAAGTTAATTTTTGTTTTTGTTGTCATCAGTAATAATTTAGATTGCAAAAAAAAAAAAAAAAACACTATTTCACATAGATATAGAAAATTAAATAATACAATATTTTTCTTATTTTTGTAAATTTATTATTTTCGTTTTTTACCAAAATAGTAGCATTTTTTTATTAAGATTTTTTGTTATAATTATGTTTATAAGAAAAAAAATATAATTAAAAATCTGTTACTTCTCAATTTTATCGTTATGAAAAAAAAAAAAACTGAAGCTACAGACGTCACAAAAATAACTTAGTGGTTAAGGGTTAAATTTGTTAGTTTTATATTAGGTTTACTTGTTTTTTCAGTGATATCTTTCTGTCAAATTAGGTTAGAGTCGCATATTTTACTCGTTTCAATTGTTTGTTAGCAATCAAATCGTTTGTTTTTCGAGAATACAAAATAACAATAATAATAATAAAATCCAGAATTCATTATCCGATTGATGCCGTAAAGATAAATTGCTATACTTCATTGAGAAAATAAGATAGGCGGACGGCCCAGTTCTGACCAAAGACAAAAAAAAACCACGTGTAACAGTGGATGATATAAAGAAAATGAACTAGTAAACAAACGAAACGAGTATATGTAACAAAGAAAAACAAAAACTAAAATTAACCCACACTATAACGTTAATAACGTACAGAAGGACCTTACGAAATAAGGAACGTAATCGAACGTGCAAAGAACTTATTCCTGAAAATGGAAAATACATTTATTCGAGGAACACTTATTAAAAGGGCTAGCGAAATTTTATGTATAACCTTGAAATTATACGGCGGTGGCAGTTAAAAAATAATCATTGAGCTAGACGAGCTGGTTGTACTAGCGAAGGATGTTAAAGATTAAAAAAATAGAATTAATAAAACCGATAAGAAAAAAGAAACTGACATATCGCGAGGTTCTGAGAAATAAATTTATCTACGTCGGTTATGTCGAAAATCTTACTTAACCGATGGTCGAAGAAAATGTTACAGTGTTGAAGAGGTAGAAATGGCTAGTGAATATTAAAAAAACAAAGCAGGAATCAAATAGAATAAAAGCAGAATACATAATTATTAACATCTATTAAAATGCGACACAACGAGTGGAATAAAATTCAATTACTTTTGTTTGTTCTTTTATTTTATTTTTTATTAATTTCCGAATTTATTACCAGGTAATCGATTCATATTAACACCTTGAGCCGAAAGCCCAATTCCCATGTAGCCGTCCCGTCCTTTACTAATTATTCGTACTTCGAAATAATACAAACCGCATGCTTGTGGAATCGGATGTGACGCTCGTACACTGGCAGCATCTTTATGAGTCTTTCCATGACCTGCAAATAAATAGATAAACGGATTAAAAAAAAACCTAGCATAATGTAATCCGTTCCGAAAACTCGCGAAATGTGGAGAAAAAATTACAATAATTAAAAAAAAAATTACAAACAAAATTAATCTAATAGAGCTTCGTTCGAATCGCAAATCATCAGAATTTCGTAAAGTACGAATTTATTTCGTAATTTTCTCTATATATATTTAATTTCATATTTGATACACACATACATACATACACACACATATCTATCTATCTATCTATATATATAATACATATAAAAACGACGAATGAAAACAACAAAGACCAACACGACAGCTTACTTAATGATTTTTATTTATCTCGAATTTAATTTAGAGGCTAATAATAAAAGTCAGGTATCTTTCGAATTTGGGCAATAATGTAAGATATTATGAAGAAGATTTGAAGATGAAAATATCGGTTTGATTAAATCAATACCGGTAGTTCGGTATTTTTCTGAATTATTAAATACAAAAAGCTTATTTTGAATGGTAATAATAATAATAATCAAATCAAATCAAATTTTTTTCTATTTCAATACAATACATCAGTACATTTAAAAAAGTGATGATGAAAAGAAGAAATATAAAATAAAAATTATTACAAATGAAAAAGTGAACAAATAAAAAGACAAAAAAAAAAAAAAAAAGGATAAATAATCGTTGAGAAAATAATTAAAATAATCATCAAATAATATCGAGCATATTTCTTCTTTAATTATGTCACGCGTATATGAAATTAAAATAATATGAATAAAACCGTCTATACGCAACACTACGTGAGCGGTGACTGTATTATTATTATTATTATTATGTTGACTCAAACTTACTTAAACAAACACGTACATGATACTTCTAGACGAATAATTAACTGCGATTAATTGTTCGTCTAGGAGAATTATGCAGAGAACTGAACAGTGTGAATTTATCTTTACTACAAAATACGCTAGGTATTGACGATTGTAAAGTTTCATTTTAATTTTTTTTTACAAGTTTGTCAATTAATTGGTTAAAACTACGGATATTTTTTAATAGTTTTTTCCGTTTTATTTTGTAATTAATTAGGTCAGTTTTTAGTTCTCTAGGCAATGCGTTGTAATCCGCTGTTCCAGCATAAATTGCTTACAACCTCATTCTAATCTTATTATAATGAAGGTCTATCGGCTTGGTTGTACCTCCTGATCCAGTTTTTCCATTATCTATTAATATGACAAACTTATTACCATTTTTTTAAAACAAACTAAAATTAACGTATATAAATTTTCATTCGTGATTATTCTCTTTGACGCGGGTATTTTTTTAAAATTTCAATCGATTTAGTAGGTGGTATCTCGACATCCTACTCCGATGCAATATTCCATACGTTAAGACCGGTTGATATAACGCGAGATAAATACGTCTTATTATTAAGTGGAAAGTATTATTGCTTTATTTTGGGTAATAAAAGAGATAATTCAACATTCTTAGGTTTTTTTAAATATAAAACGAATGAGAATTTCTAAAAATAATAATAATAATAAATTCAGATAATTTATTGCATATTTCGTAATATTAATAATCATCATGATGAATTCAAATTTATATTTAGTAAATCGCGAGCACAAGTAAATAAATCAACACTTGTTAATAAATTGTCGTAAATTTGCATAACTGCCTAAAAGATAATAATGACATTAAGTTATAAAATATATAATTCCGAATTACCATTATTTGTCGATTTGAATAATAATCATTATTATCATAATAATCTGTAACATTAATAACGAGAAGCGAATTTTTCTCGAACGTGTATGTAAAAATAATAACAAAGACGAAAGAGACTTACATACTTGTAAATATATAAAATAATCCATTAATTTAATGAAATTAAAGTAAAATATATACAATAAATAACTAGTTCATTTTAGACGGAAGTACTTATACTATAATCAAATTAACAATACAATAGATGAATAATTTGGGATATACATATTAATATAAATCAACATAATACATATAAGTACACAAAAACATATTAATGTATAGTTACATATACGTATATAAATGCTTAATAATGATAATAATGAACGTATTCCCCTAATAAAGCCGAAGTTACGAAAGATTAAGAATATAACGAACAAAATGCGTTAATAATAATTTAGACATTATTAATTTATCCGGAACAAATTTATAGCGGACACTACATAACAATAGAATAGGACAAAACCACATTCATTTTAATAAAAATCGTTTTGTCTTGCTCACACACGTTCAACGTTTCCAGTAGAGTTACAAAACCGATTTAATTATATATATATATATATATATATATACATCATCGTCATCATCATCATCCATTCGTATGCTCGATCTCGAGCGTCGTGACCTATTTTAGTACACTGAAAAAAGCTCACGTCAAACTTCTCTATCCTCGGCTTTATGCATGAGTTCCTCGACTGTCTGAATCCCGGTTAATCTCGTTTTATTTGGTCGATAAATCAATTTGTTAGTCGACTTATTCGACGTAGTTCCTGTAATTTGGATAATCATCCGTTCAAAACAGTTAGCCTGGATCATATGTCCAAAGGATATTATTATTCTCCTATGGACTATAGAGAATAATCTTATAATGGATATCCGACTCCTGTGTGACTAGTTCATTTGTCCAGCGACTCGTTTTAGAAATTCTTAATAACTTTCTGTAAACGGTCATTTCTATCGTTTCTAGTTTCGCTCGCGATGCTTTATTATGTCCCCGGTTCACATCCGTAAAGTGTGATAGAAAATAATGTTTTTTTTTTTTTTTTAGTAAATACAGCTTCAGTTTCTTCATGGTTTTTCCTTATTCTTGTTAATTTTGTTGTTTTGCCTATATATCTAATAGAAAAGGAATTACTCCTATAACACACTGTTCAAACATCACTGAACTCTAACCAAACAGTATGAAAGATTTGTGTTTTATCTAAATTAATATCGTCGTTTACAGTCGTTAATAAATTGTAAATCATATTAATTAACACTTTGGGTCATAGTGTTCCTTATACGGTGTATATACTTTGAATTGACTGAATGTTGTTAATTTTAAATAATTTAACAAACAATATTGTACAAAAAATATTGATTTATGTTTTCACCCATTTTATATAAAATAAAAAACTGATGTTTAACTGAAAGAGTTAAAAATAGACCTTACTTTAACTAAAGAAATACATGAACTCCGAGTGAAATAAAAAAGTAATTACGACCATTCGGAGTTGACGCTGCCTAAACGGTTCTAGTTAACCGGAAGATTGATTGAATCCTCCCGAACAAGTCAAAACAGAATAATGCACGGCTTTTTTTTTTCTACTTTCAGAGAGTTGATAATGAACTACCGACAAATCGGACTATAAATTTTTTTTTTATCTCTAATGTAATTCTAACTTAAGTCGTGTGAACAGAACGCAACAGGGTTATCGTCATGCCAGCAAACCCGTGTATTCGCTTCAACATACGCATACAAACGAATCGGGCACGGGTTGCTGTGCCTCTTTGCTAGTTGTAACACGATAAATTAATATTATACGAAATTGTTCAATATAGTTTAATTACTATACATTTAAATAAGAGTAATATATTTATTAATATTTACAAACAAAAGCACAAATCAATTTAAGATTTTTCCCATATTTTATTTATTTCATTTTTAAACGCAATAAATAATAAATAAATAATAGCGAAATTATTTATTGACAGCGTATAATAATTATATGAATGAGGCATAGCAGATTTTTTTTTTAACTGTAAATATTATATTTCTTAAATTATAACTATAATATTTTTAGTTATGTCTTTATATATATAATATTAAAAATATAATTACAAAATTAAATAATAAGAAATGCCCATCTGAAGATGGCATCACAAATAAGATTATTAAAATCGTTTTCTTTTATTATCCAAATTTACTTCTATTACTTTATAACAAATTATTAGAATTTCAAATATTTCCTCAAAGCTGGAAATGTGCAAATTTAATTATGTTAAATAAGCCGAATAAAGACGCAAGCAAAATTAATGGTTATAGACCAATTTGTTTACTGAACATGTTAAGTAAAATTTATGAAAAAATCATTCTTAAATTTTTAAATTTGGAAATTGAAAATTCGGCATTACTTGATCCGTATCAATATGGCTTCAGAAAACATTTTTCTACTGAACTTGCAGTTCACGACGTCAATAATAATTTAGTTAATAATATTCAACGTAAAAACATCTCTATAGTAATTTCTTTTGATATCGAAGGTGCTTTTAATAATTGTAATCGTCAAGTTATCATAGATACTTTAATTTCTAATAACTTTAGTTCCAATATTATAAAGTTGATATACAATTATTTATCAAAAAGAAAGGTAAAATGGATCTATCAAGATGAAACTATCACTGTTGATAATAATCATGGCGTTCCACAAGGGTCAGTCCTAGGACCGATCTTATGGAACATACTCTACTCAATAATACATTGTAACATGCGTAATATAGATAATAATTTAAGATTGTATAGTTATGCTGATGATTTATTACTCATCTATAATATTCCTACAACAGGCAAAGTTGATATTTTTGTTCATACAAATAGATGTAATACTATTGTAAACAAGCTTAGTTTAATAGTCGATTCGTTAAATTTAAAATTTGAAATTAATAAATCGCAAATTATGGTAGTGTCGCGACGTAGACTTCCATATGAGCAAGTAATATATGATAATATTAAGATTAACAACTGTAACTTCAACCCTGCTATATCTATAAAATATCTAGGTTTTATAATTGATAATAAATTAACGTATTCTAAACACATTGAGCATATAAACAATAAAGTTAATAAATATTATTACATTTTTAAGTCACTTGGAGGAAAATTGTGGGGATTAAAGTATAAAACAAAATTAGTTTTATATAAAGGACTAATTCAGTCGTTATATTCGTATTGCTCCAGTGTATACTATCACAATTTAAGTAAAAAATTAATTTGTAATATTAATTCAAACTGCAGAAAATTTCTCATAGATGTAACATCATCATATATAACTACGTCTAATATTTCCTTACTAGTTCTTGCACGTGTATTGCCAATGGATTTATACATTAAAAAAAAAAAAAAAAAAAAAGATCACTCATTTTTAAAAGTAAAACTCAACACGGAAATTTAAATAATAATAACCTTAAAGTAATTAATGATCAAATTTTTGCAGAATTTAAATCCAGATATGATCAAGTACCTAATGATAAATTAATTAAAAGTTTTTTTCCAAATATTACAACACGCTTTAAAGATAAAAATTTTAATGTAAATTACTATATGAGCCAAATTCTTACAGGACATGGTTCTATTGGTTATTACTTGCATAAATTAAAGATAATTAAAAGCAACATATGCGGTAACTGTAATAATAACGTAACAGAAACTGTTTATCATATAATATATACTTGCCCAAAATATAATGAATTAAGACTACAATACAATATAGACTGCTCATTGCAGTTTAATGAAATTGTTCTACTGGAACAATTTCCAACATTTGTATACAATGTATTTAAGATGAAGCATATTTATAAATAACCACTACCGGTAACCATAAGCTGTATAGCAGGTTACTAAAAGTTCACAATTTTATCATGTATTCATGTAATTATAGTTATAAAGAAAAAAAAAAAAAAAAATATATATATATATATATATATATATATATATATATATATATATATATATATATATTAGATGGTTTACTCAACACGTGAGCACGGAACATATAATTGACCATGAGGAGAAACATGGATTTTCTAAGTCCAAGCCGTAAATCGACATTGTTTAGCCTTGAGACTTGTTAATGAATAGGGAATTGAAGATCTTTGAATGATAACGTAGGATCTAATGATATCTAGACAGGACGCTTTCTCTTTCCAATCAAAATGGTAGTTCATAATATTTAATAAACATTATACGCAGAACATTTATGTGAAGCGCATGGAATAAATTGGAGCATCAAAGAATATTCGAAATCAAAACACAGCGCAATCTATTAAAGATTTATAGAATTTAAAAATGAATTCAGTGCTTTCTCTATAAAAACATTAAATTTTCAATTTTAAAAAAATGGTGGTCACTGATCAAAATAAACTAAACAATATATACAAAATTTTATTGAAATCAGTTTAGTGGTTTCGAATATTAGCATAAACGAACATCGTGTCACAAAATTTACACACACACACACACATATAATAATATGTTGATGTGTTGGATAGTAGTGATTTTATGAATTAACAAAACAAAATAAAAACAAAGTTATCACTATAAAAATTATTTTATTAATTCAAAGCTTTTTGACAATCACGTCATTTTCAAACATATACAAAAAAACCTTACATATAAATTAACAGAGATATTAATATAAAAAAAACTTATATATATATAAATTTACATTAACTAGCCAGATGTGATTTAATTCACTACAAAATTTCAATTTTTACAATAAAATTTACTTATAAAACCGATTTAAAAATTAATTCTTCATCAAAATTGATAATATTATTTAATAAATTATTACTACGTCCATGTTTTATAATTTGTAGTTTTCCTAATAATTTTCTTTTTTAACATTTATATTTTTATCTGTAATGCTTTTTTTTTTTTTTTTTATATTATGTTTTTCTTCTATACAGTGTTTTCCATAAAGTAACTTATCATTTTTATACGAATTAAAGTGTTCTCTTAGTCTATTGTTTATTTGTCACTTCGTTTCACCTACATAAAACTTATTGCATTTTGTACAGTTTATTCTGTAGTGATTAACTTTGTTTTTATTTTGTTTTGTTAATATATACGTATTAACGACAGAAGATGTATAGAGAGGATACATTTTCATTGTCTAGTTCATATATATATATATATATATATATATATATATATATATATATATATATATATATATATATATATACCTACTTGTTTGTTATATTAAAAAATTACTTGTGTCATACGTAGATGAAATTACGAACTAATTAAATACGTAGCAATAAAGTGAACGGTGAATTAATCGTTTTTCGCTATCAACTAAGTTTCTACCAGCACATCCTCGTAATATAATTAAAATATTAAAGGATTTACAATCTGCATTACAGAGCTGGTTTTATTCCTACGAACACAGTTAAGTAAATTGAATGTTTTTCAGTTGACCGCGTTCATTTCACAATACCCCTCAACGTAACGGTAATGTAGGTCGGCAGAATGATCTCGACAATAATGATAGTAGTAATAACGATGACGACGTAGTAATAATAAGAATAAAATAATTGAATGCGAATAGAGAAGTGGAACAGTTTGCAATGGAAGGAGATAGTACGAAAAATTCTGCTACCGAAATTTCGTTGTGAAATATGAAAAAAAAAGAAGAAGCGATTAATAAGGAAATACGAGTAGACGAACCTACTGAAGAACGAGATTAAGCTGTTATGGTTAAACGCACTAGCGTTTTTAGACGTGTTACTACATGCGAAAAATTAGCTACCAATGTGTTTAGAAAACCTACACACGCGCACGAATGTCCGAGTCAAAAAGTGAAGATCTACAAGATTGCTACACAGAGCCAAAGTAAATTCAAACAGTACACTACCTTAAAGAAAGAAATGTAGAATATAAAAGATGTTATGATCATTAATGGTTTGGACAGAAAGGAATGTGTCTCACTGGTAAAAAAAATTCGGAGTAAGAAAATAAAAATCAACGAACGAAGGCGAGTTCGCAGCCAATGTAGTGTTACTTTATATAAAAGGCACCGCAGACAGAGTAGGGCAGAATTTTACGAGAAAAAAACAAAGTTAGACCACTGTTTGGAACGTGTAAAAAAAAAACAATATTTACAAGCTGCGAGGATCCACCCCCAAAACGTTATGTCGCGAGTGTATATAAAATTTCTTGCTCGTGCGGGCTCAGTTACATTGGACAGACTGGTAGAAGCATCAATCGAGGTTAAAAGAACGCAAAGTAGACTGTGTATACGTCTGCAATGGGTTCGCATTAGTGTCATAGGAATCGTTAAATACAATTGAATGATTTCGAAATTTTTTGTCCAAGAGGACAACTTGGTATCCGGTCGTTGCCCCAAAAGGAGGAACAGTTAAAATAAAAACTACTACTTTAATAAACAACTACATTCTCCCGCAGAATAGTGGTGACAAAAATATCGATAAACGGACGTACAGACAGACAGCAGTTGTTTATGGCGAAATCTGGACAACATTAAGTCTAGATTGCGTTCATTTCGTAACCGTTCTCAGTTTAAAAATGAAAACAACCGTAATTGTTTTCGAAACGTTGCAATAGAGAAATTTACATGGTTTACATCGAGAAAAAAAAAATAGTTATCTACAGAGCGTGGAGACAAAACGCCTAACAATAATTTTTTGTATTTCGATAAAAAAAAAAAAAAAATACAAATCGCTTGGTTCCCGAGAAGTTCAGAAAAATAATCTCGGGGAAATTAAACTGTCGAAAGATGAAATTGCGAACAGAAATATGTCGGGAAATGAAATTAACAAATGATGAGTATCCAATAGATAGAAGGAAAAAACACACAGAGAATGAATCGAAGTAAAACAATGTGGAAGAAACAGTTCACACAGATATTTAAAACGGTGCGTAGTTGGTCACTGATTCGAATAAATAATAAGAATTAATTTATTTGGACATTTGATTTTCGGATAAGTGCGACTGCTATACCGACGGTTTAACTTAATCAGATAGGAATTATAGAAATAATTGGACAATATAAAATAAAGTATACAACGATATTGCACAAATTCGCGTTTCTTTTAATTTACTTAATTATTGCTTAGAACTAAAAATTATTTAACGAAATATTTTATTAAAATAATAAACAAACATTTCCTATATGGTATAAATACTGCGTTTAAATAGTAATGACGATTAATAATAAATAATAATCCTAATAATAGGCAACCATAATATAAGTAACGATCGATGAAACGTAAAACTTATTCACGACGTCATCCGAGTACGTTTCGCAATAAAACCAGCGAGAAAATTGTATTTACAATTATAAATTCGCCTAACGTTGTAAATGTGAACTCGTTATAAATTACAGCGGGCTCAATATTATTACATTAATAATTAGTTCACCGTCCGATATTACTCAATTTTAATTTATATTTAACAAATAAATTGCGTAGTAATTCGCGAGAATATTCTCATTCGCTCTTTTCAAACTAATAACTTCATTAAACGTCTATATCAACGTAATTGTAAAATATGAGTAACGTAACCTAATCGATTTTAGGAAATCTTTTATACTAACTTTCAACCGAAAAATATCATTATAAAGTTCTACCTAGAGAGTTAGAAGAAGAGAATTCTTCTTAATCGGTTACCCCAAGGGGGCAACAGTAACTGTGTCGTTTTGCGCCATGCTTCTCTGTCGTGTGCCCATACAATTTTCCTCAAAAAATACCGAGCTTTACCAGGATGTTAAAAAAAAAAGTAAATTCCAAGAATTCATAAAAAATATGAAAACCCAAACATTACGATATAGTTCAACATTTTTTTTCTGTCCGAAAAAATTTCAGTTTGATCTTGATTCGAGTTCCAAACTGTACCTGTGTCACATTTATTCATTTATGAAGTACAACATTTTTCAATAATTTAGTCTGAACGTCATTATATGTAAAAAACCAACTCTCCTGTAAACAAAGACCTATCGATACGCAACGTATATAACGAATTTCCCATTTAAATTCACGTCGTTAGGCTAAGTACAGTAACGTGGCAAGACGTGTGAAGTACGTCAAGTGCGTGTCGTATACGCAATGCAGTGATACACATATTGAAACGCAGTTTTCGAGCTATAAGCACGCAAGAGTATGATTAACGAAGAAAACAAAGTCTTCGTAATATCCATGAATTTCAGCTAGGCACAAATTGAGATATTGTAACTAGTACAATTTAATGGAACAAAATAAATTGCAAACACGGAGCAACGTGATGCAACTAGCGTTACAGAGTAGTCGTGTGATTTAGAGCGAATTTCTTATGTTACATCAGGCGTGTGACAATTTTTCACTGATTCTACTTTGTATTTTCCCATTTTTTAAATAAGTATGACGAAGAAAGCGGTATCATAATACAACAAGTAAAAGGACATAAAAAGCTTTACGACACTAAACATCTAAATTACACGAAAATAAAACTAAAAAGTAGTAACTGAGACGGCAACACTGGGAAAAAAGATATTTGAAATGTACTGCTACCGGCGGATACTGATAATATCATGGGTACGAAAAGAGTCAAGAACGTCGAAGTGCTTCATAGATTCGGGAAAAAGCTTGAAATCGTGGAAACTATCAAAAGACGAAAGTTGAAATACCTGGTACACATTATTAGAGGTTCGAATTATACTGTACAAAATTTAAAAATGGTTAAATTCTGAAGATTTATTAAAGGTAAATACACGCTGAATGATGAAAATGTTATTTTCAATCGTGTAATCTTGAATTTTTTGTGCTATTACGCGAATCGAAGATCTTTAATTTTTTTTCCCGGTTTTAACTGTATTTAATAATTGATACGCGTCCGTTATACTTTTAATCTTAATGTTGTATTTTAACCCTTTGACCACCACCGGGACATATATGTCCCAGCAGCACATTAATCCATTAAAGAGTGCAGGAAAATGGACAAACCGACTGTTCTCCTTTTAGTTATATGGATTCTGTTCTTATATTTACTATCACTAGATACCAATAGAGCATATGGTATGCTTGCAATACTTGTTTTTTTTTTTTTTTTTTTTGGAAGTTATGTTAAAGTATGGGGATCAATCTTTTTTTCCTTACTTCTTCTTCTGCGTGTAAGGAAGTAGGTGGTGTATATTGTGTTCGCGTTCGCTTATCAAGGTCAAGACTGTTATACTTTGCTTTTGTTTGTATATTCATCCTCAGTGTAGAGTGCGGTAAGTAAATATAATTCTTTTTTATCGAATATTTTTCTACTCGGGACAAGATTGTCCGAATGGTATTTATTGAACAACAAGTATTTGTCCCACCGGTATTTAGTGATACGATTTTTAAACAAAGTTAACTTAAACGTAATAACACTAATTATTATTTTATTCCAGCTAAAATTATGAATAATAAAAGATTATCTGACAATGATATAGAGAATTTAATTGAAGATATAGATGTAGTGACGATTTCTTTTATGAATCTTCTGATGATGAATATCAACCTAGTCCTACTGAGGACAGCAATTGAGTCAGAAAACAATTTTTATGCCGATATCGATAACAAGCGTTCATCCCCTCAATTTATAGATATTTTAGAGGAAGGTAGGGTGTGTGTGTGTGTGTGTCACATACACTGAATACTGATTGTTTCTAATTGGACTGTTTGTAATTAAATAATTATTTCTGAAAAATACTTGACTTTTAATTTGATGCCGTTGAATACCAGTGGGACATATGAATGTATGACCAGGCAGTACAAAAAACTAGTGCATATAACAAAAACCAGTGTTGTGGACCACTAGGAATAAATATGAAAATAATTGGTAGTCAACGGGTTAACCAGATGGAGAATCGAGATTAATCAAACTAAAAGCAGCCAATTCCTGACTGCGATATTTATAATGTACATTCAATAATTATTCCATTCTATATTTGTTAAGTATTGTCCGAAGAAGATAATGTTATGAGTTGAACGTATTCATTATTAGCGACGAAGAAACGAAAACGAAGCTAAAAAAAGAAGAAAAAACGAATGTTTGTCTCGGACAACACGTCTGACAGTTTTAATAAAAATGAAATAAACGACATAAATATTCATGTATATAGTCGAAGTATAGTTTAGCTCGAGAATATATAAATTATAAGCTGTTTTTTTTTTTACTAAAGGTTTCCTGTGTCACGTCGACACAATTGTCAAAAATTATCTATTTGAATAAATGCGCTAAAGTTGAAAATTCCTCTTATTTTTTCGACGTAATCAAAAATACAAAATTCCACGCCTCATCTAGAAATTGAAATTGCCGATTTTAGAACCATATTTTGTACATTTGTATTTAAATGTTTTAATTAAAATAATTATTTATTTAAATTTGTTGTATTACAACGAGGTGTTTAATTTACGACGGACAAAAACGACAATAAATGTACAACTTACGTTAAAAGTTAATAATAATAATAATAATAATAATAACGAGATAAACTTTAGCCAACTTGTGTCGTGTAAATAAGTCATTTAGAAACTGTGACCTTTACGCGGTAGACAAAGAAAAATTTATACTATTCTATAGAAAAAGAAACATCACGAAACGCAATAACCGATTGTTGTCGTTAATATAAACGTCCTTTTAAAAACAAAATAAATAAGAACAAAAAACAAAACACGCCATTAATTTTAAAATTTGTTGTTACTCGCGACAAAATTTTATAATCAACTTTCAACATATTAATATCGTTAGCAAAAATAAATAACTGCGATATTTTCAAACTAGCTCACATTAGGGATGGACAAAAAAAAATACATCTCTGTTTTTTTCGATGTAATATATCGATTGGTGACATCGATGTAGGACCGATGTATCATATAATAATACATCGATGTTCTGCGATGCATCGATTATTTTTTTTTATTTTATTATACGCAATGTTAAAAATGTTGGAAAATAAAAGGAAATAGAAAGTTAAAAATATTTATTATTAATCAACAAAAATTTTAAAATGACCGTTTAAACAAATACAATATAATAGATTACACAGTACTCGTTAAAAATAATATTACAAAAAAACTTCAAAAATTCCAACTGAAAGATGATAAAATCTGTAAAAACTGTAAAACTATAATAAAATACCTATCACTAGTTATTATTGTTATTATCATTATTATTATTTAATTAATTAGTTATTATTTTTACGAATGTAACTAGTTTGTAAATATCGACCGAGATAAAATATTTAAAAATATAAAATCTTAATACAGTCGAATCCGCTTATAAAGGACTCCGGATAAGAGGGACATCCGTTTATAAGGGACAATCAGCAAAACCCCGAATCAAACGTATGAAATGAAGATTGTTTTAGTTCGCTTTATAAGGGACAAATAAACTTTCAAGGCAATAAATAGTGAGAGGGGCGATAAGCCAGCCGATATAAAATGACACTTCCGGTCGTAAAACGAAAATATCACATAAACAAAAATTGTATAAAAATGTTTTAGTCATTTTTACAATTCGTTTTTCTTTACGTGAACATTTTTTGTTTTTTCTTCGTTTTGTTTGAGATGTTCTTGTGTTGACATTCATTGACGCTTTACTGTTTTTTGCTCTGTACGTTTATTAATAATTATGCACTCTCCCATAGCCTATTATGTTCTTAGTTTAGTTCTGCAAAAACTGTAGTGCGTCGTGCGGTTTTATTTATTTTTTTCTTACGAAAATTTTCTTTTCTTTTTTTAGTTCTGGCGAATTTTTTGTATGAATAAAATGTCGCATAAATGTTTATCATTAAAGGAAAAATTTCTATTTCAGACAAAATCGAAATTCAACCTCCCAATATGGCTATTCCGGAGTTAGAAAAAATCATGGGCGTCTTCAAAAACACCGTCTCCCGTTTAAAAACAAATGAACAGAACTTATGTAAAAAATGGAATCGTACTGAAAAGGGCAGCCAGGTTCTTTTACCTTATGTATGCCTGCTGTATTTTTCTCTTAATTTCCATATAAATAAATATTACGCATTAATAAGGTGATAAGTATGTTAATTGTTTACTAAATTGTATATATACTCGCTTCAATAAGAGATTTTAAAAAATTCGCTTATAAGGGACAAATGACTTTCGCCCGATGTAAATCACATCGTAAAATCAGCTTTATCGATTTAAAATATCAAATGAAAAACATCGATGTATCGAATATATCGAAACGTCAAGAATACATCGATTAAATTCGACGCGTCGATACTTTGCGTCGAGCGTTCTGTATATATCGATGTATATCGTCCATCCCTAGCTCACATAGCTTATACCGTACTATAACATTCAACTAGATATTATTCGCATGATCTTTGTCAAAACTACGTCCTCCTAATAATGGAGTATATCTCTCGATTTTTTTTTTATCATGCGAAATTTTCGAATTTACCCGTCCTCGTTGATATATCCTTTAACAAGAGCTCGATTGCGTTCGATTGAAGTTTCAACTTCAAAATTAGTAAGAATAGAAAATTTAGTTCGATAACTGCGAAATACTTATAGATTCAAATCGGTCATTTACTAAACGACGTTTTCATAGTAGTCGAGCATAAATTATCGATTCAATTTAATCGGTTAATAAATCGTCAATTTGTCGACGAGCAAAGAATAAAGCGCTCGATCAAAATCTCTCGGCTGGTTATGTTCTTATCGAGATTTTCCTCTCCGCAATCTTCTTCTTCTCGGTACTTTACTCGTTAACAAGTATAACTAGACACTGTCGTCAAATTTTATGCTGTTTTACGTTGGTAATTTTCAATGTTTCGAAACCAATCCTCCACTTTACATGTTCTTGTAATGCGTTAATTGAAGAATTTCGTAATTACTGGCTCTTATGATAAAATTACGCTATATTTTTTTCTTTACAGTCTTTTACGATACGATTGACTCTCGACTATTTTTACACAAACCGGACTGTAGATAATCCATGCAAAACCAATCGGATGCTTCTTGCCGTATTTCATCGGGAGTCGTATTTTAATACTGCCGACAAAAAGTTGATTTACGCTACTATAATTCAGCCGAGGTTAACATAATGTTTATTCAGCTTGGGTTTCAATCTTCGACAGTAATTACAAAAGGCTACACGTGGTACAAAACTTATACCGAAAAATTACATCGACTAATCAAAAAAAAATCAATATATGCATAAACAATTAAACCACCCAGATATTCACTTATTCGTTAATAAAGTTTTAGCAAAATGTTATTATAATTGTAAATTTCACGATAATGATTTAACGAATATAATTGGCGACTAGAATACGGTTAAAATATTTAATAATTAAAAAAAAAAAGTGTTAGTTAATATCGGTCGTTTAAAATAAATACTTTAATTCGATTTCAATAATAACGAAATAAAAATAACGACAAAATAATTAATCACGACACTATAAAGCAACAAAAAATAATCAAGTACTTAGCCGATATGAAATTTATACTATTTCAATACAATAGGAACAACTGGATAAGTTCAGTACTAAACTGATAACAATGGCATAATCATCATAATAATAACTGTAACAACGATGATAAGAATAATAATATTAATAATGATAATCATATTGATTTGAACGAGATATATTATGATCTGCGAAGGTCGAAAAACTCGTTTTCTTTTATTCGTTACCATTGGAAACAACTGTCAGATTCTTACTTTGTTTACCTTTTGCTTAATTCCACAACGAACCATCGATACAAACGAAGAGCTAGAGTAACCTTCAAACGAAATTGCAAATCTCTATATACATCACGGAACGATTAACTGTGTAAGTCTCCCGTAGGTGGGTTATATCATGATTATTACATTTATTATTTTGAATAATCATGATCATCATCGAGACTACCGATGTAATATCATTTGATTAAAAGATATTATGTAATTATTTGAGTAGAGTATTTAAAAAAACAGAAATTAGACGAAATGAAAATATTTAAATACAAGGACTGTAAATATTTGTAAACACATCCAAGATTCGTTTAATAAATCTATATATTCGTATATGAACCATTAAAAAATACAGCGTTCCAACAGACACATTCACACATATCTATTTTATATATCATCATCATCATCATCTCTGTCCATGGTCCTACGTAAGGACGTGGTGACATTATATATATATATATATATATATATATATATATATATATGTGCACGTGCCTACTGTGTACATCTACAAATACTTTTTTAGACTCCGTTGAGAGTACCAGATGTTTTTAATGTCTAAATAGAAAACAAACAAAAAATTATTAACAACTCTTTTGGTACAAGAAATATGCGCACTGTTATAAGTTCTAGGTTTAGTGGTACACGTGAGCCTTGACCCAGTTGTACCACCCCACTCCCACGCCGATGCAGGTCGTACGTGTAAAACAATGAAGGGGTGCATATTTGAACTATCTTACTAAGCCGCTAAAAAGGGAAATGCAAAACTCTTGAGGATGTTCAAAGGTCACGGAATTCGTTGTTGAAAAATTGAATCTGTAAAATACTATATATATATATATATATATATATATATATATATATATATATATATATATATATATATTGGGTGTGCATCTATTCAAACATTTATTTATTAAGTAAATTAACTGTAATTAATTTTTTTTTTTAATTTAATTTATGCTATTTGTATTTTTTTTTTCTTTCTCTTTTTTGTAGCAGGTTTTTTCAAATTTTCCTGTTCATTGGTTTTATACGTTGCACCTTGTTATTGTTATTATTATTGTATTAGCTAGTAAGGGTAATTCGGTGTACTTAGTATACAATGTGTTGTATTTCATGTTTACAATTTAAGTAAATGATTATTTCTTCTCTCTCTCTCTCAAATGTGTACCAATGCCTACATCTATATTGTATGCGGTTACCAAGTAAATAGGTATTAATAGACTAGATGCTAGAATATATGGTATTGCGACATACACTGCTGAAAATTATAGATGCGTACAATATATTATATATATATATATATATATATATATATTACGGCGGTCGTCGTATATTCATCTGGTAATAAAGACATCAAAGTTTAGGAAGAAAAAACATATATTATATTAGTGGTGCCCTTGTATACATATTATTTTTTACAAACATTATAATATATAATAAATTAAAACCAATGGTATTTGGAAAATAATAACGTAAAATTATGCAATCTAAATTATTATTAATCGCATTCTCCGATTTCTTGCGCGCTTGAAATATAATTATATGTGTCTCAAAAACATCGCTCGATGATACAGGCACTATAATTTAAATAGTAATATACGACAAGGAATAATATTTAGTTTTCGATATAATTATTTTATTTACTTATTTAGATAGAAATTTATCCGAATAAAATCTATATTTAAGTCGATATACTCATTGTTAATTATTATTGTATAGTCTTAATACGTGATTTCAGATTAAGTTATTATCATGTAGCAATGATAATAATAATAATAATTCAAATTGAAATGCCTTTATAATTTCAAAGAGACTCAAAATTAAAAATTGCGCATATTTAACTACACTACAAGCTTACGTCTGCTCTAGCGAAAGGAAAACCAGAAGAAACAGCCAACAAGGAAAAATCTGTCCTCGCAAACTCCATCACGTAGTGAAAAAGAACGAACGATGCACTGCGCTATGATATGAAAATCTAGTCAGTAGCAGTAAGAGTATGAAGTGGGAGAAAATTAACAGATTTCATCAGGACTCCTGTTCCTAGACCTTGAACCGGTCTGCATCGAAGACCCACGAGGAAGACACGCTTCATAAAAAATTGAGGTCAAAAGGGGTAGAGTGACATGAAAGTAAAATGTAATAGTCAATATTCCGATTGTGCTAGAGAATAATTACAGAGAAATATCAAGAAGTTTTTTTGAAATAGAAAATTAGTGGATCAGATGGCGGGTAATTTAAAACACATTCGCAAACTAGGTTAGTTTTCGCTTGAATTTGTTTTTAATACTTCTTAACTAGTTAACGTAAAAAGAATTTTTCATTAGCGAAAGCATCTTATATATATATATATATATATATATAAAAAATAGTTTCAAATTATTTATACATAAGTTGATTATTCTACATATAATCAGAAATAACCTAAATTTTTGAATGTATATTTTCGTTGAATTATTCGGAATTGATTTTCTGTATGTAATTATTTATTGCAAACGGAACAAGGTCTCGAAAGACCGAAGATCACGGATTTAATCCAGTAATATGGTAGATCTTACTGGCAGGGTGTGTCTTCTATATAGGTAATTATATTTTTAGTTGACAATCGTTAAATAGCTATTACTGGCTAGTCCCGAGTTCGCAATAATAATAAAAAAATGTATAAGCTTATTGGATATTATAATTTGGAGGAAAATACAACAACCTATATACGATAAATTATTATTTTTTTCAAATAAAATTTCTTGATCTTTCAGTATCCGGTATCAAGTATTTGATTAGTAATTTCCGGGCGCTACATCGGAAATTGCAGTTTATAATTTACGCCCTGCTTTATTTACATTTTCATATATTGTATATTTGTTTTGTGTGTAGCTGTATGTAATGTCTCCATTAGGAAATGCTTGCTCCTTAATTCCGTTAGTAATAACACCAACCCTTAAAATAAAACATTTCCGCCACTAAACTTTCAAAGATTATTTCGTCATCTACAATAAATCAACGGGACCATAGCGACAGACTGGTACGGACGGGGGAATACTATTTCCGCTGAATTATAAATATCAAGTTCGAGACGATCGTTATTAATTACGAAAACTACACGCCCTAGATTATTTAAAAAATTACAACGCAATAAAAAAAAACAGATCCAGCGTTGTTATAGAGAGACTAATGATATCTGAATTCCACTGAACGTAAAAAATAATAACAATTTACATAAATATTAGGAAAAAGTATCCTCAAACTAAACTTTAAATATAACAAGATTTAATATTTAAAATTTTTATAAAATCTAAAAAAATATAGTAATAATTGTACTTATAATATTCGGAACAAGTGTGATCAAAATTTAAATTAACCGCAATATCTCGTACGTATTAATTATATATCAAACATTTTTAAGTACGGAAAGAATTTGTATAGTCTGCGACATTTTATATATATATATATATATATATATATATATATATATATATATATATATATCAATAAAGACGAAGTTTTCTCTGAAATTTCCCAAAAAACCCGTTAATTCCGTCGGTTAACTTCTTAACCCATATACCATATATTTATTATTTAAGGATTTAACAAATTCTCGTATTGCCGATTTAAGTTTAATCTGGGATATTAGATAAATATATAATACAAAACCACTTTAATCATTATAGTTTACAATTTTAACATAAACAGGGTGAGTATCGAAGATCTTATTAAATTCAAAACTAGCAACGTTACGCTGTCTAAAAAAACTTACAACTAGATTACTAATATTATACGATCAATACACACGTACACACACACACACACACACATATATATATATACAGTTTCAAGAAATGCTTTTGAAACTGAAACTTAATGGGTATGCACCCAATAAACACAAATTTGGAATATTGAGACATTTGCTCGAGAGGTCCTATATAGCTCATATTATCCTTATTCTTTCTTATTTCAAAATCAGTAATAAATAATCATTTATGTTATACTAAATAAATTCACACACACACACACACACACATATATATATATATATATATATATATATATATATATATATATATATATATATAAAATTTACGTTCATCCCAAAGAAGTCAACCGTGATTGCATTAAAATGCTCTGTCTCACTCTTTATATATATATATATATATATATATATATATATATATATATTCCCATTTTTTTATCTTTGTTTTTGTGATTGTGCGTGAATGTGAGCCAAATGTAAATCAGTGGTTATACAGTTTCGTTTTATGCAGATTAATATTTAGTCGTTTTTAAACACGTGCCTTAGTTTTACAAAAGTTGTCCATACTCTGCAATTTATTTCTATCTGCATCATCATTTTCTTTTCGATGGTAATTTGTTTTAATCCACGTAAACCTTAATTATTCCTACTGCTACCGTACTATGTATTTCTGTTCGTATACTATCTCAAGTATTTGTTCTTACTTTCTTACTTTTGATTTACGCAAGTTTAATCATAGTTCTATTTTATTTAAATGTACACAGTTAATATCATCGTTTGAAGTCCTTTCGTGTTAATTCGATTAGCGAATATTAGTAAGGGACAAGAGGTTGGATAATCATGATGGAGCAGATGACTAAACCTAAATGGACCTGTGTAAGGCACACAGCCAGAGGAAAGGATAACGGATGAAAAAAAACAGTGTCGGAATAGTTCCACTTCATATTGGCAGACCGTTGAATCGTTGGTATGAAGATATAACTCAAGTAGTCAGAATGTTCAAAACCGGAACATATAGCATATATATATATATATATATATATATATATACACAAATATCGGTTAACACGTAATAATGAAATAGTTCGAACAACGGACTTCCATGTGTCTTCCTACATTGTTTTTTCTTTTAACAAGAAACAAAAATCGCTAACAAGAATAGATTTCGCTTCTCAGAAGTGTTATTTCGTAAAACCGTCCAGGTTTAAATCAATGCAGTTCCTGTTCTTGCATCCGAGGTAACATCATCAAAAGTATGCTCAGCTATTTAGATGCGCATACCAACGGTGAAATGAATAACAAAATAGATGATATCGAACAAATTGTTGAAAATTTGATGTTAAAAAATACAATGCAAAAAGATATCAGATTATTTTCCAACTGATCAATAAATGTTATATATATATGTATATTTTTTTTAAATTGAAAATTATGTGTATTAAACTTCATTAGGTTATTTTTAATAATGTTGTTTTATTGATTTTTACTAAATACATGTATACACACATACCTATTGTATATAAAACGTACTCTAATAAACGTAATTTTGTTGAGCATGTGTACTTTTTTTTTTTTTTTAATATCGTTTAACCCGAAAAAATATTTCAGCCCCCTCCATTTCGTGTAAAACAATTTTCACTTTGTATGTATATATTCCTCATTAATTCGTCGGAAATTGTACATGATTATGTACATGCAATATACAGCATTCGTCACACTGGAAAGTCGAATATTCGATTACGTCCGACAATACACCTATTGTACCGTGTAAGGTGTGTGAAATTAATTATTATTTATGAAAAAAATAAAAATAAATAACCGATTGTGTTATGCAATCGAAATTTTCGCGGTGCTTTGATAATCGAAAAAATTTTCTATTAATCTTAGGTCTAACGCGCGGTTCACACTGGCGCGATACGATAACGATAAGATATACGATATGATAAGCAACGCGACCTTGAATCGACACGGACCACTCGTAGTAGTGCAAATGTTTTGAAAGCAACTAATCCAGTACTATGATTGGTCCGTGTCGATTCAAGGTCGCGTTGCTTATCGTATCGTATGTCGTATCGTTATCGTATGGCGCCAGTGTGCACCGTGCCTTAATGTTCAACATTGAAAATTCTATCTGGGAAAATTTCCGGAACAACGTGCTATTAAAGTAATTTTCTTCTCAATAAATAACCGATTAAGTTTCTAAATACGACGTACCGACGTGAATCGTAAAATCAATTTCGTACGTTTTAAAGTAGTTTCGTAGTTAGTATAAGGAAACAACGTGTACTCTATTGTCTCGCTGTAAAGTTAACTTATTATTATGAACAAAATCGTACTACCGTCGAGGATGGATAAACATCGCGTGTTTTATAGAAAAAGGGAAAAAAAGTACAATTTGAGGTTATTTCATAGATAATTATATTGTTTTATTCGGCTAAAAAAAAAAAAAAAAAAAAAAAAAAAAAAAACTGGAATATTGTTGATTGTTTAGACGATTTTACGAGATGGATCATCGTATAGAATGATTACAATTACGTACCACGAAGTCTTCCTCTTTGTTAATTATATAGAGACACACACAAATATAATAATACACTAAACAACTTTAGTAAACAAACCGCAGTATATTAGAGAGCTTATTTTAGACGTAGACTAAAAGAAACATGCTGATAATGAAAGACCGGATAGCTAATAAAAAGCACGTCGAAAGTGTCTTTAAATAACCTAAGAATAATATTATAATATTATAATAATAATAATTATTATTATTATCATCATCATCATCATCAGGGTGCCGTGTCCGCTATCGAACGTTGGCTAACATGCTGGCAGTCCTACGTCTATCTAAAACTGTTCGGAACAAACTTATTACTGGTAAATTGTAGCAATCCGACATGTAACTATCTTTTTTTCTTCCCCGTGGTTGGTCTTATCTTTAACACGTGGAGCAGGGCTGTATGGTTTTGGATGTCGTATTACCTGATCGAAGTATACTAATTTACGAATATTAATATAAAAAAAAACAAATACTACCACCAGCGTTCGTAAGTACAGTTTTTAACTATAGGACGGCAGAGGCCAACATCGCTAATTTTATATTTTCAAAGTGTAACATTACGAACCGTTGACTGCGATTCGCACGTCATCAGAAGTTAAAGTTCAAAAAAAAAAACGAAAAGAAACTCCATAATCGCACGAACCGGATATTAATTGACTTGATAACTCAATAGAAAAATAGGTCGATTGCACAGATGTAGACCATTGGATATTAACTCCTCTTTAATTGTAAAATGCGCCGTTTATGTGTAATATTTATCGGTATGACCGTATGTTGGCACAATGATTATTTTAGAATTTCACATTAATCCGCCTAATGAAACAACGGGCGCAAGGATACATACCGAATACGAAATTAACGTTACCAGACTTTTGAACTGTTAAGGCGCTATTAAAACTCTTATATAATCATTGAAGGAAAACTATTTCGATATATGCCATCTTCCGGCAAAAAGGAGCTACATGATGATTACTATTGAAAATAATCGATGGCAACCAAACGTACTCTGAAAAACGGAAATATTTCATAATAATAATAATAATAATAATATTGGTCTACATGAAAAAGAAACAGTAAAATAGGATAGAAAATCAATTGTGAGTGCAAATAAAAGTCCTGCTTGACGAACATGTACTACGCATATACAAGATACGGATATTTTCGAGGGTTTTATAATCGTGTTCGTTTCTTTAGATTTTCGACTATGTCTTGAGTGTCTCAAAGCAGATGGTTCTCTATCGTAGTTTTGTTCTTATCCATTTGTTGCCAGTTATTTTCTAATTTTATTTAGTTCGAATATCCGATCTTTATAATCTTGCGTGATCTGTCTTGCAAGCGTTTGCTCTTGGATGTAAACCTCCATACGTCTTCGTACATTATCCAGCGTAATTACGAATAACTGTTCTATGAGCTTACATCCGTTACGTCCAAGGACTTAACGGTTTGATACGCAGAAATCGCTGTTAAACCGTGTTCTAGATATATCTTAAGTATAAAACCCCCGGTTTCGTTTTAATAAAGAAGATTTTTGTCTACATTATACAAATTAGGTTTTTTTTTTTTTTTTAATCATTACATTATATATTTACGTTCAAAAAATTTTATTCATCATTATTTCCAAACGATACTCGTACAAACATATTTATACACGCCTTTATCATATTTTACAGTGATAAATTATTAATTGGATCTCATTAAATTCCATTATTTCGATCTATAATGTATTTATTCATAATTTACAACATTCGCGCGTAATTTAAATTTCGAAAGAAACTTAAAATTGCTTCTATCACCCTCCACGGGTAAACACTCGGAATAATTTGGAATGGACAAGCGATTTTTAAAACATATTTCGTATTCATTTCTAAGGTTACTTTCTAGGTATTTAGTTTAAATATTTTGCCAACACACACATAATACGCATAAAAGAAAATTTCGATGCTTTCTCGGGTATTTTGACTTCGCTGAACAAAGCAAGGTCCAAAAATGGAAAAGTTTGGACATAATCCAATTGTTCGACTATTTATATTTGCAAATTATTACGTTTTGAAATAAGCTACACTTCTTGCATTTTTCTAAAAATACAAATCTTTTTCACATGAAAAATGTTTGTCTTGACTTTTCTGTTCAAAATTCAACTGACGCAAATGACTTGTTGAGGTTATGTTAGTTTAAGAAAATAATTTCAACGATTTGACTTAGCAGATGTTTAACGGAATAAGCGTAAACGGTCAAAGATTCCAAAATGGAAATCAAAATTATCTAGTACAACGTCTACTTCAATCAGACAAATTACAAAAAAATAAAAGACAATTTTCCCAGATTTGATATTTTCAAATATGTCTCGGTAACGATTAGTTAGATTTTAAAGATTTTTCGTGCGTTAAACTTCCATCACCTGAGCGGAAACTCATAGTTAAACTAAGTAAACTTGCCTTCTACATATTACTAAAAGCACGGTGATTGCGTTCTACAAAATTCGTATTCTTGTTTACACTTCCGTATCATAATAATTTTTTACGTTTATAACACGTTTGTCATAGTATATCCTCTTGTTTGATGTTATCAATGCATGAACTCGTTCGTTGCCGTTAATCTTCCATTTACCATTATCTCGGACTACTACTATTTTCAGGATTAATCAACGTTTGCAAGCGCTCCTTGATTTATATCAGTATATACATTTATTTATTTATTTAATGAAGCCACACCACAACAGCTAACAGCCAATTATAGTGTAGGCTTATAAATAAAATAATACAATGAATAATTTTTTCTGAATTATAAAATTAAAAGTAAACAAAATAAAATACAAAAAAAAAAAAAATACATTGAACACATTCACCAGCCTCACACCCATTAAACACACCAGAAAAACTACACGCATTCACAAGTCTCGCACTCATATATCATATACACTATTATTAAACAACGGAATATTCAATAATATGTAGATTTAGTAACGCTGCCGCGTCGTTATTAACAATAAAAAGTAATCTTCTTCTTCGGTGTATCAGTCTATAGACCGGTTCGTTAATGTCATGATATAATTTTTCTCGGTGTTGAACTGCTCTTTTCAGCTTAACTAACTTTTGCAAACTCTACTTCTAACTATATCTCTCTTTTAACACCCGTTACAGTTTACATGTTCGATCCATAACCATTGCCCGTAGTTCTACATATTTTAGTTTGTTATAAACAGTGTCGACTATACACGTCTTTGGTCAGTCGTTTGTTCTTTTACAACTTTTCCTTCTATAATTAAAATTATTATGCCTTAATATATTGAAAGTTTCATTTTTCATTGTGACTTATCAAACTACTTTTTTTTCGTGTATTTCTTTTAGAATTTTGTCGTTCGTTTTCATTTCTGTCCAGGACGTTCTTGTCATTTGGCACCAGATCCACATCTCAATCGAGCCGAGTTTCTTTTCTTGAGCCGTTAGGCACCAATTTTCACAATCAAAATTTAACACGCTTCAGAAATACGCTTTCGTAATGCCGTTTTTTTAATTATATTAACATATGCATTATATTAATTAAATTTAAAATACATTATAAGGAAACTATTTTCAAAGTCTCTAGCCGAATTTATTATATGGGTAGATGTAAATTATCGAACATCCCATATGAAAACACCTAAAAAAAAACCTTTTCCATCTTTATATTGCTAAGTTGAGCTCAAAAGATGAGGCAAAATCCCCTTAAGTATTGTGATCCTGACAGAAATTTCTTCTAGCTATATCCATTCTCAACTATCACGCCTCTGCAGATATAAAGCGTCAAAAAACGGTCAAATTTTAAACTTTTTAAAGAACACCTCTTAAAAGAAAAAACCAACCATTAAACTGAAAATCTAGCCTAATAGTTTTGTCTCGAATATTGTAGTGAGCATTTTTCGTAATCAAACTGTCCCTTGATATATTATTAAACAAATTTATGCCGCCCGTTTATTGAAAATAAAGAAAAAATATTTTCGTCTAATAAATGTGACCGTAGTAGTTAGACATTAATAACGGAGACAAAAAATGAATAAAATGAAAAACGTAATAACCATGAACATAAACTAATTCCGGAGCTTTCCAAAGTCTATAAGTTTCTTCTTTCAGAACGTTACACCCGTCCTTCGAATAATAGACACGTGTTTTACGTTGAAATACAAAAAGACCTAGACGCCTACTATAACGTCACGAAGGAATGTTTCAATAACCTTTACGATAACTGATGTACGGAAGAAATTATTCCAAGTAAAATAAAAATAATGATAATGAACTACGATGAATATGTTGGAAGAATCTCAAAATAATACAAGTAGTTACCAGAAATAGACATAAAATTATCGTAACCAAACATTTGGCACCGAAAATATAACCAAACACACACATATACACACACACAATTTATTTACGTCAATATGCCTTAAAAACAACTTAACGCTATCGAACTGGAATTTGAATTTTGAGGCCGTACGAGATACACAGTTTTATATAATATTGTAATTATATCGTGATAATAACAACTGTTATAAATATTAAAATCTTCGATCACGGGATACGTGTTACTAAAATATAACGCCTAAAAGTAAGATTAAAACAATAAACGATTTATATGTCTTATGATTCATCAAATCCCGTACTCACTGTGAAAATAAGTTTATACGAATTTTCAAAAAGACACGCTATTATTGCAGACGTGTAATTCTTATTGCATTTTAAATACACAAAAAAACATTCCTACGCAGCCTTTTTTAATTTAAATTCGTCGTTGGCGTTATTAGGCAGAATATGACGAATTATATATCTTTTGCTTGGAAATTTGAATATATAAATTATCATCGAAAATCATTTTGTGCTATAAAATTAATATACTTGAAATACTAAGCGCTTGTTTAAAATATCTGACCCAATAGAGTAAAGTTACCCCGTTGACGTCTATTCTATATTATCGGAAATTACAAAATCCTATCATATCTCTTGCAAAATCACGATACATATATTTGTCATGCGATCCGACTGGAGTTTGGCGTCTTGACACATTCCAAATCAGAATGTGAAATACACAATCAGCAATCAGCCGTGATAGCAAGGCTTCCCAATAGCGAATTGAAATGTTACTTAGAAGATTCATAAACGACAAATAATTGTTTAGCATACGGAATATTTCAGGTCTTCCGCAAATCAAGAAATCGAAAATGATTTAAATGGCATTGTAGTGGTACAATAATATTAACTAAAACTTATGATGTTTTATAAAGTTTTTTCAACAGACGATAGAATATTAAGCAATAAAAACTGAAGTACTAAAGTATAATGGGAATGATGGTGATTATAAGTAAAAAATCAAACCGTTTAATTGGAGGATGTAATGCAATGATTAATCTGTACTCAGATTATACGCAAAACTAGTTCGGCTATGATGCATGTTCATTCTTAAAAAACATTTACAGCTTTATGAATAAGTTACACGACAGCGTTGATAAAATTCGTAATTGAAAGAAATTAATAACGGGGTGACTTTAACACCGAAGTCTAACGGTGAAAAATAAAGGACGTGAAATTTAGGAAGATCTAATGCAATTCAAATCAAGACAGGAGAGACACTGAGCAACCAATATACTAACCAGATAGACTACATCCTATTCGAACGAAAGTGCATAACTTAAAATAAACAATTCTCAATAATAGTTGAATACGGCGCGCAGTGAAATAACTGAAATCTAAAGAATATTATCACAATTTACATGCTCTCAAAACGCACACATAAGGAGGAAGCAAAGTTATATATAGACCAGGAACCAACAATTTTACATATAGAAGTAAGACCATAAAATCTATAAAGAATAACATGGCATTTTGGATGAGACACTAGAGGAGATTTTACAGCTGACATGAGAGTCAGGAATTTATAATAGGCGTGTTATCTTAAAAAGAATGTTTAGGAACAATTTATGATTTGTAACTTATTTGTGAGGTATTTAAAATCGAAAGTAAATGAAAACAAAACCTCATACATACAAAAAAATGTTCGACATTACATTTTATCGTCCACTTCGTTTAAAACGAAACACATCATGAGGTTGATACTGGATCGATGAACAAGCGGTATTGGAAAACCACTTAAAATTTCAATTTTCAAAACATTAATCGCAGTCAGTGTTAATAAAATGGAAACACAATAGGAAAAGTAAATGATGACCAGAAATTCTTATCGTTTTATAATATCGAATTATTAAAAACAAAAATTATGAGGGACTAGAATACAATTAACTGAAAAACAGTTTCTAGGATATAAAACTATATAACTTCATATATATATATATATATATATATATATATATACAATCATTAGCGAATAGTAACTTAAAAGAAAAGTAAAATATTGTATAAAAATCGCCTGGGATACTATATCCAACGGAATAGGATATTCAACGATGAATCTGTAACAAAGAATATGAAAGCGAATATAATTAGTACCTTAATTTTCTCAATTTTACTTATACTTAGTTGATACTGAAATATTGGAAAAGAAAATTACGATCCAAATGGTTATCCCAGATTTTTTAGAATAACCTCGATGACAAAGGGGACCAATGCACCTGTACTAGAAGAAATCAATGCTATACAACTTTGGGTAGCTTATACACAGGGAAAATGGACTAATCAGAGGTGTCACAACAAGAATTGAAGTCAAAACTCCCAGGAGTAAATCACCACATATTTGAACCGTGTGATAAAAATAATAATTAATTTTATCTTGTTGATCAATCGTATAATATTAGGAACAAAGTAGGGAAATAATTTACATATCTTTGATGATGAAATATATATATATATAAATATATATATATATATATATATATATATATATATATACATCATAATTGAATCAATTAACAATAATCTGCTACAGATGTTGATTTTATAAATTTTGGAAGTATTAGATCAAGAATTGTCGTCTTTCTATACATCAAGCGACGCCCTTATATCTGCTTTTCTAATTGAAATTCCGCACTTATCTAGTAAGCATTTATTTATTACTAGAAAATATGAGGAAATTTATCCAGCGGCTATTTACTTGATTTAGACTGTAGTTCATTTATGTGTATTGTACATGCTTTATTAAACAAATGCACATATACATACATATATATATATACACACATCATTATCATTTTGTTGCATCTCCTTTCAGGAGGTTAAACCATTAGCCATCTCATATCTTCCTGTGTCTAGCTGCATTTATTACTACATAAGTTCTACCAATCCCTATGTTCGTTGTTATGTATCCCATCCTTTTCCTTCCTCTTGTTGCTTTTCCAAGTATCTCTTCTTGGACCGCTAACATAAAAATGTCTTCTTCTCGTAATTTATGCCCGATATATTTTCGATTTTTTTCTTTTATATCTTCGACGATTGTCAATTTATCGACGTATATATATATATATATATACTCAGTAAATTTTCGACCATTGGGGCATCGTTAAAAACACATACAATTTTTCCTATATATACATGTAACGACGACGGAACAGGCCAAAACCTTTATAACTGTTTAATGGTTTCATTATTATACTTTTATATCTTGTAACAATTATATTTTCTGACTATATATTCATTATTAAGTTTAAGTTCAACATAATTCAGTGTCACAGTTTTGTTTTTACGTATTTCTATGTTCCTAATTTTATTTATTAATTAATTATTTCAATGCATAATTATAACGCGATAGTTCACATTATTTTACACACACACACACACACACACACTCATATTATATAGATGGCTTCATATGAAGGAGGCCAGACGTATTTTATCCATCGTTATTATAACTGTTTATAAAAAGGAAAATAATCAACCCACGAAATACGAACACAATCTATAATCACTTTCACTATGAAGTGCAAAATAACGTTTGTTTGCTGTACATCGTGATATACATATATATGTATATATAAAACGTGTATATATGCATGTGTATATATAACACATTTATATACACATACATACTGCAAATATATACATTCGTTATTCCACACGGATTCAGTCGTATATTTAAGTTCTTGCTGCAAACGTGTTGTGTAATGAAAAAATTGCATTATAGATACCATTATAAGCAAAAATTCTTTTTTACTGGGAACCGTATGCAGAAGGAAATACAAACATACACACCGGTAAAAATTGGCATAAGAAAATATAGAACATTGTAAAGCCCCCTCTAAAGAAACTGATACAAGTATATAAAAATAATTTACTCTAGAAAACCACAATAATATAGTTGTATACATTTAAAAAACATATATAATGACGCATTTACAGTATTACATGTTTAAAACTGGCATAAATTATGCAAATATTTATATATAGACGCATATACATAAACATGGACTAAAATATTTTCAAAAACTTTTACCCTTAAGTGGTCTAAACTTATACGAAGGACGGTGTAATACTAAATTAGTGAAAATACTATTATAACTATTATATTAAAGCCGAAAGTCGAAGAAAAGTAAGTCGCGATTAAAAGAGGACAGATAATGTATAAAATCGGGTTTTTATGTCGACGACGTAAAATCTGATTAAAAAGGGGAAAAATGTAAAAAATTAATCAATGAAATGTTAACAACAAATACGTAATGTAGAAATATATAGTCAACTAAACGAATGTGATCATGTGACCTCCGGTGAGGACTGTCAAACTTCAACAATATTTTTCACTAGTACAAATATTTTTCTAACTTTCTTTTCAATTACTTACTATTTATACTGAAGAATTCTACTTGCCCCTTTCAGTTATTCAACCTATTTTAAATTCGTATTTTTTCTATAATATATTTATTTTCATTTTTCTGCTTATAATTTCATTTTATTTTTAATAATGAATCAATGTCTTATTTATTATATGAGTTGAAATTGTTAATTTCTGCATAATTGACGTCTTTTATTTTTGTATTCTTTGTTATTCTGAAGTTTGTTTTTCCACATTCTTAAAACTTTTATCTATCCCTAAGTTCTCAGTTATTTCAGAAATACTTTTTTTTTCTAGTTGTATTTTTTTATCACCATCATTAAGTGTCATATCCGTATCGGAGGTACACGACTACTTACCTATACATATTTTGTTGTATCGTGTAAATAGCGTACAAGGAAATCATAATGCGGCGTGGACTGATTGTAATCGCTTTGTTGTCCCGACACAATGAAATCCCGCGTGTTTTTGTAATGAGCACGCATATGGTGTTGCGCGTGGTGGTTTGTCATTGCCTTCCAGGCGATAATATTAGGATTATGAATACTTTCATTTTCTGATGATAATTTTTGCGTCGCCGATCGTATTCGAATTTTGAACTCGGTACCTCCCATATAGAAGTCCGTTCTGTAACCACTAGGCTATTCCGAATTTTTGTTATAGTTACATCAATTTCAACTTATTTTACATTATTTCATGTTTTCATTACATTGGTCTCATACTTACCTAAAACTCATCGCTTTGCGATTTTTGTATTTACAGTATTTCTCAAAATGTTCCATTTACCATGTTATATACGTGCTGTTGAATTGATCCAAAATCCTCCTTCAAGAATGATCCGCTCTACTCGATCCATGTAAGATAAGAAAGAATTTAAATTTGAATCTAATCACTTACTATACTGGCATCACTACGCCACGTTAAGATCTAAATGTAAATATTCACGCAAACTTTTTCCTAGTTTGACTTATCACATTCTGCCGTAATTCCAGCTGAACTCAAATTATGGGTGTGGGTGTGTGTACTTCTTAGTTCGCTATACCGGTAATAAAGGTGTTTAACATCAAAATCACTTCGATACGAAATTTCTTTTACTTTCCGCGTCATACTATCATCCTAGTAGCTATTACCATTGTGAGCTCCGTTGTTTATTTTATTCCATCAGTCCATCGTACGCGGAATCTTTCTCTATGTGGTCTCCTGGTGGTATTCTGTACAGTATTTTATGTATAAATGAACTTGTTCTCGTGCCGAAAAATTTTATCGCATTCCTATTAGCAATCGTAAATCAATTTCTATGCCACTCAGAATCGACAACATTTGTTCAGAACATCCTAATCACTTTCTTATAAATCCGCATTTCCAAAACGACAATCTGGCATCTAACTCGTTTGATAATCTACGTTTAGCGATTGTCGCGTTTTTCCACATATTTACTAATTTTGCAGTAACACATCTTGCCAGTGTTATTCGTCTCCTGAGTTCTTCTTCGCGAATTAAAGAACCTAAATAATTACAACATCCTGATCGCCAATATTTCTTTCCTTTGAATGATTGTCCCCTGTACGATCGATAACCATAACTTTGTTTTTTTATAAGACAATTACGTTTTCCACTTATAAATTAATTTTAAACGTTGCAGATAATCTCCAGAATTCGCTTTTCATGCACAAATCGAAGGCTGCTAATTATCCGACCATTTATTGTAACACATCCTTGTCAGCCATGCAGTACTTCTTCCGTTGTAGATTCTGCATACATATTAAAGAGTATGGGTAACAGCACCCATGTCTGTTTGTTACTCTTTTTAATCGGGAAAGCATTAGAACGTGTGTCTTCTATCCTTGTATTTCCAGCTATATTTTCATGAAGTCTTTTTAACAGACAGTTCAAGCCGTGTGGAGAATTGCAAACGTCGAAAGTACAATAAAATTATACATTGATATAAAACGATAATTTAATGAGGTTTAGTGACATAATATGAATGACTGGATGGTGTGGGGGGGACCATGAAAGGGATGGTCCGCTAAAACTCCAACATTACTCGTTAAAAGTTCTGGTCCTGGCGAGTCGGGACCGTCATGTGTCTCGTCCTGCTATTACCCTAATAGCAAAGGGTAGGACAGACTGTTTAACATTGATATGTAGCTGTCCTAGGAGAATGGATACTCCGAAAATAAACGACTCTCCGCTGTGCACCTTGAGCAAGTGCAGGAGAGTTCCCTTCCTTTCCTTTTCTAATTCTCTCTCTTCTAACCATTTTTTTCTAGACATTTCCTATTCCTGCGTGCAGTTTACTGCACTGACTTACACCAGACCAATTGTCCTGGTTTCATTCTTGCCATTGGGTCAACTGGTGTAGTTGGATGGACGACATGGTTGTTGTTAGCGCACCGGATTCAATGTTTCTAAAATATGCGCAGCTACAGTATTTTTTTCTGTTATCCAATATTATTTCTCTTCTGTCTTTTATTAAAAAGTTATACGGCGATGAAATCGTGGTGACGGGAGCAGGTTTGGTTTAACTCGAAGCTTTTAGCTATTGATTCTACACGGAAGGCGATATAACTCAGATGGTCGCTTTTCAAAAGGATGGGAAGATATTGAAGCTCGGCAGCAGGTTATACGACTAGACAGTCCTATTTAGGATCCGCTCTGCCAACCACAGTAGTGGAGGGTACTAGAAAATGTGTCTTAAATATATATATATATATATATATATATATATATAGGGCAAACCAGACACCTTTAAAAATATGCACATGCAAAACCGAATAAAATAAGTGCTTATATACATGATTATAACACACAGACATGCACACAGAAGAATACATAGAAAGAGTAATAATTAAACTCCTAACATTAAGATCGCTACCTTCTTCTGTTTTATAAATATATCCTTTCGCATTAAATGGCAGGATGACTTCGCTAAGTTAATGTTATAGCTGAAAATATTAGATTTTATCGAAACTAATCCAACCATCGATTTCAGATATCAATTTTTTAGCTGAAAATACTTTCACGATGCTTTCATACGACGAATCCATTCCATACTTTTAATTTTAAATTTCGACACCTTGAGCAAAAGTTTCAATTATTTTAATGTTAAAAAAAAAAAATGAAACTATGAATATATTTAAAAAAAAAGAAAAAAAATCGCACATCGTATGTGTTTAAAAACGTTCCGACTTCAGAATAAGTTAACATCTATAGAAATATATCAATAATAACAGAATAAGAATATAGAATAGAAAAGCTGAACAACAAGCTCAGGCCAAAAAAAAAAGTCTAAACGACATTTTCAGAAAATAATATAAGTGTATAAACTTTACATATGTATGCGTGTTTAATATAAATGCACACAAATATGTTCAATCGTCCGTTTTTCTATTAATAGGAATGGAACGGGTAATTCGAAAGTTCAATGGTAAACAGTCCTTTTAAAACATTCATAATAAAACTACCTCCAGTAGTTAAATATTTATATAGAAGTTGCGATTAAAAAGGTTGACACACACACACACACACATACAAGATTAATCATTTTTAATCGAGCAAATTAGTAGCATTTTCGATAATAAAATCTTATATATTATCAAATTAGAGTTTTCTTCAATAAGTTGTACATGGGTTAGTAAAATATAAGTTTTATGTTAGAAATAACACATTCATACATATAAATATCTGTACAAATCGCATATACCCCCCTTGAAACTAGTTGTTTAATTTAAACGTCCTTGATAATGTATGTATAAGGAAAATAATCTATTGGTTAACACACAAAACACATATAAGTCCTTAAAGACACAAGCTCACTCACTCTATCATTCTCTCTACGGACCCCCCACATATATATATATATATATATATATATATATATAACACGTTATTATGCACGCATACACACGTACGTGTATATATACATATACAAAATAGATGTATATAACTATGTATATATATATATATATATATATTACACATGAAAATATAATAGTCCCTCTGCCCGACGAAATAATACACCAACTTAATATAGGATGAGGGCCCATCCCAGCAAAATTACTATAACATAATACGAAGAGCAGACGGAAGTAGGCAACACGCGAAAGGTCAATGTCCCAATAGAGTATACTCTAGGATATGGGTTCTTTTATACGAGTATTCTGTTTTGTATATAATAAGTGCGTACACCGACGAAGACAAATAACATACGTGTACACACGCACACATATATACTTCCAGATTGAATTACGAAAAGCAATACAAGTCGTTACGTACGTGTATATGTATGTCTCTAGCTCTATCCAAGGCGTTATGCGTAAAATTTGCGCAATAATAACAAGATGACTTAAAAAAAAAAAAACAGTAGGTAGTCATACAATCTATAGCGACAAGCGAAAAAGGAGAGATCCGAAATGATGTAGCTAGACAGGCTATCAACATACACCTGGAACGCAACAGATAAAGAGGATAGATCTCTTAAGGGAAACATAATGATAACGAAAACAGACCTGTTTTTCTTTAGAACAGAATAAGACGATAATAACATACACGAAGAACAAATCGAGAGATGCTGCTAATCGCTATTCTCTCTTACTCATTTTACCTCGTTCCCTTTCACTTCGAACGAAAATATTAAAACATTCGAATAAGCATGGAATACTCAACAGAGCACGGCATCACCAATATCGTATATATATATAATATATAGCGTGATAGAATATATAACACGTATAAAAGCAGCTGATCAATATATAATACAACGTATAATTCATTCGAATATATTGGAGAGTAGTAATTTTATAAATTATAAACCAAAAAAAAATCATAACACAGTTTAAACTTTTAGTGATTGTGTTATGATTTTGTTTCGTTTATATAATCCATTTGATACGTAAAAAGAATAGTCTATAACAACTACACATGACGATCAGAAAATTTTGAAAGTGACGAATAAAATGAATATATTCTTAGTATTTTAAACGCATCAACCACTTTGGCACAGATTGTATCATACGCACATATTCGTGATTTATGTTTATCATGTTTTTCTAACGGCGAAATTGTACACTACTACATGCATATTTTATATATATATATATATAAAACATATATATGCAAGGTTATTGCGTATTACCTAATAGCGTAATAAAGGGAACATTGCATCATTACTATCATAATCATATCAGACCATAGTAGAAATTCAGTAATTTTATCATTCTTTTCAAACGGCACAAAATATGCTGGCCATTTTCTTGGTTTTATTTTTATAGGTAGAGTCGACTATAGTGTTTCTTATTTTTTACTTTTCAACAAGAAGCCAAACAAAATTCGGACACAGTAAATCGTTAAAATTACCAATATTAATTATGACTTTCCATTATATACGAATACAATGAAATAAATTACGATTAAATTCTCATATTTGCTGAAACGTAATTCAAAAATCTGCATAACATTTTTAATATACTAGCAGTTTTAGGTAATTATTCCAAATAAAAAAAATAATGTTGCTGTAATCAGCGAAATTACTTTACCCTGTGAACTGCATAATTTTTTTTTAATCCTCTATAAAATAAATGCGTTTTCATTTTTTCTGAAATAGTTTACAATGAAAAAGTTATTGATACAAAAAACGAACGCTTTAGACGTTCCTAATACGGTTATTTTATGGGTTTTTTATATTATATGTATGTTATAATTCGAGTGTTTATAATGTTATTAAAAATAAAAATATATTTAGCTTAGAATTAAAAAAAAAACGTATTCTTAAAACCGTCTTAAACTATATATATATATTATATATATATATATATATATATATATATATATATATATATATATATATATATGTATATATATATAAAATTTATGTTTAATCTCGAGAGTATTTTTAATTAATGTCCAGAAAATATGAAAAATGGAATTAAATATTTTACTACAATAATTATCAAAAAACGCACTCATTAATAGGATTAACATAATTTTTGTTTATATCTTTTATAATAAAGTTTTCAATATATCGTTTTAAACCGAAAATCAAAATAAAATTATAAATGTAAAACCGTAAGTATTCTAACGAATGCCTTTTAATTCGCCGTTTTCCAATATTTGTTAATCGGTTTTTATCAGAAGAAGGCTAAAAATTATGGTCAAATAATCGCGTACGAAACTTTTTAGAAGATAATACACACACTCATACTACATTTTGTTCTTTATATTGTTCTCTATAAAAATTACAGTCACTCTTTAATAAAACGAAATAAACAATGTCAAAAATAAATATCCTTTGGCAAATGTAATTTATTTCAGATAGTAACACTATTTTAGGCTCTAGACTAACCGTCTCCGTTATACACCTTGACACTGACAAAGTGATGTCCCACCACACAATACTACGCGCAGTGCACTTACGTATTACGTAAATATGTGACCACATATATAGGATACAGAGTGGAAGTTAATTTAACACAGCAATAATGAAAAAACTAAAAATCACTACATTCTATCACACACGCATGTATATATATATATATATATATATATATATATACATATATAGTATATGCGTAAATGAATACACGCATAACTGAACATACAAACGTGCACACAGGCGTGTATTAATAAACGAAAATATAACCATTGATGCCGTGCTTTATAATTTTAATTAATGATCTCAAGTTATTCAGTTAATGTTTATTCAAATCACAATATTTGAAAAAATAAAAAATTGTGACATAAATCAAAGTAAATCAGGAAAAAATATCATCGTGAATATCCTTTCAGGATGTGCACCGAAAGAAGATGTGGGATGAGAATATTAATATCATTAGCTTAACACCTTTTAAATTAACTTTTTGAAAAAGCGAGAATAAATTTGAAAATGTTACCATGATAATTCGAAGTATAATTTTTTCATGTTAATGTGATAAAGTTAGCATTAAACTTTATTTATGCCACATATCACGTAATTTAATTTTAAGGTGTTGTCCAATGAAACTCTGTATTATTTGTAACGGTATTTTCCTTAACCTTGGTGTATTTCGAATCTCATCACCAATTAAGTCTATTATTAGTAGATTCGTACGTGCATATATGTTTCATTTGTATATTATTATTGTGTCCTCAACGGGATCTATTTGTAATCTCTACATATCATTTCTGAAATAGCAACCACTGAATTATGTTTGATTGGAACCTTTCGATTTTAGAAATGTTTGATTTGAATACTTTCTCTATAGCAGATTTAAAAACAGTTTTGTATGTTAATAATTTTTTTCAATCGATAATGATGATCCTGTATATGGGGTTAAAATATCAAAAAAATATTTAGCATGAAACTGAACGAACTGAATATTAAATTCACAATCGGATAATACAATATGCTTTCATGGTCATCGTAAAATTACTTCTGTTAATACAAACATTTGGTTTCATATGGATTTCAATCGTTATAATCACCACCTTAAATTAACTCATTCAAAATTTTAAGAGTCACAAATTTCTCATTTAATAAGTCTTAGGAATAATACGATATCATTATGTTTCAGTACATTAATCACGTACGTGGTCGAATATTTACGAAAATTCAAAGGTGAATAAAAAAGATAAAAGGTAAATAATTCACAATGAAAAGCATTTTTTAAAGGCAAAACAATGATCATCAGAACATAAAATCAAACTTCCTACAAATGTATCAAAAATAAAATTACTTATTTGAAAACATTACAAAATATCTACTAATAATAGTTTAATCCAAGGATTTGCAAGTGTAAAAGAGATCTAGATTAAATATATGTAACATAAAATTAAAAATATTATAATTAATTTGTACACGTTTCAAAGTAAAAATTAAAATATTTTTACTAATTTGGGTTCTTTTTTAATATTTGCTTGTTTATAATTTTGAATTTAAACGACTTTACTATGACTAGCTACACATATATATTGTATGAATACATACATTATATATATATATAAATATGGTAATTTTATACATATATATACCCGCAAAGCAATGTGCAATTCGTGTACATAAGCTTTATATATTTACAAGAGAAATATGGATATGTTACAACGTCATTGATAACTTGCAGTAAAATGTGATAAAAATTATAAAAATGCATTTAAATTGTAACATGAAAATGACAGAAAATAAATATTTTAAAAATATATGAGCAAATGTTAGTAAAATGTTTCACGTGATAGTGCTCGACAATAAATAACTCTTAACTTTAACATATCTTCTTATGAAAGTAAACGTTATTTTATGCCCTTACAAAAATTAAAAAAAAAAAAAAAACAAGCTAAAACAGTCACAAATTTAAAAATTTATTATGGTCTCCACAAGCTCTCTGAATACATAACCTAAATTAATTCTAAGTCGGAAATTACTTCAAGAATCAATACAATTATGTCTAGACGTTATTATAACATAATATAAAACAAATATATAACTTAATTGACAGCAACTATTACAAGTTGCTATCATGTGTAAAGATACCTTAATACATACAATTAAGTTTGACAGCGCTGTAAGTATATCTCACCAAAAATATTTATATATATTGAAATCCGAAATATTTTATTATTGGTTTAGTCTGTAGTTTGTAAATAACACGTAGCTGTTATTTAACGTTTACAATACAAGCAAAATTTTAAACAAAAATTTCTAGTGTTCATTGTAATTATTTGGTCGATAATAAAGACAATTTTCAACATAATACAACAAATAATAAAATTTACATATTTCAAAACGCATAAATCTATCGGAATCTATTTACAATAAAATTTATTTATTCCCCAATAATTTAAAATTCAATCAAACAATATAATACGCATGGTGTGTAGAAACATAAAACCCATATTGCCCATTAACAAACAGGATTGTTTAAAACGTATTCATAATCCCTATAAAAATTAATGCTCCAATAACAGCATTATATGTACAGTATATCTATCAAATCTATTATACAAGTCACTCAGCATGCATTCAGTCTGTAGTTTAATGTTTAATTATAGAAAATATAAATAGCTTCCCTAACATAAACACAAAATACGTTGTACTAAAAAATACGAAATAATATATAAAAATGTGTAATAAAACACCAAAAGTAAACGGCATAATCTTCAATACTAGTGTTCAAGTTTTATGTAATATATAACGAGTACTGAAAAACAATACTAGCAAAGCAATTTATCAAACAAATCATCTGTATTACAAATAAAAACAAAATTTCATTATTACATGCGATCAGATAAATTATCACAAAACTTTATTACATGTATGTACTAATAATATTAAAAAGCGTAATTAACTACGCAGTAAATCGTGTTTAAGTTTCAACATTGAATTAATATTACATGTTTAAATTGTATTGAAATAAATTGTATAGATTAATATAAATAGCATCCACAAGAATTAGTGCCGAAATATGAAACACGAAAATAGTAATAAATAGATGTACTATCGTAATTAATCGAATTTTTTGGTATTTCATGGTTACACAATTTGTGACAAATTTGAACGTATTACCAAAAATTGCGATTAATGTGCAAACAGAATGTGATGTACTATTTCTACATAATAAATATGTGTATCAAAATTACGTTGTTCAAAAAAAGTACAAAGAAAATATCCCATAACATACCTTTGTAGTGAACCCGTAAATTATTCTGAGATAAACCAATGTAATTATATTTGTCCTTAGGACTCCAGGATCTTGGTAAAGGTGTTATTTCTTCATTTACAGCTGGATATAATAAACTAATACGATCAATTTTTTCTTCATTACTCTCGTTCACGGCCATTTTAAATATTAATCACTTAACCCAGCATTACAAAACACACCACCTCCTACATAAAACATAAAACAAACAAAAGCGCTGAATTTCAGAACATAGCAAGAGCTTACTATTAGAGATGTCAGCTGGTTTTGTGAAACTCGATTATAACATCGAATAAACGATTACTGAAAAACACGTGTAATCGTTAAAATAATATTTATTCTTAACTTTGTGTTAATTACTTTTAATTTCTAATTCAAATATCTAGATAAATGTGTAAAATTAATTAAAATTTAAATACATGATTTGAAACAGCGCATAAAAGCATAATTTAAATGAAATTAGAACGCGCATTTTTTGTTGACTTGTTTTCCGAAATTCTTCAATAATAAAAGTTAAATAAAGAATGTATTCTTTGAAAATGTTTAAAAATGAATTCCACTGATCATTTTGTGGATTTACGGTGTTGATCGTGAATTTATGCAGTACTTGGCGGACTTTATTTGTATCTTTCTTTTATCTTTTTCTCTGATGTTTCTAGTTATGTAGTTTATGTATATTTTTTTTTTCTCATTAATATTTACTATAAGCTGACCAACAATATCGTTTAGTAGTATTTAGGGGAAGGGCATAACTGGATGGAATAACCTGCTAGTCGATAACCATGATCTTAAATTAAGTGTAAGGGTTTTCTAGGTCTTACGTTTTACCGGTCGTGTCTAACTGCTCTGAGTCTGATGCAAATATCATCGCTCAAAGGGATATAAATTCGAATGTTAGTTTCGTTTCTCAATTTTTCATGTAGTTGATGTTTAATCTTATAGAAGGGCTGTAAGTTTTCGAAATGTTGGGTCATTCTTAAACTATACACGTAGCAAATTTGTCCACTATTACATGACTATGACCTATCACTTAATTTATCTTATTAATAGTTTTATTATACTCTAGTTCGATGCTCGCAATATGCATGTAGTCAATATCAATATCGATTCACGAAAAGATTTATTATTATAAAAATGAGATTCTTCTTGTAGATTTACGTTATAACTTTAATTCATTCGCATAGGATTTTACGTAGTACTCGCGTCATTACATCCTTACGAAACGATTGATCCAAGGACATACTCTCGAAATAAAAATCTGCATACTTTCAGGATTTTGAATATTAGTACCTAAAAGTGGCACAATGTTAGTTTTTGGTAAAGTTAAATTAATAGCAGATAACGACTATATAAAGATTTACCGAAGCTTATATTAAACATTATAGATACCAATTTGTGAAATTAATAACAGTCACTACGCTTTTAATGAAGTTTACAAAAATATTGTTTGCAAGATGGCAAACTATTAGACTCTTCAGCATACTGTTTGATTTCTTGTAATATTTATTATTAGTAACTGATATGAGCTTACACTTTCTAAACGGCTAAAAGAACAAATCTGACCTGTAGTGTACGAAATTAAAATATGTAGTAACCGTAAACTTTAAAAATGTTATCACTGTAGGTTAATAAATATTTTCTTTTTTCCCCTTTGCATATACCAACAACGTGTCATAGTATTCGTCAGAATTTCTCCTTTTTATTTCTTAAATATTTAGATTATAATGAGTTTCCACAATGAATGAATTATTTATCAAGAGTAGTTTCTGTTTAATTTGAATATTTTATAACAGCCACTGCTTTTATTTTTTTTTTAAATGCGCACGTGTACAAATTGACAATCAAATCTTTATTACATTTTAGTATAGTCAAATATATATTCACAAAGTTTATCATCGTGAACGAATAACAATTTTATCTCCTATGCTTGAATGTTATGGAAAGAAAAGTGGAGGAAAATCCTTCCAATTTTCCAACAAACAGCTACTGATTCTCTAGAAAGATGTGACGAAACTTTTTTCCAAATATTTATCATCATTCATTTATCCTTAACCGCTAGGTTGGTGGGCAAATTTTGCGACTACTTATCTATACATATTTTGTTGTATAGTGTAAGTAGCCGCTATGTTGTCACGTCACAATGCAGCCTTGAGTGTTTTTGTAGTGTACTCTTCTAAAATTATTAGCAGTTCTACCTGTTTCGGTCACAACCGTATAAATAACTTTCTCCAGCCTGAGAAGAGTGATAACTTATCTAAGAAACGTTTGTGTGGTATCCATTTGGTATATGCATTCTTTTATATATTTAATTTATTATTAGTCCGATACATTATAATAAAATGATTTTTTACTCGTTCAAAATTATTGCGTATTTTACACTTTTAACTTGAATAAGTGTTTGCGAATGGGTCTCAGGTATAATACGAGCGGCATCTTAGCCCCCAAAGATATAATCTATATCCGCCACTGTGTCTGTCCATAGTAATGGTTCCATTGGTACACAATGAAAATGATGTATTTTTTTTTTAGAAACCAGAACCGTATCTGCAAAGGATGGACAAAAATTAGAAGCGTTCGAGACCTGGTGCTGGTGGGGCCTGTGCTAAAAGTCTCATGGACTGACAAAATGACAAACCAAAGTATAATTGATCGAATCTGAGAACGATATTCTACTTTATTTTGTATAAAACAAAGAAGGTTGGAGTTTTTTTTTTTTTATAAAATAATTTATTTGTCAAAATTTATGATGTAAATTACAATATATATATATTTTTTATTGATTTTGGAGTTGTCTCTCCTGCACCGCTGTTTAAGCTTAATCAGGAGAGGTCGCTCCTTACAATTTGTTGTCATAATTAATAGTAATAAAATTCTTACATACAGTCGCATTTACCTAGGTGGTATTCTGTTGCTACAATTACTCTCGTATGCATTAGAATTATTTAAAAGGTGACATCATAATAGTGGTTTTATATTTACAAAATACACGCGGTTGATCGAATCATATAAAGAATATGTACACTCGAAAAAATACAATAATAATTTTTACATAACTAGGTTTCTTGATATTACGTGCACATCACACAAAATACACACGCGGTACATACGGAGATACATGGTGATATGTGAAATTATGTGACGTGAAATCTAGGACGAAGTAAGTGGAAAGCAAATTTTTGGAAATTTAGAGCGATTAATTCATTGAAATTTAGATTTATTTTATTGAAGTGTTTTATGGTTTTTATAGTTTGGACATTCGAAAATAATAAGTTCTACAGTTTCCCTCAGCCCGCACGAGCATTTATCATCTTTGCTTAAGCCAAAAAGACAGAAGTACGCGGCAATTTTCCTATGTCCTGTTAATAGTTGGGTCGTATAAAAATCCGGCGAAAATTTAAAGTTATGTCTATTTGAAAAGTTAGGGATCACTTCAAAAGTGTGGCGTCCAACTGTATCTTTTTCCCATTTGGATTGCCAAATTGTACTGTAGTAATTTTTTAAACAATTTTTAATTCGTTTGTTATAGAATCCTGCCGGGACTAAGGAAACGGTTTGTATTATTGGTGATAAAGAGCAACGCACTGTGTGTGTTTCTTTTAAGTTTTAATGACTTAGTGAAAAGTGAAGCGAAACATTCATCGACGGATACCTGTAGATTAACGTCATTTAACCAGTTTTCTACCTTACGTAACGTTTCATTTGCAACATGTTCCAGTTCAATTTTAGAATCCCCTTTTATGATGAATAATAAATCGTCAGCGTAGCACACAAATCGACTTTATTATTATATTGTAGTTTTAGGGGCCCATTAAATAAAATGTTCCAAAGTATTGGGGACCTGACACACTGCCTTACGGGCAGCCCATATTGGTTGTTTTTTTTACACTTTTATCGCCTATTTTTAATGTAATTCGTCTGTCATTAAGATAGTGGTACAGTGTTGCAGTAGAATTTTCTTTTCGCCTAGTGATATTTTTAAAATGTAGAATTTTTTTTTTTTTTTTTATGCTCGCAATCTGCCTATTTGAGGCAATACGCGGCGAAGATAGCATTTAACAAATATATTTATTTAGTGGAACGTGTCCCATCGGCCACAGCTCCTTATTTTATAACAGAACTATTTATGGGCGTTATAGCGTATTTACATTAATGATATTACGCCTTTTTAAGCGTACGAATTCCGAACGACTTGTTGTCAGGTTCTGCGCCAGATGGTTAATATTGTTTTCTAACCGTTGAATGTATCTTTCCTTACGGTTGTAAATCGCATCTTTAATTGATGGTATTTCTAGATCCTTTCGTATATCCTCGTTTCTCACGAACCATGGCGCTCCGACTATTGTACGCAATATCTTATCTTGAGCTGACCGTATGATATCGATGCTCGAGTTGCTTGCTGAACTCCAAAGTTCTATTCCGTAAGACCAAATAGGTCTTAGGATCGCCTTATATAGCAAGACTTTACTTTCAATTGGAAGTCTGGATGTTTTCCCAATTAACCAGTACATGCTGGAAAATTTTATAAACAATTGTTTTTTTTTAGCAGTAATATGTTTTCTTCAGGTCAATTTGTTATCCAAGTGCATACCAAGGTATTTCGCACTATCCGTGGAGGGGATTGTAACCCCATTGAGCGTTATTTCTGGATAATTCGTACAATTCCTTTTTAGTGTGAACACAACATTTGTTTCATTGACTTTGACTTTCCAATAAGTAAGCCATGCTTCAAGTTCCTTTAGATGATTCTGAAATTGATTTGTTGCTGTCACGATGTCGAAGTCAGCAGACAATATAACGGTATCATCAGCAAACATGGCTGTAGTTGTGTTAGCATTTGTCGGAAAATCGGAAGAGAATATTTGATACAGTACCGGTCCAAGTACACTGCCCTGGGGTACTCCAGATTTAATCGGATAGATGTTTGAAACTGCCTCGTTGATAGTAACATGAAAGTATCTTTCCGAGAGGTAAGATTTTATTAATAGATAATAAGGAACCGGTAATTTGCATTTTATTTTAAAAAGTAGGCCATCGTGTCACACTTTATCAAATGCTTTTTCAATGTCCAGAAACACCGCAGGACAAAATTTCTTTTCTTCAAAACTTCTGTGAATAAGATCAACAACCCTGTGAATCTGTTCTATGGTACTGTGCTGATCTCTAAAACCGAATTGAAACTGCGGTATTATATTGTTAGCAGTCAAAATAGGTTTCAATCTTCTTAACAGTAATTTTTCAAAAATTTTTGTGAAAATCGGAAGCAGACTTATGGGTCTATACGAAGCCACCTCTGTCGGTGGTTTACCCGGTTTCGGTATAACGATTATGTTCGCAAATTTCCATTGTACAGGAATGTAGCTTTGGCGAAGCATTGAGTTAAATATGTATACTAACAACGTAACAGCCTTTTTTGGTAATTTCTTAACCATCAGGGCAGTAATTAAATCATGTCCAGGAGATTTTTTTAAATTCAGGTGTTTTTGTATAAAATTATTTACCTCCATAGGTGACATAGATCTTATTGGAAGAGACATTTGATACGGAGTTTGCAGGCAGGTTTCTACTTCATTGTCTGCAGCACTTGCCGTATTTTGTTTGTATGGATTGAAGATCTGTGACAAGTACTTAGCGAAAGTTTCTGCTTTTTCGTCGTCAGTTCTCATCCATTTATTATCAGTTTTTATGGGTGCAAGTCTCGGCTGGTGACTATTTTTAATGTTTCTTACTGCTTTCCACAAGGAATAATCTGTATTAACGTCAGGCGTTAATGAAGAGATGTAGCTATTAAAACTGCTGTTCTTCCATTCGAGAATTTTGTTTTTTAATTCTTTGGATGCCTTATTAAACGCAGTTTTGTCGTTAGGGTTTCTGGTATTTTGCCATATGCTCCTTAGTTTCCTTTTCTTCTGTATCATGTCCTTAATTACTTTCGGATGTCCTTTGATTAGTAAGACTTTATTATCTTTCTTAGGTGTTGCTAGATATGCAGCTTGTTGGATACATCTGGTGAAATTTTCTACGGCTGCCTCAATATCCTCTTGAGTTTTTAATGGGATATTTAATTTAATCTTATTTTCAACTAAGTGTTGATATATTTCCCAATTAGTCGATCTATTACACATTACTGGTTTACTATCACTGTAAATGACAGAGCAACTAACATTCATAATTATTGGGGAGTGATCAGAAACACCATCCAGACACGATTCAACAAGCAGATGATTAACATTGATCCTGTTACAGACGAAGAAGTCAAGTAAATCCGGGATCTTATTACTGTCAGTAGGCCAGTAAGTAGGTTCTCCTCCAGACAAGCTGTTATAGTTGTTCATCAGAATACATCTATGCAGTTGATTCCCTCTTGGATTATTCAATCGTTTATTACGAGAAACATAAGACGGTTCTCGTTCGCGTTTCGCTGCTCGGTAGTTCGATTTTTTCAATAAGTTTACGTACGCATCAACTCAATATCAAATCGTTATCTCGACGTTTAATATCGCATTCGGTGAGTTCGTTCCGTTGTTATTGGGTTGGGTATTAACATCGCCGCGCTGATAACAATAATAACTTACTATCCGTATTTCGTTATTTTTCTTACGCTAATACGATTATTTTAATTGTATTTTTCTTACGCTAATACGATTATTTTAATTGTACTTTTCTTACGCTAATACGATTATTTTAATTGTCCTCGTTAAATATTTAAATTCAAAATATAGTTGTTGATTCCCTAAAAGCAGGGCATTTTAGCCCGGCTGAATCCACTTACTGCAAAAGATGTCTAGTACTCATGTCGGGCAATCTAAAAAAAATAGTCCACAAAACACTGTTGCTAATGCTAACAGTAAAAGTTGCAGTGTCAATAATCTTAATTCTAATATCGGCAGTACCGCTGATATAAAAGACGTTGCTGATGTTGAAATGAATACTTCAGTCAATAAAACTGTCCCCCCTTTAAAAATTATTCCCCAATCACCTAATACATGGCAGGTTATCCCTGTAAGGAAAAGGAAATTAACAACTCCGGACTCCTCTCCCGAAGCAATAAATAAAAATAAAAAGGAAAACCGCTTTTGGCCCCTTCGAGGGCTTCCAGATACTGACATTTATCAACGCAATGATAAAGTATCCGAGAACTCTCCTAATGTAGAAGCTAAGGAACATGATGAAACGAAGCGGTCTCCAAAACCTCCACCAATAATAATATACGGGATTGTTCAGTATAAAGAGATGGAGAGATTTATCTCCTCGACATTAAAAAAAGAGGAATTCTTGTGCCAGGCACTAAACAATGGAAAAGTTAAGCTAAAAGTCAATAATGCCGATAACTATAGGAAAATAGTGAAAGTCCTAAGAGATAAAGAGGTGCTATATCATACGTACCAATTGAAAGAAGAGAGATCATTTAGAGTAGTGGTAAAAAATATTCACCACACAATGCCTACTGATGAAATAAAAAAAGCACTAGAAGAACATGATTTTAAAGTGAGGAACGTTGTCAATATCAAGAAACAAAAAACTAAACAACCATTGCCTATGTTCTTCGTGGATCTAGATCTAAACGCTAAAACTAAAGAAATATATAATATCGAATTTCTGCTTAATATGAAAATTAAGGTTGAACCACCGTTCAAAAATAAAGGCATAATACAATGTACGCGTTGTCAAGCTTTTGGACACAGTAAGTCGTACTGTACATTTCCGTTCGCTTGCGTAAAATGTGGCGAGTCACACCAAACAAATATATGTATCAAAACTATTGAAATACCTCCTAAATGTGTCAATTGTGACGGCAACCATCCTGCAAATTATAAGGGATGTATCCTATACCAAGAGTTACTAAAAATGCGTAATATGCAAAATAAACCACGAGTAACAGGTAACAGTCAACAACAAATTAACTTATCAACAAGTAAGTTTAATCAAAATTTCATCGAAAGCAATCCTGCCCTAACTGATAGATCAATGAAACTCACTTATGCTTCAGAATTATGTGGACAAAATGCTTATTCTAACCTGGGCAGATCAAGTAGTAGTAATAATAATAGTAATAATAGTTACAATAATAGCAATCCCAATAATACTCACAATAGTGACAATAATGGGAATAATAACAACAATCAACTAAGCGAATTCCTCTCTGAATTCAAAAATATGTTCAATCAACTGATACACCAAAATAGTATGATAATAAATATGTTATCAACAGTGCTGAACAAACTAATCTCAAAATGAATAAATTTTTACGATTAGCTATATGGAACATCAATGGAATGGCACATAAACGGCACGAAATTGAATCATTCCTAATAAACAATAAAATAGATATATTGTTAGTTTCCGAAACACATTTTACAAACAAAAGCTACATTAAAATACCACAATATACTATATATGATACGCAGCATCCGGATGGTACTGCTCACGGAGGGACTGCGATTGTTATAAGGAAGGCCTTAAAACATAATGAAATGGACAAGTTTGCTAAATACTGTCGAGATACAATCTTTCTGTGGATCTATCACAGTTTCATCCGCTTACTGCCCTCCTAGGCACACCGTAACGCAAGAACAGTTCAGTGAATACTTTAAAACCCTCGGTTACAGATTCATTTCAGGAGGAGATTTTAACGCCAAGCATAAAATATGGGAAAAATGTAGAATAAAGCAGGATACCAGCAATTATAAAAGGCACCTTTTATATCTATTCCGACAGTTAGGATATGTTTACCTTATTTGAGTCCCTCCCTAACTTTGAAAATTACATAGTCTACTGCGTGCTCTGTTGATAGACCGTTCCTGAAACCAAATTGTCTCTTATCGAGAAAATTTTGCTTATTTAGATAATATGTTATCTGTATTTTAGTAACTTTCGTAAATTTTGCCGAAAGCATTTAAAAGACAAATCGGTCGATAGGATTTAACGCTATTTGGATCTTTATCAGGTTTTTTTAATAAGATCACCTTCGCATCTTTTCATATTTTTGGGAAGTATGCCATCGTGTACATTTTTTCACTCATAATGTTAAGCAGATTTGGTACATATTTATGAATAATTTAATCAGTTTGTTTGTAATTGTATCGGGGCCAGGGAATTGTAGATGCCAACAGTATGGATATACCAAAAATAATTGTTTCAGACCGCCTAGGTGTGTCAGATGTGGAGATAGCCATTTGACGGCAAATTGTACTAAACCAAAATCAACGGATAAAAAAAATTTAACATGTGCTCTATGTATGGAGCAGGGTCATTCGGCAAATTATAAAGGATGCAAAATATATACAGAAATATTCAAACGTAAATTTTCAACAATGACAAGGGCTAAGCATACTGAAACAGATGGTGCAACCCAAAATATCAACGAAAAAGAAAAGAGCAGAATGATAATAAAAAGGGATAACGAACGTATAGTAGAATGTAAAGATGGAAACACGCGTACCTATGCAGAGGCTTGTAATCAAAGTACATTCTCAATGAAAAGAATTGAAGCAATGTTAGAAAAACCAAAAAGAGTAATTGTAGAAAAACTAATGTCACAAATAACAAAAATAATAAACAAAATATTATGAGTATACAAAAAACACGTTTAACACAATATAAAATTGGCATTTGGAATGCCAATGGAATGGAATTACACAAACAGGAGGTGGAAACGCTCATCCGGTCGAATAATCTCGATATCCTACTCATCTCAGAAACTCACTTTACTGAAAAAAGTTATTATAGGGTTAAAAAGTACTGTTGCTACAATACGCAACATCCATCAGGTGCTGCCCGTGGAAGTATAGCAATAATAATTAGAAAAATTATTAAACACTATAAAATTGAAAAATTATCCACTCCTGAAATCCAAGCTACTTCAGTGGTAATCAATGATACATATGGGTCAATCACCATATCTGCAACCTATTGTCCTCCAAATCAAAAAGTAAATAAAAAAATATTAGAAAAGTACTTTTCGCTGTTAGGAAATAGATGGATAGCTGGAGGAGACTGGAATTCGAAACATTATGCTTGGGGATCTAGATTGATTTCACCGCGTGGTAAAACACTTTACCAAATTATAGCGGAAAAAAGTATACTATTCTCGCACCAACAGAACCTACACATTGGCCTACCGATATAAGACAATTACCAGATATCATAGATTTTCTAATAGCTAAAGGAATCCAACGTCAATATGTAGAGATAAAAATAAGCCCGGATTGTGACGGAGATCATTCGCCTGTTACAGCTGCAATTAGTACGACGGTAGTTAAGAAAGAAAAGCACTTAACCGTAACAAACAAGAAAACAGATTTGTCATTTGAAAAATGGCTTCAAACAAACTTTGATACTCAACAGAAGTTAAACACAGAGGATGAAATTGATGAAGCCACTCAATTTACAAGTATGATACAAAAAGCGGCGTGGCTGTCAACACCCGAACAAATAAACATGGAAAAATCAAAGGGAATTCAATCGGATGTCCTGTTATTAATTAAAGAAAAAAGAAGACTCAGAAGAGTATGGATGAAAAGCAGAAATCGGCAGGATAAGACCGTATTAAATAAGGCATCAAAAAGATTGAAAGAAAAGCTATGTGAAAATAAAAATAAAGCAGTACAGCAATATTTGGAAAATCGTTCAGTTAATAAACAGGACGACTATACCACTATGGAAAGCAACTAAATATTTTAGATGCGTGCCAAAGGTAAACCGACCAATACGAAATGAGGAAGGACGCTGGGCAAAAAATAATAAAGAAAAAGCAGAATTATTCGTGAACCACCTTAAGAAAGTATTTACTCTTAATGATACCGTACTGCCTAATATTCAAAAAATTATTAATAATTCACTAGAAGAACCGTTCCAAATGACACTCCCAATAAAGACCATAACTTCACAGGAAGTAAGAAAGGCAATTAAAGAAATGCCATTGAAAAAAGCTCCTGGATATGACCTAATTAATGCGGAGATCCTACAGCACGTTTTAAAAAAGGTTATTGCATTCATAACTACATTATATAATGCAACATTAAGGTTACCAAAGTTTCCAACTCAATGGAAAATAGCTCAGGTTATTATGATTAATAAACCAGGCAAACCGGCAAACTTGGTAACATCATATAGATCGATCAGTTTGCTTCCAGTATTGTCAAAAATCTGGGAAAAAATGTTGCTTCTGAGGCTCAAACCGATAATTCAAGAAAAGGGTATAATACCTAATCACCAGTTCGGATTCAGAGAAAGGCACTCAACAGTGGATCAGCTACACAGGGTAGCTGGTACAATTATAAATGCTTTAGAAGATAACGAATTTTGTAATGGATATTCAACAGGCCTTCGACAGAATGTGGCACGAAGGAATATTATTTAAAATTAGAAAATGGTTACCATGCCAATATTATCTGCTGATAAAGAGTTATTTAGGAAACTGAATGATTATGGTTAAACAAGATGAGGAATTGTCCGATGTTCACACGTTCGATGCAGGAGTCCCCCAAGGTAGTACATTGGGCCTATCCTTTATTCAATTTTTACAGCTGATTTACCAGTCAAGGAAGATACAACGCTTTGTACGTTCGCTGATGACACGGCAATTTTTGCGAGGGATCAAGATAGTAGTAAATCCACATATAAATTACAAAAACACCTGAACGAGATAGAAAACTGGATGGCCGATTGGAGAATAAAAGTAAATAAATCTACAAATATAAACTTTACTCTAAAACGTTCGAACTGCCCTCCGGTGATGCTTTCTAACAAAGTCGTACCACAAAAAAATGTAGTTAAATATCTAGGACTACATTTTGATAAAACTTTAACATGGAAAAATCATATAAAAATTAAACTTAAAGAAATGGATCTTAAATACAAAAAAATGTACTGGATGATGATCCAGTAAGCTAACATTAGATAATAAAATATTACTATATAATTCAGTAATAAAACCAACTTGGATGTATGACGCTGTAATATGGGGCACGGCTAGTTTTTCTAATCGTAATATAATACAAAGATTTCAGAATAAAGTTCTCAGAACAATAACCAACGCGCCTTGGTATGCAACAAATAAAGATATTCACTCTCATTGCGAAATAGAATACGCGGATAAAATTATTAACACACTAAAATCCAGACATGTAAGTCGACTGGAACAACATATAAACGTCGAAGCAATATGCCTTCTTGATAACAGCCAAACAAGACGAAGATTGTTGAGAAAACATGTCTTAGATAACATAGTAGATTAGTAAGTAGGATGGGCCGTTGGGTCCACCTTGCACAAGTTATTATATAAATAAATAATATCTAAATTAATTGTGGCCTCTCTGGCCGTAGTAATTAAGAACATAATAATATTAATAATATTAAAAAAAAAAAAAGTTTATACTAAGTCCAGAGGTTTCGTTCTATCCAGTCGACGGTATTCAAGCGAGTTATCCATTAATGAGATCGCCATGTGATTAGTGTGTTTTTCCAGACGGTTGACATATTTTTTGGCAACGATCGCGATTTCCTCTTTTATGGACTTCACCTTAAGATCTTCATGAAATGTAACATTAGTTACATACCATGGAGCACTAGCAACATTTCGGAGGATTTTGTTCTGCATTCGCTGTAGAATAGCAATATTGCTTTTTTTTCGCGCAACCCCCTAATCACAACCGTATAGCCAAATTGGCTTCAAGACCTGGTTGTATAACAACAGCTTGTTTTCGATCGATAATTCTGATCTTTTTCCTAACAGCCAAAACATTTGTTTCCATTTGATATTGAGTTCATTACGTTTTTCAATTATATGCTTACTCCATGTTAGCCGTTGATCTAAGTTTATCCCAAGATATTTTACTTCTTCTTTTTGAGGGATAATGGTCCCATTTATGGTTATGGGTTTTGTTGAAAGAGTTTTTCTGTCGGTAAATATTACCCGAGCTGATTTCTCCTCATTAATATTAATTTTCCATGTTTTAAACCATGTTGCTATTTCTTCAACTGCTGATTGCAGGTTTGTACATGCGTCTACAGAGGAACTATCTACACATAGGATAGCTGTATCATCAGCAAACGTTGCTACTTCAACATTTGCAGGAGTGGGAATATCTGATGTATAAATTATATATAATAAAGGCCCCAGTACGCTCCCTTGAGGTACACCTGATCTTACTGGATAAATTTGAGATTCTTCTTCACCATGTTTAAGGCAAAAGTATCTTTCTTCCAGGTACGATTGTAAGAGTTTCGATAATTGATATGGGAAATAATGTTTGATTTTCTGTACTAGTCCTTCATGCCAGACACTGTCAAAAGCTTGGCGTATATCTAGAAATATCGCATCACAAACTTTTCTTTCCTCCGTGGATTTTTTAATCATATTAACTACCCGATGAACTTGCTCGACGGTACTGTTTTTTCCTAAACCCGAATTGATGAACCGGTATTAGTTTTTTATACTGCATAAGTGGTAGTATTCTTTTTATAATTAGTTTTTCATACAACTTGTCTGCATTCTTTGTCAATTGCATAAGAATGTTGTTGCAATTTATGTTTTCGATTATTTTTTGCGTTGATAATGTTAATTTTTAGTTAAACATTATATATTTATGATGAGGAAATGAATTACATACGCTCAGGTCGGATACATGATTAGAGCTACTTTTAGAAATTATCAGTAAATCAATGACACTCTCGCCGTTTTCATTTTTAAATGTAGATACGTTTTTCATTTAGAACGATTAGTTTATTCTGGACTAAAACATCAAGAAGTTGCTTAGATTTTTTCCCCTTTCTTATCCCAAATTTCAGAACGGAAATTCAGATCGCCAGTCAATGGGATACGTTTATATGGCCAAACGAGTTAGTAAATTACTAAGTGCTGTTATATAAGGGGAGAAGTAGACATTGATAATAAGTAAATTGGATACTATTATGGCTATGATATTATTAATACGGTGTACAGTTATTATTTGATGTACGATATCGGCTGAAAGGTTGGAGTAGATAGACACGTACCGAGACATAGAGCAATGCTGGACATTGCGGTAAAATAGCGGGAAAAAGCCCGAATAACAATCGACACTAAAACAAGAAGTAGTACAAGCATACGTCCAACTGAAGAGATTGGCGGCAGAACGCTCACAGTAGAAGATGGGAATAGTCATAGCGGACTTGTCATTGAACTGAATAATCACGAAGAAGAAAGAAGCATGTAAGAGAAGTTACGCATACGGATAGGGTAATCTGCTTCATTATGAACGTATTTATAATCGCTAATAAGGTACCATCGTTCGATCTTTTCTCAAAGTCCCTTGGACGAATACAATTAAGTAATAATACACAGAAACAAGCAAAGGAATATAATAAATACAGAAACCTTAAAATGGGAAACTAATAATCATACACCAACAGTGAAATAAAAGAGTATTAACATATGTGATATTAATAAAAAAAAGTCTTTATTAGCTGTTTAGTATGTAATAAAATTAACAATAACCAACTAAAAGCCAAAATTCTGAGCAAAAGCCTCCCTCAACCTTGCCTATTCCAGCGGTCCTGGCCAATTCTCTCGTATTGTTTACTATATATTAGCTACCACATTTTCACATCTCAAAAATTGTCTATCTCTTCTCCTAATATACTAACTTTTTATCTTATACGTCCATTTATTATCCGTCAATGTATTTTTTCTGCGTATATAAGTATAACAAAGATTTCTTTTTTTTTTCTAAAAAAATGAACTCTTCACTTTTGTGAAGTTGACATATTCAGATCTTTTTTTGTTAGAACGAAAGCCATTACCCTAGAAGCGGATTGCTTAATTCTGGAATAATACCGTATACATGACAGTTTGTGAAACTGGATAATATAACACTCTATTGCAATTGTTGTTTATTTTGATAAGCAACAGTAACAACAGTAGTGAACGTTAAATACTCGCTGTGACAAATCTTTAGGAATAATAAACGCATCGAAAATTAATTAGAAGCTGAAACAATCGTAAGAAAAAGAAAAGTGGATTTTACTAGAGTATAAAGAAATAAATACTGTTTTTAAAATGGGACGTACGTGAAATGTTTTTAGATAAAATATGAATCAATTGACGAATCAAAGTAAAAAGTAAACCAGTATAAAAGGGACTGACGGTAAAATAAATATACATAAACATTTATGCATATATTGCTTTTTCGATTTTAATGTGTTTAGTCTGATTCCGGATTCCCTCGTATGAATTACTAAATTACTTTAAACATCATTTCATACTCTGGAAACACAAGAATATACGTGAACTCGAGCACATTTAATAAACAAGATTTTATTCAAAATTTCTGTGTATACAAAATAAACAGTAAATAATCTCACATAGATGTACTTGAAAAGTATTTCAGTTTTATTTCGTTGTAAAATTATTCCCGATTTAAAATTAGTAGTAGATAACACGCTGTAAGAACCTGAGGTATAAGGAAATAATTTATTACAGACTACTGACGATAATACTCTATTTTTATTTTAAATTTTGTTGTGTGTATAATATAGATACGCGACTATTGCTGAAATGTGAAAGAACGCAGGCCCAGAAATGATCGGAAAACTACAAATTGTAATAGAAAAAATTTGGAAAGAAGAAAAGGTGCCAGATAAGTGGAAATGACATTAATCCATCCACTACATAAGAAAGGAAAAAAATATGATGTCAATAACTATAGAGTCATTTCACTATTTATGATGTCAATAACTATAGAGTCATTTCACTATTTATGATGTCAATAACTATAGAGTCATTTCACTATTGTCTGTGACATAAAATTTTTTCTAAAGCACTTCTAAACCGGATAGAAAGGCAAACAGAAAAACAAATAGGTGAATACCAAGCTGGCTTAAAGGTCGATCTTGTGTTGAACAAATTATGAATCTTACATCGATAATTAGACATAAAAAAATAAGAGAAAAAAACATAATCATCACGTTCGTAGACTTAAAAAAAGCATACGATTCTGTTGATAGGAACACTCTACTCAACACTTTGGCAGAATTCCATGTGGATAATAAGACTACAACGTTAATAAAACAAGAAACACAACATTCAAAATCAACTTTCGAAGAGAAATATCCGAGGCGTTTGAAGTTAAAACAGGAGTAAGACAGGGAGATTGCCTACACCCTGTTTTTTAACTATGTTCTGGAGAAAATCGCGCGAGAGTGGAAAATATTGCTGGAAAATTGCCGAATTGAACCGATAAGATTAGGAAAAAAATCTGAGATCGAGATTACATGTCTTGCATTCACGGACGATATTGCAATTTTAGCCGATAATTTGGAAGATGCAGTGATTTAGTTAAATTTATTGAAAGAAGTAACTGAAAAAGCTGACCTGCAAATTTCATATGAAAAAACCGTTTATATAACCAATGAACTTTCGGCATCATGTTATTTATCAACGAAATAAGGAAATGTTAAAAAAGTCACAAAATTTAAATATCTAGGTGAAATAATCCAACCAAATGGTTTATATAAAGAAGCGAATCTGGCCAGAGTACACAAGATGGAGAAAGCATTTAACGTAACCAGAGAAATATATAAAAAGAAGTCATTATCTATTAAACCGCGATGTCTATATGCTGCAGAATGACTGAATATGAACACAAGAAAAGAAATCTAACTCATATCGAAGAAGGAAACATAAAAAATGAGGACGTCATTCCGAGAGAAAATCAACGCATTTAAAGCTTTTGCCGAAAACGTGAAGAAGAACACCGATAGTAACGTGTGGACAGAAGAAATAAAAGCGCAGCACAGCTTGAAGATGAAAGAATATTGGAGAAGGAAAAGAATATCTCATGACCATTATTTTTACGTGGTCCATGATACGCGACTATTCAAAGCAATTGATTTCTTCAAAATTCATATATAATTCAATAGCATATTGTCCGAGAATTAAAAGTATTCAGAAATGCCGATTATATTTTTTATGAATTATTAATAATATATATTTCGTATTGCGTTTTTCAACAATTATTGATCACATTAAATTACAATTATTACATTGGCAGTTCTTAATTCCCTTAAAATTACTATATATTAAAAATGAGAACATACATAGACAGATATTATTTACAAGATAGAATTTTTTTTTTTTATAGACCTAATATACAAATAATTAAATAACAAAAATATATCGGAAAATACAAATATAATAAATGACTTCGTATACTGATTTTTATAATTTAAAATTTAGGAATTTTAATCATCTTAAAATTTCCATCAGGCTTTGGGTTTCTTGGGTAAATTGCCAAATGCGGGAATAATTGTACCTTTAGTTCCACTAGCAGAGTTTGTCACGGACTGTATACCTAATGTCACCGATGAATTAATCGACGAAGCGGTATTCATTCCAACTTGATCCCATTTTGTTTTACGGCGTTTTGAAGTTTCCGCTGCATCTAACAAGGTTCTTGTTACAGTCGGTATATTACTAACTGAAGAATTATTATTCGAATTTGTGGCTGTAATATGTTTAGCAGTTCCCGATACTATTTCAACCTAATAGAAGTAAAAGTAATTATAAGATTAATTGGGTAAATTATAGACTTTCATCATGAATATTTTAATTATTAACTTGAAAGTAAATATATGACATATAATTAAAAATAATAACGTTGAAGTATCTTGGAATAAAAGTTAAAAATCAAATTTGAAACAAAATTTTATCGGCAGTAAAAGGTTACAACACACATCAGTTAGATGCGAAACAATTTTAAAATTTTATGCTGACGTTTATTTTAAAATTCAAATAAAAAATACGTTCATTATGATTACATCATTACGAAATTATTAAAAATTAAAATTAGAGTTTCGTCATGCTTTCTATTCAAGTAAAAAATATTTATAAATAAAACGCGACTATATATAAAATAATATTTAAATATTAAGCTATATAAAGAACATGTAAAATTATAAAAATATATCGGCCTTTATTTTTCTTTTTTTTTTGTTGGAAAAGACAAACATATAAAAATAATTAATCATCTTAATTAGTAATTTAAAAACGTGAAAAATTTGGTCGAATTTTCGAAATATTTTTATTTGTTGAATACGTTAGATGATTCATTAGGAATGTAACGATAAACTTTTAATAATTATTTAATACATTAAAGCTTGTATACAGTGCTGAAAATATAATTCCACGGAGTATAAAACACAACAAATCTATAACAATTCATATTTAGATTTAATTTTGTATAACTATTTATTGATAACTTCTCATTCTCTACAATTTTATAATTTTCATTTCTAACAATTCACTTCCAAATCATTTTTTATTGTAGTTCAAATACTTTACATTTTTCTTTTTTTTTTTTTTTAAAAAAAAGGTTCATCCACGTACTTTGATGGACTTATAATTATTTTTAAAACCCATATTTCAATAATATGCATTCATTCGTAGGTTTGGGTTTTGACTTTTTTTTTTTTTTATTATGAATTAACATGTGAATTTAATATCTAAACAGAAGATGTAATTAAAAAATACTAACAAGTTTCTATTAGTAAACAATAATTTATAACAAACATTACATTAATAGTTTTACAAAGCAACACTTAAAACCCCGTTAAAATATATGTAAAAATTTCAAAGCAACATTGATCGAATAAAATTAATATTTAAATATAAACGGCATACTTTTGTTTTTTCCTTTCGTTCCTTTTCCCTTTTTTCCATTTCAGCCTTTTGAACCTTTGCTAGCTCATCGTAATATGATTCTTTACCCCACCTGGTGGGATCATAAATATGAGGTGGGAAATTAGTGCCATATTCGTTAAGATTACAATATTCAATCAATTTTTCGTAGATACTAGGATTCCTAAATGCTTTCCTTTCTTGTATAAACTTGTTCATATTTATTCCTTCATTTTTAACTTTATCGTAAAGACTGTTCACCTTTTCTTGTAATTCCGGTACACATCGACCTTTCGGTCGAGGAGGTAACTCATCATCAGATGAATCATTGTTAGTCGACATATCTGAGTCCGATTGATAATCAGAAGCCGCTTTTTCATCATTATCAACATTATATGAAACTAATTTAGTTTTAGAAGAAACTTTTTTAATTTCGTCTACAACTGAACGAGGAGGGTCCACTTTTTCAGGCGTTGTGTCATTTGTAGACTCAATATCCATGTTTGTTTCTTCATTATCAACATCTGAATCACTATAAGTAGCAGTTAATGAAGCCAATGCTGTTTTAGATGGGTTCATTTTAAACATTAAAGCACGATTTAAAAACTAAAAACTTTACACAGAAAATGAACACAAACAACTGAAAAACAAGCTTTTAAGTATACATAAATCAGTGTGCCCACTTTATGAAATTTAAATAATCTGAGCAGCATAGTGGTTAAATGTTTACTTTAAATTATTATTTTTAAGATTTTTCGATTATGGCTTTTATATATTTTTTTACGTAATCTCACAAACGGTTATCATTCTGGTTCTCAAATTTAAACCGATGAAAACAATTTGGAACTGCGTATGATAATGTCTTCTAAAAAATAATAGAAAAAAAAGTACACGTGTATATTAATTATATAATAAGAGAAATTTTGTTGTCGAAATTTTTGGAATTTTATAGTCGTTTGTCACGTTTAATTTATATATATTTTGTTTGTCATACAGACTTCGTTGTCTGCATTAAATAACGGTTGTTTGGTTTTTACCACTGGTCTACTTACCCAGTTGTTACAATTGTTTTACCAGGTTAGTGACCGACGATATTGTAGAAAAAAACGTTAAAGTTGTGATAGGTTTGTCTTGTCAGTCCTAAACGATTTGTGGTGACGTTAAAATTTGAAAGCTTTCTGCATAAGTTGTCATTTCATTTTTAAAATATCCGTTTATATTCTTTTATTTAATTACAATGGGCAAGAACAAAAAGAAGAAGGTATCATCATCATCCGATTCTGATACCAGTGTAGAAGATGTTAGTATATATATTTTATAACACGTTTCTTTCATTTTAAGTTAAAAGTAACAAGTTTTGCACAGATATATAACATATTAAAAATCATTTTTGGTATACAACTGACCATATATTAAGTGTTGTGGTTAGTTTTCCTCTTTTTAAATCTGATCGTTCATTGAAGTTTACACATGATCGCTGTTAACAGAAAACTCCGCCACCTGCTAAAAAACCAAAGACCGCCACTACTAGTAGCAGTAAAAAATCGTCTAATGATGAAGAACCATCCTGGTGTTTGGAAAAAAATCGGTTTGTTAAAGTAAGAGAATTTCGTGGCAAGGTAATGGTCGATATTCGCGAGTATTACGAAAAAGACGGTGATCTTCTTCCTGGTAAAAAAGGTAAGTAAAGTAACTTTTTTGATAAAATACTAAATTTTGTTTAAAATAAGTGGGTGTTTAATTTCATACGAAGGAAATATCTGTAATTCGATCTTATTTGTTATGAATAATTATTAATATAATGTTTCCAATTAAAATGGATTTATAATGCACTTTTTTTTAGGGATTGCTTTAAGTGCTATACAGTGGAAGAAGCTGAAAAATTTGGTGGATGAAATAGACGCCAAGGTTTCCGAGTTTTGAACAATATTTATTGGGTTATTTTTGTTTATAATTAAAAACAATTTTATTTTTTAAATGTTCCTTTATCAAAATCTATAAACACGTTCTGAATTGATGTAATAAGATGTACGCATACTGCATTTAACATAACAAGGGTTAAATGGCCGTTTTATATATATTGAAAATAATTCATAAATGTTGGTATTTTTTATGTAGTTTATTTTTTTCACCCATTATGAAAATAACTTGTTTTACCGAATAATACATTGAATTTAGCTTATAGTTTGATGCGTTCTATTGTATTTATGAAAATTATTCTATGCATTCATAAACGCTTTCACTTTGAAAATTAAAACTGTTTTCGAAGATTTAACTATACACAACATTCCTCATTTATATTGAATTCAGTGGTTTTGTTTATTGAGTCGGCTTTATTCAAAACGAGATTTAAAGAGTGGTATATTAGCAACAATTGTGAATTTCTTACAGATTTCACTTTAGATCGTAGTTACCACGGATCATTTACAGGATTCCACAGGTGTTTTGAATTTGTTGTAAATTAGTAAAATGAAGCCAATTTTTTATTACAGACGAGGGTTATTCCACATTTAACACAATCAAGGTGTGTATATATTATAAAGGTGGTTTCAATCGAGTGAAAAAACTCGTTCTCTCATATAGTAATTTTGACACGTTACTTATAGAACAAGGACAAGTTAAATGTTACGAAAACACGGAGGAATAGCATCCTTGAAGTAAAGAACTATTTTATTTTGTATTTTATATGTTAGGATTACTTCACTGCGACCAAATTGCATGTTTTCTATTCTGCGTAATAAATATAAATGCAAACGTTTTAAATTGATAAATTCATATTAGGCTGCATTCTAATGTGTAAAAAGCGTTATGCACTTATGCACTTTAATCAGTGTCCTGGGATGCATGAAATACAATTTAATGATTTTAAAATCGTTTCAAAACTAAATAAATATAACTCCAAATAGTTCGAGAAGCAATTGAAATTTTTGGTCATCCAAATTTCAACAAAGAGGATGGATAGCAGCTAAATTCAACTTGGGTTACTGGTTATTAACTGGAGAGAAAAAAACAGGTTAAAATAAAAATAACTACTAGTTTAGCAAACAACTGTAGTCTCCCATAGAATAGTGATGAAAAAAACATCTATATACAAATGTACACACTGCAGGGCACTTATCACAAAATTTTGAGATTAAAACGAGATTGCGTTCTAACATGCGTAATTGTATAAATTTGAAAATGAGATTGTAATTGTTTTCGAAATTTTCCGTAATAAAAAAATACATGGTTTACACAGAAAAAATTCGTGAATGTTCCAATATTAATAACTGATTTTTGAGATTAGACAAGTTGGGTTGATAGCAAATTAAAGTGCATTTGTTTACAACACCAAATTCAAATAGTTTTTAATACTGATGATTTCCTCTTAATCATGTCCGTCATAATAGTAGAACCAAACTTACGAATAGGCAGTCATTTGCTTAATATACGTCAGTCTCAATACACTGCTGGTATGAGTCTGTCTTCACTTAGATTATCCTCATTTATGCAGATTAGCTCTTTGTATCGTGGAATATTGGCTCGTATTCTTATTAACGAGTTTTTCAAGAAGTCTGCTCCATTAATAATGATTGCTGCTGATACTCATTAATGGGCGCTAAGTTTAATTCACTATGTTTTTTATTTTATGAATGCTTTCTGTACATTTCGGAAAACATTTTCAAGATTTAAATTTATTTTTGGTCGTACATGGGATGTTTTTTTTTCACGGTTATTCATTCCTATATTTGATACAACTTCTCGTCGCACGTTTAGTTGAGCAATTCTATTTAGTTGATATATTTTGTCTAAATTTTTTATCTAGGCATTTTGGCATATGATTTGATTTAAAATATTAAAATAAAATTAAAGCAAGATCACGCGTAATTTAGTTTATATATATATATATATATATATATATATATATATATATATAAATAAAATTAACCACCGTTATATAAAAGATGAGTATATATACCTATTTTTCTGTTACGTTTTTTACGTAATGTTAAGATACCAGAATCACTCTTAAATATATTAAATCCTTCTGGTGGATCAGGAATTTTACCATCATCTGTTGGTTTAACAATCATACCTTCTTTATATGTAAACGAATTAGAATCATAGAGTGTATCTCCAAGGTATTTAGATTGCGGTGCAGACATATTTTGCTTCTTACGTACGTGACGCTAATTTTACTTTATAAGATGAATTTATTATGTCTATCTTCGCTACGTTGAAATGATAAATATAACGTATATACATATTCGTTCAACAATTTTTTAACTACTGATTTAACATGTGTATACATATAGAAAAGCGCACATGTTTGCAATACTTTTTCTTTTGTTACAATTATTTAGCTACAATTCAAGATCAATTTATATAAACATCTACCTTCTCATCATTATAAATTGCACTTAATTTTACTAACGTGACAGATTCTTGAGGCTGAAATTCAGATTAGAATATACTCAGTGAACTATGCGCACTCTCTATTTTTATATATACATATTATCCTGAATTGTATTATATACATATATGATTCATATCAATTGTGCGGAGCTGAAGAAAATAAAACATGTATATAATTATATTTGTAATAACGTTAAATGAGTTAACGTACATTTCCAAAATAACAAATAAAAATGCTATACGTTAACAAAGTATTAAATAATAAATAACAATCAATACTTTTGTCACAAATGCATACACAGCCGTGCATACATATAATATATATTGTATACACAACGAGGTCCATGGGCTGCTTCGTTATATATTTCTCGGCTGATATGTCATCAATAGAGTACACAATAGTAAATTATTCCAAAACGCTTCTATATTTTCGAAATTCTGCTGACTTTTATATTGGATAAGAAATTTTTTTTCTGTCTATTTCATTGTTTGCATTTTTTATTCACGACGTAACAGCAAAAATTTTAGAAATAAATAAATAAACATATAATTAGTGGTTAGTTAAAAAAAACATGTTTTAATACAAAAACAATCCAAAAGATGATGAACAAAGATTTTAAATTTGAATTTGATCTATTTTTGTCATCAAACGCGATTTTATCACATTCGTAATAAATAAAATCGCACTTACTTTTTTTCTACAGCCTCTACTTTCGAAGTTCAACCGATTCTTTAATATTGCATAAGTTTTTCTTTCCTAACTGTTTATCTATAAACACATGAGCACGCGCCACAACAGACACACTATATGTACACTATATATATATATATATATATATATTATATGGACCATGTAACTTTGTAATATACTTATCCGCCATATATACACGTATACAAGTAAAACATAATTACATGGCACACACACATATACAATGTATAAAAATTAAGTAAGGCAAATAATTAACTAAATAGTCGGTATCCTCGCCTTGTACGCCATGGAAATGAATCTTTTCGGACGAACTAAACGTTTTCGGCATTTTATTTTCCATTTGAAATATCGACCCACGATAACGAGCATGGCTAGACATATAGCCGACATCATCATCAATACGAACGGATAATAATTGTAGAAATTATCATCTTCGACGTTTAAACGGCCGATATTATCTCGCGTCCAATGCGACGATTCCATATTCATATCTAACGATAATAATTTCTGCGCTTTGTATAAATTACTGAAAATAATTTACAATTCATTCGTCTACTTACTTTAATTTATAAATATATAAATCGATAAGTTTTTATTATTTTATTGTGAATATAATTGGAAAGTGATATTTTTTGTATATAAAAAAATTATAAGGTCTCCGGTAATGCCTTAGCGTTTAGTTTGCACGACCCTTCGTATGCCATCGGATAAGATAATTTTTTATAGTAAAACGTCCTATAATTCAGTTGTACGAGCTTGCCGGTAAAATAAAGAAACCGGAAAAGCTAATGGAAAACCACCACGTATTTATATGTGCAACATTCGTTGTTTGATCGATCTTTATATTGACGAAAATCGGTTGGACGAAGTGTCCTACCAGCTTTCAAGTTGGAGACTTTTTTCCCCCTTAATATATTTAAAATTTAACCAACTGTGGTCGATTTCGGATAAACAGTTTTAAAAATAAAGTTTCATCGTAAAAACAGTCTACATTGAAATATATAAAATAATTTGAGAAGTAAGATACCGATGTGATCGGTACACCTAGTATTAGTATCTGTAGGCTAGATGAGTGATTGATTTTAAAAATTAGCACGTCGTAAATTAATAGTTAACAGTCCTCGTGAATTACGCTTTTCGGAGCACGTTTTATATAAAACTTTGATGTTTAAGGTACATTTTATATTGTAATTAAGATTGCATATGACAGAAATAAGGAGATCTTAAGGAAAATAGGAGAAAATCAGGAAAAACATAGTAGACGATATTAAAAACTAGAAAATAAAATCCGAGAACTTCATGCCTGCGATACAAGTATGAGAAAAACGAAAAAGAGGAATAACTTCATCGAACAAATCACTTTGTAAGAACCTCAAAGAAACGATAAAAAAACCGATAGATATGAATGGAAATGGATGTACGCAATTTCTTATAAGGGGAAGCGTGATGATGATGATATATAAATATGTAAGTCGAACAAAATAAATAAAAATACTTTTACAAATTATCCCAATAATTATTTATATTTAAAAAAACTAATGTCGACTGATTACACTGTAGCCAGCGAATTTGGTACAGCGGGATTTTTAAAAGGGTAAATTGGATAGAAGCCCAATAATAAAAATAAATAATTTATACGATATTGTGTTAAAAAAGTGTTTTAATTTATTTCTATTTAATAAGTATAACAGATGAATCGTTACAAGTATACTTTGTGATTCGTTTTTTTGTTATCTTTATATATGTATATATATAATTTGTATGTGAGTACTTTGTGTATACGTATATATAGTTGTGTTCGATAATATGTATGTATGCCTGGGTGTATATATTTCCATAATGAAGTCAATTCTAATAAAACACTTTCCGTAATGTTTACACTGCTCTATATATATATATATATATATATATATATATATATATATATACTGTGTGTAAATATGTTTATTATTGATGAATAACTAAAAAAATACGCTTACAAATTCTTAATTATTAAAAAAAAAAAGAACCAATACAAATGTAGTCATAGATAACAACAACAGAACTATATTTAAATCAATTTGTAATAGTTTTAATGAAAATAATGAAATATTATAAAAGTCGGGAATATGTATATTAAACAAATTTCATATAGGTGAAACAAACGGATAAATAAACACTGGGTTAAAAGAACAACTATTAACACTTCAAAACAAAAAAATGATACGTCACTAATTGGTAAACACTGTTGGGAAGTAAAACATTAATAATTGTAAGGTTTTACGTACATATAATAAAACTAGAGATAGAAAACTGAAAAGTTAGAAATAATTATATATAGAAATATTAATAAATTATTAAATAATATGATTAACTTCGACGATGAATTAATATTAAAGAGTAAATTTTATAAATAAGATTATTGTAGCATTATATATAGATGACAGTTTGTGTATGCTGATTGGCTAGCGTGTTGTTGACTACATTTACTGAGAGGGTTAACATTGATTAGTTCCTTAGTAACACTTAGTTAGTATGTTAATTTGTGTGTTTAATAATAACGTGATCGGAAATCTTCGCGATTAAAAATATGTATAATTTTTAGTTTGTCTACATAAAAATCATTATAGTCCATAGAACATTAGATAAAAATATATTACATCCGAAAAACTATTTATTTCGTTCTGACGCTGCCATACTGTTTACATTAAATCGTTAAGTGGATAACTTGCACTTGTTAGATATTTTAATATATTAAATAAATAACGAATTTAATGATATAATTTTTATCCGTCAGTAAAACTAGACATACTGTACAAATCCAGCATTAAGTGAAAATACAAAAAAAAAACAAAAAAAAAAAAAAACTAGTAATTACCAAAATATCTTACGTTGGAGCTGATTTATTTAACGGGTGAGGATAAGCCCAAATTAAATGAGGACAAGTTGGTAACCGTTTTGTTTTCATTTCTGACGGACCGTTTTCTAACACCTTCGAATGTCTGTAACAGCATAAGTGTAATAAAACAGTGGACGTAAATTATTTAAATAATAACTACATGTTGTCCATATACCTCTTTAAACGTTGAATTTATGTTGAAATTCGCATTTGCAGAGACTAACTACGGAATTAGAAAGCGAAACGTTTCACGAATAGAATGGTAGAGATCTTAAAATTGATCACAATGATAGGTAAGCAACCGTGTAATGTACCTGAAACAGCTGATGAGCAATTTTGATGGGAGACAATATAAAACGAATCGTGACGCGTGTGGAATGATCGCCCACTAGTAACATTACGTACTATCATTACTAGTTAACAATTCAGGAATGGGTTACCAGGAGGAGTCAGCCGATTGATTCACTCGGCTATGTCACTATTATGTAGCAAATTAATAGCCAGCGGATTAGAGTGTTCAAGCACCGAGTGTTGTACGTTCGTATTTCATATTTGACCTCTGGTAGCTTCACTTCCCGAAATGATAATCATTTCGAATGTACAATAGTGCGTTAATTAAGGATCTCAGAATCTTAGACTGGAAAAGATAGTTTTAATTCTTGAACTGCAAGATTTTCCCTGTAATTGTAGGCAGTAAGTCCACACCGATTTGAGCATGGTATTATACCAACTTGAAACTCGGAGAAAGCACAGATTTCCTTCCTATAAGCCAACATATCTTATTGAACCCGAGTCTTAATTCCTTACTTTTCCTCAGAATATGCTCGGTCCGGCACGTTTAACTACATTCCAAGGTATTTGACTTTTGTGTCTTATGATAGAGGTCCATCAAAGTATATAGGACGGGTGTCGCGTTTATTCAACTAAAAATAAAAATATTCAGAAAAGTCCACCAGTAAAAATATTTAATAAAAATATATATTTAAACGATAATTATCGTAATTCTATACGGACCTGTATAAACGATTACCTTCTACCCTTTTCGGCAGATCGATAGTCGGCATTTTAGCGATGTCAATATTCGATTCTTTGAATACGGACTGTAGATGACCGGTTGAAGAATACTGTAACATAGCGTCTAACATCCAAAAGCAATCTACATAAAAAGAAAGATAATTTATAATTTAATATGTACATATAAATTTAATAACATTTCGTGTTGTAATTAATTACACAAAGGTTTTCCTGTCGTAAACTAAGTCATTTAAAAAAGTAAAATTTAAAAAGCTTCTTAACTACTGTTAATGACGACTTAAACACTTCATACATTACGATAGTGCTGCGTAACGCTTTTTTAAGTATTTAATAATAGCGAGTTTTACACCGACATATAATGATAATAATGACTAATTACAATATTACGCGACTTATTGACTTAAACTAATTAAAAAGCAATGTCTATATATATATAAATAGATAGATAGATCCGGCAATTTCGTAAATTTTTAAAATTTTCTACATCGCAATATATTTTTTCAGAACAAAATAATTTAAAATAAGATGACTTTCTTCAAACATTAAAACTATCAAATTTAATATTCATCTTATTTTACCACTTTTATATGTGTAGGAAAAAAACCGGTTCGTGTAAAATATATTTTCATCATACGTATCCTATCAGCAATAAGATAGTAATGACCTTCCATATAAATGATGGATTTTATTGGATTTAACTACCAAAAATTTAAAAACTAATTAGGAATTCTTCGATTATAACTTGTGTTCGATGTTAATATTACTTTGCGAGTATTGAAGTTTTAATTTTATTCGTAAAAAGTTAAGGTCTGAAAAATTATGAAAGTGTACTATGAATAGTGTTCATTATATAAGCAACATGTGCGTGTATGTGTAAATGGGTGAGTACGTGAAAGATCGAACGGGCAGTATGTAGTTTGTCATAGTTGTACTATACTATTCGAATAGCGCTATATAGAGTATTGAGAAAAATAACAATAATGAGATTAAACGCACGCATCCGTGAAAAAAGATAACAAACTGGCGATTAGATCAGATGAAATCCCGAAACTGGAAAAATAACTAAAATTATTACAATGATGATTAAATATTCAATTTGTAAATAATTACTTGTAAGCTCCGGAAAAACAGAAGACTCAATTGTTTTCAGGCAATAAAGATTACAGACGCATATACTGCCTGAATAAAGAATATTTTTTAAATATACGTATATTTTATAGTGTTCTCTTTTATATTATTAATTGGCTCTTATATTATCAAATTAAAGAGCGTGGGCGATAATGGAGAGCCCTGCCTTACTCGCACTCTCCAACGGGTATATACATATATATCCCCGCGGGGGGTTTTTAGTACCTCTCCGGGCAGGAGCTGCAACTGGAACGGGGCGCGTCCACAGGTGGCGGATAGTGGAGTGGCCTACTGATATGTAGGTTAGCTGTGAATAACACGTTAGTCGAATAAACAGTCGTGGACCGAGCAACCCGCTGCCTTGCGGTTAGAATGTTTATTCAAAGGCTAAAGCAGACAACCTTGAGAGAAAACAAACTAGGTAGCGTCTGTACTTCAGAGGAGCGGCTACCAAAGGAGTCTGTTCCCTATGTTAAGGGCAGCCTATTTTTCAGAAGGAAGCGAGGGGGCCCACTGCGTTTTTATATGCCTCACGAAAACCTATGGATATTACTCAGAAAAAAAAAGTGTTATGCTATGTGACCCGACTAGCACCCGACGCTACTCGAGTACCGAGCTCGAGAGTGTGAAATATTCGACTCGCCATGTGGTTGTAGCAAACCAAGCAACTCGTGTAAAATATACGACTGGAATGAATATGTGGTTAACTATCAACAACATTGGGACCTGAAACGTACGCGGATTAAATGAAGCAGGGAAGCCGACTGTAGTCGAAAAAGAGGTAACTAAATACACAGCGGTTGGCATATCTGAAACGCACTGGAGAGGTAAAGGGCATTTTATTAGCAGCAATGGTAATGCAGTTTACTACTTTGGTCATGAACACAAATCTATGAATGGCGTAGCGATTATTATAAATAAAAGCTCTCCGCAACAAAGTAATCAGTTACGAACCAGTTAATGATCGGATAATTAAAGTAAAGATAAAAGCATGTCCTGTCAACCTGAATATATTACACAGATCTATGCTCAGCTGATCAGGAATGTATAGACGCTTTTTCTACGCAGCTTTGGAAGAAAAAATGACAAGGATACCATCCCGCAAAATTACCATAATTGCTGGTGACGTTAATGCAAAAACTGGCGATACTACTCCGGACGATGATTTACGGAACATAGTATTGAAATTTGTCCTAGGGAAAAGAAATGATATTGGCGAACGCTTGCTACAGTTTTGCGCCAGCACAGGGATGTTTATATGTAATTCTGGATCCAGCACCATCATAGGCGGTTGTACGCACGAAGCTCACCTGATAATAGATATCGAAATAAAATAGATTACATCCTAATTCATAAAAGATGGAGAACAACAGTTAAAGATACTAAGACTTATCCGGGCAAAGATTGTGGAAGCGATCATCAGCTACTAGCTGCAGAATTAAAAATTAAGTTACGCGAATGTCAAATGTCGAAAACTATACGGAACAGATGGTACCTAAGCTACCAAACAGGGTACAAACAACAAGCAGCACAAAAATTGGCAGACATCGTATAATCATGGAGAGATGCCATCACCATGTGGGAAGATATAAAGAACGTTCCGGAACAGGTAACAAAAGGATACAGTGCATCTTTAAAAGGAGAGCATGGATCAGTGATGAAACTTGGAAGATAATAAATAAAAGTAAGCAAATCAAGATTACTGGCTGGAAATGTGAAGAAGATCTCAGAAAGTATCGCGAGGTAGATAAGCAAATTAAACAAATATGCAGAGTTGATAAAAACAATTTTATAAACAATATATGTAAGGCCATCTTAGACCATAAGAACAATAATCAGACCAGAGACATGTTTTGGAAGATAAGACAAACAACAAGACATTTTATACCGCAGTATCCGATAATAAAAAACAAAGAACGAAAACTACTAATAGATGGGGAAAAATAATATCCAGATGGCGGGAATACTGTGCAGAACTGATGAAAGGGGGACGTGAACAAAATAACACAATGCAAACGGTAGTTACAATAACTGAAAAAGAACCACCACTGCTGAAAGATGAAATCAGGCTAGCCCTGCAGAAGCTCTGAACCCAAAAGGCAGCAGGAGAAGATCAAATCGTTGCAGAGATGTTCATAAAACTAGACAATGTAGCAGTGGAGATCCTATATGAAATTTGCCAGAAAATATGGGACACAAATATGTGACCAAATGACTGGATAAGATCTCTCTCTCTCTATATATATATATATATATATACCAATCAAAAAAAAAAAAAATGAAATATATATGCTTCATATAATTCATGAAAGATTAAAATCATTCGTATTCCCGCAAATATCTTCAGAGCAGGCGGGGTTTATTCCTGGCAAAGGCACATGAATACAAATAATGAACTTAAAACAAATAATCTAAAAATGTAGAGAATTCAATGTTACAGCATACTTCTGCTTCATTGATTATAGTAAAGCATTCGACCACATCCAATGGGAACACCTATAGCACATATTAAACGACCTCGCTGTCCCGAGTCATCTAATTAGTAAATCGTTATATACATCTAGCAAAGGTAGAGTTAAAGTAGGTGATAAACTGTCCGATCAATTCTAAACAGGAAAAGGTGTACGACAGGGCTGCATACTAAGCCCGATATTGTTAAATATTTGTAACGAGTGGATAATGAGAAGTGTCCTACAAGAATGGGTAGATGGTGTAAAAATTGCGGGAAAAGCAATCAATAACCTGCGATACGCGGACGACACCGTAATAATCGCCTCATCGGAACAAAAACTGGTCAGCCTCCTCGGAAAATTGAAATGCATAAGTAAAGGTCATGGATTATACATAAACAGCAAAAATACCACGATAATGATTATAGATAGCAACAGTCAATTACAGAGTCCACAAAGTAAAGACGGCTTGCAAGTGGTTGATAGATTTGTATACTTAGTAACGTTGATCACAAAGGACGGAAGCTCAACAGAGGAAATCAAACGGAGAATTAAGATAACAAAAATGGCGCTATTACAATTAAAGAAAATATGAAAAAGCCATAACAATGCGCACAAAAATGCGTCTTATGAACTCGCCTGTGTTTTCCGTATTCCTATATGCATCAGAATGATGGTCAATGAAAAAGAGCGATACATAGCGCATTAATGCGTTTGAAATGCACTGCTGGAGGTGAATGCTAAAGATATCATGGACTGCGAAAAAAACTAACTTGTCAATAAGCATACGCAGAACATATACGACAGGATGGATTGGAAAAAATGATTATGACAGGTGTGGTCGAAGGTCGTCGGAAAAGAGGGAGACCACCAACAAAATATCTAGACAGAGTTAAAAGAATCGCTGGCACTGCATCAATACGAGAAATGATGGACCAGGCAGCAGATAGAACTACATGGCGGTCAAACACGTTCGTTTATGAGGTTTCATAGGGTCACGATGCTACCGATGATGATGATGGTATATATATATATATATATATATATATATATGTATATATATTACGGAGAAAACATATATTAGTTATATATGATGTACGATATTGACTCCAACTCGCGATATAAATTTTTTCATTATCATACAACTTAATTATCTTACGCGACATATTTAACATTCCGATTATTTCCATTCAAAGCCAACAAAATTAAAACAGAAAACACGTAGAAATTTATTAATAATTTTATATATATAATAGCACACACACAGAGAAATAAACATGATAATGATAATAATAAAAAAAACGCCAATGTTATGAACTTTGTACAAGCGTTATTCTTTTTACACACACGCACACACACACACACACACACACACACACACACACACATATATATATATATATATATATATATATATATATATATATATATATATATATATATTTATAAAATTACACTGAAAAATTTGTAATTCGAATTTTAAATATATTTGTTGAACCTACTAACGAATATTCAAAAAATACAATTTGGCAGAATTTTAATTAAAATTAAAATTTATTCAAAAAAATTACAAACGTATCACGGAGTTGCTGTTTTATACGATGTTATACGCAAAACTTGTCTTCTACCATTATGTTCGCGAGACTAATTATTACAATAATAAAATAATATTAATGTTACGATTCTCTATATCCTTACCGTAGTATTAAATTAACACACACACACACACACGTATATATAAATATATATATATAATATGCAAAAACGACACTATTTAAATTTTATGAGAAAGATAAATACAACTACTATAATTTACAGATTTCAACGAGCAGAAATAGCATTCGCATAACATCAACGAAATAGAGCAACAGAGAATAAAAATGTTGTTGACTTACCGTTAACGATATGAGCATTATCTAAACAATTAGAATCGCCGTACACCATAATTCGTCCGCCGTGTGCCGTGACATTAGGCCATTCAATTTGATAGAATCCTATTATAGGAACTGTTTGTTCAATTATAGATCCTTCGATTTCTTCACCTGATAAATATAAATATAAACCACAAACGAATGAACTAATAAAATAAAAAACAATTTATAATAGAACATCTGCTAGTATAATTTTTTGTTTTGTTTAATATGGTCCATGTACTACTGCTACGGAGAGAAATGCCAGGAGAACCCGAAAGTAGTTATTCAGTTGATCATATTTATATTCCGGAGAAATTGAAGGGAAGCTTTCTCCACAATTGGATCATCAGATAAAATACCTTGTAATGAATTGCAAACAAATTTTTGCGGTAGGTATAGGGAGTAGTATTGTGATAATTAAGATAATACAAGTATCGAAGTGTCAAATATATCTGGACCCAACGAGCACAATAATGGATCTTTTTCTTTTTGAATAATACAGTCAAATGTAGTGTGACCAATACGAAGTCCAGAGAGGACTAGCTGCCCTTTTCTATTGCGTGGAAATATTTCCAAGGAAAAAATAGCGGATAAGTTTATGAAGGGATCGCATTCTATAGATTACAAAAGGATTTGTCTGTTTTGTATTTGATGAAAGCGACTGTATCAGATTCGGATATAAAAATTAAAAATCACAGTTAGATCCTGCCTTTTGTCTGCCAGTTCATTTGACGAAAAATTTTGTGGCTTGGAATTTGTAGTAAAATTATATTAAGACTGAGTTTGTGAAATAACAGATTTAATATTTCTATAACTATAGGTTGTAAGTTGGTAGAGATGCAGCTGAAACGTATAATGAAAAAGAGAGGATCGGAACATATTAAAATATCTTTGTGGTTTTCAGTGAAGATTTTTGTAGTACAAAACGAATTATATATATATATATATATATTCGATTTCTGTCGAGCTAATGTGTGTGTACGAAGTCCATCGTATATTATTGTTATTAATCGTTTCTATTATTATTATTACGATCGATATGAAGACGGCTAGTTTTTATTAATAAGGATTGTTTCTCGGAGATACGTAAAATAAAAATTAATAAATTAAAAATTATTAAATATTTTTAAAATAATTGTTAGGAAAATAAAATTAATAAAAATAGTATAAAAATCTATATTATGATGCGTATTCAGCGAATAGTTTTTCTTTTTGCGATGCTGAATACAAACAAAATGGATTGTTATATATATATATATATATATATATATATATATATATATATATATATACACACATATAATTTATCATCAACCGCCAGGTTGGTGGGCAATTTATGCGACTACTTAACTATGCATATTTTGTTGTGGCGATAATATAGTTAAACACAAACACACACACACACACATATATATATATATATATATATATATATATATATTTCATCTAGACACGATGAGTAATTGTAAAGATCATTCAAACAGGCAATTAACAAGCGGAACACGTATAATTGAAATATGATGAAACAATTTGAAATGTAAATAATCGCATTGGCGAACGAATAAGTTAGTTGTAGAATAAAATACATATTTTTAAAATTAAGATACGATTATAAAAAAATTAACTAAGTAAAGGGGAAATCGAAAGAAAAAATTCTTAGAATCAGAAAGAAAAAATTTTTAGAATTAAAAAGAAAATTTTTTAACACGCTAGAACATGTAAAATCTAAGAAAATGAGAAATATAATTCACAAAGAAACAAATTTTTTACCTATATTTCGTGTAGGTTGCGATACACATCAGAGTAAATATAAATTTTTAAAATTACATTAAATCGAAACAAGAAAAGCCAAAGAAAATGTTACAATAGGCAGTAATTAAGAAAAAGGAAAAAACTTTTTTTTTTAAAATAAAAAAAAGTAAAATCTATGTAACTAAATTTAAAATTTAAGAAATTATTTTATATACATAAGATCCACCATGGGTAACCACCGGTAGATGGTAACCATCCTCTCTATTGAAATGTTCGGGATGTTTTAATATTTCAATAGACTTCCGAATAATGTGTGATTTAATACTCACACTCATACAGGGTGCGACAACAAAATGTATTGTATTTCAAGTAATCATATCTCTCATCAATTCCAACATTTCCCGGTAGACACGAAGCTGCCTATTTTGTTCACCCGTTAATGACTGGGAGTAGACGGTTGAGCAGCGTGTGTTCGCGTTTGAACGTTTCTTTTTTATCATCACGAATCATACGAGTTTGTTGCGCGTAAATTTCCTTTGGAGTTTCCTATTTTGTTCGCACCAAAAAAATTAGTGCGTACTCGAGTAAAAAACTTCCGAGAATGAAGATCAATTTTTACAAAAAAGCCATGGCTTCCCAGAATAGTCAAGGTTATTAAAAATGTAGAACTTGTTCGGACGTCTCTAGAGAAAAGTGTTTTCCGTTCTTCGCGTTTACACGTCCTGTCCACGGCTTGAAAATATTCGATCAAACTGTTTGCTGAATACTACACGAGGATTTGCATCCTTACAAAATTTTGTGTCCGCAGAAGCTTTTGCTCGGCGATTACGTTTCAGAATTAACGATTAGTCGAATGATGATTGAAAGATGAAGACCATTTTTACTTACATCGGGGTGTAAATACACAGAATCAAATTAAGGTTTGTTCATGATGTATACGGTAGAGTTAATAATGAGTATTTAACATCAACCGTCTCCTACGTTGTACCAAGACCAAATAGGCGATCGAATCGTTTTTTTAGTGAGCCGCGTGCACGAACAAACCTCGGTTTAAGTTCTCCGTTGCCGTCAGCTTTCCGTTTATATAATTCTCTTTTGAACATATTTCCCCGTATGGATATATACTTTGATAACAGATATTTCTTTAATAAGTTGCTTCCCGAACATATTTTGCGATCAGAAGTTTCGCTCTATTCCAATGGTTATAGATTGTTATTATGTGGTATGTGTTTGGTATATGTGTTCCTTTACTAATGTACATGTAGTATATACGTTAAGGTTTATATTGTATTTATTAATTTGTTGAAGTTTATTCGTCCGTTTATTTCGAGTAAGATTGTGTGAATGATGTATGTTTTAATGAGTGCGAGACTTGTGAATGCGTGTAGTTTTTCTGATGTGTTTAATGGGTGTTAGGCTGGTGAATGCGTTCAATGTATTTTTTTCGTATTTTATTTTTTTTACTTTTAATTTTATAATTCAGAAAAAATTATTCATTGTATTATTTTATTTATAAGCCTACACTATAATTGGCTGTTAGCTGTTGTGTGGCTTCATTAAATAAATAAATAAAGAATCTTCGTTACTGGATTGTGACAATGAAGAATAATAAATAACCAAACATCATCATCATCATGAGTATAGTCCTAAGACTGGTCCACTGCCATGATAGTGAGGTCTTCCGCGGCTCTTTTCAATTTAGTGTAGTTCTTTAAGCCGCCGGTCTTTTAACAGTGTTACTATTGTGTTTCTCGATCTTTCGCGGATTCTTTTTCCGTGGATTTTACCTTCAAGAATATTTCGAACTAATCGTCCACGCCGAAGTACAATAATAAGAATGAAATACATATGTTTTACTTACCTTGATCTTTTAACTTCTTAGCGATAACTGTCCCAGTTAAAGGAAATTTAACTATGGACGTACCGGAAGCGTAATAAATTGTTCGACTATCCAACGTGAATTCTCCTTCGAAAACGCGATCGCCGAAAGATATATTCCACGCTGATAATAAATCGTTTAACGCCGGTAAATTCGCTCCACCCGTATCCGGTAACCACCATTGTCTGTAACAATACTTTCGCCTATTTTTAAAAGTTTTATTTTTATTCGTGGATTTTAATTTTAAAATTTCCAATGTTGATATTAATGTTTTGTTATATAATATCGAATTAGAGTTTTCAATGGGGAAAAAAAACAACAACAACAAATATTTAAGACACTCGAGAGTTAGTTACGACCATACAATGAGAAATTTGGTGGAAATTCGCTAATCAAGATACTTATCTGCTACATTTTATATTGTACTTATCTTTGTAAACCATCGGAGACGTCTGTCCATGTTACTTACGCAAAAGGTAAATGTTTACGTGTTGTTCTGTAAGTTTGAGAAACTAGTCTACAGAACAGATTTTAGAGAAAATTTCAGTTTTAATACCAAGAACGTTGCGAGAAGAAACACAGTTAATTCGTGATTTGGATCTTAGTATTCTTTCTTAACCCTTCTCTCTAGCGAGTGAAGAACATTGCGTCCGTTATTTTTATTCTTTCCCCGATTTCCTCGGTTGAGCGCTAGGTTTCCAAAGCACACATTTTACACCGGAATCAAGCGTTGGTTAAATATTTTTGCTTCAGTTCTTGAACTGATTTTAATATTAAGTATTTATCTCATTTAATAAAACTAAATTCAAATATAAATATATAAAGACGAGAGTAGCACAGAATAAACGGATCTGAATTATTAGTCGTAGAATACTTTAGTGAACGGTATAAAACATACGAGAATGGATCGGAATAACTTTCATATAACTAGACTTATTTACGATACCAGAAATTCGAACATTCGAACTTATCCTATGCGATCGCTACGGGCGATAACGCATATAGTTGGAAGACAAATTATAGGATAAGATGTTATTCGCAGCAAACCTAGTATTTTCGTCGTAGAATTTCACTTTTTTCATGACGGTTGCGTTATACCAATCGGCGAACAATATTAACGACAGGCCGTTATTTATATCGGTTTGTAATTTCGCAATTTCATCCGGAAAAAATTCATCTTCCGGATCGACAACCATTAACGTGCCATATTGCGAAGCGTCAAAACACGTATACGGTGCACCAAGAACTTCTACGTAATAACCCGAATTTCTTAGATGTTGATACATGCCCTGAAAGGAATAAGAAAAAAAAAACCCGTACAAATGCAGCGTTAAATTCAAATTTATTAACTTAAATAATGATTATTGCTCCTTGTATATATTTTATTTTTTGGCTTAGTCACAGCTTAATAGATACTATAGAGAATATGGAGGAAAGACGTCAGTTTACTAAAAAATATTTGCATGTTATCATTAAACTGATCATAATTAAAAAGCAAATCTTCTAGTTATAAATAAATAAATAAATAAAGGTGTATTTATCAATTTTTAAAAACATAATAGTTACACTGCTACAAAATATATCACGGATACCGAAAACATGATTCTTACTCCGTATAATATAAAGGCTATAAAGTCAGATATAATAAAGAACAAGATAAAATCACAGGAAAAACCACCACCAAAACATGCATGCTAATAACAAAGCTAAAACATTAAAATTAAATGATTATACATATTTTAACATGTAGTACTATTAGTAATCAATAATTGTATATGTAATACCTAGTACATAATAGTTTAGCTAATAAAAAGCCGGTGACACATTACAACAACGTAAGTTTATTCCGTTTATGCTTATAACGCTTATATTTTAATTGTAAACTAGTTCTAGTATAATCACCTATATCATTAATTATTTTAAATTTACTCAATCTATAGGAGTAAAAAATTTTTTTGTATGGCGCTTAATTACATCATCTATACCTGGTAAATGTAAAATACGATGCATGCGGTCAATCCTTGTAAAAATAGGGAGACTAAGTATTATCCTACAGCACTTGTTCTGCAGTCGCTGCAAGCATGACGTGTTAGATCTGGAAGTGTACAACCAGATTGGGCAAGCATATAGCATAATGGGCCTTACAAAGGACTTATATATTAATAATTTATTAGCAGAATTAACCTGGCAACGTTTATTAAAAACCGGAAATAGTTTAAAAAGTGATGCATATACTTTGTTAGATATGTATTCAATATGTTTGGTGAAAGTAAGACCTTTATCTAGTATAACACCTAGATATTTAATGTGCGTTTTCCAGTCAAGAGATGTGTTGTTAACCACTATGGGTGGTAAACAAGCAGGACGTCTTTTAGTGAATAAAATCGATTGAGTTTTCTCAGAATTGATTTTGATTTTCCATTTATTGAAATAAGTATTTAACTTAGCCATTAGTTAATCTTCTTTTTATTGTGTCAGGTCTAGATGCTGAGCAATAAATTGCCGTATCATCCGCATATAAAGCCAACTCTAGCTCACGAATTTTGGGAATAACATTAATATAGAGAAGGAACAAGAAGGGACCTAGTAAACCGCCTTGGGGTACTCCAGCTAGTACCGATCTAACATCCGACTTAACATTATTTACTTTGACAACAAAATATCTATCAGCTAAATAACTACGAATAAGATGGACTAAATACGCAGGAAATTTATATTGGATAATTTTATAATGAGTTGACTGAACACGGTAAAAAGATTTACACCCTTATTTGTAGATATCCCATAATCATTCCAAGGATCATGATGATTGGAAAGTATGTCTCTGACAAGGAAGCCTGTTTAGCAGTACCGTTAGCAGCCTCATTAAGTTTAAATCCGGAACGACCGAGAATCCAACAAAATTCTAACACATCGCCTAGTTGTATAATCTTCGAGCATTTGGCTATTACGTCGAATACTATAGGATGAGAATTATATTTGAACGAATTAAGACCGTCACTATATATAACATATTTTCCCACACTACAGAGCGCATTAAAAATCACAAGCTTCATCAATGTTTATATAATAGAGTCGTTTAAAACTAAAATCGTACGAATTAGAACATTCGAAAGAGTAAATAACGTAGAGAATTGAAAAAAAAATGAAAATGTTTAATGAATAATTATTGACACTATGTGGTATGGACTAGAAATAAATTCATTTCAAAATTCGATACCTTCCGAAATTTATAAATACCAAAAAATTCAACAATAAACGACCTCGCTAGTTACACCGAAGTCGTCTGCTACTTCCCAATGCCACACAGAAATTGATTTGTTGAACTACATCGCCTTTTGATACCGGTCGTTAATGAATTAAAGAAATATTTCTTATCAAAATATGTATCAAAAGAGGGAAAAGTGTTACGAAAAGTCGACTGCAACGGAGAAATTAAAAAAAAAAAACAAAAAATCAATCAGATCTTTTATATGATCTCGATACTACGTAGAAGATTGTTTGATGGCTCACTTCTCACTTTAATCATGAACAAACCTGAATTTGGGTATTTTCCTTATATAGCTTAACGACTTCATATCCATTACATTAAAAACTCACATTACGGTAATACAGATATTTTAAAATTTTACACTGAATTTTATCAAAATCTAATGTATGCAGATCTCACACAACTGAACAGTATTCTAACACTTTTGCACTATAAAACGACAACATCGCCCAATGGCCCCGTCTCATAATAAATCCTAGTATTTCATAAGAACGACATCATTTACATGAATAAAATTGCTCATCCCCGCCGCTGCACTACAGATTTGTTAATTAGCTGCTTACTATCCGTGGTATACGTGAAAGAGTATCTATTTCAATTTCGACAGAAACTCGAATGAATGCATTTATCATAGTTGAAGGTAAATCATTTTCTTGGCTCCACAAAAACCTATTTATCTAGGTATCGGCATATATCATATACACACACACTCACATACTCAAAATTATTTTTCCTAAGTTAGAAACTTTTATTTAGATAACTCGTTAATTTTAAGGTTATATATTTTTAACGTAACCGTCTCGTCTTTAACATCAAAACTGATAAATTTTATTACGCATCATTTTATGTGCTAAATAATTTAAACGCTGACTTCAATTTATTTAAGATATTTATTTGAGAAGTGAATTAATACGTTCCTGCGACGCGAACTGAATAGTCCTAACGTTGTTTATAAAATATGTTAGCAGTTTTGTTTAGAACTACGTATAAGTTTATGTTGTACTTATTAATATGAGTACGTTTATTTTAGGATTACGTGAATGGGATGTAAATAATGTGTGTTTTAACGAGTGCGAGACTCTTGCGAATGCATGTCGTATTTTCTGTATTTAATTTTTTGTTCATTTTTTATATTTTCTCAAATTATTCATTGTACTATTTTAATTATAAGCCCACACTATAATTGTATTTTTAGCCGTTGTGTGGCTTCATTACAATAAATAAATGTGCTGTACATTTACTCTTGTAATTATTAGATTTATTGTTATACATAATTTTTCGTACAATGAAATTCGAATTTCCACGCAGAACATTATTAAATGATCGTGTAGATTTCACGTTAGCACGATACATATTTTTGTAAATTTTTATTAAAACTTTAAAATTATTTTCGCATTACATTTTAATATTTACACTGTTTTCGAAAAAGTAAGACAAAACTCATTCGAATGAACAAATGATTTGTTTATTTGCTCTATAAAATTTAATTACTGTAAATTGGATCGAATAGTTTCGAAATTTTCTTTTTTATTTTCAGAAATGATAAGAGTGAGCAAAAATATTTCAACATTTTGAAAAAATATATAGCGGACATTTTTTTAAAAAAAAAATCGATAAATTATAACGTATAAGAAAATTATGTACCTTAAAGTTTGTGTGTATATGATCACCGTTCCAGTCTAAAGGGTCGTTTTTCATTCGTAAATTATCTCTAGGAAAATAACCAGGAGGATACCGCAAGTTATGAAATTGATCCCATAATATTCGTTTCCTAAGTAATAATAAATAATACAAAAAATTCTTATGTACATATATATATATGTATAGTAAAGATGTAAAAAAACAACGCCCAAAATCGTAGAGTGTGACCTGATAAGAGTTTTATCTATGTTACTAGGATGTAGAAAAGGTGGAAAAACCCTACAGTTACGAAGAATATTACGCAACAAATTATAACATTTATAACGACGCTATAATAGAGGACTCATATTTGGACACGAATGAGAATAAAAGAAGATATACATATATATCCTTCATTGAGCATTTGAAAGGGTGTAGTGGTGTTATGAAACAGCCGCTTGGATCGGCATGACATGTTTCGAGTAATCATCGTCTGAAAAAAAAAAAAACCAACTAAGGAATCCTTTATTCATATGGTTTGATATTCCAATTGGATATTCAATTTATTTTTCGTTTTATTCACGATATTCTTTGTAATAGTCTGTATGCCCAGCTTTCAAACTCGTCTATTCTGCTTATATATTCATTGGTAAAGGACTAGATGGCGACTGAAAAAACTGCACAGTTTAGAAAATTCATACTTGTATTTAATTATATAGGGCGACCCAGAGAAGATGGACAGTTTTGTTGTTTTTTGAATAACTCAGAAACTATTAGACCAAAATTTTTGAACAAAATTTTATTTATAAATAGGAAAACGAGAGATTAGCTTATCATTTATGGAGCACAATATCGTTCAGATGAACGCCATTTGCAACAATACATTCATTCAGTCTTTGCAAAATTTTCGAGCATAGGTCGCTGAATTTTTAAAATTTCTTCAGAAATCCGAGTTTTAAAGTATTCCAAATCTCGTGGACGTGTTTAGTAAACACGGCTCTTAAAGTATCCCTACAAAAAAATTGCATAACTTTGAATTTTTTCGAAACTCTCTTTGCACTCTCGTAATCGATTCAATATATATATATATTATATATATATATATATGTGTGTGTGTGATAAAAACCTTATTATTGAATGAATAGTTGAGAGATCATGTCGTCTCTGTATTCAACAAAGTCAGCATAAAGATTGCCTATTATAGCGATTGAGTTTCCAAGATAGAGAAAAGTTTATTCGTTTCAATATTTCTTCGTCGTATTTATTTTATGTACGCATAGCTATTAAAATTCAGTCTTACTTCTTAGGCGGAGTTGGAATGATATTAGCTTTGACGTCTAAAGTTATGGTAGAAGTACGAGGAACAGTTTCGTTTCCCATAGATGGTGATTCAATCGTAACTTGAATATGACCTTGAGCGCTGCCGGTGAACAACGCTCCTTCTTTCGATACGGTAATACTTACAGCTAACCAACCGGACCACGGCCATAGTATTCGTGAGTAACTGAAGGAGATCTGAAAGAAAAATAAATATATTCGTATCGAGTTAAAAAAAAAATAAAATAAAATAACAACAAAGAAGTGAGATCTATTTAATAATTTCGGAAACTGTTAAAATTTGTATTTACAGTTTCCAGTTAGATCCTAAAAACTTGCCGTTATAAAAAATAGATATAGTTGTATCATTTAAAAATAAGGTTTCTTTATAAAATATAATACATTTATTTAAATTAGCTAAATAAACGATGCGCAAAAATAGAAAGCAAAAACAATTAATAATCAGGATAAATTTTAATGTTTAAAATGAAATTTTAATCCGATAAACTTACTTCCAAATATTGACCTTGTTGCGGAATGTAAGGATACCACTTGGGTTTATCGGAAAATTTTCCATATACTCCCATTCCGTTCAATATTGTAACGTTCACTATAGTTGGTATCGCGCCGTAATAAATTGGCTGCGTACAATACGGCCACATATACTGACACTCTCCTAAGTCGATGTAACTGAAATAAGATGAAACATATTAAGGACGAATTTTTAAATGCGCTATATTTATTATTTCTCTTTATATTCAAAAAAATGGTGTGTGTCTATCAAAGAGGAGACAACATTATTAATTAAAAATAAAATTATTTTATCATCATCGGTAACTTTACTGAACTCTTTAGATATCATACGAATAATAATAATAATAATATTTTTCCCTTAATCTATACCTAACTAATAGGCTAACAATAGATAATGTAAGAAACAGCGGAACAGGACCTTCTTCCGTTGAACAGGAAACTTAGTGTAGTAGGTTAATCGATTAAGTATAATACTGTTTTCGTTTTGGAATCGGTATATTTACGTGAAGTTATCCAACAAATTTATAGCTATCCAGTTTGCAGTGGTCCTATAATTGATTCATAACATTTTTGTGTCGTATCTTCATTTACATCAACTACACTTAAGGTATATATAAAAAAAATGGAGTGTTTTCATTATATTAGCGTTTTCTTTTTTAAATTTTTAGAACGCCGTAAATTTGAAAAGCAATCATTTTCAAGAATAGCATAAATAATATAACAAAATCGATCCTTAGGGCCGACTAAGATGTTTAAAAAATAATTTACATATTTTTATTAGATAGATATAAATATTTGAACATTTTATTTCGTATTTTAAATCAATATAAATTAAAAGGTTGACAAATGGCGTAACTGCCGCCGAAAACGTTTAACTTAATTCTGGTAATTATTATTATTATTTTTTAATCACTATAAGTCGTGCATGAATACAGTTATGACAGCATACAGCGATTGCTGATAGTTAAATAGCAGCGATGATTTAATTTAGTTGAGTTTAGACGACTGCCGAAGGGGTGTTGTTGAGAATCTTTCGAAGATGGTGCATATTAAGAGAATACGGTGAGCGAAAGAATAACGTGATTGAAAACAAAATGGGCAGGTTGAACGTGTGATGCCATGTAGAAGACATAATCATGAGACAACGAAGTGTGCCCAATTCTCGGACGATTAATTACTGTAAAGTCGATTGATGTTTGTGTGGGGCTACATATATCCCCCTTTCGTTGCCAGGCATCCCGATATGTCGAGGTACCCATAAATAAAAGTCACCCTGCATAACTCTGCATCAAGTAAAAACGGCAATTGTTTTCGAAACGTTACGTTATAAAAAAATTTAAGTGGTTCATACTGAAAAAAATCGTGAACATATATATATATATATATATATAGAATTAGTTTATATATAATTTTTGTTATCGTTATTATTAATAGATTATTTGTTATTATCGTTCATTATTGCATTTATAATTTGAAAATAGCGCAACTGACGAAAAGTTTTCTTATCTGTATGTTTAACAATCAGCAATAACTTTATTAAAATGTTCTATTGGAAAATTAACGCGATTCGATAACCTCGGACTAAAGCTGGCCTGCGGTTCGTAACTTTGCAACACGTCGTAAGCTTTTAACAGATCTAATTTACCGTGACCCTGTTCGAACATGTTAATTCCCGGTAAACGAACAGCAGATGCCATCAGCGCTTGCTTCATACTAGCCGGATTAATAACGTTCCCCCGTTTTAGAACGCCGCTGAAACAAATTTAAAGAATCGGCCAATCGTTAATTTTTTATTTTATAAAGGTATCGACTTTT